>OX420950.1:14968700-17368700 GCA_949091785.1 Polymixis lichenea
GAGATACCGCGGCCCCTGGCACACAGGCAACCGAGGGAACACGGGTGGGTTTTAGTCAGTAAAAGTCTGACACGCCCTCCCGCTCCACCCAGAGCGGGAGAAGTTATTTGATGATTTCCCACCCAAAAAAAAAAAAAAAAAAAGGCATTAAGTCCGTCAGTATTTTGTACTTGTGCATTAAATTTTAATAAATAAATAAATAAGTACTTTTACCCCATATACCATACAAGTCTTCAAAGCCTCTGTTATAATTTTAGTCTTGAAATTTCCTAAAAAGACATAAGAGACATCACTTCGCTTAGATACGTCCATAAAATGTAACAAAGTTAACAATATTGTTACTACGTTGTTGTGTCACACATTTTGTGACCTTTTTTTAAATTAAAGTTTCAAGTATCGCTCTCGGAGTGGGAAAATTTATCCCGGTTACTGCGAGAGCGACCTTTGACCGACATCCTATCCTACTAATATTTTAAATGTGAACATAGATTATCTATACATCCGAACATCTTAACTTCCAAACATACATACTATGTTTACATGTTGAGATGTTTGGATGTTTGTTACTCAATCACGCAAAAACGGCTGAACGGATTTGGATGAAATTTGGCACACAGATAGATTTTTTATCCCGGTAGTACGTTTCCGTAGGATAATTTCCAAACACCACGCGGGCGTAGCCACTGGCAAAAGCCATTAATACTATAAATATGAGGAAAAATAAAGCACATAATTGCACTCTCAAAGTCTTTTTATTGCGAAGCTGACATTATAAATCATCGTTTGTGTTTATTTAATCGTTCCATTTTGCTGAGCCGTGCGTTAGAGGACGGAATGGACAATTTGTGCTCACATAACATTTTACAGCCACACTCTTCGACAATTTTACACCGGTATATACTATGTGCGCTGAATTGGAACGGGATTTTCGTTTCAATTGAAAAATTACAATAAAAAATACCTTTTTGGTGTGTAGAAAACAGACTACCAGCCAAACATGGATGTTTTTATCAAAAATTACGAAGTTCAAGATTTTAAATTGTTTTCAATTTAATTCTAGTATTGAAACAGGCAAAACCGTACACAGTTTGAGTAAATAAAACCAGTTCCGTAAATATTTTTGGAACGCTGTTATTTAACACGGCTTGTGGTGTAACTGTTGAAAACTTAATAGTCTACTTATTCAAAACCAGTAATCTAATCACATTAATCGCGTGAGGAAAACCTCTTTTAATTCCACTATTCAATCTGTTAATCACATAACGACGAGCTGCCCGGTCAATTATACAATAAATCTCAGAATACAGAAAGAACGCGGAAGCGAAAATTAGTAAGACTCGTGTCAAAGTCCCATTTTGTGCAAATAATGCACTCTTTACATTATGTTCAGAAAAAGAAGAAGCTCATTACAAAAGTAACGTTACGTATAGTTAGTTAAATTCACACGTACCGACGAGCGACCAGGGTGTATTAGTTTTGGATCCTCAATTAACTCTGTAAATATTAACAGTCTAATTACTACACCAGATACGGCATTTGTAATGGGGTACTGTTCCACATTAAAATATTATAATAAGATCAGAGTAAGTTCGGAGCTTTATCTACATTGTTAGAAAAATAAGCGAAGATTTTTCTAGAATTTGGAAGCGAAAAGATTTTGAAAATTCTAGATAGAGCGCTTTCCCTTTTTGTCTTATAGTCAGTCTGCCTAAATACATATTAGAGCAATGAACTGAACAGACCTACATCGAGATAACTGGAGATAAAATTATCTTTTTAATTGGTTCATTATACTACGCAATATCTTTTCCGTTATACGGGTACTGTGTGGTTTATCATTTATTTCGAGTCGATCTTTCTTAATAATTTTATGGAGTTCTTACGGTCCATTCTATTTCTAAACGTCCATTTTGATCCTTGTCATGAAGCACATTAATACATTTTAAGTAAATTTAAAATCAGCGCGTCAGAAGTTTAGGTACATTCATTAACTTACCTACTTTTAAATAAACTTTTTCAACTTTGTGTGAAATCTTCGTTACTGCGGTTCATAATATTATTAATTGGGTTTCTTGTTATTTGTTTCTAAAAAGTTCTCTAAAGTAAAATATGGATATGAAACCACGTTGATGTTTATGACCCAATTAATTTCATTAGACAACCCGATTTCACCTCCATCTAGTAAAGCGATGGGAGTTAGGAAAAGTGGACCTTTGTGTCTGAATATTGCTGAAATTGTACCATTTAGAAAGAAAAAATAAAAGGGATTCATTTGCCGCTGTATGACTAGTTTTAGTGCTGATTAATCTGCAAAGTAATTAAATCTAATTTGAGTAAAAGCAGGGTATTTTCTATTCTTAACTTTTCTTTTTAGAAAAGAAGTATGCAAGTTGAACAAATCTAGAAAAAACAAGCTCTTATTAATATTATACGCATCTACCTGTTCAATCATTCGTAGCATACGTTTTACGTCTAATATGAACAACACTTAAATAATAACAAAACACTTTTCGTTTTCATACATTCCAGTTAACCAATCACGTAAGTCACGTGAGAAAAACTCCGTTTATTTCCACTATTCAATCTGTTAATCACACAATGGCGAGCTGTCCGGACAATATTACACCATAAATAAAGCGCGGTTGTGGCTTCCATGACAAGGGTACATGTCATGTCACCGGTCCACCCACTATGGGTTCATAATTGGGTTAGAGGGAAACGTGGTAAACGGGTTAAGTTTAGTAATAGAGATGAGAAGAATCCATTTGTAAAGTGTTTTGTATTTTGCTGGTGTTTGTGATTGAAACGAGAGAACACTATATATTTTTTTGTACTGTAAAATTAATATGGAACAATGCAGGCTTAACAGTTACCTATCCCTGGAATATTCACTTTTGTGTATTCTAAAACTATGTTTCTATTCTGAGAATTCAATAAAGAAAACTTGAGTCTAAATTTCAGACCCACGTACTTAATCACAAAACTGAATACAATAAATTAAGCGTAATACACGTTTGAGTTTTGATGAATAGCAACCAAATGCCATTAGTGCCAAGACTGGGCTTTGAGATTTAAGTCCAATTTATCGAAGTTGCTATTCGTAGTTTTAATTCTTTCATGGATAGCCACACGATTGCCGAGTGGCATAGGATATATTTATGTTCGAATAAGCAATTTCGAATGTAAATGTATCCTGTAGACTGGACACATCATCATCATCATCATCATCATCATATCAGCCGATAGACGTCCACTGCTGGACATAAGCCTCCCTCAAGAGGGCGGAATTTGCCATAATCGCTACGCTTGGCAGGCGGGTTGGCGATTGCAGTCTGGTGGTAAAATGCATAGAGAACGCCCCAGCCCATTCTCCAGTAAGTCCCTTAGTCGCCTTCTACGATACCCACGGGAAGAAATGGGATGGTGCTATTCTTTTACGTCCGGCACCATACGGAACAAGACTGGACACAAGCACTGGGCAAAAGCTAATCCATCCATAAAAGAGTGGAGCGGGTATTGAAAATACCCATAAATCTACATGGATTACCTAAGTCGCTTGCGAAGTGCTGGTTAATTATATGTACCATATCATGTCCGTAAATCTCACGTGATCCTAACTGATTGCCTATGGGCGTCCTTTTCTAGGTGTCCGTCTATAGGAGAAAGACAAACACGCGTGTCATTAAACGAACGCGTATCGTTTATCAAACGCACGCCGCGTGCGCCCTTTACGATTAGTGCTAAGTGTTAAGTGTATTCATGTAGTTATATTGTGTTCTTCGATAAGTTAAGTAACTATAATATACATGTAAATTAGCAAAAAGTTTGTTTGGTTTTTCAGTGACTTGTAATTTCGCTCAGAAGACCAAAGCCTTGTTAGATGAAAACTATCTACAATTATCAAAGTTTCGTTGTCATCTGCAGTTTTGAGCCCCACATCTTCAAAATGAATGTGTCTCAATATTGTGAGTGTTGTGTTTGTTTGTAGGTCAAAAGTCCGACACAGATGTTTTATGAAATGAAAGAAAATATTTGAAATTGAAAAGGGGAAACTGAGTTAGATTTTATTTAGTTTTAATTTGTGTGATTTATTTACAGGGTTGGTACACATTTGCAACGATGTCACTCCCATGAGTAAGATTTAAAAAACATGGTTGTTTGCTGCTAGTGAATCTCGAATTCCATGCATATTTTTAATTCTCTTGTACTGTCTCGTGTCTCGTGTCTCGTGTACAGTAAAACAATTGCTGTAGCTCATAAACTCAATCCGACATCTTATTTAACTATTCGAAAGCTTTAGGGTGTGTCGGATAAATATTCAAATGGGATAAGGCACAAGCTTTCGCCGCAGTCAATAATTGAACAAATTCTATTTGGCAGCATTCAGTAAACATTACCTGATACAACATACGAACATTGAATCAAGCTTTTTTAATTAAACTCTATTTGCTATACAATGAGAGTTCAAACCAACGTTTAATTTACGAGCCATCAGTCTACAAAACACACATTTTTGTTGCATGTCATTTTTCATTTCATTGCCAAATATTATGTGATTTTGGTCACACTTCCCGTGACCAAAATCACATAATATTTGGCAGATACTTTTTAACTCGGCTGTTAAAACTAGATGATGTTCGCTGAAAATGCAGTTTACTTGAGCCTTAAGACTTAAGTATTGCTCATTTAATTAGGTGTTCAATTAAAATAGTAACTTAGATATTACGATGACATGATCTGTGATACGAGTACATTGATCAAGAAGATTATCGTCATAAATAAGTACCTACTTAGGTATAAATATGAAGGTCTCGTCAATTGAAGATATAGTTGAATGAGGAGAAAAACTAACATGACATTTTAAATCTACTGAAATTGGTTCTACTGAAAGGGAGTTCTCAACAGAACTCATTAAGAAGATCTACAAAAACAAACCGATTATCTTTAACGACAACAAATGTTTAATAGTTTTAATCATATTTACTGAAAGAAATAACAGCTCCCAAAATTAAATGGGTCAAACTTAGAGCAACAACCGCTTTAACTTTCAAACGACAGCTATTTATTTTTTATTTATTTATTTATTTATTTAACCATTTATGCACACACATATAAACAGACAAGAAGAAAGGAACAGAAAAATACGTACATAGGTAATGCTTATTTCTACAGAAATCTCTTCCAGCACACCTGCGTTAGGAGAGAAGATAACAGAGATGTAGACAACGCGTGTAATAACAGTACAAGGGAAAACATAAAATTACAACATAAACTCTAATTTAAATATACACACATAATATGAGATTATACATACATACAAACATACATACATACATACTTGTAAAATAAATATCACCAAAATATATAGAAATAAAATGTAATTTAAATAATAAATACATAAGCAATTATGATAAAGTGGAGAGATAGTGTTCTTTCACTCTCCTTTTGAATACAACTACAGTTTGGCAATTCCTAATGTCAGGCGGAAGTGAATTCCATAACCGGACCGCGTGCACAGTGAAGGAGTAAGAGTAGAAGTCAGTTGAGTGGGGGTTTCTTTTTTGTTTTACGCTCTAATAGTCGTTACCAGTAAAGTTTAGTAAACAATCTTATGAATGTTTAAGCAAAGTTATCAGTAGGCACAAGTTTAATTTTGGGACGGCCGACCGATATGGATAATTGAAAAATATACGAAAGTTAAACCATTTCCCATAATATAATCCCGTTGTAAAATAGTGTGGTGAAGGAATACAGGATTTTTGTGAGTGGCCTGAAATGGCGAAATATCATACCCATTAGACAAACGTTTTGTATATTCGATACTGAAATTAGAACTAACAACCTGAAATTTCGTTTCACGCTGTTTCGCATAACCTCTAATAGTAGACCCGCTGCATTGATAAATGAAAAAAATGCAAAACGTTTATGCAATTCTGCGTGTTAAACTTCAGTAATGATTGCAAACCGCTAATCTTCATTCAACTGTTTTACATAATTCGATTAGACAATACATCTGCGACATTATAGTTATATTTGATGTGTAGTCAGTCAATCAAATAATTACGCCAACATGTATCACAGCGTTATAGTAAAAGCCGGTTTAAATAATATCACAAGACCGTCAAGTTATCTGACTAAACCTGTAATATTTTAAACATGACCAGCATACAGGGGTGGTAAGGATTACACAGACTTATCTCTGTTCAGCTGCTTTATTATGTACCTACCGTGGCGAGCTTTATAAGCGATGCGGTCATTAATTGTTTACACGATAATAGAAAAGTTAAGTTAATCAGTGGAACCCTTTTTGTGTAAAAAATATGGAGGTACAGAATTTAACTTTCAGAGTAAATATGGTTTAAATAATCTATTGAATGATAAAATATAAAAGCAAAAATAAGTATTTTTGCAATTTTTAATTTTTGAAAGCAAAAATACGTAAGTATTTTTGCCTATTGTCTATCCAAACAGAATTTAATTTATTTGTTCGTTATATATCTCGTCAATGACGCAGTTTATGAAGTCCTCGTCGTCGCGGGAATGAACTGCGTTATGTTTCATTTGTGTTTGACATTCGAAAATACCCATGGGTGAAAGGAGGACCTATTAGATATATCTCAGGATGTATACAATATTATTAAATGGTTTCGTTAAATCAATAATAATATACAACTAATAGTATCTAGAATAAATTAAGTAACTTATTCCGCACGTTCATTAAAGCAAGTGTATAAATATTTCATACATAAATCTAACGTACATTACAATGAGTTGGGTTAATAATGTGTGCGGTGAAATGGTTATTATAAATGATGTCATCCAAAACATAAATTAATCATTCAATTTTATGTAACCAAATACAATACTATGATTCACTTCTGATTTAATTTAACATTCAGTGAACTTATTAAACTGTAATCATTCACTTGAAAGCAGTTCACGACGTCGCTGAAACGAACCTGCTTCACATTTCATTGAGTATTCAAATGTCAGTCCTACCGCCCGACAGCTGAATTAAATTTTTCATGGAAAATGAGCGGGTAATATTTTATTGTCCAGTATGCTAATAAAACAACACAAATTTTTTTTTTCTTGAAACACTTGAAATTTCACATCATGTTTTTAGGGGATGAGTGGTTACGATGCGTGTGTGATAGACGTGTTTGTATGAAGGATATTCAACTGTCTGACAAATGGAAGGCGATATTCAAATCCGTTAACTAACAAAAAAAAGCAGCTATACCTGGACTATGTGTTTAACATCGGTGTTGTTCTGAACTCTATTGTCACCAGACTATTTTCTGAGTTTGCAAAGTGATGCCAATTATAAATCCTTTTAGGATTTATAATTGGCATCCGGATGTATTTATAGGGTACGCAATTTCAGCCCTCGGTGTTAGAGCCAAATACCTACAACAAAAATATGGTTCGGACGTGACAGCAAAAACACTTCGACTCACTTCACTCTATTGCTCCAATTTGTCACACATTTACTAACACTTATTAGTCATTACCAACTTCATTTATCTTAATGCCGTAATATAAATACGTATAACTGTACAGTGCAGACCAATTTCTTTGACTTAAAAAACTATAATGAAGAAGATAGTAAAAGTTTTGAGCGGCTGTAACCAAATAAATCTTAGCATTATAACGGTAGGTAGGTCCTTAAGTGGAAACGCGGTCACGTAGTCATTGATGTTCATTAAATCGTACAATATATCGAAAAAATATATTTTAACTAACCGGGGAGAGAACAGAGGTAAACGTTAGTATGTAATGAACGCCAGCGATCACGTGACCACGTTTCTTTAAGTGTCTGGGAAATAATATCCAATCAGATTTACGACTAAGTACATTTTTTCTAACATACTCGTAACTGGAAAAAGTGGAAGAAACAAAATGAAAATCGCTTTTGTTACGCACAAAGCCGGATTTTCACAAAAGAAAATCCGGCTCTAACATACTTATAAAAAGAAGGAAACGGTTCGTAACACTCATTGTTCGTATCACGTTGTTACGATAAATATTACTAAGAAACTTACATTTATTACGTGAACGTTTGGTTCTTTGTTACTATACTTTATGAACACTTTTCTATCTTTTCGGTTAACCCATATAATTTAAAATGAAACATATTCCAATGTCTCGTGTCAACAACTTCTGGTCTAACCAGTTGCAGCTAATACAGTTTTTTTGTCTCACGAAGCGACGCGGGCTTAACTTGGTAGGTAGGTTAGTAGCCAAGTGTACAAATACGCTGTGAATATGTGCATGAAGACGAAAAGCGTCAGAAGGTAACATATACATACACTCACTTCGCCTGTGGCTTGGACGGTACCCAGGGCGCCTGTCCATACATGGAATTCACAGCGTGTTTGTACACTTGGTTATGATAAGAAAAGCGCGTGTCGCTTCGTGAGATAGAAATACTATATGTAACCGTGTTTTACCAATTTCAATCAATGTAACAATAAAAATTCCGACTGGTCTTTAAACAACATGTGACACTGCACTATTTACTGAGATTGCTTCTCAAGAACATTACAAAATTCAACCGTTTCTATCAATCTACTTAGCCCCCCTCTCATGAGTGCACTATCAAAGCGGAATTGATCTATTAAACGCCAGTAATCTAAACGTATTTAGGTTAGATTCGCGAACCACAGTAATTGTCAGCCAGCTTGCATGCGACACACTGGGACGTTTCCACGGTCAATATTTGATTTAGCTAAACCCGATCGTGTCACGCGTCGATGTTTTTCAATGCGTACGGCTCGGTGAGCTCCCAGCCTACATTAGCTGCAGTAGGTGCAGTTCTGCTTCGTATGTGGGAAAGCTAAAAGGCTGTGAAAATGAATGAATATTTGTTGCATAGAGCTCAACTGCGAGTAGTTTCGGTGTTGAGGTGGTAATTAATTAAATATTTTTGCAAGTGCATTTTAATTTAAGTGCAGTATGAAATTAAATGCCAACGGTTTGCTTATTCATTAAAATATTCCAAATAAATTTCGAAAGTGGTATGCACATTCAGAAATCAAATAAATAAAAACCTTTAATACAATAAAATATACTCAAGCCAAAGTAACGTTAAAATTGTGTCTTATTAACCGACTTCCAAAAGGAGGAGGTTCTCAATTCGTCGGAACCTTTTTTTTTTTTATGTATGTTCCCCGATTACTCGAAGATGGCTGGACCGATTTGGATATTTTTTTTTTGGTTGAAAGGGTATACTTCCCAGGTGGTCCCATGATCATCAAGTCAGGATCTCATGATGGTATCCTGGAGAAATAGAGAGAACTCTTCAAATTTTATAGGCACACTTGAAGCAATTTGTGTAGTTTTTGGAAGAGTACTTTCTCGGAGTGGTTTCATTTCAATTTGGTGAAGATCTGATGAAGAACTTCAGAGATAGGCAACGGAACTCTTCAATAAATGATAGCAAATGGACAGGGATTGCTGAAATCTCATGTCTGTCAATTGTTTACACCAGTTAATAACATAACATCACGCCGGTACGCTGTGAAGGGGTAAGCACATGTGAACCACTAAAAAGTGAAAAATAAAAAACTTTTTTCAAAAAAATAAACAACCGACTTCCAAAAAAACACTAAAAAGTGAAAAATAACTTTAATTTCGGAAGTCGGTGACTTTGGATATGTATTTAAATTTTTTGTCACCGCCTTCCGAAATTAAAGTTATTTTTCACTTTTTAGTGTTTTTTTTGGAAGTCGGTTGTTTATTTTTTTGAAAAAAGTTTTTTTTATAAATAATAAGACATGATTTCAACTTTAAAATTTAATTTAATTATTTAATTTGATTAAATTTAAGTATTTCTTTTAAACATCTAATAAGAGCTACAGACATTGCGCTGAGGCACCGTTTCATATATTTTTTATTAAAAATGATTTACTTATTTTTATACAAAGTCAAAGTCAAAGTCAAAGTCAAAGCATTTATTTCAAATAGGCACTTAAAAGGCACTTTTGAACGTCAACGTTTACATTAAAATAGAATTGATTCTAGTCGCCCCTTCCAAAATGTAGTTTCGTATGGAGAAGAATGGGCAAGAAACTCCACCGTTACTCTTTTAAAAATGATTTAACTACAATATTTAACATACATTCATTGTATAATTATGTGTGAAAACGATGCATCCAGAACAAAATTACTGTACCAAAATTGGAACACTGAAACACTCTGAACTGAACATTTACAAAACTGAAATTATGCTAACTATATCATTTATAAAGGCAACAAAATATTTGTCTGTGTCCTTGATAACTGTTAAATGATTTTATTTCTATAAGTAGATATATCCAGTAAAACGGACAAAACTTCTTCGTTACTAATTTTATTATTCTTTACTCTATGAATATATTATATTGATAAAAACTTCTATATTTACGTTCCTCTTAACAAATTTTCTGTTCAATTTACTTGAACGTAATTGTGACAGATGTGCTCATGTTTCAACATCAGCATGCCAACGAATGCGTCCACTTGTATAACTCAGGAAATGTTTTTGAATAATGATTAAAAACATGGAACCTTTTATCGAAACGGTCTGTGCTATAAACTTATCGTTCGAGGGTGTTTTTATGTTTTTATTCGTAGCAGTTGCTATAGTCTTACTTCTCGTTTTCTGGCCAAAAACGATGTTGTTATATTTTAAATATCTTCTTTGTTCCTTTATTCATTTGCTATTTTGTCACCGGCTGTGGTTTAATTCGATTACCGTACGCTATTTTATGTCATTGAAACCGCACATCATTAATTTCGCGTCAAAAGAGGCCCACCGATGAAAAAAACTGGGTCGACTTTGACAAACAAAATTATCTCAAAAGATATAAACTACTTATTAGCACATTTATTCTTATTTGTTACAACGGCAAAATACTTTTAAATACAAGTCAGGTTTCCAAACTAAAAGTGTTTCGTAACGGTATTTGTTTCCTGCAATTATTCAAATATTGATGTGGATTGTGAATTTTACTACTAAAATGAAAAATTGTGGTTTCGAAAAGGTACGGATTTCGGAAAAATTGCAATAAACAACGTGAGTACATCACGTTGTTTATTGCAATTTTTCCATAGGAGACTTCTCGGTTTCAGCCCGGAGTTAGAATTTTTGGTCGGCAAACCCGATTTTGTTTTGCAGTTTGATTACAACAGTAATCTCACAACATTCAATTGCTAAAAGATTAGTTTCGAGGGACTGACGTACGTTTGTAACTCAATGGTCGAGTTCACGAACGTAAACGTTTGTTCACAAAACACAGTATTGTAAAGATGGGGCTTCATCGTGAGGTTTTCAATTCTGTAGAGAGGATGAAAGGAAGAAATGTACACAACGCATTTGGCATGCAGCTTGTGATTTTGAATGAAATGAAATTTAATTTTGAAAATGAAATTTTGAAAGAATGATTTTTAATATTATTTGTCTGATAACCTATGACCTTGTGAAACCTATGGGACTCTGTTGGATGCAAGAAGAACAGGACCCATCGATGTGGCAGCGCTTGTGGGAAGCCTATACCCAACAGTGGAAGTCTTTCATAATGAAAAGAAATATAACTGACTTAGACCATAACATAATGATAAACATGATATCATTATGCTATAGTTTATTTATTTACTTCACAGACAAATAAAATTGTTGTGGAACCCATTTTCCTTAACCAATACAAATACTTATACGATTCCCCTCGGATTCTTTGTTGAACATAAATCGAGATGATGAGGAAATAGAATCAATAAGTTATTATTACAGACCTCGTTTGTGAATTCATCATGCTTTGGTTACTTTAACATTTTTGTATGAGCTCAGCAGTAGGTCTGTATTCATTTTCATATTTTGTTTTGTAATAATTATAATATGTGATTTGTCGTAGTATAGAAAACAATACCAACAAAATGATTTAAGTAATTATTAACCAACCAACATCATGTACCTACATGTAAGTAAATTCAGGTGGCTTCAATGTATAGCAAACAAAGGCTCCTTTAAATGTGTTATGGACAATACATTCAGAACAGCATAAGGTCTGAAGCTTAGCAAACAATATGGTTTGTTTAGATTAAAATTTGTCTTACAATTCCCAGCAGTTGTTAATTATACATGAAGATAGAGTTTTGATTAATGCTAGTAAGGCATGATGGATATGTTTTTTTTTTGGGTGGGAAATCATCAAATAACTTCTCCCGCTCTGGGTGAAGCGGGAGGGTGTGTCAGAATTTAATTGATTAAAACCCACCCGTGTTCCTTCAGTTGCCTGTGTGCCAGATGCCGCGGTATCTCTTTCGAACAACCCGCACCCCTGGCAGGCATCGGCCCTTGTGGGCCCCATCTGTTGCTGCTGACATCTCTTTGAGGCGCGCGTGGAACACAACGCGCCGTCGACGCGGGCTTGTTCCTTACCGGACAGCGAGCTACCCATTACTCGCCGTCCGCAAGTCCGTGCCTACGGTGGCCGGGAATCAGCCTGGGATTCCCGACGCCCAGGGCATTTCCTGCGGAGGCCACGGCGCACGGGGCACTCGCTCCGCACCATGGCCTGGACCAGGGTCGGACGTGAGAGATCGCCGCCGCCGATCACCTCCACGAGGACACGGCGGTGCTCCGCCCAAGCCGGATAGACCTCCACCGTGTCCTCAGGGCGATCTTTGTAACGGAAACACCCGGGCGTTTCTTCCCGCCCTATCCGAAACAGGAACCCCCGAAGCAGCTGTGTCCGGTGAGGACCTGTGTCAAGCGGAAGGTGACGACGCCATGCCGCCTCTCAAGCCACTCCTCAAAGAGGGGACTTACCGCCGCAATCGTGGCGTGCCCAGCACTGGGTTGCGACAATCGCACTTTCCACGTCGCCATGAGATCCTGCCGGAGCTCTGTCCGCCGTGCCGCGATTTCTCGCGGCAGCGGAATTACGCCCCGGCTGGCTTGGCCTTCTCGCGCCACTCCTAAGTGTGCGCGAGGACCTTTGCCTCCAGATCCCATGGCGGCAATCCGGCAAGGAGGCCCGCCGCCTCACCGGAGATCGTGCGAAATCCTCGGATCATCCGGATGGCCATGACCCTATGGGCCGCCTTCAACCAATGTAGGCGCCCACACCGGTGCCCCGTCATATTATTAATATGTTTAGAGTACTTTTGTGAGATTGAGTACTTTTGTGTCCATTTGAAGTTCCATACCTACTTTAATAAAAATATAAAGCAAAAATCTATTTTTACAAATACATATTCTTTGAACAAATCTAATTCTACTGCGCGTGAAAAAGTACATTACTCTTATCCCGATCACCCTTTCTCTGTGTTCACATCACGCAGCATCTCTCGAGATATAATGTGATCCATTCTACTTCCATCTGAGGGAATCTCTAGAGGATTTGACTCGAGTTGTTAATACTTCAATAACTTTACATAACAATATGCAAACATCGATGTCAGTATCAATATTTCTATTTCACTGAATATGATTTACACTCGGGCCATCAACGCGATACATACCTATTACTGACTGTCTCGTTGGTCTAGTGGTTTCCAAGTGCTACTGTTGACTGAATACCGCAGTGTCTCTAGACGAAAGTCTTTGACCAGTGTCTGTTGCCAGTGATGACCTATGGTACAGAAACGTGGTCGCTCACAATGGGCCTTATCAGAAGGCTTAAAGTCACCCAAAGTGCAATGGAGAGGGCTATGCTCGGAATTTCCCTACGCAATTGAATCAGGAATGAAGAGATCCGCAGGAGAACCAAGGTAACCGACGTAGTCCGAAGAATTGCCAAACTTAAGTGGCAGTGGGCAGGGCACATTGCTCGCAGAACAGATGGCCGACGAGGCCGAAAGGTTCTGGAGTGGCGACCGCGTACCGGAAGACGTAGAGTGGGAAGGCCTCCCACAAGGTGGACCGGTGACCTTGTGAAGGCCGCGGGAATCCGCTGGATGTGGTAAACACAAGACCGATCGAAGTGGAGGAGCATGGGGTCCAGCAGTGGGCGTCTTTTGGCTGAAATGATAATAATGATGATGATGACTGTTGACCATGACGCTTTGGGTTCGATTCCTAGGTCGAGCCCAAATGTTATTAGGCTTTTCTGTCTGGAATTTCTCGGTAAAAGCCCGAAGTCTGGATTTGTGCGCAATTTAAGCCAATAGTTTCGCCCCATATCACATGGGACTTAAATATAAATGGCGAAATGAGGGTGCACTATAAGCACACCATTGCCCATCCCTTCGGGGAACTAAGCGTGATGTTATGTTATGACATACCAACAAATGCATGCACATAAGTAACGTTTTTAAGGACGGCTTTGAATTGTCACGACCAACAGATTTGACGGTTTTTCATGACTTAAGTTTAAAACCTACGCATAAAATAACCTACATTTATGTGTTTACGTCAAAATTTTATGTAATTATTATAACTTAAACCTTCCTAATTAAACTTAAACTTTCTTAATCCTTCCTTGCTCTGTTCTCTGAATTCAGAGACAATTTCAAACAATCAAGGTTCCGATCGCATTTGCTTGATTTGACTCGTCCACAAAGTGACCTTGTTGCACATGGACATTTGGAAAACCATTTGGAATATATTTATTAATAGGTGTTGAAATGTTCCAAAAAAATCCTTTCCTTAGTAAAATTATTTTTACGTTTTCCATTTTCATCTTTCTTAGCTTCATGCTCTGTTCTCTAAATTCATCGAAAGTATCAATAAAACAACGTTCGTATCGGGTTCGCTTGATTTAACTTGTCCACTGTGTGTGGTTTAATAGTCGTAGTCTACAGATAACACTTTTAGATACTGCAATAAAAATACATTAACCTAAGTCTTACCTAAACTAAAACTTCGATTACGTAAATTTCTACATATAGTACAAACTTCGAACATTCAGCTACATAAACGTTGGTTCTCTTGATCTTGGTAATCTTTGTGGATCACGAATACTCTTGAATAATTTAATATTGTGGTAACCTAACCATGCGTGTCTTCTTAGTAGTATCTCGGGTATCTCGACGAACATCAAATACATGGTGCAAGAGGACGCTGAGCAGTTTGGTTTAGTTGTACATTGAATATGTAGCTGCCGAGCTGTTCAACCTGAGATAGTTTTACTTAAATGTAGTGCTTGGTAATAATAGAAAATGTGTAATTCTAATACTACCATCTACGTTCTATCATCATAATCAACTTATAATTTTCCCACTGCTGGGACACAGGCCTCCTCTCTGTGAGAGGGAGTGGGCTACAATCCACCACGCGGGCCCAGTGCGGGTTGGTGGATGTCACGTATCTTCGAATTTTAGGTTCTAAGATATGCCGGTTTCCTCACCGTTTTGAGAGCAGTGGTGATGAAATAATTTACACAAAGTAAAGCACCTGTCTGTGTTCGAACCTACGATCTACATCTTGTAAGTCGCGTCAGTTACCACAGGACCATCACTGCTCTCACTTCGTTCTATTAAACTAAATTATAAATATTAATATGGCTTGATTTTTATCACAAGTATTTAACTTAATCATACACATGTATTGGTAGAATGGTATTTTTAAGCGAATGGTGTAGGTGGACGTTTTACATTTGCACAACTTTATTGAAATGGTGTTTCTAAAGTTTAAATGGGCCACCCCATTTAATTGCTATTCTTTTAGTCCGGCGGCACCACACGGACCAACATATTCATTACTAATAAGATAGTAATGGATATACATACATACACCGTACAAATATGGTTCAAACTACAGCGAATTGAGCAATGATTCCATAAATCTAGCGAAGTTTAAGCAATGACAGATAAATTAATTATGTAATAGATATTATACATGCTGCTCACATTTATACAAACATTGTAAAAGTAAGTATAAAATTTTTCTACAATATTAACAAAGTAAGAAGTCAGTGCATCAGTGTAAATCTATGTCATAAAAATAATGAATTATACAATTCAATTAGCAACCAGTGTATTTTTGTCAAGACTCAAAATTGTCCTGTGGAGCAGGACCATCAGGTTTCCAAGCATTATTATCTTGATTCGTATTAAACTTAATTATTTCTCCTCTGATTTGTAATATACTTGTTTACAAAGTGTACTTTGAATATGAGTTTTAAACTTTCTTAGTTGTATAGTTTAGTAGCAAAAGTTTAGCTAAATAAACCTTCCTCTCGATTTACTTGCATTTCAGGCAACTTAACTTTTCGTTCATTGTTCACAGTAGTGACATACTGTCGAAAGCTCTGCAGATGGATAGTGATCCATCTTCAGAGCTATTTACTGGAACCAGCGAGTAATGCATCACGGTTTATAGCTGTACTAAACTGCTTTAGAGAGTTCTTTGCAAGATTATCACGGCCATAAGTAACCGAAAAATTTAGCAACCAAATCAACACATGAATTTTATTCGTAGTGACCAAAATTTCTTCATAATATTCTCCCAAAGATGTCAATATCAGTAAATTATGGTCATCTCATGTTCAAGCCGCAATTAGTGCAAGATCCAAAGTTTTGTTAAAGTATCATAACTATGCAAGGCATGTACCTAAGTAGTATGAAAGTTACACCAATCTGCTAGAAAATGAGAAGACTATAGTTTTAAATAATTTCACTTGATCACTATTAGGGTGTTTGATATTTCAATGAAATCTTTAAAAACAAATTATATTTTATGAAACATTAGCAGCAAAAGGATATCTACTAACAAACCATAGGTAATTTGTACTTAAGGGACCCAGCCAGGGTTTAACAAGCGTATTCCCTTTTAAATATATAGATTTTTCAGTAACAATCTGCTAGCACCGTTTCTCCAGTATTTTAAAAAGAAGAAACTTAAAATATTATTTAGTCTATTCAAAGTACACACCATAGCCATTCATTTTCATTCGTGATAAGTCAATCATCCGGACAGTGACCGCAATTTCGATCAAAGTTTGTTCGAAGAAAAGGTTGTCAGACGTACGACATTTCTTGGAAAAACCCTGATCGAGATTTCCAAGCACAAAGGATCCATAAATCTTTGATAGCCACTTGGCATTGTCGTTATTTTTATTCCGAATATATCAGCTCAGTTTTTCAGGAGGTTTCATTAGCTAGGAAATTTTTAAATCTTCCAAATAAAATTAATTCTACCAACAGAATTTTCATAAAATTAAAAAGATTTAACGTTAATGTATTTTTATTTTAGCCCCATATAACAGAACAACATATTTTAGCTGAAAATACAATATCAAAACGTTTCGAATTGATCACGCGTGTCGTGGAGCGAATATGTGGATATCGAGACGATAAATCTTGTTTGTCAAGCAACATGCGGAGAGTGCCAGTCATAGTGTTAGGAAAGTTATAATAAATCTTCTACAAATCACATGGAATTATTTGGCTCATCTCTGCCAGCGTCTGTGTTTCCCATTCACATCTAACCCATCTGCCTTCTAAACAAGAGTGAACAGGCATCTTCTAAACTCGCTCGTTCTGTCAGAGACCTCATCTATCAGGTGAAGGATTAATATAAAAAGGGTTACAGAGTGTTTCTAAATACCTACAGTGATGAACTTCCAAAATAATACATTTTAACCAAGAATTAATAAAAGGGTGAAATCTATTATATTCAAAGAACTTACTTAAATGATTTTGTAAGCTGGTGAATGGCATTCGGCTATTTAGTTAATAAATAATTAAATGAAGTTATTGCAATTCACGGAGTAAGACACTAATTTCAGTAATTTATTCTACCCTCCAAATAAACAACACATTAATAAACCTATAAATTGACTTTGTTAATGTTTTCAGGTTGAATACAGAAAATAATTTTTGTCAAGTATCCATAGCGTCTCTCCCTGATGTTGATATAATGAACATTCTTAATACCGCGTAATGTAGAAAATAACTCAAAGTACGTTGTGACGCACTATACATACAAACATATAAATTCAGGCATTCATCGATCGAATGCTTTCAACTGTTTTGCTATACACAAAAGGTACGCCCGCGTTATTCGGTCACCAAACAATTATTATCCCTAGAAATCTGATTTTTATTCAAAGATGTTTGTTTATAATGCAGAAGCCAGGTATAATTCGTTAAAAGCCAGGTATTGCCAATTTTTCAAAGAGATAAATGGCCGAATTTGTGAATAAGAACAAGTCATAAAACACGTTCCATGTGGAGCAAAGAAAATAAAATACCGATAAAAGCTTGGCCTGAGCTCGTGCATAACTTGTGGTATACTGATACCATGATGCAGAATCTACTGAGACTTCCCTTATTTGTTGTTCAGACGGAGATGGTGGCGGTGGCAATAATGGTGTTGGACAATAAATTATAATATAGGTATTCCGTGTGTGTAAGATTACGTCCATAACAGATTGCGATCATTCTTAGTACGGAAATTTCCCTGTATGCTAAGTGTTGTGATAAAAACAATATTCATAGTGATCTGAAGGTTTACAGAATAAAAAAAAACCTAAAATTATTAAAACCCAGTTGGCATTACTAGTTGTTCATTGTGAAATTCTTTTGGCGAGTTTTTCTCTACTTGTCAGCCTGATTTATGTTTGTGTTCTGGTGAAATAAGCGAAGCAAATGGAATTACCTTATACTAGTATGCTATTTCCATTAGCACCGCTCCGCGGTGTCTCCTTTAACATTGCGTAAAAGTAGGTAGGTTACTCTCCCTTTGGCTTTGTCGCTTTCCTACTCGTCTTGAATAAGAAATTGAAAAAAGTACCAGTAAATTTCTTTATGCGTTGAAGGTGTAGGAAATCTCCGTAACAGTACATTCAAACCGAGTAGTTTCTTTTATTGTTAATTTTTGTAATCCAAATGTTTTGTACAAGATTCAACAAACTTCATTAATGTAAAAGTTTTTATTGCACGTTTGAAAAAAGATTATTCTCATATTTCGACTATTAAACAGAACGAAAATTGGGCACGCCGCGAATCTGGGCACGCCGCGATTGCGGCGGTAAGTCCCCTCTTTGAGGAGTGGCTTGAGAGGCGGCATGGCGTCCTCACCTTCCGCCTGACACAGGTCCTCACCGGACATGGCTGTTTCGGGAGGTTCCTGTTTCGGATAGGGCGGGAGGAAACGCCCGGGTGTTTCCATTGCGAAGATCGCCCAGAGGACACGGTGGAGCATACGGTGGAGGTCTGCCCAGCTTGGGCGGAGCAACGCCGTGTCCTCGTGGAGGTGATCGGCGGCGGCGATCTCTCGCGTCCGACCCTGGTCCAGGCCATGGTACGGAGCGAGAGGGCATGGCTGGCAGTCGCCTCCTTCAGCGAAGCAGTTATGCTCGCAAAGAGGGAGGCGGCGCACGTGAGGGAGATGCAGTACATGCGCCCTCACAGCCGTGGCCTTCGCAGGAGACGCCCTGGGCGTCGGGAATCCCAGGCTGATTCCCGGCCACCGTAGGCACGGGCTTGCGGACGGCGAGTAATGGGTAGCTCGCTGTCCGGTAAGGACCAAGCCCGGGTCGACGGCGCGTTGTGTTCCACGCGCGCCTCAAAGAGATGTCAGCAGCAACAGAGGGGCCCGCAAGGGCCGATGCCTGCCGGGGGTGCGGGTTGTTCGAAAGAGATACCGCCGCCCCTGGCACACAGGCAACTGAGGGAACACGGGTGGGTTTTAGTCAGTAAAAGTCTGACACGCCCTCCCGCTCCACCCAGAGCGGGAGAAGTTATTTGATGATTTCCCACCCAGAAAAAAAAAAAAAAAAACAGAACGAAAATACCCCTCATTGTGTTTACAACTTGCAAATACAAATTAGTAGGAATATCTGGTTTGAAGTTCGATGATCGGAATTTTCTTTTTTTCTTTAGCCTAAATACGTTTTTAAAGTTGTATTTCTTTTAAGTGTTTATCAATATAATTAAAATGATAAATTTAAAATCATTTTATCTATAATTATAACATGTATTACTAGCTGTTGCCAGCGGCTTCACCCGCGTGAAGATCGGAAATTATCCCACAGGAACATACTACTGGGATAACAAGCAACCTGTATATCAATACAGGTTATAAACTATATGATTGCTAAATTCATCATCATCATCTAAATCCGTTCAGCCGTTTTTACATGATTGAGTAACAAACATCCAAACATCTAAATATCCAAACATCTAAACATACAAACTTTCACATTTATAATATTATATAGTAGGACTAACTAGTATTAACTAATTAATAATACTACTATTATAGATAGTAGGATTACTAATTATTATTACTTTTTAGTTTTTCTCTCATTGATCCACGGAAGGCTGAAATGGAAGAATTAATTACAATGAAATATTTTAAGTAGCCGCTGGCAAGATTTTTGTTTCTGGTGGCTAGGAAACCATCCAAGACACAAATATACTAATGTAAGTAGATAACTCTAGTTAATTACATAGGCTTAGTAATCAGATTCATCAAGAATGCCAGTTTAAGTACATGCGAACACAAAGTGAACCTCAGGTTTAGTTACCATGTTTCAAGCAGGTACAACAATTAAGTAGGTACCTTCTCATCATAACAGTGTACTGTTTATTACATGTGAGGAAAACGTTTCGCTTTTCATATTTAATTTTGCTTTATTTTACGAAAGTGCTAAATTCTACCTCCCTGCTGTTCTAGTATATAAAAGGAAACTTTTTTGTTTATCAGAAAACCTATTCAATTTACATGTCATCATTTCAGCGGAAAGACGTCCACTGGTGGACATAAGCCTCCTCCAAGCTCCGCCACTGCGACCGGTTCTGTGCTTCCCGCCTCCAGCGCATTCCAGTGGCCTTCACAAGGTTATCGCTCCATTTTGTGGGAGGCCTTCCAACGGTACGTCTACGGAAGACGTACCGTTGGAAGGCCCCCAGTCACCACTCTAGAACCTTTCTTTTTTCCAGAATTTAGATGTGTTGTGATGTCATCTTTTTCAAAACATACTAAAAAACATAAGACTTTTGTACTCAAAATAATATTTTGTGAAATACTGTGCTGTGTACGAAAGTAACATCATGAGGGTTTATTCATTTCGAATTTACTTAAAACGACATCAAACAAATAAAAAGTACAAAGTTAAAAGGTACCTACGTTTTGCAATATTAACTTCATTATAATACTCAATATTAATACATTTTCAATTATATTCAAAGGAGACAAAATTTGTATGCTTTTTTTTAAAGATAATAAAGTAATTTGGGCATAACCTGTAACTTCAACATTAAAAGACTATATGTACTAATGAACAGAAAACTTATTTTAATTGTTTATTCTAAACGAAATTTTGCAATTTAAAATGAAAGTTCGTAAAATATCCAGCTATCAAAGTTAACAGTACACAACCTCAAAATGTTATATACCAAGACAATAGATCTCAGTAAAGCGGAAAATTGCTTGAATATAATAGTGTTATGAGATTTAAATCTCTTCGCGGTGCGTCCGCAGTCATAGTTAGCGACTTCTCTTCCCGCCTTCAAAGAAGTACTTGCCTTTAAAACAGTCACAGTTTTGCGTTACCGTCTCTCCGGCACTCTTTTGCTTTGTCGCGAGACCGGGCAATGCGGCTTGTGATATGCTAATCTTGCTCAACGGTGATATCCCTTTGTTTGAGCGTAATCGTGGCTCGACCTCATTTTAGTGCTTATTATAGATGAAATCTTTCAAACTGCACTCAGCTGCAATGAAGGGGATCAGAGGGATACTTAAGGGTAGAAATTGATGTCAAAGAAGGAAACACAAAACAATAATCAATTCAAACTGTGTTTGACAAAGGAACCTACCTGTGTCTTTATGAATGATTAAAAGCTATAATAAATAATAAAAGAAAGAACTTAACGCTAGTTATCATTTAATGTATACTCTGATCGATTTAAATATTCAATTCGGTTTGTGCAGTTAGTACCAATTGTGAAGGAGGCAAACAAAATTGTTTCGATGTGTGTTACTAATTGCTGGCAGTAGATTTGTGAATGATTGCAAAGGCTTGTAATATAATATTACTATAGTTTAATAAGTCATCTAGAATAATTCGTCCAACATTGCATTAGTCCTCAAGTCACACGACGCATCAATAAATCCTTGCCAACAAAAATCTCACAAAGCTGGTCCAAGATTGAGGTATTTACTAAATTATAATACGAGGCCATTAAAGGTCCCTTTTTATTTCATAAAGTTGAGTGAAATCAGCAAGGCTGCTTTTCAAAACAATGAAGCTTTTGCGTACTAATGAACATAAATTATAATTTGCATTGAAGAAAGTGAGGCATTTGATAATTAGAATAGCGTGATAATGTTTCAATGAGATACTTCTCAACTTTCCATTATTAATATTGTTTAAAATTCTTGCACTTGTCGAGTTTTCTCTTGAAACTTCAGTAACAGTACGTCAACTGGTTACGTGGGTTACAGTTTTAACGCCATAACACTAGCAGCTGTGTAATGCTTCAATGCAACAATGAACGATCATAATGTTGTGTACTAGCTTTTGCGCGCGGCTCCACTCAGCTGGATGTCGGTTATCGCGTAAAAAGTAGCCTATCTCCTTTTCCATATCCCAGTCTATATCTCTGCCAAATTTCATGACAATCGGTTTTGCGATTTAGGCGCGAAGGCGTAACAGACAGACAAGCAGATAGACAGAGTTACTTTCGCATTTATCATATGAGTAGGGATTAGTAGGTATCATCCAGGGCCCAGGTGGTGGGAGGTGCCAGCTCAACGGTACGAACATGTTTCTAGATCAGCTTCATTTATTCGCCTTTCAGTTTTCATTCCAACAATGTATGATTTAAAAGAGAAATCATTGTGTATACGTTGTGATTACCGTTGGATTGAATCGATTCATTATAATGGTAAACACGGGAAATCAAACCGTGTTTGAGTTGTAGTTCATCGCGGAGGAAAGTTCTACATCTTTGTTTTATGATCCCTTGCAGTTAGTTAAATTTTGGCAAACATCTTCACAATTTTTAATTGTAAATAGGTTTCAATCACATATTTAAATTACATCTTGGCCAATTTTCAATAAAAAATGTACTTTGCTGATAAAGAAAAAAGGAAAATTTATAGATAAAATGGTGATGAAATATATTTTTTGAGAAAAAGCTGACAGTGTATTGGAATAAATCCAAAAACTTCAAATGGGAAATTTTGTTGCAGTTTGTGTAGATAAAAGTATACAGTTTATTAGTAATCTTTCTTATTCTTAGATCTTAGAATTTCGTCGAAAGCCGGTCGTTGTGATATACAGCCATATATCAACTTATCTCACTCACTCAACGCCGTTTTGCCCTAATCTGATACCACATTCACATACAGTGTGCTGCGACGATTATCGATGTTACAAGTAATAATATTGTGAAATATGTTTCACAAACTGAACTTAACTTTAGTCATTTATTATCAACAGTTCCGGTACCGAGACTACCACCTGAAACTAAACAATTTTGGAATTAAGGTAAAGTAACTTATTTTTATAGCAGTCTGATGCAATTTTAGATATTTATTGCATTTTATCCAACGAAAGAAAGCCATTCTGTACTGGACTTAACCAATTAGGAAGTAGTACAAACAGCCTGAAAATAAACCCCCGACCGAAGCACGGCATTCATGACTCACCCCACATTTTACGATTACCCGCAATTTCACAATTAGTCGGAAATGAAACTCACGCTTGACTGCACAGACGGAGCGTTTATTAATACGAACTGCGGATGTTTGTACAGAAACATGCCAAGTGATAAATCTTGAATGAATTAGAACTTTCCTAAATGAACGTTTGAAGAAGATTCCAGAGTATTTACATTGTTCCTCTGTTGTAATTGCTCTGAAGACATTTATAACTTTTTTTTACAAAACTGCTCACGTTATTTCCATTGTTATCAGAAGTCTTATAAAATTATTGTGGAAAACAGTGCAGACAGAAATTCTTAAATCACCAGTGAGTCCTATATGTTTTTGCCTATTTTGATACTAATAAGAGGCCAACTTTGTTTTTAAGTAACGGGTAAGTAAAAGCTGGACCGATTTTGACATATCAAGCAGGCGAAGCCGTGAGCAGAAGCCAGTAAGTGGTAAGTAACTTGTTTTACCACATTCTATTGCTTATTATGTAAATATTGACCAGTTTTTATTGAACTGCAGTTTTCAAATTCCAACATAGAGGCTAAAAAAAACAGGCTGCAGTTGTGTGAATAGAATTATCTACACACTACTGTAGCACACACAGAGCTTCTTAGTAGTTCAAACTCACTATTTGAATATATACTGTATGTTTTGCTCACGAAAACATGCCTAATTGCCTATCCACTAGTTTAATTATGTACATAAATGTAGCATGATTATGAAACCAAAGTATATAGTCGTGGTGAAGGTCTAGTGGTCAAGGCCTGGCTTCTCTGCACGAGGTTGTAGGTTCCAATCCAGGCAAAGACTAATGTAACTTTTTTCAATTTATAGGAACTTTCTGAGTTTATCTTGGACGTTACTGACATGGGTGAAGGGAAAACATGCTTTCTGAAATCGCCACCCCGTCTTGAGCAAGCGTGGTGATCAATACCTGTACCTTCTATGTATGAGAAGAGACCCTGTGCCTTGCAGTGGGGCAGTAAAAGGCAGGTATTATAATGTAATCAATATTGCTGACAACAATGTAGGTATAATTCTGTAGGTTGTGGTGTAGGTAACAGAGAATACAAACAATGGTAGTAGTAATCATCATGATTATAATTAGATCAGTGTCTGCTTGTTGCTATTCCAAGAACATTTATGCATAGGTATATAATTATCACTAGAGTTGGCAGAATCCTTTGAATTGGTGGCAGGTGGTTGAATTTAATTGTAAACGGTTGTAATTGAGTTCACTTAGTGTGTCTAAGGGTCTGTGATTGATTATTAAAATTATTTCTGGCTAGAAGATACGACTTATTGTTTACTTTACTACATCACAATTGGCTTATAATGTTCCTACTGCTGGGACACAGGCATCCTCTCTGTGACAAGGAGTGGGCCATAATCCACTACGCGGAGCCATAGTACGGGTTGGTCGATGTCACATGTCTTTGAATTGACATGCCGGTTGCCTCACGGTGTTTTCCTTCACCATTTTGAGAGCAGTTGTGATGAAATAAATACTCAAAGTAAAATGCCTTCCTGGGTTCGAACTCACGACCTTCAACTTGTAAGTCAGGGCCGCTACCACTAGGCCACCACTGTTTTCTACTTCACTGCATGCAACATGCTAATAGAAATAGATGGGAACTTTAATATTGAAATAGATTGAAATTGTAAACTCTAATGGAATGGTGAAGAGAAAGTTGGGGAAAGTCTATTCAATAAATAAAATTGGATAAAAATAATAATATGCCGTTTCATTTCTAAAGATTTTATGTGACTTTCTCTTACAAGAGACCTCTGCTTTCGGTGAAAACTGTGATTCATCTATAGTTGACGAACCAAAATGTGCACAACACACCACAGTCAATATTACATGACAGACTTTTATACGTAAATAAAGCCGCTTGGCATCGAGGGTACGTTTTGCTTTTTTGACGTGGCGGTCGAAAGGTTAAACAGTAAACAACGAGCATTTTAGGATTTCAGTATGCTTTATAAAGGCTTAGGTCAGTTTAGGTCTTAGTGGTCGCAGTGGCCAACAAAAGCCAGCACGTGGCTAAAAAGGAAGCTTTTGGAAAAGTTAAATGGACAAGTTGCTCGGAAATCTGTTTTTTTGGGTTATTTCAGTCCTTACTCGGGGTACCCCTTTTAACCATTTTCAAAGTTAATATGCATTTTATATCAGAAAATATGATGACGTGCAACTAATTAATAGTTTCCTGGCTGGTGGTGATTACCTAGACCACCACTAATATAATCAAATCAAATCAAATCAAAAGTCATTTATTCAAATTAGGCTGAGAATCAGCACTTTTCGAACGTCAAAGTACATGAGACAGTCCCCCAAAACGCCCACCCTTCACCACTTCCTAGTGCTTTAGCTGGGAAGAAGAAGTAGCGGAACAAACTCCCCAGCAGCACAGCTGTCTGTTTAGTCGGATAGACTTGATTCTATACATACACAGGCAAAGTAATCAACATTACGAGACACAGAACTTAAAAAATTGTCATTTATGTCAGCTAGCCATGCCAATATACCAACAAATAAAGTGAAAAATTAACTCAAGCACAAAAAATAAAAAGTAAACAAAGCATATACCAAAATAAAAGTCTCCTGGTATAAATGGAGTGATAGCTTACATAAGCAATGCTGGATTATGTTTACAAATGATAACCTAGGATAATGGCGTCTTCATTGGTAACCAATTGAATCATGTAATAGGTATGTATTCGAATTGATTAAATTATTTAAAACACAATTAAAAGAAATGTACTAGTGTCTCCCCAGGACTTCGTCCGCGAAGCGACACGTTATATGCAGCCTATTAGCTTATTCCTAAATATTAGAAAAGTTGCAAATAGACTTTTAAAATCCAATTGTTCATTTCAGAGATTAGCGCGTTCAAACGAGCAAACAGAAAACGAACAAATTCATCAGCTCTATTATTAATAAAGATAAGACATAGATAACTTGGGTATAATATGAAACTATGTTATGTTCTATAGACACCACGCCCTCAGTATAACTCATAAAAGGAAATCGTTCTACGATAAATTACTTCTGTGAATATTTCACTTAGCGAGCTAATAAATCAGGGTCAAATGGTGTCGGAGAACTTCAGGTTTTAATTAAGCCACCTCAGGGAGAATGGCTGTCAATAGTAACCTTGGTATCGCTTGGTATGTTGTAAAATATGTTGACTGTAATTAGGAGTCTTACAACTTTGACGACGGTTAAGATTCACGGCCAGTACTCTATTTTTGACGTGTATTTATATCTTTGGTGACTTTAGGTGTATTTATATTTTCACGTTATTTTTATTTATTTAAGTAAGTACATATATATATTCAGGGTGAAAAAGACAATAAGAGAGTAAATTAAACTACGAATATCATATGACCCAGTCTGCATACGAAAATACAATCAATTTTATCCAATAATAATTTAGTCATTAACTACAGCTAGTCGGTTAATCGACAAAATCCATAGTCATTCCATCACTATTACTCATTTTGTTTGAAAAATCACTATTTAAATTAACATGTAAGTATTGTAGTATAGTAGTGGAGGGTTGTCATTAGCATTTTTTATATTTCTTTCTTTATATCATTGGTTTGTTAGTCTGTAAGCCTTCTTCAAAATAAAATAAATAAATAAATAAATTTATTTGATAGTTCTAAAATACTCTGTTCTAATGCACTGTCAGTATTTTCATTTATTTACGTGACCACATTGTATTACTAACTACTTAATACATTGTATGCAGCTTTTAAATATAGGTAGCATTTCTTAGTTAATATAAAAAAATGTGTTTTTCGACGTAGGTTTTCTACGTGCTCAACACATTATTTTGTGCTCAGAAATAAAACCACTACATTAACGCAATAATGAAGCTCTACCGTTTAGAAAGATATCACAAATGAGTCCCTTTAGTTGTAAAATGTATTCATGTGTACGAATAAGTATTATCACATGAACGTTACGTGGTCTGTACCTTCTGAGTAGGTAAAATATTAGGAAAATGTATTCTACACGAGTAAAATCTATTTTCTCGCGGAGCAACCTTTTTAAACATAGAATTAAAACTGAGAGTGTCGTAAAATGAAAGTCACTTAAACTCCCAATTACTAAAACTTTTGCCCCGAACCCAAAAAATACCTGCTACAATGTAGTTGAGACTGAGAGGAAAACATATTACATATTTTTTTTCTTCAACAGAGTTGATTTATCTGATAGACACTCTTTGAAACAAAGGTGAAGGTCCTATTTCGTGTTGTATTTCGGACACAATTTTTTAGAAAGAGAGACTTGAACAAATGAAAGTGGATGATAGGTACTTATTATTTGTAAATGTAGTTGTGTTTTAAAGTAAATGCAAAGCGATATCGCAGAGTTAAACGTTGAAAATTATTCAGATATAAAATAAAATGTTACTCTCCCGTTCGGTGTATTAAAGCAATCCGTTTTGGAATGTACAGTTTGAATAGATTTAGCTGAAACAATCAATCATCGAGGTAGACTTTTTTACATCAAGAAAATCGAAAATTCAGAGTTACCATACAAAAGTAAGAAATGAATGATGAAATTCTTGATGGTAAATAAGCATAAACTGATAACTCTATAGATAAACATCAAAATAGTTCAAAACGAAATTAAATTTATCGCGAGTGCTATCGAGTAAACTTTAACTAGCTGATAACATGAAACAGGCAGTAATTGGCGTTTAGATAAACTTTTTAGGACGCCGATTCGGTACCTATTGTAGTAAAGCTACCAGTTGGATAATTTGGTACGCGGCTATTGAATGCTCATCGCAGAACAGGTTCCAAAAGATAAACACAATAAGTACCGGGTACACTCGACACAGCATTATCGAAAAACTATAAAAATAGCTATAAAATGTATCGACCAAAGTTCAATAGTCAACAACTTAAACAAAATGTGGTTACATTGACTAGCAAGTAAATGGCGAAAATAATCCGGGATTGATCTAGTAAACATTATTATTTCCACACAATATTTCAGTCCTCGTGCAGGCCGTAGCACGTTGCATAAAACATTATTTGATGCTTCTTCTTAGGCAGCTCTGGAGTAAATAAACTTCTTTAGTTACTTCTTAAAGCCAAGGAAATCTCGTGAAAAATTCAGGAATTACGTCGCTCCGACGAATTGCGGTCGCGTTTTTGTTAAATCCTTCATCCTCCCGCGGGGGTATAAACGTACTTAATAAACTGCCGTGGTCGGCAGTTAAATTATTAGTTAAATAATGTTTATCAATGTTCTTGTCACTTAAGAAGACGTATCTCGTGTGACCACCACTTCTGTTTTACGAAACATTCTAGAAATTCAAACTGCAAGCGACGTTTGTGTTAACGAATTTATAGCTTGTACAGTTAGTGGGTTTGTTCTAGTTGGCAGGCGCCGAGCTTTGCTGATAAACATTTCGCTATAGGTTTCACAGTAACCACAACATATTTTAAAAATTTCCGAGCTTAACTTACGATTGCTTTCGGTTATGTTATCATGTTATACATTGATGGAGTACTTTTTTGTTAGATGCATTAAAACCAATTTATTGAGATTTATAGAGATTGGCCGTTGTTGGGTGTAATGCCCAACAGTGAAAATGTTATGTACTTGTTATGTAGGTTATGTTATGTAAATGAGTAGACGAATGATTCCCTTGATGGATTTATTGCTACTGAATATATTTACACAATTGTTACATTTAAATGCTATGTTGGAGGAATGCACAGCTGAGCTACATTGATGTGCGTGTATGAGTGTGACCTACAAACTGTCACAAAGGTCAATGTACAGCATAGCTCGTACATATTGCCCACTCACAAAAGGTAACTGTAAACAGTGTTATGTTAATTAAAAGTGTTAAAAAGGATATAAATGTAAAATAAAATAAGCTAATCTGAGCCTTATACTATTAAATCACAACGCGCAATAGGCGACGTTGCCTTGTTGAGTGTACGTGCACTCGATAAGTGCGCGACGCTGCCGTCATCTGTGACGTCAAACACAGCTGCGTTGTTCACGATGCTTGCAGTTGACCTCCTTCGGGGCGCTGGATTGGGAACCGATGGTGCCTCAGGCTTCTCTTGGCTCGTGCAATGTTTGCTAAGTCGGTGGTAAGCATATATTGCGCCCGCTGTCGCTGCTACTATTGCCAATATGTATATGACTACATATTGGTGGACATCGTGGTATGTTGCCCGATCAGATATGATGTCTTCTGCGGCTGCGGCTTTCATCTGTTCTATCTGTTTTCCCAGATCTCGCAGTAACGAGCTCTGCTCCATTACCGTTTCATTTTCGGATTCCTGTTTCAAAGTCGGTACCGATAGGTTGATGATCCGATTTATTGGAGGGATTTCCAGTGCGAGTTCTTCAACCTGGGCATGCATTATATCCATTAGTTGCCTTTGGGAATGTACAGTGAACGTCTCACTATTCATAGTGCAGTCGCTACCGAGTGTCATTACCCCTGCGTTGTAAAGTAGTGCAGTTGAAACTTGATTCCCGCATATGACGCGTATTTTGCAAGCGTCACAGCAAAAGTATAGATAGCTGTTTGTGTTGCTAAGTTCCAACCATGTGTTTTGACAGCTCTCATGTTTTGTTTTATAGCCAGACGAGTCTTGTCTTTTCTTGCAGAGGCTCTCGTCAGACTGCATGTGGTATATTGGTGACCTCATGGGGCACAGCAGAGTCGACCTGTCGTAGTGCATGCATTGATGTAGGTCGGTTCCAGTCATCGGTAGGTACGAATCCTTCTGTATGTTGATAGCTAATAGTTCCGCTATAGGCAGTAGGGTGACCATGTCGTGGCCACTATTTTTTGGGACAGGAATGACGTGATAAATTTCGTAGTTTTCTCTACTGATTAACGGCACCCGTATCTCAATAATTAGGTATCTCTCTGTCATTTTTGCCTTCACTTGTAGAAGGTGATATAGGCGGAAGAAATCAACTTGAACGTTGGTAATCGGAAGTGCCACATCTTTTGAGAGCTGTCCGGATATGACGTTTAATTCGTCCCGTAGCTGTTCTGGCGCAATGAGGTGTAAGTTCATCTTGCCGTTGTAAATGTTGGTTACGGTATCCAACAGAATCTCTTGTACGTTTCTTAGATGCTCTATAAAGCTGTTTGCAGAGATAGCAGACATCACAAACTCGATTGATAGTTCGTGCGACTCTATTTCTTGCTGCAGGTTGCTCGTTAGCTTGTCTAGGCTTAACAGATGTTGATTGAATAATTTGTATTGTTTTGCGATCGCTTCTTCCGATCTTCTTAGCACGTTGTATTCGGCTTCTATTATAGTTGTCTGATTTTTGGACAAAAGGGCCAGATGTTTCTCATTTTCTTTGATGAGTTGTATATCCCGTTGGTATTGTTCTGCGAATTGATCATCTAATACTCCGAACAGGGAACGTGCGATTGACCCGACACCGTTGATTAAGCCGCGTTTGCTTCTCATATTTACCCGACCTTGCGGATTCAGCAACATACGGTTGTAGTGGTCGAGTTCAGCGAACGCGTGTTGTAATTGTAATGAGATAACGTCACATTGTGTCTTCTGTTTTAGTTTTGAACATATGGTTTCGAGGTGATCGTTGAATTTGGTGAACACTGCAGTACCATGCCAATAGGGTTTGACGTCATAGTATACAACTATCTTCCACTCGTCGCGAATTAATTTCATGTTAGCGGCTTTGTCGAAATATAGGCCTTGTTGCAATTCGATAAAGTTTGTTGTGTTTGTTGTCGCGCTTGTTGGACTGAGTAGGTATAGCAGTGTCATTACTAATCCGATCACGTTGGTTTTTCTTGTCTTGACTGTTTGTTGACGTTTCGTTGTGATCTCGTTTGTCGCTTGTTTGTTGTGCCCATTTTGGGATTTTTGTGCAATAGACTTTTCCTCGCTGCCTATTGGTAAACTGGATAGCTTTGTTATGGGTCTCTTTATGGAGCCGTTTCTTGTTTTCAGGGTTACTACACGAACATGTCCGTCATTCCCTGGGTGAAGATCTGTTACTCTGCCCATCAACCATTTTCCTGCGGGCCGCTGGTCATCATGTACCACAACCAAGTCACCAATCTTCACGTTGTCCTGAGGTTTCTGCCACTTTGTCCTTGCTAACAGTTGCCACAGATATTCGTTTTTCCACTTTCTCCAGATTTCTGAGTATATTTTTCTAGTGAGCTCCCATCTTGTTCGGGCGTCTTCTCTTGTTTCGATGACGGTCACCCCTGACCTCCCTGTTAGAAAGTGTGCTGGCGTCAGACAGTCAAGGTCTTCCACATTTTCACTCAGCGCACATAAAGGTCTGGAGTTTAGACATGCTTCTAGTTTTGTTAAGATTGTGGTGAACTCCTCGAATGTTAACTTTTGCTCACCTACCACTCGTTTTAAATGGTGTTTCAAGCTTCTTACTGCTCGTTCCCACAATCCGCCTGCCGAGGGCCATGCAGGAGCGTTGAAATGCCACTGTATGAACATCTCGGTGACTTCCTTCTGTAGTTGTTCGTTCCTGTAGGTGTTCTCTATTTCCTCGTATTGTTCCATAAGCAGTCGATTAGCGCCGACAAAGTTCGTGCCATTATCGCTGTACATATGGTGGGGGGCGCCTCTCCTTGCTGCCATTCTGTTAAGGGCTGCCAAAAATGCCGAGCTTGTAAGATCAGAGACCAACTCAATGTGCACTGCCTTTGTTACCATGCAAACAAAGATGGCTACGTAACCTTTAGTGGTTTTAGCCCCTCTTCCTTTATTCATCTTGACATCGACGAATCCCGTGTAGTCCACTCCTGTATGGTGGAATGGCGGGGCGAGGTTTACTCTTGCGGTCGGCAGTTCACCCATGATTTGTTCTTGTTTGATTGGATTGAATTTTCGGCACGTTACGCATTTTCTGACTTGCATTTTTGTGACTCGCACGCCACCGATAATCCAGTATTTTTGGCGAAGGTGCGACAGTGTGAGCCGCGGTCCCCCGTGAAACGTCATTTGGTGAGCTTGATCTATGAGCAAATGTGTTAGGAGGCTGTTGTGAGGGATGATCATTGGATGCTTCATCTCTTCAGTTAATGTGGCGTTGTTCAATCTTCCTCCGACTCTTAGCAAGCCTTCTTGATCAATGTAAGGATTGAGAGGCAGTAATTTGCTATTTGATGTCACTCTGCCCTGTTTACGTAACTGACTCATATCCGTTACAAATACATTTTGTTGTGTTTGTTTCACAATTGCCTTAGTTGCACTGTTCAATTCTTGCAACGTAAGGTAACTCGGTAATTGTTTCGAGTCCAATGTTCGAACTATTAAGTTCAATGCTCTGTGTATCCATGCGACTATTCGGATGACGCGATTCATAGAACTATGTTTTTGCAATAATTGTTCGAAAATGTTGATGGTTTCTGTGTTTGTTTGGACAGCATTGACTTGTTTCATTGCCTCGCTTGTTTTCGCCTCTTGGTCTGATGTATAGACTTGTTTCGCTAGGGTCCTCATTTCAGGGGATGATAGCCAAGTAGGACCTTGCCACCACAGTTGGTTTTCCTTCAACTGACCGGCGTACTGGCCTCGGCTTGCGGCGTCAGCGGGATTTTCACTTGACTTGACGTAATCCCAACAGGAACGCGGTATTACTGTGTTGATTTTTTGGACTCGATTCTCTACATATGTTTTCCATCGTGATGGGTCACCTTGTATCCAACCCAAGACCACCATAGAATCAGTCCAGCCATAGACTTGAATATCATGTTGATGTATTGATTTCTTAACCTTTTGCATTAGTTTGCTTAGTAGGTGCGCTCCATTTAATTCCAGTTTAGGCAATGTTGTTGCTTTTCTGTGCGGTACAATTTTCGATTTTGCAGCGACAAGTATTACTTCTGTTGATTGGTGAATCCGTGCGTAAATAACACATGCATAGGCATCCAAGGAAGCGTCACTGAAACCATGTAGTTCTATCGTTTGTCTTCCGTCACATCTGAGCCATCTTGGTACTTCACACAAGTTTATCAACCTTATATCTGCTTGTATTTTGCACCATTCTTTGTGTATGTTGTCGGGAACTTCGTCGTCCCATTGTAATTTGACCTCCCACACTTTTTGGAATAATAATTTTAATTTTGTTAATATAGGAGCCAGCCAGCCAAGTGGATCAAACAATTTTGATATTTCAGCTAATGAACTGCGTTTTGAATGTTTCTTGTTTACGCTAGAAATCGCACATTGGAATGTAAATTTGTCCTCTCTCGAATTCCAGCATAGGCCCAATGTTTTTGATGTTTGATCTGTTTTGAAGTTGAAGACAGTGTTTTCATTGTTATGTTTAGTTGTTGCATTTTCCAAGAGTGTCGGTTCGTTTGATGACCATTTCCTCAGGTTGAACCCTCCACTCTTGAGTAATTGTTTTAGGTCCGAAATTAGCTTCTGTCCTTGTTCAATGGTATGCGATCCGTGAACAAGATCATCGACGTAAAATGACTCCTCCACTACCTTTGAAGCTTCCGGGAAATTCTGACGCTGGTCCTCCGCCAGTCTTCGTAGTGTCATTATGGCCAGGAACGGCGCTGCTTTGGTACCATAAGTTACTGTGGCAAGCTGATATGAAATCAGCTGATGTTCCGGTGATTCTCGCCAGACAATCTGTTGTAGGCTTTGGTCACAGTGGGCCACTAAAATTTGCCTGTACATCTTTTCAATATCAGCTGTGTAAGCGTACTTGTATTGCCTCCACTGTATTAATATTGTTTGTAAATCTTGTTGTAGGTTTGGGCCCTTGTACATGAGATCGTTTAAACTCCAACCAGTCGTCGTTTTTGCGGATGCATTAAACACAACCCTGTACTTGGTTGTTGTTGACTCGGCGCGTTCGACGCCGTGGTGCGGTAAATAGCAGTCGAGTGTCTGGTTGCATGTTGATGGTTGCATGTGACCTAAGTCAATGTACTCTGCTATAAATTCTTTATAGGCCTTTGCTAAATGTTGTTGTCTTCCTAATTTTCGTTCTAGCGTTTTGAATTGGGCAATGGCCATCTGTTTGGAAGCGCCCAGCTTGCCTTCCCAGCTGTTTATCATTGGAAGTCTCACTTCGTATCTTCCATTTTCTAAACGTTGTGTGGTATTGGTGTAGAACTCAACGCATTTCTGATCTTCCACGGAGAAATAGGTTCGGTCTTTTATGTCTTCGAAATCCCAAAACTGTATCATATCCTCCAGATTATTCAATACCACGTTGCATTGTAATTTTGTAGTTTTGACGTGTCCGCATAGTAGCCAGCCTAAGGATGTTTGTTGTGCGATGGGCCGTGTGACGTCATCGCCTTTGATCATTCCTCCCAGCATGATCTGAGAGTAAATATCCGCTCCAAATAGCAGATCTACTGGTCGGCTACTGTTGAATTCCGGATCCGCCAAATTGATATGTTGTATTTGAGGCCATGATGGTTTTGTAAAAGTTTTGTTCGGTAGATTCTTGATTAAGTTTTTCATTATGTATACTGATTTTCTGAACGTGAAGTCACTAAAGACAGAGCTGCATGAAATTGTTATCATGCCCTTGCAATTGCTCTCCTTTTCTCCAACTCCAAAGACCACTCCTTTACATTTCTGGCGTTTGATCCCAAGAAGTTGCGCTGCTCGTTCTGTTATCAGTGATATCTGAGATCCTTGATCTACAAGAGCTCGCATGTTGTACTGAGTTCCATCAGCTCCCTCTACGTTTACTAAGGCGGTCGCTAATAGAATCTCGGAAGCTTCTTCATCATTTTGAGAGACATGAGATGATGAATTTGTTTCGTTCTGTTCATTGTTTTTTGATGCTGCTTCGTGCATTAACGTATTGTGCTTAGCTTTGCACTTGCGACATCGGTTGTTTGACACACATTTTTTGCCCTTATGGCTGTACATGCAATTAATGCAGACTTGTAATTTGTTTATTGTGTTAAGTTTTTCATCGTTCGACATTTCTAAAAACTTTGCACAAAAATAGAGGCCATGCTCGTCGTTGCAGAGTGGACAAATAAACGTCGACGCATGGTACGATTTCGTAACCTTGTTGTTACTAGCCGCTTGATTCTTGTTGCTATGATAGGTGTGTTTCTTGTTGTGGGATGCATCTTGATTCTGGTTTGTTACAGAACTTGTCTTCTGGTAGTTGTCTTGTTTACGCTGCGACGATTCCATTGATGTAAACTTCGCCTCTAGGTAGTCTAAGAAATCCTTTAATACAGGTAATTCTCGCGAGTTCTTCAGTGACTCAATGTAATCTGAGTATGTCTCAGCGTCCAGTTTTTGCGCCAAAATGTGCACTAGTAGCGGATCCCAGGTTCTGACATCTACTTCCAAATTCTTGATAGCGTGCAAACATTCTATTGTGACGTCATGTATTTTCTTGATTGGTGCTAATGACTGCTGTTGCATAGTAGGCAGATTGAAGAGCATGTTGACATGCGATGTAAATATAAGTTTCTTGTTGTTGTAGCGATTGTTGAGGATCTCCCAACACACTAGATAGTTGTCCGAGCTTATTTGTAAGTGTTGTATCATCCTTTCAGCCTCTCCTTGGACTTTGCTTTTCAAAAATTGCATCTTCTGTGCATTTGATAAGGATGTATTTTTGTGGATAGCTTCCGTGAAAAGGTCTTTGAACGGTATCCACTGATTAAACTTTCCGTGAAACGCCGGTATCTCCAACTTCGGTGTTGTTTTTTCTCGATAAGCTCCGGACCACATCTTAGTGTTTAATGCCTTTTTCAGATCTAAGTATTGGTTTTCGAATCTTGTATAGCGCTCTTCATATACTGCGTTCTTGTCTCCGTTGAGTTCACACTCGATTTCCCAATGGAGACTGTCAATAGCAGACCAACGCGCTTGTAATGTTTGCAAAGCATCCTGAAATTCCCATTTTTCTGTGATAAATTCCACTTGAATATTGGCAACAGCTCTCATAAACGCCTTGAAGTTCGCTGATTGTTTGCGTAAGAGATCATCCAGTTTACTGTTGGATCCTGCGTCCCTCTTGTTAGGGCTTTGTTGTTGCCGAGGAGGCGATTGATCCCTGTTGTTGCTCTCAGCTGTGTTACTGGTTTCTCCTTCCTCCTCGCTGTCTTGTTGTTCTTGTAATTTCTTGTTCGATGTACTTGCTTGATCTTGTTCAGAGGTACTTTCGAACGGTGTTGGTTGCACTGCCGGTCCCCCTGCGGACCGTTTGTGTGTCGCCAATTCCTGATTTTGTTGGAGAATTAACTCCTTGACTTCTTTATAACACCTCAGTGCTGTGTTATATAGATCGTTTGTAAAGTAAGGATGACCCGCACTTACTTCTGTAGACAGACGATCATGGCTGAACTGGAATTCACTCCATAAGTTCTCCAGCATTTGCATACGCCGTTTGAAGTAGTCCAAATTCTTCCTGTCCCAGCCATCCTTCTTGATGTTGATGCCAACTTTCTTGATGTTTTCGTAAAGTTCGCGCTGATTCTCGTAAGTATTTGCTGCTGATGCCATGTTGCCAGACTTACCGATGAATTGACGAACTTTGCTTTGAGCAGTAGGCTGTTGCTCCACACTTCTGGTTCTTGGTATTGTGCAACCTTTCTCTCCTACGATATGAGCCTTCTCAATTGGTTACTGGGGCGACTCGCTTGTGAGAGACCCGTCCAATCGATTCGCGACCGTAAAAGATATATATCACACAACACTTAATTGCTCGAAGGACCAAATGTTGGGTGTAATGCCCAACAGTGAAAATGTTATGTACTTGTTATGTAGGTTATGTTATGTAAATGAGTAGACGAATGATTCCCTTGATGGATTTATTGCTACTGAATATATTTACACAATTGTTACATTTAAATGCTATGTTGGAGGAATGCACAGCTGAGCTACATTGATGTGCGTGTATGAGTGTGACCTACAAACTGTCACAAAGGTCAATGTACAGCATAGCTCGTACAGCCGTCATGGCTGAAATACCGGTCTGGAGGACTATACATATATTATTTTTAGACAAATATAACTCTGATTATATATTTCAATTTCTTCTAAGGTATTACAGCTAGAAACCCGACTGCAATAATTTGTATAGCATACGATGACCATCTTCTTGTATATGACACAACTTTACGAAAAATGGATTCTCTAAATCTGTTCCGTAGCTAAGCGAGAGATATTCCAAAGCAAAAGTAATGCTTAGATACTGTGACCGACTCATCCTCGTCAGCTTAGTTCACGATCATCTTGATATTGGTAGCAATTGTCATTAGGACAGTTTAGACTAAAACGTGTAGCTAATTTTGCTCACTTTAGTTTCATTGTTAAATTTGTTAGTCGTCATGTTTCATAATTATACGTACTAAGCATTTAAAATTAATCAAATGACCTTTGGAATGGCCTAACGAAGTCTAATCTAAGGTACTAACGTGATGGTTCTGTTTAAAATTAAATTGATAGCTATTTTGGGATTTTGGGTATGTTATGGATTAGTGTGGGATGTGACAAAGGGCGAGCCTACTACTGGCTACTGAGAAATCCCAGATCAGACTCAATAACCGCAGAATCACACCCAGGACCTCATGCTTATGACCACTTTACTGTCTTATAATTGATAATTTTATGTTTGAGGATGTAGATGATTCCATCCATTTCAACACACAACAGTAATCTTCAATATGAAGGTGTAGCCACTTAAATATGGACATGATAAAATGAAGTATACACAACTATAATAACAAAGCCACAATCTGTTGACTCAACACCATGTTATACACTGTGTAGTTCATTACTGGCAACACTCGACGGTGGCGTTATAGGGTACGAGCAAGACGCGGTAATGAGAAAAATACCAATTAACTGTTAATAATGTATTGAAGCCCTGTTGAAGGGTTTCATTTGAAGGGATCACTTATGCTTGATTTTATTATTTGGAGTAGGATGGTCGATCACATTCCGCAGGTAGGTTCTTACACTGACGTAGAATTATGAGTATTAAATACGGTCCATATTATGCTATTATCTATTGCTGCTAATAAACTGTACGTAAACCATAAAATGGAAAAATAATAAAGCCATTACAGAGCAAAGTACCCTATTACTGCACATTCTCACATTCTGAACCACGTTCACACAAGGTAGAAAAGAATCTCCTACATAGTATTGGCTTTTATAACCACAGTCTATTAGAAACGCAGTAAAGTCCTGAAAACGCCCCAAAGTTTTCATATTTCATCAATCGAGGCACCATTATAACAAATTTATTGTTTTGTTCATTTTTTTTTCTGGTCATCTAGACGGGGTCTGGATGACTTGTCACGTTACGCGTTTTAAATCTATGGTATACACCCGTTACAGGCTGTCGCAGGATCCTGGGGATTGGCACAAGAAAAGGGAGGCCTATGCTTAGCAGGGCATAATGATGATGACGTTTATGCCCGTTTTTATTGACATTCTGCAACACCTAAATAAATTCCTAGTGTTCATAAAAAAGGGCGTTAGTTGACTACGTTTGCGACTTTCCCAATTTCAAGAAATCGAACTCTAAATGCCTTTCTTTGTATGACTTCAATATGCAACCATGATTATGACTTGCGTTAAGTGTACACGTCGCTTATGTGACAAGTAATTAATTTGAGCCTGGACTTGTTTATACGGTACTTTATGAACATATTTAAAGCTCTAATATTATATTCTTACATTGAAACTGAACGTTTAAACTCACTTGTGAATTTACAAATAATTAACAATAATTTACAAGAGCGTTATTCAAATTGGTATTAAACTATGATCAACAAACAGTTTTAATTTAAAGTTATGAAAGTTCATAGTTCACCCATAAACTAAATATGTATATTACCCAATTTGTGGTTTGTTTAGGGTACTAAATTTTAAAGTAAATTTCAATGTACCTATTGTAGCATGAAAGAATTGGAGTAAAATACATACACCGCTACTAACACGTTTAATTTGCTTGTATAAAAAATTTGCAAAATACAACACCAAAGACACACAAATATAAAAAAAAACGGAAAATCGGGTTAAAAAATTACCACCTACAGTTTTGAGAGGGTTTTTTGCGCTTCGAAACTTGGTGGTATGGTTTTAAAAGAAGGAAAAAAATTGTTACAGGACCTATCGAGCGATTGCAATCGGTGGATTAAGGCCTATATAAGGAAAAAGTATGTTTGTTTTACGATAATTCACTAAGTAAAACCGGTGCGGTTTTTTCGTTGATTAAAATTTAAAATAGTTTGTCGAATAACTAAAAAAACAAACAAAAATAATCTAGTACAATAAAAAAGAATCATTTATGGCACGGTTCTTGCAGTCCGAAGAAATCTGATCGCCAGAGCGCACCAGATGAGTGGATGGAGGAGTCGGATGCAGCGGAAGCAGGCGCCTCAACTCATAATCGCGCGCCTCGGCGCGCGGACGCCCTTGGACCGCGTAAAAGCTCGCCAACGTAGGTCGACAGGAAATCTCGTCGTATTTAGGCCCATCGGGTAAACCGAAATTCGGCCTGTAGCTTGATGTCCATTAAATGCGGAAGAAGACACTTATTCAACTTAACTGGCACCAACAATAACTTTGTTTTTACACTTAAATCACATTGAATATTTTCAGTTATTATTCCAATCAAAATGATGTTGTCTCAACGAGTCCCAAAACTGTAGTGTCCATGTCAGAAAAGAAAACATTCGTCGATTTTTTTCACATTCAAATGTTAAAATTTGATCAAAACTTACGAAAAAAAAAATGTTTTATTGAAAAGGTTGGCCTAGAAATCAAAAAGGTTTTTACCGTAACGGATTTACGCTACACTATGTACCACAAAGTATAATACTTTTAGACGCCTGTAAATATTTGAACTATGTGGGCCTCGGTAAACAAGAGGGTAAAATTTTGATTTTGTTTGGTGAAAATTTTCTAACCTGAATTTGACGAAGTGACCCAGAGATAAAAAAACTGCCTAGAAATTTGAATTTTATTTGAATTTGATTTTATAGAGAGAGTTAACCTCTTGGACCAGAAAAAGGTCAGTATAAAAAGCATCGTTCAAATGCAGTAAGCATCTAGACATCAAATATTGTGGACAGAAATACATGTCAAATATTGCGGCCGCGGAAGAAATTTAGGAGTACTGAAATCATATGCAACATCCATGTCCCTTTAGTTTGTTTAAATTGGTTTAGTTTCAGCCATAGACTATTTGTTACGGGAAAAAAGTAAAGTCATCAATTTAATTATGTCGTTCACAGAAATACTATAATTGGAGTAACCGTAAAGCGGGACTGTCCCACAAAATGTCCACAACTAATCAAAGTTTCCATTGTTGACCACCATAAAGCGAATTCCTAGCTTACCCTTTTGTTGAAAACAGACATAATAGCTCGTTCACAAATTCGTAACGAGTGTTGCGAGTACCTACCTTTCTATTAGTGAAGCCTCGTTAGGTGCTAGTAAACAAAATCAAGAGATTATTAAAGTAGACAATCAACTACTTAGTAGAATTATAGTAATCATTGAAATAAGTTGGAAGATTACAAAGTTGTAGAGATATGTTGAAATGAAAATCTTAGTGGAGAAATATTTCCTCAAATAAAAAAAAATAAGATAACGGGAATTTTTACGCCTTTAAGCCTTTTTTTCAATCGACTAAATCCACTATTATAAATTAAACAATCTGTTAAATTATCCAGCAGGCCCTGTTATTCTTTCAGTGTAATGTGAAAGTCATAAAGGTTTAATTAGTATCAAAAAGTAGAAACATTAATATGTAAGCCCCATGTGACGGTATTTTCATTTCGCAAAACAAATATAACATGAAAATGTGTACTTTAATTTTATTACAAAGTTAGAAACTGATAACAATGTTACAGTATTATAGTACATCACTTTACAATATTACGAGAAAAGACAGAGTGGAAAGGTTTTTAGCAAAGCTCAGCTTCCTGAATTCCGTAAAGGACACTGAAATCTTTAAAGTTTGGGTTTACAAGTTGAACGAACTACGCATACTGAGTTCAGAATGATTTCTTTATTGGAAAACATTACAAATAATCATATTTTCCGTATATTGTCCTGTAGCGGTCCGTTTACTTTACTTATGTACCTAATGATTCTCGAAAGAGAAACTAAATAAGTCCATGTTTTTTACAAGAGACATTATCATCTTCATCACATATTCAATGTTTTTTTTTTTTTTGGGTGGTAAATCATCAAATAACTTCTCCCGCTCTGCGTGGAGCGGGAGGGCGTGTCAGACCTATACTGACTAAAACCCACCCGTGTTTCCTCAGTTGCCTGTGTGCATCCGGCCGCGGTATCTCTTTCGAACAACCCGCACCCCTGGCAGGCATCGGCCCTTGCGGGCCCCATCAGTTGCTGCTGACATCTCTTTGAGGCGCACGTGGAACACAACGCGCCGTCGATCCGGGCTTGGTCCTTACCGGACAGCGAGCTACCCATTACTCGCCGTCCGCGAGCCCGTGCCTACGGTGGCCGGAAATCAGCCTGGGATTCCCGACGCCTAGGGCGTCACCTGCGAATCACATATGTTAACTTCTTATTAACAAAATTGAGTCATGTAGTTAAAGTATAATTTTAATAAAAGCCACTCAAGACAATTGCTTTTGATAACGACACCTACATACCACTGTAACTGTTCGTATTATTGCTCGACTTTGAACACTAGCCAAAGATGGGAGCCGGTCTCCGAGAGTATCGTTACAATTTTTGCAACCCCTGTTAAACTAATCGCCTCAAAGTTTCTTTGAATGACTGGATGATGTATCTTAAAAATTAATTATTACACTTTGAAAGCGCTGAGTGATTGAACTAATTACTTATGATAAAAGAATATTGAAAACAAATGACAGAAGTGGCATTAAAAAAAACCCTCATGCTACGCATTAAGTCGAAATATCAAATCTAGGTAAATATTATTCATTGCCGTTTATGTCGGTCAGATAGATCCCCCACAGAACACATAAAATGTCCTATTTATGGAGTGTGTCTAAGAAACGACCGTCCGTTGTCAAAGCTTACATGTTCTGCTCTTCATAAATTAGTCGGAGCAATGCAAAAGAGGTTTGAGTGTGGAGGTAATAAGCAGTAGAGCGTTTATTGTTATGTGCCCGCTGGTCCACGCGTGGGGTGAGTAGAGTACCAAGTTAATTGAGACATCATTATTTTATTTATTGGAAAGTTAACCGTAAATTCTGTACAATATTGGGTACCAACCTAATGCACTATCTTTTGCCTGACTGACACAGATACTTTAATTGCAGTCTAATCTTATTTGCTACTAAAAGAGAGTATGTTGTGTGTAGAGACCACACATGAAACAAAACAAAATGATAAATAACTAGGTACATAACCTTTGTAACACCTCAATTAGATAATAAACTCTCTCGATTCGATTCACTACTTTGTAATAAACTACCTCCACCTAACCTACCACCAAAATTACTATCAGTATTTAAAAAGAAATGTTGCTATCACTAAAGGTAAATGTTACTTTATAAATAAATATGTTCTGTCTCTATTATGTAAGTAGATAGGCCTTATTAGACCCACTCTCGGAGAAAAACACGATAGAAAAGCAATATACAGGTCCAAGAACAATACGCTCCAGGAGCACTTCACGTTTATTATAAGTACATATCTACCTACTTTTAAAAACTAAACGTATTACCATTTTGGTAGAATAACGAGTCCACTTGTATTGGCGTTTCATTTTTTCTTATTCGTATGAAACGAATAATTTTGTGTCAAGTCAATATAAGTCCATTCAAAACATATTGAATTGTATTTCGTATTTGATACCCTTCTTCAAAGCTCATGAAAACGATAACTTGAAAGGAACACGAAATATCAAAAAGATCATAAATATATCACGTATCGTATAGGACGTAAATTGGTTTTTCGTCGAATTGTGGTTTAGTTTTAGATGGATTTGTGTTTGTGTTTTTTGTTTGTGGTTTGTTGTTTGTGTAGAAAAAAATAGTTCTTTATGTTTGAAATTGAGGAAGGTTAATTTTTTCATACTTCTGTAGGTATTGAAAGCTACTGTTAATTTACTACAGTAGCGCTATTATTAATTTAATGAGTTTGCTACAGGCAAAATAGGTAAGTTGAAACAGCGCATTTCGTAGCGATGTTGTCACGAATGCTACGTCGTAGCAACCGCGTAAATCTTCACAACACTTATTGCATTTTTTTAAATTGTAAAAGCTATTCTAGTAATTTGCGATACATAGCATATAATCTCCTACCCAAATCCAAGCATAAAGGTTATTTCCAAAAGCATTTAGCCAAATTTAAACTGTTCGACAAAGACCTTAGAACACGATTGCAAAATTATTGTTACGTGAGTGGTTAAAACAGTTTTTTTAATTCAAATATATTGTAATAAATTATTAGACACACCTTCGAGACGAAACGTATGTCATTTGCAACCCGTCATCGGCAGAATGTTTTTAAATAAAAGTGGGTACAACTAAAAAGTCAATCCCTTACCCAACTGTGGTGTGATCGGCTTCATGTCTAACCCGATGCAGCTGATACCTGATTTGAAATAGATGTTAGAAAACTGAACTGAACTCGCAAATTTTGTTTCTTTTGTATGATAAATAGTTCAACAAGCGTTTTTTTTTAATAAATTATTTTATTATTTCAAACTATTCACACATTACACGTACACTTTATAATATTACTTTTAAACTTTCAGGCTTTTTCCAGGCACAACGCAGGTGTTGTCTCACAGTTGGTCGCAGTCTTACTTAACTGTGACCATTCGCTACATCCAAGTTGGTTGCAGTTACTTGAATATTTAGTATTTCAAGATTTAAAAATTAAAACGAATAGAGGTTCAGAAAAAGACGTCCATTTATTACATAAGAGTTTTCAATTATATTTAAAAGAAAACAAAACAGGAATGTTATTACACACAGTAGTGCCGCGCTGCCTAATAGAGTGAGTGTAGAAACAGGCTCCATTAACAACGTTTAGCAGTGTTTTCTCACGGCACATGATGTAGCAACGAGTCCTTTGTGAGAGCTGAAGTGAACGAGCAGTATGCAGCAGTGGTTGGAGTTTATCGTTCATTAAGAAAACGTTGAGAAGACACTCAAGTGTAGCGCAACACAAAAGCGTTCTAACTATTCGCTGACACTATTACCTACAATTTTCTTGCGAAATTAAAGTTATAATAGTGTCAGCTCGCAGCGCTTCATTCTATGCAAATCTTTCGAAACAATGTGAGGAATAGTATAGTCACAACAGACATGTAAATTATACATGTTTTTCTATAAAGTAGCTGGAAATAGCACTGTTTATTAGCGATTTGAAGCTGAGAAAACACGCCAGCTGATTTTCCGAAACAAACATTGCTCACTCAATATGGCTGGAACATAAACGAGCCAGGAAAAACCGGTTGTATCTGTCTACTAATGATCTACTAAAACCATTTAGTAACACCTCTACTTGACTATTTTATGCGTACTTCTTTACTAACGCAAGCAGGCTTTACGTTATTAAACCAGTTTAATCCTACCTTAATTAGGATGACGAAGGAACACAGTTTAATCTTTTCAGGTTAACGTGAATACTTAAAGCATTACCCGTACGAGGGCAGCAGGGTACTTGAGCCGTCAACCTTTGTCATAAACCAGAGGGTCACGTGAAGTATGAGGAGCTGTGTAGACGACATGAATGTGCTACTAAGTGTGATGTTGAGGACGTGAACAGCTTAAGATCCGATTCATAAAAAAAATTAAGTTGACCTGCCTGGTAGCCAAAATTGTATTAAAATTTAAATAATTTAAAATGGAATCATGTTATAACACTTTTTCTGTAACAAAATAATGTTATAATATATTTTTTACCGATACAATTCAGGGCAAATCCAAGCAGTTAATATCACCAAGGAGTTCCAATCAATATTTTCTAATGGAACGCATAAGCGGGGCGCGCCATTTTTATAGCATTACCTACAAAACTATTTTCATTCCATCTATTCGAAAAGGACGACTTGGTTCGCCTTTAAGTGTACACATAGGTGGTGTTTTCTATAAGAAGCTTTTAGCGGGCAGTAATGAGTTTTCAATCCTCTTTATAAGTGCGCCGCAATTATCTTTGCCGCGCACTTTTTGAATTTGGAACATCTTAGTGTTCAGCGCCAAAGAAATCGAACGCAAATATTGTTTGAATAAAGACTGGCTGGTACGACGGCCCATAGTCGCGCCGCCGGCTGAATAAAAAAAAAGAAATCAAAATAAAAACGCGCGAACTACAGCCCGCGTTTTTGTCAATTTTCACGGATTGTTCGAAATTCATTGTTTTGTTTTGAAAAATGAATTCTTCAAGTGACAGTGAAAGTATAGAATTAATTCATGAAAGTATTAAAACTGACGCAAGAAATGTGGTGGATAATCTATTACCTGCAAAATAGCGAGAGAAATATAGTCTATGGTTATTTTATTGAATGGAGAAATGCAAGAGGCGCCAAGAATTTTTCAGAATCTGTGTTTTTGGCCTACTTCCAGTACTTAGCCAAAACTAAACAACCTTCCACTCTTTGGAGTACCTACTCAATGCTAAAATCAACAGTCAGTTCTAATAACGACGTAAAACTGGACACATTCGAAATTAATAGCGTATCTGAAGAAGATGTCTGATGGATTTAAACCTAAAAAAAAACTAAAGTGTTCTCAGTCAAAAAAGTGATGAGGCACCCAACAAAGTCTTTCTTGCTGTAAAAGTAAGTAACTATGTATATGGTGGATTAGTAAAGTATAACCATAGTGTTTTAAAATTTTGTGGTATGAATTGTTGACGTAGGTACTGTAGAGGTTATATGATTTTTTTTTTTTTTTTTTTGTGGGTGGGAAATCATCAAATGACTTCTCCCGCTCTGGTTGGAGCAGGAGGGCGTGTCAGACTTTTACTGACTAAGACAATAAAACCCACCCATGTTCCCTCAGCTGCCCGTATGCATGGGGCCGCGGTATCTCTTTCGAACAACCCGCACCCCTAGCAGGCATCGGCCCTTGCGGGCCCCACCAGCTGCTGCTGACGTCCTCCTGCGACGGGTCAGTACAGTGGCCCCGCCGCCAACCACTTTTCGGCCGCAGGGGATAGGGAGAGCGGGCAACGCTATACCGACACTCCTCTTCCCCTGCGGCCCCACCGCGTCCGCCATCAAACGGTGGCGGCCCCGTCCAGGCTACGGAAGGGAAGAGCGCTACTCAGAAGTACCGGCACTCCTCCTCCGCCGCAGCCCGTAACCCTCAGCCGCGATGCCTCCCATTCGACATCGCGGCCCGCCTCAGTTGCGATGCACCTCACCGCAACCTACTTTTAGGCCGCTACGTCGTCGGCTTGGAGGCACAAGCCCTGACGAGCGGCCCCACCTTGGGGTTCCTCTTCGCTTCACCGTGGGAGGAGGGACCACGGTTACTGAGCCCCCCCGCAACGACAATGCGGGAACCCCACTGGGGGGGGAGGTTATATGATGATGGATCATTCTGGCCGCTAGTTAGGACAGGCAGCTTAAAATAAAATAGTTTTTGAATTAAAAAAGAAGGTAGAATTATAGATTGTCATTAGAACGGACTAAGAAAGGGAATATCAAAAAGACATGTAATGTTGATTTAAAGTTCAAACTATAAGTATTAAGTTTTAAAGGAATATAATTTTGGTAGTGTAGTATCCAATACACTCAGCAAGTTCTAAAATTCATACACTCAACACTCTACAGTACACTAGCGAATTTCTATAATAGCGGATAGTTACCCAATACTTCCGTCTGTCGGTATCCAATAAGCTAAGTAAGTATCTCAAAACAAGCAATTATCCGTCATTCTACTCGTAGATGTGTTTGTTGCTTTGATATTTTTATTGTGAACTTAGGGTATACAGCTTTTTACATCTTGAGAACTCTATAAGCGTACAATGTTAAGTTAACTCCGGTTCGTTTACTGGTTATAGTCGTGCACTACAAACAACCACGAACGAAAAAGAGAACGGAATTGCAAACCACGTATTCGTGGTTTTGTTCAGGGTCTAAACATTTCGGAAGCTTAAATGCAAATTTTGCCCAATCCTGCTCGTATTTGCTATCGTAACCAATAAACCAAATTAATGTTTTGCTAACTGAACAAAACTGACGACCAAAATTCGAACGTGAATACGTAGATTAGTTCCATAATGGATGCCTAAATAAATACTGATTCTAGGGGTTCAAATCAAAGCGAATATATAGATTTTTAAAATTCATCGACCCCATGTGTTTTTCATGGAATAGAAAGATAATGTGATAATGTAGATTGGGTTGTAACTGCCTTGACTTTTGGCAAAATAAGTCGTCGAATAAGAGGTTGTTGTTAATAGGTATGGCAAGTAGCTACTTAAATGTCTTTATAATACATAAGTTAACGTTGTTTGCAATTCGGAGGTTTATAAGTATATAATTAAGAAGTCTTTTATAAAGACAACCCCAACAAAAACAGCTTAGCCATCTAATATTTATGCAATCCTAAATCCTGCGAACGAATCAAAAATGAATAAAACAGCGGTACTTCATGTGTGTGTACCACGGAGCTATAAAGTAATGGAGTACTTACCCACACATTGACACATTTGCATGCAAATGCAACGGATACCCACAAATCCTCAAATCTCCTCGTGCTCATTCGACATGGTGATTCTTACTATGAGAGCTTAATTAAACTAATGTGATTGTAGGTTATCATTTCATCTAAACTGAAATTGGATTTTTAATTTGTGTAGACAAATTGTATAATTGGATAGTGTCCGTCACGATTCCGTTTGAATTAACTGAGATCTTGTAAAAGACGTGAAAGAGAGATCGGTTACGACTCCTGACTCAGGCTATATAAGTAAACTAATACACTCTTATTTTTCTTCTAAATTGAGATCATCGTTTCTTTGACCACGTTGCCTTTTTACCTATAGTTTCGAATTTAGCCCTCATGTACCATCGCAAAATAATCTTCATTTACGCGACTGACGTACATATACCCCTCCTATCCATGCAGTTGGTAAAATAAATATGTTTGGGATGAAGATGGTCTCAAATATAATTCCTTAAAGTTTTGGCGCGTTATGATGTAACTTTGGTAAAATAAATATGTTTGGGATGAAGATGGTCTCAAATATAATTCCTTAAAGTTTTGGCGCGTTATGATGTAACTTTTTAATGAGCTTATTTTATAACTTAGACAGGCTGTTACTTTGGATTACCCCTTAGGTGCGGTGACTGACTCACACACATCATATTCACACTTGCACTCACTCTGATGATTATTGAATATCGAACAACAGTTAGAAATGTTTATTCGGTATAAAATTAATCGCAGAAATCGAGCATTACTTCCCGTACTCATAACAAACTTAGACCACCGGTAACTACCGAACTTGTCTCATTACTGCGAGACAATCGTTAAACAAACACAAATTGGAAAGACATTCTCCTAAACTTTGGCACATTCTTACGTTCTTTACTTACACATATCAACATTACTATAAGCTAATAACTATAAGCAACTATTAGCTATAAGTAAATAGTGAAAGTAAAACGAGTCCAGAATGTACTGCAGGAAAAACATATAATACTATAAAGTTTACAGATTTTTTCTTCACATTAACTCTGTCATTGTTTTGATTGACCTAATCCTGAAATATGATCATCATGGTTTCAAACATAAAGCATGAGTCAAACTCAAAATAGACTTAAGAGCAATACGGACAATGAATCTGGCAGACTAGTTTACAATATGAAATGTGAAAATGAATTAAATGTAACCTGCTTATTACTTCCCAATAACCGAGAAACAAACACTTTTTGATCAATGTATTAATGTCTCCAATTTCGCAAATCCAACTAATCGGTATGGAGCAAAAAAATATTGAATCATCATCGATCTCTCTACCTTTCACGCAGTCTGTTATTACGCTCAAGTCCAAGTTCTAGATCAAATAGTTGGAAACATTCACTACAATGTACAGTCACCAAAAGAAATAATTAACCAGCGTCGTCGGATGTAGTTGAAGTTTAGTAAGAAACCCATATAGGTTTTAAATAAATAAATAATTAAATTAATAGAACACAAACAGTTCAATTATCAAATTAAATTTCATTCAAAAACTACCATTGGTTTCATAAATTTCAACTGTATCCAATGAGTCAGGTTACTTGTCTCTTTTGGTGACTGTACCTAAGAAGATACGAGTATATCTAAGTTTTATGGTTATGATGTAATCGTGGTCGGGGGTAAACTAAGACATTGTGACGACATTTCATGTTGTTGATATTGGCAGTAATATGACAGGCTATAGTTGTAACATCGTGTATAGGTAGGTACGTCAGAAAAGCGGTCAATATCGAACTGCAGTTAGCACTGATTCGTAACCCAACAGCAACCTGTAAAAAAATCTGTTTGTAACTGAAAACCGCCGCTTCCGCTTAAGTAGGCAAAAAGGTTTTAATTATCGAGAAATTTGGTGAAAATACTTCCGTAACTTTTGATGAGAACTAGGAAAAAGATGATATAATTAAAAAAACGGTGTTCATTGTAACAGGGCATAATTTTGATGAGGATAGACCGCATTTTCCTTGTAGCAAAACTCGAGGAAACTTGTGATAAAATCGGCCTTGAGGACAACATTAGTATCTATTCGTATATAACGCAATAAATAAATGAGTATATTTCCGAATTACAAAAAAGAACCTTAAGTGGTCGTGCACTTTACGGTGTAACTCTAGATCAGAGCATCTATTAATTAAATGTATTGTTATTACAGATAATGTTCAAATAGTTTCTTTATACGAAATAGTAGAAAGCTTTTCCGCCTCCAGCGCGTTCTAATTGAGTGCTAAGTCTCAACTGAACGGAAGTACTAAACATCGTGTTGCAGTTCCAATTGCGACACGATGTGCGATGTTTAGTACTTCCACAAAGTTGGTCACTTTAATAGTACAGTAAACGAACGGTTTTCTAAACAAAGGACCTGCACAACAATACAATATAAATAATGTTTTCGATTTTAAGGTAGTCAATATACAGGTCAATACACAAAATGTATTGTCAAAAACTGAACTAGTCAAAAATAAATAAATACATGAAAATAAAAAAACCTTTATTTATTTAGGCTCGTTCAGTCTTAATAAAAAACAATGTTTGGGTTCAGAGGGCTTAATAGAAGAATTTAATTAAGTACCTACCTTCATCACTGTATATACTTAACTGATAAATAATGCGAGTATTTAACAGTAGGGAACCTAATAAATGCCTCTTCCTCAGAAGTTTACCCGAGGATCTGCGGTGGCTTGCCAAAAGTTAATCGAAGACGAAGATATTCTTCGCTTTGATTTATTTTTCCCACTCGATCTGTGAGTAAAATTTAATTTGTATATCTATAGAAAGTGGAAGCGTTAAATTAAGAATTTATTTGCTGCCTGTCTGGATTCAAACCTACGACTTACGACTCGGTGGTGCCCCAGTGGATATGACAGTAACAAGCTGTCGTATTCACTGGGTAATACGTGGGGCACCCCACGTATTATCGGCTGCTCGACGTATTATCGGCTCATATTATTTATCTTGGTTTTTATTTCAGTAGCGTCGCTTCGCAGTCCCCCTATAAGTTCAAGTTCCGCTTGTGTTTCATCAAATATAACCGATCCGCGCTCAAATATTATCCAAAGTGGCCTCGTTTCGCTCAAAGTGAACAGGGGTGCCTTTAAGAATATAAAACAACTCACTTAACCCTTTCAATTGAGTACCATTGTAAGATTTAAAGGGCTCGTAAAATGTGACAAGATTTTACAGCTACTTACTCTTCATTTATCCGTTTTAATTTACCTACTGACAATATGACATTTATTTTCTCTCTCTTTTAAAACAGTTGTGTCAAAATCGGGCCTCTCTTTTGTAAAGTTTTAAGCGCAGAGATTCTGTTTGAAAGCTGGAATAGGCTTTTGGGGTTATAGGTATCTTTGGACGGCTTACATTCACTAACTAGTCTCTCAGAAACTGGGCTTCGGGGCCGTGTCCTCACTCACCATCAACAGACATTACTTGACCCAGTTAACAGGTATTCAAATCTCGTTTAACCCGAGACATCACTGGGCTAAAACACTTTCATGAAAGGATTCAAGGTGGGACGTCATCTTTTCAAATTCGGTTGGGTGCGGTTTTTTTTAAAAGAATGTTTTCAAGCGGTTGTTCTTAGACATGTTAAATCAAAATCGTTTCAGCTTTTGAAGATAATCAGCTCTTTTCGGGCTGATGATGGGATTTGAGCATCTCCCACGGGTCTGATTGAGTCGAAATTTGGTATTATATTAGTTCAATCATATTAAACGAACAAAATAACCTTGAACTGATGCTGGAGCATTACCGGAAATTTCCAGAATACCCAAGTTCTCCAACAAACATCAGAAGTATCGTGTTTGGGATCATTGAAAAGGTCTCAATGAATAGGTTATAGATAAATGGTGCTCAGGACGAAGAATGAGGATAAATTAGAAACAAACTTCACTGTGAGAAACATACGCAAAGCTGCGCAGATTTAAGCGTGACATGTGTTGATCGTAGCTTGTTAACTATTACTATATTAAGTTTAAAAAGCAGGAAATCAAAGTTAAATTTAAAATTTGAAAACCCCCGACCCAAACAAAAACCTCTAAAAAGAAGGAAATAATATTTACATTTTACGTTTTATATTTTAATAAAAAATCATTATTATAATATAATGTTATTGTCACGTCGGGGGATGGTCAATGAAAACGCCAAACTGACGATACCCAGCAATAATGAATGTAAGTAACCATGCTATTGTAAAAAGGATAAAATTTTCATTAGCCGTCCCCCAACGTGACAATGCTTTGATGAAAATATTACCTACAACTTAAAAGGCCAATAATTTATTTTTTTACTTTTTAGAGGTTTTTGTTTGTTTCGGGGGTTTTTTAATTTTTAATTTAACTTTTTAATCATTTGTCGTTCTGTTTACATAGACTAATTTGTGTTAATTTATAACCTCACATGCAAATAAATGAAATTGTAGTGGCAGTTTGTAATATCAAAATAAAAGCTTAATATTAAAGGCACAATTATGAAAATGTTTACGGTTCTTATAAACAAATACTTTACACGCCCTTGCGTCGTTCAGTCAAATAAAATTAAAAAAGCTAGTCTTCGTCATTAATAAATGAGTAAATTAAAACAACATTTTCGAAAAATACAAAAATATAATCAATCGTCACATTATCCTGAAGAGAAGGCCGATGTCTTTCGGCTGAAATTATGATGATTTTTATCGTTTTTATAAAATAATTAACAATGGTCAGAGCTATTGTGTGAATCGTGTATTGATCAAGAGTTTAATGTATCTTTACTCTGTTTTCTTTTAACTAAGCAAAATAATATGTTCGTTGTTATTACGGAAATACATTACAAAATGATTTGTAATAGGTAGGTACATCGACACCATTACTATTAAATTGTAAGTACATTATTAACTTTAAGGTCACATCCCCTGTATCCATGTCACTGGTGTAGTCACAAACTACAAACACTACTAAGTGGGCGCTTCGTCTATGGGCTGTGAGCTGTGGTCGGCGGCCCGGCTCGGCGTCCTGTTGAGTAGGAAGTCCAGGTCATGTGAGATCTTGTGCAGCACTTTGTCAGTTTGTGTGTGTGTGCTGTGACTGTTCACTAGTTGCATGTGTGAGTGGTTGTGCGCGTCGCTGTACTCGCGGTGGAGGGACGGCAGAGAGCTGCTGCTCGACAACTGCGGCGCGCGTTTCTTGAGGCAACTCTTGATCGGACGAGCCGACACGTCGGGCGTTGACTGACTACAGATCATACAGCTCTCCTGGGAATAATATTATGATCAGAATAGATTTTGTGTTGACATTTTTAGTGAGTAGACGTCTATTTGAACTGGTACTACCTTGGGCGTGTCAGAGCTGTCTTTATAGGTGCGTGTGTCTGCGTCGTGTGGCGGAGCGTGCGTCGTGGGTAACACGCGCAGCTCGACACACACGCGCGAGACGTGCGTCTGCGCACGCGTGTGTAAACCGATAACATCTGCGGGGAATGACATATTGTATGATGCCAACCGTATCGTTTAACAAATAACGTGTATTCTGTTAGGTACATTATAAAGCAATGAACCGGAAAGGGTCGGTAACACAATTTACAGTTGAACATAAGTGGTCTACAATATTATGACCCAGGTCTTTAGAGTTTCCTCAAACTATTCACAGTCCTCTCCTTAGTTTAACACAAGAAGTATTCACAGTACCTGTGGGTATCAGGTCGCACAGTGCGCGCGTGTGTGTGCACGGTGACTGTAGCTGGTGCTTGTAGTCCACACACCGCACTATGTCCGCCACACACGCACCGCTTGACTGACGCCTGTAGCAACAAGGAACCCAGTCAGGTCTGATGTAAAAGGTACTTCGTGATCGCTTCTGAGTGATAGTGAAATTTTACCTCAGCCCTCACCTGTACACCGAATTCGGGTTCTCGAACGTCGGCGATTGCCAGAAGATGTTATCTGGTGACACCGTAGACGCGGAGCACTCCACCTCTCGAGCTTGCTTTATGTACACTACAACAATATTATAACAATAGCTTAGTAGAAAGTAAATTAGTCGTAACACACTCAAAGTTATAGCAGTATTATATTTTAGTACTTGAGGTCCCCGCATAGTGACGCTGACTATACGTCGAAGTTGTGGCAAAATAAATGTCAAAAGGCAGAATCTCACTCACGGCTATGTGAGACGTCTGGCTCGGGGGTGTCCTGCCACTCGCTGTGTGAGGAGAATGTAAGCAGGCGCCGCGCTGCTAGCAGACACTCGGCGTCCATGATCACATAGCACACCAGCATCGCTATACCCTGGACAAGCAGTGGGAGATTTTGGTTGAATCCAATAAGAATCAATGTAGTTATGTTGAGTTGACTTACATTAGCCAGCGCGGCGACCGCCAGTACTACAACGTGCATCATATTGGTCTCTCCAGGCTGCACGTATGCCACTCCGGCCGCTTGCATCGCGCACGTAGTGACTAGCAGCACTAATGTGTGCCGCACTACTCGCGTTTGTTCGTGCACGTGCTCTTGTCTCCCCAGCTTGGGGTCGCGTGCTCGCCCTCTGAGCGCGAGCGCAAGTACGAGCGCGAGCGCAGCGAGTAGCGCTTGGCCTGCAGTACAGACGGTGTTGGCAGCCGCGCCCAGCTGCAGTGGCGCGCCGCCCCATAATCGAGCTGTCAGCCAGCATAGTGTGCATACGCCTGCAACCAGTTTACCTGAGTTTAGAAACACGCTTGGCTTTCCTGCAGACTGGCCCATCTGCTACTACACATACCGCACAATAGTCCGACGGATGGCACGCGCGTGGCTGTGTCAGCCAGATCGGCGTGAAGCAGTAAAAGCGCAGCACACAACGCGGCGCAGCCCATCATCCAGCACAGCGCCACTACCCAACCCACGCCGCCCGCACATGCTACGTCCTGCCGAACATAGCGACACAGCTCACTCACTTATAACCTGAATCAGTGACACAGAACAGAAACATAACTCACCAGCGTTGTGTCACATTCGATTAGAGCCAACATAGCTGCAGAGTGAAAGCCCGCAGTGGCACCTTTGAGCAGCACTGGCAGCCTGGTCTTACTACTTGTTACCAGACCGAGGAGCTGCAGTAACGCCGCCACAAAACACATTACACCTCCCAGGCGCACTGTGATCTTCACGATGCCTCGTAAGTCGTTCTCTGTACCTGTCTAAAAAAACATTTTTGAGTGCTTAACAAATTAAGTAGCTTCATATTATATTACTTCTCTTACAGTACTCACGAGTGTTTGCCGGTCAACAGTGAAGAGTGCGATGGTCGCCAGTCCCCGACAGCGGCACGCGACGTGTGTGCGCTCCAGTATGCGCAGGTCACACGCCTGCGTGCTCCACGCGCGCGGCGCCGAGCGCGACCGACCTCCACATGCGAGCTGAGGTGCTGACACAGAACAACTACATGAGCGAGCGTACATTCTAGATGACATCCTTGTGTTTGATGTGATCGAATGTTGTGTTCGATGTTTTTACTCACCAATAACGCTATAATTCTTGGAGTGCGCAAATAGGAGTGTGACAGTGTGAGGGAGCTTTTGATTAACTCCCGCGCCGCTTACAGACACCTGCACCTGTTGTGATGCTACAGTGTACTCTGTCACACGGCCAGACCTGGAACAGTTGCCACTACAACTACCGTGTCGAAGGAAAATAGAAACAATCTACAACTAAAATTTAACAAACTAAACAAAAATATATAAACAATAATGGAACACCAAAAACCAAGAAACAAAAGATCTACAAAGTTAATGCTGAAAATGATAATGGGAGTTAAAATAATAATTATGATGTAAATTGCTTTAAACTCTTTATTTAGTGTTATTCTTATAATTAAATGGACTGTAATACTGTTTGAAATAAAAGAAAGTGGATCCTTACTTATATTCGACGTATCTTCTCAACGACGGTAACCTTGCTCCCAGATCATGATACAGAACGGTGACCACAGACGTATTACTAGTTATATCTGCCAACTCTATTCCTGCTGACGTCACGAGCCACTCCTCGCTCCCCACTGGAGCTGGTTGAAATTCGAAGTGCACTGCATTGCCATCGTGTACTGGTTTTGTTGTAACTGTGAATTCGTGGTAATGCTTGTGGAAGCTACTCCTCATGACTGCTGTGTCCACAACCGCATTTTGAAGATCGAAGATTTTCTAATGGAAATAGCATGGCCAATCAGAACAACATTCTAAACTAAATGTGAACTGGACCTTGCTTCAAGCTAATCAGAAATTTTTAGTAGCTACTAACTTTTTCATCCAGAAAAGCATCAGGATGTGTGAGCAGGTGGTCATATATGTGCAGCAGGTGTTCCGCGCTGTGGTACCTATCTGCTGGCTGAGCGGCAGCAGACATGAGGTAGTGTAACATGTGAGCTGTATGTGTGAGGGGAGGTTCGCCCTCGCCCGGGTGTGCCGGCAGGGACCGCAGCACCGCACTGTACTGCCGCAACACGTGCGACACCGCGCGCCATGAGTAGCCCAGCGATATCTGAGTAAACTGACAACAACATAATGTATGTTTTAACTGGTTGTTATGAATATAGAAAAAACCATTTTAGCTATTATGTTATGTTTTCTGTTACCTGTTTGTAAATATCCCCGAGTGAGTCTGCAATACAACCAGAGAAATCTGGTAGCATCCACTTGACGCCATGTTGTCCAGTTTTCGGCTCACAAAACCTGAAAATAAGTAACTTACCTAAAACACATTTACTCAATGTCATAATGTATTGTTGTCTTTTGATCGACCATCTAATATAGTTTAATCAGTATTTTCCACTTGCCTGGTAGTGTCCCCGCTGTATCCAGGTGGACAGGAAGCTGTCGCGTGCGCTCCGGGAGCAGTCTTTGGCCAGCGCAAGCCATGGGAGGTATCACTCTCACAGGCTACATCATCAGTGCTTAGAGCCCACATGGTCACGCCTTTGGCGTTGGTGCCAGCCACGGATGATACTTGACAACGGAAATTGCTGGATTTCTAATTAAGAAGTAATTTAATATAAAACATGTAAAAAATTCCAAAAGGCATGTTGAATAGTAGGAAAACGGAAGAGTTTCTCTTATTTTTGAGATGGAAGAGCAATATATATTACCTGTACATTGTAAAGCTTGAGTACGCTCCCTGTGGGGTACAGGTCCTCCCAGGCCACTTTGCCCGGTTCCATCGGTAGCAGCGTCCTCTCCCTCGCCCAACTAAACCCGAGCGCGCCGTGCACGCGCCCCACTCCCGCCAGACATGTTATACTCACGTTGTCACCCTGACAAACATTTATATTAGCTGTTGACTACAACTTGAGTATATTTATTGTTTTTTGTCAATGTGGTATGCCGCCACCAGATATTACAGTTTTAGATCGATTCACCTTATTGACAGTGATTGTGGAAGGCACGAGTCGTATATCGGGTGGTCTCAGCACCGTCAGCCTCAGCGCTTTACATCGTCTCCTGCCAGCATCGTCTGCTGCACAGGACCACTTGCCGCCGTCGGGCCTTTTCGCTTCTGATATGCCTAATACTGACATGCTACGACCGAGCACGTCTTCTGACACCGTGCGCGTCCAGATATCTCTAAAATAGAACGCTCTTATATCAATGCTAACGCGACTCGACTTTGTCTACTGGTTTTTGCAAGTATAGCGGCCTGCAGCCTGGTAAGTTTTATAAGGCATAAAATAAAGAAAAACTATAAAATACAGTCTCACAGACACTCAGTGTCCCTCACTTACCTCGTAGTTCCATTGAAGTTTATCTTGACACCGGCTTTGTACCACGTGAAGGCGATGTTCGGAGATCCATATGCCATACATGTCAGTATGAACTCTGACCCCTCCCATATTTCTGGGCGATGGTTCACAACCAGAGTCTGCAAAAGGACCTTACTTAATTGAAAATGTCCACATATACGTTATCCTGTAAGTAAATGGAATTATAGTAATTAATGCAACGATGAATAGGATTAGTCTGAATATAAGATGCGACAAAAAAAATATATTTCGTTGTTCGTTGTTAATTTCCCTTTTGCAATAGAGCGTTTTTTTTTAATAATTATAACCTACAATTGATGTTAACCTTGAGTCCCGCGTATTCAAGGTTAATGTTGCAAAATTTTGGCACATACAAAAAGCGTCCATAGAAATATGGCTTTAAGACGGCGGATAAAAAGCATAGGTAGATTCTCACGTGTAATCTAAGCGCAGGCTGCATGTAGAATTGCAGTGTGTCTGTGCGCAGACCCACGCGGTGTGAGCGCATACGCGCCAGTGCCGCGCGCAGTGCGCCCGCGTCACGTCGCGCGCCCCACATGCGCACCCACACCTCGCGTGCACCACCCACAGACCTCGCACTGACACATAAACACGTGTACAGTGTAGTACACATCAGTTCACAATACTATGAGATACACCAACATTATTTTTAATGAACGGAAACTTACCTTGTGTTAAGAACTTCTATTTCATCTTCCAATGTAATGTTTGACGCCTTCAAATAACTTGTTAACTGAAATAAGTTAGATATTGGCTATTCATAAAATTTTCAGTCTTGAAGATTTTTAAGTATTCTGGTGTTTAATTTCTTCGTAAATACCTGTTTTATGACTTCTATGTTTACACCTGCTTCATTCAACACTTCCAGTCTTGTTTCAAATCGTGCTGATGCTATAAACATACACCCCCTTATTAATAAATGTGGCATTAAGTTATGACCAGTATCACCCTCAGATTACCAATTTCATAAACATGTTTCGTGGTTTAATTTTGGCATAACTTTACGCTGCGTGAAAGAGAAGAACAACGTTTAGGTATGTCACCATATAGTTGTGAACATCGTTACTTTATAATTTACTAGCGGCCCGTCCCGGTTTCGCACAGATGGGATCCCTATTTTTTGTAGTAATAAATATAGCCTATGTTACTATGGGATAGTGTAGCATTCTAATGGTGAAATAATTTAAAAAAATCGATCCAGTAGTTTTTGAATTTATTCGTTACAAACATACAAATCATTCCTCTTTATAACATTAGTGTAGACTAGGTGTGCCCGCGACTTCGTCCGCGCGGAATAGTTTTTTTACTATTATTTATATATCAATAAAAACAAGTAAAAATTCTGTAAAAATTCAGTAAAAAAGTAGCCTAAGTTACTCCTTATTACATCAGCTACCTGCCAGTGAAAGTCCCGTCAAAAACGGTCCAGCCATGTCAGAGATTAGCGGGAACAAAAAGACAGACAGACAGACAAAAATTGAAAAATGTTATTTTGGTAAATGTACCGTATATAATTATATTCATTGCATGTAGCAAAAGTGGTTATTTTAATATTACAAACAGCCAACCCAATTGTATTTATATATATCGAATAGATATAGATGTACAGATGTATAAATGTATAGATGTAAAGATGTTGGGAGATTATAAAGTAGGTATCGAATTTTTTTTAACTGCATCAAATCATTTACAATTTAACCCATTATTTGTCTTAAGTTTATAATCTGTCCATGGCAAATCGACAAATTCTGAATTGGTTTCAAACGTGCACGTAACGGATCGCACCTTGCACCAGTACTAAAGAGCCAAGTAACTACGGCCACTTTGGAAATAGTGCTCGCCGGCTGCTGCTACAGCACCGCTCACTCCTCTCGTTCAGCTCGCGCGTGTTTGGTCACAGTTCTAACCTGACCTAACCCATTTGGTTGGGGTGCACTGGCTTAGTTACTCCGACCAATTCTACTACAAATCAGGCAGGTTCACAATTTTACGACTCATACAATCGGACAAATTGTTAACCCTGTCGGTATATGCAGGTGTGTTCACATTTTGTAAGCAATATGGTGCAGTTCATTATTAATTGACAGTTTACAATTTCGTGGAATATGTAGATTAAAAAAAACGATATTCATAATCATAATTATGGTGACATATTTATACAGCAGGTACTACTTAAACAAATGTATCACGTCTTCTTAACATTATCAATCAATGTAAATACTCACATATGTCTGTATCCTTCGGGTTACAGTCACAAGCTGCTCCTTCCTTACAAACTTCGGAACATTCTTCTATACCGCACTCTTAAACAAAATTCACACCCTAATAATGTTAACGTGGTAGAAATTATTACAAGATTAAACTCTAAATTGTAAATCTTTAATGTCAAACCAATTTAAAAATAGTGATGGGGTTCATCACTATTTTTAGTATTATCCCGGCAGTGCTGTTTTTAGAACGAGAAAACACAAAAATATTTGTCAGCGGCTTTTTTTTTCATTCTCGCTTTTCTTGCCCCATTGGTATAGTGGTCGCTAGCGTTACTGCTGAGCATCAGGTCTTGGGTTCGATTCCCAGGTCGGGCAAAGTGTTATTGGGTTTTTGCATCAAGTAGTCTGAAGTGCGGATTTGTGCCCGGTTGATGGCCACAGGCTCGCCCCTATTACACAGGACTTAAAAAGAACTGTCGAAATGTGGGTGTATTAGGTAAAGGTACTCCTCTACGTATCCCTTCGGGGACTACAGGCATGATGTCATGTCATTTCTCACCTGGCGGTGCTAGCTGCGCCTCGCACAGGTCGCCCGTGTAGCCCGGCGCACAGATACAGCTGACGGCAGCCGGGCCCATCTGTCTGTCGATACAAAAGGCTTGTACATTATTGTTGAATGAATGTCTAAAGGTTGATATTTGCTGCGAGAAATCGCGGCACAGCGGACAGAGCTCCGGCGGGATCTCATGGTGACATGCAGAGTGCGGTTGTGGTAACCCAGTGCTGGGCACGCCACAATTGCGGCGGTAAGTCCCCTCTTTGAAAAGTGGATCGAGAGGCGCCACGGCGTCCTCACCTTCCACCTGACGCAAGTCCTCATCGGACACGGTTGTTTCGGGAGGTTCCTGTTTTGAATAGGGCAGGAAGAAACTCCCGGGTCCCGGGTGTTATCACTGCGTAGATCGCCCGGAGGATACGGTGGAGCGTACGGTGGGGGTCTGCCCGGCTTGGGTGAAGCACTGCCGTATCCTCGTGGAGGCGATCGGCAGCGGGGAACTCTCGCGTTCGGCCCTGGTCCAGATCATGGTACGGAGCGAGAGTGCTTGGGTGGCCATTACCTCCTTCTGCGAAGCAGTAATGCTTGTGAAGAAGGAGACGGTGCACGTGAGGGAGAGGCGATGCATGCGCCCTCACGGCTTTAGTCGTCGCAGGAGACGCCCTGGATGTCGGAAATCCCAGGCCGATTCTCGGTCACCATACACGCGGGCTTGCGGGTGGCGAGTAATGGATAACTCGCTGTCCGGTAAGGACCAAGTCCAGTTCACACGCGCCTCAAAGAGATGTCAGCACTAACTGGTGGGGTCCGCAAGGGTCGATGCCTGTCAGGGGTGCGGGTAGTTCGAAAGAGATACCGTGGCCCCTGGCACACAGGCAACTGAAGGGACACGGGTGTGTTTTCGTCAGTAAAAGTCTGACACGCCCTTTTGCTCCGCTCAGAGCGGGACGAGTTATTTGATGCCATCTTCAAAAAAAAACGGTTGATATTTTATGAATATTTTTAACGAGTCAACGTTTAGTCTAAAGTAGGAGGCACTGCCATAAAATAAATTACACATTCACAAAACTTCTGCCCACATTGATAAAGAAATCTACAATACACAATATACAATTCTGACCCGTTTTTGTTCCAGAATTAAAAACTTCACGACATTGAGGACACACGACGCAAAAATCGGAATTGTTTTAAACGCTAAATGTGATTCCTTGTAGACAGATGTGACTTCGTCTCGGGAAATAAGACAAGAAAATGTGTTTTCTACACATTTTCTTATTTTGCTGTAATATTTTACATCGTATTGTTAAATAAATAAATTATAATAGTAATTATTTTTACATTTAAACATGTTTATGCAAAACAATGTTAAATAATGAATGACAGTCCTAGAAAAACAGTGGTTAGTATGTACGAAACGATGCCAACTGGAGGGTCATGGGTTCACTCACCTACATGTGCCGCCGTTCTTGCACATGTTGGAGGTCCTCGGGCACAGTGGACCTTCTCCGCAGTCCGCCCCCGAATAACCCTCGAAACACGAACAGTAAAACTCCCTGTGATGTGGAAATTATTGGGGGGTTAGCAAATAAACTAATGTAAATAACGAGGCGAAAATAAAAGCCGTGGTAATAAATGATGAAAACGAAGTTTTTTACTGTGTACAACAGAATTTGTAAACAGTGAATGACGTTCACTATATTTCGTTTTCCAGTGATTCTGGCAACCGTTTTGGTGTTACTTGCACTTAATATCAACGTGAGGTTGCAGCTTAGACTGGTGCCTTACCTACCTATTTGAAAATATAATATTTGTGGTTTTATAAGGGTTCAAATTGATTCTTTTCATAGGTATGAAGGTAATAACAAGGTCCACGATTTCATTAATAAAATTTCTACTGGTGTCTTATTAAAAAATTCGTGCCCAACTTACTGATAGTCCGGCTGGGCGTAGCAGTGCCCTAGCAGTCTGCACTCAATGGCGCTGCATGAAGTGGGTCCCAGTGACTGCGCTGCTCCTCGCACCTCATACGTTACGTTGAACCCGTACACGGACAGCAGACCCAGCGCCCTGAGCTGTGTGCCCTCGAGTCGGTCAATGTTTAGCTCCACCACCAGCACCGGACTTTGGACCTTGTAACAACAATGACGGCTTTAGCAACTTGCTGTATAAGTGCAATTGAACCTACGGTTAAACTTTAATTATCATGAATACAAAAATTTTAATGATAAAGAAGGCTTTCCTTTTATATTTTCTATCAAAAAATATTTATTCCTTTGTTATTTCTGATAATAATAAAAATCTTTAACAACGTTCAATTTTTTACCCGTTTTAATCGTGACCTATAAACAAAACAGACCTACACGCTAAAATATTTATCTAAACATGAAAGACAGCTTAGTTCCTATGTAAATAAATGTTAAACTCGCATGGTCTTCAAACAATATTAAAAGGATTTCCATCATTACCAGTGTTTGACATATTTTGTAAAATCCGTTTAAATATTCATGAAAATTCGTTTCTAACATTAAACAGTATGTTAATAAGAATATCAGACTTCAATGTTTACAACAAGAGTTCTCATTTTCATTTTACTTTTATATTAAAAAAAAAGTAAGACCAAGAAACGCTTAAACACATTTTTGCTTATGTACCTAATGTTTCTAAGGTTAGCGTAAATTTTGCTTATTTTGCAGCCTCATTCTCAATTTAACGACAAAGGAGACATACGTCATAGAAATGCCCTGTCTAATTATTTATGAAGCTATTTGTCAGCCTTTCCCGAGCTGGAGTCTATACGAAGAACGGATATAAAGAATTATTTAGAATAATGTAGGAATTGACAAATCTCCAGAAGAAGGAATTATTATTTTCTTTTTTTCATCTTGAAAATTAGAAGCTTGTTCATGTTGTAAGATTAATCATTGTGACAAGACCAGCTAACACGGCACGATTAAGTAGAAACTAACTAGCTATGTTACATGATTTTGTTTTGGGAATAGAACTCATTTATAATTTTATCGAATTACAAATATCGTATTACTCGTATTACTACTACGAGCGAGATTAACATTTAAATTTCAAAAGATTTGTTCACATTTTTCATATTTATTGTGCTATATTTACGAGTTCACAGAGGCGAGCAATTTCAACGACGATGACTCGCGAGCATAATTTGTTAATTTGTATAATGCAAAAGCCGAAGATTAAATGAACAATCCCTTTTTGTTCATCTTATCTTCGAAACTCAACACATTTGGCTTGACAGTGTTTATGTCATAGCATCAAGTATCACGTCGGTTCTGTTGCGTTATCGACATTTTCAATACAAGTTATGCCAGGAACAATTTTAATCTTTAAAAGTCGCAATTTGCTAAGGAGATAGTCTTGTTGATTAGACTGAACTTTCAATTTCCTATTTATTAATGGGAAATTGAAAGTTTTCATGATTACACATTTATTTAAATAACGCCTACCTATTGGTATAATAATTATTTTCGACTGAATTTAGACCGTGAATGTACTTGCATTCTAATTTCACTATTAACATGCAATTGGACTTGTGCAAAACAATGTTCATTAACTTTCTAAGGAGAATGATGGCCGCTAATTGAAATAACTAGGCAGAAAAAATATATAACCCAGGTTTCCTAAAGTTTACCAGACACTTTAGCACGAGCAAAATTTGCCAGACGCGGTGCATTTTACAAACTGGGCACAGTTGAAAAAAATAACCGGAATAGATATTAAAAAATTAAATCACCGATCGATGGCAAACATGTGTTTGAGTAACAATAGATAATATAACATTTAGATTATAATCTAAATCCCAAAAATCTTGTGGCGGTGTTTCGTCACACTTTTCGGATATAATACTAATACTACTACTAATAATAACAGTTGGTTATTCAATAAATAAATATTTAGCCGTTCTTGAAACATTTTATTCAGAATAGGTGTACAAAGATCTCGCAAAGCATTTTCATTTTGTACATTGAAGCAAGGAAACTGCACATCGTATAGAATTTCCGAATATACCGCACTATGGCCGTGCAGTATTCTCAGGAAATTTAGACGATGAGCACCAAACTGTAGACACATACCTACCTAATATACAGATACGATACTTTAGCCGAACACGATACGTCTTTTTTTTTTTTCTTTTGCGTGGGAAATCATCAAATAACTTCTCCCGCTCTGGGTGGAGCGTGAGGGCGTGTCAGACTTTTACTGACTAAAACCCACCCGTGTTCCCTCAGTTGCCTGTATGCCAGGGGCGGCGGTATCTCTTTCGAACAACCCGCACCCCTGGCAGGCATCGGCCCTTGCGGGCCCCATCAGTTGCTGCTGACATCTCTTTGAGGCGCGCGTGGAACACAACGCGCCGTCGACCCGGGCTTGGTCCTTACCGGACAGCGAGCTACCCATTACTCGCCGTCCGCAAGCCCGTGCCTACGGTGGCCGGGAATCAGCCTGGGATTCCCGACGCCCAGGGGCGTCTCCTGCGAAGGCCACGGCTGTGAGGGCGCATGTACTGCATCTCCCTCACGTGCGCCGCCTCCCTCTTTGCGAGCATAACAGCTGCTTCAATGAAGGAGGCGACTGCTAGCCATGCCCTCTCTCTCCGTACCATGGCCTGGACCAGGGTCGGACGCGAGAGATCGCCACCGCCGATCACCTCCACGAGGACACGGCGGTGCTCCGCCCAAGCCGGGCAGACCTCCACCGTATGCTCCACCGTATCCTCAGGGCGATCTTTGCAATGGAAACACCCGGGCGTTTCCTCCCGCCCTATCCGAAACAGGAACCTCGCGAAATAGCCATGTCCGGTGAGGACCTATGTTAGGCGGAAGGTGAGGACGCCATGCCACCTCTCAAGTCACTCCTCAAAGAGGGGACTTACCGCCGCAATCGTGGCGTGCCCAGCACTGGGTTGCGACAATCGCACTTTCCACGTCGCCATGAGATCCTGCCGGAGCTCTGTCCGCCGTGCCGCGATTTCCCGCGGCAGCGGAGTTACGCCCCGGCGCACACTGGTCCCAAATTAAAAAAAAGTGGACATTGATAGTAGACCGCTGATATTTTTTTTTATTGTTGATACAATGATAACAGATAAGGCAAAAAAATATTATTGTCCTACTTCAAATACTTTTCTGTAAAAAAAATATTTCTTTTTTTTTTGTATGGGAGCGATTACATTTTACTCAATTTCTCAAAAACTTTAAGCGATGTCGAGATGGCAATCACATATGTTAGAAAACTAATAATTCTGAGTATTTGGCTCGAAGAAACTTATTGCTTATCTCTGCGTACTTTCGAGATAATAGTGACAGAAAATAACATTTTTTTTAATGTTAATTTTTTGCTTTTTTTTAATCATAGCCTTACTTTAGCACATAATTATAATGTATGCGTAATGTCAAATAAGTAAAAAGAGACTTCTCTGTAAAAGAGGTTATGGGGGCTCACTAATGACTGAAAAGCTATGACCTTTCTGAAGGAGTACTTTCATCAGTTCTAAAAAACAATCAAAATGAAGACATATTAAGCTGCAAACATAAAGTTGAATATGTTCACAAACGATTCTGAAAAAATATTATGGTGAAAGATTAATATTTGGGTCTATATTCTCTTGAGAAATCTCTATTTCCTCGTTTTCCAACGAAAGCAATTCATTGTTAAAGATCAAAGCACTAGCCTCTGGAAACAACTGTTTATGTAAACGAGCAAACTTTGGTTTGATATGGCTGATGTAAGGATCTGAGCTAATTAGAAAGCTGTGGATAATGTCTAAATTAGTCTGAACTCTACCGATTTTTCTTGTATGTGCCATTCTAACATTCCGGAAATCTTTATTCCTCGCTTCGGAAGCTTCTTCGGAAAGCATGCCTATCGGAATAAAGGAGAAATTTTCACAAATATCAGCACCGTGTATCAACAATTTATGGACACTTGAAGGCATGTAATACCATGGATATAAGTTTACATATAGCATTGCTGTTTCTTTACAATATTCCCTAAACAAGTTGGTATTAATAAGTTGACCAGATGAAATTGTTTGTAAAATGACTGCAAATCTCTTGATTAAATCAGGGTGGATACCCGTTATTTCAGCAGATACTTCATAATTTTCAAAAAACCTTCTTGCCGTGTTACCGTCATTGGTTGTACCAAATCCCTGTTTTACTATGTCAATTAACAAACCAGTTCTTTCCCGGAATTCTTCTTGTGTCAAATTCTTTTTAATTTCTTTTAACAATTTATCTTCTTTTCGTGCAGCCCACTTTTTGAAGTCTAAGTTGTACGAAATGTGTAAAATACATTCCATACATCTTATCCACATATGAAGCGAAGACAGACCATATTTATACATATCTTCTCTGATGAGTCTTTTGGATACAAAGTCCAAGTCATTCATTTTGCTAGGTGGGGTATTGCAAATATTACAAACAGCTGCAGAAGAAGTATTGGAAATCACAGTAGAAATTTTCCCATCAATCATAGTCATGTACAAATCATGTTTAATATCAAAATTATCTACAATTGTGGGAACAAGATTACGGATTTCTTCCTCTAAGGATGCACTTTCCTTCTTTATCAATTCATTTGTTTCTTTTGCAAATATAAAGCCAATTGGACGACAATAGTTTGTTGAAGAGGGAGCAGGATTTTGCCACAAGATAGTACCACTCTCTTCTTCCAAACGAAGCGGAACCAAACTAATCATGAAAACTGAAGAATCGTCAATTTTAGTGTCGGAGTGTGACTTTTGTTTATAATTACTTTGAGAAGATGACCCGTCAAAACCCCATTTGCTTATTAGTTTTAGCGATTTTTTGTCGGCAGAGTTGTGCTGAATTGTTTTTAATATCCTATTAGTTGTCAAATCTAGAAGCGATTGAAGTCTTATCTTAGCATCAGATTCAGTTACAGTTATGTCTGACTCTGGAGGATAACAAGTTTTTTTAGCTTCCAGGAGCTTTTGATAGGATGGAAGACCATACATTTTCTCTGAAGCAAGAATAGTTCTTAAATTTCGATATTGCCATTTTGACAAATTTGTTGAGGTGTAAAGCGCTAACGTTTTATCATCTGGTAAACACGGTTTGTCAGTCTTTTTAGCGAATAGTACATCATATACCATCTCACATTTTTCCTTGTTTTGGCTGAGTTCGTTTAATATAGCTGCTAATTTTGTTTTTTTAGACTCTTTTAATTTGGCACATAAAGCATAAACTAATTCCTCCTCTGTGTGATCTAGAAGTGTTAGAGAACGCCTTTTCTTCTGTTTATCAGATATATCAACAAATGGTTTTTTACTTGTACCATAACTTAATTGATGAGTATCCACTTGCGTTTCGAAATTTGGAATTACTTCCTCGGCAACTTTAAAAATGCTGCTTAAATCGATATTTTGACATTTTGGCCAAACTATTTGGGATTGTAACCAGTCTGAATTTTTGTTAAGAAAGGTCTTTTGAGCTCTACTGGAAGCAGACCATCTTTTTGAGATATTACTTGAAAAATTACGACAAAATAATTTAATATTACTCAAATCTTCGGAAGACAATTCAACACCAATACGTTCAATAAGGGCATTAAATAAAAATTCGACATTTTTAAAACCACCTCCTGATTTAAGAACAACGTATAAGTCTAAGTTGGTGACAAATGCGGACATATTATAATTTTAAGGAAAATTGAAAACAAATTAGAATCAAAGATATCAAAGACAAAGTGACTTTGATTTTAACAAAAAAAATTACGAAAACAAATTCGACGAAAGAAAGACAAACAAAAATTATTTGATTTTAAAATCCAAAGATTCAAAATACAACAATAACAAAACAAACAAACAACAAGCATTTCTTCAAGCGCACAGAAAAAATAAGGACACGTCTTATCGCAACCACATTTAGTTGTACACTGAGTGAGGTGTACGCGCGCGATTCGTGACCGTATTACGTTACGTCATGAGAGGCGGCCATCTTGTTATCCCGGCAAACTCGCGTCGAAGCTCCATTTTGCTGGCCAGCGGACCTATTGCGATATGAGTAAGGCTATGATTAAAAAAAAGCGAACAATTAACATTAAAAAAAATTGTTATTTTCTGTCACTATTATCTCGAAAGTACGCAGAGATAAGCAATAAGTTTCTTCGAGCCAAATACTCAGAATTATTAGTTTTCTAACATATGTGAATGCCATCTCGACATCGCTTAAGGTTTTTGAGAAATTGAGTAAAATGTAATCACTCCCATACAAAAAAAAAAGAAATATTTTTTATAGAGAAAAGTATTTGAAGTAGGACAATAATATTTTTTTGCCTTATCTGTTATCATTATATCAACAATAAAAAAAAATATCAGCGGTCTACTATCAATGTCCACTTTTTTTTAATTTGGGACCAGTGTGCGGCGTTTGCCCTCCGATACTTACGTCTTTCAACTTCAATTTGGAGTTGTACGTATTTTTAGTTTATACATAACAATATTAAGTTATTCAACAGTAACATTAATGTAAAACTTATTTTCTCATCGTTATAATATTATAAACTAATCGTAATTGCACAATTGATTTAAATTATATAACCTATAGGTATTGCAAGTAAGGCAACAATAATTTCCAAAACAATTAACTTATATTATATTTTGGCTTTTATTAAAGCCTCCATAGGCTAAACCCCCGAAATAGTTTTTATGAGGAAACTTACCCTAAAAGTGATGTAGTATGACCGAGTATAGTTTACGGATCACAACCTAAATCTTTAATATCTTCTTTCGTCTCTTCGGCCCTGTTATGACAAAACACTGCAACCCGGGTTACATTGTTTTATGGTAATACATCATAAAATAATCTGCGTGATGCAAGCTTGGTACAGGTTCCATTTACAGTTCAATAATGGTTTCCATTAACAAAAAAACACAATGTTACACTTCATTGTAACCTGAAGTTCGGATGAAATGTTTTTACTAAACGCTGTAAGTACTCCAGATTGCAGCGTTTTACCGTAATAGGTAAAGGGTGGAGCGGGCGCGCGGGTGAGGCGAGCGCGTCTTTATATTTTGGTAAAACATTGCAGTTGACATGTTTATAAATGTAGCAAGAAGAACTGAAACAGTGGGAATTTCTCAAATAAAGAAGGATACTACAATATCTTGAATACATTTATTTTTACTTTTGGTCTGAGTCAATGCAGAGTACATTAAACCAGTAATTTAGTCTATCACTTCAAAATGCAGTAATCAAGGATTACATTGTTATGTCACAACAAAGACGAATATTGGTTAGCCTTTGCGTTTTATTGGTTAGCTGCATGTTGTTGTAACAAAACATGTTTTTTTTTTTAATATTGTGAGGTCTCTTTATAAAATACGATAATATGATGTTAAAATGAAAATAAGTAAATATCATGCCAAATTAGTTAAAAAAACAATGAAACAGTTATCCATGTTGGATAAAATTTGGTAACGAGTTAAAGATTTAAACTTTTATACCCGTTTTTCTCAAATTGACGTTTTACAGATTGCAGCGTTTTGTCCTAACAGGGCTGTCTTGAGCAGCGTACAATGACGATGCTAAAGTCAGACCCTTAAAAAGGTCTTCCTTAAGAAATGTGAGGTTTACTGAAGAACTATTGAAGGTACTTTATGGGGTATCTGATGAAATCTTCGAACGTTACGAGAGTTTGCAGGGGAACTACTGACATAACCTTTGGACTAATTGACTGATGTGATGACAGTTTTACTATTTTACCCTCATTCATTTTCAGATACCTTGGTTTAGGCAGGTAATAACGAAGAAATTATAACGGATTTGGTTCGCATTTACAAACTCTAAAAATAAAGTCAATTCACCATGTTCTCTTAGGAAAATTAGTCCGATAATACTTACCTGAAAATTGCTTCTTCCAAACTATTTCGTGATACATCTCGTGTGAATTTCCAACATGTTATGTTTAGAATATCAGTGTCTAGGGAGCATTGTTGTTCAGTGCTTTGGATTAAAAGCTTATTTATTCCAAAACATTTCTTATCTCGTCTGTCGCGCTGGGCTCATTCAGCCCAGGCACGTTATACCTCCGTCTGTCGGCTGGGCTGAATCAGCCCAGTTGCGACTATGGTTCGTTTTGGCCATCTTTTTGTTATTAATCTGCGTTTAAAGACGGTTACAACCGTACGAATTTATAGCCTATGGACCAACGTTGCCGTATAATCGACTTAGTCCCTTCTCTATGACGTTTAACGACAGTTCACGAGCATTTTTAAGTGCCTCCCGCAGAGCGTCGAGTGCGGTTGAGTGTCTGATTGTTTAGTGGTTTCTATTTCAACAAGTTCTATTTATATCTTGACGCGGGTTTATTACGGCATGGACAGGTAAGTAATAAACAGTTTTTACTGCCAAGATTGTGTATTTGATAAAGATTTTTGACGGAAATAGTTATTTCAAAAAAAATATTAGCCATTTCGCCGCGCCCGGCGACGCATTCCGCCGTATTTACGACTAATAATTCTACTATTGATAGCCAACTGTCAATGTTACATAAGTTGTTATGTATCGTATTATTGTTATTATGTATTTATTTTAACTTTTACCGTAAGAAATGTGCGTAACATTGAAATGAAAAATACGATAAAAAATTAATGGAGGTCACGTGACCGCAAAACCGTTATTTTGCAAGGATGATCGAAATGTGGGGATATGACCCGTAGATTTAACTAGATTTCAATTAAATATTATAATTTTGTGGTGATTTGTGTTTCAACCGACTTGAAAAAGATTCTCGGCTATTACGATGTTAATTTTTTTTTTTTTTTTTTTGTTAACATAATAAAAACGCTAACATAATTAAAATAATAATATCAGTATGTACAAGTACATAAAACATTTTTAATGTGTTTTGATTTTTTGAAGTTCTGATGTAACAATATTTGTCGTAACTATCCAATATTTTCTTATCCATATTATTTTCGTCCCTGGTAATATCCTTGTTTTTTTGTAATTAAATTGATAATTTTGTTGTTGATTTATGTAATATTTTTGTTAGGCAGCATGCCTTTTAATTGTGCTTATCGATTTGTAAATATCTTCAAAACATAGAATGTTAATTTATATTTAAAATGAATGGACCACAATGTAAACTGTGACCCAAACTTCGAGAGGTTGTTTTTTGCGCTCTTTTTCAAGTGGCTGGGTTGGGTATCCGATACATTCGAACTAAACACTTGTAGCAGCCGGAACTCCGTCTGTGTTATTGTTATGAACCAAACAACAGATTAAAACAGTAACCCGAGTCACTTGGCGTTCGGGCACAAAGGAATTGAACAATGAATAGACCCTTTGTTATTGTTAGCCGCACGGTCGACGAAATGAGTCATGATAATGTAAACACATGTGGTACGAAAAAAATGTATGGGGAGGTGTGTTCTTTTTATTTATCAATGAGAAATGATGTATGTTTATCCAAACAAAATAACAACTTTTTGGAATAGTGGTTGATTTTTTAAATTATAATGACCTTTATACATAAAACTGGGAAAAATCACTACACCCTGATTATAAATTAGAATTACTAATATATTTCGAGGCAAAACTGAACTAATGCATACATAATCTGTTAGCTAATTTCATAACGATTCCAACGACGTAACTGACTCAAAACAGCTTCTATAGTTAACTTAAGAGATATCGTCGTTTTAAGCCCACGCGGCCGAATATGCGCAGACGCAGCAAAAATGGCCGACATTTGACGTGCAATTTGACATTTGTTCTAGACCGACGAGTGGCTTCCTTAAGAAATGTGAGGTTTACTGAAGAACTATTGAAGGTACTTTATGGGGTATCTGATGAAATCTTCGAACGTTACGAGAGTTTGCAGGGGAACTACTGACATAACCTTTGGACTAATTGACTGATGTGATGACAGTTTTACTATTTTACCCTCATTCATTTTCAGATACCTTGGTTTAGGCAGGTAATAATGAAGAAATTATAACGGATTTGGTTCGCATTTACAAACTCTAAAAATAAAGTCAATTCACCATGTTCTCTTAGGAAAATTAGTCCGATAATACTTACCTGAAAATTGCTTCTTCCAAACTATTTCGTGATACATCTCGTGTGAATTTCCAACATGTTATGTTTAGAATATCAGTGTCTAGGGAGCATTGTTGTTCAGTGCTTTGGATTAAAAGCTTATTTATTCCAAAACATTTCTTACTAAGCAATCATACCGATCGACTGCCACCTTCAAAGTGTCTTTATATCTCCGGTATTAGTCAAAAACCATTTCTCCGCTACTCCTCGAAATATGTGTTGATATTCCGTACCCTTCACAAAGATAATTCTAGTAACGATTGCTCATATAAAAATATTGGTACATAGGGATCTTTCCGCTAAGGGAAATAAATGTGAATATTGTTTGAACCTAGTACGACCTCATAGGACCTATCACATTTTATAAAGCCTTGTTAAACAAGAATTAGATTTTGCCTTATTGTAGGACAGAACAAAAGTTTGGCAAATGGTTTGAAAAATCTGACCGAATTTATGTGATATTTCACATAGCACGTGTACCAAAAACGTGTACGCGTACTTGATTTAGAGGTAAAGGTATTTGTGTGCTAGAATGTGTAGAATATCTATTAATTTGAAAAAACTAATCGGTCAGAAGATCGCCTAGTAACAGAGACAACCTCTCAGTAGTAATTACAGACAATTTAGTACTGCAGAGTGCACCCGACACCATGAGAGCGGAACATAAATGTATAGGTATTATAACTTTTTACTTGAAAAGGTCGACAAATAATTTACCGGGAAAACCCACTTAAGAAACATTCTATTCGGCTCTTTTTAACAACGCGACGAATTTTGCCCCAACAAAGTCAAACTTTCGATTAAACATTTTCTTCTGCTTAACAACTTTTTCTATTTCCGTTACAAGAACCAAAACACAACATTCCGTTATCGCCTTTTTAAGTCGTATGACAGAATAGTTATTATGAGGAAGTCTTTTCAAGGGTACTTTATTAGGTTAATTTAGAGGTTGCTCGACAATAGTAGATTTTAACATTAGGGAGCAAAATAATATTTTTACAGCAAGGGCGCTTTTTTGAATCCAGAGCAAAGTGAGGGATTCTAGAGTAGAGTCTTGAACGTAGCGAGGGATTCAAAGTACGTCGCCCGAGCCAAAAATATATATTTTGCGCCCAAGTGATACACTCTACTTTTCATCACCCTCTATGAGAAAATAAAAGGCGCCTCATATTTTTTTGTAATATTATTATTAAATAAAACATAGAGTAACAACTAAATTTAAATTAAATAGTATCTAACAATAAAACAACTAAAAAGTTATATTTACATTTGAGACATTTTTGGAATGATGTAAATTTATTGTTACAGTATTATTAGGAATAGAGATTGTTAAAAGATAAAAAGATAAAAGATAATTTATTTGTCAAACATGCGTTTACATACGAATCGAGCATGCAAGATCTTAAATATAGGTAAAGTCCGCGGTCCGGTATATTCTGTGTTTTTGAAATAATGTCCGAATCTGGCTCATTTTGAGGAAAATGTGACGGTGAATCTCGTTGTTTGGATGTAGATGGGCGCGGCGACAGTGGCATGGATCGATTAACTGAAGGTTGCAATTTAATGTTTTCCACGATGCGTTCACATGTTTTCGCCTTGTTCTCAATGGAATCTTCTATATACCCCTCTACTACAGCACTCGACTTCCATCCTCCATGTCTCTTGAGAACAGTTAAGTCCGCTCCAGAATCTGCCAAAAGGATAGCAGAAGTTCGACGAAAACAATGTCCTGTATACAGTTTGATATCTGGTAATTTCAAATAAGTAGCGATTTCTTGTAGCATTTTAGAAATTTTATTTTTTCCCGTAACTTGTTTGAAGCACTTGCCATTTTGATAACGGATGAAAAACCGATTGTTCTTCATATCAGCAGGACGCAGGTCCAGCTATTTCTGTACAATAGTTTTGTATTCTCCTCGGATTACGAAGGATCGGTAAATTTTTGTTTTTGTGTCTGTCAGCTTTACTAACAGTAAATCATTCGAGTGATTTTCGACATCATCAACAGTTATTTTTAAAAGTTCATTGCCACGACAAGCTCCATGTACTCCGAAAATTAAAGCCACCTGAAACAAAACTGAATGTGAATAAGACAAGTATCTATCGAAGTACAGGTTACAATAAAATACGCATTTTAAAACACTATGGTTATACTTTACTAATCCACCATATACATAGTTACTTACTTTTACGGCAAGAAATACTTTGTCGGGTGCCTCATTAAGGAAAGTCTCCACGTTTTTGAGTGAGAACACTTTGGAATGTTTAGGTTTAAATCCATCAGACATCCTCTTCAGATCCGCTATTAATTTCGAATATGTGTCCAGTTTTACGTCGTTATTAGAACTGACTGTTGATTTTAGCATTGAGTAGGTACTCCAAAGAGTGGAACTTTGTTTAGTTTTTGCTAAGTACTGGAAGTAGGCCAAATACACAGATTCTGAAAAATTCTTGGCGCCTCTTGCATTTCTCCCTTCAACAAAATTACCATAGGCTTTCATAGGTTCTCCCGCGATTTTGCAGGTAACAGATTATCCATCACATTTCTTGCACTAAGAAACCAGAAATTCTTTTTAAAATTTAATTCGAACAAAACATTTGGTGGACGCCATGTTGCATCATTTGTCATAAATTCATAATAGACTAAAAATTAAGATGTGACAATTTGTGTGACATGTGTAGGTAGAATTAGCTGACATTTCTTTTTATAACAGAAAATAATAATCTAACTTATATTTAGAAAAGAACCGACTGTGATTATTAAATGAAAAAAGATAAAAAATTAAAGATTTTAAATAATTATTGCATATTGTAAGGCATAATTTGTTACATTTTGTTTATTTAAGGTTTCCACGTTTGGGCCGTAAAGATAGGGAAAAATAGACAAAATTTGTCGAAAACAACCGCAGTGAAGAGACCAAAGAGGTTCCATCCAATCATACTTATGTATGTTCGTTGCATTTTCGCGAAGAGGATAAATGCTGCTGTACCTTGTGTAGGTGTAAGTAACAATAATGGAAATAATACTGTTTCAAGACGAGTAACAAAATATTATTTCAAAATTATTATTATATTATATATTATAAGAAAAACAAAAGTTTATTTTGCTTTACTAAGGTTAATTCAATTAATAATAAATTATGAAACAACAGTGCGAATGAAGCTTGTTAGGTATAAATGTATGTCACTTCTGTGCTGTATTCAGTCAGCAGTTTAGTCTATATGAGCGAAAAGTTGCTGCAGAACGTTGAACGAAACGCGTAAGCGCCATGAAAATCCTGGCGCTTCCGACCTTTTGGTCGCGAGAAAACTACACCATAGAAGCGTTCTAGCGCTCCGTGTTTATACTGTTTTGTTAGACGACTAATTATTGTTTCAGCGCTGCAGCGAACTTTAGTGTACACGCTTGTCAAATGGAACATGGTCCTTTGTTTAGGATAGCTCCTCTAGTACGTTAGTACCAAGAAGCTTACAGATAAAAGTGGAGGCAATACTCTAAACACCTAAGTGAAGACGACTGTGGGCTGACGCTCTCTTTCTAAATTTATACATAAGAACGAGACAGTGATACGTGTTTTCTCTCTCTTATGTATGTATTCAGAAAGAGAGCGCTAGCCCACAGGTTGTCTTCACTTTTTTATTCGGAGTGTGGCCTCCACTTTTATCTATAAGCTTCTTGGTTAGTACATATTACCTCAATGACTGTCACTTGAAGAATTCATTTTTCAAAACAAAACCATGAATTTCTAACAATCCGTAAAAAGCGCGACGACTATGGGCCGTCGTATCAGGCAGTCTTTATTCAAACAATATTTGCGTTCGATTTCTTTGGCGCTGAACACGAAGATGTTTCAAATTCAAAAAGTGCGCGGCAAAGATAATTGCGGCGCACTTATAAAGAGGATCGATTAAAAACTCATTAATGCCCGCTAAAAGTTTCTTATAGAAAACACCACCTTTGGGTGCACTTAAAGGCGAACTAAGTTGTCCTTTTCGAATAGATGGAATGAAAAAAAAATCCATTTAGGTACGCGCCAAATGCTGGTAACCGAAACCCGCGTATAATGGAGGACAAGCAACGTGTTTTAATTCACCAATACCGACACAATCCTGGCAAAAGGTCGATAATAATTGGGTGTCATTTTATAAATTTTTATTTGTGCTTAGATTCACCAGATGAAACAAAGATAGACTTGTTGATGAGGTCATTTCATGGTGGAATAACTTTGAGTTTGAAGTTGACGTTCCAAACTTAACGCACCAACTCAAATTCAGTTCTGTTTTAACACAGTGTTTGTCAATTTCACAGTAAATTCTAATTAATTTCAGAACAAAGTTTATAACTGAGTTATTTGTGACTTCGCTTGCAAATAATTTATCTATCATTTACAGTATAAATGAAAGATAAATTATTTGCAAGCGAAGTCAATTGATTGTTCTAAGAAAATACTAAGAAATGAATGTACCAAACAGTAATTCAGTGGATCTTGATGCTTCAATACGGGTCGAGGTAGCCTGATTACAAAATTTATAAACAAGCAATTTAGGTCATAAGTACTACTTTTAGCTAAAGCTTATGTACATTAGTGGTTCCCACGAGGTACAGTTTGTGTCACGTCTCAGTAACGCGAGAGTGAGCGACGGCGGCTCTTCGTTGCTCGAGGTGGCTGGAAATCAAAGCGACGACACTCGCCCTGGCATAGCTTTTATAACTACATGTTCTTAACTTTGAGCTACTTAAATACGGTAAACAGAAGTGCTAGTTTATGAGCACTTGAGGGCAAGTGAGGCGGAGCAAGGGAAAGATTAATAGAGGGTTTATGTCTTGATTTATGAGCATGTTGTGGCTTATGTAGTCTTCTTCTCGAGATACATAGTCAGGCCTAGGTAGGTTAGTTTCATAGCGGTTAGTGCTCTTAATAAATATTTATAACAACATAGTACTAAAACGCTGGAATATGTTTGTTTAATAACAGGGGTAAACTCAGTACACAAAGTAGGTACTATGAACATAATGCAGTGCTGAGCATTTGAAAATTAAGGAACAAGCCAATGGGATGAACTGACGAGTTAAAAGGCTCACGAACTGGTGTACTGTATGTTTATGTTGTAAATTAGACGATGAACGAGTACTTTCATTTATCGTCAGTACCGTTGCTACGGCGTAGTATGCCTACGAGGCCGCTACGTGAACTACGCTGTTGTAGCACAAGCGTATCATAGCCATAAGTGACTTAATGTTTAAATAATAGTCTAACATTAACCTTCTTATTCTTTTTATTAGTTATAATTTCCAAATCGTTATTCCAGATTATATTATTCCAGATAGTTGAAAAAACAACTTAAAACAACCAGCTTTTAAAAAACTTAGTTTATCCATTCTATCGTTACCCGGTCGAGTGCTGAGTCATTCAATAATTCCCAGAGCATACATTGTTTGAAAATCCGGATAAAACTTTCAGTCTCAAGCATTGGTCTCAAGACATGCATTATGCAATACCAATACAGTTTATTTTAGCAAAACACTTTACTTTTATTTTATTTATACTTTCCTAGTTTTTGGAATAAAGAGTTTTCTTTGTGTAGGTAATATTGTGACAGCACGGTTGGCGCAGTAGTTAAGCAATTGACTGCTGTGCTGCGTGTAGCGGGTTCGATTCCCGCACGGTACAAATATTTGTATGACCTACAAGTAGTTGTTCCGGGTCTGGCTGTTTGTGTATGTGAATTTAAATGTTTGTAATCGCACCCACAATACAGGAGTAATTCCTAGTGTGGGGCAAAGTTTAAAAAAAAAAATTCAGCAATAGAGCCATGTCGGTTAGAACTAAACTTTTTAATATATTTTACGAATTTTAGAAACAAATACGCATTTTAAGTACTCAACCTCATGTCAGACTAAGTAATTGTTTTGAAGCAACGGTTAGGTGTATCCTGTAAAACAATTTGTAAAGAAGCTAAAAAATAATAATTGTAATTACTCTATTGTCAGAATAGTAAAGTTTACAAAAAAAAAAACAATTTCCTGAATTCGTCTTAATTCTATTCAGTATTTTAATGTGCGTTTTGTAGTCGGTATTGTTATACAGTGCGAAGTAGTTTGGGTCAATAATACAAATAAGAAGGTAACGACCTGTAACACTAAACTACATGATCTAACTACAAATGAATACATTGTGGGTGCGTGGCGTCTACAACTTATTTTAACAGCCTTTCATTTAGACGACTTACGTACTACTTACATTACTGCATACTCGTAGTAAGCCTCCATAAATTTACCGCAAAAATAAATCAATTGAAAACCAAAGTAATTTCTTGAGGAAGCGAATTTAACAGGCGAGGAACCGGTGAGGCTTGCAGTTAAGGAAGGAGAGAGAGGTAAGTAATATCTTCCTAAAACGCATAGGTTTAAAGATGTGGCAAAAGCAAGTTTTTTATGTTTGTTTTATGGTGAGTAGGATAAATGGCAATGTTTTTATTAGGGGATTTATATTTCCAACAGTTGTAAGAGGTATACAGGGTGGTAAGGGTATTGACATGCAGCTAGTTACCATGAAAGTTTTTGTCTTTTACATTAGCTGTTCCATACATTTTGACCGTGTAGGTATTGCACTTTTACATTCATAGGACTTAAACATAATCAAAACGTGGGTATAGTACAGGTACAACTCTGGCTAACACTTCAGGAATTACAGGCGAGATGTTGAGTTATGTGTCTGGGGTACTCAGTGTTTGGTAATATAAGAAGGTTAAGGAACTTAATGTTGCATTTTAAAATAAGTAGTTATTCTCGTAATGCCAGAAATGAACGGTAACGGAAAACAATGTAGATTTTTTTGCGGGCGTAAGTACCATAATGTTACTGTAAAATGTTTTTTACACAATGTTTTTTTATTTTCAGGGTTGTCTCTCTTTAGATGGGTAAAACTTTATGATGTCATCATTTTAAATATCCCGGTAGGTATTTCAGTAGACACCTGCTGTGCATTATATGAAAAGATTTAACGGGATAAAATTTTCAAGTACATGCACCACAGTACGAGTGAACTGAAAATTAAATGGTAGACATTACTATTATTAATAAAATAATAATACACTCTATTTAAGTTTTCCGTTAATAATTCAATATCTGTATGCTCAAGACAGGAAGAGGCTGTAACAAGCAAGGATAGGGACATGCTATACCAACGTATGTAAGTACTCTACGTTTATAAATCTCCGCATGCAGGCTAAATTAACATTACGCTTTATGATTTCTGAACGAGTTTTAGCTAACTGATGTTTCGGTAAATTTAGTATTCATAGCTCGTTTCGTTCGTGCTGAAAATAAATAAAAGTGATTTGTATTTTTCAAGGTTCTCTCGCACGAAGGATTTGACGTTATACCGATTCCTTTTGACGTTTCTTTTTTAATTTTCTTGTCAAAGGCTGAAAATGTTCATGGCTGCCTTATCACAAACGAGTCCAGATATTTTTAGGAAAATATCGAAACTATCAGCCGGAAAATTATGAGGCTAACCATTATAGCGTTTTTATTCGACAATAACCGAACGGCTCCGCATTATTAACGTTTTTGTAGCACAATTTAATTTGCTACAAAGTTACAAGTTACCCGCAGTGCTAGTGAACACATCGGGCGTATGTGACCATATGCTAAGAAGGTCTAAAAACTTGACCCGTCTATAATACTGACACTCAAATGGTTTTAAAATGATTGGATAAAATATGACCTATATATGATAAAAACTTAATAGAAAAAGTAGTAAAAGGTAACACGATGAGAATTTATAAAATAGTTATTCGTGCTATATCATTACGGTTTTTTTTAGAATTTGTCATCTTATTAAATATTTCTTGATTAAAATATTTTTGTCACAAAGTAGTTCAAGGCAGGTCGACGTCACTCAAAATCAAATCTTAACAAAGCTACCAAGCAAATATTTAATATCAAGTTGTGCAAGAAAATATTTGAAAGTTGGCATAACTAAGACAAAGAAACGAAAAACAAAGACATGAAAAACGAAACAAAATGTTACCATCAAAAATAACGAGGGGAGACGTCGAGGTAGCAAATAATAAAGACGTTATTCATTTAAGTGCATCGCGACGGATTTAAAAAGCAAATGAAATAATGGAACAAACAGGTGACAGATGAACAAAAGAACAATTTGTGGCCACAAATTGTTGTTTTGATTCAATTTCCGGAGCTGGAAATATTTGTCTTTAGATTTCATTGTATGTAGCTATAGTTTATTTTACAACTTAATTGACAATGGTATGATCCAGAAAATTACAGACACAAATAATATAAAATTATACAACGCGTTTACTACAGCAGTTTGCTCTTAGAAAAAAAACTACTGTCGAGAAAATACAAAAACCGAAGGTTTTATGGAAATCGCATTTTTTGTGTTCTATTCTATTCTATTCTATTCTATTCTATTCTATTCTATTCTTTGAAAACAAAGTTACAATACTTAGGCTTAATGAACCACTACCGTCTGAAAATATTGGCAAATTTTGTCCTATTTGCCTTGAAAGAATTCGCGTATCTTATATGTTAGAGCACACAGAAATATGAAATAACTTATTTAATAACCACTTCCGCCTTGTTATATTTGTGCTGAAATTCCGCGTCAGTACTTTCCCGACTCCCAGTTTGTTGAACTAATTGTAACTTGTGATAAGCAATGAGACAGTAATTGTTCAAAGGTTACAGATTTTGTGCGCTAGAAGGTATTATAAACTTTGATATTTACAACGAGGCGCCAAATTTAAAGCACGAACCTCATGGTGGATACCTAATAATAAAATAAAGTACTGAAAAAAAAAATTGTTCGCTGTTCCAAGTTTCAATTGTACGACATTTACTAAAGTGAATTGAAAATACACTGCTACGCACCACACTCCGGGGTGCGCGAAACGAGCCAAATTCTCAGTGCTTTTCCAGCGTTTTTATTTAATTTGTATGAAAATAATCACTCGCGGGAGCGCGTAATCTGCGCCCCGTTGCGTGGTGCGTCTTAGTGCGTAAATCGCCTTATTAAACAATATGTTGCGGACGTTTATAACGACTGATGTTGTCAGTCTGAATATTTCAAAGAAACATGAATCGTGAAATTTTTCGTAACTAAAGCAAATTGCGTTTTCAGTTTCTAGTTAGTTTTAATTACGAAGTTTTTCTTGAAAGACATTTTTAATTAGATGTATGGAAAAAGCTATTTGTAAAAAAGACGGGTGTAAGTAAAGAAGGTTTGTTTTTAGCGTTATTTTAAAGATTTGCTCCTACAATTAAATAATAATAATTACTTTGTTTCACCAAAAAGTTTTAACAATATCCAATCAATCTACACAGGCTTTTCCTAATGTTGAGTTCGGCTTCCAGTGTAACTGGATGCAGCTGAATACCAATATTTTATATGGAGCGACTGTCTATTTGACTTCACAACAAGGTAACGCGATATCCCTTTGAGGCCAGTAGGCTGTAAAGCCTACGCTTTACACTGTCGCACCATTAATGAATGTTATCGAAAAACTGGATGGTTTTTATTTATACAGTAGTTGTGGCAGATATTAGATCGTGATATTGTTGTATTGCCGAATTTTGATGATCCAATTTAGATTAATAGTTATTTGTTATGCAAGACTGCAAAGTTGTTTTTTGGCGCGAGTACTTTTATTGAAAACTGCATGAGCAAGCGAAGGAGGAGGAGGAGGTGGGATTGAAATTGAACAAATGGTACGCTTTTATGTACTTGTCGCGTGATTTTTCCGGAAGATAACTCAATTCGGCATTATGTACCGCTTGCACTAACTCTACAGGTGTTCAATTTATATCTTCATCGCTGCTGGACTCACTCATACTTTATGATTTCTTACGATTTTATCAAAAAACAAACCAAAATTATGGAAAGCGAATTGAATGGAGACTAAATTTTGTCAAGTTTCTTTTTTTTTCATGCAGTCATCCTGCTGGCCAGTGCGATTATTCTAAAAATAGGGTTGGCAAACTGACATGAAATAAGTATTATTGCATTTTCAGTAGACTGGCGGTATAGAAAATTATTGAATAGAAAGCGTTCGAATTTCAAAAACTCTTTCCACACTAGCGGATAAAATTCACTTTTGCAGCCAAATTTCGAATGTCAAACAGAGGCTTTCCTGTGAGGTAAAAAATAATTAAATGGCCTCTGATTTCAATAGTTCAACGGTTGGATTAACCCTCCATCAAAATATAACCTAGACCCTTCATGCGAAATAAAATGGAGGATGGAGGATAATTTAACGCGGTGCAATAGAGTTGATTATGTCCCAGTGAACTCTCTGGTAAATCTTGACTATGCACATTAACAAATACCGTATTTTGGCACAAACACCTAAATCTCTTTAGGAGCGTCGTCAACTCCTTTAATATCTGTCATGAAAACGTAAGGTTTTGTGTTGCGATGAGAATATCTGAGATATTCTGGTACTTCGCCAGTTGTGTTTTATTGTTTCAATTGTTTTAATAAATTTCTGATGTCGATTGTTTCCTTAAAAATAGCAATTGTTGTGTTATTTGGATTATATTAATATCGTATATAAACCGTATCGTATTTATGGACCTGTAGTTATATACTATAGAGTCGTAAAACTCGTTTATTTTGTGTAGCTTCTGTGTTATTTGTTTCTGGTTCCCTTAGGAATTTTTTTGAACTATTTCTCTTTCTCTTCTACAGGGGTACACATTTATATTATGTGTACTTTTACTTTTTATTACTATTATGACCTTATTAGATTAAACTATTCTCACCGCGGACCTCCATCAAACTTCATCATTTTACGTGAACTAAACGACTTGTGTCTCATGAACGCTATACTGTCGTTTAACCGTTACACTTAGGATGGTTTATGTTAATAGCATATTCCGGGCAGTGCGGCCTTTCGGGAACATGTCCATAACGACGGAAGGATATCATCTCTGAGCCTTTGTCAATGGCTTCTTTGTCCAATTTTCGACTTCACAAGATTTTCCTGCTGCGAGACGGAATGTATTTGAGAATGTTAGACTTGAAGCAACTCTTTATATAAAAAAAAAAAACTCAAATATACTTGGAAACGCCAGCTTTATTTTGACCAACTCAACGAAAATGCTATCTATGGTGGTCAAATAAATGCGAGTTGCGGCCGGCAAAGTTGGCATGAAAATCCATATCTGTCATGTTTAGTGGCTAACTAAATTACCATGAAAACTTGTATCCATCATGTAATTGGAAAATGGATTCGAAACGTATTAACCAGAATACTTTTCATAATATACTTGTTTGTGGTAAAATAAACAAGTTGAATGTTTTACTTAGTCTGAATTTGCGCACATTCTTTGGGAAAAGTATTAGATAGGTATACCTACAACTCAAGGTCTTGGCCGCAACCAGGACCATACCACAATACTTTTTTTTTTTTTTTTTTTTTCTGGGTGGGAAATCATCAAATAACTTCTCCCGCTCTGGGTGGAGCGGGAGGGCGTGTCAGACTTTTACTGACTAAAACCCACCCATGCCCAGCACTGGGTTGCGACAATCGCACTTTCCACGTCGCCATGAGATCCTGCCGGAGCCGCCGCCGCCGCCGCCGTGCCGCGATTTCCCGCGGCAGCGGAGTTACGCCCCGGCGTTTGGCCTCCTCGCGCCACTCCCAAGTGAGCGCGAGGACGTTTGCCTCCAGATCCCATGGCGGTAATCCGGCAAGGAGGCCCGCCGCCTCACCGGAGATCGTGCGGTATCCCCGGATCATCCGGATGGCCATGACCCTATGGGCCGCCTTCAACCGGCGTGCTGGTTGGCGCCTCAATGTAGGCGCCCACACCGGCGCCCCGTATAGGGCCATGGCCCGCACGACCCCCGCGTAGAGCCTCCGGCAGGAGGCGTTTGGCCCCCCTAGATTGGGCAGGAGCCGCTTCAAGGCAGCCCCGGCCCGCTCCAGTCTGGGAGCCAAACGTCGGAAGTGCTCCGCGAAGTTCCACCGGCTGTCGAGGACGAGTCCTAGGTACTTCATCGTCGACTCGACGCCGATGTGAACCCCTCCCACCGTTATCTGGGAACCCGTCAGTGGCGCATTCCGAAGACCATGAAACCACATGGCCTCGGACTTGTGCAAGGCCACCTTGAGTCCCAGTTGCCGGATCCTATCGACGATTGTCGCAACTCCGTGTGTCGCTAAGTCGGCCGCCGCCTGGTACGACCTCCCTTGCGCCAGGACCAGCGTGTCGTCAGCGTAGCAAACTACGCTGACGCCGCTAGGGAGGTCGGCGCGCAGCACCCAGTCGTATCCGATTTCCCACAGATGCGGCCCCAGGACCGATCCCTGTGGGACACCGCACGACATCTCTCGCCGGTTCCACTCTCCTAGGTGACCGGGGTAGATGACGGCCCTGTCCGTCAAGTACGCCTCGACCACACGACAGAGGTAGGTCGGCATCCGGTGATACCGGAGTGCCTCCCTTATGCAACTCCAGGGCAGGGTGTTGAAGGCATTGGCGATGTCCAGAGACACCGCCAAGACGACCCCACCCCGGGCCACAGCATCCCCTGTCGTGAGGGCTCGCACGCGCATGATGGCGTCCACCGTGGAGCGCCCCCTGCGGAAACCGAACTGGCTCTCCGCCATATCCGGCCCCACCCGCACCAGCCGCCCGACGAGGCGGTCTGCAATGACTCTTTCAAAGAGCTTGCCCACCTCGTCGAGCAGCACGATGGGCTGGTAAGCGGACGGAGAGTCCGCGGGGCGCCCCTGCTTCTTGATGAGGACCAGTTTCCCCGTCTTCCAGTGACGTGGGAACTGGCCCTCCTCCAAGCATGCGCTTAGGAGCCCTCTTAGTCGAGGCCCGAGAGCCTCCAAGGCCAGGACCCAGGCTTTTCCAGGCAAGCCGTCGGGTCCTGGGGCGGTATTCTTGGCATTCAGCCTACGTACCGCCACTCTCAATTCTACCTCGGTCACCTCTGGAGCATCGTCGTCGTCGTCGGTGTGGTCCGCGTCGGGCACCGCAGGTGGCGGAGCCATGGGCGGGGGAGCATGCTCCCCTCGCGAGGGAAACAGAGCGCTCACCACGTCCTGCACGAGCTGAGGCCGGAGACTCTGGGTCAGCGGGGGAGCCCACGGGCGGATTTTCTCCCGCAGCGTTTTGTAGGGGCGTCCCCACGGGTCTCTGTTCAGAGTCTCCAGCGACTCCTCGCGGGCCAGTGACCTGGCCCGCAGGATCTCCGCTCGGAGGGCGGTCTTCGCCACTCTGTACCCCTCGTTTAGCTCCGCCTGAATGGCTTCCGTATCCGGAGGGCGGATACGGAGCCTGCGGTGCCTGGTGTACCGGTGCCGCGCCGCAACGCACGCCTCGCGCAGAGCTGTGAGTGAGATACTTTACAGTTAAAATTACAAACGACAAAACAAACATTTTTATGTTATAAAAAGTATACATATTAGTAATTTATGTGTTAATATTTTCTAGAATTTAACAATTTTGCAGACTTGTGAAGTTATGTGGTATAGGTTACCTGTAATGGCTGGGCATTGATGGATGAACTTGAAAATGAGGGCCGAGATGAAGCCGAGGCACACGTACGTTCGTCCATCTTTGCCTCTTTTATGGACCTCTGCAGCGTGTACACAGTAATGTACTACGCAGCAAAAATACATATAAACGGTAGGTAGTTACAGTGACTCTCTTTAAAATTCAAAAACAAAAGAGTATTTTCCTCTTTTGTTTTCTCAACTGTCGGGAAGTTTATATGCATGCTACTTGGGTTTTTGTTAATACTGCAGATGTGTTCCAGTACAGAAATAATTTATAATTTTACTTAGAACACAGCGAAATTCTTGCTAGCGTCTGGAAAAAAAACTGGTGGAAAAAATTCGTTAGAATAAGATGGGATACAAAAGCCTTTTTTACGGCATGTACGAATAAAACCGCTTTAGGAGAGGATCTCTCTTTTAAAAAACAAGGAAGTTTATTGCAACACAGACCTACAAAGAATTGAAACGAAATTGTTAAACACAGCTTTGTGAGCAAGGATAAAGGCTTTTGACCGTTTTATATCTTACCTGAACCTTACTTACAGTGCTAGTAGAATACAAATAAATAGATAGATACTAACGTTATATAGATTTATTGTTGCAGTTTTTCTGTCTGCTCCGTAACGACAATTTCACATAACCTGCGATAAGAGCGGCGCGGTAAGTCGATATAATTCGTGTCAAACTTTAATTTTCAATCCAATTCATAGCTACAGTGATAGTATAACGACCATTCACTGACTGGGAACGTCTCACCTTTGATATCAAGCAAGTCGATGAGTAAGATGAGTCGGTTATAATACGTGGTAAACTGTAAACTGATATATTATGGGAAATTCTATGGGATTATACAAATTATACAAAACATTACATTATAATGCTTCCCGTACTATAATGTAATGTATTATGCCAATTAAAAGTTTAAATTCGTTCAATTAGTTCCAAATCAATCAATAAAATATATCAATTCCCACATTAGACTCAATTTTCAGTACGTATACCAGTTTTCCCTGAAAATGAAATTGTTTTATATAAAACATTTGCTGAAAAAACTTTTCACTTGACCAAATAAACGAATTAATATTCCACTGTACAGGAAAATTGGTCTGCAATGCACGGAAAATAAACCAGTAATTTATTTTTTTCCATTCCTGGTTATCGCGATTGTGGAAATTGTTTTTTTAATAGAACAAAGGGCAACAAAGCTTTTTGAAAATAAGTTAACAAAGTCCTTTGTGGTAAGGCAATAGAAAGCAGAGAATTTAATTAGGTTAGCTGACTGCTGAAATTATACTAATGAGCAAGATTTTTCGCTTAACTTTATTGTTTGCCAAAAACCATATCTAGGTGACATTTATTTAAGTGAATAGCTAAGTAGCTCCCCACACGCTTTTCTTCCTAAAATAGAGTAGGATTATATAGACTGGAACTTTGTATTTTCTTTATTCTTATTTATAAGCTTTATTCGTTTGGCATGTAAATGGACCTGCAAGTGTAGGTAAATATCTGTGATCTTGTCTTTTATATCGAGCGAGAATAACGTCGAGTGAAAACGTTTATTTGCCTTTGTACGAAGTGAGACGACAAAAAATGGCAAGGTAAGAAAAGCACGAATCCCTTTCATACTATTCTATATACAATCCATCCATCTGTTTTGCGTTGGTCTTCCTCTCCCTTAGACGAACTGTTGTTAAACGACAAATTTAACAACTGTCGTTTAACAACAGTTCGTCTAAGGGAGAGGAAGACCAACGCAAAACAGATGGATGGATTGTATATAGAATAGTATGAAAGGGAAGGGAGTGAATGATAGCGTATTTATAGTTTAAATATATATATTTTTTAGACTAATAATATGAGTATATTTACTTATATTTGAATAAAAAATAATTACACGACTTACGTGATAGCACCTACCACTGTTTGTCTCTGCTTCGCCCAAAGGTCAACTGGTAGAAAATGCCTATGGCATTAAGACCACCTCTGTACATTTCTGTGCATGAAGTATTAAATATATAAATACCGTGATGGTTGACAGGGCGAATGGAAGAAGACAACGTATTGCGCTGACCCCAAGTAATATGAGAAAAGGGCAGGAAGATGTTGACCAGTCTTTTTTCGCTAAAGTTCCCATTCCATCTTAACATTATACGTCCGAAATATGTATTCCTTTTAGTCCACAAATAGATACATACTTTGATAAACTAGGTAGTCTCGACCACGACAAGCCACACAAAAATATTGTCACAGTATAGGTAAGTCTTTTATAATGTAGGTGGAAGCAATTACTATAAAAAGAATGTATTTTGGTTGCTACTAGGAACTTGGCCATTAGTGGTTCTAACTTGACGCCAACTTAGTCAACTTTTGATGGAGGATCTTGGAAGAAATAAACTCTATCAGCAGTTGTTCAATAACATACATTAATTTTATTCACGACTGTTTCAAACGGGAACTATTTACCATTCTGTGTTATTCTTCTTCTCTTCTTTTCTTTCTACCTACTCTAACATGTCATGTTTTCCTTTGCTTGAAGACCTTTTAATAAGCTGTGTTTACACAATCATTTGCTTTCATGTTTTCTTTAATCGGAAGATTAAAGAGATCACTAATTTATTTATTATTTCGATTTCGGTTTTCGATTTCGATGTGCACATAGTTGTTTCGGCACCCCGAAGGAGTCGACTGACTGGAAGGGTTGGCGATGCGGCACACATAAATAGTCAATGAAATATTATGCCCCATTACATTCAAACTGAAATTTGTTTTTGTACACACATTTATTTCATTCCGTTCCGTTCAGTAAATGTTGGAGGAATTGATTTACTAGTCGTGCACGTAAAATTAAGGTACGTATTGTTATGATAGTTTACGAGCGATAGTTAGCGAGATCAGATTGAATTAGCTCTAAAAATTGATAATGAAACTATTTCAGATAAGTTAAAAGTTGCTGAGACTTTAGAACACTTCTTTACCAACATCCCAATAGAGGTTACGAAATCTCTCCCGTCATCATCTGTATTAGCTGAATCTCTTCTTAAAGAAAACTTCAGTAAGGACATTCCAAATTTTGAATTCAAACCCATTTCTATTGCCACAATTACAACAGCATTTAAAAGTCTTAACATAAAAAACACTGAAGACTTAAGGGGCATTTCCGTTAAGGTTCTTGAAGATATCATTGACACAATTGCCCCTGTCCTAACAGGCATATTTAATCAATGTTTAGACACTGGTACGTTTCCTGACTTAATGAAACATAGTAAAGTAGTACCAATTTTCAAATCGGGTAGTAGGAGTGATCCCTCTAATTATAGACCTATATCTGTGCTTCCAGCATTGAGCAAAATTTATGAAAAAATCATGTTGGACCAGATGTTGTCACATTTTAACTCAAATGGGATTTTACATAGTCGACAGTTTGGTTTCACGAAAGGTAGGTCAACGACTGACGCGGGAGTACAACTCATCAGTCACATTTTGGAATCATGGGAGAAGTCCCAGGATGCAATTGGCATTTTCTGTGACCTCTCAAAAGCGTTTGACTGCGTTGACCACAATACACTCATCTGTAAATTACACCACTACGGACTTCGTGGACGAGCTGCTGATCTTGTGCTTTCCTATTTATCAAACAGGCAGCAAAAAGTAAATGTTAACGGGGCAACGTCCTAGGGGTCTCTAGTTATGATGGGCGTGCCTCAAGGTTCAATTCTTGGCCCTTTTTTATTTCTAGTTTATATTAATGACCTTCCTTACCTGATGGCTAACTTCTCGGATATAATTTTATTCGCTGATGACACTTCTCTTATTTTTAGAATAGATAGAAAAGACACGGATGTCTTACATGTCAACGATAGTCTAGCTGTTCTCTCGAAATGGTTTGCGGCTAATAATCTTTTACTCAATGCGAACAAAACTAAATGTCTTAAGTTCTCATTACCAAATGTACCCCAAGTAGGGCTAAATTTAAAACTTGATGGCAAGAAACTAGATGCTATTTCGGAAACTGTATTTCTAGGAATTACTTTAGATTCAAAATTGCAATGGGGTGCCCACATTAGAGCTCTTTCAAGTAGATTAAGCTCAGCTGCTTACGCAGTAAGAAAAATAAGGCAGTTGACTGATGTAGCCACAGCTAGGTTAGTATACTTTGCTTATTTTCACAGTATTATGTCTTATGGCGTTCTGCTGTGGGGGTCGGCAGCTGACGTAGATTCAGTTTTCATTCTACAAAAGAGGGCAATCCGCGCAATCTATAAAATGGGGCCTCGCGAGTCTCTTGGAAACAAATTCAACGAAGTTGACATACTAACTCTGCCTTCTCTTTATATCCTAGAAAATATCTTGTATGTTCGCAAAAATTTAGGTCTTTTCAAAAAAAGATGCGACTTCCATAATCTAAATACACGTAGTAAAGATGAAATTGTGATTCCAAAATTTAGATTAACTAAAACTAGCAAGTCATTTCTAATAAACAGTATCCGCTTCTATAACAAGTTGCCAAAATCGGTTACAGAACTTGGCGATGGAAAGTTTAAAACTCACATCAAACGTGTCCTTATCAAAAAAGCATATTATAAGATAAAAGACTACGTTGAAGACAAGGAAGTTTGGCGTTAATTCCTTCTGCACATGTGGCTTCCCTGGTAACTCATTAGCACCATAACTTTGTGAGCGTCTATTAACTGCTTCCAAATTACAATGTTAATTTTAATTATTTTATTTTTTACACTTTCTGACATATTCTCGTCATTATTTGACATTATACAACCCTTGTAATATCGAGTATTCATTAGTGATTCTCATGGAAATCATATCACTTGGTTTAAATAGGTTGATTTTACTTATGTAGATTCTTTTACATATTGTGAATGAGAGAACGTTGTAGGCCTACAGTTTCTATTCTTTATTTTCATTCCTCTAAGTACCTGGTACTTATTGACAGGCCTGCACTGTCCTCCCATACCTAATATCACTGTAATTTGAAAACATTATAAAATCCAATTATTTTTAAAAGAGTAACCGTGGAGTTTCTTGCCGGCTCTTCTCCATAGGAAGCGACAAATTGGAACCGTGCACCTAGCTTCTGACGTTTCATAAGTGCCCTTGCAGGTTTATGTGAAATAAAATATTTTGATTTTGATTTTTGATTTTACAATATTAAAGTCTGGCAGTAAAACTAAAACTATTTTTTATTTGTTATTTTATTCTGTACAACATTATTTTTAGGATATGCGAAACCTGAATACAGTTTGTTCAGAATAAGTAACTGAATCGGTTCCAATATTTTTTCATACCATGTTATATTTTTTCCCAAAAAACTTTTGCAAGTGTGATGGAAAATCTTATCACCGGTTAATTACAATACAATCGCCTTACGGTTTTTTTTTTTTATTTCTGGGGGGGAAATCATCAAATAACTTCTCCCGCTCTGGGTGAAGCGGGAGGGCGTGTCAGACTTTTACTGACTAAAACCCACCCGTGTTCCCTCACTTGCCTGTGTGCCAGGGGCCGCGGTATCTCTTTCGAACAACCCGCACCTCTGACAGGCATGGCCCTTGTGGACCCCATCAGTTGGTGCTGACATCTCTTTGAGGCGCGCGTGGAACACAACGCGCCGTCAACCCGGGCTTGGTCCTTACCGGACAGCGAGCTACCCATTACTCGCCGTCCGCAAGCCCGTGCCTACGATGGCCGGGAATCAGCCTGGGATTCCCGACGCCCAGGGCGTCTCCTGCGAAGGCCACGGCTGTGAGGGCGCATGTATTGCATCTCCCTCACGTGCGCCGCCTCCCTCTTTGCGAGCATAACTGCTTCGCTGAAGGAGGCGACTGCCAGCCATGCCCTCTCGCTCCGTACCATGGCCTGGACCAGGGTCGGACGCGAGAGATTGCCTCCGCCGATCACCTCCACGAAGACACGGCGGTGCTCCGCCCAAGCCGGGCAGACCTCCACCGTATGCTCCACCGTGTCCTCTGGGCGATCTTCGCAATGGAAACACCCGGGCGTTTCCTCCCGCCCTATCCGAAACAGGAACCTCCCGAAACAGCCATGTCCGGTGAGGACCTGTGTCAGGCGGAAGGTGAGGACGCCATGCCGCCTCTCAAGCCACTCCTCAAAGAGGGGACTTACCGCCGCAATCGCGGCGTGCCCAATCACCTTACGGTTAGGTACCTATTGCCTAATTATTATCAATGCGCACAATACGACGCTGGCCGCGCGGGTGGTGTGAGGGCCGTGTGGTGACTATGTTTATGTAGACAACCAGGAAATATAACAAGCTTATAACTTTGTGATTTTTCATGATACCTACAATTCATTTTGAAATTTTGTACACAGATTCTTTACATAAAAATACTAGACACGTGTTTCGGGTTTCGCATACACTAAAACTAGGGTTGTATATTCTGTAAGTTAAATATGTCGTGTTGTCTCAAATGTTAACATTTTCGACTCGATAGTGGATTGTTGTATTTATCTGAAAAGAGATAAAGGAAAATATATTACTAGCTAACATTTCACACAAGCTTATGTTTTAATGCAACACTAGATTCTGAAGTTGACTAGCATCTCTAGAATGTCGTAGTGATATAATATTTTAGAACACTACGTCATTCTAGAGATGCAAGTAAACTATTCACAAATTACTAACCTAGTATTTTTTTAAAGTATAAAATGAAAATATTAGAGAAATTGATTTTGATTTCCTTATTGACATTTTGAATAGGTGTTCTTTGATAACAAGGACGTAGCATAGCTTTTTCGGGTAATTCTATGAAATCCCATCACATAAAGTATTGTCATGCTTACCTAAGCATGATATTATTTTTTTATGTAATTACGTACTTATATGTATGTTTAAAGTAACAAAGAACAATTTAATTTATATACATAAGCTTTAGATAGTTAGGCAAGTTTTTGAATAATTCTGGTAGATTGAGGGAGGATTGATGATAGAGGGTTAATATAAAAACCATTAGCCAAATATGGTCTAAATATTAATTCAGACCATATTTTGGCTTCTAAATTACAGAGAGAATAATTCTGACTAAATTATAATACAGATCGGCAGCTGTCCTGTTAACGGAAGCAGCCGGTAGAGCTTGGGTGAAGGTGAACTGGAGTATCCGCCGGTGATTAGCCGGTAATTATGTACAACGACCGGCGAACGGGCCGGATTAACACAAACACACACGTGGATGCCGAGCTCAAAAGATTATTTCCTACATTTTTATGAAACGCATTTGTTTTAAAACAAAATTGTTAAAAAAAAAACATTTTTATTTATTTCTTTGAGTACTGTTTTCCGCTGTGTTAAAATAAACTATTTTAACAATTTCGAATGGCATAAATTACTTGATATTGTTGTGTATGGCCCATTAAAATAATAGATACTTACTACTTTTAACACACACTTACACGTCATTGTATTTGGCATGGGCGACTTAAAAAGTAACATCCACTTCTGAAACTATAAGATTTAATCGTGATCAAGAAAAACCAAGCAGCTCGCATGTGGTGAATACAGTCGCTGCGTATTAGCTCTGGATTCTCACTTCCGATATTTACCGCCGGCCACAATTGTGCTTGACACTTTATTATATTGTTCGATGGTGTTTCACGATTTCGTTTATTTCCATTTTTTCCGATCATCTCTAATTTACTGTAGTTATGTGTATAGGACATTAGTAATTTTATATTTTTCTAGTTATTGACTTGTACGCTTGTACTTCCAATCAACTGCAGTTGTCTAGCTGACTGATCGACTGGACACACTCCATCGACGAATGTTTTATGTCCTCCGTCTCTCCACACACACAGTTAGGGAGTAAGTTTACTTCTAATTTCAAAACGGTAAATATTGGCCAGAATGTGGATGGCAGGTCAGGATACTAACGAATCAATAAGGTGCTTAGACTTTTCTTATATTAGCAGAAATATAGAAGAAGTCGTGGAAGTATTTCTAAGATCTGTCCTAGTAACTTGGCCACACTTACTTACTAATTTAATATTTAAACTATTACAATTCCGGTAAATCAAGTAAGAAATAACGTATGTGGTGCAAACTCAAAAACTCAAACTCAAAGCATTTATTTCAAATAAACCAATTACAGGCACTTTTGAATTGTCAAGGTCGGTGAGTTAGAAAGATGAAGCTAGTTGCCCATTCCAAAGCGTAGGTACCTATGGAGAAGAACGGGCAAGAAACTCCATGGACACTCTTTTAAAATCATGATATTGTTACAAAAAGTTGGTTACATCATTATGTTGAAATTATCAATGTGAGAACGATGTAAAAAGACGTGCACATTCAAGCGTCCGTAATTAAAACAAAAATAAAATACCAATTCAGAAATTAAAATAAGCCGTGGGAGCTAGGAGATGACCAGTCCCTACTGGCGGCGCCCGTTCACGAACATGACGTGTGGATCAGCACCATTCAGCTCAACCATTTTGAAGGGAACTTAATGACCCAACACACACGCCACCACCAGCGAGACATTTGAGTGAGCATGACATAGTCTCAGCTGCCAGGGCACATTCAAGTCAATGAAAGACGTACCCTGTAAATGGTAGCTTTATAGTAGGAACATAGTGCTCACACATATGCTATGCAATTATACAATACTAGAAGTTTGAAGAGCAAGAGCTAGGTGCAAGATCCGTAGCTAAAAATATATATTCGTACTGCGCTTATATCCCCGGAGAAACGTGACCGCATATAAATAACCTACCTTCTTCCTAAAGAAAATGGTCTCTCCAAAAAAGATCCTTATGAATGTAGAACAGAGTCACTTGTGGATCATTCTTTATCTCAGAAGAGCCTTTTTGAAATTAAGTTATTGTGAAACTAAACCCAAACAGGAAGTGGGAAATCGCAAAATTTGCAGTTTCTAGTTCTTATTTAGTTTAAAGCTGTACGAAGCAACTTTTATTAGACAGGCAATCATTCCGTTAAATATGGAGATCAATTTGGTGGTCCATCAATGGTTCAAATATATTATACCCTATAGACGAATTTACATTCAGTGATCAGGACTATCGTATTGCTAATTACACATCACTGTCTATCACATCCTTTGTTTGATTAATAAGAGATTGGTTCATAAACCGAGTAATTTAATATTGATACCGTCTAGCTGAATACAGATACATATGATAATTAGTAAAGCTAAACTATTTTTATGTTTTAGAATTATCATAATAGTTAGCTAATGGTGCTTTAGAAAGCTTAGTGGATTAACAATTCGTCTTGGAGTGTGTAGTAGTACCTAAGTTTTCACATTATAGTAGTTTAGGGTCGGAATGTAATGAAGGGCTGAATGTAAGATCAAACGACATTTTGTTAACTAAACTTGAACGAGTTTCAGTCGGCATACGTTCTACGTGTTATGTGCTTAACGTATTTCTCAACTTTCTTATTAAATTCTGGAAACTTTGCCCGATAATGTTATACGATTCCTTACACATAAGTAGTATTACTTTGTCATGATATTTGTCATAAATACGCTATCGACTGTAGTTTCTGAGTTTATTATTAACCACATAGCTGAGTGAAGGGAATATTGTAAAAAATCATGGTTTCTGACATAAATCTGATGACGTAGTAATAGTAAATACGCATAACGTCTGAGCTTTTCCAACAACAGCACGTACAAGTAGGTATCTCCTTAACTTAGAGAATTTGCCACTGAGGAAACCTTACAAACAGTTCCACCACGTATAGTACACATGTCGCTATGGAGGCGCTTTCTAACGGCATGTGTTTGTTACAACAATGACGTTTTATTATAAAATTTACAAACAATAAGAAACATTCATATTACATTGCCCTCGTTAGTCGATAGTCTAGGGACCAGGCAGTATTGTTATACTAAACAATTAAGATATATATAATTTGGGCAAATAACAATGTTGCTGGGTGCGAGAACCAGCCAATGTCCAGCAGTGGAGGTCTTCCGGCTGAAACGATGATGATGATCAAATAACAATGAAATTCGATGCTTCTACTTGTCGATTTCAAATAGCCGTTATTCTAAAAACTTACTTCTGAAAAAAATATCAATTCCTACGGTATTGATTTTTTATGCATTATTTTTATCCAGGATCCTTCGCCGATTGCAATATACTTATTTGAATTAGTAAATTATTCTGATTTATAGTTAAGCTTTCACATGTTAGCTAACTATTAATTATAAATGAGTAATAAGTCATTTATTCATTTGTTTAACTAATTATCATCTATATAGAAAGATAATAAAGAGTGCGCTATATTATACCAGAGGGCGTACAAATGTTTCTCAAAGTATCAAGGCAGCCCCAATAATAAAATAAAATCCAATCAGTTTGGATGTCCTTTTAACTTTTCTGTTACTGGCGCCACTTTCAAAATTCCCTTTATATCCTTATTTGTTACTCTACCCATTTTCAACACTCAATGTATCCATCACAACATTCTCATGTCAGCTGCATGCAAACTTTTTGCATTCGTCTTCATCATAGTCCACCACTTCGATCCATACCGATTGTTGGTATATTCATTTAAACACCAAAGAGATTTTTGTCGAAAAAAGTAAAATTACGGACTGTTCTTTTCCAATTGAAATAAAAATTCCGATTCTATTTAGAGCTATAGAATATTTTAGCATAATTCTCGACATGTCTGGCTGTAAAATGTTATGTGCGCACAAATTTAAAATTTTATCGTCGAACGCTCGGTACAGCTAAATGTAACGGTTGACCAAAGTACCTACTAACGATAATTTATACTATAGACTTTAGAATTTATGGACCTCGAGTGTGGAATATTACCTATTTTGTATGTTAATACATATTTTGTTTTCTTTTAGTAACTTGAGGAAACTGGATGGATATAATAGAAAACAACAGGTCTATGTTATTGATATAGTCACGATCTCCCTAATCGAGAAAACAATACAAGATAAAGAACCGTGTCGTTATGTGTAACATATTACTAAGAAAAACAATAGTTTTTTTAAACACTTTTAAAGCCCATGCAGAGAAAAAGGGACTTTACAATTTAACATACGTAGGTACCTAATAAATGAAAGCGTTACATTTCAGCAAACATTGTGTTTAAAATAAAAAGCGCTACGGGTGACCGGTCACCTTCGCTTTCGGATGACCCAAGCAATCGTTTTTACCAGAAACTTTAATTGAAAAAGGTCGCAAAATAAATTACACTAGGTAGCAGCAAATATTAAAACTTGTTACATTTTATCGGCGGTGAGTTTTATGTGTTGGAAAAAGTGAGCAAGATAAACAGAAGTAACGGATCACGATCTCGTACGATACAGTGATAAAGCCCGTCACTTACAATACTAGATTTATTACAGAATCTATTGACCTGAAAATAACAAAAAATAACATTACAATTTATTATGCATTCAATTCACTGGCCACCAGCGCATAATTATTTAAATAACTTGCAAATGGTTCGTACTCAAATACCATGTAAATTAGATCTTATAATCAGTTTTATAGTCAATTTTGCTAATTCAAGATATCAAGTCCTACCGTTCTATACATTTTTACCACCAAGTATGTTACTGGCAGCTTTTGTGATTAATTTTGTTTTTATTTGCGCAAAATAAAATTGCAAACTCAGCCATGGAAACTTTAACCATTTTATGATTGACCCCACTTTTTCCCGCCAACTGGGGATCGGAACTCACCAGTCAACTGACGAAAATCTGGGCCACTCGACCCCTGTCACACGCAACAATACAAAAAACTGAAATGGATAGCTTCAGTTAATTTATAAAAAATGTATCTTGTTTTGGAAATAGGATCTTGGACGATGATTCGTGCTTGTACGTCATGGTCACTTTAAGAGATTGTAGAACATAAAAAGTTTCGTTGTGTAAGACAAAAGAAAAACTCGCTTCAGGGAAAGTAAGTAAGAGTAAGTTATTAGGTTTTATTAGTTTGGCTATATTCTGTGTTGCATTTCGTGGGTTATATTATTAAAATGTTATAAAGTACCTATTAACGGCGAAGAAGGTGTGCCAATCTGATAATGTTTGCATGGCCAACAAAACGCACAAGACGAAAGTTTGAAAGGAAAGAGGGGAGGCCTTTGCCCAGAACAGTGCAAGTATACACAGTACAGTACAACACAGTATATAGGTTGAAAAAATAAAAGGGATCAACGTAAATAAATATTTAAAAAGATACTGTTTTGAGGTTTTTCATTGTTGTGTATATTTATTACGGCTAAAACATAACATTCTAACCTTAGCCTTTTCGGATTACTGAAAGTACAAAAGTAAATAAAATATTCAGCTGGTACATATATAAACAATAGTGGTAAAATCAAGTGGGAGCACATGGAAGCCAATGTTCGAAGCCGTGAACTAACAGAACAAAAACAGCTAAACCTGGACAATTGTGTTCCGCGTCGGAATTGTATTTGACTATATTGTCACCAGGCTGTTCCCAAAAAAATATTGTGAACACTTTCAGTCTCGGTAAAGCCAAGAGCCTTTATAACTGGTGGCCGCGCGTACTGTTAGGTTTCAATAACTACCAAAATAGGATTCGGGTATGAGGGTGAGAATAATTACATACATGTGTACTTTCTGCTTTTTTACTTATTGATTTTTATTAAAATATTTTAGGATTTTGGGTGCAGCAGTAAGCTGGGGAACATTCACCCTGTCGTTCGTAGCTGTGAACTTATCTATTTTTGTGCTGTCACCAGATGATACAGGAGATACACACACAATTAGAAAAACTCGAGCTATTGTAGTTGGTAGTGTTTGTTTAGTTCCCAACTAATAACGTCAATACAAACTTTTCTTGTTTTGTAGAGTTGCGCTGCAAAAGTTGTGAGTGCCCGCACTCGTGACCTGCCTTCGTTCTAACGTCATTCACGAAAAAACTCGTATGTGAACATTTGAACCATCGTAATTTAACCTGCACCATAATTACGTAACACACTGTTAATCAGAATCTGAATCATTTTTAAATTTATTGCTAATTAATTCGTTCAGATATTCGAAAAATTGTCTTCTTAGCAACGTGAACAACGCCATGAATGTTATGGAACTGTCAAAATGAAAGCGATTCCTACTGATAGTGTACTATGCAATTACCCCTTTGAAGCATTTTCCATAAAATCGATAATTTTAACCAGTACCACATGACTAAGTGCCTTCATATCACACTGAACGTCTATTCAGTTTGTCAATTTAGCTGGCTAATTGGATGCCTGCAGTCTCACTATTTGTAGGTTCTTCAGTGGGACAGTACAAGCTCAAACTGAAACCCAAAGCATTTATTTCATTCACAGGCATGACTTTTGTATTATCAAGGGGTCGGTCAGTGTGTGCAACAAGAACTACGCTTTTTAAGAAAAGGCTAATTGCAGAGTGCCCCTTATACGTAAATAAACGCCTATGTACTCGTTAACGTTGGAGTCTGAATCTAGGTATTTATGAAATCCTGATTATACTTCAACGTTTTATTCACATAGCACTACATCACGCCTTGATTCCCCGACGGGTTGTGCAGAGGTGTAACTATAGCACACCCACATTTCACCAGTAGCCATTTCGTAGGGCCCATGTAACAGAGGCGAGCCTATTGCCATCAACCGGCTTACCACCACCTACACTACCTTTTTTTTCAATCTCTTATATCAGGTTATTTGAATACTGAAAAACATGACTAGATTCTGTAATTTAATGAAGAGAGCTTATTCTAGATATTCGGGATCGAAGTATATCTATTTTGACTCAAAAAACCTCACCAACGAATGTTTGTGGCCAATTGTGTCGAGATAAGCACAATACAAAAATTGTACGTATTCGCCTACAAGTTTAACTATTTTTGTAACAATTATAACTATTAAGTTTTATTGAAAACATTACTGTTTCCATTGAAGTAATTTATTTCAATTATTCAATAATTATTATACAAACTACATAGCTCTGAATAATACGTGACAGTCTATTACCAATTACAAACATTGATTCACTAGGCCAATGTTAATTCAATCCAATTCGTTACATAACATTCAAAATAGATTTACTTTATTGGATGAAAACTATAAGGTTTAGGTTGGAAATCCCGTTTGCCATCCAGCATGAATGTGACACGCCAGTACATTTCCACGGACAATATTTGATTTGGCTTCAACCCGAGCGTTTCACGCATCGATGTTTTTCAATAGCGTTATTTACGGCTTGCATCTTACCAGACAGCGAGCTACTCATTACTCGCCGTCCGCAAGCCCGCGCCTACGGTGGCCGGGAATCAGCCTAGGATCCCCGACGCCCAGGGCGTCTTCTAAGAAGGCTACGGCCGTGAGGGCGCATATACTGCTTCTCCTTCACGTGCGCCGCCTCTCTCTTTGCGAGTATCACTGCTTCGCTGAAGGAGGTGACGGCTAACCATGCACTCTCGCTCCATACCATGGACTGGACCAGAGCAGGACGCGAGAGATCGCCGCCGCCAATCGCCTCCACGAGGACACGGCGGTGCTCCGCCCAAGCCGGGCAGACCTCCACCGTATGTTCCACCGTGTCCTCAGGGCAATCTTCACAATGGAGACACGCGGGCGTTTCCTCCCGCTTTATGCGAAACAGGAACTACCCGAAACAGCCATGTCCAGTGAGGACCTGTGTCAGGCGGAAGGTGAGGTTCAAGCCACTTCTCAAAGAGGCGACTTACCATCGCAATCGTGGCGTGCCCAGTATAATGTAGGTCATTTAAAGGCAAACTTAAACAACAGTTACAAGTACATAAAGTCGGAATTGAGTCTAATACTTGTCAAACAGAAGTTTTTCTTTTGAACTTTCAATTCGATCGTTTTTTTTTTTTCATTTGAAACTTTGCTGTGTGAATAGCAATAAAATAAAAGGGTTATTACTTAAAATATTTTTTTAATGTACGTATTTAACAAAGCATCTATATTTCTTTTGTTTGATGAAAACATGCCTTCTACGTATGGAAATCAAATTAGAATCGTGTGGTGAGCCGCAGGCTTACATCCGACATTCTTTCCTCTATCCTCTTCAGTAGTCGCCGCTCTTGTGACAGGAAATTACGATTTCTTTTTTCATGCCTCTGAAATAATATTAATTTCAGCAATTTTCTCCTACATGTTGGACGGAATACATATATCACGTCAGTGTGATAATATATCGGACGCTATTCTTATTTCACGTTTAAGTATTTCATGTTAATTTTGTGAAATTATGATTAAAAAACGAATCAACGAAACGAAAGTCTGCGGCAAATATATAAAATAGTGAAAACTCTGTTCATAGAACTGTCACTGATATTAATTTTAATGATTACCGGTGGGCTTACACGAAATAATTTGACCGAAATAAACGCCCACAAATAATATAACTTCGAATGGTAAACACCAATAGTTTAAATAGAGTTAATTCGTTAACAATTACAACTGTTTCTAGAACCACAGTTTCAACATATTTGATGAGCAGTATGTTGCGCTGAGCAACAAACAACACAAAGTTGTATCACAAACTCATCATGTTGATATAATTAGTCATTTTAATGAAGACATAATTACCTATGCACGTATAGAAAGTGCATAAAAAGTGCACGTGGTTATACCGAACTACTTATCTTGCTTCGGAAATAACAACTTATTTTCCCTTTTCTTCTAAGCATGTAGTAAGTAACTATGTATCTTTTCTGATTTGTCACAAAAATCACGTAGTTTTTCTTGAAAAAGAACAAATTTTCCGCTAGAAAAACCAGGGTAATAAGTTCCTGTATGTTCCTGTCAAGTAAATGAAGAAAGGTGACTAAAGGTGAACTGAGGTATAAAGTTTAACGAAACAGAAAAGTAAGATGTATTTGTTCTGGCTTCGCGGCAACGACTCGGTAGTTTGATGTCCGCAAGCTCAGAACACCATTCTTTACTCTGGAACTTGCGCCTCACCATTAATAATAAATGTTAAGCTATTCTTGGAATAAAATATTGTTGTAATTTTTTTATAAACGGTTACCTACCTACTTGAACTTCATAGAAGACTAGTTTTTTTTTTTCTGGATGGGAAATCATCAAATAACTTCTCCCGCTCTGGGTGGAGCGGGAGGGCGTGTCAGACTTTTACTGACTAAAACCCACCCGTGTTCCCTCAGTTGCCTGTATGCCAGGGGCCGCGGTATCTCTTTCAAACAACCCGCACCCCTGGCAGGCATCGGCCCTTGCGGGCCCCTTCTGTTGCTGCTGACATCTCTTTGAGGCGCGCGTGGAACACAACGCGCCGTCGACCCGGGCTTGGTCATTACCGGACAGCGAGCTACCCTTTACTCGCCGTCCGCAAGCCCGCGCCTACGGTGGCCGGGAATCAGCCTGGGATTCCCGACGCCCAGGGCGTCTCCTGCGAAGGCCACGGCTGTGAGGGCGCATGTACTGCATCTCCCTCACGTGCTCCGCCTCCCTCTTTGCGAGCATAACTGCTTCGCTGAAGGAGGCGACTGCTAGCCATGCCCTCTCGCTCCGTACCATGGCCTGGACCAGGGTCGGATGCGAGAGATCGCCGCCGCCGATCACCTCCACGAGGACACGGCGGTGCTCCGCCCAAGCCGGGCAGACCTCCACCGTATGCTCCACCGTGTCCTCAGGGCGATCTTCGCAATGGAAACTCCCGGGCGTTTCCTCCCGCCCTATCCGAAACAGGAACCTCCCGAAACAACCGTGTCCGGTGAGGACCTGTGTCAGGCGGAATTTGAGGACGCCATGCTGCCTCTCAAATCACTCCTCAAAGAGGGGACTTACCGCCGCAATCGTGGCGTGCCCAATAGAAGACTTGTTTAAAAACGTTGCAGGAAAAAACATAAAATCTCAAAATATTTTTTTTTTGCTTTTGTAGTTTTTGATTTTATGTGCACACGCTGTCTACGTATTTTTATCTACTTTTCTATCAGCAGGTCATGCCGGAAGAAATTTCTTTAGAAATAAGCATTGCCTTTATACGTGTACCCATTTTGCTATTCTTTTCTTCTTATCTGTTGATATATAATTATTGTAGCAATTGTATTTCGTTCCAAGGTTCAGTAGGTACACGTTACATTAATGAGGTACAAGGTCAGTGAGGGTAGGTCTCAACCCTTGAACCAAGACGTATTGTATGACATAAATTGTTGAATAAATAAACAAAGGGCACAAAAGCGTCTAAAAAGTCAACAACATTATTTTCTCATCGCAGCCACGGTACAGTCGATGACAGCCTCGTTACGTTAAGTAATTACGGTAATGTGGCACATTATTAACCTCCTCCCTGCAATGAGCCACTTAAGGTAGCGAGCACAGTTTTCTCCATCATAATTAAAATCTACGGCCATTTGTTTCACATACCTGTACCTACTTCCTCTTAGCATGAAGTTTTTAATGATATAAATGTGTATTTTCAATTTCTTACACTGAGTACTGTAGAGAGTTCATTATGTAACTGATAGTGCCTGCAAACTTGTCTGAAGAGTTAAACATTTTTCTTTTAATTTTCTTTGATATATAGATTAGACCAAATAAAGGATTGATGGCCGCCAAAAAACGTTTTAGTAAATCAATTGCTATGTTATGCCATGTTATGGATTTTTTAGATATGGTTATGAGAAATCGAAAGCACAAGCACTAAAGATAATGTACATTACTTTAGACTTGGAGTCTGGGTGTATTAGTGATGCAGGTACTTTTGAAACGTAGAAGATACCGTTTCTAAAGATACATTCTGAGAACCACACCGCTCTGTTCATTGATGCAGTACATAAAGATCAATTTGAAACATGGAAACGTACCTGAAGCCATTTGATCCTGGTAATATTCTCGTCGGTGACGGTGAGCGCTCTCCTCTCGCCCAACTTGTAAGACTCGTCATAGTACATGTACTCAGTGAACGTCAACCCACTGGTAGTGTACTGCTGAGTAAAGTATATTGATATCGTCCCATTCACTATGTCGTGTTCTATTATCCATTTACACTTTATCGGGACGGGGAAAGGTTCGGGGAAGTTTGGTGTCGTTATCGTGCCCACGGGAGCCTTCAAATGTCCGCCACAGGTTTGTGGTCCCTGGTGCTCCCTATTACGCTGCTGCGCATGCGCGTGCTCTGTGGTGATGATAAGGAGAGTAATGCTGAGCAGCCGCCACATCACGAACCTAGAACAAGACACAATACTAATTTAATATAATTTTTATTTATTTATTTCGAATAATCTACAATCTACTAATGCCATCCTGCTATGTCTTTTTCTCTGTAGTCGTTAGAAATTGTAAACTAATGAACGCTTTCAAAAAACAATCATCACTTTTGTGGAAAAAGTAATGGGAAAAGGACAGAGACCAAAATTAAGTCATTTATAAGATGTCCTTTGCGTTACTTTACCTGTCTAGTTCGTGATAAATGTCCACCTCATTAGTCTTTTTTTAAATCCTTTAATCTAATTCATTGACCCTCGTCATCAATCTGAAGTGTTAAGTTTTAAAAGACGATTTTGGTTTGTTTTCGTGTTGTTCTTAACGCGAAATCCAACGTAATTTGCAATGAAACGAAGGTACATAGGTCCTTTATTAGAGTGCGAGGAGCGATATTAAATAGGCATCTAATATCGGTCCACAAAGTATGTATATTATCTTGAGTGCTTGTGCTTTGGGACATGTAAAAGCCCGTTCTTAAACTTTAAAAGAGAAATGCCAGAAATGTACACACTTCTTAAAAAATATGTAGGTTAAGGCTAAGGTTTATTCCGTGCGTCTCCAAAATCAATTATGCCAATTTAATATTAGGCAATTCCAACGCTTGAATAAGTAAATACGTTTACCTGTTTATTTTTGCTCTACTTGATTTTCGGCACGAGGCAAATTATTAAAAAAAAAACAATAAGTATTTCGCTGCGTGCTTCCTATTATTACTCGATAATATTAACGAAGCTAGAATTTATATTTATGATTATAAGTTTCGAATCATGACCTTCTATAAATACTCCAAAAGATTTTGTTAATAAGTACCTTTTGAAGAACTTCGCAGTCAAAGGTGAGGGCAATAAGGTTCTTTGTTGTTATTTGCCAAGGTCATCAAAGTTACTCTCTATAATTAGAATGGTCTTTCAAATCAATGTTCATTCTTGATTTTTCTATCAGGGGTAGCTAAGTATGTAGTTAAAAAAAACACCCGGTTTTGCAATCTTGGTTAATAGACATTACCATATCTGGCAAATGTGACAGATCAATAGATTCATAAGAATATCACCCGCACAAAGAGTGTAAAATTATACATATAAATACTGCGAGATACCCGACGCTTAGTAGCCAAAATGGTATTTACTCGACACCGATGCGACATATGTTACTTATTTGTTTAATATGAGGTGAACAGAAGATGGATGGAACATGAAATATAATATGTGGAAATAATTTGTATTTATTTTAATGGAACACAAAAGAGTCATTTGGCAAGAGGGTAACCGATACTGTAGGCACACCTCATTCATTTCGAATTTCTGAGCCCTTAGAATTTACATTTTGTAGAGACTTTGAACAAGAATGCTAAAAGACTTCAAAATGTGATCGGATAAACTCCCATCGTTATTTTACTTGCAAAGGAAAACAACCATATAATCGTGGTCATAGTTAAAATTTCCACGCGTCCATGTTCATTATCATCTGCAGTCAGTAAAAATGTGAGAGAATAAGTATGTGAATGTAGGAGGGTGCACCACTTACATAACTGTGACGTCATCCCGCAGTTTATGTGTAATCTCGTTTCTATATGGGACAGGCTCATTTGGTGTGTTTTTTTATTTATTTTAGTATAAGGAATGGATGTTGTGAATTAATTACAATGTATTGTTATCAGCCTTTTCCGACCCTTAAACGTCAATATTTGATGCTTTCATTGAATTTAGTTACCACTTGGTATTTCCAGCGGCTTTGTCCGCGCGGAGGTCGAAAATGATTCCACCGGAACCTACTACTGGTATAAAAAGGCCTTTTACGTTGTGGGTAATATATTGGTCAAGTCGAACGGGGCCGTTAAGGGGATGGCTAATGAAAATGCTAGGCCTCCTCTGTTTGGCGTGTTCACTGACCATATCCCGGCTTGACAATACCTTGATCAAAATATTATAACCCATAACTTAAAAGGTCAATATATATTTTTTTGCTTTCTAGAGTTTCTGTTTCGGTCGGGGGTTTTTAAATTTAACTTTTATTTCCTGCTTGTAAACTTAATGTCGGGGGTTAAAAAACCCCCATATTACCACCACATTGCTTGAAAACAGAAAAGTTATTGTATTGTTCGTTTCAGTTAACCTGCTCACCTTTTTTTTTGTATTCACATCCCTTAAGACCTTAAGTGATTCATTCTACTTCCATCTGAGAGCATCTATAGAGGTTTTTTTTACGAGGTGTTTACACTTCAATACCTTTACATACTTATATGAAAATAGTGATTTAAGTTTCTAGGCAGTACCTTATTTGGAGCAACGGCTTTCATCATGGCCCACAATGTATGATACGATTCCTCCACATTGCTAATAAGAATAGCATTTACAACGCCTTTTTTGATCCAGTAGCTTAAATCAAATGGGAAATAATAATCTTTTGTTTATATTCAGTAATATTAATACACTACACTTGGCATACCCATTATGGACTTTCCTATTTCACAGATCAAAGTACTACGCTTAAAGTCAGGAATTTAAGCTTCCATGTCCTCTATTCTCCGAATCCAGCGAGTTTCAATAGAGCATTGTTCAGATCGCGTCCATTTGATTTAACTCGTCCACAATAGTGCTTTTGGTACGTTACGTTTACCTGGACATATTGAAACCCTTCGAGATACTGTAAATATAAAAGCGCTGTTTTTTTGCCATTTTCATGTTTGTGGAAAACTATGATTGCCTTTTTTTCGGTAAGGAGTAGAATGGAATAGGGAGAAAGGAATCTGCTAACTTGACACAAAAGATAAAACTGCGTAGTGAAAAAAAGACATCGAGCTTGTCTTTAAAAATATGCGTTTAATTTATGGTAATTATGGCTACCTCTGCAAACATTTACCTACCCGGAACATAGTATACCTGGTAGCGCGATGTATAGTTATAGCCCACAAACTCAGGATCACGTAAGTCACTAATATTTTTTTTGTAATCTAGAATTATATTATGCAGTGCCAAAAGAAAACACAATCGCTAAATATTCAATTCGTATCAAGAAGCTTCGTAATTATTTTTTACGGACAGTTACGCTCACAAATCGTCTAGAGGCACTCCAAGCTCTAACTCACGCATCAATACTTAATTCTCGTTATATCGACTTCTTCGCACTCTTTGCTTGCTTCCCTTAATCTGTCGGTTAACCAAAACGCTCATCTGTCAGTCGAACTGTAAGAGCTTGTTTGCGACTGTGGTTCGTTTTTGTCATTTTTATGTATTAACATCACATCTATGTTTAAACTAGTTACACACGGACGAGTGTATAGCCAACGTTGCCATAAAATCGACTAATTCCCTTCTCTATGACGTTAAACGACGGTTCACACGCATTTTTAAGTGCCCCCCGCAGAGCGTCGAGTGTGGTCGAGTGTCTGATTGTTTGATGGTTTCTATTTTAACAAATTCTACGTATATCTTGATGAAGGTTTATTACGACATGCGACAGTTATGTAATAATAGTACATTATGATATAAGTGCGGTAAGTTGAAAATTACAGCCGAGGCGATATTGCTAGCCCGAGCCTTATGCGACGGCTACAAGAAAGCAGAGGCTGTAATTTTCAAAGCGCACGTATGTCATACGACGTTTTATAACATATTTGCGAGGAAATAAATAAAAATAGGACTTTCTTAAACGAGTAAATCTTTAATCACTTGTTAAAGCAGTTAGAAAAATTTGAACAATTTGTAAACATGATTATTACTTGTTCACAAATAAGCGATGCGCGCGCATCAGCGCTTTTTTTTTAAGGCAAAGGCACAAAAACAGCCAGTATAACTAATAAAGTAAATTAATATTTTTTGTTTTTGTTACAGATAAATGGTTGTAATTTATTATCAAAACTAATAACATTAAGATAAATGAAAAGAAAATATATTTTATGTCTCAAAGTTAATTTTATTCATAAAATGTTGACCACTTTTTTGACATAAAAACTCTTTGCTAAGATTTAAAAAAGTACTGTTCGTTTTAGACGGAGCATATTGATAAACCGTGCGTTTTACATTACAATAACGCACAAGTGCGTAATGACATACATTACGATATTGAAATTGCTAAAATAAGAGACCCTTGACGAGAAAATGTGTTATAAACAGTTTTTATTGCCAAGAATGTGTATTTGATAAAGATCTTGTACGGAAATAGTTATTTCAAAAACATCGTTAGCCATTTTGCCGCCGCCGGCAACGCATTTCGCCGTGTTACGACTAATAATTCCACTATTGATAGCAAACTGTCGATGTTACATAAGTTGTTATGTATCGTATTATTGTTATTATGTATTTATTTTAACTTTTACTGTAAGAAATTTGCGTAACATTGAAAAGAAAAGTACTTAAAAAAATCGAGTTTTAACAGCTCGACTGACAGACAAGCAATTTGAGCTCACGTGACCGCAAATCCGCTATTTTGCAAGGATGTTCGAAATGTGAGGACATGACCTGTAGATTTAACTAGATTTCAATTATAATTTTCGGGTGATTTGTGTTTTTAACCGACATAAAAAAGATTCTCATCTATTGCAATTTTTTTTTTCCTTTTTTACTTAATATATGCGCTAACATAATTAAAATAATATTAATTGATTTACCAGGATTTTTAACACGTAGGAAGTTTGTTTATTCCACTTTTATGTTGCTAACGAGATGTGCGGACTAGCTAGGTAGTGGTAATGAAGTGGAATGATTTAGGTAATATTAATGATAGTGTGCCTCCGAGGTTTTATAACACGAAAGCCCGCTTTGGGGGCTGCAGTTAATGTGTGTGAGGCAAGGAATATTTTTTGACTCTGATATGATACATTCACTTCAAGATTGATTTAATAACCAGTTGAGTTGTGGCGTCAAGATCTAAATCAATCCAATATTGAATCGTAACTGGTGCTGTATATTAATGTCTGCAGAGATTTGTAATATCCGCTGCATATGTTGCTAATGCGCGTGACTGCGAGGTTCATTAAATTGATTGGTTAAGTTGCGATTATAGTGTGCAATCATCTAAAAATGTTCATTGGCTGTATTTTTGTACAAATATCAATGGACACCATACGTTAATCCACGTATGGCGTCACAAGGCGTTGTTGTGTTAATTAAAAACGAAGACGGGGAGGTTCTAATATTCACGTTGTAGGTAATTACCAATTAAAAAGTCCAGCAACACTAAAATATTAATTTACGAACCATTTTTGATGCGGTTTTCTACAGTAGACAGAGTGATTCACGAAGAAGGTGTATGTGCATTATTTATTAAGATTTTGTGTAAATTGGTTGAAATATGACGATAATTGTTAAATATGTCAGACAAAATAAAGCCGCGATGTAACAAAACAATGTATGGTGGGATATTGCTCTTTTATAGGTCCACAGAAAAGTCCGCGATGACATATCTATCTTTCTTCATAAATTTATTTTTTAAGGATAGTGGCATACCGTAACCATTATAACTTCTAAGAAATGGCCATATACAATGCGATAATTGGAAAACTACTCGGACAGATGAAGTATTAATACTTATCAACTTAAATATGTTAGTTACCTTCAGTATTTCGTGCACATTGTGATAATTCTTTACACCATAAAATTCATATGAATATCTTAGATCATTATTTCTTATCGCAAAATAATAACCAACCCGCGTGAAAATAAATTCAAGTGTGGGTACCACACCGATGACCGAGAACATGACAAACATCTAGGCATAATAAGCTCTACTACCCGTGTGAAGCCGAGGCGGGTCGCTAGTATTAAATAAATGGGAACATCAATTTGTTTAATAGTAAATGTAAAACAATATTTTGTCAGCTCGCGTTCATTAATTCGATTCACTATATACAATTTAAAAGACAGATTATTTTACGTGATAAGGGTAGTCGGTAATAAGCTGTGTCATGCTTCAGTGAGATAATCATTGAGTATGTTACCTGGCCCCTAGTGTAAAATACAATTATTCGTACCGTGGTAGGGCTGTCTACCACGGTACGAATATTTGTATTTTATCAGTTTAATTTATTCGCCTTTCAGCTTTCATTCCAACAATATGCGATTTAATAGAGAATTCATTGTATAAACTTTGTGATTATGGTTGGATTGAATCGGTTCATTAAATTCGTGCAGATCAATTCGTACCTCAAAAGCCGAAAAAGCTTTTGAGCTGCTTTTCATAGCATAGGAAAAGCTCTTATTGTGTGTTTTATAAGATTCGTTGCACTGATCGTTGAACTGTATTACTTTGCATAACTTTTAATATTGAATGAATAAGACTGTTCATCAGCGAGTTGGGAAGATGTATGTTGTTGCAATGTTTTTGGGGTCAAAGTAATTATGTTGACTGAGGCATTATAGGCAACTTTCCGCTAAAACGTTGTTAGTTTTAATTTGAACACTGCACTGCACTGCACACTGGCACTGCTACGCAAAGGCCTCGCTTTTGTGTTATTTCGGCAAATATGCAAAGATGTGGTTGATATATTTTAATTGCGGAAAACTGAAATTCTGAAATCAATAGCATTCCTTTTTTTACCTATATATCATGTTGGCGATCTATAGTTAGACATTACCAAACTGTTTGTTATTGAATCTGTATGTAGATTCTATCTATGTACACGTCTCAACCAGCTGGTGTAAAGTTCTCAAGAGCTTTTTAGTAGTTCAAATTCACTGCAAACATTTGTTCTGTTTGCTTATGAAAACAGATCTACTAGTTTAATTATACAGCTTAGGTAATCGATTATGGAGAATAATATTGTTTTGTTTTTTCTTTAAAATTTAATTAAGTTATTACTATGTTGCTGTGCCCGAACAGGGTCCACTGTACTTTAGCTTTAAGCCTTATGTAACATCTGTTATACACATTATGGTATGCAAATAAATGAAATGTGAAACGTGAAATGTGAATTGGAGAGTAATAAACTATGGTAGCAACAATAAAAGTGGTTAAAAGATAGGCGTCAGATATTTGCTATTACAAGACCATATGCGTGTTCGTATACAATTAACACGTAAGCTAGCAGTGACCTTTGAGATGGTAGGATTTAAAGAATATTATACTTTTCAATTGTTTCTAAAACACAAGTATGACAGACAAAAGTTTGGTCCTAAACATACATGGCTAAGAGAATAACAGAGTTGCTGAAATAAAACGCGGGCTAATGGAAGTTATTCAAATAATAATATACTAACTACAGAATTTATACGTAAGTATTAACTAAATTAGAACAATTACATACGTAACATATATGCACACACCGTCGCTAACTTTCCTTTATTATTTTATCTACTGTAATCTATTAAGGCGGAGATAGATGACTTTTAGGGACTTTAAATTGAAAATCACGTCAAAACCGCTTGTCTTATGTATTTAGAAAAATTATATGTTAAACTAGACAATTTTTTTCGTCGTTTGATATGTGAATATTTTAAATCCTATATTTATAACATAATGTAATTAATTGGTAATAGTAAGGTCTATCGCGGACATAAAAACGATAATCACGCAAAAACTATCGAGCGTATTGCCATGAAACTTTGACCATCTAAAAGACAATTTAATCACTCAAATTTTAGTAAACGGCTTTTATTTTAATTGTGTTTGATAAATCAAGACGGGTTGTTTTTCGAAAAACTTTGATGCGCGTTGAGGCGGGGTCTCTTGCAGGCGACGGGTGGAATCGCTGACCACTGTCATGGATAGACGCTAACGCTCTGAGCCAAAATAACATAATTTCATTCCTTTTTAATTTCGTGCGTAAAATGGCTGTTCATAATATGACGGCACGGTTGGCGCAGTGGTTAAGCGATTGACTGCTGCACTGCGTGTCGCGGGTTCGATTCCCTTCGATTAAATTTGTATGAACTACATGTAGTTGTTCCGGGTCTGGCTGTTGTGTGTGTGTGAGTTTAAATGTTTGCACCCACAACATTCCTAATGTGGGGCAAAGTTTAAAAAAAAAATTGTGAACCAGAACCAAAGCGAATGTGATTAAGGAGTTAAATTTCTTTGAATTTTAAAACAGTCGCTATATTCTGGTTCACAATATTGTTCGTTGATGTCCTCATTTAATATACAGCCACCAGCACATCAAGCTACCCCAATATGTCAAATTTCTTTGAAATTTTTTCAACTTTATTACAAAAGAATGTTTATGTTTAATTCGGAAAATTTGACAGTTTGGGATAGCTTAAAGTGTGGGATCCACGATTGTGCATTTACAGCCTTTAAACTACACGAGGGAATACATATTTTTGGACTCGAGTATCACATAGTGCTTTTTACAATAGTCAATATTTTTGTTTTCTCGTATGTGTAACGACACTTACGAGGAATAAAAAATGTTCACTATTGTATAATTGATAACAGGTGTCTCTGTTGTGTAAAATGATTTTTTATCTTCCTTTAGTCTGTTCATAAAAAAATTCGAATTATTTGTATGAAACGATTTTTTTACTGCTACTTAATACTGCTTTACTTGCCTCTACTGTCGCCGTGCGCATATGTAGGTTCCAGTGGTGAAAGCACTATATAACACGATTCCTACTGGCTTCCATTCGGGGATTTGCATCGACAACTCTATCGCTATAAAAAAATGGCACGTCAATAGGTGGCTACTATTGTCAAAAAATACAGTTACACTACGGGTATTGAATTCACCGTAATATTAAAACAACAAAAACGGTTATTTTTAGCTTTGTATTACAAAAAAAAAAAAATCCCGGTGCCAAAACGTCATAATCGGAAATTAAAAAATCATGCAACAGCGATCTCATAATGATGTCACTTTAGGTCACGTGGCACCGCTTGATATGTACGAGAGCAAGTCCCTGTACAAAGGGTTATGGCAGAGACAGATATAGAAAAATGCGTCAGCGAGAACGAGGTGGACGAATATTGCACATTGTTTTTGGTTCTTTACATTCCTTTATTTCCTTAAAATAATAGTTAGTATTCTTTATTGATAAGTCAGTAAGTTAAAGCCGACTTCGCTTCGGCTTCTCGCTTAGAAAAATTTACACCTCGCCACTGGTATGTACGTATGCCACTCCGCTCGGTGCAATGCGAGAAAATCATTCGCGCAGTGCGTAATTGTTGCCAGGGGCTTGCGAGGACAGTGCGACGCATTTTCATCGGTAACGCCGAATCGAGCAAGGTCAACGGCATAGATCCACCTCTTAAAGAGTGAACTGTAATGGTAGTAGTGCATAGCTAAAGTCGGCGAGATGCTATGTTGTAAATAAATGGAACACGCTGTTTCATAGTTTTCGTAACTTTTTATTTAATAAATAGGACAACAAACATTTTAGGATTCCAGTATCTTTTGTGAAAATGCTTTGGCCATTTTAGGGACCTAGTGGTTGCGGAGGTCAAAGTAACCTGCCATGTACACAAAAACGCACCTTAAAATGGGTAAAATGTATTAGTTACCCGGAAAATATTGTAGTATGTTGTTTGTTTTGTGTTCTTTAGCTGGTTGTCTACTACAAGAACTTTGTCGGTCAGATTGTCAACAAGCATTTTTAATGTTTTTTTCGCAGGGCAAGAAGTTGTACGGTCAAATTCAAATAAGTACTTTTTGTTAGTACCTGTAACCCTGTAAACTAGATTATACAATAGGGAATCGTTCTACAGTAAATTAATTCGTTTAATATTGCAAGGAGTGAGGTAATAAATCAAAGTTAGATGTTGTCGAAGAATTTGCGCATTTACCTAATTAACCCACCCCAGGATGACGGTTGCCAAGTATAACCTTGACCTCACTTTTGTCTTGTAAAATAGGGTGGCTGTTATAAGAATACCAACGACTTTAACGGTGGTTAAGATTTACGACCTAAACTTAATATTTTACCACTTGTAACAACTTTAATTTAACTCAAAGTATTAATATCTATCACTACTAGTTTGTCATTAAAGCAAATGTTTTATTATTACTTTTTTTTTATGCAGCATTTAAATATTCAAGTAAATAGTACCGAAGCATGTTCAACACATTAATTTGTGCTCACGAATAAAACCGCTTCATTAACGTAATGATGATGCTCCAACCAATATTTCTAACGGCGGACAGAGCTCCGGCAGGATCTCATGGCGACGTGGAAAGTGCGATTGTCGCAACCCAGTGCTGGGCACGCCGCGATTGCGGCGGTAAGTCCCCTCTTTGAGGAGTGGCTTGAGAGGCGGCATGGCGTCCTCACCTTCCGCCTGACACAGGTCCTCACCGGACATGGCTGTTTCGGGAGGTTCCTGTTTCGGATAGGGCGGAAGGAAACACCCGGGTGTTTCCATTGCGAAGATCGCCCAGAGGACACGGTGGAGCATACGGTGGAGGTCTGCCCAGCTTGGGCGGAGCAACGCCGTGTCCTCGTGGAGGTGATCGGCGGCGGCGATCTCTCGCGTCCGACCCTGGTCCAGGCCATGGTACGGAGCGAGAGGGCATGGCTGGCAGTCGCCTCCTTCAGCGAAGCAGTTATGCTCGCAAAGAGGGAGGCGGCGCACGTGAGGGAGATGCAGTACATGCGCCCTCACAGCCGTGGCCTTCGCAGGAGACGCCCTGGGCGTCGGGAATCCCAGGCTGATTCCCGGCCACCGTAGGCACGGGCTTGCGGACGGCGAGTAATGGGTAGCTCGCTGTCCGGTAAGGACCAAGCCCGGGTCGACGGCGCGTTGTGTTCCACGCGCGCCTCAAAGAGATGTCAGCAGCAACAGAGGGGCCCGCAAGGGCCGATGCCTGCCGGGGGTGCGGGTTGTTCGAAAGAGATACCGCCACCCCTGGCACACAGGCAACTGAGGGAACACGGGTGGGTTTTAGTCAGTAAAAGTCTGACACGCCCTCCCGCTCCACCCAGAGCGGGAGAAGTTATTTGATGATTTCCCACCCAGAAAAAAAAAAAAAACAATATTTCTACATGAAGTTTACAATTTACACAAAACTAAGCAAATGGGTTGGCAGTACAGAATACAAATGATTGTTTAATACTGGAGTACACATGAAAAAAGTTTTCTAACAGAACGATTTCAAAAAATTATAATTGATCTTCTAATAAAAAATATTGAAGTTTATTAGACAATCTATAAAGCCCTAGGTTGAGCAAAACTATAACCGTGGTCACAGTGTGCAAGCGGAATAAGATATCCACAGAACCATTTACGAAATGTTCCACTGATATTTTTATTCGGTATAAGCACGTGATATTAATATCAGGCTTCAAAAGCCAACAGTATCTAACAAGATTTGTTTGATTTCGCTGTTTTCAGTGAACTAGTATACATATTCTTTAAACATGAATACTTTACTATTGCATTCGTACTAATTATTCTGGTTACCGCAAACGGAACGGTTCGCTTAATGGATGTAATTGAATCAAAAGCGAAGAGTCATGTCCATGATGTCTTGTTTTCAAATTTAAAAAAATCAGGCAGCATAGCTTAAAGGAAATCAGACAATACTTTATTACGCATTGTCTATTACATTGCAAGGATCGCTACGGTCCATTTTTGGGTATTTTAAATACCTCTTTAGTAATTAAATGAAACAGAAACGCAACAGGCGTATTCAAATACGGCGTATTGTATCGCTTGTATAGATCTACAGTTCAGTCAAACTTAACTGAAATGTCTGAAGGTTTTAGTTTACTATACGTAACTAGAAACATAATTGTTTTTTCTTTTGAATAAAACGAAAACAGTTACGACGTATTTATTTATAGGAACAAGCTTTCATCGGAGCAGTTATTGTAGTACTAGTGAAATTACTTTTGGTTCAATTATTGTGAACGAATACTTTTGCCAAAGTAAAGTTTGGTTACGGAACGTGTGAAACTAAATGAAACTGAATATTTTGATTATTCTGAAAGTTTCAGAATTTGCAAATGATAGAAATGGTAGATAACGTTTTAGATGTTATTCTTCCTTTGTACTTACTTGAATACGTGTTTTGTAAGAATAATTACATGATTTTTGATTTATCTTGAAATTAATTTTATTTTAAGACACGTTACGGAATTAAAAGAAAGAGTATCGTGAAATAAAAGTCGCTCAAAGTCCCAACTATGGTAACTTTTGTCCCGAACCTGAATAATACCTACTACTAATTGGGGCCGAAAGGAAAACATAATACTTTTTTTCAACACAGTTGATTAATGTGAAAGGCAAACTTCGGAACAAAGATAAAACACTTTTTCAGACAACATTTTTCAGGAAGAGATAAAAGGGCTTTTAAAAGACTTGAACAAAATGCAAGTTGATGATACTCATTATCTGTTAATGGAGTTTGGTTTTCAAGTTAATGCAAAGGTATATCACTGAGATAAAATTATCCAGATATAAACCGTCGCATTAATTAAGTTTGAATAAAAGCTGAAAACATAATTGAGTAAGTACAATCTTTTAACTCATTATTAAGGTCTCTCTGAGTTAATATGTAAAAGTGCGAAATTTAAGTTAAGATGGCAAGCACAAGCGAGATAGCTTGCAGATTTACAGATAAACATCAAAGTTTAACAAACAAATAAAGTTTATATGGAGTCCTGACATAATATTATTGGAGCTCGTTTATCGAATAAACGTTAAGTCGCTGACCACACGAAACTGGCAGTAATTGGCGTTTAAAGATAAGTGACGATTAAGTATTTATTGTACAGCTGCCAGTAGTGGACTTTGGTATCTAAGAGATGCAGGTTGTTCGAAAGAGATACCGTGGCCGCTGACACACAGGCAACTGAGTAAACACGGGTGGGTTTAGTCAGTAAAATCTGACACGCCCTCCTGCGCCACCTAGAACGGGAGAAGTTATTTGATGATATCCCACCCTTAAAAAAAAAAACGTCGCGCGATGGAACCTATCGATTCTAATACACAGAAAATTAATTGTGTCTCATTAGCTGCGATTAACAGATTAATTCATATGCACCGTTAAATAAATTAGAACATCTCTTTCAAAAAATAAACAAAATAAACCTATAAAATACATCAATACCAAAATTGAACTGTGAACCACTTGGCTAAACGAAAATTGTGGCAAAGGAAGAAAACGTGGGATTCAAACAGTAAGTTTAAGAATGTTTATCAAGCGTCATGTCACTTGAGAGGAAATGTCCCGTGTGACGACCACTCACTGTTTTACGAAACATTCTTGAAGTTCAAGCTACAAGCGATGTATGTGTTTAGAAATTTAAAGCTTGTAGGCACATCTAGAGACTGGTAGCTTCTAGTTGGCAGGCGCTGAGATTTGCTGACAAATGATTCATAGGTTTATAGTAACATTGCAAATTGTAGTATCTCGTCTATTTTAAAGTATTTCGAAAACTTCTGAATTGAAGTAAATACGTCCAGTAACTTCTCTTGTTATCAGAAATACGATCATGCACCTAAAACGCGCCACTCATCTAAAATGGTAGTAATAGAATAGTAATAGTAACTATTTATCAAACATTCAATTGGTGACCACCATAAAATTCCTATCAGACTCTTATGTTTGAAACAGACATAATAGCTTGATACAGGTCGCAGGGTTGTCCTCAAGTCCTAAAATGTTCTCAAATTTTCAACTATATATGACTCTTATTGTTATTTACGTGTATTCTGAACGTCCCAATAGTGAAATCTCGTTTACTACTGGTCAGCAAAATCAAGAGTTTATTAAAGATGGCAATCAAGTATTTGGCATTATTATGACAGCCATTAAAATCCATAATGAGGTGTAAAATAAATAACTTTTTACGGTTTTATATAACTGAAAACCTTATTACAGAAATATTTAGATAAAGGTAGAGCGAAGATGACAGAAAAAAGTTATGTTGATTTTGTAATTTTTCCTATAACAAGCCGACTTGCTTCACCCCACTGATTGTTACTATCCGGACCACGCCCTACCTGATTGGTACCACCCAAGCACCCGTAGATATATTACGATCCCTGCTTTACTTGTTTCCATTAATTATTTACAAGTCTCGTATTTAGTGTAGCAAACTGAACATCTTCTGAAGGTGATAGGGACCAACCAACCCAAACACCCATATATATATTACGATCCCTGCTATATTTGTTTCGATTCATTATTTACGAGTCTCCTATTTTTTGTAGCGAACTGAACATTTTCTGAAGGTGACAGAGACTCGGATTTATTGTAAATCATAAATCCAGTACGGCAAGAAACCTTTACATTTTTTCTAATACCTGTGACAATAATGGTTCGTATAGTTCGCAAAATAAAATAGAGCTGTTTTGCATTAAAACAAAACAGTTATTATGTGATGAAGAACCACATAGCATTGGTTGAAGAAGCACCTAAGATTTTGCCGTATTTAAGTTCAATACTCAAAGAAAAACATACCTTCCTTGCTCGATTACCTGACTTCACGCCATACTCAGCGCTAGCGGTGATCTATGGCACAGCAAGCTGTCACCTGTCAACTGTCAGGTCATAGAAGTCTTCAAAACTCATCAGCAAGCACCTTGCTCCAATGCTATGTGGTTCTTCATCACATAATAACTGTTTTGTTTTAATGCAAAACAGCTCTATTATGTTCTTACTAACCACATAGCATTGGTTGAAGACCTGTTTGTTATCTGCTGGTGAAGACTACCCGAAGGATGTAGACGCTATGTGAATTATTCATATTCGGAATTGACGAATATTTTCGTCTGAATTCATTAACTGTTAAAACCAAAAATTAAGAGTTTTCAATCTATTCATACAAGAAAATGCAGAAATGAAAACATCTTTCATAAATTGTTATAGATAAATGGCAAATCTATTTGCCTTATAGAACATGAACATGAAATTTTAATATAATGATATAAAGGTAATTTAAAATCAATGAGATCTAAACTGAATTAAAAATAATCATCTCATTACTAAAGGATAATTGGATCACTCATTCATATCCATAATTAATACAAGTTAGGTAATATACCTACTTGAAACTTGAGATCAACGGTAAAAATATTTCTCAATCAAAGGTACAGAAACTCATAAATACTTATATAATGATGTAGGAAAATATACTTGTCATACATGACAAAGTTAAAATTCCTTTGTAACTGAAATTTATTTAGGACCTTTTTATTATCATGATCAATACATTAAATCTTTGCATATGAATGATCAAAGGGGTATTCTACTATAAGTCCCTTCATTAGTCAATGGACTTACACAAATGTACCCAAACATTTTCAAATACTTTCATAGGGAATTAAAAATTCTCATATAATAAATCCTCCTTCCCTTGCATAAAGAGCAGTCTTTCGTCCCACCAGTAGGAACATTATAGGCTTGAGACAACTTCTCTTGAGGTAGCCCTCTCCTTTACTACTTTTTAAAAGTAATAATTCTGTAAGTCTAGTGGCTCTTCCATTTTGATTTCATCTGATATGCTACTCAGTAGTCAGCCTCCCGAAGGCTACCACAGACGTTATACTTCTTGGAGGCACCTCTATCGTGTTTTGTTTAAAATTCTTTTGAGCAAGCTTAGCCATGCCTGTCATTGTAAACCAAAGCCAACAATAACTATGGTAGATTTTAAGTAAACAACTTGATTGTTAATTTCTGTGAGCCATAATGTCCGCACTGTTATTCAACCTTTAAAAGTTGTAAGATATCCTATTATATTAGGATGCATAAATCCTCCAATCAAGGCGGAAAAACTATCTATCCCACCTGGGTTACTTTCTTGGTAGTGGTTTAGCTAAAGCTAATGCTTTTGTAACTTACTCAGTGGACAAGAAAATGTCTAGATCTAACATCAGATCTGTTGGAATTGGGATCAGGTTATTTAGGACTAATGCCACGCAATTTACACCATGACATTCACCTCTGAATAGGAGCTTTATTAGTAATAAGTGTGGATTATCTCCAACCATATTTCAGCAAATCCATTGTTCTTGTACCAACCACTGCCTCTTACAAGCTGACTGCCTTCCCCCCCCCCCCCCCCCCCCAAATTTCCAGGGTAGGTTAGGTTAGCTTACTTGCAGCTTGTTAGATTTAAGAGGTTCTTAAATAGGTCTTGTATAGGTATTGGCTCTCCGAGACATCTCGTCTCCAAGCACGGGAGCCAGGTACACTGGGTCCAGTATGGGCCATTTATACATAATAAGCACCCGACCCACCTCCGAGTTCAGCAGATGACTGAGCGCTCGGTTTTAAATTGGGCGAAAAGAGCACCCATACTAATCATTGCTGTCACCTCTAACTGAAAGCATCGCAGAAGCTTGCCAAGCCTTTGTTTGAGTCCCATATGACGTACTGTCGCACAACGGCCGACTTAACTGACGCGAAAAGGTCGACGTCGGGGACGCCCCACTTGGAAAACATGGCCTCCGAGGCCTGGGGCCTGGAGCAACAGGAGCCCATCTGGCTGGCCTGTTCAAGGATAAGCGGTCGGCTAAGCCGTTATAACACTTTTAAACTCCCCGGGAGGTAAACCGCTGACAGAGTAATATCCAGCTAACCTGCTAACTTCGTAATTTTGCAAGTTAGGTTCAAGGACACTAGGGAAACGAATCCTTCGCTCATCCCAGATGTGCGACAAATGTTGTTGTCGGATTGAACTAGAATATGTACTCTCAAGACTGGCTTTTTGGCTGCTTATTACTTACTGCGTTTATGGCAAACGTCTCTCCAAGTTCGAGTGCCATTTTTTCTGGTTTGGTCAAGTTCCTGACAAGAGTAGGATAGAATACATGATTATTTATAATGTCCACCTTATGAATTACTAATATGAAGTGATATTTTACAAAGGGTGGCACAATGAGTGATCTGGTCACTAAAAGTGATCTTTTAAAGACATCCTTTGAATGTTTAGGGTAGCCCGTTCATGTGGACTCCTTACCCTTCATCCACTGCATGTGTGGACAAGAAGTGGGTTTCCTTACTCATGTGTAGAGGAACTGAACTGTGGTTTATCAATAGCCTCTAGCTACCACATTAATTATGGCCAACCAGTAGAGCAACCTTTTTCTATTTGTCTTGGTCTGCCCTCCTCAAAAACTTTTGAGACTACAAGCATTCCCTTGCAAGGATTGCAACAATTATATATGGAACACCTAAATTTAATACGCTTTGAACTTTATTCAGGGAAAAAAGTATCGAAGGCTTACATGTTCTTACTCCTGATGGAGATTCAGAATAGACTTAGGCAATTAATTTGTCACCTAAGCTTTGTTAGGACTTACCGTCTCGGAGACAGAAATCATAAACTGAGTTTTAATAGTGGGCCAGCTCATATCAACCTGAACTACATAAACAAGAATGCGGATACCATAGGCTCGCAAATTCTCTGCCACTCAGTTGGCTGATCGTCCAGAGAACCCAAGAAAAGCCAAAAGGGTATGCTGTCAATTACCATATTTTTCTTGGTTCTAAAAGCTCTTCGGAGTTGTTGGTATGTGACTATTTCATGAAAAGCTACCCATAATTAACATATCAATACTTTTTTTTTTTTTTTTTTTACTTTTTAGTAATATTGGTGTGTAAAGTAGGTATTAAAACCAAAAAATATCCACATTTTTTTATAATGTGGGTTTAATAGAAATTTGCTTACTAAAGACTTATTACTTATTGCTTATTCAAAATTGAATTGTTGTGAATATAAACATATTCAGTGTTGGACTTCCTGTTATTATCTCAGTATAAAAACAGTAAGGGAATAAGCCTTTCATTCTGAAGTTTTACATGGTTCTTTAGGCAGTCTGATTTTTGTCAAAAGTGTCTTTGCAATGATCCCCTTTTATCAAACTCCTTTTTTTATAGTAAAACAAGTACTACTTGCAATAACAGCTTCAATTATAATATTGTCAGTTTTAAATTGTGTGGTGGATGTATTTATTCCCTTTCATATTTTGATAGATCAATGATCCTGATCATAACTATAAGATTTCCTTAATTATTACAAAATACAGAAGTATAGCATAGTAAATTAAATGTTGTTCAAATATTTAGCATTTCTTATTACTTAGTTATGAAACTTAACATTTTTAATTAGCAATTTTAATGTTCTAAATGCTATTTATATCTGCTAGATTTCAGATTTCAAAAGAGATCAGCTCTTCGCTGAACCACTGTAATTTAACAGCAGCTTGCCACTAGACAGCAATAAATAATTAAAATTAAAATACACTTCCTGAAAAACGTTCCAACTACTTCCAAAGGTAGGGTACAAGCCTATTGGGTAGGTTGCTGCTTAATTAACAAGTCCTTGTAGACTCGCTTTAGCAACTAGCTCCTTCAGCTACCCACACCCACCCACATTAAGCATCCAACCAAAACTCCCTCCGCGGGAACTAAATAATCTTTAGTTTGGTTTAGTAGCTTAAGTCTATACTCTTTGACTTCTAATGCAGTGTGTGAAACACATGGGGTAGATAATCATAAATTTGAGGTTTTCTTTAATTGGTATTTGGTTTATTTTGATATTCATTGAAACAGGAATATCGGTCAGTGGATTGTCTTAAAAGCAGTTTTTCTACCTAATTATCATATTTTACACTGAAATCCTTCAGTTGTAATACTTCAGTCTCTTAAAACAAAACCGGATTGTGTATTATACCACAATGCACTTCCGAAGTGGATACTAACCAGAACCAGGTTAGAAGTTTGATGAGTGTTTTTGTAAAGTTAGTAATATGATGTGGAAATTGTGTCATGTTCATAGAAATTGAACACTTACTTGGCTACTTATTCCATTATAAATGCGTAGGTCCACTTACAGTAAACCGTGCCAATCTGTTCGGTCTGTTGGTCAGCAGTGCGAAGAAGCTACTTTCTTCCTCTGAGGATGAAGAGCGTTTTTTCGCCACTTACGCACGTAGGACAATTCGTCGCTCAAGTTCGCTACAAACGGTTGCTTTACAACGGCACCGGCGAACACGTGTTTATTATGTGAGCTTTCAATCTCGGATTTCGGCATTTCGCTGACTAACGATCAGCGTAACACTATTTATCACTTACCAAAAGCACTATTATTCACTTTCTATAAAGTTTTACCAGAAACTATTAACTTTCTAAGAAAATTAACGAGAGAAAAAATTTTACGTCCATGGCGGCAAAATTTTTAGACGCTATGACCTGACAGTTGACAGGTGACAGCTTGCTGTGCCATAGATCACCGCTAGCGCTGAGTATGGCGTGAAGTCAGGTAATCGAGCAAGGAAGGTATGTTTTTCTTTGAGTATTGAACTTAAATACGGCAAAATCTTAGGTGCTTCTTCAACCAATGCTATGTGGTTAGTAAGAACATAATATTACGTTATTGCAGGCACTTGTTGTACATTCGTAAAAAACCTCAATTTGTCAAAAATACTTTTTGGGTCTCAAAGTTCATATATTGAATGAAGGGGAACAACAGCATTCAACATTGGTGTACAAGTATTAAGAAAAGGTATTACAGTGAATGTACAGGGTTGCAGGGACACTGACACACAACTTGTTACCATGGACGCAGTACTTGCTTCTGGTCCTCGCTGCGTTGTAATTTTTCATAGGTTGTTAAAAAAGCTATCAGCTTTTCCATACATTTTGACCACGTAGGTATTGAACTTTTGTAGGAAACAGCTGTTTTTCTTTTTGATAACAGACGAAAACATTTCAACGTAGTGTAGCTCAGAATAATGTAGTAAGTCCATGGTAAAAAGTTCTGCGTCGATGTCCCTGCTACCCTGTACGCATAAATTATAGCTGTACATAACATTTAAAGTGAAAAGACATGCGACAGAAGCTGCGAACGTCCTAGTTTTCTTTATGTTTTTGTTAAGATATAAGTTTATATCTTACTATGACACAAATGTTATATCTGTCAACTTTAGCAATCAATTACCTACATGTAACTGAACTTATCGCATACTAAACTTCCAGCTGTGTTCAATATAATTCCCTTCATAATGTCTTTACAATGATAAAACACGGTAAAACTTTGACAGATGGCAGCACATACGCAACACATTCAGCATAAAAATGTTAAATTTTCACTCGTGTAGCAGATACTGGCCTTATTTTTCACAAATTGACGGAAAGTCTGTTAATAAAAAATATCTATGCAGATGTCACTCCCTTCCTGTACAGTGCCATGGTGAGAGTAATGTCATTTATATAGGTAAGCAAAGATTGCCTTAGCTAGAGGAAACCAGTAGGTATGCGTGGTATGTGCCCACATCTCGTATTATGTGTAACGTGTGATAGCATTGTGGCTATAAATGTTATGACGTGCATCAGCAGCCTTCACTTCATGTTCTCATAGAAATGGGTCACACACTTTGACGTGACCCGGTAATCGAGCGCACAGTTATGCACAGACTGCTCTAAAAGTACACCGTGCACTAGGAGTATTAGGTCGCCATTAGTTGTATTTTTTCTCCTCGTGTGGACAACACTATGTGAGCTATGTCAAAGAGATTTGTATTCGTATTTAAGTACTTTGAAACCAGGTTTCATTGAACCAAAACAAATTTTAAAGCTGGCATAGGTAAAGCATAGGTCTTAAACATGTCTATAGGCCAAAAATTCAGCAGAAGTCATTTGATGATTTCCCATCAAAAAAGGCCAAAAACTTAAGATGTAAAAATTCCATGGTAGAATATTCTGTAAAAGAAAATATAATTGCTACAATAAGTAAGTCTGAATTGCTTTTAACTCTGTTCGGAACTAAACCCACGCATTTTTTTAATAAATAAATCATGAACCATCACCGCCATGGGTCGGACGATAGAACTCAATTGACAACATGGAGTTACACATGTTTTTTTGATTACCTGCAATCATCACCAAGAAGTAATCTGTCGCATAAGTGCTTGTCTGCGAATAACTTTTCATTTTTGAACAAAAAAACTTTAGTTAATGTTTCTACATGACCAAGTGTGATTGTTGAAAGATGTTCTCTACTTGTCGCTAATATATCGAAAAAAACTATAAAACCACTAGCACTTGGTAGCACTTATGTGAAACTCTATGACACCTCCGGGAGACATTTTGCGGAGAAAACCCTAAAAAGTTCGATCATCCGAATACAGTTTATGATACGTTAAACAACAAGGAGAGATACGTTATCATCCTCATGTATTTTTGGTAAATGAGTCGTGACTAGCATGAGATATTTTGTAGGAAATATTAAAAATAACCACAAAAAAAACAGATTTATGAATTTTTATACAAGGGGTTTGACGAAGTCAGTCACGGGATCATGATAATAAATATAATATATCGCTAATTTGTTTTTTTTTTTTCGTTAAGAAGGGTTCTGCAGAAGTCTTTAAAACTTTTAGAAACCATGTCAATATTAAAAAAAATCGTAATTTGTTCCTAAACACAAATTTAGATGATCTAAGCGAATACCTAAGCAGTGCCAATTATTGTTGTGTGGAAATAATTTTCCCTCAGAAAAATACAATATCTTCTTGTCTTATAGGTTTTCAGAAATTACTAAGGTATAGTTACATAAACACAACGGCCAAGAAAAATATTACTTACAGAAAGTTTAGCAACATTTTTACACAGACAAATCTTAAGCTAAGCAATTAACCGTGTTGACAAGCCCAGGGGTAGGGACAACCTTCGCAAAAACGATGCCAATTTCTCGCTGCTTCAATTCAAAAGTACCACAAATAAAAAAAAATCAGAAATGTTTTTATTGCAAAAATACAATCGTAAACCTTCATATTATTTATATTAAAAAAAACACCCATTGATTTTGCATTATATGGTACAAAAACAACACAACCGTTTCTTTTGAATTTTCGTTTTGAACGCGCGAATTATGATCTAAACCACCATATTATCAATTGCGCGTCGACAACCGAACTGAAAGCACGTTTCTTTTGTGCAAAAGTGCCATATCTCGAAATTTAATCTGTATTACTCATTAATTTTATACAAGAAACGACCATATTTCGGAATACTTCAGTTTTGAATGAAGAATTCACGTAAGTATGACTTTAATTGGAATTCAAAAGAACCATATTTCAAAACTGGTTGTTTTGCGCAGAAAATATACCTAAATGAACTTTAATTTTTTTGATCAAAATAAACATATGAGACAATGTGTTTGTTTTGCATTTAAGTTACTTAAGATGAAGAACGGTATTTAAAAATAGTTTTATTTTAAATATAAATACTCTACATACTATTATTATCATTTCAAATCAAAAGGGCCTTATTCAGGAATAAACTTGTTTTGCTTTTATTTTACAATAGTTGTTTGAATGCAGAAGGTAATCGATAAGGTCATGTTTTGAGATACTTTAGCATTTTTTGTGCAAGGCATTGTAATCATTTTGATTATAAAATTATAGGATTGTTTTTACTATTATTCCTTAGGTATTAATAAATTAAAGTTAAGTAAATTAATTTTATTTGGAGGTGATTTATTTTAATGTTATCGTTTACTAGATATTCTATTTTATGCTATTTTATGAAGTTTAGTAATTTTATAAACGCAGAGCGCGAGAGAACACCCAGAGCGGGAGAAGTTATTTGATGATTTCCTAACCTCAAAAAAAAGCAGTATATTATTAATTTACAGACGGTAATGCCTTGTCTCCACGGGGCGAAGTATCGAGCTTTTACTATGTATTAAAAATAAATGTGCTCAGTTTTACTATAACTGAACTGGGTTCTACAAAGACTACTGGTTTTGTATGGCACGAAGAAGGGGCTCGAGGAGTAGACGAAATTGGATCATGCGTGCTTATGTATTTAGAAGATTTTAATATCCTAGCTACTGCGGAATTTGATGTGATATTTTACAGTCATAATTGCTGCGGCCAGAAGAAAAATAAGTTTATGGCATCGATGTACCAATATGCCACAAAAACATTACCAAAAATACGAAGTGTTACGCATAAGTTTTTAATTAAGGGCCACACACAAAACGAAGGAGATGCCGTTCATTCCACTATCCATAAAACTATAACTCGACCTTTAAAATTATCGCCTATTTATGTATCTGATCAATATATCACGCTAATTAAAACTGCAAAAATAAAAGGCTCGCCTTATAAAGTTAACGAACTTGCTCATGATAGTTTTGTTGATTTAATACCTTAGAAGATAGAGAGAAGAATAAATGGTCTGATATATAAGTAGTAAAAATAGATAAATACGCGAAGAACAAGTTCCTATTTAAGACTTCATATCAAGATAATGAATTTAAATCAGTATCCACACTAAAAAAGGGCAGGCAGCAGACAACGAATCAGTCTGAAAATATTAATAAACCAAAGAAACTTTATGGGTACCCAAAAACTAAATATTACGCAAGCAAAAAAACTGTATTCTTAATCTTATTAACTGAATAGAATAGAATATATTTATTGTAAAACATGAATATACATCAAATAAATGTGCAAGGTCTTAAAATATCAGGTAGATCTGCATGTTTTGCCATTTAAATAAGATAGAAATATTGTTCCAAATTATTATGAATCGTTCTTTGCAAATCTGTAACACTGATATTTAAATTAAGAGAAACGGAGTGGGTACTGAGACCCATATAGGTTAAGTAACTTTAAAGTACTTATACGTTTTAACAAAGTTTATAATTTACAAATGGTTGTGATTTTGTGATCTCAGAAGTGTTCCTAATTGCATTTAATATACTATTATTGTTACAAGATAACATTTTAATATATATTGTTGGTTTAAAAGTTAGAATAGAATAATAAAGAACTTTGTTAAAAAGTTTTTAATGTTTTCTTTATGTTTATAAAGTCTTTTCTTTCTTTTTTTGAGATTTGAAAAACTTACGTTAGTTTTGCTAATTAGCTTGGCCATTTCATTATTTTACTTTTAGGTTTTCGTTGTTTGAATAGAACTTAAAAAATAGTTGATGATTATTTTACTACAGTTCTGAAGATTTTTATTTGTTATTTTGAGGAAAGCTTTGATTTGTTTCAGGTTGTAGATAGCACTTTAGTTATTTAATTAAATTGCTTGGCTATTTTTATGGTGTCCCTTAAAAGTTTCACAGAGAAAAATGATTAATACTATATTTTTTCTGACTTATGGTTGTTTTATTCCATAATTAGTATATTTCAAACGTATTTTTTATATTCAAAAGTAACTTATATGCTTATATCTCCTCTAGCATTCAGTTTATTATAAAACTACTCAAAACATTGAATGCTACTTAAAAATACGCGTCTAACGATATATAATATGCATAATATTTGTTATAAAATAAGGAAGTTTTAGACAAAACATTGTTTTTTTTTCTTTGATTAGCTCTCCTGTAAAAAAGTGTAATTTGGATTTGTGGTACTTTTCAATTGAAGCAGCGATTATATACAATATAGTAAAACTTTTTTTTAACATTTTTTTTTTAGCATTTTATGTATAATGTTTTTCGTATTGTGCGTTTTGTTTGTGCAGAATAAACAATTTTTCTATCTTTCTTTTTCTTCTATATCTGCAATGTGAAATCAGCTTATACGACCTACAGGAGGGTATTCAATAGTTCATATCACACAATAGACCTGAGTCCATCAAGAGTCTTGATAGAAATGCATAAAAATTGGTTGACAAAAATAAAACAAAACCTATTTTCATACAAAACTTGTGATAGATAACTCTAGTGATAGAGGAAAGGGTTACAGGCCATTATTGTTTTCTTTGGCATTTTCCAGTACAAAAAACTGAAAGTAGCGGGTTTTCCATTTACAAGAGCATTTTTCACTCGGACAAGAGGCTAACGGATGCCTAGATATTTGTTGTAGATGCTTTAGTAAGATCTACGAGGGTTAATGTTTTGTGATAAATAAAACAGACGGCTGGGAAAAACCTAGGACGTAAAAAAATAAGGTACAAATAACGACTCTTGGAACTCCACGCCGATTTAATTAATTGGATTAGTTACTCAAATAAAATATTTAATCTATAGAACCGAACCCGGTCTACTGGAATTTTATCAGAAACTAATCAAGTCACAAAATTGATTAAAAAAGTCCAAGAACGAAATGAAACGTCAACTGTAACTATAAGTACTTACCTACATATGCAAATGAACAGTTATCGTTATTTGAGTTCAGAATCCGAAACTCCGGCTCCGGGCTCCGGCGCCGCCAGCTTGAAGGGAATGGATGAAAATTTAAAACCTGCGCTGACCTAGTGCTTTAATTTTCGCCATGCGTTGAATGTGGATGATTTCCGATTGAAATTGGTTTGATTTTAATTAGTTTGCTACTATGTAGTCTAACCATATTTTATTAAATTAGTTTATTTCGTTCGGTATTCTGTTGTGGTGGGGTAATGTCACAGATTTTTGGACAACTTTTGTTTTACAGTGAAAGGCAGTTCGTTCAATTTATAAATTAGGTTGCAGAGACTTTTAAGAGAGAAATGTAATGACTGTGCCTCTCCGAATATTTATGAAAATCTTTTGTATGTACGTACAATATTAACCTGTTTTATACAATACAATATACAATATTTTATCTTTAATATAAACACACAAACACTTTGTTGTTCATAGACACTCAAGAAAATAAGTGGCTCGATAAGATGCCAATGGTAACGAATACGATAGTGAAGGACCAATCGGAGCGCCAAATGCTGTCGACGCGTTAAGTCAAAATGAATAGAACAATAGTTGAGCCATTAATAATCCCTTGTTTCAGTTCATTATTACGTAGCATTTGGGACGAGAGACAAAAAAAAATCACTGACGTTGGGCAGCAAATATACAGTACTAATTGAAAGAAGGAGGTTCCGTGTGGTGCCAGACATAAAGAATAGCACCATACCATTTCTTCCCGTTGGTGTCGTAGAAGGCAACTAAGGAACTTACTATAGAATAGGCAGCAGCGTTCTCTATGCATTTGATCACCATACTGCGATCGCCAACCCGCCTGCCAAGCGTGGCGATTATGGCAAACCCCCCCATTTTTTGCCTATGTCCAACAGTGGCGTAGTGGCAACCGTCTATCGGCTGAAATGGTGATGATGATGATGATTGAAAGAAGGGTCGAATATTTCTCTAGGCTGCGAAATGGTTTGGCAATAAAATCGGAGTCAAAAAATGTGGTGTGGCTGTGTCTTCGACACGGCCGTGTGTTGTACGTGAATACGTTTCTGTAACAGCTTATATTTTTTTAAATCCAGGTCTCGACACACCCTTAGACTATTTTTTTATATACTTGATAGATTTTCACGACAGCTGACGATTAAAACTTAAACGAACATCGTAGCTTCTCCGAGTCAAAAGTTATACTAATTGCAAATCTCGATACGCAGCAAAATAACCTCAAAATAGCACCGCTTCCCCTTCACCGCGCTCGATGCGTCACTGTTCTCGTTTAGTGTAGTGAATTCTTTAATCCTTTAGCTATCCAGTGGCATAATTTAATTTTGAATGTAAACGATAAATTTGACACTACAACGTCAAACTGTGTCCCCCGATTTTGTTATCATTAGGTTTTTTGGATTGACCCGTATGGTTCCAAATTTAAAGACGTATTCACGTCAATAAGTATAATTGTATCTGTTTCGTTACGAAATACGAAATATCTACACACATATAGCTTTCCTTCTTAAAGTACTACTTTTTTTAATTACAGTAGCAAAGCTGTTAACAGGAATCTTGAAAGAACTTTTGTAATCTTCCACACTTAACTGAACGTTACACTGCCTTGGGGGAGCAGTTTCGTCTTGTTAAAGACAAGGAATTTTTCTTTATTTTTCTTTTTTTTTAACTCTTTCAGTAGTACCTATCCTAGTTTTGACTTAATTGCTTTCTTCTAGTAAAAGGTAAGTTAGTGGATAGCTGTCAAAATACTTACTTCAATTAGGTACCCAGTACCTACTAATACCACTTTTATGTTTTGCTAGTCATACCTATCAAAATATACTACAGCTAGTTTACCAAACACTAGAGTAAAATGTTATAGCCTCAACAAGATTAAACACAAACTCTAACATCATGACTTCAGTTTCACGAAAATCCATTATTTAGTAAATCCACGTTAATTAATACAACATAAACATTACAAGGTTAATTTCATTTATTCATTAGTAGAAGACAATTCTCCAGACGGTGTGGCTTGACAACGGCACGGCGAGGCACGTGTATAAATACCTTAATTTTGTTTCAAGAAAATGAGATAATTACCTCGGAGTTAAAGACCGCGCCAAGTCTTGGTTATGGACGTTTAGATTTGTGGTACGAAATTAAACAATTGAAATTAAGTTTATGTTTTAATTGTTGGGTATGCAGGCAGGTCTTCCTTATTTTGACGCTCGTCCAGTTCGCTTAAAATATCTTTTTTATCACATCATAAAAAATTGTTGTACCACTTCAGGGCGAAGGCCTCTTCTTATACGAAGAAAAAGCACGAGCATTGATCACCGCGCTTGCTCTAGTTTTCTACACTTTCGAGGTATTCAAAAAGTAGTTGTCAAAAAGAGATCTGATGAGAGCTTTGTTAAAATTGTAAAATTTTCTAAAAAGCATTTATGATAGATATTTGCTGTACACAAACTTTAAATATAAACAAGGAGTTACAACAATAAATTACAACCAACCATTAACAAACTGTGCAAAGTTAGCGAGCTTGGGTAACTTATCTCGAGGTGCACCAAACTGAATGCTTCGATTTCAACAGAACATATAAATCCTGAACACCTCGAGACATTTAGAAGGGGGTTCCGAATTGGGGTTAACTTAAATATTGAAGCGAAGAGGTGAAGTTCAACGAATTTAGCTTTTTTTTAGATCTTGAAGTATGACAGTCGAGAAACGTCGAATAGAACTAATAGAAATTCTGGCTAGGTTCCTACAATGAGCAAACAGGGTGGCTGGGACATTGACGGATGACCATGAATTCAGTACATGATTCTGGGCCCTACTGCGTCGAAGTTTTTCGTCGGATTTAGAAAAAAGAACATGCTTGGATGTTATAACAAAAAAATCCTAATGCTACTAAGGCACAAAATACGATTACTAAAAGTACTCTCACAAGTTTTGATAGGTACTTACCTTATATGCAAATTCTCTATACACAGCTGAAGTAAAATCACTGAGCCGTTCCCAATTATAGCTAAAACTCTCGTCTTCAAACTCGTACCAAGATAGTTCACAGTACTAACAAAGTAACTGCACTAGTTCTACAACGCCAATTAATGTTCTTCTATCTACGTGACAGTTTGTGAATAGATAATCTTCTTACTTACTCAAACGAGCAGTTAGAAATACTTCGTTCACTGTAACCATAGGAAAAGCTATACCAAATGTTAAATATATGTTTATATTTATGTATGGTTTTATTTACCCATATTCATCGTCCTCTTAACATAATTAAAGTTCAGTAACGATGTGTAAACATGACCTCCGTCTGAAATAAGTTTGATGATATTTGTATTGATGGAAATTAATCATAAGTTATTAAATTAGTCGCCGGACTTGGGATTTTCTGATAGAATTCATCAAAGTATCATGAAAGTCAGCCGAACTTCTTGAATGTCACTTCACTTTAATATTTTTTACTTCTTTCCGAACATGGTTAATAGCAATCTGCAGATTTTACACACGAATACTTTGTATTTATAACGTGTCTAATGACGACTATCTTTTTGTGAACCTAAAGATACCGACCTACCAGTGAGTGACAAGACTCGTAGTGTACTTAAAAGTAGGTAGGTATTTAGTTTGACCATAAATCATTAAAAATAGAATATTATTGCTAGTGTCAGTAAGTTTTTTGTGAAAGACTTAAACTATAGGAGAAAGTGGATGCTGTCTACTTACATATAGATTATAAAAAAAACCCTGCGCTATTGTTTCAAAAAAAATAGAATACCCAGCTCGATCGATTTAAATAAACCCATACCAAAATTTGTTCACTTATTCATTAGTGCATCTAATTATAAAAATGATTTAGATTTGCTACATTGTATCATACTTACATCTTAATTGCCAGAGATATTAACTCCTGATGTAGAAAGAAAATCCCACTGTATCACTCACTATTTTCACTTTTCTTTACGTACCACTCAACATCGACATCCTACTCACACTTGCGATCACGAGAGCAACCGACGCAGAGCACACGTCTACTCACTACGACAGACGCCGCGGTACTGAAGCTTTGATTCTGTAAAGTGGAAATCAAGGTCAGTTTCCCCTCCCCCAGGCGTATTGATACTTAGCGCCAACAACTAAACACACTGGCACTTGAAGCGATCATTGTTATTTTCAAACAAAGCACTCTTCACCCTAACAACATTATTTTTAAGAGCGAGTATGAGTAATTATAAAAAAGGAAGGCTCTCATTGGGCAGCTGGATTAAGGGCTTGATTCAGAAAGCGGTACTTCTACCTGGACATGGCTCGCATTGCTTGAAGGTTGCCGGTGGTTTAAACCTTGTTTCCGATACTGCATGCACGCAGGCATGCGATGCTGCATGGGCTAGTATCTACACTAATATTATAAAGAGGAAAGATTTGATTGTTGGTAAAATGTTTGTAATGAATAAACACAAAAACTACTAAACCGATTTGAAAAATTGTTTCACCCATGGAAAGCTACATTATTCCGGAGTACCATGAGTCAAATTTTCACGCGGTAACTACCACTACCACTCCGTCTGTGGAGAGATGGTCATCCCAAATAATGCCGTGTAATAACAGACTGGCAAATAAATATTACCACTACAGATAATGTATTCTGTTTTATAGAAGATTGTATCGTTTTGTGATAAGCAATAAAAGCAATTCTTCAACAATGCTATACTTTGTGTCCATATTACGTACAGAGTTTAAACACTAGCTAAGCGGTTAAGTCAGAAATACGGTACGGTCATATTTGTATAAACGTACTATACCACCAACCACCACTCGTTACGGTGTCAAAGAGCAAAGCGAGCAAGCGAGTGTTGTCTCGCAAGCCGATCACGTCTGTCCTCGGGGACACGCACGTGAACCAATATCCAACATTATTACCTACTCACTCGAGATCTATAACTTACAACGTACACACACTTCACACGCGCATCACATACTCACGACCAACAGACCAGTCACTAATGGAACACTTTAGTGTCTTTTCTTCAGGTTTAACGTGATGCTTTTACCTACCAGCTAGGGCCCGTGCTGACATGGGTCGAAGGTAAAAACTGAATGACAGCTTATTATGGTACCTATTAGGATCATTCTATAAACAGAAACAGGTAATTGCATAATTGCATAACAAGTGAGAAATTAGGTAAAGTCTTGAAAATATTTCAGATTACGTGCGAATTTTCGACAAGATTAAGGCATCTTAATATGTGTGTCATCCATTTTTTAACAAAGGCAAGTAAATGAACGATTTACTTTCGGCATTTCATATCTGAATACAAAATATAGTTAAATACTTAGGGTGCTGCGCGGACTGGTGCACCCAGATGTGCTGAAGGTGTTGCGGCTGCGTGTCCCGGACGAGTATATTGGGGCGCGCCGCCCCGCCCCGCTTTGGTAGCGGTGCCATGGGCCCTTTTATCAAAGGCCACTCGTATTAATAATTATATGCAGACGGATTTTTTTTTCGATGGCCTGCCGAAATTAGCATCAGGAGCACAAAGGTGCATTGAAGAAGGCGAACATATTTGAAATTGTAATTTTTATTTAATTTTGTTTTATGTTTATTTTTAAATTTTATGTTAAAGTGCATTTTATAGATATAAATAGTTCATTATGTATGTATAACATCGTCTTAAGATCTCGTACTTATTGGTGTTAATAAATAAATAAATAATAAAAATAAATAAATAAACTTATAATATCAGTTCATTATTTATGTAGTATTTCATTTTAGTCGCATCCTTCTATTACATCAAAGTTCCCGCTTATGTAAGCATATCAAAGATCACCGAACGGTACTCAATTATTAGCTAATAAATAATATAGTGGCGAGGCAGTCTGCTTCTGCGGTATACATAGCTACACGGGCTTTATAGTTGCGTAGAAGACAAAAATTAAGCCGTTCCCACAAACTTTTTCAACTAAGCTTAACGCGCTATTACAAGGATGTTAACACCTTGCAGGTATTAAATTCCCATCAGTAAAATTAAATAAGTAAAATAAAATTAAAATAAGATTAAAACTTTTATTATATCATTATGTACGAATAGTACTCATAAGAGAAAGAAGACGGAATGTAGGTACTAACATTTTAAAAATAAACCAATGTAGGCTTTCCTTCAAAAGCCATCACACGAGTTTTAAACATAAAAAACGTGATCACGTCTGCTCACTGAACTTTGGTATTCAGTCTGTATTAAGTACATGTCAAGGGTCGCCATCACGCCTATCACATGATAATTTTTGATCCTCTAAAAGTAAACCTATATTAGAAAAAAAAATATTATATTGGAAAATTCAGTTACAACTATGAGATACACAGTGAAGGGGAATTTACCTTGTGCTACGAAGTTATTTTTTAAAGTTATTTTATCTTCTAATATTATGTTTGATATCTTTAAATAGCTTGTTAACTGAAATAAATAACATGATAGTTGTAATTTTCGTCCTCTGTTATTTCTTTCTTTCTTTCTTTTTTCTTTTTTTTTTTTAAAAAACGTTGCCCCCACACTAGGAATTTCTCCTGTATTGTGGGTGCGTTCACAAACATTTAAAACTCACATACACAAACATCCAGACCCGGAACAACTACTTGTAGGTCATATCAATATTTGTTCCATGCGGGAATCGAACCCGCGACACGCAGCGCAGCAGACAATCGCTTAACCGCTGCGCCAACCGTGCCGTCATTTATCATCCTGTGGTTTTATTTAGATTCTCAGTGTATTACTAAAGAAAGTAAGCAAAAGAAGTTGAAAATTAAACAACTTCTCACCTGGCAGTACTGCAGACGTAGCTGCACCTCGCACAGGTTGCCCATGTATCCCGGCGCACAGATAAAGCTGACGGCGGCCGGGCCCATCTGTATGTCGATACATACAGCTTGTACCTATATAATAAATAATAATAATGTGTTAACCCTTATTAAACCTTCTTCACCGAGTCCGCGTTTAATATATACACGTTTAGCACTTAATACTCAGTAATAATACTTTTGACAACATTGAAAAATATGCCCCAAATTCTACAAAACAACCTAAGTTTATTACACCTAAGTAGTAAATACCTACTTTAATGCTAACATTGCTAACCACTTTTTATTCCAGAACAAAATAAACCGGCGAAATTGAGGGTAACCTACATGACGCAAAAGGCGGAATTTGTTTCAAACAGTGTGACCCTTTCATTACAGGGTTATTGGAAAAACGTCATTGTACTCATCATTATGGACAACTTTTACTATGAGACCAAACCGGAAATCGCGAAAAAAAATCAGCTGTTCCCTACATTTTGATGAGTTATACGAACATAAATGTAGCGAACAGCTTATTTTTTTTTAATGTGTAAACGTCTAAAACATTACGGGCTATGTTTGGTTTTGTGAAAAGGCAAGAACTGTACAATTACTTAAAAATTAAGTACCAAAAATTAAGTAGATACCAGTCTACATAATTACAACTACAATTCGTTGACTTGCTTATCTAGTGAATGATTGAGAACATTCGCAGTTCTGTCACGGCCTCTCAGCCCTCAGGTCAGCGCTTCAACTAGTGTGCTGTTTGTAAAATTTCGTAATCTGGCTAACCGCCAGGCGAGCACATTGCCATTCGAAGGAGTGACACCAGTACATTATACCCGAGATTATTGTCCGTCCACCCGTACCCATAATACACAACCCACGTAAAACCATAAACTGCATGACATGCGTTAACGGCACAGGCATGTCATCCGTGTGTATTAGCAACAAGTCTAAGATTTCTAAAATATTTATGCAAATTCATAATCAGTTCAATAATTGATCCCAGATATATTTAAATAAAATAATATTTAGAATACCTGATCGTTGAACACCTCTATTTTTTCGTATTTTTCTTTTTATAAATTTACTTTCCCGGCGTCATCTTACCGCATTATTATTAAACCATAGCCCTTAACAAACCATTAATAGCAATTATTACAATAACAATAACTAACAAAATTAAGCGTTCTAGTGAGTGTAGTGACCACCAAAAACAAATGAAAGATAATTTGAAGATTTCAAAATGGAACACGATCTTTCAAGCCAGTTTTGTTTTTCACGGGTCATTTCGCCTCATTTCTTGTTGAGGTAAAGCCCTGTACAGACTTGTGAAATTAACTAAGCAGTCTTTTTAGAAAATATGGATGAAGGTATTAAGAGCTGCATTCGTATTACATTACCGACAACAGTCACGATCCGGGTCCGAGCAGCCGATAGAATTAGTATAATTCATATATCCAACTAATGAGTTTTGCACAGAACTTTACCCGTCCGCTGAGTTCATCAAGCTAATCATATTAATATTAGTTAATAAGAATGGGAGCTACTTCATTCATTAGTCTAAGGAATCTTACTTCACTTCAGTACCTATCCATAAATTTAGATTAGATATAATTTGAGATTTTCAATATGGGGTAAAGTAAAAAGCTCAAGCTGGGTTCCCTTGTTAATATTTAATGCTAACTAACCTTGTTGGTGGAAATTAGGTTAGCGTGAAACGGCTTCTTTGCAAAGTAGCCCTGTTTATAGGCACATAGGAATACATTGACCTTCTCCTCAGGTTAGTAAACGAGAAATAAGAAGCTGAGCACTCAGCACATATAAAATTCAGTAGAATTATGTGGTATAAACACGGTTTTCAATTTTGAGGCTTTAAGTGTGTAGACGGATTAAACACACAATTTTGTCCCATTATACCGTAGACCCGGTCAAACTCAAAACGATAAGGATACATATTTACTCGGACTTTGATGCAAAGCGGAAAGCCTCAAGCCCTGGTATAAATCTGCAGGTATATTGCGGCTTGCAGGCATACCGGCGCGGCGGCTCACAACAAGTACGTTACGGTGACCGCACATAGCGGTAGGGGATTTATGTGGGTACTGGACTTTTTAAAATGGAATTTTGGCTGCTCTTTTTCAAACAAATATTTTGCTGGAGGTATGTGAAACACACTAGTTATTTTAAAAGATTCCCTGTGTTTTACTACCAAACATCCTAAGTTTCAGCTGTGTTTGCTTTGTGTCACACGAATCCAGGACAAAAGGTCGGAGAACATCATAATTAAACACATAAAAGAAAGGTCAGAGTTATGCGTTTGTAAATACTAAATGAACAGCTTTAAGAAAGTTTCGTTTGTCCTAAATACCTGGCCGGGTTTATGTAGTTACGGAGTCTTACCTTATATTATTTAAAGAACATATAAAAAGTACAATTATGAAACAACTACATACATTTCAATAGAATCAAATATTGTGTAAAAACATACCCACATTGCAAACAAGTGCACATTTTTTATTAAAAATGGTTAAACAACCTTGTTTGTGTAACCTTTTGTAATTTTCATTTAGTAGCACTCGCCACATACTCTCAAAATGTATTGGAATGCCATTAGGTTTTTTATTTTATTTTCTTTTTAGATGGCGATAGACATTTTTTTTCATAAAAGTGGCCAGTTCGGCATTTATATATTTGATTGTATCTAACCTTTTTTAAAATTTTGTTTGTTTGTGGCTTTATGACACTCCCTAGGTAAAACCTTTGGCAAACCTCCAAGATAGTTAAGAAACAAACGCAACCTGAAAATGATGAAGTATTACGAGTAAATTTATAGTGGGTCCAAACTAATTCTATCGACTGAATATAGTTTATGGGTCATAATCAAAATCTTAATAGCATTGCACTGACCTTTGGGTAGGGAACAGCGAAGATACCAAACTCGGTTCCGTTGAACCAAGTAACCAAAAAGTCTTCAATCGTTACGAGCGTTTGCACGGGAATCGGTGACTCGAGGTTTGGGTTTATTGACAGGTGTGATGACAGTTTTATTTAATTTATTGTGCTTTTCAGGAAATAATTTCTGTCACCGTAATGATGGGTACCCTGACTATAGAGTGAAGATACCTGTTAAAATACTGAATTTTCATGACACCAACATTAGCTAGCAAAGAAAATTCTTAGAAATGTCAAAGATCCTGATGGTTGTATAGAAATCTTTATCCTTTACGGCTCGTACCAATAGATGTCAGCTCACTTTAAAACGAACCACATAACCGCAAACCACTTTTTACCAATAAAATACTAGAACATGCCACGCGAGTTAAGTAAAATCCAGTTTCCTCTGTACGGCCAGTACCAGTGAGCCAGGCATCATCTGCCGAGCCTTTTCCCAACTATGTTGGAGTCGGCTTCCAGTCTAACCAGTTGCAGCTGAATACCAGTATTTTACATGGAGCGACTACCCGTTCATATTGGTAGTCGCTTCAATAAAAATACTGGATACCGTTTTATCCAGTAACTGGATTGTGGAGGTCATCCTCCACAACTCAGTCACTGGGTAACACGATACCCCTTGGTAAGACTGGTTGTCACAGCTTCGGGCTTCTTTTGATCCGTAACGACTGTCTATGATCCACGAATGACAGCTATGACCAATGGCTTAACGTACTTTCTGAAGCACGGAGGGGTCATGTTACGTAACGATGGTCACCCATTTACGGACCAACCGCGGCAAGCGTAGCTAAACCTGATCGATCGACCCGTGCGGATATTATTACTTAGCCACAAGCCCTCCAATACCATTGAGACAGTACAGATTATAATCCTATTTTTGTTTTGATTTTTTTGGTTAGCCTATACTGTCCCACTGCTGGGCAAAGCTCAAGTTCTTCAACTCTGGAAAAGAGTTCCTGGAGATTATATTTTACGAAAAATATCGTCATATCAGCCAGGATTTAAATGTCAATTTCATTTGTACCAAGAGCCTGCTCATATGGTGTAGGTAACCCGTTTCCAGAATTAGTATTCATGAGACGAACACTAAAAGCCCAAAAGAAATAGGATTTCAGCATCACAGCTTACAACCTTTTTGGACAAGAATGAGATTTTTCCTTGTTGTGAGACGAAGAAAAAGATTGCTTAGGATGTCATAAAAATTAATTGAACTTTTCTTGTGTTCACAATACCTACACTATCTAGAGTAAGTTTTTTATTCCACGTTCTGTAGATTTTGATCCATAGAAAAAATAATATTTATTTTTAAACATGATAAAAAACCTGATTATATGTAGGTACATTCATTTAGTAACAGTAAAATGGTCAACTGGACATAGGCGTCCCCCAAGCACCACCACTTCGACCGGTTCTGTGCTTTTTGCGTCCAGCGGATTCCGGCGGCGCTTAGGGGAGGCCTATGTTCAGCAGTGGACGTCTTGTGGTTGAAATAATGATGATTATAATGTAATTTCCAACGCGTAACATCGCGTTGGCTGTAGGTATAGTCCTACGACAGCGAGGTCCTAATCGCTTGAGATGGGACATCAATTTTACTTTAATAAAGCAATTCATAATTTGGTGATCATTTTACGAATTTCCATACAAAACTGTCAAAAAGATGAATTGTGCGCTGTCTACGCAGATAATATTATGAATTGTCAGTTTGTGACCATTTTACGATTTTAAATATGATTCATAAAATGATCCTATTATGACTCTGCCAAAGCGGCCTTTTTACACGCCCTTAACATTTTTTAACAAATCATCATCATCTACCCAGCCTTTTCCCAACTATGTTGGGGTCGACTTCCAGTCTAACCAGATGCAGCTGAATACCAGTATTTTACATGGAGCGATTATCTGACCTCCACAACCCAGTAACTGAGTAGCACGATACCCCTTGGTAAGACTGGTAGTTAGAGTTTCGGACTTCTGACGATCCGTAACGACTGTCAAAGATCCACAAATGACAGCCGGGACCAACGGCTTGACGTGCTTTCCGAGGCATTTTTTACAAACATTTATTACAAAAAGAGTTGACCCTTACATGAAGCTTTAATTACAGTTTCTTTGTCCTGAATTGTTTGGGTCGGCAGACAAAAATAGGTTTTCACACGGGACAGCAGATAAAAGGAAGATAAGGACCGAGAACTTCTAGGCTTTGAAACGAAAATTTGGCAAAAAATTGGGGTCAAAATGGGAAAAAACAGTCGAGCTAGTCTGAAACCAGCTTTCTCTGCCCTTGTTAGGCAAGATCGCACTTACGTAACCTACGATTTGGCGCAATAAGCTGATACGGAGGTTGTCTTCTCCGCCAAGCTAGTTGAAACACAATTCTACCTAATCATAAACCTGTAACACATTTCCGGCCAGACCAGTAAAATCAAAAAAGATCTCGCCGCTGGCTCGACCACTGCGTGGTAACGGGTTCAGCACGAAGTACGGTGGTTAACGTGTATTCTGCACGATACCAATTGGTCTGATCATTTCCCTTTACTGGTGGAGTGTAATTTAAATGTAATTTTACCTAAAAGTCAGATAACTACGTCAACACTTAATCAAATAAATTGGGGTATTAGAAACAATGGACAAATCGAAATGTATTTAAATTATTGTAACTCAGAACTAAAACAGTTAGATTTCCCATCAGAGTTTACTTATTCTGCGGATCAAATGTGTGATAATGAGTCCCACAAATTAATAATAAATGAAATGTACAAGACTATTGTGAATATTTTGACTGAAGCCGCTAAGCGCAGCTGTAAGAAACATGTACCTAAACGAAAGAAGCATAGACATGTACCGGGCTGGAATAAATTTGTCAGTGATGTTCACAGGAGGGCGCGACTTTGTTTTCAGACATGGATAAACAATGGTAAACCTAGTTTTGGACCTGTGTACAGAGACATGTGTGAATCCAGGAAATTATTTAAATCTAAATTGAAATTTTGCCAAAATAATGAACTACAGATTAAAATGAATATTATTGCTGAGCATCATGCTAATAACGACTTTAGCAATTTCTGGAAAAATACAAGAAACATGAATGCTGTGTCGAGCCGCCCTGTGAGTGTCGGGGGTGCGCATGAGCCCCGCCATTTCAAGGTCAAATCCCCGCTCGGGCCCGCATCGCGGGTGCCCGCCGCTGTGGATCGCCCCGGGGACGTTGCCGTTAGATTCACCGCCAAAGATGTGGCCTCTGTTATAAACCGAATAGTTAGAGGTAAGTCTCCGGGTCACGATGGGCTCAGCATCGAGCATCTGAAGTACGCGGGTGTACATCTACCGAGAGTTCTCGCTTTGTTTTACAATTTATGTGTGGGTCACAGTTACTTGCCTGATGACTGAATGTACTCCGTAGTAGTTCCTATTGTTAAAAATAAAACTGATGATTCTTCTGACATTTCAAATTATAGACCCATCTCGCTAGCAACAGTCATAAGTAAGGTATTGGATAGCTTGCTTGACCAACAGTTGGAAGAGCACCTACTTCTGAACGATGCTCAATTTGGCTTTAGGCCTGGCCTTTCAACTGAGAGTGCCTTTTGAGTCTGTCTCAAGCAAACTGTTCAGTACTACACAGACAGGAATACGCCTGTATATGCTTGCTACTTAGATCTGTCAAAAGCATTCGATACAGTAAATTATGACAAGTTGTGGCGTAAGTTGCGATGCGAGACGAAGTTGTCACATGACATTATAGCACTATTTGAATATTGGTACAGTCGTCAGCAAAATAGTGTCAGATGGGCAGGGTCGCATTCGGGAAAATCCTTAAGGTGTGCCGACAATATTATTTTTAGGGTCTCGAAGAATTATTTTCTTCAAAATTCTTAATTTTTTTTCGGGTTGGACTGTGGGGTGAGGCAGGGAGGAATAACCTCCCCGCGTCTCTTCAACCTGTATATGAACCAATTGATCGAGGAGCTCAGCAGCACTAAGGTCGGTTGTTCCGTTGATGGGGTGTGTATAAACAACATAAGTTACGCGGATGACATGGTGTTGCCGAGCCCGTCTCTTTCTGCGATTCGCAGGCTTTTGAATATTTGTGAGACCTACGCGGAGGCCCATGGGCTCAGATATAACCCAAAGAAGAGTGAATACATGCTCTTCAAAGCTGGTACTAAAAGCTACTTAACTGGACCACCTGTCACTCTCTGCGGGTCACATTTGAATAGAGTAGATCGATTCAAGTATCTGGGTCACTGGGTCTCTGATGATCTATCCGACAATGCGGACATCGAGCGGGACCGAAGGGCGTTGTCTGTCCGGTGCAACATGTTGGCTCGCAGGTTTGCACGTTGTTCTTCACAGCTAAAAATAACCTTGTTCAAGGCATACTGCCAGCCTTTTTACGCGTGCAGCCTGTGGACCAACTTCACTCTGCGGGCGTACAACGCGCTTCATGTTCAATACAACAATGCGTTTAGAATTCTGTTGGGGCGGCCCCGATTTTGTAGCGCATCGGCGATGTTCGCTGATGCTACTACCGATGACTTCTACGGAATAATCCGGAAAAGGAGTGCATCGCTCCTGCATCGCTGTAGGGGCAGCTCAAACGGGATCCTGAGCGTGTTGTCCGAGCGGTGGGATTCTCCTTTTTTGCGAAGGTGGCTGCAGCTGCATGCCAGCGCCTGCACATATATCTTTGACTTCGGTATTAAATTTTCTTTGGACATAGTGTAACATTTTATATTTTATTTATTTTTTGACATTTTTAAACATTTTGTATTTGACTTATAATTCTAAATTCAATTTCAAATTTAATTATATTGTATGTCTATCTGTAACATTTATAGTGCAAGCATGGCAACTGTGAATTCCTTTCTAATTTTATATGGGTGAAGGCCTGAAATAAATGAAAAAAAAAATTAAGAATTTTGAAGAAAATAATTCTTCGAGACCCTAAAAATAATATTGTCGGCACACCTTAAGGATTTTCCTTAAAACGAATCTTTTACTGAAAAAAGAAAGCAAAATTACTACAAACAGATCACGATAGTAAAACAGTTTTTTTGATAATAAACACCGCTTTTTACCTGAATCCTGTAAATATTCATGAACCTAGAAGAGGGTTTGCATCCATTATGCTCGGAAAACGTTTCAAATGCGGCAGGATTAGACGGGAATAAAATAAAATTGTAGTCCTACGTCACACCCTGGTTTTTTTTTGGGTGGGAAATCATCAAATAACTTCTCCTGCTCTGGGTGGAGCGGGAGGGCGTGTCAAAATTTTACTGACTAAAACCCACCCGTGTTCCCTCAGTTGCCTGTGTGCCAGGGGCCGCGGTATCTCTTTCGAACAACCCGCACCGCTGGCAGGCATCGGCCCTTGCGGGCCCCATCAGTTGGTGCTGACATCTCTTTGAGGCGCGCGGGGAACACAACGCGCCGTCGACCCGGGCTTGGTCCTTACCGGACAGTGAGCTACCCATTACTCGCCGTCCGCAAGCCCGCGCCTACGGTGGCCTGGAATCAGCCTGGGATTCTCGACGCCCAGGGCGTCTCCTGCGAAGGCTGCGGCAGTGAGGGTGCATGTACTGCCTCTCCCTCACGTGCGCCGCCTCCCACTTAGCGAGCATTACTGCTTCGCTGAAGGAGGTGACGGCTAACCATGCACTCCCACTCCGTACCATGGCCTGGACCAAGACCAGACATGAGAGATCGCCACCGCCGATCGCCTCCACGAGGACACGGCGGTGCTCCGCCTAAGCCGGGCAGACCTCCACCGTATGCTCCACCGTGTCCTGAGGGCGATCTTTGCAATGGAAACACCCGGGTGTTTCCATTGCAAAGATCGCCCGACGTTTTCTCCCACCTTATACGAAACAGGAACCATCCGATACAACCGTGTCCGGTGAGGACCTGTGTCAGGCGGTAGGTGAGGACGCCATTCCGCCTCTCAAGCCACTCGTGGCGTGCCCAGCACTGGGTTGTGACAATCGCACTCTCCACGTTGCCATGAGATCCCGCCGGAGCTCTGTCCGCTGTGCCGCGATTTCCCGCGGCAGTGGAGTTACGCCACGGCGTTTGGCTTCCTCGCACCACTCCCAGGTGTGCGTGAGGACCTTTGCTTCCAGATCCCATGGCGGCAGTCACACCCTAGTTAATCCACTCATACGTCACATTGTCTTTTAGTATTTAGTGTTGGCAACATACAAGCATCAGGATATTTCACATTTTTCATTTATTTCTAACTCTAAAGTACCAACGCAATTACATAAACAATTTGTCATGAACATCCATTTATGACTAAATCTATCTTAAATAGTATGACATGAACACGACAAAGTTAATTTCATTTCATCATTAGTAGGAGATGATTCTCCAGACAGTGTGACTTGAAGACATCGTAGCGAGGTGTGTGTAGGTATAACAACAGCCTTAATTTTGTTTCGGGAAAATTAGATACCTCGGAGTAAAGACCGCACCAAGTCTTGATTATGGTACAGTTTGCTCCGTTGTACGTCATGAAATAATTATAACAAAGTTGTTGTAAACATTTTTGGAACGTTTTGTATATTCGCGATGAACTGCTGTTTATTTAGCTTTTCTTGCTTCATCTTATCAATAATTGCGAATTATTTAATTTAAATCAAAATGACTTAAAAAAATAGTGCCAATTCTAAGATTTCTCTGCACAAATCCGGTTATTTCATCTGAAAGATTGGGTCTTAATCTGCTTGATTGATCCCACTGCCGGTACCTAACATATATTATAGATTCATATGTCATATAAGTTCGTTTTCACTATATTGAAAAATATTGTGAAGAGAATTGGTGGATTCAGGCAAAATGTGTTCTAAAACTACAAGGTATTTGCTATAATGTAATTGTAAATAAACCAACTAACTGTTAACAAACGGTTTCAAAGCTAACGAGTTTAATTTCTCTCTTGAGGTGCATCAAACTGACTCCTGCAGTTTAGTCGAATAGAACAAATAAATCCTGAACACCGTGAGTAATCTAGTGGGAACAGTTCACGTTTCCTAACTGTGCTCAACTTAAACAGTGAATGATTTCGATTACAATTAGAATTGACTGTGAGCTTGTAGATAGTACACCAGTATTTATGAATGTGGGCTTAGGGTGAATGTACTTCAGCGTTAAACTGCTACATCCCTACTGGCGATGATCTAATATTCTCTAAATAGCCTGGTATGATTGAACAGTTTTTTTTTTTGAGCTATGTAATTGTAATCTAGGGCCGATAAAGTTTGATGATCATGAAATTATTATAAAATATACAGTCACATACAACATTCACTATGACCAATAGAGCTAAACTTCAGTTATTAGTGTAAAAAAGTGTAGAAATAATTATTGACAATGACACACATAATAACACACGAACAAAGTGTTTATATAATTTCATCATAATATCAGACTCTAAAAAAGTGGAACGGACTTGTTTAAAGAACACTATTCTATGTTTTAAAATAATCATCATGTATAAAATTAAGTTAGATTAAAATTGTTTATTAGTCTTATAGACTACTAGATTGTAATGAATTATTAAGAACCAGGTTCTTTTCAATAAAGGATCAAAAAAATCTTACAGATTTCCCTGAAGTATATATAAGACGAGAAAAATACAAATGTGACACTGGACGAGTCCCGTTAATAGCCGAATCGTGCGCCAGTAACATGTAATAAACGCATATTCTGCTTATATAGCACTGGTCATGTAAGCGAGCAACAATTTGCATATCGTTACAAAACCCGCACATTTTAATCTTATTGATGCAGTGTAATGGGGCCGTGTGTTTTTGGTCACCGTAAGATAGCTTGTTGTACAAATAGTCACATTATCGAGCTACACATTTCCAGTTTTAGCTGACCTCGTACCGAAAGCCTATACAATTATAGGCTTTTCGTAAAAAGAGAAGTCAGCTTATACTGGAAAAACATAGTTTGATGTGACCGTACGCCTTTTACGCTCCGTAAGTAACGGGCAAATACAGACCTTATAGAAAACTTACATCATATACATGTACATTATTTCATGCGGTTTTGTAACACAAATAATTTATCAAGCGTGATCTAATTTGCATTAGGTAAGCATTATCCATTCTTTGTTTACAAAAGTAATTTTCAAAATCAAACCCTTGCACGCACTTGGCGTGATGATGAGATACCAAACACTGGGATGACGAGCAATCCACAATATAGTTGGACTCTTGGTACAATGAAACGTGCGTGCATCGTTGAGCAATTTAATGTGCAAAGTAATGAATTTTACAGTGTAGTAGGTTGAAATAACTAACACAACAGTCACTCCATAACCGCCACAAACTGCAATGCACAGAACAACTAAAAAAAAAGAAATTGGAAGTATGTAGTCAATCTGCAATGTTGCCTCAGGGATACACAGTGCAATGTTACCTGAAAATTGCTTCTTATAAACTGTTCCACGAAACTTCTCGTAGTAATTTTCAGCATTTTAGTTTGAGAATATCTATGCCTGGGGACCTTTGTTGTTCAGCGCTATGGAGAAAAGCAATACATTTATATGTACATAGTTGCCACTCAAGTTTATAAGCTCGAATTTACTGACTTACCTTTTAAGTTCTTTCAAGTTCTCTGGTTTTAGCGAAAAAGGCTTCAATAATGTAACAAGTTTATTACAAGCATTACTTTAAAGCTCTTTGTACTGTTTTGTCGTAATTGACGTTCAATCTCATCTAAAAAAATTGTTTGGGTAGTGATTGGCTACAATTCTTTTTTCTTATTTTAACAACACAGGTATTTTTTCCATAAGGAAAATAAATGTGAATATTACCAGTACCGGTGCTGTTGACACCGTGCACACGCGGTGACCAACTTTCCCAAGCCAAACGGTCTTGGTATGTGAAGATGGTCACCGCGTCCCTCGGAAAGCACACTACGCTGTTGGTGCCAGATGTCATTCGTAGATCTTTGACAGTCGTTAAGGGTCGTCAGAAACTCGAAAGTCTAACAACCCGTCTTGTCAAGGCGTAACATATTATTAGTAACTGGGTTGTGAAAGACAGAAAGGCAGTTACTCCATGTTAAATACTGGTACCCAGCTGCATCCAGGTGGACTGGAAGCCTACCCCAACATAGTTGGGAAAAAGTAGGCAGATCATGATTTGGGTTGAACAATATCTCTTCGTTTTTCCTAGACTTGTTGTTTCCCCTGGTTTAGTTAGTGCCGCGTGTCAGTGACGCACGTGTTAGCGGCTCTAAGATGCTCGAGGCGGCCGGAGATCGAAGAAACGGCACTTGCCACGGAAAAGCATTTGTAACACATGTTTTTAACTTTCATCTACTTACAATGGTAATCATATATGATACATTTTAAGCAAATAAGCTGTAGTGAGTTTTTGTGTCGTGATTCATGCCTCAGAAATAGCCTATGTAGTCTTCTTTTCGACATACTCAGGTAGGATAATTTCAGAGCAGCTCTTAAAATCTTGAATATCACAAAACAACACACTACCAAGACACATGTTTAATAACAGGGGTTCCCTCAAGGGAGTACACACAGTACTAGCAACATAATTTAGAAGTAAGCATTTGAATCATTAAGTAACGAGCCACTGGGTCGGACTGACGAGTTAATAGGCTCACGTGCTGACTTAGTGTTTATGTTAATGTTGTAAATTATACTACAAATGAGAATATGCATATTTTACATTGTGAAACGTCGCTACGGCGTAGTAAGCCTACGCGGCCGCTAGTTTAGCTACGCTGTCGTAGCATAAACATAATTACGGGTGTCGACGTCACATGACTACGCATGTGTCGACCTCCTACCTAAAAGGGTGACCCAATATTTTGTCAATAGTATTACGTTCAATGTAAATTTACTTCTTAACTATTTTATGAAATGTGATGTCAAAAGTGATATAAAATTATCGAAAGAACATCTAACAACTTTTAGCTTTTTAAAAATTGCTCGAATCTTTTTCCATTATATCGTCGACAATTAGTCGAGTGCTGATTCGTTTGTGAATTCTCAGAACACCAAGAAAATAGAAATATTGGTACAATCTCTTGCCTGGAAACAATTCATGAAGATATCCTATGGCAAACAGAATGATGCTACTTTGTTAGCTTACAATATACACGCAGTTATTGATAATTTAACTGAGACTAGGTTTAGTGACGAAACAGTATTATCTAGTTCTTCTAATAATACTGTAATTAATTCTTTATACTTTTATACACGACAACAGAGAAGCATAATAAGAATATTTTACTGTATCACCAAAATATAAACCGCTTCCCTGGCAAAATCCTAGACGTGGAAATGTTAATAGATAAATATCATATGGAAATCCTATGTTTTTGTGAAACTTGGTTAAAACCAGATAGGATGTTGTTTAATGTAAATAATTTTTCAGTTGCCAGTGCGTACAACAGGTCTTCGATAGGGGGTGGTACTTTGATATTATGCAATTGTTGTTTTAGATATAAGGAGAGAAAGGATATCACTGCTTGCTCTGTTGATCGCTTATGTGAGGTAGCATGTGCAGAGGGTGAGGGCCATACTTTCTTATCTGTTTATAGACCACCAGCCTCAAACTTGTCATCATTTTTGATCATAATGGAAGAAATATTAGGTAAACTTTTTAAAGATGATAAATTAGCCTTCGTGTATGGTGACCCAAATATTGATCTATTAGTTAATTCACCAGAAAAATGTAAGCTTATCTCATTGTTTAAATCATTCAATTTAAAATGTATATTTAATGAAGCGACTAGAATAACAGCAAGCACCGCTTCATGCATAGACAATGTATTTACTAATTGCACAATAAAGGACTCGTCCTTAATTAGTGGCGTTAGGTCAGACCATACTGGTCAGCTTGTATTGTTTGACTTAGATAAAAAGTTACACCTAGATAAAACCATTGAATTGAGACCTCTGACTAAAAAGAAATTGGAAACGTTTAAAAATAATGTTCTTAGCAATCTCTCAACAGCAAGTTTTGATTCACAAGACCCCAATATAAACTATGGCACATTTTTTTCTACAGTATGCCAAGAATTCAATAAAGCATGTCCTGTAAAAAAAGTTACAATCACTCCTAAACCAAAATTTTGCGAATGGGCCACAGCTGGCATTAGAAAAAGTAGAGATGTCTTATATAATTTGTACTACGAAAAATCACTGACTTCTGATCAGGCCCTTCATAATTATGTAAGAAACTATTCTAAGATATTCAAAAGAGTCTGCGCTCAAACTAAATCTAAATTAATAAGTAACAAAATTAATATTTCTAAAAATAAAATAAAATCTGTGTGGCAGGTAATTAACAAAGAAACTGGAAACATACAACAGCGAGATCGGAATGAGTTAGCTCTAAAAATTGATAATGAAACCATTTCAGATAAGTTAAAAGTTGCTGAGACTCTAGAAAATGTCTTTACCAACATCCCATTATAGGTTACGAAATCTCTACCCTCATCATCTGTAGTAGCTGAATCTCTTCTTAAAGAAAACATCAGTAAGGACATTCCAAATTTTGAATTCAAACTCATTTCTATTGCCACAATTAAAACAGCATTTAAAAGTCTTAATTTAAAAAACACTGAAGACTTATGGGGGATTTCCGTTAAGGTTCTTAAAGGTATCATTGACACAATTGCCCCTGTCCTAACAGGCATATTTAATCAATGTTTAGACAGCGGTACGTTTCCTGACTTAATGAAACATAGTAAAGTAGTACCAGTTTTTAAATCGGGTAGTAGGAGTGATCCCTCTAATTATAGACCTATATTTGTGCTTCCAGCAATGAGCAAATTTTATGAAAAAGTCATGCTAGACCAGATGTTGTCACATTTTAACTGAAATGGGATTTTACATAGTCGACAGTTTGGTTTCACGAAAGGTAGGTCGACGACTGACGCGGGAGTAAAACTCGTCAGTCACATTTTGGAATCCTGGGAGATGTCCCAGGATGCAATTGGCATTTTCTGTGACCTCTCAAAAGCGTTTGACTGCGTTGACAACAACACAATCATCTGTAAATTACACCACTACGGAATTCGTGGACGAGCTGCTGATCTTGTACTTACTATTTATCAAACAGGCAGCAAAAAGTAAATGTTAACGGGGCAACGTCCTCGGGGTCTCTAGGTAAGATGGGCGTGCCTCAAGGTTCAATTCTTGGCCCTTTTTTATTTCTAGTTTATATTAATGACCTTCTTTACCTAATGGCAAACTTATCGAATATAATTTTATTCGCCGATGACACCTCTCTTATTTTTAGAATAGATAGAAAAGATACGGATGTCTTACATGTCAACGATAGTCTAGCTGTTCTCTCGAAATGGTTTGCGGCTAATAATCTTTTACTCAATGCAAACAAAACTAAATGTCTTAAGTTCTCATTACCAAATGTACCCCAATTAGGTCTAAATTTAAAACTTGATGGCAAGAAACTAGATGCTATTTCCGAAACTGTATTTCTAGGAATTACTTTAGATTCAAAATTACAATGGGGTGCCCACATTAGAGCTCTCTCAAGTAGATTAAGTTCAGCTGCTTACGCAGTAAGGAAAATAAGGCAGTTGACTGATGTAGCCACAGCTAGGTTAGTATACTTTGCTTATTTTCACAGTATTATGTCTTATGGCGTTCTGCTGTGGGGATCGGCAGCTGACGTAGATTCAGTTTTCATTTTACAAAAGAGGGCAATCCGCGCAATCTATAAAATGGGGCCTCGCGAGTCTCTTAGAAACAAATTCAATGAAATTGATATACTAACTCTGCCTTCTCTTTATATCCTAGAAAATATCTTGTATGTCCGCAAAAACTTAGGTCTTTTCAAAAAAAGATGCGACTTCCATAATCTAAATACACGTAGTAAAGATGAAATTGTGATTCCAAAATTTAGATTAACTAAACCTAGCAAGTCATTTCTAATAAACAGTATCCGCTTCTATAACAAGTTGCCAAAGTCGGTTACAGAACTTAGCGATGGAAAGTTTAAAACTCACATCAAACGTGTCCTTATAAAAAAAGCATATTATAAGATAAAGACTACGTTGAAGACAGGGAAGTTTGGCATTAATTCCTTCGGCACATGTGGCTTCCCTGGTACCTCATTAACAGCATAACTTTGTGAGAGTCTATTAACTGCTTCCAAATTACAATGTTAATTTTTATTATTTTTATTTTTTACGTTTTCTGACATATTCTCGTCAGTTTTGACATTATACATCGCTTCAAATATCAACTATTTATTAGTGATTCTCATGAAAATCATGTCACTTTGTTTAAATAGGTTGATCTTACTAATGTAGATTCTTTTACATATTGTGAATGGGAGAACATTGTAGGCCTTACAGACTAGATTTATAGACGATTTTCTATTCTTTATTTTCATTCCTCTAAGTACTTGGTACTTATTGACAGGCCTGCATGACTGTCCTCCCATACCTATTATCACTGTAATTTGAAAACATTGTAAAACCCAATTATTTTTAAAAGAGTAACCGTGGAGTTTCTTGCCGGCTCTTCTCCATAGGAAGCGACAAATTGGAACCGTGCACCTAGTTTCTGACGTTTCATAAATGCCCCTGCAGGTTTATGTGAAATAAAATATTTTGATTTGATTTGATTTGATGAAATAACTTATTTAATAACTATTTCACCCAAATTGAGGTGATATATTGAAAAAAAAGTGCTTTTTCTTTTAGTGTACCTTTTAAGCATTTATTATTATGCAATACATTGCAATTTTTTAATATGTTTAGTCTAGCCAATAGTACGCAGTACTACAGTACTGCGTACTATTGGCTAGACTAAACATATTTAAATCGATATGAAAATGTCGCATTAGTAGAGGTGTAGCGAGTCTTATGATGCAACTTTTAGAAGCACTCAGTAAAAACTACAGTATGAATAAGAATGTAGTTTCTATTAACTTGACTATTACTGGCGCTAAATTGATATTTAGACATCAGTCATGTTTTGATGGAGGACGTCGCGAGAAATTACTTTGATAACGAGATATTCAATAACTCGCATTTTTTTATGCACAATTGAAATTAGAACTATTTTGACTATTTTAACGTCAGTTTTAATACATTGTTATATTCCTTACTGGTGGCAACCTCAAAATTTACATTTTTCACTCACTTTTCGGACCGAGGTGGACACGCAATTCGAAAGGCTTGTTGTCCGTGATATGGAACGTTCTCGGCTGAAAGTATTCGGTGATTAGCCGAGGTTCAATTGAAAATTGAAATGCGCGAAAAGTTATTTTTACTATTGTAACTCCACTTGGATTACTCCAATTTTCTTTCTACCTACTTTCACATGTTTTCTTTTGCTTACAACCTTTGGATGAATTTGAATTCACACGATCATTTGTTTCCACATTCTATTTCATCGCTAGATTAGCGAGAGCATTAACTCTAAATCTTTGTTCACACGCTTGCTCCGGCGGCGGCCGGCGCCCCGAGGGAGCCGACAGAGTGGGAAGGTTGGACCTGCATCACACATATATAGATAGTGATTGAAACAAATGGTCGATTACATTCTATCTGAAGTTTCTGTTCGCTTGCACATTTTATTTGATTAATTTTAAGAAAACACAAATCAAAAACACACATCATTTCGTTCAGTTCATTTAGACGTACAAACATTGTATGTGGTTTTTCTATTATGTAAAATATTGTAGTCATAGTCAGCTCTAAGTGTAATTGTTATTTGATACATAAAAATATATCGTGGATATGACAAAGCATACATTTATTCATGTTCTTCATGTATTATATTTCAATGCATTCTTGCTCAAAGTATAAATGATAGAAAGATAACTAGTCAAAGTGGATTACTAATACAGATGGAAAATAATGGATAACTCAATATAACGGAGTACAATTGTCAACCAGCATGATGCATCTGCCCCTACATTAAGGCTGTCAGCTGAATAAGCTCAGGTATTCCGTTATTGCGTTTGTTATGAAATGATAAATGTGGTGTTTTCAACGCGGAACGCCATTTATTAATCTAGCAATGTAATAAAAAAGACGAGCCAATCAAAGATAAGATGTAGAACGATTTAATATATTTTTAAGTGCTGGATACACTCAGTCGATCCGTATTGATCAAAGAACTGGTTTATGACACAGAAAAAAATACGATTCATATGTATTTCTTTGTAAAAACACTACCTAATTGCAGTAAATCATCGATGAATGAATGGAATAAGAGAAACTAGCGAATTTAGATAAAAGCATGATGTATCGTTATGGGTGAATATGATAGCAAGCACAAATATTTATAATGTTACAGGATATACGAGGTATCCTCACTACTAACTTGTTGTGTTCCAATAATTTACAAAATAATTCAGTAAAACTGAATTTTCAAACGTTTTGTCGCAAAAACTTTTATGTGCTCATAATAAATAGCATGCTGCCGACATCTATACTGACGCCATACATCATGTGACGTCACGCCTGTAGTGTCGACTGAAACACTGCAGGAAGCCGTATAAGTATTTTCACATAATGTTACGCTGTTCGTTTATTACTAAGTATTCCTTTCGCTTTCTATTTATTCTTGCAGAAACATGTTAAGTTGTTGTGTCTTAAATGTAGACATTTTCCTCTAAGACTCGTGTGGCAGTGTAAAGCTGTATTTATCTAAAAGGAGACAAATATAAAGGAATTATTATTATAACGGACTAACGTTTTGCACAAGTTAATGCTTATGTTCCAACTTAGTATTTCGTAATTTGCTACGAGGGTCCTCCTCATGTCTAGAATGTCGTCGAGATAATTCTTTGTATTTATTCACTAAACAATCTATCTGCCTTTTCCCAATTATGTTGGGTTTGGCTTCCAGTCTAACCGGATACAGCTGGATATTTATTCACAAAGCAAAATTCTGAAGTAATCTGGAATCTAAAGTAATGAAATGTTAATGAAACATGAACGAACATAAATGACTTCTCTACTGACTTTTGAATAATTGTTCTATGAAAAATGAATGTAGCGTTAACTTATGAGCCTTTTCAAAGATATTGCTTTGAACTGCCATGATAAAAACAATGTAAAACTTATAGCCAAAATATATTCTGAATTAATAATCTTCTAAAATTACAACGAAAATAATATGGAATAAATTATAAAGTATTCACTGCCGGCGGCCGTTGTGCTCGCCACATCATAATACGACGCATATTTTGTTCACTGTCCTTTCACGATTTTCACCACGTGAAATTGAAACTGAATGTTCCAGGCATATGTAATTATTTATTGTACTAGGTACAGTGTTTCATTAAATTCTTCGTGCATCTATATTTTTGGAGCTGCTATTATTTTACGATTATGAGTACAGAGAAAATAGCACAGAAACAACCCGCACCCCTAGCAGGGCAGTGTCTTCTTCAGGGATTGCACCTACTTTATTAAGCGAAATAAAACTGCTGTGGTCATCCTCTACACTTCATACATCATTGTTCAGAAGGCATAGAGCGGGCGAAGGCAGTGACTCGTGAGGTATTATTGTACATCACTGACCGCCGGAGATTGCTGTGTAATGCTGAGTATTGGCTACGGAATAACACTGGTTAAGTAATCTTGAACTCATGAAACACGTTTTGGATGGAGGCAAGATGTTCTACTTAATAGCTTTATTGCGTTTGCTATTGAAAACCGTAAAAAATTACATTGCGTTTCTTAAATGTAAAAATTACGATATTCATCGTAAAGTTAAAACAATCGAGAGGCGTCCTGGAGCACTCAGTTGGAATGAAGTTCCTTTCGCTTTCACACACTTGGCGAATGAGAGCTAATAAATCTTAAAACATGACACTGCGCACGCTGTGTGCGATTTCAATGAGTGCTCACTATATATGGAGTTTCATGTAGGTACTTGGTTTGTTAACAAAACAACTTGAGGTTTCTTTGTATAGGAATAGGTAATAGAATGATCTGTGGTATTTTAGAGACGAACAAAACAATTAATTTCCCTCAGAGGACCAAAGTATTCTTACAAGAAAACTTCCTACAAGTATCAAAGTTACGCATTCGCGGTCTGGTCCTAAATCCTCAAAATGAATGTGTCCCAACAGTACCAGTAACATTTGTTGTTTGTGACTTACAACATGGGACCGAGATAGATGTTATGTGAAACAAAGGATGAAGCTATTATATCTCAAATAGTAAATGGTTTAGATAATCACGATATATATGTGTAGAACTATGTTATTCATTCCTATTTTAATTTCATCAATGGAACCTCTAGGCTTTAAAAAGCTCATCTTAGTAAAACCTACATATCAAAGCAAACTGTTAATTTAATCTGCTGACTTTTGCATAAAGGTCCACACAATACTCTTAATTTTGTTTTTAGAAAGTTATTGATGGCATAAAATCACCTGACACATTTTTACCAATTCACGATTCCGAGTATTCATTTGACAAGGCACAAGATCTCGCAGCGGTCAATGTTTGAATAAACGCTATCTGGCAGTATTCAGTACACATCACCGTTTACAACAAACGAGCCTTTAATCATGCCATATCAAACTCTATTTGCTTTATAAATAGAGTTTAAACTTACATTCAACTACGGTCTATCAGTCTACAAACGACAGATGTTACAGATGCATGACATTGCCTAGTCTGACCAAAACGGCAAAGATTTCATAACATACTTTTAAAACTTTGTGCTATTCGCGGGAAATCAGGTTCTTCGAGCTGCTAAACAATTGTTTGGTTAGACGGAGGTAGTGACCTGGATATGATGACACGATCTGATTGTTCATCATAAAGTCCAGCGTCACAATAGCTACTTTATAATACGACCAAGATAACTTCTCTTTATTTACACACTGAACTTTATTTAGCAGAATAAAAAGAAGGATCATCTCAGCTATGATCTTATAAATCGTTGGAATTCATGAATATTGAGTTAATTCTTTTATAACACATTTGCTCGTAAAGGGTCTCTTATTACACCAATTTCAATATCGTAACGTATGTCATTACGCACTTGTGCGTTATTGTAATGTGAAACGCACGGTTTATCAAGATGCTCCGTCTAAAATGAACGGTACTTTTTTAAATCTTAGCAAAGAGTTTTTATGTCAGAAAAGTGGTCAACATTTTATGAACAAAATTAACTTTGAGAGATAAAATATAAAAAAGTAAACATTTAATTCTTTAATTTAATTAGTTTTGACAATAAACTACAACCATTTATCTGTAACAAAAACAAAAAAATATTAATTTACTTTGTTAGTTATACTGGCTGTTTTTGTGCCTTTGCCTTAAAAAAAGCGCTGATGCGCGCGCATCGCTAATTTGTGAACAAGTAATAATCAATTTTACAAATTGTTCAATTTTTTTTAACTGCTTTAACAAGTGATTAAAGATTTACTCGTTTAAGAAAGTCCGACTTTTATTTATTTCCTCGCAAATATGTTATAAAACGTCGTATGACATACGTCCACTTTGAAAATTACAGCCTCTGCTTCCTTGTAGCCCGAGCCGTAGGCGAGGGCTAGCAATATCGCCTCGGTTGTAATTTTCAACTTACCGCACTTATATCATAATGTACTAGAATTTCTAGTTGTGCACATTATCGGACTTTACAGAACTCTTATCGATATCAAAAATTAAAACCAAGTATCTTCAACAACACATAATGTTTAACAGTTAAATAGTATTTACTGAGAATAAAAACATCATCGTCAAATGAAATGGGTTTACACTCGGCGTAACAACCGCTTTAACTTTCAAACGACAACTTAAATTAATTTGATTTTTTCGTTTACCCCTCTAATAGGCGTTTACAGTACAGTTTAGGAAATAACCTTAAGAATTATGAAGCAAAGCCATCAGCAGGGACAAGTTTAATCTTAAGACGGCCGACCATTACGAGTATTTGAAAATATAGGAAAAAATCCAAATTACCATTTCGTTGTAAAAGGACTGTTGTAGAAAACGATTTCGTGTAATAGGCTCCTTTTATCATTTTTGTCAATATTTTCCTACTAATCCTACTATTAATGTCTAATTTTCTGCACCTACTATCAAGTGATCTTATTTCACAAGCTCATGTTTTAAAAGAATAAAAAACAAATGAAAAATATATTTATGTACTTGCTTATAGTATCGTAAAGTAGATTCGTTGCCCTATAAAAACCTTAATTCCTCGAACAAAGTAACGAACAAAACAAAGGAAGACATTAAATTTCCGTATTGCTGCAACATCATCTAGTTTTCGTTAAATAAATTAATGTGATTGTAGATTTAATTTTGTGCTGCAGGCTTCGCAGAATGTGGTTGACATAACGTTGACGCGGGAGCAGCAGAGCTGCCTTGGACGCCTGCACTTCTTAGAACCACCTGATTTGACGCCGCAGCCACAGAGCTGCCCTGACACCATCTCAGAATGTTTAACCAGATTTGACGACTGAACCGTAGACCTGGCCTAACGTCATATCAAGTAATACCCACTACCTTCCTCATCTCTCCACAGAGTGCGTTTTATTAGGCAGGTGCCTTTTTATAACTTCTCTATTTTGTATTCCCATTAATAAATTTAATTTTCCAGTCTACTTTTACCTCTTTTATTTGTTAGGGATAGGTAGACACGACACAATATATTTGAAACTGCTTACACAAAAATCGTTTAATGGATAGAAGAGATATAAGGCAAGTTTGCGTTATTTTATGCAATGCAAATCAAATTAATTGCACGTTTCATCTCCACCAATGTGCCGCATTCAAGTTGTTCGTATTCGAGTTCACAAACGTTCGTCACATAAACAACGTCACGTGATAATGATCATGTCTCATGAATAGTATGATACAAACAGTGGAGCAATTTGTTTCATCTATTTGAGTGGACTTAGCTTTTCCAATGTATTTCATTCAAAATCTGTTAAATTAATTTAGCTTTTCGTAATTATAATTCTTTTTAATTAATAATTGTCTTTTTCAGGTAAGTAAAAACAACAACAATATGAAAATGGGTGGATAATACTGAACTGTAAAGACAACAACATTCTATGAATGTACTTTTTCTTTGATCTTCCCACACAGTCTTCAGTAGCTTGGAAACTCTCGCGTTCTGCAGAAAAAAATTAATGTAACCTTTAAAGTTTTCTGATCAAATTGACTTTAGGCATAAGTTGGCAATTTCTGAAATGTCTTGGGCCTACTGCTTCTGCTATTTAATAAAAGTTACATTGTTATTTATTGCGAGAAACGAACACCTTGGTCTGCCAGTGCTAGCATAATTAGTTCACCAAATTAATTATAATAATAATAATAATAAACAAGCAATCGTTGAGGGAGCGCTGCTTTGGTCGCCTGAAGAAGGTATTAATTAGTCTTCTTACAGGCGGAAACAAGGTGCGCGCCTTCAACGGTTGGGTCATGCCAGTTTTGATGTACTCTTTCGGCATACTCAAATGGACTCAAACTGAACTCGACGCCCTGGATCGACGGGTCCGTACACTGCTGACTGCAAACCGGATGCATCACCCACGATCATCGGTGATGAGACTGTACATCCCGCGGAAGTGCGGGGGTCGAGGCTTTTTAAATGCGAAGACCCTCCACAACCGCGAGGTGTGCAGTCTCAGGGAATATTTTTTAAAAACCGAAGTGGGTATGCACCGTGATGTGGTCGCGGTGGACAAGGGTCTCACCCCGTTGTCCATGGCTAAAGCGAACTGGCGCAAACCCGTAATACTCACTATAGATGACCGCAAGGAAGTATGGCGAAACAAGGAGCTTCACGGGCGCTTCTATAGAGCTCTTCATGAGCCCGGTGTAGATTTCCTAGCGTCCGTATCCTGGCTACGTTTCGGTGACCTATTTGGGGAAACTGAAGGTTTCATCTGTGCAATTATGGACGAAGTTATCTTGACGAATAACTACCGGAGACATATTATTAAGGACGGGACGGTTGACGTGTGTCGGGCATGTCATCGTCCGGGTGAGTCCATCAGACATATTATCTCTGGTTGTTCTCGTCTAGCTAACGGCGAGTACTTGCACAGGCATAATCAAGTAGCCAGGATTATTCACCAGCAACTTGCTTTGCAATATAAACTTGTGGATTCTGAGGTACCGTATTACAAGTATGTGCCCGACCCAGTTCTCGAAAATGACCATGTCACGTTTTACTGGGATCGGTCTATCATCACTGACAGGACTATTGTAGCCAATAAGCCAGATATAGTGGTGATAGACCGGTTAGCGCGCCGCACAATGATAATCGATGTTACCATTCCACATGACGAGAACCTCGTGAAAGCTGAGAAAGAGAAACAGATTAAGTATCTCGACTTAGCACACGAGGTTGTTGCCATGTGGAATGTGAACTCGGCTGTAATTGTGCCGATTGTCGTATCAGCCAATGGACTGATGGCCGAAAGCCTCGACCAACATCTATCGAGGCTGTCGTTAGGCGGTTGGATCAAAGGCCTAATTCAGAAGGCAGTACTCCTCGATACGGCACGTATCGTGAGGAGGTTCCTGTCTCTGGAGCCCTAACCACCGGTAGCTTGGACCCTGCTCCCGATATCGGCGGACAACTATTTTTTATATTTTTAAATGTTTTTTGTAAGGTTATTTTATAAAAATATTTAAAAATGTATTAGAATAAGGGGTTAATGAATATATGAAAATAATAATAATAATAATAATAATCTTTATTCACGAATAAGAGACAACCATACAGAGTAACATAATAATAAAAACAAAATAAACAAGAATCGCTTAAGATTATTTCGAAGATAAAGTTTATACAACAGTTGGAGAATGTGAGATGCTAGATTGTAACAATAGCTTGGTTGTCTTCGGACTGATTCGCCCTATCCCCTCGTACTAGTATATAACTGTATCACGAGTGGATAGTCTTCCTCAACCTTAGAACAGATTCCCACAAGGTTCCAGTAAAAAGTCACATACTTATGTTGTTAAGCAGATTGATTACATACTGTATAGGTAGTAAATCATAGTACAGTTATATTAATTGAGTTACAAGATTGGAAATGTCTGTGTTGTTATGTGTTTGGGTATGGGTATAGGTATATGTGTGTGTGTTTTATGTGTGGGTCCGTAGGTGTATAGTTATGTGTGCTTTATTATTTTTGTGCCTTATTCATACCAATTTTATAAGCAGATTTTCAGTGCTGTGGTAGTCTAGTGTTTTCAAGTATTTATCTATAGTTTCCTTGCACGTTTGACTATCAAGATTCTTTAATTCTAGATCTTTACTTATTTTGTTGTAAAGGCTAGGGCCGAGATAATTGTGAAATCTGTGTGCAAACGATGTTCTATATTTGGATACGTTATAAACTATATCTAACCGTCGCCTTTTTGCAAAATGCGGTATTACTTTATGTTGTGCCATGATCTCTAATTTAATGAATAATTTTCTTACAGTTAGGACACCCAGTTCTGAGTAAAGTAGGTGTGTCGGGTAAGTGTACTTTTTGCGAGAAATAACTTTAAGTACCATGCGTTGGGATCTTTCGACAAACAACATGGTGGTTTTTGAGGTTCCTCCCCATACATTCAAGCCGTATATCAGTATAGACTGACATAGTGCTAAATAGATTTTCATAAGTAGCTTAATGTCACATGCATTTCTAATACATTTAAAAATATAAATTAACTTTCTTGCGCGATTACTTGCCTTCATGACATGTTCTTTCCAGTTTAAGTTTTGGTCTACTATCACACCAAGATACCTTATGGATTTAGTTTTGGTTATTGGATTACAATGACAGGTATTTGGATTATTGCAATTATGGGTTTGTATAATTATTGAGTTAGGACAGGGTTGAGTTTTGCCGTTAATTGTGAATGTAATAAATTTAGTTTTGTCAAGATTGATTGTCAACAAATGATTATCCAGCCATGAGGTCACTAAAGCAAAACCTTCATTTGCTGCTTCAGTTACATCTTTCCACGTGTTGGAGCTAAACAATAATACTGTGTCATCTGCGAATGTTATTATTTGACCATTTTGTAAAAGCAAATTGCAGAGGTCATTAATATATATTAAAAACAACGTAGGACCCATAACACTGCCTTGGGGCACTCCGAAGGTAACATTTTCTTCATGGCTTACACTGTTATCAATTTTTATAACCTGTTTTCGGTTTGTTAGGTAATCTTGGAAAAGTTGGAGAGGTATTCCTCGAATACCCAAAGTCTCGAGTTTGTTCAGGAGGATGGGTACAGAGACGGTGTCGAAAGCCTTTGCTAGGTCTAGGAATATACCTAGACACTTCTTTCCCTTATCTATGTTGTCGACTACATAAGAAGTTAGTCTGTGAAGAGCGTCGGCGGTTGATATTTTTTCTCTGAACCCAAACTGATTACCTGAGAGAAGTTTATTAGTTTCTAGGTAGTGTTTTAGCCTCTTATTTATTAGTTTTTCTATAATTTTTGAAAAACTAGGAAGTAGAGAGATTGGTCTATAATTTGACAGCAAAGTTTTGTCTCCTGCTTTATATATAGGAACAGTGACAGATTTTTTAAGCGCATCTGGAAAGACTCCTTTTGAAAAGCAGGCATTACAAATATGTGCTAGTGGTGCAGTAAAGGAATCTACTGACATCTTAATGAAAAACGTTGAGATACCGTCCCATCCCGAAGAATTCTTAGATTTTAAGTTAGCAATAATTTCTTTAATTTCAACTTGGTCTGTTGGGAGAAGCATAAAAGAGTTTAGGGGTCCACTATTAGGTTTTGGTCTACACTGCTTACTCAGATCTATCTCATTTGTAAGGGTCCTGGACAAGATAGTGTTTGCCAAATTACTACCGACATTGACAAAGTATCTATTTTTGTTATTTAACGCGTTTTGAGGTGTTGAATCAGTAGAAAGAAGCTGTAGTGGCATTTTTGGGTAGCTGTTTAAATTACACATTTCTTTTACCAACCCCCATTGTTTTTTAATATTATGATTAGACTTAGCTAATTCTGATTTAAAGTATTTGTTTTTAAGGCTTTTTAATAGATTGTTACATGTATTTCGGTAGCGCTTGTAAGTTATAGTAAGGGTTGAGTTTTCTGGGTCCTTTCTTAGTTTTTGGTGAAGTTGATCGCGATTCCTCATACATCTACATAGACCTGGTGTAATCCAAGGCTTAATGGTTATTTTTCGCCTAGGCTGTTTGATGGTGTGTGTGTAATTTGATAGGATGTCACTGATGGTATTCAAAAGGATGTTCGTCATTGCATTTGGGTCATCATTATGAAACCTTTCTTCCCAGTTAATTTGTTTTAAGTCTCTAACAGCAGCATCGTAGTCGATTTTTATGTGAAAGGGGCTTTTTTTGGGTCTATTTTTCAGTTGGAGAGGTAGTGATATCATAACACTTAAGTGGTCAGTTAGGGTTGAATTACAAACTATAGTCAAAGGTTTTAGTTTTGCTTTGACGAAGCAATGATCAAGACAATTTGACTCTCTAGTCGGCAGAGTATGCGTGGTAAGAAGGCCGTAGGACGCAAGCAGATTTAAGTATTCTGTATGTTTAGGGTTAAGTTGTTCAAGTTTAATATTAATATTTATATCTCCCATTAAAATGACGTTTTTATAATGATTAATATTGGATAAGATTTTATCTAAGGACTTTAAAAAGGGATCTAGGTTTTTGAAGGCTGGAGGTCTGTACAATGATACAACAGCTAAATCGTTGTTGATTGTTGTCACAAGGCAATTTACTTCTCGACAATAGTTCGGTTCATAGACATTCGCGTGTATGCTTTCTTTTAGGTATAGTACGATACCGTCATTTTGATTAAGGTGGGATTTAGTACTGTGAGTTGTGTAATTCACCATTTCAGGTATAATCGAATTTTCGGATAACCAAGATTCTGTAAGCATAATAAGATCGTAATTGATATCTAGTCTCTTAAGGAGAACAGCAAGCCCTTCGTAATTACGGTTTAGACTTCTGATATTTTGATTTAGAACTGAAAACGCTTTTGCACCTGTGTTGAAGGCAGCCTTGCAATGTTCCGGCATGTCAATAGCTATAACATCGCCGACACTGACGACATCGTCAATGTCATTTGCGATAACTTTTAGATCAACCATAATCTTTGTAAGTAGAAACTGAAACTAATCTAGTAGCGATGGTATAGCAGAGACAAATTTCCGGAACATCAAAAGCTGCAAAATATGCTTTATTGAAGGCACACAATGAAAGGCACGAAAGTGTTTTGTGGTTTAGTAAAAATAATGTGTGAGTGCTATGTTTCAATTTGTGTTGAATGTGAGTAGTTGTTGAACAGTAAGAAGAACAATGACAGAAATACTTAATTACTAACAATATGAACATAAAATATAATTTTGATTGAATACGGCACGACAAAAGCATGCATAGTTTAAAAATAAAAAACTTATGATAATAATACGGGTTTGCAGGGTAATAGCTGCTTAAATACTCTGCTAGTCATTTAGCTTCATGTAGAAGATCTATGTCTGCTACGCTTTTAATAAGAATCTGCTTTTCTCCCTCGCTTTTTCTTAGAAATACTTTGCCGAGAGAAGACCAGCAGAAAATATAGCTATTCTCTTTGGCGAATTTTCTAGCAAGATAGAATAGTTGCTGAGCTTTTGGTGTTAGGCACTCGGACAGGAATACCGGCTTAGGGGGGCCCTCTAATTTTATATGTGACGTGTTCAACTTATTTTCTTTATTAATCTTATTAAAGTTCCGTGCATTTTTAATGAAATCGCCTTTAATATGCATGTTCGTAAAATCAACTATTATTGGTGAAATGCCTTCCTTCCTGTGTAACCGGAATAAGTCTTTAATGTCATGCCGTTGGATGGATACACCGAGAGCCGTGGCCGTTTCTGTGACGATTTTGTGTAGGTCTTCTTTCGTCTCACCAAGTGGTTTCGAAATATTTCTTATTTCCAGTTTTGACAGGCATGACATCCTTTCCAAGTTTTCAATTCGATCTTCTAGCTGAGTAATATAGTTAAAATCAGATTGCCTCTCAGCTTCCAACTTCTCTGTTTTAATGACAATATCAGCATATTGCTTAGTTACAGTGGTTAATTTTTCTTTTATATCAGTGTTCTGTGAAATGATCTCCTTTATTGTCTTCTGTAGAGACTCTAACTTGATGTCCATCTGGGCTGTATGAGATTTCAACATGTCACGGATCTCGTTCATAAAAGTAGAATAGTCATCATCACGTTTGCGTTTACGGGTTGTTATATTTTCGTTTTCAGGAGCAACCGGAGTGAGGGTAGGTTTTTTCATAAGTGTCTGAGTTTGAGTAAATGTGCTCGATTCCGCATCTGACTCAGAGATAGCTGATGTCTTTGGAGGAGTTCGATTAAGTGGCATTATTGCACCTTTTAGTAGGACTTATAGCAACAAAACAACAACAAAAGCTGTTAATATTATTATAGCGATAAATAAGTTTATTTTTACAATTTATTTTGTTTTGCGTAAAAGTAAAAAAATAAATAAACAAACACAAAAATAAGCAAAAAGAATTGCGCGTCCTCGGTATCGAACCCAGACCCTCCACTCGCAAGTCCGAAGGAATTCTTAACTTGCTACGATGTATTACAAAGTGGTAACGGAAATTGCCGATGTATTCCACTAGTGGGAGTGTCGATCCGGTCAAGCGGTATTGAAGTTTGCGACCATATAAGGTAGCGTTTCGTGCCGCCGCGTGTTATCTGACTCACCGTCAGTCGACGAATTGGAGCGGAGCAGCTTTGTGATTCACCGGTTGTTTACTTGCGACGACGATGATTTGCAACAATTTCCGTGCTGTAGGTATTTCTTCAACTTTACTCCATTAATTTATTGTGATAATAACAAACACATATAACTAATTTGAAACAGATTTTATAATATTGTAGAAGTACTCTATTTGCTTAGATTTAGTAAGTTATTTAATTGATACGGAAGAACTATGTGCACGTCAACTATGCGTGAGCGCGGGCGGAGGAATTGCCTGATTGACCTTAGTATATTTGACTTTATAAATAGAAGCTAAGTTTTCTCAACAATTTCATGAATTTTAAATGAGAAACCGAATAAGAAAATAAACCTTGAGCGGATGGAACGATATAAGAAAATGACTTTTACGTGGTTATAGTTTGGTTGTACCAAGCGTTAATCGAATAGCTCTCACACACAACAAAGCCCAACACTACCGCATAATACCGTCCCACACTGACTCAATAGCCCAATTACTGCGCCCTTTTCTTAGGCACTCGATTTAAAAATCCACTCTCGTGTTCAGTAGATGATCGTTTGTGTCACGATTCTTGTTTTCATTTAGTCTAGTGTATTCAATGATACTGGTTTGATGTTAAGTTGTGATTGTGATCTTCTGAAGTAGTCGTGCTCATCTCTACTTTGGTGTTTTCTGAAAGCAACGTGTATTGGAGTTCGATTTTGATCCTTATTTTTAATAGTAACCGTTTTTCAGACTGAGTGATTACTACTAAATTAGTAGACATACTTGCTACTAATTTAGTAGTACTCACTCAGTCTACTATGGACTAATGTGGACTGCGACAGGGTCACTGCTATGTCCGAATCACCTCATTCCATATTTGTATAAACTCCTTAAGTTTACTTTCAATCTCTTACGTCACACGTGTTTAGTTTGAGTTCAAACTTATTGTAGCTAAACAATTCCTTAGTAACTAATATCGAATTAACTTACAACAAAATAATATAATCATTAAATATTTAATAAGTTAGCCAATGAATCCCAAACTAACACAGTTGCGAGGTGCAATTTTACTAGCTCTTAGTAATTTAGTATCGCAGCAACGACTTTCGATGTACCCACTATAGTCCAGTAAGGATACAATAATTTTTCCACATAACCTTCGAAAATTCTAAAGTTTTTTATTTTCTTTGGGTATCCACCCAAAGAAAATAAAAAACTTTAGTGAATCCAGTGCTATGTACAAAAATGCTAACAGTTTAGAGTTATGCAATAGGTATGAAGTAGGTATTTCCTATTATTTCGCGTTAGAACAATAATATAAAACTTAAATTAAAATGCTTTACTGATTCTTTATTAATACTATCTAAACTATATATTAGTGAAAATGCTAACAGATAGGTATTGTGGAACAATGGGAAACTGAAAATGTTCCGTAACTCATTCAATAAAAAAATTAAGTTTTTTAAATCATCTCCTTTACATAGGTATTAGTTACACCTTACAACAAAAGTTCTAACAACTAAGTAATATGCTGCACAAGCAATTGTATTTTTACTTTACGATATGCGCAATATTGAATTTAAATTGATAATTTTGCGCCTACATATTCGTAATAATAAACTCTACTACCAAACAAAAGTTTCAACAAATACGTGCTATGCCTTTTGTTTAATAAATAAAATACAACTTGGGTATTGCGGGGCGCGGTACAGGTACCTACGATAATGCGTGCGCCGCCGCCGCGCCGCCGCGCCGCGCCTTGCGGCGAAGTGTGGTGACACTCCACTGCGGAAATGCAGACGTATTGAATGAGGCACGAAATCATTTCATTATCGTCTCTTCTCAGAAATCACTAGGTACTCTGTTCCGGTCCGTGATTTCGCCCGTGTGTAACTAATTAATCATCAACAATTATCAGAATCCCGTCACTCCCGTCTAAAAAAGACTGTTTTGAAAAATACGCTGTTGTTCTGTTCTTTATTTCAAACAACTTAATAGGTACCTACCGACCAAGATCGTAATAATTATGTACACTTTCACTATGTAGCTACTTGTTATAGTGATAGGGGAAGGGCACAGAGACAGAAAGTGGAGATTTCGTTACAATTTTTTTTCGGGATAGTTTTCCCGGGAAAAATACATTTATATGTATTTAATATATTAAAAAAAAATATATTGAAGCGGTAAAATAATTGAATTCAATAAGTAGGTACCTGTTTTTGTTCCATCATTTTAAAAGTACCCTTAAGTGATCTCCCGAAAACCGAAACAAGAAATTCCCGCAAAAAAAAAAGATTGTCGTAAGGAAGTCTACACTTTTTGTCTCTGCTACTCGAAGTTTAGCTAAATACTGTCTTCCTATTGTGATGTTTGAAACATGGTGCTTTGCAATTTTCATAAAACACTAGTGCCTTTGGGTACAATTGTAACTAAATTACAGTTTCACTTTCTAGTATGGCGGTCATCACTTTGTTACGTTAGTATCTACTGCTCTGAAATATTACGTATCATAGTGTGGCATCTGCCAGCCTTCCTACGATATACTCCCAACACTAGTTGACGATAAATTTACTATGTGTAGTAGGAAGGTGTGATAACGGCAATGCTGCTATACGAATAGACTTACGTATACGAATTAAGAAGACCAACTTTAACTAATATGACAGTATATGTATAACCTGTATGTCAACGACCTGATTGAAGAGTTGAGCAGCACAAGAGTCGGATGCCATATTGGCGGTGAATGTTTAAATAAGCTCAGTTATGCAGATGACATGGTTCTGCTCAGCCCCTTGGTCAACGGCCTCAGAAAACTAATTTCCCTTACACCAATTAACCTATAATGTTAAAAAGACAGAAGTAATGATTTTCAAACACGACAATGGCCCTAATAAGGTCTTGCCAATTACTTTGTGTAGTTTAATATTAAAAATACTTAGTCAGTTTAAGTATCTCGGACACATCATAACGGAAAATTTAAGAGATGACGATGACCTGGAGAGGCAAAGACGTAGCATCGCATATAGAAGTAACATGCTAAATAGACGTTTCTTCCATTGCTCGATACAAGTAAAATAACTCTGTTCCAGGCTTACTGTCAGTCGTTTCTACACCAATCAACTTTGGTACAAGTACACGAAGAGTGCATACAACACGCCTCGTGTACAATATAATAACGCATTTCGGGTCATGCTCAACCTGCCCTGGCGGTGCAGTGCGACTGAGATGTTTGCTGAGAGTAGAGGAACCGACTTCTTTGCGCTCATGGGGAAGCTCAGGGCGTTGTTCTTTTCGCGTGTGGTGGCAAGTCAAAATAGTATTGTCAAAGCTGTTTTTCATACTGTGCATTTACTGAGGGAGACAAAATAAATGTACTCACCATTGTTACATTTGTTTTGACTTCCTTGGTGTGAAATGGTGGGTTGGTGTTTTGTTATTTTTCTTTACTTTGTTTTTATGTTCGTTTGTTTAGTTTTTCTTTTGTTTAAATTATAATTTTATGGGTGCTAAAGCCTGAAAGAAACGATTAATAAAAAATAATCATAATAAATAAAAAAAAATACAAGTTTTACTATCATAATATAACGAAAAATATTTAAGAAGACTATGAGGGGGATTAGCATGGAAGCTATGGAAGGTTCAGCATCAGCTACAAATAATTGCTTAATGAACCTCTTTGTTATTGAGAAACAATATATTCTTTATAAAAGCTTTCGTCTCTTAGTAGACGTTGTGTTTCATGTTGAATATTCCTGTTCTCCGAGGTTGCACCTGGTTTCATAATCTGTGCATTCGTTTAGTTAGATGACTAATTTGGACCTCGGTTGCCGAGTCCAAATCAGGCTCGCTTGTAATTATGTGTGCTGTGCTGCATGGTTTATCTATGCAGTAGACGCACATAGCAGAACATTTCAATCCGGCCTTCATACACGTACAAGTGCCTTTGCAGGTTAACTTGCACTTGCAAGATATAACTTTCAGTATATCGTCAGGTGCGGGTTGGTCGAGTGTTTTGATGGGAACTAAATAAGGTGCATCCTACATAAGGTGAGGCGATACTTCATACCTGGACAGCTTTTGAGCCTGTATAAATCCCAAGTGCGTTCTTGTGTGGAGTATTGCAGCCACTTATGGGATGGTTCAGCAAAATACCAGCTTGCTGCCCTTGACTCCGTGGAACGCAGAGCAAAAAAGGCTCATAGGTGACGAAACGATGGTGGCTGGGCTTCATGATCCCACTATCGCCCTTTTACTACCGGACTACCAAACACACTGCAGGGTACCATCCGCACTTGGTTGATATCCCGACCAGTCGTACTCAGCGCTATTTTTTTTTTTGTTTGGGAAATCATCAAATAACTTCTCCCGCTCTGGGCGGAGTGGGAGGGCGTGTCAGACTTTTACTGACTAAAACCCACCCGTGTTCCCTCAGTTGCCTGTGTGCCAGGGGCTGCGGTATCTCTTTCGAACAACCCGCACCCCTGGCATGTATCGGCCCTTGCGGGCCCCATCAGTTGCTGCTGGCATCTCTTTGAGGCGCGAGTGGAACACAACGCGCCGTTGACCCGGGCTTGGTCCTTACCGGACAGCGAGCTACCCATTACTCGTCGTCCGCAAGCCTGTGCCTACGGTGGCCGGGAATCAGCCTGGGATTCCCGACGCCCAGAGCGTCTCCTGCGAAGGCCACGGCTGTGAGGGCGCATGTACTGCATCTCTCTCACGTGCGCCGCCTCCCTCTTTGTGAGCATAACTGCTTCGCTGAAGGAGGCGACTACTAGCCATGCACTCTCGCTCCGTACCATGGCCTGAACCAGGATCGGACGCGAGAGATCGTGGCCGCCGATCCCCTCCATGAGGATATGGCGGTGCTCCGCGGAAGCCGGGCAGACCTCCACCGTATGCTCTACCGTGTCCTCAGGGCGATCTTGACAATGAAAACACCCGGCGTTTCCTCCCGCCCTATCAATGATATTAGATGACTAATTTGGACCTCTCCAAATTAGTCATCTAACCAAACGAATGCACTGGGTACGCCATGATTGCGGCGGTAAATTAAAATTAAAATTAAAATATTTTTGGCTCAACACAGTACATAATCATACATTTCTAGATGTCAAGTGAATACGCAGTCCACTGTGTTGCACCAACTCAGGCATGCAAAATTATATTAAACCAATAAAATCATACTATTTCATAAATTCACCTTAATATGTTTTACAATTTCATTAATAACTCAAAATAATACCATAGAAAATGTCATAAATTCAAATCAATAAGTATGTAATGTCAGAATATATAATGTCATAATTACTTAGTAATGTCTATTACAAATATGATAATTTTAATAAAAGTAAAAACAAAACGAACTCAGGTATTCTCCCTAATTACACGTATTATTATTAGTATTACACACACAAATTTCTATCAAAGAGGTATTCATTAATTGTGTAGTATGTCTTACTTATCAGTAGATTATTGAGTTGCTTCTTAAATAAATGGGTATCTTTAATACTTAATAAAGCATTAGGTAACTTATCATAAATATGTGGTGCCATTTCTAGGAAGTTTTTACGGAATACTGCTTTTTTGTGTTGCTTACTGCTTATTTTATTTCTATGTCGCGAATTGTGTAGTTTTTCAAAAAGGTGGAAGTTTGTTTTAACAAATTCGGCCACCTCATATATGTATAGGCAGGGTACTGTTAATATACGGAAATTCAGAAAGAACGGTTTGCAGCTTTCCGTGCTTTGAATACCCTATATCGCCCTCACACATCTCTTTTGCGCTCTAAATACTGTCTCCTTGTTGGTGGAGTTACCCCAGTATATAATCCCGTATCGTAATGCAGACGTAACATATGCATGACACGCCGTAACCAAAACTTTTTGATTTACCTCCTTTGAGAGATTACGTAAAACATAGGAATTACCCTCTTTGAGGAGTGGCTTGAGAGGCGGCATGGCGTCCTTACCTTCCACCTGACACAGTTCCTCACCGGACACGGCTATTTCGGGAGGTTCCTGTTAAGGCGAGAGGAAACGCCTGGGTGTTTCCCATTGCGAAGATCGCCCTGAGGATACAGTGGAGCATACGGTGGAGGTCTGTCTGGTTTGGGTGGAGCACCACCGTGTCCTCATGGAGGCGATCGGCGGTGGCAATCTCTCGCGTCCGGCCCTAGTCCAGGCCATGGTACGGAGCGAGAGTGCATGGCTAGCAGTCGCTTCCTTCAGCGAAGCAGTGATGCTCGCAAAGAGGGAGGCAGCGCACGTGAGGATGCAGTACATGCGCCCTCACGGCCGTGACCTTCGCAGGAGACGCCCTGGGCGTCAGGAATCCCAGGCTGATTCCCGGCCACCGTAGGCACGGGCTTGCGGACGACGAGTAATGGGTAGCTCGCTGTCCGGTAAGGACCAAGCCCGAGTCTACGGCGCGCAGAGCGGGAGAAGTCATTTGATGATTTCCCACCCAGAAAAAATAAAAACCAAACGAATGCACAGATTATGAAGCGAACTGCAACCTCGGAGAACTGGAATCTTCAACATGAAACACAACGTCTACTAAGAGACGAAAGCTTTTTATAAAGGATTTATTGTTTCTCAATAACAAAGAGGTTTATTAAGAAATTATTTGTAGCATTTTTTTTTTGGGAATTTCTTGTTTCGGTTTTCGGGACATCACTTAAGGGTACTTTTAAAATGATGGAACAAAAACAGGTACCTATATTGAATTCAATTATTTTACCGCTTCAATATAATTATTTTATTAATATATTAAATACATATAAATGTATTTTTCCCGGGAAAACTATCCCGAAAAAAAATTGTAACGGAATCTCCACTTTCTATCTCTGTGCCTTCCCCTATCACTATAACAAGTAGCTACATAGTGAAAGTGTACATAATTATTACGATCTTGGTCGGTAGGTACCTATTAATTTGTTTGAAATAAAGAACAGAACAACAGCGTATTTTTCAAAACAGTCTTTTTTAGACGGTTGTGACGGGATTCTGACAATTGTTGATGAATAATTAATTACACACGGGCGAAATCACGGACCGGAACAGAGTACCTATTCTCTATTTGAAATATAATTAGACATTTAAACAAACCTTTTTACAGTCCGACCAACCGATTTCGTTTTTTATTTCGTATGCATAAGGATGACATTAAAAGTGGTTACAATACCAACTGCTTACTGCAGATGCCATTTATCATGCTACCAAAGCAATAGAAGTCAAAATCAGTTAAATGGACTGTACAAAAGGTTTATTTAAATGTCTAATCTTATTTCGAACGGAGTATAGTGATTTGTGAGAAGTGAGAATATTGAAATGATTTCGTGCCTCATTCAATACATCTGCACTTCCGCAGTGGAGTGTCGTCGTACCTCGCCGCACGCATTATTGTACCTACACCGCGCTGACCGCGCCCCGCAAAACCCATGTTGTATTTTATTTATTAAACAAAAGGCATAGCACATATTTGTTGAAACTTTTGTGTGGAAGCTGAGTTTATTATTACGAATATGTAGGCGCAAAATTATCAATTTAAATTCAATATTGCGCATATCGCAACGTAAAAAAACGATTACTTTTGCAGCATATTATTTAGTTGTTAGAACTTTTGTTGTAAGGTGTAACTAATACCTATGCCCGTAAAGGAGATGATTTAAAAAACTTAAATTTTTTATTGAATGAGTTACGGGACATTTTCAGTTTTCCATTGTTCCACAATACCTATCTGTTAGCATTTTCACTAATATATAGTTTAGATAGTATTAATAAACAATCAGTAAAGCATTTTAATTTAAGTTTCATATTCTTGTTATAACACGAAATAATAGGAAATACCTACCTCATACCTATTGCATAAGTCTAAACTGTTAGCATTTTTGTACATAGCATTGAATTCACTAAATTTATCCACCCAGAGAAAATAAAAAACTTTTGAATTATCGAAGGGCATATTTTTCTGGCTACTGGACTACTAGCAGCATTTCGTAGCATGACGTGGCATTTGTAGAGCTGCTCGTATATTTAGTAATGAATATTACGTGATACTGAACCTATGTTTGGGAACTAATTGAAGATCTCGGCATTTTATCGTTTCAAAAAAAATATTTTAATTGATATTGTCACATCAATCGTATTTGCATGTGTGTGTGTGATGTTTGTTAAAAATAAAAAGTTTAACCACGCACGTTACCTTAACTTCTTCGACTTTAGATACCAAAATTCTTCATTACCACATCTAATTTAACTTAGCAATGGAGAAATTTGCCGAATAATTAAATGTTGTGTTAACCACTGGTCCCTGCAAAGAAGTTTTTACATCCGAAACGAAAGAAAAAAGAAGCAACAGATTTTGTCAAGGAAAATGATTAAAACTTGCGCACTAAATAAGAAAGATAGATTTAAGAGTTCAGTGTCAAATAATAAAAAAAATCTATTGTTACCAGACTTAACAAGCTTGAATAACAGACCTTTTCATCCAAATTTTTAATTAACGCACGCTCACAAGATTTGATTAGCAGCATAGTAAATATTGACGGTATCTATTTAGGGTGTCGTATGTCGTCATTTTGGGGTCCAATCAAATGGGACCCGCAACCAAGCCAGTGCAGGTTCGTGTGTATGTTTGGATCTAATCGGGGGCGCTTCCATACTATACGGTTAAGGGAACACTAGTCGCGGGATCGAACTCGTTGGTGGGCCTGGCTAAAAAGCACGCTCTCACCAAGCATCGTGTCCGACAGAGATAATATCAGTGATGAGCAGTTAGACGCTACTCTACACGCACAATGTTATTGAGTAAGATACAGGATCATTTATAGTAAAACAGGCGCCTAATAAAATAAAGAAAAGTCCTTCGGAAGATCGCGTTTTATGAAAAAACAACTCCATAAATCAATTACCAAAAAAGTTTATCCAACTTTTCGATATTTCAGCTTTGTTTGGTAGTGACTTCGTTTTGGAGATTTCACACTTCTTTTATTACTTAACACGCCCAAAGGTAGGTTAAGTTACCAAGAAAAACAAATATTTGTTGGCTCATAACTTTTTAATGGCCTTTTATTTTAGTATTCTGTATCCACACGGACAATATTTTTAATAAGACGAAACCATACCATGTTTAATTTTTGATGCATACTGTCGAACAGTGTAATAATAGTCTATAATAGTAATAGGAATAAAAGTTTGTATGGAAAAAATGTCAACTAGATTCACCTTAAACGAACAAAACCAACCCGAAATACCCATTTTTTTATCTAGTCACCAGCAGTGCTAGGTAGAAATGGGCTTAAACGTTTAAAAAAATAACACTGCTAAATGCTAATGCTAACAATAATTAACACTTCAAATTAGCAGTTATTTTTGGCAACTGTTAAATTTAATCACAGACAGATTGTTAACATAATTAATTCTCATTTCCTTCATACTTTTTACAGGCTTAGGACTGTCAACTTTTTCTGTTGGCGTATTTACAATGCAAATGTATTTACAACGATTTCTTTGTTATAGCAATTTTTTTAGTAGGTATTCATAATTTTTAATCATCGTTTTTTTTTACATATTTTTTTTCTTTTTCTTATAACCACTTACGTACAAAATTACAAACTATGCCCTTTATAAAACATAAATGCCCAGTAACGGCCATGAAAGCATCATTTCTCGCCGAAGTCCAAGTGTCAGTTGTAATGCAGATTGTTTCAAGTTCTTTATTTATGATTTTTTGCACCTCTGTTCTACACTGTTTGTACATTGTTGGTAAAAGTGTATTTGAAAGATATTTTCTTTATCTTCATTGCCTCTCAACCTAATACGAATACTAGACTCGAGTCAGTTGAACTCACATAATAGAATCGAGTCAGCGAGTACAAGATTGATTCTTCCTGACTTGAGTACCGGAATCGAGTCCGGAGTACTCGAATCAAAATAAATTGGTATTCGAGTAGGCGAGTCCAAAACAGGAATCGAGTCTGACTTGAGACAAGCTGTACTCGGCACATTGCTACCTATTACCTAGATAACAAACACGTAAATATTATACTTCCTAACGAAGATCAGTCTTTATTTAACATTAGTTAAATGTAACATTTCCGAATTCAGCAGTTAGCAGTTAATTAAATCAACTCGACTAAATAACAATCGACTAAATATCTGTCTGACGGAACACTGAACTGAGTTGCTAAATTGAAAACAATTCAGTAGAGACGGAACATCATTGTGACCTTTCCTTTCCTTTGTTTTGTTTATAGCCATCTGACTGCGGCCAAAGAGGGACAAATATATCCGCGTGTGGTGCGACTGCGGGGTAGCATCGCGCAGAATACCTGATGCCGCTGTGTTCTGTGATTGTTCGTTGTTATCTGTCTAACATTTGTGTTCATTAGTGTTTGTGGGTTGACTGCTATATTTAAACACTATCTCAGATTTTATTTAACAGGTGTTGACTCTAAAAAAATATACCTAGCAGTGTTAATTTAGCAGCTTATTAATTTTAGACCCATCTCTAGTGCTAGGGCACCGCTTATGGCTAATAAGATAAAGAAATTATTCAATTATGCAAACCTGCTACCTACACACGGAGCCCGCAGGAAAGTAAATCCAGAAACTTTATTCCACGTTCTTCCGAAATCTTTTAATTAAATGTAATGTCGGCGCAAGGTATTCGCACTTTATCTGTTTCTATCGCAATCTAAACTCTTATTATAGATGTGTTTGCTTCAGGTCTCTGTAATATTTGCTTTCATGTTTGGAATGCAGATTAGTAATTTTTTTTACGTACAATTCTTTTTGGAGTAACTGTATTAAAATTTCGGGTGCCTTTTGTTGCAAGTAGGCCAGAAACTATATCTAATATCTATATACCAAATATCTCTGAAAGGTCGGTCAAATATAGTTAACCTTTTTCTTTTGAAAAAGCAGCTTAAGTGCCGAACGTAACGCTTAAAAGTCAACTAAAGAATTCACTATCAATCAGAATATTGGAATAATAATACTTGTACTCCGCTAACGGTGAAAGGATTTCATGTAAAAATAGCACAACATTCGAACCGTAAAAAGGTAAAAACTACAAAAACCGCAAAAACGCCAACCAAAAAGGTGACAGTTCAATATAATAAGCCATATTATTAAGGCATAATCCCGAACCATATATAGGTAATAGGTAACACGGGCTGCTGTCCGCAACTTCACGCCAAAGCGAGTATTTACCCTAGAACCCCGGACTATAAGAACATTAAAATCGGTTAAGTAGATTAGGCACTACGATGGATCATATGTAAATACAAACAAACCAAAAAAAAAAACAAACATACATACCTAGGTACATAGACTGCTTAAAACATAAACACCCCAAACAAAACGTGTTACACAACAAATAAGGCAACAATATTAAAATGTAATACAGAACTACGAGAAAGTACGATTTACATGAGTCCATCGCTTACAATATTAGATTTCCTTTAGAATTCCTTTATTGACCTGAAAATTACGAAAACATCAGATTCCAAGCGCTTGACAATCTATTATGCATTCAATTCACTGAACACCTGCTCAATGATTGTTTAAATAAATCGCAAATGAGTTGAGTTCTATAAGAATTAATTTAACAATTTTGTAGTGAATATTGCAAAAAATAGGATTCCTCCGAAAGAAGAAGTCCTACCGTTCTATACAATTCTGCCACTTTTGTAAGTTACTGGCGGTTGTATTAATTTCGCTAACATTTTTTCGGTATAACTGAAAACTAAACTACGAAAACTTCGTCTATTTTAAGTTTGACCCCACTTTTGTCCGCCAATTGCTTCACTTACGGTCAGCTTCTTGCTCGGTCAACTGATAAAAACGGTCGCAGCCACTCGACCTCTGTCATATCCACGGAATAATAGAAAAACTGAAACGGAAAAATAAGTAAAAAAAAACACTTCTTTTAGAAAAAAAGGATCTTAAGGGAAATCGTTCTTTTATTTCAGGGTTTCTTTTTTCTTCAGCGACGGAAATCATCAAATAACTTTTCCCACTCTGGATGGAGCAGGAACCTTAAGCCCACCCGTGTTCCCTCAGTTGCCTGTGTGCCAGGGGCCACGGTATTTCTTTCCAACAACCCGCACCCCTGGCAGGCAGTTCGGGCCCGTTCAGTTTGTGCTGACATCTCTTTGAGGCGCGCGTGGAACACAACGCGCCGTCGACCCGGGCTTGGTCCTTACCGGACAGCGAGCAACCCATTACTTGCCGTCCGCAAGCCCGCGCCTACGGTGGCCGCGAATCAGCCCGGGATTCCCGACGCCCAGAGCGTCTCTTGCGGAGGCTGGAGCCGTGAGGGTGCATATACTGCCTCACGTGCGCTGGCTCCCTTTTCGCGAGCATCACTGTTTCGCAGAAGGAGGCGACGACTACTCATGCACTCTCGCTCCGTACCATGGCCTGGACCAGAGCCGGACGCGAGAGATCGCCGCCGCCGATCGCCTCCACAAGGACACGGCGGTGCTCCGCCCAAGCTGGGAAGACCTCCACCGTATGCTCCACCGTGTCCTCAGGACTTTATTTCATGGTCAATTGAATTATTAGCACGTTGTAGAAATCTGTTCTAATGGGTCTTTGTTTGAGACATAAGAAAGAAATCGCTTCAGGGATGGATAATTGAGTTTAACTTTGTTTGTCTTTTGATTCATGTTAAACAACATGATAAATAATCCTTAGACTCAAAAATAAGAAGTTTTTTTCGAGTAAGAAGGCATTATTTATGGAGTTAATGACATTTCTCACAAGATAATATAAGCCTCTCTTGAACATATTTGGCACATCCATAAATTCATGAGTATTTCATCCGCACAAAGAGTGTGATATAAATGTAAATAGCGTGATACTCCTGCCGCGGGGTAGTGGGAAGTAATCCATTCAGTGTGAGACGTCACACAACGGTATTCATTTTCACCGACGTGACACATGTCACTTATATGTATAAATGTGGAATAAATCGAGGTTAAATGGAACACAGAAAAATATACGAACGTTTTGTTTCACTGGAATTTAAGAGTTTGTTCGGGGTTTTGAAAATATTACATTGATATTATTTGTTTTGAAATACATACAAAATAACGAGATCTGCATAATTCATAGACACATATTTGAATGAAAAATATATGTATTCGAAAGAAACTGAAGGAACCCGATGATGTACCTACATACATCTTGTTCATTTCCAAAGATTGGATTCCTTTACAAATGCTCCAAGAACTCAAAGTGGCAAACGATACACTGCCATCATTATTTTTCTCGCAGAGGGAAATGTAAAATCACAACGATATTCAAAGCTGCCACGTGAGTAACCTGCTGCCATATCCAACACTTTCACGCTTTCCTGTTCATATCATCTGCAGTATTAATGTGAGTGTATGTAAACATGGGGAGACATCACTACGCAGTTTGTGTGTGTTATCTCGTGTTTGTATGTGACTAGCTTATTTGATTGGCTAAGTTTAATCCATAAATATTTATAACAATATGATTGATGCTTTTATTCTTATCATCATAATTTCAGCCGAAAGACGTACACTGCTGGACATAGGCCTCCCACAAGCACCACTACTTCTACCGGTTTTATGCTCCTCGCATCCTGAGGATAGCTTTTACTTAAAATTACATGAAATATTTTGTCCAAGGGTGATTAACGACGTTTCATGAGGAATTACGTCATTACATAGTGTAAATAGCGCCGAGTAGGTAAATAAATTACTTTCATGTGTCGTTGTAACCTCACATTACGACTGTACCTTCTGGGCTTGTGCCAACATTATCGAATTTTCAATTATGTATTGGTTTATCCCTTCTAAAACAGTAATTACTTTAGTTAAGCCCGATCCAGAATTTAAGCAACCCAACAATTACGGATATTATTTCCAACTTTGACAAAGCAAAGAAAAACAAAAAGCTTTTGTCTATTATTCCCCGAAGAAATAACGAACAACTTAATTTATCTTCCCCAGCAAATGTACATAAGAACAATAAAAGAAGTTACTCAACGGGAGTTTATTCAGATAAATTGTTGTTATAATAAAGGAAAATTGTTAGTATTAAATAGAAGGAAAGGGAGATATTTTACCAGTAAGAAATAAATATGTCATATTTTTCAGAGTCCATCATAATACCTTTACATAAATATTATGAGAAAAGTATATCCATACATTATAAAAAGAATTTTCGAAATCGATCCACAATTTCCGGAGATATCGCAGAACTTCCATACAGAAAAAAACATACCTACAGACAAATTGAGAACCTCCTCCTTTATAAAAAAGTACTGTAGATACCTCCACAGAATCGTAAGTTGTTAATAGTTCATTATTTAGACTGCCTGGTACTTAAACATAACTGGTGAAATGTGAGTGTACTATAGGTATACCCCTGACTAACCCTTCGGGAAAGCGTGATGTTATGTTAGACTGCCCCGTTGGTCTCGGGGTCACAAGTGCGACTGCTGAGCGTGGGGTCCTGAGTTTGATTCCCAGGTCAAGCAAAGAGTTTAATTGTGTTAAAATTGGGAAGACCGGATTTTGGAAGTTGATGGTGTGATACGCCCGTGCCTCGGAAAACACGTTAAACCTTCGATCCTGGGCCTGATCTCCCTCCGGTCGTGTCGGATTGCGTGCTGTCCCATCAGATTATGAGAGGGAGGGAAGAGAGAGTGCATCTGTGTCTGCACACAGACTTGTGCACTATAGTATCTCCCCGCGCCGAAGGTTAGTCTTCGTTTGCCGCCAACGATGAAATACTGTCTAGAGGACCATTGTAATTATTATTCAGAATTGGGAATCTGGGAAAGGCTTGTCACACGATACAATCGATCAGGCGAGAAAAATAAGGAAATTAAAAATTATAGAAAACAAATCAAGCTGATTGTTAAGCAAATAAATCCGTTTTTGTTCTACAGTTTCATTTCAAAGGCTTTGTTTCCTCATCGTTCCCACTATACACTACTGCTAAACGGTTAGTCTCGAGGGATTGACGTACATTTGTTAACTCAATGATCGAGTTCACAAAGGTAAACGTTTGTTCGCAAACACAAAACGTATTGATGGTACTTCGTGGTGAGGGTCTCAATTCTGTGGAGAGAATGAAACGAAGAGATGTACAAATAGAGCATGAGTGGCTATATTGATCGACTAAAACGATACTTGACTTACTTAATGGACAATTATTTTGGGAGCTGAAAAAGAGTCATACCCACCATCAAATATGTTCGAATTGGCAAAAGTCGTATTGATTCATGGTGATTTGGACATTAACGTAGCCGCTAAGATGTGGGTTTATTAAATCGGGAAATACAGGCTTACGCCATGTGCTCAGCCATTCTTCGTTAACCAATAAAACATGCTATTCCCCTTGGATTGCTTCTTGAACATAAATTGAAATGATGAGCAAATTAAAACAATTCGTTTTGTCAATTTGATGTTATAAAGCTTTTATTAACTCTAGTAATTTAGTCTTCATGTAATTAACTACATTATGTGGTTGTACAATCAAATGTTTCACTTCACGTTCTTTCCTCTTCGATAACTTTAAATTATGTTTAGTTTGTTCTACAAAACACACACTTTTCTATTATAGAAACAAAATCACAGGGTATTCATACACTGTAGCTAGCAGGCATTATCGATCATTTATCACGACTTTTTCAACGTTGTTTCTCAAGTCTATACGTAATCTTTTAATTAAATAAAGGCTGCGGGTAAATAATTCAGGGTACGTTACCTATAACCTTGCAATTTTACAGAGCTAAAGTGAAGCCATCTTATCGTCTCTTCTCTGAGTCCGGGAAAGTTCCAATAAAACAACGTTCGGATGGCTTCCGCGTGATTTGACTCGCCTATTGTGCACCTTGTAGAGTAGGATGCCCTCGGAATATATTTATGACCGCCGAATATATTTATTCATGATATTCTATTTCAGGTAAAATACTTTTCTTGGTTTTATTTTCTGCTACTAAAGGCTGAAAAAGGAGAATCTGCTAATATAACAATCCTGCAACATCCACGAGTACAAAAATATTGACTTTTATTTAGGTATCAGTGTATATAAGCGTGGGGGATGACGTCACTCGACGAGATGTACCACAATGAGCATCCGGTCGAAGGGTGACTGTGCCTTTTTTATCGTTGTCACATAAAAGGAAAATAAACAATCTATTTTGAAAAAATAAATAACACTAACATATTTTTCAAAGCGATCCGCTTTTAAAAATATACTGATAGATATTATAAGACATTTCCTATGGCTATGGGTGAAAGCATTAACCCAGTACATAACAAAATATAGTAGCGTGATGATAAAGTACAACTTAGGAAAATCTTCAAACCCCCGGAATATTCAATTTGAATCTAGAAGCCTAGATAATCTTTCTACAGGCAACTGCCCCTTGTACACACACAATCGTGTATGGGCACTCTAAGCTTCGATTCACGCAACTACAATTGATTCTCTTTCTTAGCGGCTATTACTCGCACACTTTCCCTTGGCTTATTTTGGCAACTACCTAGGTATTCTCGCATTCAAACATAAAGTTTGTCGATTCTATATCGCTAGTAAGATGTGTAGACTAGCTAGGTAGTTGTAATGGCGCAGAATTATTAATGTGCGAATAATAATGGGATATCTCCGAGGTTTCATAACATGAAAGTTCACTGAGGGGACTGCAATTGATGCATGTGAAACATAAAGGCTTTTTTATGAGGCCTATAAATAATTTGGTCAAAGAATGTGTAATAATAAGTGAGGGTTAATAAGGAAATAACATTTACCGATCGAAAAAAACATTTGTGGTTCAAAAGTATCTTCAACGCGACGTTTTAAGAAAATAGTTTCAAGATTGGAATGTCAACCAGTTACACAGTGCCGTCAAGATATAAATTAGTCCAGTAATAAACCGTAATTGGTGCTGCATATAAATGTCTGTAGAGAGTTGCAATATGTGCTGCATGTGTCGCAGCGTGGCGTACGACGAGGTTCATTAAATTATATTAAAGGTTTAGGGCAAGTGGTTTGTCTTCAGTGGTTTCAAGATTTTAATAAAATTAGCATTGGCTTGCAATCACACAAATGTTTGAAGTGGCTCACCACTTGTGTACAGGGTGGCAGGGACATCGGCGCGTAATCTAATAAAAAGTATGCAGTACATGATTCTGAAACGCGTTAAAAAATTTCGTTGGTTAAAAAAGAAGAAATTGCTTTTCCATACACTTCACTGAAAGAGGAGTATTTTGTTGATAACCGACAAAAATTTCTACTCTGGAGGTCTAGAATCATGTGCTGCATGCATGGCAACAGTACGCGCATCAATGTCCCTGCCATTTTGTATACCAATATCATGGGCCACCATACGCGGATTAACAAAGCTTTACTTACGAAAGTGCGCGAAGCTTGATAGGTTCCAATATTCACGTAGTAATTAAATAACAATACTTCGCAGACCAGCATCATTGAGAGATTAATTAATGAACCTCTGTGATCGTCTCCAAAGAGAAACCACATTATTTTGCAATTACATTCGAATAGTTAGCTTCCAATTATAGCTACATAACATAACGTTAATAATTACAGTAATTAAATTAATTAAATAATCAGTTTGTTACATTTAACAAACCAGAAAGCACATATTTATGTTTATTTATATATGCTGTAAGGTAAACCAGAAACTTTATAATAAAAAAACACTTAACAGTAAAATTATCTTTACTAATCGCTTACTAATTGATTACTTGGGAATTTTTAAGTAGATAAGATAGTAAAGCTAGAAAGTTCCGGTCTGCATCTACCCTTATATACAATGAAATGCATTTACAGTCTTACCTACTCAATCGAAAATTATTCATCAAAATGAAACTGAATCACCATAATATTATAACTTTGATTGAATATTCAGCTACATAATATTAGTTCTCCTGATCTTGGTACGAATACTGTCTATGTAATAATCAACATTGTAGTGGAAGACAACCTTGCGTGCTCGCCTCATAGGCGTTTAACCTTATCAGACTTCACTATAATTTTATGTATACGGCAATATTACCTGTATTTATGTTTTCTCACTTTCTCGGTTTTTCTTACTGAATACATAAGTTTAACGCTAAAGATCTCTAATCTCGTAACTTCAGTTTGTCACATAATAATAATCAAAAATTATAAATGGCTTTATTAGATAACATACTTCAGGATCTTGATAACATTTCGGTGGCAAAGTCTTATAAGTGCGATGCGGAAACATGTTGCAAATTAATTAATCATCCCACTAAATCTTTAATTATTATTGCCCAAAATATCCGCAGCATTCACAAAAATATTAATGATTTTATTGCACAATAAACTAGGCTTACGTTTGAGCCTGACATTATCATACCGACTCAAGTTTGGCTGTCTAAGGATAAGCCACCACCTGTTATGGACAATTATTCATGCTATTTCTCTAAGAAATGCCTCAACCAAAACGATGGTATCGTCATTTATGTCAAACATGGAGTTAAATGTACGATAGAGGAACCTGACCCAGTCGGTGCAAATTTTTTACTTATATCAATTAGGACTTGATATTGTTATACTGGCCGTTTACAGATCTCCATCTATTTATTGTATTGAGGATTTTTTTAACTCTGTTGACGGCTTGCTTCGACCTTGTAAAAGTAAGAATATTGTCTTAATTGGAGACGTTAATATAGATATTAAGCACAATAACATCGATCGAAACAGCTCGTCATACTTAAATCTCTCTGCCAAATTGGGGCTCCTTCCTGGTCATACGTTTCCGACTCGAATAAATAGTTGCCTAGATCACATTATGATTAAAACTTCTTTAGCAGCAATAGTGACTGTGATCGAGTCAACGGTAACAGATCATGATTCGGTTCTTCTTAGTCTATCCTATAAACGGGAACAAATGAAGAGCAATCAAATTGTTAAAACTGACTTAGTGGCGACGGTCAAGCAGATAGAATCAACAAATGCTGCTGATGCTGAACACGCTGTTACTCTTTTTATCGAAGCGTTCTCAAGTGCAATGAAATCAAACACTATAAGTTTTACTGTTCCTGGGCATTAATAAAATACTTAAGCCATGGATAACACCCGGATTATTGCGGTGCATCTGTCACCGGGATAAATTACATAAAAATCTGAAGAAAGATAATAATAATCTAATTCTTCTATAAAAGTTACCGAAATTTCTGTAACGCCCTATTGAGAAAGTTTAAAATAAGTGATGAAAAATCTTTCTTAAAGAATGCAAGAACCAATAAAGAGACTTGGTCGGCTATTAAGTCCATTACGGGTACTAATAAAAAGAAAATCTCTGCTGATTATCTGCTGAATATTCGAGATAGCGCAATTGATGCTGTTGAGGACGTCAATAATTTTTAATAAATATTTCGCAAATGTAGGAAGGTTAATAGCAGACAATATTTCACAATCCTTTCCAACCACACAAACTAACTCCAATAATTACAACATATCTCGTACCATAAATTCGATGGCTCTGCTCCCGCCGGATGAAAGTGAGATCGAGGCCCTAATCATGAATATGAAAAAGGACAGTGCGATTGGCTGGGACTGTATTTCAAATAAGTTCTTTAAAATGTCAAGACATATTATAGTTCCACTTTTTACCATCATAGTTAAATTGTGCTTTGAGCAGGGTGTTTTCCCCAAAGTATTCAAAAGAGCTCTCATTTCACCTGTCCACAAAAGTGGGGCACGAGACAGTGACACCAATTACAGACCAATTTCGGTCGGTGTAAACAGTATCTCTTTCATTTAAACGGGTCCTTTAATATTTTGTATGTTTCGTAAGCGAGAACATCGTTAGCTAGCTAGACGTTTCCTCGTCGGTGGTGAGACAGATGCCTTAAATCTGTGTTTGTTGTGCTCCGTCATTAATTATACCTCAGTAGAAACTCAAACACTAAGTTAATTTAAGAGAAGCGGCTCCGAGTCGCAATTGATAAGGTTACTTAACTTTGAAAGGAACAGTACTTACCACTGATACTTATTTACTTCTTCATTAACATCATACGTTCCAAAATAATTAATCGGTTAATTAGTCGGTTTGACCTTTTTGCGTGGTCAGCTAGTGACAAGAAATATTGGTTTTGGCAGATGCTATCATACCTTGGGTACCTATAATTTATGAAAGAAGGTGTATGAAAAGAAAAAAAATACCATGTCGGTTCTGCTTATTCATATAATTAGCCATCTCAATTAGCAGGCGTTGGCCAGAGAATAGTCATTAGCCAATTAGTTAATGGTTCTCTTACTGAATGGACGAGCCAGAACATGGCGTTTATTGGTGAAAATTACACAATTTTCAGATCAGTAGCGAAAAGCGCTTTAGTGGTGAAAAGCGCGCGCTATCCACATCCCTAAAGATTTTAGATCAGTCGACCGTGAGCACATACACTTGGGCTGCCTAAGACTAAACTCTTTTAGAAAAAATCTCCACGTCATCAGTATTATTTTCTCCGAACGAAATTGCAGTAAATATGTGTAGGTAAAGGGAAAGTTGCCAAAGGTTGCATTTTAAAGTTTTGGGAGGTATTCGATTTTTGCATTTATGAATGAGTTTGATGATGGTTTTAACGCTCTTCTAATCTCTGATTAAATAAATGACAACCCATCAAAATCAATTAATAAAGCAACTGTAGTTAATGATGAATCGACGTATTGAATTGTAATTGATTAAAATGAAGTAGATAGCGATAAAATTCTGTAATATATTATTTTAACTGAATTAAAACGTTTGACACTGTGTTAATGTACATCAAATACAGAAATGCCTCTACCCCATTTTCAAATAGAATAAAAACTCGTATCTACATTCCAATTAAATTGCGTTTTCATTTGAATAAGCATTTCCACAATTAAATTATTCAAATATTGTAATTAAAAAAGGTCTAATGTCTAATTTCGCATAATTTCCATCACTCGAAGCGTTCAAGTGGACGACATGGCTCCATAAAATCTTTTTTATTCAAATAATGATCGTGTGTTGTCTAAAATAAAATCAAAAATCAAAAATCAAAATCAAATTATTTTATTTCACATAAACCTGCAAGGACACTTATGAAACGTCAGAAGCTAGGTGCATGGTTCCGATTTGTCGCTTCCTATGGAGAAGAGCCGGGTTTTACAATGTTTTCAAATTACTGTGATAATAGGTATGGGAGGACAGTGCAGGCCTGTCAATAAGTACCATGTACTTAGAGGAATGAAAATAAAGAATAGAAAATCGTCTATAAATCTAGTCCTTAAGGCCTACAACGTTCTCCCATTCACAATATGTAAAAGAATCTACATTAGTAAGATCAACCTATTTAAACCAAGTTACATGATTTTCATGAGAATCACTAACAAATAGTTGATATTAGAAGTGATACATAATGTCAAAAAATGACGAGAAGATGTCAGAAAGTGTAAATTAAAAATTTAAAAAAGTAGTGGGACGGCTAATGAAAATGCCTCCTCTGTTTGGCGTTTTCATTGACCGTCCCCCGACATGACAAAGCCTTGATCAAAATATTTCCTACAACTTAAACGGCCAATAAATATTTTTTTTTTAACTTTTTAGTTTTTTTTTGGGTCGGGGGTTTTTTAAATTTTAAATTTAAGTTTTATTTCCTATAAATTTTAAATTTAAGTTTAAAAAGAACTTAATGTCTCACATAAATCTGCGCAGCATTGCGTATGTTTCCCACAGTGAAGTTTGTTACAAATTTATCGTCATTCCTCGTCCTGATCACCATTTATCCATAACCTATTCATTGAGACCTTTTCAATGAACCCAAACACGATACTTCTGCTGTTTGTTGGTGAGTTACTTGGGTATCCTGGAAATTCCAGGTGTTGCTCCAACATCAGTTCAAGGTTACTTTGTTCGTCTAATATCATTGAAGTAATAGAATACTAAATTTCGACTTTCTCAGACCCGTGGAAGATGCTCAAATCCCTTCAACGACTATAAAAGAGCTGATAATCTTCAAACGGCTGAACCGATTTTGATGAAACATGTCTAAGAACACTCCCGACTAATTAACCTTTCAAACAGAAAAAACAAAATCAAAATCAGTTCATCCGTTCGGGAGCTACGATGCCACAGACAGACACACACACAGACACGTCAAACTTATAACACCACGTCGTTTTTGCGTCGGGGGTTAAAAATAAAAATAATAAAATGAACATTGTAATTTGGGAGCAGTTAATAGACTCTCACACAGTTATGCTGTTACTGAGGTACCAGGGAAGCTACATGTGCAAAAGGAATTAATGCCAAACTTCCCTGTCTTCAACATAGTCTTTTATCTTAAAAAATACCAGGACTCGACGAAATTCAACGACATTCGACTCGACGAAATTGTTGAGTTTGTAACGTACAAACTGATAACAAAACTTCTTCAATGTTAATTTTTACAGGAAACACTTCACAATGTTACGAGCGAAGACAAAGATTTTGCAAGGTTTTGGCGATGTTTTCGAATTCCGTTCGGGGCTCGAAAACGAACAATGCGTTTTGAATATTTATCTATTAAGTATATTATCAGTTAAGTATGTTTTAAAAAAACTCATAAGTTTTCTTGCGAAGTTTCCTTACTAAAAGCCTCCCATTTCAGTCATTTATAAATAAAACTAATGTGGAAGCCACTCAAGATAATTGCTTTCGATAACGACACCTACACTCCACTGCCACTGTTATTGCCCCACGACTTTGGACACTAGCCAAAGATGGAAAACTGTCCGTGCCACTGTCCCATGACTTTGGACACTAGCCAAAGATGGAAACCAGTCCCTAAGAGTGCCACAGTACAACATAAATTGCCGGAAAAGTTCTTTGAGCGACATGAACTATATCGATAGGTATGTGAACCCGAACCCGCACAATAATACGATAAACTTCTGTTACACAGTGTGTTATTATTTGGACCCCTTACAGAACAGAAAAAAAATAACGAATCTTAGTGTGTTCATGGGACTCCTGTTTATTCCCAAAGCCTACATGTTCCGCTCTTTATAAAACTGTTGGAGCGATGAAAAGTTTTTGAATGTGAGAGTAATATACAGTGCAGCGTAATTGTTATGTGCACGCTGTTTTACGCACGGTGTATGTAGAGTACCAAGTGAATCGAGTATTTAAGTGTTAATGGCACGAAAAGCAGTTCTCACTAACAATAATTGAAAATAAAGTTAAAATTCTTTTTATGGTAGCTCATTGTGAATATTCGAACTTTATTATTATTTTAATAGCATGCGAGTGGTTATTTATTTGTTTGATCAACACAGTGTTTTTAATTGCGGCCTAAACTCAGTTGCTATTTGTAAATTGTGTAAGTTGTTGTGTCTTACCTGAAACATAAATGTAAGAAAATTGTTTATAGTAATTAGTAAAACTTACAAAACATCTTTTGAAATACTTCAATATGCTAAAAAGCTCAATAATTGTACTACTTAGTAACAACCTAAATACGATTATACTTATTATCTCTATTAACAAGAAAATGTTATTGGAAAAATAGTAATTATCTCTGTTACTCCATAAACAAAATTATTTCTCTATCATGTACGAGTAAGTGGTCCTATTCAGCCCACTTTCGGCAAAAACACGATAGAAAACCAATATGCAGGTCCAATAACAACTTACTAGCACTTTACTTTTATTATAAGTAGGTACGCTTCTAAAAACTAAACGTGATAACATTTCGATGGAATAACGAATAGGTACACAATTTGTTGGGTTTATTTTTTCATTACTCGTGCTAATCATATCGATCAATTAAGTTATATCTATAAAAGGTATCTACTAATTCTATGCTATAACTTTTCAAGTCAATAAAAGTCCCTTCAATATATATTAAATTTTATTTCGTATTTGATTCCCTTCTACAGAGCTCATAACATGAAAGCAATATGAAATATCAAATAAATCATAAATATACACACACATACAGCCTGTTCTGAAACATAAATTGGTTTCAGGAAAAAGTTGATTGAAAATTTTTAAAAGTTGCTTGGAAAATGGGTAAGATCTGGTAAAACTGAAACTGTTTTTGTCTTTGGGATTTTTGTATGAATTACAAAAATTTGGACAGGACAACGACTGCCGTGTCGGCTAATATATAAAGAATAATTATTTATTTATTTTATGGAAACAAGCAAAAGTGCACCATCACGTCTATTAAAAAAACATTTCTATTTATATACAGAATAACAGACAAAAAATAATGAAATTTGCCATATAAATTTTATATAAAAGAGTAGGAAGAATGGGTTTGTATATGGGAATACGATAAAAGCAGATGTGGTTGTCCTAATGAACATCGATGTGAGCGCTACCCACGCGCGGTATCCACTCGTGACATCCTACTTTATAGAATGGTCTAGATATAACGTTTATAGCCAATTACTCATTTATTTCCAGTTTATTTTATAAAATAATAGGAAGTGAAAATTTTATAAATGTTAAGATGCGATATTCTATAGAACATCAAACAGTTTTAAGCAATATAACTGCAGTAACTTCGTTCCTTTCTTGTATTTATGCTGTTATGCCTACCTTATTACAAAAGTTTCTTGGGTAAAGCTCTGAATAACTTCTTGCTAGGTAAAATTATTTGTTCTGCGATTTACATAAATTGGCTGATTATTTAGAACAAACTTATATCAAGACGAAATCTTCCACAGTGAAATCGAATAAGCCTATATGAACTAGGTGATAAAAACGCGTAGATAATACCCAAATTTCCATTTCGATTATTTTCGAATAATCGAAATGGCAATTTGGATAACGACTTGTATACAATTGTATACAAGTCGTTATTTGCTAGAATAATCGAAATGGAAATTTGGGTATTACGCGTTTTTATCACCTAGTTCTATAACAAATTAGGATCTCGTAAAAATATAACCTGAAATCGGAGATATCAACAGGAGCACATATTCTTCGGGTTCGATGTTTTCTGGCAGCGAATTAAGTAACGAGAAAAGATAATCCTCGTCTGTAAATCATTTGCTCAACTTTTCTTAAGAAATTAAAAATGCTCTTATTCGCGTCTTCATTGAAAATAATGAAGTGTTCACTGTCGTCTGGCAGCCGCGAGCCTGTCTCTTGTTTTAAATCGTTATGAATGATAAAAAGAACATTGTAAATGCCTACTTATAGCATTGTCTCGCCCGGAACAAATGACGATTTGCACCCGTCGTTGGCAGGAATAACTTTTGCCCGTTTCAGCGTGTTGCCCTTCGTTGTCACTCCAAAAAACAACGCAGCTCTACATAAGCTGACATAAGGGAATGTGAGGTGAGAATTGTAGAAGTGGGTTCATTATAGTGAATACGAAAGCTAATGGGAACACACATTAGAGAAAGGGTACGAGTTATTTAGTGGAAAAAATAATAAATAATGTCATCTATTCAGTGTCTAATTGACTTAATCATATAAGTAATAGGCACACCACAATTGCAGCGGTAAATCCACTCTGAGGATTGGATTGAGAGGCGCCACGGCGTCCTCACCTTCTGCCTGACGCAAGCCCTCACCGGACACAGTTGTTTCGGGAGGTTCCTGTTTCACATACACATCACAACTGATCGACTTATTGACAATTCAAAAGTGCCTGTAAATGGTTTAATTGAAATAAATGCTTTGAGTTTGAGATTGAGTTTGACATAATGCCGGAGAAAACGCCGGGGGTTTCCACTGCGTAGATCGCCCGTACGATCGATCATACGATATAGGTCTGCTCGGCTTTGGCGGAGCTCCACCGTAGCCTTGTGGACGCGATCGGCGGCGGCGATCTCTCCCATCCAGCCCTGGTCCAGGCCATTCTCCGGAGCGAGAGTGCATGGGTAGCCGTAACCTCTTTCTGCGAAGCAGTAATGCTCGCGAAGAGGGAGGTGGCGCACATGAGGGAGGTGCAGTAAATGCGCCCTCATGGCACCAGCGGCTGCAGGAGATACCCTGGGCATCGGGAATCCCAAGCATATTCCCGGCCACCGTAGGCGCGTGCTTGCGGACGGCTAGTAATGGCTAGCTCGCTGTCCGGTAAGGACCAAGTCTGGGTCGACGGTGTGTTGTGTTCCACGCGTGCCTCAAAGAGTTTTCAGCACCAACTCATGGGGCCCGCAAGGGCCGATGCCTGCCAGGTGTGCGGGTTGGTCTAAAAAGATACCGTGGCCCCTGAAACACAGGCAAGTGAAGGAATACGGGTGGGTTTTAGTCAGTAAAAGTCTGACATGCCCTCCCTTTGATAATTTCTCAAAAAAAAAGGTATAAAGTGACGAGTGAGTGTAAGGTATGAAGTGGTATTATGATTTAAAAAAAATACTGATTCTATTACAAAAATTGATTCCAACGATGGTTCACAACTTTATCAACTTTTAGACAACTCAAGGCTGTCTTTAACCTATTGCAAGCCCTGAGTATATTAGGATAATGGCGCCCCTATGACTTTAACAAAACACTATTGTGTTAGAATAAACAAAGAAAATAGATAAGCAAGCTTCTAAATTTATTTGTATTGACAGTCACATTAAATAAATAATTAATGTAATATAGTTCACAAAAGTAACTCTTTAAGCATTCACAGGTTAGTACACACGGTGACTGTATTATATACGTTGTATTATTTAAACTGATCTAAGTATGCTGAAATCGGAAAACCTAAGTTTTGGGCGAGAGTAGAGTAGCTTCGCGCATACAAAAGCTAATAAGCAAATTAGCATTGTAGTCAGTAATTTAGGTTCGATTTATTCGAATTAAAAAAGTTTTTCGATAATAAATATCGGTTATCGTTTAGTGATCTGGCAGGAACCAGGGGGCCCCTATCGATCACAGGGCCCTGGGAACTTGCCCAGAATGCCCAGTGGGAAAAAGGGGTCTGAGAAAACTCGAACCAAAGCTGCACTTGAGTTAGTTAGAGACTCCGCAAGTCTTACAGAAATCTAACGTCTAGTTTCTACTGTGTGCATACTTTAGGTTGGTTTGAAAACTTGAAAGCTTTTGTAACTAGTCAGCTTGAACTCTGTGTATAATATACGTAAGGAAGGAATGCTTGGTTTTGCAAAACTACCTTGTAAAAGTTGTTCTCCAAAAATACATTGAAAAAAAAATATAAGCTTCCATTTATTTTGTTATCAGGCTTTATAAAACATTTTTTAAAGAATGAACTAACGCCCACTTCTTTTGATAGCGTATTAAGCGCGTTTTGGCTAAAGGACTATTATTGTAGCAGATGGCGTTCTATAGTTTCTACCTAAACAATTGGCAAGAAGGCGTGAGTTTTTATGTGTAATTTTTTTCACCTTACCGCTATTTAAATGACGTGAAGCCAGTGTTATTTAATACGGGAACAAAATTATCCAACATTTTCTCTATTTTACTTTATCTTCAATAATTACCTAATCGAAACGATTCACTCAGCACCATTAAGATCATAGAATGCAATGGCCCATAAATTCTCATTATCTAGTGTGTGATGCGCCAACCTATCCACTCAGTCTACTCCCTCGCGGTGCCGGAGCAAGCGTGTGCAAATAAATTTACAATTAGTACTCTCGCTAATCGAGCGATGAAAGGAAATGTGGAAACAAATGATCGTGTGAACTCGTGAAAGTAGGTAGACAGAATAGCTGAAGCATAAAAATAATTAAAATATAATAATTAACAATCACATTTTGCGCATTTCAATTTCCGATTGGACCTCTACTAATCAGAAAATCTATAAGACCGTGAACGTTCCGAACAATCACAAATGTCACGGGCAACAGTTGTGGCCGTTGTCAAAGTTATCACTTTAAATCATTTTCGTCGAATTGAATGTGCAACGTCCAGCCCGGTTGGAATGAAAAGTTGCCGTTATTAACGATACAACCAGTAAGGGATATGAGAAATGATTTAAATAAGTGATGTTGAAATGGACAAAATGGTAAATGGTTCTTATAAAACAACCGTGAGTATAGGAAACGTGAGTAATCAAATAACTTGTGATGGAAGTTGTTTCTCGCTACGCACTCCATCGAAAGTTGACTAACTTAACACTAAGTTAGAGCCAGCCAGAGTCCAACCAACCTGGCCACTACATAAGGGTAATGCAAAATATTCTAATATTAATTTTTATTGTAAGTTCTTCTACCAGATGCATACTAAGACTTACCTACCTATTATTCTGACAAAATGTAAAAGTGACGTTCTTGGTAGAGACTTCTTAGTTTATCAAAGTATTTTCTACTTTGTACGCTTAAAGAAACTCAATTATTTTGGACCAATCATTTTACAATGGAATAAATGAGCTTGAACGAAAATGTATTGCTGTTGTGGGTTTTATAATATTTTTTCTACTTGTTTCACTTCATTTGATACCAGCTTCTGCCCGCGACTTCGTTGCCGTGGAAGTCGTAAGACGTGATGTCTTACAAAGTTTTTTTTTTGGATGGGAAATCATCAAATACCTTCTCCCGCTCTGGGCGTGTCAGACTTTTACTGACTTGAAACCCACCAGTGTTCCTTCACTTGCCTGTGTGCCAGGGGCCACGGTATCTCTTTTGAAGAGCCTGCACCCCTGAAAGGCATCTGCCCTTGCGGACCCCACCATGTCTGACATAGTGCATGTGTGCAGCTATATTTGTTTAACAGCATGCGCCGTCTTTAATTAGGCTAGATACAAAGAGGTAGCAACTCGGCAAAATTTTGAACATAATAATATCTTCCAAAGACTTTTCACTCCCTGAGAATTTCAACATGTTCTTTTGTGGATGATCGCTTGATTTTGAATATTTTAAATTGTAAATAACATCACCAAATGCTCATTCTCATTCTAAGTTGTCTGATCTATAAATACCGTCCAGTGGTTCGACTTAAGACAATACTTTTAACATTTAACTCTTTTCGTTGGCAATTTCAATCCCTCCATGTTTTTCTTACAAATAAAGTAATATCATCCCGAGAAATATATCTAAATGAAAATGTCGTCTTTCAAGAAAACTTCGCAATTAAAACTAGCTGGAAACTGAAAATGTGTTTTCTTGAGTTGCGGAAATATACATTTATGTTTCGTTGAAATTAAAGTTCAGACGTCGTTATCAATGCCTGCAGCGTGCTTTAAAATTAAATTGATGCCAAGTTTAAAGTGTTTCCTGATTCTTATGAATGTTTTAAGTGGGAGCCATAATATGGAATAAACTAAAAAACTGGTTGCTGCAAAATAACATCTCTTTTCATGATTGTTTGATTTCGTAATATTTTCATCGAGCTAGACCCACGTTGTACACAGCACAAACATTACATATTACAAGTTCCAGTTTTTTCGAAAAACTGGAGAGAACCCGCACCCCTTCCTGGCATCGGTCCTTACAGACCCCACCAGTTGGTGCTAACATCTCTTTAAGGCGCGCGTAGAACACAACGCGCCGTCGACCCGAGCTTAGTCCTTACCGGACAGAGAGCTACCCATTACTCACCGTCCACAAGCCCGCGCCTGCGGTGGCCGGGAATCAGCCTGGGATTCCCGACGCCCAGGGCGTCTCCTGCCGAGGCTACGGCCGTGAGGGCGCATGTATTTCATCTCCCTCACGTGCACCGCCTCCCTCTTTGCGAGCATTACTGCTTCGCAGAAGGAGGTGACGGCTACTCATGCACTCTCGCTCCGTACCATGGCCTGGACCAGAACCGGACTCGAGAGATCGCCGCCGCCGATCGCTTCCATGAGGACACTGTGGTGATCCGCCTAAGCCGGGCAGATCTCCACCGTATGCTCCACCGTGTCCTCAGGGCAATCTTCGCAGTGGAAACAACCGGGGGTTTCCTAAATTCATGTATAACAAAGCAAACACAGCTGGAATTAGTAAGCCTTAGGAGTTAAAGAAAAATAATCTTTTCAAAGAACATTTTTAGTATACAGCAAAATACGAATACAGTCTATTGAAAAAGACCAAAATAAATTACATATCAAAAAGTCAAGCATACAAATCCGCCGTATTGACGGAACTACAGTATAATGGAACAATATGGTGGGATTTAATATAAAGTAATCTATCTGTAGAAGACGGGAAAAAATGCAATTATGTTGCCTCGTTTACATACTAAATCTTCTCAAATTACTACTTACCAGTATTATACATGCGTTGGAACTATACCTGTATGTTATTTTTAACGGATTCACCCCTGGGCAATTATGCTGACCGTCCTTCCGGACACTTAAAGCCTCTTAGTTAAAGACAGTGTTTGCCCACACCACACAACTCACTGAATATTGTATGCGCTGAGTGCTCAGCTACTTATACGTCATTTACTAACCTCAGGGGGTGGTCACATTGCCTATGAATAAGGCTAATTTATAATTGTAAAGAGGTTATTTCATGCCAACTGAATTTCCATCAACATTTTTAGTCAGTATTAATCATTACCGTTTCTCGATAAAGAGAATCCAAACTCAATGTAAAAGAGAAAATAGAAAACGAGTACTCATGTTTAAGAATGAAGTATGATAAGATAGGTAGCTAACAATTTCTTTGATAACTTGATAAGTTCAGCGGACTAGGTGAGAGGAGACTTACATGAACAACTTATTAGTGGAATAAATTAATTATCTTAATTCTAGGTGCGGGTTATTCGAAAGAGATACCGTGGCCCCTAGCACACAGGCAACTGAGGGAACACGGGTGGGTTTTAGTCAGTAAAAGTCTGATACGCCCTCTTGTTCCACCCAGAGCGTTAGAAATTATTTGATGATTACCCACCCAAAAAAAAAACCATGTCGTGTTTGCAAAAAGGCGAAAAGAAATATGTCTTCATCTGGAGATTTCCCAATTCCAATAAGTCCGTTTCGTAATTCCCTTTCTTCGTCTAGATTCCAGCACGGGGGTGACTGACGAATATCTTTATAAATAATTCGAAAGGGCTTTTCTTTGACGTATACGTCTCCTTTGTTGTTGAATTGAGAATAAGGCTTCGAAATAAGTAAGAATTGTTAAGCTGGCCTTTATTCGAAAATGAGTTTGAATCAATCTTTACTTTCTTTGTATTCATGAATAAGAATTAACATATAAAATAATGTATGACAGCTTTCAGTACAAACAGTGAAGTGTTTAAGATGTTTTAAACTTTATGCACGAATATTTAATCGAATATTACGAATAGTTTTGAGTCTTACAATGTTGGAAATCTCTTTTAATTGGATACCATAAGAACGAATTTAAACATTATAATATTTGGTTTCATTGATAGCTTTTTAGGTGGTGATGGAAAAAATAACGTTGTGCTGGGAATAACATACAGATAGCCGATGGGGCCGAAACGTTCTGGATACCAGTGACTGCATACTGGAGGACTTAGTGTTAGAGGGTTTCCCACAAGGTGAACCAATGACCTTGTGAATACCGCAAGAATCCACTGGATGCGAGAAGCACCGAAAACGGTCCAAGTGACTGTGCTCGGGGGAGGCTTATGTCCAGTAGTAGACGTCTGAAATGATAATGATGATGATTGGGTATGAATAATTATACGACAACAATAACGTTACCTTGGATTAAACACATGATTCTGAATCTGTGCTGTTTTTAGCGTGTTAAAAAAAATTACTTAGCTGTTCCATACATTTAGACAGCGCAAGTATTGCATTTTCTACGAAACAGTAAGTTTTTTTGACAAGCAACGAAAAATTTCTAAGTCTAGTCTAGAATTATATGATGGATTCATGGTTCCAGTTTTCGCTGTTTAAAATTGTCATATATCGTAGAAAGTTTCCAATGAAGAATGGCGTGAGAAGATTATGTCCATGTAGGCTTATCTTTGTTGATAAAATTGTTTGATAAAAATGACGGGCAGTTTGATTTTACGACTGGATATTTTTTTAATTAAACGCATTCCGTTTCATAAAAAAACTGTGGGGAATGAAGCATGATATTAAATGAAGTTTGTGATCAGAATCAGAATCAGAATCAGAACTTTATTTGCTATGAATGTAGGTACAGTTATAAGATGTTGTACATAAATTGATGAGATCGGCTACAGTCTACCTTACGGCGTGCAAATTATTAGGTACATAAATTAAACTATTAATACAAATTAAATAATGTCAGCAAAACAAAACAGAAATTAAAGTGATGTCAATTAATATTAATATAGTCGGGTACATAAGTCATAATTGGTCAAATTTGTAATTAAATATAACAATCATAATCAGGGTAAGTTTATATCATTTAGAAAGTCTTTCACTGAGTAATAACATTTGTCTAATAGTAGCGCAGTAACCTTAGATTTAAAAATATTTACTGAATAATCCTTAAAACTATGAGGTATTTTATTATAAATGATAGGTCCCATTGTCATAATACTTTTCCTTAACAGTGCTGTTTTGTAATTACCCGAATGTAGCAAGTTATTATATTGGGATCGCAAGGGGCCATTACGTGTTCTTATATTGGCCAGTGACGGAAATAAGTCTATGTTGGCTTTTACAAAAATTGCCACCTCTAACATATACAAACATGGAAAAGTTAGCAGATTCAGAGACCGAAACACAGGTTCACAGCTGTTTGTGCTTTTAAGGTTTGACATAGATCTAATACACCGTTTCTGGGCTTTAAAAATTACCTCCCTCTCACTACAATTACCCCAAAATATGACTCCAAATCTTAACACTGACGCAACCAGTCCATGATAAGCTAGTAGAAGTGTATCATTGCTAACTTTGTGTGATAGGTTATACAGTACGTAGGCTGATTTATTTAACTTCTTACATACGTCATCGGCATGTGGTTTCCAAGTCAAATTGTTGTCAATCAGGATGCCTAGAAATTTTGCTACACAAGTTGTATCCACTTTTTGACCATCATAACTAACATTAATATGATCAGCGCGTATCCTTTGGTAGAAGTGCATTACTTTTGTCTTTTTTAGATTTATTATTAAGTTATTTGTTTCCAGCCAGTCTATAATTGTTTCTAACGTTTCATTAATTTCCCTTTCGTAGTTTTCTTTATTGGTACACTTAATGATCGCTGTACTATCGTCTGCAAATAGTACCATAGGTTGTCGTGTCTGTCGTGGCAAGTCATTTATATATAAAAGAAATGATGAATGAATGATGAGTGATCACAATGAAGATGTTCTAATGGTTTCTTTGGTATTTTGAATTCCAAACACAAATTCATCGAAGCAAAAGCTTTTCCAGGTATTATTTTGTAAGACAGAAATAATTAAATAACCATAAAGTCAGCACTCTGTGCCAAGACTATGCTTCTTATAGTTTTATCTCAAGCTAAAACTGGGAAGTAGAGAAGCCAGTGCAGCAAGCATAATAAGTGTTTAATTAAATACTTTAATTAGAGCTCTGGATCGTGTAATCGTGTATTGTTTCAGGAATAAAGCGCGAGTAAGACCTAGATTATGTTCTTAATATTTATTCTGCCAGTCTGAGAAACTTTGTGAATAAATTTAAGTAAGTAAGATATCAAGGCAAGTTTTAAGGAAATGCTTTAAATGACCACAAAGTCGGTTCTAGACAATATTACAACGTATTCTGTAGAAGGTATTCAGATGAGCTTTTTCGAATCTAGTTTTAATGCAGTTACCATTGGAAGCTATACCTACCTACCTGATGAAAGGGTTACTTGAAGTGACTCTTTTGATGTCCCATTAGTGTCTGGTGTGATTGTTGTGTGTATGTGAGGCGCGTGTGAAGTGTGCACATTATTGGTCAGGGACTAGGTAATAATGTTGGACATTGGTTCACGTGCGTGTCCCCGAGGACAGACGTGATCAGTTTGCGTGATAACATTCGCTTTCACGCTGTTGCACTGTAACGAGTGATGGTTGGTGATTTATATCGCATGTCTTATATTATCAATAGATTATCCATAACAAATCGCATAAATATAACTATTCAATAAGTTCATCTAGTATTAAAGTGCTTCATTTTATCTATTTTACTTAAAATCTTCTGTATGATTATTGGATGAAATGAATATTTGTATCAACAAGAATAATTAAACTCTAATCCTTACAAAGATATCTGTATCAATGTTAATCACTGTCTTAATTAACACTGATATTTTTGCATCGTATTTCGGTTGGAAGGCTTCTACGGGAGTTCAATGAACTATGTGTTGATTGAATAACAATGTATATTGTTAACGTGTAGCATACATCTCAAGAGACCTCACTAACTGGAGTTGTTCCACAGATTCTGGCATACAAAGGCATTGTGTAGACATAGTGGTCTGAAAGGTCCTACCAGTTTAGCCATATACGGCTAATAACGTATCAGCTAGGTACTATGGAAACGGATCAGTGCATTTAGTGATTGGTTTTATTGCATCACAACACGACACAGTCTTCTGTAGAACAGATAACATTATCTGCAGTGGTAACATTTATTAGTCAGTCCGAAATTACGCGGCATTATCTCGGCTCCCCATATCTCGACAGACGTCATGTGAAATTGAATTAGTTTCAGTTTGTCTCCACTTGACCGTTCCTAATCTGTTTGTCCATGTGGCCTTTATAATGATTGAATATAAGCGACAAAGTATGTATTAGATAGACGGAAAAGTAGTTGTGTAGCTTGAAATTTTAATTATGTATTAACAATAGTTAAAAAGCTAGTATGGTTAATCTAACATTAAAATAAAGTTATTATGGCGATCTCTCGCGTCCGGTCCTGGTCCAGGCCATGATACGGAGCGAAAGTGCATGGCTAGCAGTCGCTTCCTTCAGCGAAGCAGTGATGCCCGCAAAAAGGGAGGCGGCGCATGTGAGGGAGAGGCAGTACATGCGCCCTCACGGCCGTAGCCTTCGCAGGAGACGCTCTGGGCGTCGGGAATCCCAGGCGGGTTCCGGCCAACGTAGGCGCGGGCTTGCGGACGGCGAGTAATGGGTTGCTCGCTGTCCGGTAATCACCAAGCCCGGGTCAATGGCGCGTTGTGTTCCACGCGCGCCTCAAAGAGATGTCAGCACCAACTGATGGGGCCCGCAAGGGCCGATGCCTGCCGGGGGTAGGGGTTATTCGAAAGAGATACCGCGGCCTCTGGCACATAGGCAACTGAGGGAACATGGGTGGGTTTTAGTCAGTAGAAATCTGACACGCCCTCCAGCTCCATTCAGAGCGAGAGAAGTCATTCGATGATTTCCCACCCAGAAAAAAAAACTTGGAATAACTTTATTCTGTGTGTAAGAGGGCTAAGCTTTAACAGCGTAGCGGTTGTAGCGGTGACGTCATTGTGTCGGCTACGTTGTAGCAACCGTCAGCTACGTCGTAGCAGTGAAACTGTTTAAATATTATATCATTTTATACAAGCTGTAACAGAATAAATGAAGGACCTAAAAGGTTTCTAATTGACTGCTGAATCGATTTCAGTAACTTTTAATATGGGTACATTTTTTTCTAGATTATAGATTTCGTCATAACTACCGCTGATTGAGCCAAATAAAATTCAATCTTATTGAAAGGAAATAAGAATCTATGTCAATTTTAAATGCATAACGTAATGGTCAACACTTTTTCTTAATAATAACAGTTAGCATACATAACATTACGCATTGTTTCCCAGAAGGGTTGGGCAGATGTCCCTATTACATGTAGTACACCCACATCTCGCCAGTAATGACAGTTGCTTTAAAAAAAAGTTTTGTTTCTTGTATTACGCTTTTAGCTCAATACTCTAATTGGAATGTATGAGGTCTTGCGTTAATTATGTTGCAATAACGACAGTTTAGATTTTTTGAACACACAACATGTTCAAAAAATCTAAACTGTCGTTATTTACCACATAACATTAAAACGTTACCTCTTTCATAAGCAAAGCTCTGAACAGGAATCCTGTAATTAAAAGCTAACTGAGCATACGGAAACTTGTTACGACTTTTGCGAAAGAAAGTCTTTTTATGAATACCATCATATTTTATGATCAAATATGACTTAAATTCTTAGTAAAAAATTTCATAATAATGTATGTTCCACCAGTGAAGATGGGATGGAACGGAAAAAGACGTAAGATGCCGTATAATAATCCAATGCTTTCCCGTTATTTCTTTGGGTTAAAAGGAATTTCACTTTTCCCTTTTATAGTGAGAGTCCGTGTGTAAGAAAAAAAAATAAAAACCGATGAAAAACTGCTAAGCTAGTAATCATGTGATGAATCCATGGTTACAGTTTGCGCGTCGATGTCCCTGCCACCCTGGACACTTGTACATATCCGATCGCCTCCATGAGGACACGGCGGTACTCCGCCCAAGCCGGGCAGACCTCCACCATATACTCCACCGTGTCCTGAGGGTGATCTTCGCAAACATCCGGGCGTTTCCTCCCGCCTTATACGAAACAGGAACCTCCCGAAACCACCGTGTCCAGTGAGGACCTGTGTCAGGCGGAAGGTGAGGACACCATGCCGCCTCTCAAAGGGGGGACTTACCGCCGCAATCGTGGCGTGCCCAAAGTTATTCCAAGTTTAGTTCCTATGAAAATGTATGGCTATTCCTTTTATAACTTTATTCCGTGTTTATTAGTAAGAAGGTAGGTGTGTACGTGTATTTTTTCAGCAGCAAAATCATTTGCGAGCTGTCGCTAACCGTTTATGAACATTTCTGAATTTAAACATGAAGGTAATATATAAATGCGAAAAAGCAGTATTTACTATTAAGTACCCCGTACTTAATAGTAAATACGGGTCCGAATCCTTCTAAAAATGTATCAAAAACCGATAGAGAAACCATAACCAATTTATTTGTTCCCGAAAGGGCTGTAAGTGAGCGTAACTCAGTGAATTGATGATTTATTTGATATTTCGTATTTCTTTCATGAGCTCCGTGGAAGGGTATCAAATACAAAATACAATTTTATATGCATTAAAGGGACTTCTATTGGCTTGGTAAAATTTTTGGCACAAAAAGACTACATCAATACGAATGAGGAAAACTACAACCTCAATATTCGCTATCCTATCGAAATGTTATCACGTTTACTAGAAACTAAACTAGACGTAGTACCTACTTATAATAAAAGTGAAGTGCTCTTTAAGCGTGTTATTATTGGACCTATACATGGCTTATCTATCGTGATGTCCTCTAAAAGTGTGTCTAATGGAAACTCCCACGTACATGATTGAGATAGAACATATTTATTTCTGGAGCAACATTAGTTACTTTAGAGATAGCAACCATTTTTCTTCCCAATTGATTTGATATAATAACTTTGGTGGTATTTTTAGATTGTTACTAAGTAGCACGATGGAGCTTTGTTAGTTTATTGACGTGTTAAATAACTACATAGCTTTTGTAAGTTATGTAGTTATTTATAATTTTGTTTTATTTCTGTTTCAGGTAACGGACAACAAACAACTTATTATATTTTGATGTTGCTATTGAGGTTAGACCGAATTAAAATACCCTTGACACGGCCATATTAATTCAAGGGGAACTCCTCACTCTGCACGTAAATCAGCGTGCACATCATAATTACGCTGTACTGTATATTACTCTCACACTCAAACACTTTTTGTATCGCTTCGACTGTTTTATGACGAGCGGAACATGTAGGCTTTGGCAACAGACAGTAGCACTCCAAGAATCGTAAACTTTATGTGTTATATCATGTGAGGGTCCATCTAACCCACGTTAACAGCAACGAATATTGTAGATTTGTTATTTATTATGTATATATTCAGTGGGTAACAGAAGTTTTCTATCCGGTTTTCGTACTGTCAATAGTTATTAGTTATCATTAATAGGCTATTACACCCATTTCTGAAAAATCACTTAAAAAAATGACGACATTTTCATTTAATCGATCAGTGCCATAAAAATGCATTTAAATTTTACATTTTTATATTTCACGCGTACTTTGACGAAAACGCTGGACATAGTGGATGCCATATTGGTCTCTGGGTATGACGTCAGTTTGCTGTGTAAATAAATGCGCTGATATTTTGTATGACAAATTAAAAAAAAACGTTGTCTATTATTTAAGAAAATGAGTTATTATCCTACTTACGGGTGGTTACGAAAAGTTCGTTCAGATATAATTTCAATAAAAAATTACTTTAGTTACGAAAATAATAAAAGCACAAAGTTGCTCAGTTGATTCGTTTATACAGCAGTATGACGTAATAACATCGCGGCTACTATTTCATGGTGTTCAAAAACAGATTAAAAAAACCGAAATCTTTGAATTGAACTTTAAAATTTATTTTGTTATTTCATGAACTAAAACTAACATTTTCCGATTGCTTTTTAACCCCTGACGCAAAAACGACGGGGTGTTATAAGTTTGACATGTCTGTGTGTGTGTGTGTGTGTGTGTGTGTGTGTGGGTGTGTTTGTGTGTGTATGGGTGTGTCTGTCTGTGGCATCGTAGCTCCCGAACGGATGAACCGATTTTGATTTTGTCTGTTTTTGTTTGAAAGGTTAATTAGTCGAGAGTGTTCTTAGACATGTTTCATCAAAATCAGTTCAGCCGTTTGAATATTATCAGCTCTTTTCTGGTCGTTGAAGGGATTTGAGCATCTTCTACGGGTCTGATCAAGTCGAAATTTGGTATTCTATTCCTTCAATGATATTAGACGAACAAAGTAACCTTGAACTGATGCTGGAGCAACACCTGGAATTTCCGGGATACCCAAGTTACTCACCAACAAACAGCAGAAGTATCGTGTTTGGGCTCATTGAAAAGGTCTCAATGAATAGGTTATGGATAAATGGTGATCAGGACGAGGAATGAGGATAAATTAGTAACAAACTTCACTGTGGGAAACATACGTAATGCTGCGCAGATTTAAGTGAGACATTAAGTTTTAAAAGTAGGAAATAAAAGTTAAATTTAAAATTAAAAAAAACACCGACCCAAAAAAAATTAAAAAGTTAAAAATAATATTTATTGGCCGTTTAAGTTGTATGTAATATTTTGATCAAGGCATTGTCAAGTCGGAAGACGGTCAATGAAAACGCCAAACAGAGGAGGCCTAGCATTTTCATTACTTATCCTAGCCTTCCCTTGACTTGACACTGCCTTGATCAAAATATTACCTACAACTTAAACGGCCAATAAATATTATTTTTAACTTTTTAGTTTTTTGCCTAAGCTATCTCAATAATATATTTTTAGATTTTTTCTCAAATAGAGTACCCTATTAGTGAATTGGATACAAGTTAAACACCGTCAACTGAAATATTATACCTGCAAGGGCGCTTATGAAACGTCAGAAGCTAGTTGCACGGTTCCGATTTGCCGCTTCCTATGAAGAAGAGCCAAAAAAAAGCTAAAAAGCTAAAAAGCTAAAGCTGAGCTTTTCCAAAAACCGTTCTTTTTGTCTTTCCTCGTAATATTGTGAAATGTATAAGAAAATTACATTATAAGTTTTCCTGCTTAGACGCGGGGATAAAATATTTAAAACAAATGAAAAAAAAAACTTTAGAAACAAAGGAAACCTTTGTGACTTTTACATCACAGAAAAATAATATCAGGTCCCAGGTGAATAATTTAACAGATTGCTTGATTCCAAGAATGGATTTCGTCGAGTCTGGTGTTTATTTCAGACAATACACGATCATTATTTGAATAAAAAGGCTTTTGGGAAATAACGTCGTCCAACGAACGCTTCGAGAGATGAAGTGCTAAATTAGAGATGAAATCTTTTTTAATCCGACATTTGAATGATTGAATGACACGCTGATTTAGATAAAAAGAAAATTGGATTGGACTGTACGAAATTTTTACTGTAGGTATCTGAAAATGAGGGCGAAGCAATTCTGTCTTTGATGTTTTTTAACAAAATGCCACGTTTTATTTCGGTTGAAATAAATCACAGAATTTCGTCCACATCTACCTCATTTTAATTAATGATACTTAATTCAAAATGAAAAAGTGGAGTGAAGTTTCAAAATGACACCGTATCGTGGTTATTTGATTGTACATGTTGCCATGTCACAAATCACTATTTCTGGGTTTAAGAAAAGTACTCTGAACTTTCCTCATTACCTACATCACTCTTCCGAATTTCATGCATGGTATGGATGACAGTTTTCGTCGCTAGTGTTGTGTAAAAGTGTTTAAATGGAATTACCAATACACACCATGTTCCAGCTGGATTAATTAAGTGAACGACTAATTAATTGGCCAATGACTGGCCTCTTGCCTATGCTTGCTAATTGAATTTGATAATGATTAATATGCAGGACTGGCTTGAATTCCTGTATGAAAATGAGATCCCAGGTCTTTACGTCGTATCTTTCTTTCTATCATTTGGCTGGAACTACCATTTGCAACTGCCAAACCCAATATCTCTCTGTCACTTGCAGACAGCCAAAAAGGTCTCGCCGATTATTTTCATTTTGTTCACAGTTGCTCATAAATGGCTGCGTGTGATAAACTGTCACGCGCATGTATCGAGTGTGTTAGTTTTTACATTATCATTAAAAGGAGGTGTTGTGTAGCGAGGTGTTTATGTACACAGAGTACTTTATACTTTTGAGATATCAACTTGAATAGGTATGTTTAGGCAACTGTACCAGTATTTAACTTGTGAACTTATAAAATACAAAGTCTCATTATTTTTCTATCTTCTCAGTATTAAACTCTTTTACGTTACAAATTGTTTTACGAGCTGGTAAGCACTAGTAAGATTAATATTAACCTCCTTTTAAAATTCCATGAATCACGTTGGTGGGATAATAAAGCGTTTAGCGATTTATTCTTTGGTTCTTTTTTTTATTATTACTCTAAAAACGGCGATTCAATTAAATCAAATTACTATGTTTGAGGTTCCCCTCAAACATAGTAATTTAGTAGTATGTGTTAGTTGTATGTTTAATTTAGTAGTATGTCTGTATTAAAACGAGGAGACGGCCTTGAAAAGCAGATTTCATTCGGACTGTTAATAAAGTTTAAGATAAAATTCAGACTTTTAAAATAATAAATATGTTTTTATTCATTTATTAAAACTTGATGCACAAGTAAAAAAAATACTGTACAAAAGCGGACTTACTGCTTGGAGTATTTTCTACCAGTGAACCTTGGGGTGATGAAGAGACAAAACATGGCAGGAATATATGTAGCTTACAGGCTGTAAGCTTAAGTTACAGCTACTGTATTTCTTGTATTGAGCTTAAAGTTTTAACTGAAGTTGGAATTAGAGATTTATATATTTTTTTTTTATTAAATAAAGCCAACGATCAGTTTTAATTTTTAAATCATTTTACAAAAGCGTAAAGTTCAACGTACTTCTGCAATGGATGTAAAAAACTCGTAATACGGGAATATTTGAATACGCGCTTCAGCCGACGCGACGCGAATTGGTATTTTACGAATATGATGATACTTACCTACTTTTGCTGCGTCTGAGACAATGGATGTTATTGTCAGGAGATTTAGATATCGCGTATATTTGAAGTAAGTTTGTGGAAAATTTTGTTTCCTAGATATATTCTGTGTTCTTACAATGATTATTGTACAAATTACTTTTAAAAAGGCATTGATAACATTTCGCCTCAAATAATAAAAATAATTTAAGGGCCAACACAAATTAATTTGTGTTAGCGTATAGGTAAATTACATTAACTGTTTTCATAGCAATCAATTAATCAATCAATATTATATTTTAATGAAAATGGGTCGTCAAAAAGGTTTTTTGCGAAGGTCTCCCTTGGGCTTGTCAACACGGCTGATTGCTCAGATTATGGTAATTCTGTGTAACAATGTAGCTGAACGGTCTCATTGCCCCAAGGGATTAAGTAAACAATACCTACGTTTCCAATAATTTGGGAGAACTTTTGAAAGAGCCAAAGGTTGCTACTCATGATAGTGCTCAGCTATTTTTTTACTTCAGTGGATGACTGAATTTTTTTGATAATACAATATGGCTGCTAATGCGTGGTCATTACTTGCTAGCTTGGGCCATTCAAGTTCGCACTTATTTGAACATAGGGCAAACTGGGACGCTAGCTTTCAATATAATGTAGGTACATAATTGTGCAAAACGTCAGGATACCATTATAACGAACGCGTGACTGAATACACTCTCTGATTTCTGACACTTTAAAATTAACTGAAATTAAAATTTTACTCAGGAAAGACGAACTTCTCACGGAATAATATGTAAAAAAAAAACTTTATCGTATCTCTTTGCTATTCAATGTCTGTGTCGTATCATAAACTGTTCTGTGTTATGATAAGCCTAGTTTTTATGGTTTTCCTTTTTCGCAAATGTAGTTTTCCTTTTTCCCAACATCAACATTATGTCTCCTTGTGGTGTCATAGATTTTCAGTGTCGTAAGTAGTTGTTATGGTCAATGTTATTTGTCATTAAATGTTTGAAAAAAAAGCTATGGTCAAGGAAATTATGTTAAACTTATTTTATAACACATTTGCTCGTAAAGGGTCTCTTATTACACTAATTTCAATATCGTAATGTATGTCATTACGCACTTGTGCGTTATTGTAATGTAAAACGCACGGTTTATCAAGATGCTCCGTCTAAAACGAACGGTACTTTTTTAAATCTTAGCAAAGAGTTTTATGTCAGAAAAGTGGTCAACATTTTATGAATAAAACTAACTTTGAGAGATAAAATATAAATAAAAATACATTTAATTCTATATTTTAATTAGTTTTGACAATAAATTACAACCATTTATCTGTAACAAAAACAAAATATTAATTTACTTTATTAGATAAACTGGCTGTTTTTGTGCCTTTGCCTTAAAAAAAAGCGCTGATGCGCGCGCATCGCTAATTTGTGAACAAGTAATAATCAATTTTACAAATTGCTCAAATTCTAACTGCTTTAACAAGTGATTAAAGATTCACTCGTTAAGAAAGTCCGACTTTTATTTATTTCCTCGCAAATATGTTATAAAACGTATGACATACGTGCGCTTTGAAAATTACAGCCTCTGCTGTCTTGTAGCCCTTGCCTACGGCTCGGGCTAGCAATATCGCTTCAGCTGTAATTTTTAACTTACCGCAGTTATATCATAACGTACTATTATATCGCCATAAACAAATTATTACTCAATAATAGGCACCACATTTATTTCCAGGTAGGAACAGTTGGTAGCTGCAAGCTGTCGTGGGCATTATTAACTTATTGACATGCTGTAACCTGCTTGCAGTGTAGAATTTCCTCTGTTTTTGGTTCAGGTGGTTGCTTAACGATAATACTAGATCATAGTGTTTTGATGTTCTTAAAGCCTGAATGATTCCATGACGATCACATCTACGAGTACGTTCATTGTAGCAGTTGCAGCTTATACTTACTTGTGTTATAGTGAGGTCTATTACTTACCGGCTCACTACACAATGACCCACTTCTCTCAGAAGATGAAGTGAAGGCTATTGATACACTTCATAAAGTTTATAGCCGCAATACGTACCTACCTACTTACATGTGACACATAATACGAGACGTGAGCACATTACACGTTAACTCACTAGTTTGCGATAGATAAGACAACTTCTGCTTCCTAGTATTTTAACATTACTCTGACCGACGTGCTGCCCAAGAAGTAAGTAACAGCTACATAGATATTCTCTACATACCTACAGCTTTTCAGTCGATTTTCAGACAATATGGAGGAAATCAATACTAAAATATTTAACACTGCTGGAAGTTTTAGTGCCAGAAAGTCATATTTTATGTAATTTAGTGTAAAAGTTGACAGATTATTGTCTATATAAGTGAAATATAAACGTGTATCGTACTTAAAACATAAAAAATAAGTAAGCGAATAATGCAGCCCAAAATGATAAAAAAACAAACGAATTCCAAAAAAAGCATTAAAAAGTGAAAAATAACTTTAACTTCGGAAGGCGGTGACTTTGGATATGTATTTTAATTTTTTGTCACCGCCTTCCGAAATTAAAGTTATTTTTCACTTTTTAATGTTTTTTTTGGAAATCGGTTGTTTTTTTTAAATCACCAGGGATTAAAAAAAAACAACCGATGTGCTCTGTTATACATAAATTTAGGAAACACCCGGGTGTTTCGAATGCGAAGATCACCCTGAGGACACGGTGGAGCATACGGTAGAGACCTGCCCGGCTTGGGCGGAACACCGCCGTGTCCTCCTGGAGGCGATCGGCAGCGGCGATCTCTCGCGTCTGGCCCTGGTCCAGGCCATGGTACGGAGCGAGAGTGCATGGCTAGTAGTCGCTTCCTTCAGCGAAGCAGTTATGCTCGCAAAGAGGGAGGCGGCGCACGTAAGGGAGATGCAGTACATGCGCCCTCACAGCCGTGGCCTTCGTAGGAGACGCTCTGGGCGTCGGGAATCCCAGGCTGATTCCTGGCCACCGTAGGCACGGGTTTGCGGACGGCGAGTAATGGGTAGCTCGCTGTCCGGTAAGGACTAAGCCCGGGTCGATGGCGCGTTGTGTTCCACGAGCGCCTCAAAGAGATGTCAGCAGCAACTGATGGGGCCCGCAAGGGCCGAAGCCTGCCAGGGGTGCGGGTTGTTCAAAAGAGATACCGCGGCCCCTGGCACACAGGCAACTGAGGGAACACAGGTGGGTTTTAGTCAGTAAAAGTTTGACACGCCCTCCCGCTCCGCCCAGAGCGGGAGAAGTTATTTGATGATTTCCCACCCAAAAAAAAAAAACAACTAGATGCAGTAATATTACTCATGTTTTTCGAACTGTACAAACCATAATTGTAAAAGTTTCAAACATAGCGAAAAAAAAACCGGTTTCATCTTGCACTTGTTGATTTATGGTATTCAATAAATCCGAGTCCCTGTTTGTCCCTTCAGAAGATGTTCAGCTCACTACAAAAACAAATGAAACTCGTAAGTTATGAATCGGAACAAGTGTAGCAGAGATCGTAAAATGTCTACGAGTGTTTAGAAACATAGGGTTGTAGTTCAGGAATTCTAATAAAAAAATCATTAAGGTCTTGGATCATTAAGGATCGACTTCTTTCAGAAATAAAGCGATAAAAGATTCTATTTCCATGTAACTTGTAACGTAAAGAGGCGTGACGTAAGCTATCTACAAAATACTATAAGTAATGCAACCATGATTTAATCTTCATGCTTTTCTTACAGTCTGGAAGCTTTCCTTAAGACGAAAAGCAAATATCTCTTACTAACATTTCTTGTTATCTTCGCTCAACATTTGTGTAAATATTTCTCCAACAAGGATTTCATTGTAACATAAAGACAGGACTTCGTTATCTTCCAACTCATTACGGATTTCAATGGCTATCATAATTCGACCAAGTAGTTACTTGTCTCCTTTAATAAACTCTTGATTTAGTTTACCAGCAGCTAACGAGACCTCACTAATAGAAGGGTGCTCGCAATACTCGTAAATAAATAATTAACCCTTATAGTCGAGAATTTATGAATACTTTAAGACTGGAGAACAACCCTGTGGCCTGTGCGAGCTATTGTCTGTTTTAAACATAAGAGTTTTTTTTTTGGGTGGGAAATCATCAAATAACTTCTCCCGCTCTGGGTGGTGCAGGAGAGCGTGTCAGACTTTTACTGACTAAAACCCACCCGTGTTCCTACAGTTGCCTGTGTGCCTGGGGCCACGGTATGTCTTTTGAAGTGTCAGCTAGGAATTCAAATGAAATTTTGATAAATTGTGAAAGTTGTAGCAGCCCGGAGTCTGGATTTGTACCCGGCTGATGACAATAGGGTCACTCCCTATTACATGGGACTTGGCGAAATGTGGGTTTGCTATAGGCATAGCTCCGCCCAACCCTTCAGGGAAAACAAGGCGTAATATTATGTTATGTTGTGGAACAGTTGTGAGGTGTTTGTTTATCTTTACGATCGTATTTCTATTTTCGACAAAAGTAAAGTTCCCTTCCCTTACATTATTTTCGCTTTTAAGTTTGACTGTACTTTAGTATTGCTGTACCAGATGGTCTACTGCAGGGTTTAAACCATTCACATTCTAAACAAACTCATGAAAGGACATTAATGTTTATCTTCGCACTTTGCTTTAGGGTCATTCTCCTATAACTTTCAAGACAAAGGGCATAATTTTAGATGTTAGATGCTTATCGTCAATTGAACGATGCGACTCTAAAATATCAAAAAGGTCACTTCAAAACAAAACAAAACAAAACCGTCGGATAACAATACTAAAACGCAATTGTAATTTCTAAATAGTTTTGTTTTATCTCTGGGTTAGTTTCGGGAGCTTTGCATATTTTTTGGGCTAGTTTATCGTAGGAAACTATTATGCTTTGTATCCATTACAAAACACAGCGCAACAGCAGGATTAACTAAACGCATAGTTTTGTAGAGATTACAATTTAAGTACCCAAAATACTTCTTTTCGAAAATCCTATTTATTTTAAGACTTTTAATTATAGTCCCGCATGTAGTGAGTCCAAACATTTACATTCGTTTAAAACTATGTTTCTTGGTGGTAATTTTTATTCACTTTATTGTTTAACTCTCTCTTAGCTCCAAATTGGGTTGCATGTATCAGAAGAAGCAGTATAAAACTATAAGTGTACATATATATATATATATATATATAAAACAAATATCAGGCTTTGAATATCAGAATGGTCAATGCCTATTTACTGTATATGAAAGTTCTTATGAAAATGATTTGTAGGGAAAGGAATGCATTAAGTAAAATACAGAAAGACAAGACTGGACATTTTATTTCAATTAGGCTTGTCAGTTTTTAATCAGAAAGCTAGTCGTCCATTCCAAAACTAGATCTTCATAGAGAAGAAAGACAATAAACTCCAAGGGACAGGCATTGAAATATTTTATCAACACATTTCTTACACTGCCACAAATTATAATAATCTTAAATTCATTTAATTTTATCTCTTGAACAAATTACAGATCATCACACATTTTGGCTTAATAACTTTTAACACACATAATAATAAACAAAGGTTATGTAGTGAAACTGTTTTAAAACATTTAAAGGTAATCAAGCAATTTAATAAGAACTGATTCGTAATTTAAGACAATTAAAAGAATATCAATATGAACTGACAGTACTGTGCCAGTCATTTCAATTAGCCTATTATGTTAAATAAAAATATAAAACATAAGATGATACTACAAGTATAATTAAATACTACTTAATCATTATTAGTAACAACATCTAAGTTATTTTCACAAGTCAAGACAGTTATTTTGGTAAACATATGTAGTCAAATTAGATACGTCTACATTGGTTCAAGGCTTAGGTAATGTGACAGATGACACTATCCACCAAGTAAGATTACAATAATCATAATGAAAAATCTAACACATGCGTAGCCGTGGTAAGTTAATGGGTGAACTTACTATGTAACCTAAAATTGTTTGTTGGTAACGACCAACAAACAATTTTAGGTTACGGCCAAAATCCATATTTAAGTTACACTATAATATTTTGTATCATTTAAAATTCTATGAATGCAGTTCGTTTTGTTGTAAAAATAATTTAAAAAATATTATAGTGTAACTTAAATATGGATTTTGGCCGTGAACATAATGTTCACGGCCAAAATCCATATTTAAGTTACGGATAATCCGTAGACGAAATAATTTTACTGTAAAAAAATCCATTTGACGTTACTGGAGCTGTAGTGTCTGAACTGTGTCAAAACGTAACAACTAATATTATGATACCGAATTTTGATTCAATTAACCTAATTGGTTCGGAAACCTATTACATTATTGAATTGATTACCGATCAAGAACCAATTTTAGTAGTGTTTGTCTAATCAAACACTAGCAGGCGATTATTAGTCAGATGCCCGTAATAATTTCTGAGGACCTAATCATAATCTATGTTTAATTAAGTCCATAGAGATATATATGTACTGTCTCAAGCAGAAAATCGTGAGGCAAAAAATAAAAACTAAAGCGAAGAGATTTTGCTTTATCTCATTTCTAATTGGCCACACTGCCAATATTTAGATTTGGTTTCCACTAAAACCAAATATTTGCTGGCACCGCAATTGCTGGGAATATGTAACGGCAACATAATCCTAGTAATTTCCTAGCTAGCATTAGGCCACGATATGATTGCTTTGAATTTATTTCTATTATTTATGTTCTTTTACGTAAGCAGCATATTGACCTCCTAGGCTCTAAGCCAAGAGGGTTAGAGGCTACGTAAGAACGTAGGCTACAAAGCGTACTACTCGTAATACCTATTATGATGCCGTCGCATGATCTTATTAATATTTAATTAAAAAATACCTTCAAATTTTCCAATCGATGGAACATCAAACACAAGGTAGGTAATTGTTCCGCCTTATTGGAATTTGAACACGTTTTACTGAAAAGAACGCCCACTTTGAAATAGCGAGGATTATCATAACACTGAAAGCGTTATTAGCTTACCAGTAGGTACTCCGAAATATTTTGACTTTTTGTTTACCCATGATTTAAAAATAAAAATAAAACATTTTGTTGAAATAACTCCGGCAAGTAAATAACTGATCGAGGTGATCTCTTTATCACGGTGTGTGTAGCTGACAAGTGTTTAACGTCTCAGTCAAAAACTTTTAATTCGATAGTTCAGCTGTCTATCTGTCAGTATGAGTGTAGATATTCGTCACAAATGCACAATGTTTACTTTGCCATTACGCAGAATGTAAAGGTATTACGTTCGCATAAGTTATGATAAAACACCAAAACTTATTTGAGAAGTAAGCAACTAATAGAAATAGTTTTGTTAGCTCAAGATCTGCGATAAAAATAATTAAATATTTAAGCTGGTAATCTTGCCACAAAAGTACGAATAACAGACAACCAGCTGAACAAACACAGAATAAACAATATTGAGACCATTAGAAATGGACGGTTTGGTCAATGACTGACACATATCTTCTGAACATGTACTTATTTATACATTTTACTTTACAAAAGTTATAATTTTGCTATCATGCAGGCTTCTGTAGAGCTCAGCAACCGCTTAGTCCCTAATATGATCGAAGCCTCTTTACCAAGGATACTGAAATCCTTAAATGTTTGTTGTTTCCTGTTTAAAATGTAGAAAATTACAAATAAAAAACAGCCTCCCGCTGACTGTCTCTTTGCCGTGACGTAATTGCTGTCCAGTTTTAATTAAAGAACACAGTTTCAGTAGCTGTCAAGTTTGTCTATATTATTTTTTGTATGTTGTGTTATTGGCTTTTTCTATTAAGATTTTTCAGTAACAGGCCGGAGTTTGGTAGTGGGCCGTGTGATACCTCAGACAGCATGTAATAGCCGTTGGTCCTGCGCCTGAACTCTTTTCAGTCTTGACGGATTACCGTCCCCTCGGATTCAATGAGGGTAGAGAGGGTGCAGCTGTTTGTGCATACACTTCTGCACTATAATATCTCCCGCGTCGATGGATAGTCTTTGCTGATATTGGCTGTCATGACCGAAATTCTACCTAGACGACCATAGGACTTCTAAAAATCAGTGGTAATTAAAATATGTATGATTAACATATTCTGTTGTCAAAATTCATTTTCAGCATAGTTGAAGGATGGATCAACCATTATTTGAATTATTTGTATAAACCCTCGGTTTACTTAAATGTTTAGGACTGTGACGTCATAGTTTAGCCAGTTATATTTTTCTTTTTCGTGTGGTAATCAAAAGGAAGGTTTATTTTTACATCATAAATTTATATGTGATATTTTTAAGACCTACTGTACATTTTTACCCTTTAAATTCATTTCACTGAACAGTTGTGTTATTAAGTATGAAAGTAGACATATTATATCTATTCAGAGTGAGGTAAATAATAACTCACATCTCCTAGCGATTATTTCATTAATCAAATCATTCAGTTGAATAAATTTTCCCTTGAGTATCTATTGTGTGCTACAAAATTGATTTCCACATCAAGCTAACTCAATTACAACCGTTTACAATTAAATTTAACCACCTCAGGATACTGCTAGATCAAGTGTTAATTATGCACACGTTAATGTTCTTGGATTAGCAACAATCAGTTGCGGATCAATTACGATCATGTATATTATTGCTAACATTGTTGACTATTCTCTGTAACAACACAATCCACAGAACTATGCGTACATTGTGGTAAGAAATATTAATCAGTATTACGTAACTACATTATAGTTATGTATATAATCATACTATGTAGTTGATGTTTTCATAAGAAAACAGCGCTTGGGTTTGAACTACTACGAAGTTCTCGGGATCTTAACACCAGCTGGCACAGTTGTGTAGATAGAATCAACATATTTGTATATAGATTCAGTGAAAACAGGTCGGTAATGTCTAACAATAGATCAAGCAACTTGATCTAGAAATAAAAAGCTAGTAAATTATATTGAAGTGAGCAGTTATGCTCTCTTCAATATAATTTACATTCATACTTGAAATTAGGAGATAATGTTTCCATGAGATACTTTTCATTAATGTATAAAATTCTTGCACTCCGTTGTGTTTTCACTGGAATATTCATTCAATACGATTCTCGTAAAGTTTCGTTTAGAAAATCAGTTACGTTGGGTAGGTATATCACCTGGCCACAGTGTGACTGTCCTACGCTATGAACATGGTTACTATCAGCATAATTTATTCGCCTTTCCGCTTTCATTCCGATAATATAAGATTAATCAGATAAATTATTTTGTATACGTTGTGATAACGTTTGGATAGAATCGGTTTATTATTTTTTCTTGACATTGAACCGCAATTTATAGCTTCAAAACTGCAATTTATAGCAGAAGATTATTTATTATATTCACATTGTATTCTGCTTTTTATGATTATTTGCACTGAACAGCTGTTTTGATATTTCTTGTCTAACATCATTATAATTTAAAAAGGTTTCAATCAAATTAGTGTTATAATATAATACTATCCTGGCATTTTTTTTATTTTAAAATGTGCTTTGCCGTTTAGTAAGAAAGAAACAATAAATAAAAACAAAAATTTTATGGCAGCTCAATATTGTTTGAGAACAAGCGGCTAGTATTTTTTAAAAGATTGTGCGAAAACAGTACTCGATACTTTTTCGAAGCGTTCATTGGAAATTCTTTTGGCGGATCGGAAATAACTCCGCCATCTGGTTTTATCAATATAATTTCCATGTATGAAGTATTTACTCAGTGTCTGTGACATTTTCACAAATGTTTATAACAACAACGTCCCTCTGTTAATGTTATTAAGGAACCTGTTCCAACGCTGGCGGTGATACACTGATACTTGAAACGAGTTGGCGAGACACGAACAGCGAGTGTGTGAGACGGTGACGATATGTTACTCGCTGGTATGCGTATGTACCAAGCGTGAGTCTCTCAGTGAGTGTTCTACCAGTCAATCAAGAATTGCTGAGCGAATACTCTCTTCGATAGCTCTTGCAGCTGCAGCAAAAGAGTGCTCGCCGAGTCGCCAGCGGTGTGAACAATCAGTCAACTATTACGTATAATAGGTACATATTGTAAATGTTCAGCATCTACGTCGATGTCGGTCATTTAAAAATATCGAGTCATGTGATACGATAAATATTAGCGTGTGATCATTTCGGGTGACTTGCTCAATAACATAGGCATTTTCACTCTGTATAATTTAATTCGTTCTAATAAGATTATAAATAATTAGAACTATATAATTCATGATTTCTTTCATGCCGTAATAGACCGGCGTGGTCAAAGGCAAAACTTGAGTTTAACTTTAGCAATTTCTTGACCAACAGTTCCGGCACCCACGAGACTTGAAACTTTGGCTAATTAAGTTAAAATCAATAGTTTAATGTTTATGGGTTCTCGATTTATTAATTGGATCTTGATAATTTTATTAAAATGATAGTTTCGTGTGCAGCTAGACGTGTCACATCATAATATGGTTACCTACGTTTACGTTTATTTTTGTACGCAAAATTCGCCCTTTGTGCGGTCACCAGCCCGTATGACCTACCTACCTATGGTAACGTTTTGTAAACCTACGGCCTCACCGGGTTGAAATCCCGTGAATAAAAGCTATGGATGATAGTAGGTGCCTTCAAAATATGTTTTGGTTTGTAGAACGTGAAATCGTAGCATTGGGTTTACGAGTCGGCTACGCCGCAACTCAGTGTGAGCTACGCCGTAGCGACATCACTACGCGCATATTTCTGTTAAAATTTTGCCAGCAGGATGTTATCTAATTAATCACTTAGGTCTAAGAAATATTATAAATAAATAGGTGTAGCTCTTTGTTTTTAAAATACTGCCATGTGTGTGGCTTATGTAACAAACTTTAAACACAATAATATGTTTGTCTTATACGAACATGAATAACATGCAACTCAATTAGTCACTGGCTGGGAATGCAAAGAAATGCAAATGTGAACTTTACCTCAGAGCGATCAACCATTATATGAAGCGTGACACTTATATATCGTACAGCAAGATTGAATATTTTAAAATTAAATTGCCCCGTATCGATATTTAAAACTGAGGTTATAGATAAAGATAATGAATCAAAGTTAATCCTTTTTAACCTTGGCTGGAAGATTTTGTTATGAGTTTAAAATAACTTATGAATAAACCGACTATTTTGTAACATTAGAAAGTAGCTGTAGTAGATGTGTGTGAAGATGACAGCATGTTTTCGACAAACGTCGATGTCGTATGCTCAAATTTATTGCTTGTTACATCACACATCGTCTGATTCTCTCACGTATTGCAAGGAAATTGTATTTGTATCAGCTTATATACAGTGGTAGTGGTACGTCTTGTGATGTAGAGAGATGTGTGTGAAGAGGGAATCTGAGCCTGTTGTGCTAATATTGATTTAACATATATTATGAATTATGAAATCCAATCGGTACTTTTAGTATGAAAAGTAATAAATGTAGGTAACATTTTTATTTGTTTGAGTACCTACTGCGGACGTCGCGACTCGTGAAAACGTCGTCGTATTCTAGCCTAATATTTGTGTAATGAACGTTATATTTATGTAGCGTATCTGATTCAAATAGATGCTTTATAACCACTAAACGTTATGGTTGTGTGACTGCGATATTTGTTTGTATGGATTTTCAATCATGCGATCGATATCCACGACAGAGCATCGTGAGCCGAATTTAAAAATCTCATCTCCAGCAGGTGTGAAATATTCCAAGTTTTATGATCAATTTGGCTTTGCATATGAATTGAAGCCAGCGCCAGCGGGATGGATCGGTGAATTAAATTCTTTTCATAGCGCATGTATACTATACAAGCCTTTTTGATTGCAAATCAGATGTAATGCAAAATATTTAATCCACAAATACGTTATTCTATTACAATCGAATTAAATTCAGTTATATATATTCATATGGTAAATGAAATGTAAATATTCACGTCAATTGTACACCTTGACACAAACCAATTATAATGTGACCGGAGAAACAAAATTTCATAGACCATGACTCAGATCCACATCTTACGACTTTCCGCAACTTGTTCACAATTAGCCAGAAATGAAACGCGTTTAACCGCACCGAGGGAGCGTTTATGAATATGGACTATAGATGTATGTCGAGAAACATGCCAAGTGATGAAACTTGAATGAATGAGGTCTTTCCTAAACGAACGTTTCGGGAAGATTCCAAAGTATTTGCACTGTTGCAATGTTGTTCAGGTCAAAGTGATTATGTTGGTGGGAAGTTATAACTTTCCCTTATATCTCCCTAAAATATTTAATTTCAGAAAGCTGACATTCTGAAATAAATAGTATTTCTATTTATTCGAAAACTTCGAAAAAGTATCGAGTACTGTTTTCGCACAATCTTTTAAAAAATACTAGCCGCTTGTTCTCAAACAATATTGAGCTGCCATAAAATTTTTGTTTTTATTTATTGTTTCTTTCTTACTAAACGGCAAAGCACATTTTAAAATAAAAAAAATGCCAGGATAGTATTATATTATAACACTAATTTGATTGAAACCTTTTTAAATTATAATGATGTTAGACAAGAAATATCAAAACAGCTGTTCAGTGCAAATAATCATAAAAAGCAGAATACAATGTGAATATAATAAATAATCTTCTGCTATAAATTGCAGTTTTGAAGCTATAAATTGCGGTTCAATGTCAAGAAAAAATAATAAATCGATTCTATCCAAACGTTATCACAACGTATACAAAATAATTTATCTGATTAATCTTATATTATCGGAATGAAAGCGGAAAGGCGAATAAATTATGCTGATAGTAACCATGTTCATAGCGTAGGACAGTCACACTGTGGCCAGGTGATATACCTACCCAACGTAACTGATTTTCTAAACGAAACTTTACGAGAATCGTATTGAATGAATATTCCAGTGAAAACACAACGGAGTGCAAGAATTTTATACATTAATGAAAAGTATCTCATGGAAACATTATCTCCTAATTTCAAGTATGAATGTAAATTATATTGAAGAGAGCATGACTGCTCACTTCAATATAATTTACTAGCTTTTGCCAGCGGCTTCGCCCGCGTGGAGGTCGGTGTATTATACATATAAACCTTCCTCTTGAATCACTCTATCTGTTAAAAAACCCGCATCAAAATCCGTTGCGTAGTTTTAAAGATTTAAGCATACATAGGGATATAGGGACAGAGACAGCGACTTTGTTTTATACTATGTAGTGATAGCCATAATTACGTGAACATTTTCTTGTTTATAAGAAGCTTCTCTGTCAAAACTCTTAATATACTAAACGAGGAATTTTAATGGTGCCTTTGATTAAATTGTAATAAATATCTAAATCTAAAACCGAGTTTACGACAACTTTGAATTGAATTTAAATAATTAAGCTTTTAAATAGTTCAGTTGATAAGGACTGAAGTTATTGATATTCTGTAGATTATACAGGGTGGCAGGGACATCGAACCAACAAACATTTTACAAAATGAGGTCAACAGTTTATTAGAATGAAGCCAACATAACACTGAAACCAAGCATTAATAAAGGGATATCACGGTCGAGTAACTTTACCATATCAAAAGCCGCATTTCCCGGTCCGGGACAAAGATAAAGACTGCGGAAAAAACGGCGACTCAAAATTGTGACGTCATAGGTACTGTGGCTCAAGTAATCCTTTAATGGCGGGAAGAGAAGTCGCTTACTACAACTGCGACACAACGCGATGAGTTTTTTTAACGCATTTTGATTTAAGTGATTTTCCGCTTTCAGTCAGCACCCCACCCCATACCCTCACAAAGGTCTATCTGGAGATTTTGACGACGAGAATTTCATTTTATTGTGCATTTTTATGAAGTATAATTTGCGAAGTATACTACCCCGTCTATTTGCTTATAAGAACAATTGTTTAATTTTCAACTAACTAGATAAGCCTAAGTACCTAATAAGTGAAAACGTAGTCCTTATCTGCAACTTAATCCCAGTAGGCTGCTAAAATAATTCCGAATTTAGTTTCGAAACTACACGACTCCTCATGCGCAGGCTAAAACATACGCAACAAATGTAAATTTATAATATATTGCAACAACCCTTGTCTTTCTTTCTACGTAACTTTATACTTTTTATTGGTCTGCTGTTGTTTTAATTAAATTCGAAATGAACAAAGTGCCGCCATGTTGTAGCTTATGTACATCCCAGTGATTCACAAAACAAATGAAATAGTATTTTTATTTTCTCCGTGAATTTTTAATCTTTTATGTTTTTAGTATTTTTTAGGTGAGAGAAACCTTACATAATTTAATTCGAATAGGCTTTTGAGCAAAGTTTTCTTTATGTGTACAAGTAGGTTACCTTTATGCCAAAATCAAATGAAAAGCCGCAAATACTTTTTTTCTGTTCTGAAAGAAAATATTTTAGGTTTATAAATGAATATTATTTTAATAAACTGCTTATTTTCACTTAAAAAATGACGGCGTATTTGTTTTTGTTTCAGGTACGTATTCAAATAGGGGTTTAGCCATAAAATTTCAAAGGTGACCAGGATGGAGTTCAATAATGTTCAAATCACAAATTATTGAACTCCATCCTGGTCACCTTTGAAATTCTTAATTACTCCTTGATTAACATAATTAGTTCCGGGATAATAATCCCGGAACCAATTATGTTAATAAAGGAGTTCCTGTTGTGTTCCTTTGAAAGTTTAGAAACGAAAAGTTTATCAACTGCAAACCGAAGCCACTTCTGATATTTTGACTTTGTGTTTGAGTTTCTATTGAGAGATACATAATTAATTATTGAGCATGATTGTTTTGATAAGAAGTTTTAGATAATTGTTAAACTGGAAACATGAGAACTAAATCTGTTGTTTACTTTGTTGTAAAACTAACATTGTCATTCCTGGCGATCCCTATCGCTAAGCTCAGTAGTGTTCTCCGCTTACACTTTAAATCATATCATAGATATTTTAAGATAACACAAACGACAACACAAACTGAAAAAGTATTTACAATAGTCTGAACAATAAAACTCAAAGTCTGTAATACCCCATTAGGGATTTTAACTTTTATTGTTCAGTGTGGCCGCCACTGTCTAAGTATGGTCTGGAGGACTATTTTGAGTAAACAAGTAGGCAGCGATATTGAGGTAAAATTCTATTAAAGCTTTAAAATTAAGGTTTTCAAAAGCTTACCACATGTCGTGTGTGGTTTGGTATTTCGTGTTATGGAGCCATAGCAAAACTAACCTAACGCAAAATCTTTAACTTTGTAAAAAAATCTGTATGTTTTTCAAGCCAATCAAAACAACTTTACTGAAAGATCGAATAAAAGTCAACGTCAAGGGCAAGTGGCTCTCAAAGATTCATCCTTTGAATGCTTCAGAATCTAGATTAGGTTTAGTCTAGGAAATTTTATGCGTCTGAATTTTCAGGAGTCAGACTTTGATCGAAATTGTGTCCACTGTTCGGACGATTGACTTCAACGTTCGCACATAAACGAATGGATGAAACATTTTACGTTTATCAAATAATCATACACAAGACAAACACAAAAAAAAACAACATAACGGTTGTATAAATTGTTTTCTTACAAAAAAATATGAAGTTCGAGAATAACATTTAATTTGGCTGCAATACGTCTTTCAATTGTGTAGACGAATGTGTGTTTATTTTGTTCTTTAATATGTTGTCTCACTGTTAAATAAGAAATAGACTGCAAAAAAATTATTGTAATATCGGCATCAAAAAATATCAAGTACGTTATTGGTATATTGAGTTAGCGTAACTGGCACAAAACATTTTCAAATATCAATAACTAAAAGTTTCGCTATAAAAAACTTCGTCGAGCTAACTTTATGGTGCATTTTGTAATGGCTGCCAACTCACTGCAGATTTGCATAAAATTCTCAAAGGGGAAATAAAAATAGGTGAAAAAGCTGTTATTATTTCTTACAGCAGTGCCGCACTGCCTAATGGAGTGAGCCTAAATACAAAAAGGCTCCAGTAACAACGTTAAGTAGTGTTTCTCTTACGACACATAATGGAGAAACGAGTCCTTTGTAAAAGTTGAAGTGAGCGAGCACTATGCAGGCGTTGTTGAAGTTTATCGTTCATTATGAAAACGCTGAGGAGACACTCAGGTGTAACGCTTAACAAAAGCGTGTTAACTTTTCGCTGACACTATTAACCGCAACTTTCTTGTGAAATTAAGGTTATGGTAGTATTTGCTTGCAGCATTTCCGTCGTTGAAGTCTTTAGAAACAATTTTCAAAATAGTTTGGTGACATGACACCGTTTTCCATGCCATCAGATTTACCTCAGGTCTGGCTATATTCGATTTCGATTTTTTTTTTTTTTTTTTTTTTTTAAACATTGCCCCACACTAGGAATTTCTCCTGTATTGTGGGTGCGTTCACAAACATTTAAACTCACATATACAAACAGCCAGACCCGGAACAACTACTTGTAGGTCATACCAATATTTGTTCCGTGCGGGAATCGAACCCGCGACACGGAGCGCAGCAGTCAATCGCTTAACCGCTGCGCCAACCGAATGCGCGAATTGGACGCTGTGAGTCGAGCTTTTTGTCGTAATCGTTTCTCCATTATGTGTCGTAAAAGAAACACTACTTAACGTTGTTACTGGAGCCTTTTTGTATTTAGGCTCACTCCATTAGGCAGTGCGGCACTGCTGTAAGAAATAATAACAGCTTTTTCACCTATTTTTATTTCCCCTTTGAGAATTTTATGCAAATCTGCAGTGTGTTGGCAGCCATTACAAAATGCACCATAAAGTTAGCTCGACGAAGTTTTTTATAGCGAAACTTTTAGTTATTGATATTTGAAAATGTTTTGTGCCAGTTACGCTAACTGGGCTTTCAGAACACTTAAAATAGTGCGATTGAGTACAACAGTTGAAATTGACCTTTTATTGTAAATTATGCTCTATACTTTGTGGTTTTATTAGAAAGTTTACCATTTTTTTTTTTTAAAACGTTGCTCCACACTAGGAATTACTCTTGTATTGTGGGTGCGTTTACAAACATTTAAATTCACATACACAAACAGCCAGACCCGGAACAACTATTTGTAGGTCATACCAATATTTGTTCCGTGCGGGAATCGAACCCGCGACACGCAGCGCAGCAGTCAATCGCTTAACCGCTGCGCCAACCGAATGCGCGAATTGGACGCTGTGAGTCGAGCTTTTTGTCGTAATTCGACTTACGACACTTATTTCACTACGTGACCTTATCACAGACGAACCCAGTTTTCTGTAAACTACCTTCCTCACACAATACAGACTGGTTATCATCATGGCGTTGTACATAATTTTGTGACGACTCATCCTAAATTATACGGACACCAAGTGCGCAATATTTATAGCGAAACAAGACGCTTTTTTTTTTGTTTTTCTCGGACGCGTGTAAGCTTTACGGCACGTGTAATGTGCTGAAATATGAACTGAAAGTAAGTGGTTCTAAATATGGGTGTAAACATTAAACTCGAAACTGAGTAAACCCGTTAATTTTTATTGCTTAAATAAAAAGGTCACTCAATTAAACTCCAGAAAGTTACAGAAGTGCTGAAATTGCCGTGACAAGGCGTGCGTTAGAGCGCAAACATGACGGTACACAACCGCGTGGCTTCAGGTTGTAAATTCAGTTCAGTTTGAACACCACGTGTATGCTCTACATATATGTACATATTTGAATGTAGCCGGATTCCTATTCGATCAATACTATATTTAATTACAGTGATAACATGTAGGAACATTCAAGTCTGGAATCCTCCTAACAATGATCGAGAATATGTATTAATTCCATCAAATCTAGATCAACGATTTGTGACATTAAACGGCTGGTCGTATATTAAATTCGTTGAATCTCTTCGCTCACTTCCCCATTTAATTTAACCCCAAATTCGGAATCCTGAACAGAACAGATTATTCAAGGTGTCCAGGGTTTATTTGTTCTATTCAACTCGACTACAGCTTTCTTTAGCTCGCTGTCTTTGTACAGTTAGGAGGTAAATTGATTGTTGCGATTTATTTTTTTGTTTACGTTTTCACGTTCAAAGTTAACAAAAATATTTATTGTTTATTTAGACCAAGTTCTCTTTGTAAGAAGTATTTCTTGAACGCAACGGTAACAAAGTTATTTGTTTTCAAATCTTACCGAGGTAAATGTCAATTAAGTAGATTAAGCAACTGTATATAAGCGGAAAAGCCTTTTTGCTTGTTAATCAGCGTTGAAAAGTAACTCTCGTCTCAGTTTCGCTACATTAGAGGTTCACTTCACAGAACACAATCTCTATTTACCTTAATTATTTTATTTCGTACCACGGGCCAAAACTTCCATAACCAAGGTCTTCACCTTAACCTACAGCCTTAATTTTCTTAAAACAAAATTAAGCTGTAGGTAAATACACGCACCTTGGCGCGACGTCACGTCAAGCCACGCTGTTGTTACTTCTGGAGAATCATCTCCTACTAATGACAAAATTAAATTTACCTGTCGTGTTTATGTGTTAACGTAGATACTATTTAACGTGGATTTGTTAATTAATGTATTTTCCTGACAAATTGTTTAAGTGATGGCTTCGGTAGCTATTATATAGGTGAAAGTGTATGAATAATGTGGGATTTCCTGTCTTACTTTGCTGATTTTATGATACATCAATCGTAATCTGTGGCTACGGTATTATGTGTGGCCAGTTATTCTTTTTTAGGTAATTAGGATACCACAGTATTTATCAATTGTGAATAAAAATCATTGAAAAACTAGCGTAGACTAAGTTTCAAAGTACCATTGCCGAAAAAAGGCTTATTTGCTGTCGCATCTGTTAGGGATAACGCACTATGACTGAAACTGGTAGTACAGAGGCCTCATCTCTTCGAGAGGGAGTGAGCTACAACCTACCACACGGTTTAGTACATGAGAGCAGTGGTGATGAACTTATATAAACAAAGTAAAGGGCGTGTTTGGGTTCGAACTCACCACCCGATGGTGAAACCACTAGGCCGGGAACTGCTAACTCAAAACTCAGAAACATTTTTCCATCATCTCTTTTCGGGAAACCCGATGGAGTATTGTAAAACCAGTAAACACGCCAAAGCAAAAAGAATGGCTTGTAACCCTTTCATCGAACACTGAGACTTTTAAAATGGACCCATTTAACATCGGATAGTGTAGCCACCTACCTATTTCAGAAACTAGGAGGTGGCCATCTGTTCGTATAAATTTGTCATGGAAAATTCGAATAGATGGCCAGCCTGAATGAGACCGGCGGCTATTTCTTAGAAACAAAGTTCTTTCTTATGGGTGCTTCTTGGGGTACTTACTAGTAAAAACTATTCCAGTTTATAATTTCTGGGCATGCGGCACAGTAACGAAACGTTGATGGTCGGTGTTTACGCCTGCACGTTACTTCTGAAGATGTCCGTGTTGTGTGTGTGTCACATTTAGCTATTTTAAAGTGCCAGGCGCCGTATGGATTTTTATTATGCAAATACCGTCTTAAATTATATCGTCTGTCACAAATTTTCACCATTGTCGCGAACTTGTACGCTCCTCCTATATTCATGTTAATCATAGTTAAACTTAATTATAAAAACCTTACCTCGATGTTGGGGCTTCATTGAAGTCCACTGAAGCCCCAACATCTGGCGACCTACGACAAAACCTGCAACTTTGGCGAAAACAAGTTCGTTTACTGCGACCACGCGCTATCGGTATAGCCATTGCGCCGCAGCTACTTTTCATCTAAATCAAGCATCATACCTGGGTTCACTGGAGGTGCACCAGCCATTGCAGCCACCGCCGGTTAGCGATCAGCATTCAGCATCGCACCGCAGCCTCGGCCAATGCAGCTAAGTGCCCATTTTTCCTTGTGAATTCCCTGTTACCTACTTACCCTTACCTTTTATACCCTTAACCTTAATACAACGATCCAATACCTATTTAAAATAGCTTATATGCATGCATTGGTGTCTGTAGTTATTGCAGTGTCTAATAATAACATCAATACCTACACCATATGCAGTACAGTACCTAAAGTAAATTCAAATTATCTATTGGTAAACGTTTTTACGAATATTAAAATAGATTACTTTCTCTTTCTTATCGTATTATCGTAGCGTAGTTTATAGCCGTGTTTCCTGACAGGCTTATAACTGTTACTATAACCATATATTTTACCCACATCGCCGAACATTCCAGGCCGATATCTCCGTGTAACGCAACTTTGGGCCGCCTGCCGTGTCACCGTGTGATCGGAGCGGAGCCCTACCCATGCTGCGCCGGGCCGGCCTCAGGTGAAGTTAGGCGAGGAGTGTGAGCTAAGTTTTTAGTTTGTTTTACTATCATTACCGTTAATCAAACCATAATCAAATATTGTTCGTCCTTAATCAAACCTACTAGTAATCAATTTGTTTATTCAATCCGATTTAACATTTTGGCACAATATTGGCACATTTTGAGTTCACAATGGGCAAAGATTATGGAGGTGAATCTAGCACAAACAATCCTCAAGAATTACAGAATCTTTTAGTGAAACGTAGTTCCATAAAAGGTCAAATTACTAAATTTAGAAACTTTTTATCAATTGTTACCTCTAAAGAAACGCTTACTCCAATTGAGTCAGTTGAGTTAACATTAAAACTAAGCAAATTTGAGTCTATCTATAGTCGTTTTGATGACTTGCAAAATCAGATAGAAGTATTAAACTCTGACAATTTACCTAATGAGATTGATGAACGTGATACTATCGAACAATTATTTATATCCAACATTGCAATTGCACAAAGTATTACACAAAAACAAAACTCGAACCGTTATGATGAAAGTAATTGCAAGGATTTGAATTCAAGTCAGTTAACCGCGGGTCCATGTAATCATGATCATCATGATATAGGTTTTAAATTACCTCAAATTCAAGTTGCGAAGTTCGACGGGTCTTGCTTTCGTTGGCTTGAGTTTCGTGACACATTCATATCTATAGTACACAATAACGATCGCATCGCTCCCATTCATAAATTCCATTATCTTATTTCGTACTTGACTGGCGATGCAGCCCGCATTATTGCTAACTTAGAGGTATCCAGCACCAATTATGCGTGCGCTTGGAAATTATTGTGTGACAGATATGACAATGCACGACAATTAATAACTCATCATATAAATTCATTATTATATATAAAACCAATCACAACCGAGTCTGATAAATCATTACGATTTCTTGTGGATCATGTTAATAAAAACTTACGTGCTTTAACTAGTCTCGGTCTTGGTTCACGTGACTGGGATATTTTACTCATTCATATAATGAACCCCAAGCTTGACAACCACACCAAAACCAAATGGGAAGAGTACCGGGGCACGTTGGATACCAATATCCCTAATTTGCAACAGTTTTTCAAGTTTCTTATTGATCGCGCGGATGTACTCGAGTCAATAAATAGTAGTTATTCATATTCTAAACCTAAGTCTCAGACAACGTCAAAGTTTACAGATTCTAGCAATAAAATAAAATCTCATCAGGCATACATTTCTAATAATGAAAACAATAATACTTCTGATATTATTGCATCGTGTTACGTTTGTAATGGTAATCATCGCCTTTATGATTGTCCCACCTTTTTGGCTATGAGTTTAGATGATCGTATCAGTGAAGTAAGCAGATTAAATCTTTGTCACAACTGCTTAAGGTCTGGCCATTCTGCTCGCAATTGTCGCATGCATCCGTGTCGCATGTGCAATACACGACACAATAGACTCTTGCATAAACAATCTGTTAGCAAAAATATTTCCAGTGTTGTCACCATTTCACCCGACATCACTGACGACACTGTCGTTAATTTTTCTAATCAAAATAATCACCAAGTTCTTCTGTCCACTGCATTTATTGAGGTAGCTAATCCTGCAACGAATCAAACACAAAAGGTTCGCGCTCTTTTAGATTGCGGTAGTCAGTCATCATTTATAACTCAATCTCTTAAAACAAGGCTACTTTTAGAACCGACAACCACTTTACAAGTCAATATAATTGGCATAGGCAATAAAACCACCACTCAGGCTACAGAAACCTGCGTGGTGCAGTTGAAATCTTTGATGAAGCATTTTACCGTCACTTCTTCTTTTCTGGTTTTGCCAGTGTTGACCGGTAACATACCTAGAATACCCATTGACGTTAAGAAGCTTAACATTTCGAGTGAGTACTTTTTAGCTGACCCTCACTTCCACCACCCAGCACCTGTTGATGTTGTCATCGGTGCTGATATTTTTTGGGACATTATTGGCCGCGATCAACTATCTCTCGGTCTAAATTCACCTGTATTAAGAAGTTCTCATTTCGGTTGGTTGGTTTCAGGTCCTATTTATTTTAATTTACCCACAAATAATAAGTTTAAGGAAATTGATAATAACATCGATTCTAATAATTCAGTTGTTTCTTGTGTGTCGTCCGTTGACAAAATACATCAAGAACTAACAAAATTCTGGGACTTAGAAAATGTTCCTCAAACTAAACCACTTATGAGTCATAGCGAGAAGGCATGCGAAACACATTTTTTATCGCACACCCTTCGTTTAGAAACAGGTAAATTTTCGGTTAGGCTACCCTTAAAAGATACACCTGATTGTCTCGGTGAATCTTATTCACTTGCCAAAAAACGCTTTTTGAATCTAGAAAAACGATTTCGCAAACAACCACATGTGAGTATATCAATAACGTCTGTGTCCAAATAAGATATAAACTTTAATCCTAATATCTCAACTCAAACATTATAAGCATGTTTGTAGGTAGAACGTTGAGACGTAGCTACCAAGGATTAATTACAAATTGAGATAATGACTGCCGCATGGACAACTAGATACAGTGGTATTCACTTAAGTTTTTTGAACTATACAAACCTTTATTGTGAAAGATATCAGGAAACAGTAAAATGGTTTGTTACCTTTCTTGCTTGTTGACTCGTAGTCTTAATAAATCTAAATCCTTAGTGGTAGGTTCCTTCAGAAGAAGATCAGCTCACTACAAAAAATAGACATAGCAATCAATTGTAGCAGGGATTGTCACACATCTACGAGTAGGTACTTGTAGGAAGGTGTAGTTCAGTTCAAATACAATAGAGAGGTAGCACGTCTATTTGTCTCGGTAAACAAGGCTAGGCTTCATTTTAGAAAAATATAAAATAATGCCAAAAAATAAGACACTGGGACATGACAGTGGTTGATAAAACATTATATCGTGAAAAAAAAAATGTGGACTAGTATGATCAACCAAGGATAAAACAGGAATACGATAGTATGGAATAGAGGTGGGTCATTGACGGTTTTTGGCTACTGTAACTTAACTGTTAATCATCAATGGTCAACAGGTTAAAAAAGCTGTTAAATTATTAACAGGTTTTGAATGTTCAATCTGTATTTTTTTTGTTCTAAGTAATCTTCTTGTCTGTTTTTATATGTGTGTACATAAATAAAAGAAGTAAAGTACTGCCCTTACATTATTTTCGCTTTTCAGTTTTGAGTTTATTTTTGTTTTGCTGTAGGTACCTGAACTACTGTAAACACAACAAACTAATGGAGGTATATTAATGTTTAGTTTTGCACTATGGTTTTGGCTCATTCTTATAAATTGCTTCCGGAACAAAGCTCTTATCGTCAACTCACAAACAAAACAACTTTTATGACGTAACTTTATGTTACAAATCACAAATATATCGCGGACTGTAACATCGACTGTTTACAGCGTATCTCCTAGATGACGTCACTGGTCAGCAGCGCTGGTACACATGAACACGCTATCAGGGAACAATTTCAAATATGGCGCCGTATTTATATTACGTAAACGATTTGAATTTCGATGGCTAGCTTTGTCAATATACGATATAGTATAGTAAGAGAAGCAAACTGTTCAATATTGCTCAATCAATAGTTGGAATTCACTTGAATGGTATCGTTTGTATGATATACGAAAACTTTTGGTCGTTACAGCACTTTACTACGCTTTTGCTAGACTGGTTATAAGAGCATATTCAATTTAACCCGACTACGGTGAAGCAAAAAGAAATGTAATGATTTTGACCGTTATATACGTATGTGAGTATGTTTATATGGATGTTCACCTGTTCCATCATAACTTCTAAAGTGTTTTGATTGTCAACCATAGTAATAAGAAATCTATGTGGACCACAGCGGCCCTCTTCCCAGGCATTTTGTAGGGATCGAACAAAACTGTACATACATAGGTACATTGACACATTGAGTGGGAAAACATAGCAAAAGACATTTTTCCGTGGCTTTATCCAGTTACCATCTACTCCGTTTGATTAATTCGTGTTTCGCACAAAACTTGTAATTAACTTTAAAGGGTCTCATCACAATTCACATTTGTTACAAATTGCTTATGAAACGATCTCGATAAAAACCCTGCAACATTGAACTGAAAATTATAGAGCTTATCAAATTGACCCGTTCACTTTAGTATTCTTGACTAATGCGATATTTGCTATCACTTCGCTTAACCACAGCTTGTGCATACAGATCAATAGTTCATTAAGTTGTTTGTAGAAAAGGTCTTTGCCAATATGTTTTTTCCACTGGAAGTTTTTACCAAAAGACACATGACTTTCGCAACGAAATCGAATTCCTTGCACGTTGAAGAATCATTTAAAGTACAAAATCAAAAAAACAAAAAATTGGAGAATAACTTTTGAGTTACCAATTTTGCATATCGTTGTAACAAAAAACCAATTGGTGGGCTGAAATAAGTGGCATATTTTAGCTCAGCGCCTGCTAACTAGATCGTAACCACTAACTAGCTGTACAAGTTATAAATTCGTTAACACAAATATCGCTTGCAGCTTGAGTTTCTGGAATGTTCCGTAAAACCGCTTAACAGACACGAGGCTTAATAGACATTCCTTCACTTACAATTTAACTACCAACCTCTCTACCGTGAGGAAGTATTTTACAAAAACGCGTCTGCAATTTGTTCGAGTGACGTAATTCCTGAATTTTTCATGAGATTTCCTTGGCTTTGTATAGTAAATAAAGAAATGTATTTACTCCAGAGCTGCTTAAGGTGAAGCTTCAAATAATGTTTTACGAATGTACAGTCACCGAAGGTATTTTCAACGTTCAATCACGAGAACTGAAACATTGTTTGGAAATATAATTCGCTAAAGCGAAAGCTATTTTTGCGATAAATTTGTACAATATGACCATTTTTCGTTTCAGTTGTTCAAAAGTCAACTTCAGTAGATATATTTTATAGGTTTTCGATAGTGCTGTATCAACAACACCCAGTGTTTATCGTTTACGATCCTCTCTACTATATTTAACGGCAAGCATGAAATAGTTACAATTACATTTACAACAGTAAAATAAGTTATACAACAAGTTACCTAACACACAATTTTACTAGAAATACCTGATCATCGTTAAAAGTTTACCTAAATGCCAAATACTGCCAGTTTCGTGTTATCAGCGAGTTAACGTTTATTCGATAAACGACCTTACCACCACCCAATAATATTATGTTAGCACTTGGTTTAAACTTCATTTTTGTTTATGTAAATTTGATTTTTATCTATACAGTTTTCAGCGTGTGCTTTTGTTCTTATCTTTTATATCTTAACTTTTGTTCCATACTCTCGTAAATTTACTAAAAGTTGATGATTTCCTTATTATGTTAAAATAATGTACCTAATCGTTAATGTTTTAACTGAATATATTCAAACCGTACATTGCAAAATATTATTTCTCATACCAAACACAGTAGGTACAATTTTAATAAAACCGTTAAAAGTAATGCGACAAATTAGAACAATTATATCCAAGTAATTTTCGACGTTTCTCTCAGCGATATAACATTTTATTAGTTTAAAACACAAATCCCTTTTGCAGATAACGAGTAACATTAACTATCATTTGTTCAAGTCTTTTAAAAGCACTTTAATCTTTTCCTGAAAAATGTCGTCGGAAAAACAGTTTTATCTTTGTTCCGAAGCTTGTTTTTCTTATGAATAAAACTTTGTTAAAAAAGTAATATGTTTTCCCCTAGGTCCCAATTAGTAGTAGGTAGTATAAGGGTTTGGGAAAAAGTTGTTGTAATTGGGAGTTGAAGTGCCTTTTATTTTACGACACTTTTAATTTTACTTCCGTTACGTGACTGGTAGTCGGGAACGGCACGAATAGGCACTCAGTAGGTATAACAGGACACTGTAGTTGTCATCGTATATTAGTAAACTATTCAGGTACAAAAGCAGAGAACAACTACTACGATACTAGAACTCACTTCAAAAGTTTCAGAATTTTTAAAATATTCAGCTTCAGTTAGTTCTGAATATTCCGCGATTGAAGAGACAATCATTCGTTTGACGAATTGTGAAAAAAGAACATAAAATCAGTGACACAATTGCAAAAAAAAAAGTTACCGAATTTTGAAATTCTTCTTCTATCCTTGTCACACAAAACAATCATTTTACCGAATGGCGGGAACTAATAATGGTGTTCCTGTGTTGTCACGTCAGACCGCAAACCAGCAGTGCTGTCTCTATCAAGCATATACTTTAAAACGTATACAACTTCGCCATTTGTTCAGATATCAAAACGTTTTTTTTACCGTGACTTTATTTTGTTCTGTTTCGTACTATCAGGTCTAGTCAAATTCCCTACTGAAACGAAACTAAATTCGCTATTACTAGAATGACAACCCTGATATTGTTATGTAAGCCTTAATAATTTCTGCATCGTATGTGTTGTGAAAAAAAACTGTAACTGCTTTCGTTATCTTATTTGAGAGCAAAATAAGGAAAGTTTACAACCCTTATAAAACTTTAGCATCAATTTAGTGTATTTCATGATTCCGCGCTGCTTCCAGCTATAGTAACCTAAGTTTGTTTGTTTTACTTACTGTAAATTTTTGTATCTGGGCACATTGCCTGCAAAAAAACCACCATTTTTTTTGTATAACAACGGGAGTCAATTAGTAACTGTATCAGAGGAGCTCATACACATGCAATTAGATAAGAGCGCCGCCCACCCTGCTGAGCTGGGTGAGTTGATGAGTTCACTCAACTTATAAGACTGTTGGTCTACAAATAAAACTATTCTTCGACTTTGTAATAAATGATGATTGTTTGTGATTTAGCTCATGATGAATTGACAAGTATCGTAAAAATCTCAAATGTTCCGTAGCTATTCAGTAAATAAGTTAACTAGATTATAACACAGCAACTACTAGTCAATTGTTTTGAGTTCTGTATAGGACTTGGCAGCGAACCGCAATCGGATAGCTAAAGTTTCAAGTTAAAGAAAGAAAGCCACTTACCTATTCTAATTGAAAAATCGAGCATTTAAATGGGCTTTCAATGCATTAAAGATCTTTACTAACGATACAAATTACCGCACTTTGAAAAGGCATCAGGACGCCTTCCTCTGAAGAGGTATCTATAGAAAACAGACCAGAGATATCTATGGGAACTTTAATAATAGAATGCAGAAAGTTTAAGTCTTGACTTTCTCAAAGCCGCCTACTAATTAACTTGACGACGGAAGATGATCGACGCTTATCGTCGGACCTATTTTCATGTACTCGTATTTGTATAAATTTAGCGCAAGTTTAATTTGCAGTACTATTGAATTAGAGCAAATAGTAATTAAGCATATAATTGAGTCCTAATGTATTTATTCAAATATCCATATGTACATAAATAAGTATAAGTTTCGTAATATTTTACGTTTTTACTTTTATAAGTAGGTAATAAAGATAATTTTGACAAGCGAAATCAATCACATTACGACTTGATCGCGATAAGCTGTTTCCTGAATGATGTCTTATTTTTACGGTGCATGAAACATTCAGGTTATGTTTTTTCTAAAAAGGTCCCAGCGTTATTATATTCTGCATCAATGGAAAGGGTTAACCTAAAATAACTCGTGTTGGATAACCTCCACATTGCACTGTTCTCAAAGGAAACACTTTCAACATCAAAGGCGACCCGGTAGTGCGCTTTCTAAATGCCACTCTCAATTAACCAGGTAATGAGTCGCCTAAAATTATTTTCCAGTACATTGGTTATCACTGAAAAGAACTAGAAACAGAAAATTAAACCACTCTATAGTATAATTCTGTTATCAAAATATCGCATGGAATCAAATTAGTTCAAATAATCAAGTTTCAGTCATTTTTTTTTTCCAAACCAAAAATGTCAACATTTTAGATTTAACAAAAATCTTTTCTTAGCATTGAAGGGTTTAAAACAAATAGTCGACGACACGTGGATGTAATCCTGATGATTGTTGGAACTACCTCGAGGGATGCGGATAAGGTCGTCATCATCATCTGCCTAGCCCTTTGTATGTTGGGATCGGCTTCCAGTTTAACCGGATGCAGCTGAATACCACTATTTTACATGTAGCGACTGAATATCTGACCTCCACAACCCAGTATCTAGGTAACACGATACCCTTTGGTAAGACTGGTTGTCATAGTTTCGGGCCACTGACCACCCGTAATGACTACCAAAGATCCACGAATGACAGCCAAGCTAAACGAGCTTTCCAAGGCACGGAGGGCTTTCGGTATGTAAAGATGGTCGCCCATCCATGGACCGACTCGGCAAGCGTAGCTTAACCTGATCGATCGACCCATAGGGCTGTTATTACTTAGTTGCAGATAAGGATGTCATCTATAAATATGTTTATATTCTTGGTGGACATTTGATGGTAGTTATACAGAGATTTCACCTATTTAATTTATTTAAATTATGAGAAAACTTACGATTTCACACCAAGTATACTCAATATACAGATAGTAAACAATTGAATTCAACCAGCTCATGCAGTCATGCTAGCTCAAGTACTAATTAATATATAAGTATGTTCTTGGATTAGAAACTAACAGACGCGGATTGATCTATACGAATAATCATAATTATTATTGCTGCCATTGTTTACTAATCAATATTAATAAGTCTATACTGTGGTAAGCAACATTGATTATTTCACGTTATAATGATATTCCAACATAATCAAACTATAAATGGATCTGTTTTCGTATAAAACTGGGTAAGTTATACAGTGAGCCTGAACTAGTAAGAAGCTCTTGAGAACTTAGCTCCGCGGGCACAGCTGTCTAGATAGAATTAACACAGAGACTTAATGAAAACATATTGATCGGTATGAGAACAATAGAACCGTGATTAAACAAAACGTGATACAATAACAGATGTCAATCATATGTTTGATACAAATTCTGTCAGCGAATAAGTTAGTTCAATTCAAAGTTCCAACGGATTTTGGTGGAAAGTTATGAAGGCCTCCACTAACATAATCTCTTTGACCCAATTAACATAGCAACAATGTTAATATGCTGGTATCTTCCCAAAGCGCTCAGTTGGGGAAGGTCTAGTTCATTAAAGATTCAACACTCCTCAAGTTTCTCTATAGACATCCGCAGTCCGTATTTATAAACGCTCCCTCTGTGTGGTCAAGCGTGAAAACTCACGCTTGAAAACTCACGCTTGACCACACAGGAAAATAAACAATTTCCACCTAATTGTGTGCAAGTTGCGGGTAGTCGTAAAGTGTGGGATCAGAGTCATGGTCGATGAGATTCTGCACTCGAGTAGTAGGTTTAGTTTCAGGCTTTGTGTATTCTAGTTGCAGTGGTGGCCCAGTGGTAGTGGCCCGGTGGAAGTTGTAGGTCGTGGGTTTGAACCCAGGCAGGCGCTTGGCTTTGGGCAATTTATTTCATCACCACTGCCCTCAAAATGGTGAAGAAAAAAGTCGTGAGGAAACAGGCATGTCCTAGGACCAAAAATTGGAAGACACATGACGTCTCATCAGCGGACCCGCACTGGGCCCATGTGGTAGATTATGGCCCACTCCTTCTCACCGAGAGGAAGCCTCTCCTAGCAATGGGAACATTATTGGCTGATTACGCTGATCTTTAAGTTGTATGGTCTGTTCCAAAAGTATTAATATTGGTAGGTATCGATCATACCTTAATTCCGAACTTGGTTAAAGTTTAAAGTGGCCTCCCATGGGTACTGAAACTGATAGTAAATAAGTTGTGAAACTTACAATGAAGGACCCTATAATAATGATACAAAATAGCACCACACCATCAGTGAGCAACCGCAAACGATAGCACATCATTAAATATCATATCACTTGAATCGGCCTCCTATAATTAAATTCCTATGACCGACATCAACGTCGATGGAGAACATTTACAATATTATTGGCACTTCGACAATCGTTACAGCACACTGAGTGTGAATATGGAGTTAGATAAGGAGAATAGCGTTTGTCGCGTTCGGTGCTGGCCGCTTTTGAAATAGTTGCTATTGAACAGTTACATCGCAATAACTGCTCATAGAGGATACTCAATGTTCAATTTATCGTATTTCAACAGTATTATCGATCAAACTACAGCAACAACTTTTTATTTAAAAGTAGGTTTGTTTTCATCATCATCATCATCATATCAGCCGAAAGACGGCCACTGCTGGACATAAGCCTCCCCCAAAAGGGGGGGATTTGCCATAATCGCCACGCTTGGCAGGCGGGTTGCCGATCGCAGTATGGTGGTCAAATGCATAGAGAACGCTGCTGCCCATTCTCTAGTAAGTCCCTTAGTCGCCTTCTACGACACCCACGAAAGGAAATGGGATGGTACTATTCTTTTACGTCCGGCACCACACGGAACACACAACGGAGGGGGCGGTCTGTTTTAGGTCAACTTTTTTGGATTTTAATTAAAATATTGACCAATTGCTCTCATAAAATACTGGGATACCATTTTGTTTTTTTATTTAATGGCAATGCACATATTTTATGAATATTGGGTAGGATGTTAATTATTAATTTGATTGAAACCTTTTCCAGAATTTAAATTGTATCGATGTTAGGCAAAAAAAAATTGTTTTGTGAAGCAATGGCTAACTAACGAAGGTAACACAACTTTAAAATGTCGAAAAGATTCGACATCATGAAAAAATTATGTTGTCACGTACTTCGTTTATTCAGGTTTTCTACAAAAATACTAAGGCAACCGTAGGTACTTAAAAAATTTTTTTAACCCTTTTGCAACCCTTGTCTTTTTAACTTCTTCGTTACTTTTGTTTTTTATTTGTCTGCTCCCATTTAAATTAAAAACGAAATGAAGCATAACGTCACGGTGTCGCCATGCTAAGCGCTTATTAAAAAAATATTTAACCCTTTTATTATTTTTGCACAGGATCTTTTTGACTTTAGTGATTGTTCTGTAGTAACTTACACTTCAAAATTGTATAATATGGATACTGAATACAGTTTTCTTTGTGGAGAAAGGTATAGTTTTATACCTTGGTGTGAACACCTAGCAACAGTTATATCGGAAAACTTTCTATCGAAGGAACTACCAAAAGTAAGTGCCTCTGTTAGCGAATCGTTCGCCGTCGAAAAGTTATATCGAAGATATACTCAAAGGTGAATTGTTCCGTCGATAAAGTTCATTGGAGAAACAAATGTAGTAGAACTGTTTCAGAATCTCAATTTAGCACACATTTCTTCTGCAGAATCGAAAAAAAATCTTTAGGTAAAATAAATATTCCTATAATAACCAAACAAATTCACTACCAATGGGGCAAAAAACGAAATAAGAAAAAGTTTTCTTAAAACAAAGTTACAGCAGCAATAAACAATTAGTTTACCTCGACGAGTGTTAATTCTAAAATTAGCAACTCTTTAGACTTTTATCGCGTAGATCTTTTCAATTGTTTTCCTTACTAATCTGCTATTGTCTGAAAAAGTAACTCTTAAAACTTTTAATGCTTTTAGAAGGTTCCGGACCGACTAAGCGCAATCGAAATCCGTATTATTTCTGATAGGAAAAACTCAGCGTGTAGGTTTATTTGAATACTTTACTTTTCTGAAAGCATTATCAAGTGTTCATTAAGTCTTTATTCATGAAGTGCTTGGTATAATAATACATACACAAGTAAGTAACAACATTTTATTTTTCAATTAGTAGGTAATGTAGGTATTGTATAGGTACATATTTAACGAGTTTTTAAATTTTGGTGTAAATCATTTATTAGCGCGCTTTAGGAGAAATACTGACTTGTACGGCAAACGGCAAACGGAATGGTCTTTTATGCCGTCATGCTCATAACCATGAATTTCGTGGTTCCCAACTGCCAGCGACGGCGTTCCGTGACGGCCACATTTTTATTCTTTCTTAAAAAAAACTACTAAACTAAAAGTATGAAATAAAAAAATCAATAAAAACAACAAAACCAAAACAAAAAGTAACGAAAATTCAATTTCTTTTTTTAAAACCAAAACATAAACGAAAACAACAATTTAAATTCATTTTTTTTAAAGGACGAAAAAAAGTTGGTTTGGCACCGACTTCAAAAACTAAGTAAATACCTACGTATTTACTTAGTTTTTGAAGTCGGTGCCAAACCAACTTTTTTTACCAGATAATTACAAATTTTCTTATCTCATTATTAGGTATTATTTCGTTTTTGACAGAAACCTGCTTTACGGGGTAGGAATGGAGACGGTATAGGGACTGGATAAGGATAGGAGTGGCGTATATAAAAAACATTTTGTGCTAATCAGTGGGTCGGTTTTTTGAAGGCTGTTCCGTTTTTTTTTTTTTCAAAAAAGAAAGAAATTATGTTACTATCATTTTTGTTTTGGTTTAAAAAAAAAGAAATTGAATTTTCATAATTTTTGGCCTAGGTAGAAAAACAAAGGATTCTTTAAGGAACAGTCGGGTAAGGGAGAATGAAACTCCCGTCGAAAAAAAGCGACGACTTGATGCTGCAAGAGATTGTCAGCATGCTGCTCGTGCTGCAGAAACTGATGAGTAAACAGAGGTTCGCTTAACAAAACTTCGTGCGAACACTCATTCTATTAGAATCTCAGAATCCGAAGAGCAGACTAGTCAGATCTTGTTGTCCATGCAGAAACATGCTCGTCTAGCTAGGGCAAACGAAACTGAGTGGCAAACAAGTCAACGCGTTTTGTCTATTCAGATGATAACCGCAACAAAATCGGTTCAGCCTAACGCGAGATAACCGCGGACAAAAAGACATACAAACATACAAGTCAAACTGAGAAACTCCTTTTTAAGTCGTTTTGAAAACCATGATAATATCAGTTACGGCTGATTACGTAAAGTTTGAAGAATTTTCTCTGAGAAATGTTTTCAAAGATTGAAGAGTCCTTTGTACATTTTGGAATCTAGATTAGGGTGAGCCTCCGAAATTGTATGCTTCTGACTCCATTTTTTCGGTCAATCAACGGAAATTGCGGTCCCTGTCCGAACGATTGTCTGCAAAATATCAAGAAAGTGATACAAAATCATGCTGAGACAGTCAAAAGACATGTAAAGCACTAACGTAGGGAACAAATAAATCAATTATGTTATAATACCTACTTATATGTTTTGCAAAGCAATATGTCAAGTGCTTTATACAATAAAGAAATTGCGGCTTCAAAAATTCAAAGCGAGTCTTTGTTATGCATCACCTGCTCCAGTTTACAGGCTCAGCATAATATGCAGTATATGCGCATGTTGCGGAATATGTAGTAGGTACATTTCCTGATTTTCCAAGAATGTTCATAAACTAAACGTGAAATGTCCAGAGTGAGCTATAAAATGTTGATTTTATAGCTTCCTCTGGACATTTCACGTCAACACCAACTTTGTGCGTTGCGCTCATCATCGCCATCAATTAACATAATAAAACAAATGTATCAGTTGAAACGGCAACCTCTGGCACACAGGCAACTGAGGGAACACGGGTGGGTTTTAGTCAGTAAAAGTCTGACACGCCCTCCCGCTCCACCCAGAGCGGGAGAAGTTATTTGATGATTTCCCACCCAAAAAAAAAAATGCGCGAATTGAAGCTCGGAGTGCCTATAAACGATTTGTGCTCAAGACTGTTCGTAAAAAAGATTAACGAGGCTTCTTGATACGAATTCAATATTTAGCAGGTTGCCGAATTTTATTTTGGTTCCGAACTGAACTAAAGACGTTAAAAAGTTATAATAAATAAGCGACTTACGTACTTTTGAGTTTGAGTTTTATTTTATTTATTTTATTTTATTCATTTTAGGAAAGCTTACAGCTAATACATTTCGATATCTAGTACAATATGTAAACGATGGCCAATTCCAAGTTTCCACTGACGATTAATGTGAGTAATATTAACAAACACACGAAAACAGCAGCGAGAAATACGCAAATTAATTATCGTACACTCAAAACAAATAGAATAATAAAGAGAGAAAAAAAGGTTATTAATCGAAAAAACAATTATTCAAAGTCTTCTTTACTTCCTTAATACTACTAGTAAATAAATCCAGGTTGACATCCTGATACACCACATTAAAAGTACGACAAGCTCTAATCACATATGAGTTTTGCCTGTAGATAGTTCTGACTTGAGGCACATGGAAAAGACGTGGTCTCCGAAAAAATGCACTCGGTACGCGAAGCCCTATCTTGCACACCAACTCAGGGACGTCAGTAGATCCATTCATAACACTAAATAAAAAAGCAAGATCTGCAATTTTCCTTCGCTCATGTAGAGGCAGAATATGAAATGTTTTACACCGACTTATGTAATTCGGAACATAGGTATTTGAGCGATATTGAGTGTATCTCAAAAATCGCCTTTTTATACCTTCAAGCCGATTAATATATATATTATAATTTGGATTCCAAACCTGAGATATTCAAGGTGGCTACGGACAAATGAGCAATAAAGAATTTTCATTGTTTTAACATTCCTAAAATCAGAAGATACCCTAAAAATAAAACCTAAGGCTTTAGAAGCTTTGCTGACTATGCTATTAATATGTGCATCGAACAGAAGCTTAGAGTCAAAAGTAACTCCAAGATCCCTAATGACACTCAATCTGGCTAGCAAAGCATTCGAAAGCCCATTGTCAAATATAACAGGGTTTGGCTTACGCGTAAATGTACACACATAGCATTTGGATACATTTAAATCCAACCTATTTCTAGCGCAGTATTCGTGGAACCGGTCCAGATCATCCTGTAATAGGCGTGCGTCCTCAACAGTTGCCACTTGACCCAAAATTTTCATATCATCCACATACAATAAGACTTTAGAGCTAAGGAAACAAGAGGAAACAAGAGGCAACGTCATTTATAAATTCGTCATTTTTTACCCTCACATCACGTTACTATACCTCACATCACGGAATATAATATAGTAACGTAATTTCTTTATGTAACGTAATTGCATTATACCATTCGTTTTACCCCATAACCATAATGCAATGAAATATCCGTATATTTTCAAAAGCAGGCTCTTCGTTTCTTCCACACAACGCCATTTTTCTTTTGTGTGTCGTATAAAATACCCAGCGCAGAAAATACTCTACTGACAGATTGGTACATCCCGTCAAGTGACGTCATATGCTACGTATTTCCTATGTGCGGGGTAGCTACCTAAATATAGAATATATTTTTGTACTTTTGGATGTCGCGAGAATGTTTAATAAATGGATCTTCTTCCTTTTTGAGGCCAACAGAAAAATAAGTAACCGGAAATAGAAAAACATGGATTATATAGCCCTTCTGAAATGTATATCGAGGAGATACTCACTCGCCTAGGTGCACAAAAGTCACGCGGACGCGATCCGAACGTTGTTTTATTTAATCTTGGTGAATTCAGAGAATAGAGAATATGAAACCTGATAGTAAGGAGCACAACGTTTTAAAATAAACGGGTTTGAGTGACGAAAACTGAGCTACTTTCTGTCTTGTGTCATAAGCCATACATGAGACACTACGCTGAAAAACGCGACTTATACCTAAATGTTTGTCCTCAGAGGTGTTGAATATTTCAGAGCAAGCTATCCTGCCAATCCATTCGACTGATATTTGAATATATCCCATAACAACACGTCTATCAGATACGTAACCACACGACCGACGTGAATATTCAATTGTTTCATGGAAAAATAAACAAAGCCTTCATCTGTAAAATAGAACACTGGGAAAATAATTTTATTACTCGCAGATTTTCCATGAAAATGTTTATCCTGCCGTCGCCGCGTTGCCGTCGGTCGGTGAAACTGACAACTGAATATCCAATGAAACGTGAGGTAGGTTCACAGCTTCGCTACAGTAACAACTATTGAAATCAAAAATGATTCCAATAATTGCTTCTACTTTTCGGTCACATAAAATTAATTACCTTACAAATTAATATCCATGCTCGTGACGTCAGCCCTCCAACCGCAAACTTTATTGGCTCAGTTCATAGTAATATGCGTTTTTTTTTTTTTTCTTGGTGGGAACTCATCAAATAACTTCTCCGGTTCAGGGTGGAGCGGGAGGGCGTGTCAGACTTTTACTGACTAAAACCCACCCGTGTTCCCTCAGTTGCCTGTGTGCCAGGGGCTGCGGTATCTCTTTCGAACAACCCGCACATAGTAATATGCGTTGAGTTGTAATAATGCCTGAAACATCAAACTCAAACTCAAAGCATTTATTTCAAATAAACCAATTACAGGCACTTTTGAATTGTCAAGGTTAACTCACCGAGAGTTAGAAAGATGAAGCTATTTGCCCATTCCAATGCGTAGGTACCTATGGAGAAGAACGGGCAAGAAACTCCATGGACACTCTTATAAAATCATGGTATTGTTACAAAAAGTTGGTTACATCATTATGTTGAAATTATCAATGTGAGAACGATGTAAAAAGACGTGCACATTAAAGCGTCCGTAATTAAAACAAAAATAAAATAACAATTCAGAAATTAAAATAAGCCGTGGGAGCTAGGAGATGACCAGTCCCTACTGGCGGCGCCCGTTCACGAACATGACGTGTGGATCAGCACCATTCAGCTCAACCATTTTGAAGGGAACTTAATGACCCAACACACACGCCACCACCAGCGAGACATTTGAGTGAGCATGACATAGTCTCAGCTGCCAGGGCACATTCAAGTCAATGAAAGACGTACCCTGTAAATGGTAGCTTTATAGTAGGAACATAGTGCTCACACATATGCTATGCAATTATACAATACTAGTAGTTTGAATTTATAGAAAGCAAAGATATCTAGTCTTTTACAGTCTTCAGCAGCTCCAACAACGTTTTCAAATGCTAATCAATTTGGTTTAAGCTACCTTGTGGAGCAGGACAAGCAGCGTTTAGCCAAGCATATTTGTCAGCGATGTAATCTCCCAACTTATAATAAGCATGGCTGCATAGTGTGCGTTTTATACAAGATTTAAATTTTATTTCATTTAGTTGGAGTATGGAGTATGTGAGGAGGTACCATCATCATCTGAATCAGCATCTTATGAATAACTTTAACAATAAAGTTACAAGAACATGCGGTCAAAATAACTCATGGCATGTTGATGAATTAAGGCAAAAAAACGACTGCTATGTTATATTTTCTGGAAATTCGTTATAAATATGTAACTTCCACGAAAACTTACAAAAACAGCTGACAGCTTACGGCACTTCATTCATCGCAACATCCTCCATCGAGATTCCTTGTATATTATTTAAACCTTACCCAGGCCCAAAAAAACCGCTAAAGCAGGGCAAGTGGTTCCTATGGATTTAATGTATTATTTGCGTCTTATTTATCGTGTAGTCAGTGAAAATTGGACAAATGCTTGGAAAAGTAAAGAAAATGACGTGGAAAATAAATAAACTGTTGGAAGTATATGTTATATAATATACATATGTGATATACATATGTATGTATATCCATACCAATACAATAATATATACTGATGAACTTTCGGTTTACAATTGAAAACACTTTAATATATTAAATCAAATTTGTCAAACAAACGATCATAGACCGACAGTGATGTGTAGTGATGGAAATGAGCGATTAATTGAGAAGCTGAGACAAACGTAATAATTTTATCTTAGTAATTAATTGGGAAATCATAATCCCTTTGTTTTGCAAAAGATAAAAACACGTGGGAAAATATAATCCCTTTGCCTGACAATAGAATGGGAATAATACTGCGACTACATAATATAATAATATAAATAATCTTCACCGTCACTACTCTCCTCTTCCGATGACTGCCAAATTTGGAGTAAGTTCTCAATTTCGTAGTCTTTCACAGGTCCCTGTAATAGTAATATGCATTATCAGGCTAGGGGCATATATCTCCCACCATGTCTCCACCTAGTCAGGCAATGGACACAGTTCTCCCACATACTTTTAGAGGTTGTTGTAAAAAAAATATCCAGTAATCTGCACATAAATATGGCAATACCACAACAAAAACTTATAATCTACAACACAAAAAAATAGTACGACTTACCTTTCGTGATTCTGACATTATTTATAAAGATATCTCATCTCGGCCAAATTTCCACGCACTCAACGACTTCACGAATTCAAATGGCTGTCACTGTGACATTTACTTTCGGATACACGTTATTATACAAAACGTGTTTAATGTACGATGTTTCACTATTTTAACTACCAACTCTATTTTAATAATAAGGGAAGATCCCTTTAAATTAAATCTTTAAAATACAAAAGGAACTACAATTGTATCTTTTTAGACTAAAATATAATATAATATATTTGTAGTAGGGTATTACAGTCGCGGAATCCTTGTGTATTAAGTAGGCAAAAACCTATATCAAATAAAAAAGGTTGATATTCGATGTCTCAAATGGCGCTGAAAAGCCTGTCAATAAGGTACACCTTTTTCCCTCGGAAAAGCAGGTTAAGTGCCGTGTGTACGAAGTCAACTAAAGAATTCACCATCAATCAGAGTAATTTTATGGTAAAAAATAACTTGAATTATTTAAAAGGTGAAAGATTCCTGTATAAACATGGCCCAGAAAATTATCAATGCATACTTTAGCTATAAGTTCCTGGTAAAACTTATATTCGAAATTGCCTCGAAGAAGAATCACATTTTCATGGTTTTATTAATATACAAATAGTGAATGTCAATGTAACCGAGAGGTACCTAAACTATCGCTACATCTGTTTCGGATAGGGCGGGAGGAAACGCCCGGGTGTTTCCATTGCGAAGATCGCCCTGAGGACACGGTGGAGCATACGGTGGAGGTCTGGTACGGAGCGAGAGGGCATGGCTAACAGTCGCCTCCTTCAGCAAAGCAGTTATGCTCGCAAAGAGGGAGGCGGCGCACGTGAGGGAGATGCAATACATGCGCCCTCACAGCCGTGGCCTTCGCAGGAGACGCCCTGGGCGTCGGGAATCCCAGGCTGATTCCCGGCCACCGTAGGCGCGGGCTTGCGGACGGCGAGTAATGGGTAGCTCGCTGTCCGGTAAGGACCAAGCCCGGGTCGACGGCGCGTTGTGTTCCACGCGTGCCTCAAAGAGATGTCATCAGCAACTGATGGGGCACGCAAGGGCCGATGCCTGCCAGGGGTGCGGGTTGTTCGAAAGAGATACCGCGGCCCCTGGCACACAGGCAAGTGAGGGAACACGGGTGGGTTTTAGTCAGTAAAAGTCTGACACGCCCTCCCGCTCCACCCAGAGCGGGAGAAGTTATTTGATGATTTCCCAACCAGAAAAAAAAAAAAAAAAAAACTATCGCTACATTTGTCAGCTCATTGCCAAGGGTCGTGGATGGTGGATACCGCGATCTATATATATGTTTCTTATTGTTTGACACTTTGTGATAAAAACATACTGTTGTATGAAACATATATCCGTGCCTGGGGTAAATAACTTGACAACTCGACTAGCATGATATTTTTTTAGTATTAGAACCTTATTGTTTTGTTTGTCTCATTAAGAAAGTTTCGTGATTCTTTTGATTGATTTATTTTTGTGTTTTGATGAATATATCGTATGTTGTTGTTTGATTATTATTTGTAATGGAGCACGAGGAAAATGTAGGTAATCAGGTTAACTTACCTAAGGTACAAAAAATACCTACCTAGTTTGTATAATTGATATTTATTGTTCAATGTTTACTTATTTATATAGCATTTATCTACTAATACTTACGTGAGTCTGTATTATAATCAAATACTTTTGTTTTCTAGAATTCAGAGCTTGCTGCATTAATGGCAAGGAAACGCAAGTTAGCTTTAGTTAGCGTCAGCTTTGGTCCTTTAACTTAACCATACATGATTTAGCAAGTAACAATGCAACATGTTACATGTGCGACGAAACGATTGGAGCTCGAGGAGCAAACCAAATTACATCTTGTTTATGGCATTTTTGTAATAATCTGCCATCGGATGTCAAGGAAGTAACTTTTTATTCCGACACTCGTGGCGGACAAAATAAAAACAACATTGTAGCAATGATGTTTTTATTTTTACTAAGCAGTCATCCAAATATAGAGAAAATCAACCGCAAATTCCTTTTAAGTGCACATACACACATGGAGTATGATTCTAACCATGCTTTTATTGAAAAGACCAAAAAGAGAACACTGATGAAAATTAACCACCTGAATGATTGGGTGCAACTAATAAGGACATGCAAAATTTCGAAACGATTCAACGTTGTGGCGATGATCTTAAAGGACTTTTTTTATTTTGGTGAATTGAAATAAAAAAGGACCCTTTTCTATAAAAAAGTAAATGATTCAGGCAAAAAATTTCTAAGGCAATCAATAAAGTGGCTTCAATATAATAAAATTTGTATAGGAATAATACAATTCAAGGAGTGGCTAGCCCCTGAAACTGAAAAAAAAACAAGATCCTCAATAAACTCATTTAAATTGAGCCAAATTTCAAACGAGTTATTGCCAATCAGCGCAGAAAAGAAAAAAGATTTAATGGATATGATTGAATTAATTGATGACGTGTTTAAGAAGTTTTAAATAAATATTAAATCTGTCAATGATATACCTGCATCGTTTGACCCAGACTTCAACAATCAACTCAGCCTATCGCAGTTCACTCCTGGACATAGGCCTCTCCCATGCTGCCCCACAACACCCTGTCCTCCGCCTTCTGCATCCATTCTGTCTTTCTGGCCACCTTTTTAAGGTCGTCGGTCCATCTAGCTGGGAGGCGTCCCACACTACGCTTGCCGTTACGCAGTCTCCACCCCAGGACTCGTCTGCTCCATCGGCCATCGGTCCTTCGACAAACATGGCCAGCCCACTGCCACTTCAACCTACTTACTCTGCAAGCTATGTCGGTAACTCCAGTTCTTTTCTGAATAACTTCGTTTCTGATTTTATCCTTCAAAGAAACCCCAAGCATAGCCCGCTCCATAGCGCGCTGACCCAGACTTGACAGAAAACAATTCTGATTTGGAGGATTTTTAAATAATTTAGATAAATTCAATTATTATTGTGAAGAATAAAGCTTTTTTTAATTTTAAATAAATTAGTTTTATTGTTCAACCCCATTTTTACCTTGTACACTAAAATAACTGATTAGTAGATTTTATGTGAATAATAAAATACCCTCATAATTACAAATTGTTATACCAAACGAGATTCAATAAAATAAAATATCGAATATTTTGACATAATTTGTGGGATACAACATCTGTATGGATACGACATCTGTGAAAAGGGAATGATTAAATCTCGTTCGGTGTACTTATTTGCTACTTAAAAATAACTATCTATTGATTACATCATACTTAACGTTTTTCACTTATTGTTAACTCCTAATCCGATGCTTGCTGACGTAAATAAGTAGACAACTCGATAAATCATTCTTTTTCGCGTGGATAAATCATTTGATATCTCTATTATTGCTGAAACTATAGGGAGTTTCATGGATTTCATGTCACCATCTAAAATACGCCGTACAATAACCTATAATACCACCCACAACTTCCACGTTTGTGTTATTATCCGATTTACACCTTAAAAGACGTCAAACCTTTAAATGGCCGTCCTGTAAAATTGACATTTTAGACATGTCAAGTTATTCACGCCAGGCATGGATATTATGTTGGTATGGAGATAGAAATTTATATATGCTTTTTGTTTCTGAATTTGTAATATGATTTAGATCTGAAGGGATGATGACAACTATTTTGCTATGATATCTATTCCCTTACAATTTTCTTGTTTATCATAAACACGGAAATCACATTCGATGACATATTTCTGAACAAAGTTCTACGACATGGTATTACACCAATAATTCAAAGTCCTGTCAACTTTATCGGAACGAAGTTTGTACCCATAAGTTCGTAACTCAGTAGAGAAGTACATTCAACACATTCCATGTAGAACGTATGCTAACTGAAACTCATTCAAGTTTAGTTCACAAAATTTTGTTCAATATTACATTCAAACCTTCCGACCACAAGCGGATTGCTAATCCACTCAAAGAACTATTAGCTAACTACATATATAACATAACACAACATTCAACCAGTCACGTTTAAGTCGCATGAAACCTATTGCATAGAACTTACGGCCGATAGGACCAAAAGGTTCTGGAGTGGCGGCCGCGTATCGAAAGACGTAGCGTTGGAAGGCCTCCCACAAGGTGGACTGATGACATGGTGAAGGCAGACTCCGGTATGCTACTGCAAAGATAAACTATAATAACTATTATGAAGCTATTATTTTAAATTTTTAGCCTATGCTGTCTAACTGCAAGGCAAAGGCCTCCCTTCCTTCTTTACACTCCTCTTTGTGTTAGCACTCTATCAAAGCTAAATAAAACATTTTATTATTTAGTAAACATATTATTACTTATTATGTACATGCATAATAAGTAAACTGTTGGAAGTATATGTTATATAATATACATATGTGATATACATATGTATGTATTTCCATACCAATACAATAATATACACTATTGAACTTTCGGTTTACAATTGGAAACACTTTAATATATTAAATCAAATTTGTCAAACAAAGGATCATAGACCGACAGTGAATGTGTAGTGATGGAAATGAGAGATTAATTGAGAAGCTGAGACAAACGTAATAATTTTATCTTAGTAATTAATCCTTGTTGTTGTTCTAGAAATAGTTAGTCTATGAGCTCTATAGCACATCCGCAAACATTACTATTTTAAACAATAGGTACAATTTATTATAATCTACGTACACAACGCATAGATTGCTTGCCTGATTAAAATTTCGTACCGCTTTTAACTAAAAAGGGGGTTTTGGTTGAATCCTAGTATTTTAATATCCCAAATACAGGCTCAGCCACACATTGACTTTAACTGTAAAAGGCTCTTCAGAGATAAAGGATGATCCACGAGTGAGTCCTTTCTTCAATCACAAAGACCTTTTTTGGAGAGGCATAAGTTTAGGAAGATCGTAATATATTGCGGCACAATATTCCCCTTAGGGTAAGACCGCAAACGAATTTATACTTCCAGCTAGTGACCCTGTAAGGTAGTTATTTTTAGACAGGAATACATCATACATATTAAACCATTGAAGGACACTGAACGTTATCACGTCGAGGGGCGAAATAAACTCATGACATTCAAAAGCCTTTGACTCGCTCGTTGGTTCAGTGGTCACAGTGCTGAGCATAAGGTCCAGTGTTCGATGCCCGAGTTAGGCAAAGTGTTATTGATTTTTTCCATCTGAAATGTCTCAGTAGTAGCCCAGAGTCTTGATTTGTGCCCGGTTGATGGCAATAGGCCCGCCCGCTATTAGCTCGGGCATAAACATAACTAGCTCAATGTGGCTGTATTATAAATACACCTCTACCTATCCCTTCGAGGTTTACAGGCATAATGTTAAGTTATTTTATGTTATTTATGATACTACGTTATACACTAAATAAATTAGGATCCTTCCCACCTCTTAAATAGTCACACATTCTAACCTACTACTTCAGTTTTGAATGAAATACGCCAACTCTCAAATTCAGAAATTATGGAAAGACGGGTGATATACAGCATTCGTTGATGGAGTGTGTTTGGTCGATCAATGAACTAGACAGTTGCAGTTGATTGGAAATAAAAACGTTAACGTTTACGATATAACAAACGGACATGTTTCGTGTTGAAATATATATTTGTCAGATTCATCATATACGTGACATTTTTAATTTAATCGGATTTAACAATACCCATATGAATAAATTTAATTCAGTTTAATACGGGGTTAATCGATTTTATATGAGATCCAGTACCGGTTATAAGATGAATATTCAGCGCACGTTCTGTTTACTTAACTAAGGGATCAGTCTCACTTGTGCGTCGCTATTAATCACGCAAATAATATTAAACAGACTATGATGTAGCTTTATGACTCAAAATCAAAGCATTTATTTAAATATGCCCTTCCATTTATAGGCAATTCTGAATTGTCCAGGAGTCGGTCAGTCATTATGAAGCTAGTTTAGAAATATGTAACTACTTTCTTAGAACAAATGTAGTACGGTACAAGAACATAGGAGACAGACAAGATAAGCGATGCAGACCGAGTTGTTTAGTTACAGAACAACATTGACCATTAGATGATCAGGAGACAGCGGCTGAGTCAGGCACTAGAATGAAACGATGTCATTTCTGTTACTATGAAGAAGGTACATGAAACGTGTTAGAAAGTTACAAAACGTTCAGCAGTCGTGATTGCGACTATGAGACCAACGGGGCAGCTCGAAACTTTGAAGTACATACGTAGGTACCCAGTCATGATTATTTGGGTACCTACTTTGAAGCTTCGTAAGACTGATTGTAGAACTCCAGAGGACGTTAACCCTTCCTGATCATATTCCAGAACTTAACCGAAAATTAGATCACTAATTGTCTCCATTTGATAAACAAACCGCTAATAATTTGATAAATTTACTAGATGATGAAGATTTTATGTGGCACACGCCACAAAAGCTGTTAATTTAATTTATAAATACTCAACCAATTTCCTAATGTGTATTAGTGCCTGATTTATTTCTTAGATACCGCTTTATCATACAAAGACGGTTTATAAATGCCATAAATATCTGGTTAAAAATATAAAATGGAACGAGTTTTGAAATGTTAGTGTTAATAAACAAATAAGTACTGTTTCGCAGTGCTATGAGCCGCTATGCCACCGCGTCTTGCTACGAAATGCTACGAACTGCTGCGAATGGCTATATCGCTGTCCGATACTATAAATTCTCAGAGCTAGGTAAATTGATCGTGAATATGTTAATTTGTGATACATTATACTAGTGAAGAATTGGTGCCTAATGTTATTTAAATGTAGAAAATATAATTGTAACTTTATTTGATAAAACTTTCACATAATGTGATATCTTTATAATAACAAAATTAAATACAGCACAGTATAATTATTGACACTGATCTTGATATTCTAAATAACTTTTAAATGAATATTTTATAGGTTACTCGACGTAAATTTCATTTCCGCTGTCCCTCGGCATTTGTATTTATCAACTCAGTCCGACTAAAAGTCGGCAGTTATTTTATTAACATTCAGTTTGTTTTGAATACTCTTGGCGTAATTGTTGCTTTAACAGATTATTTCAATGAAATAAAAGTATCAATAAATGTTAGTTTTGTATTTCAACTTAACAGTAGTTACAAAACTAGAAGACATACGTTTCTGCTTCACCTCTTCATTTTCATAATAGCGACCTACTACTGCCTTGCACCATTTTGAAAAGATGTGGACATTCCAGAATAAATGCTCTAAATGGTAGCGAAAACCACTTCAAATTTGATGCCTAGTCTAGAAAAAGAATGCGGTCACATATACAAACATGAAAAAAAAATGAATTTACGTATAATATTTACACAAGAAACACATTGTATGCTGCAAAGAATTGAGTTCATAATCGAACTTCACTTTATGTTACTCTCAGGAAATATCAAAGAGCAATATTCAGAGGTACTCAATCTAAACAGTTGTTGTCTCAAGCGTTTAGTCGACAGACAAACAGATTGTGGCTCGCGGTGTGTAATTTTAATGTCAAAACAGTACCATCGAGCACACTAGACTAAAAGAAAACGGGGATCGAGTCACAATCTATCATCTACTGAATACGAGAGTGGTTTTTTAAATCAAGAGCAAAAGAATAGAGCGCAGTAATTGGGCTATTGAGTTAGAGAGGGACGGTATTATGCGGTAGTGTTGGGTAAAGGAAAAGTTTCCCCATAACAAGCTATGGGGAAGCTTTGTTGGGCGTGAGAGCCTTTCTATTAACACCAGGTATGACAGAACTACTACGGCTTAAAAGTCATTTTCTTTCATCGTTCCAGCCGCTCTAGATTTATTTTTCTGTTGGGTTCATCTAAAATTCATAAAATTGCTATATGGAAGCTTTCAGTAAAAGATGAACAAAAATCTTTTAGGTAATTCATTTTGTTAGCTTATTATACTAGCATTAGCAGATCAAGGTTCTGTTGCCCGCAATAAATTAGAATTTAACTTCAATTAGACAGCGAGCCCCGGTATTTCTGAAACTGTCAGATTTTTACAAAAAGAGACTTATTTCATGAAAATACGTAAAAGGTCACTAAAGTATTCTTGAATGGGCACACAATATTTCCAGACCACTGAAGACTGTGTGGGTGCATCAAACTCCGAGTATACACATAGTTAGAGACTTAATAAGTTGTTGAACAAGGTTTCAACACCGCTCCGACCGAATTTACTATTCTATATAATTACCACTATATTTACTCTGTAACTGAGACAAACACCTGCAAGTCCATACTTACGGTCAATCCCTAGCATAAGGTGAAATATCAGCATAAGCAGCAATAATATCATTTCAAGCTCACTTCATCAGCTGATAACTGAGGTCTAATACTTTGTAGAAATAAACAAGAAAGTACAGTTATTAAAACAAGGCAACACGAAAAAAAATTCTACAGCAGTTCTGTAACAACGTGATATTTTGGAAAATGGTGATTCTGGAGTTTTCCTATATTTTTCAATAAGGTACTCGTAATGGTCGCCCTACTGAAGATTAAACTTGTTCCTGCTGACGGTTTTGCTTAAACATTCCTAAGATTGTTTAATAAACTTTACGTACTGTAATCGGCTATTAGAGGGGAAAACGAAAAAATCAAATTAATTTTAAAAGTCGTTTGAAAGTTAAAGTGGTTATTTCGTTGAGTTTAGACAAATTACGTTTTCCTGTGTTTTCCTTTTTGTCACGGATACTCTAAATCGGATTGTAAATTGGATAACCATAACATTTTTTTAATGTAGCGTAGTATGTTGTATAAATGCACAGAAATAAATTTCGTATTCACACAGGAAAAGACAGGTCATAAGGAATACTTTCGGAAAACATATTAGTTACCTACGATTATACGTAGATACAAATAAGTATTCGAAACAAGAATAATAAAACAAATTTGTTTCGCTTTGACTGTTTTAAATGACTACTACCAGTAACTAGGTTTTGGAGGTCAGATAGCCAGTCGCTCCATGTAAAATACTGGTATTCAGCTGCATCCGGTTAGACTGGACGTCTACCTCATTAGGAGAAAGCTAGGCAGATGTCTCGCATTGTGCGTGATGCGTATTCTTAGAATTATTTAAGAGGTAGATTATTAGTTAGCTATTGCAGGTTCTTACATCAAAGCTTGTCTTTTTTCATTTCGTTTACTTTTGCTCTTCTTCTTTTCACTATAGGCAAGTTAATCAGAAAATACCAACTTTGTGCTCTAATTAAATTTCACTACTCTGCTGATAATTCTAAGCATGGCATTTAGAATCCAGATCTGAAACCCAACGCTGAATACTACTCCCAACTCGACAAATTAAAGCGGTCCCTTTTATTCCTCTAACTAGACGAAATAATTTCAGTAATACTTAAGCAAAATTTCCACCATTTCTGAGCCCTATCGCTTTTATAATTTGCAGACAAAATCGGTTTGTCTAATGATATTAATTAATTAATTTAGCAAAACCGGCTCGGGTTTATTTATACGTTAAGCTTTAGAGAATATCTTAGCAACACACAACTCTGAAGTCAATTAATATCAATTAAGTAATTCCCTCATGATTCTCTCTAAGTAACTGTTGAGAAGTTAATAGGGAGTCTTAAGCTTGGAGACGTGTCGATAAATTCAAGGGAGGATAGAGTTATGGCGAATGAACAATTTTAGTACACACATACATAAACTCACGCCTTCTTCCCATGGGAGTAGGCAGAAACTACGGAACGCCACCTGCCACGATTATTACATACTCCTTTTGCCTCGTTTTGTGTTCCTACATGTGGTCATACACGCACGCCGGTTGTGAGTACCATGCACCTGAACTTTGTTAATGTTTAAATTAAATCTGTTTCGGTGATAAACCTAACTTAGTGAAATAAATATATAACGAAGACATAAGTTTCTGCAAAGTACAAATCGTGACTAAACTATTAAGAAAGAAAATAAAATACAAACCAGAAGTATACCCAGGTTACTGCATATTATGTTAAAGTAGGTACTATAATATTCTTATCCAGATGTAAGTAAGTCTGGTCGGTTTATTGCTCTAATTTATTGAGGCGGACGGGTTAATTTTCAGCCATTCTATGGCCACAGGACAAAATGTTAAGAGGGTTTTATGATAGTAAAACTGCGTTTAATAACGCTTTGTTACCATATAGAAACGATAAAATTAAATTGGCCGTTGAGATTTCCCAACTTTTGTGGTGTTGTTGTGGAGAATTTAGGCCTTTAAAAAATCAATTAACTAACAAAAACCGGTCAAAGGCACCACAACAACAGTTTCTTCCAAGTTAACTAAAAACAACGAGTGTGAAAAAATTACGAATTTATTTAAGAAGCCTCTCACAAAACTGAGTTAGCTACAAGACCAAAGGCAAGCGCTTTATCTTGAATTAATTAAACCTTGACTACTCCAAATTCGAGAAAATCTTTTCTTGTCTTCCTAACAATGTAGGTCGACCTCCGAACTTGCTCTTACCTTGTTATAATCTAGCAGTACCTCATTATAAATGCCGTACCTGCTGTAGAAATTAGACTGTTCATATTTAAAGAATTAGATAGGGATCCTAAACTTATAAACTTTGGTTGCCCGTTTGTCTGCACGAGTCGAGTCTACGATGCATTTAACTAATTTTACGCAGCTCTAATTCTATAATGGAGCCTCTTCCTGGTGTAATCATCATGTTCAGTATACTTAAATGGAGGATTGTACTCTTTATGTCTGTTATTTATTTATTTCAATTGTATCTATTACACTTCTTTATTATAAACCTTCATCTACTAGGTGAGGTAGATAGGATTAACATAATTATTTTATTTATTTATTTATATATGCTTTATTGTACTCCAGAAAATACATTATAAAGATAAAACACTTAACACTAGAAACATACAATGGGCGGCCTTATCGCTTTCTGCGATCTCTTCCAGGCAACTTTGGAATGGACAGTGATTGCGTGGACATAAATATGCGGTTGTCGTTGGTGCAAAATAAAAATACAATTTACTATAATAGATAAATAGATACATAGATATATTCATATAAATGCTGTCTAATAGTATAATTATCACACACAACAATAATTAAAACGTTAGTTTTAGTTTCATTGCCCTGAATGAAGTGTTGGCACCACGAGGGAGCCACTTCTGTAACTAGGTTTAGCAATGTATTGCACAAACCATGGGACCATGTAGTTCCAGTATTTATGTAGTTTTTATAAAAAAATACAAAGTTAGCATGCAATTCCGTGCAGAGTAAAATCGCCTTTACACTGACAGTGCCGGGGCCAGTTTCAGAAAAAAAGAAAAACGCAAAATGAATGTGACAAATTGTCAAGCGACGAGAGCGAGAAGCTGATGATAAATCATTCAATAAATCACAACATTTTACGCGCACTTGACAGTTTCTCAGATTAATTTTGTTTCGTTTGAGAAACTGGCCCATATTCTAATTTCTAATGTTATAATACAAAAAACTAGAAATAAGTGAAGAGCCGTAAAATATTTACTACCAATTAAACGATCCCTGTTTTATCAGCTTTAATTTGTTTTCCGTTTCGATTATTGCCATATGACATCCATTTAGTGGACAGTATGTACGATGCCCTTGGGCGACCGCCTTATACACGCTTTATTTTCCGACATGGAAAGTGAATCCAGACAAAATTAGTTTTCTGACAGCAAACATCCTTCCAGGATCCATCCAATATCCCACCTTATAACAATACTTGTAAAGGTGATGTTGACCATGTAGGCACATAAAACGAAAAAAAAAAACCGTAAGTAACAGAATCTAAGTTATTTCTATCACATCTAACGCCAATTCGGTTTTATTGCAAAAAAAACAGCTTTTTATTTAGTACATATCTAATCGGAATCGACCCTCGTGCTCTTTTATTAGGAGACAATTCAAAAGTGCCTGTAAATGGTTTAATTGAAATAAATGCCTTGAGTTTGAGTTTTTCTAGCTATGTCAACATAAAACTTTTACTTTTTGAACATCACAATGCTAGACTTGGTACTAAAAATGATTATCTGCTAAAGTCTTGCGCGTCTAAAAAGGCCACATTAAGCAATTCCCATAAAACTCATTAATTTCCTGAATTCCTCCATGATTCTGCTATTTGACATTTTACTTTAATAAAGAAATTCATAATTTCGTGACCATTTGTATTTCCATACAAAACTGTCAAATAGATGAATTGCGTGCTGTCTACGCAGATAATATTATAAATTGTCAGTTTGTGACCATTTTACGATTTTAATATGATTCATAATATGATAATATTATGATTCTGCCAAAGTGGCCTTTTTAAACCGCCTGGTTATAGGTATGACGACGCAGCGAGTGGTGTCTTCGATCTAGTTTTGTTACGAAGTTACTAGGTACCACTGAAAACGTCAGATAAGAATGACACTAGCTGATTACTGTCTGACAGAGCGTCGCATATAAGGTTGCATGGCGGCTATGTTCTGATGACAGAGATGATGTCAAGGGAGCCGCGGCTGTCGTACTACGTCTACCACGGACTGCTACAATAAAGCTCAATCCTGATGATATTGATGATGATTATCATATAAAAACGCTATCCTACGCCGTTAGATATTACTAGGGTAAACTTTATCTATATATATGCGAAAGCTACATTTTCTACAATAATTCACAATGTAGAAACCTCCACACATCGGTACGCACAGCTACACATGAAGTTATACATTTCCAGTTTACGTTGATTTCGCACTGTACGGAAATCCAATGCAAGATCAGCTTATACTCGAAATATAAAGCTTGATGTGTAGCCGTGTGTACTCAGAAGATGTTGTTTGTAATTAGAATGCTAATATTGTTACCGCCACGATCGCTCCGCTCATACCCTCGTATTTCCGTGAAATTTTCTCGTGTTTATCAAAAATTACTACTATTAATTATATTAACGCTTAACGCTCCTATCTTAATAACCACGAGTAAATGATTCCCTTATTAAAATTAACGTTTGAACGTATTTTAGGTGCTTATCGAAGAATTAAAAGATTATAAGATAATAATTTACTATAAACATGATACTTTTTTATGGCCAATATTTTGGATTTTGTACGCATTTGACCACCATACTGCGGTCGCCAACCCGCCTGCTAAGCGTGGCGATTATGGCAAATCTCCCCTTTTGGGGAAGATTATGTCCAGCAGTGGACGTCTCTCGGATGATGATGATGGTGATGATATTGTATTTACCGTTAGCTGTGTTCAAAAGTTGAACAATTCAAAAAATCCGTATACACGTATAATGGAAAATACAATATTTATTCGACTACGCTTTGACACAAAAGGAGGCTTATAAATATTTCAGTGATAAAAAGTGCCTATGGGACCTTCGACTAATTTTTCATTCTATGCACACCTAACTTGCTGAAACACAAAGCGGAACCCAAAACTCGTTACTCACATAAAAGACTTTCAGCACACAATATAAAACGCTACGAATTTATTCGCTACAAACCAACAAATTATAAAACAACACCACAGACGCAGTGTCGGCGAGTAAGTTATGACATCGTAAATTAGTCGGATGTCAGCGTTGTCCGAGCATACCGTCAGCATGATGCTACCATTGTGGGCTATTACGGTATCTACAATGAGATAGAGGAGATTAGAAGCGAGAGCTTGATGAATTGATAGCACTTGGCGGAGAAACAATTAATGACGTAGCCAGGTCAGGATTTACCTACTTATTTGTATGGATCGAACGGCAAGATAAATGATGTGTAAACAATGGAGACTATTGTTAATGGTTCTTTTCACAGGGCTCAGACCGAAAAATATACATCAATATTTACGCCTGCCTATTATCATTACTCTAATCTCAAGAAGCATCTACTCTACAAACTCTATAAGCTCATACCACCAAGTAACGCCTGAGGCAACACAAACATACTGGTAAACAGAAATATATATTATTATAACACAACTCCTCACTGAATATTAATGTTGTTTTTGTTGTTAAGAGTCTCGCATACTGATACTGCCTTTGAATAAATTGTAATTTTTACATTTTGGAAAATGCATAATTTTGTCGAGATTATTCTTTAAACTTTTTAAACAAGGCTCGTTCCGTATTACATATAACTTACCTATAGAATAACTGTCGACATATGGTGTACTATAAGTACACCTCTGCCTTCATCATCATCATCCTAATGGCAAACTTCTCGGATATAATTTTATTCGCTGATGACACCTCTCTTATTTTTAGAATAGATAGAAAAGATACGGATGTCTTACATGTCAACGATAGTCTAGCTGTTCTCTCGAAATGGTTTGCGGCTAATAATCTTTTACTCAATGCGAACAAAACTAAATGTCTTAAGTTCTCATTACCAAATGTACCCCAAGTAGGGCTAAATTTAAAACTTGATGGCAAGAAACTAGATGCTATTTCGGAAACTGTATTTCTAGGAATTACTTTAGATTCAAAATTGCAATGGGGTGCCCACATTAGAGCTCTCTCAAGTAGATTAAGTTCAGCTGCTTACGCAGTAAGAAAAATAAGGCAGTTGACTGATGTAGCCACAGCTAGGTTAGTATACTTTGCTTATTTTCACAGTATTACGTCTTATGGCGTTCTGCTGTGGGGATCGGCAGCTGACGTAGATTCAGTTTTCATTTTACAAAAGAGGGCAATCCGCGCTATCTATAAAATGGGGCCTCGCGAGTCTCTTAGAAACAAATTCAATGAAATTGATATACTAACTCTGCCTTCTCTTTATATCCTAGAAAATATCTTGTATGTTCGCAAAAACTTAGGTCTTTTCAAAAAAAGATGCGACTTCCATAATCTAAATACACGTAGTAAAGATGAAATCGTGATTCCAAAATTTAGATTAACTAAAACTAGCAAGTCATTTCTAATAAACAGTATCCGCTTCTATAACAAGTTGCCAAAGTCGGTTACAGAACTTAGCGATGGAAAGTTTAAAACTCATATCAAACGTGTCCTTATCAAAAAAGCATATTATAAGATAAAAGACTACGTTGAAGACAGGGAAGTTTGGCATTAATCCCTTCTGCACATGTGGCTTCCCTGGTACCTCATTAACAGCATAACTTTGTGAGAGTCTATTAACTGCTTCCAAATTACAATGTTAATTTTTAATATTTTTATTTTTTACACTTTCTGACATATTCTCGTCATTTTTGACATTATACATCGCTTCAAATAGCACCTATTTATTAGTGATTCTCATGGAAATCATGTCACTTTGTTTAAATAGGTTGATCTTACTAATGTAGATTCTTTTACATATTGTGAATGGGAAAACATTGTAGGCCTTACAGATTAGATTTATAGACGATTTTCTATTCTTTATTTTCATTCCTCTAAGTACTTGGTACTTATTGACAGGCCTGCACTGTCCTCCCATACCTATTATCACTGTAATTTGAAAATATTGTAAAACCCAATTATTTTTAAAAGAGTAACCGTGGAGTTTCTTGCCGGCTCTTCTCCATAGGAAGCGACAAATTGGAACCGTGCACCTAGCTTCTGACGTTTCATAAGTGCCCTTGCAGGTTTATGTGAAATAAAATATTTTGATTTTGATTTTTTTGATTGATCATTTCAGCTGGAAGACGTCCACTGTTAGACATAGGCCTCTCCCAAGCACCTCCATTTCGACCGGTGTTGTGCTTCTCGCATCCAGCGTATTCCTGCGGCCTTCACCTCTGCCTTACCCTTAGGGAATTACAGGCGTGATGTATATTACTGAAAATATTACAAGAATGAATGGCAATCCTGCCTACAAACGAGATGGGTTTCTCAAATTGGTGATACATTCTCTCACCGTCGTCGTTCCCCTGGAGCAAATCAGCATTACATTACAATCACTGGCGGTCAGTGATGTGCAATAATACCTCATGAGTCACGGGCGCATTGCTCTCTATTGCGCTCTTACAATCTTGAACTGAAATAATGTTTGTTTAAACATTCTGTAGTTCTTTATAAAGTTGTTGTTTCAACCGAACCATTTCATACAATAATGTGCTGTTAACTAGAGAAGGCCGGAAAAATTTCACGTAAGGAAAATCGTGAAAGGACGTCGATCAATATGTGTTGTAGTATATTATGGCGAGCACAAGTGAGGCTTCAGTGCAGTAGTGCAGCGTGTATTAGCGGGTATACATAGTTATGAATATCAAGTGTACTCGGTTTCGACGCACCACATGTGGTCAGTCATTTTGTAAATTAACCTAAAATGATAATCTGTTATTTTCAGTTGTGCTTATATACATATTACTGAAGCGAAATGTAGATTGCACGATTTAGCATTGTGTAATTAAATATTTCGGAAGACCGAGACACAACTGTTGATTATAAAGTACGACAAAATTAGTATTCAAGAGCAGTTCAGCACCAATGGTTAGAGTTTTTTAAGTCAATGTTGGATGAAATCAGAAACCGAAGATGTTTTGAAATTTAATTCATCCTGGATTTCAGATGGATGAAGTCGCGTAGTGAGAAGTATTTGAATATCTTTGTGGGTATGATTCTTGAAGCAAAATACGAAATCGTTGTGCAAAAAAATTTGTGCAAAATGTTTGCCCGTAATATGTTTTCCTCCTTTTAAATTAATACAATTGTCCCCCTGTCACACGGGTCTTAAACGAAACTGTTCACATTTAAAACTCGTCTGGAATGTGAACCTGTATACAGTAACATGTTACTGCCAGAATAAATAGAAAGAAAAAGAAACATTAATAAACGAGAAGCGAGGTATTATGTGAAAATAAATAAGCAGCTAACAGTCGTTATTACAGGCGTGGCGTCACATGACGTATGACGTCATACAGATGTCGATTTTACAATTTACAATTTTTTCAACAAAACTTTTGAAAATTCGATGAAATCTTTTGTTAAGGTGCCAAATAGCAGGTTGTGTTACTACGATCTTGTCAATTAAGGGGAGGAAAAGGTGAATTCAGACTAGCTTGACCGCATTTTCCCATTCTGACCCTGATCTTTTTGCCATTCTTACGGAATTTCACGGTCTTGATTTTTGTTTTATCGGCTTACTGTAAAGGCTTAGATTTTTTTTACGCCAAGTACCGCGAAAAATTAAATCAAATCGGTTTCTTTATTTTGGCATACCTGCATCAGCCTTTTTTTTTTTTTGTGGGTGGGAAATCATCAAATGACTTCTCCCGCTCTGGTTGGAGCAGGAGGGCGTGTCAGACTTTTACTGACTAAAACCCACCCATGTTCCTTCAGCTGCCCGTATGCCAGGGGCCGCGGTATCTCTTTCGAACAACCCGCACCCCTAGCAGGCATCGGCCCTTGCGGGCCCCACCAGCTGCTGCTGACGTCCTCCTGCGACGGGTCAGTACAGTGGCCCCGCCGCCAACCACTTTTCGGCCGCAGGGGATAGGGAGAGCGGCCAACGCTATACCGACACTCCTCTTCCCCTGCGGCCCCACCGCGTCCGCCATCAAAAGGTGGCGGCCCTGTCCAGGCTACGGAAGGGAAGAGCGCTACTCAGAAGTACCGGCACTCCGCCTCCGCCGCAGCCTGTAAAAAAACCCCCTGGCCCCCTGGCCCCCTGGCCCTGGCCTGTAACCCTCAGCCGCGATGCCTCCCATTCGACATCGCGGCCCGCCTTAGTTGCGATGCACCTCACCGCAACCTACTTTTTGGCCGCTACGCCGTCGGCTTGGAGGCACAAGCCCTGACGAGCGGCCCCACCTTGGGGTTCCTCTTTGCTTCACCGTGAGAGGGTGACCACGGTTACTGAGCCCCCCCGCAACGACAATGCGGGAACCCCACTGGGGGGGACCTACATCAGCCTTTACCTACGTTTCAGATGTCAACACACCACATTTGTGTTGCATTTAAATTGTTGCATGCAATTACCCAAATAACTAGGTTCTAATTATAGCGTCACATGTGCAGTTAGCAACGTGAACAGCTGCCAAGTTCGACGACTCATCTATTTAGCTACGATTGTCGCGATCACTCGCTACTTCATTTGCAAATATTTTAAGAGCTTTTTAATTAATATAACCGGACTCTATAAACAAAACAATTGCATAAAATCTTTTATACCATCGTTCCCTCGTCTCATTCATCACATTTATCGTGAACCACGGGAGACGTCGCAGTGAAAAAAGGCTTCACTAATTGGAATACTGGAAGTAAGAATGTGGAGCGAGACGAGTGAGCTCGGGCAAACGAAGTGTATGACGTATTACAATGCTATTGAAGTTACTCATCAGGTTTTGTTTGATATTTTTAACGAACCAAGGAATCATTTTTAACCTATATCTCGTGGAGTTCGAGCTCTGAAAGCGCAAAAGAAATAACAGTTTTTTTAAAGTACTAATGCTATATACCTTTATTAAATGTTTTTAGAAATAAGTACTGCAGGAATTTTTTTTTTTGTTTGGGAAATTATCAAATAACTTCTCCCGCTCTAGGTGGAGCAAGAGGGTGTGTCAGACTTTTGCTGACTAAAACCCACCCGTGTTCCCTCAGTTGCCTGTGTGCCAGGGGCGACGGCATTTCTTTCAAACAACTCGCACCCCTGGCAGGCATCGGTCTTTGCAGACCCCACCAGTTGATGCTGACATCTCTTTGAGGCGCGCGTGGAACACAACAGCGACACGACATCGAGCTACCCATTACCATTTTTCCCGATGCCCAGGGCGTGTCTTGCGGCGACTAGGGCCGTAAAGGCACATATACTGCCTCTCCCTCACGTGCGCGACTCCCGCTTTGCGAGTATTACTGCTTTGCAGAAGGAGGTGACGGCTACCCATGCACTCTCGCTCCAAACCATGGCCTGGAACAGGGCCGGACGCGAGAGAACGCTGCCACCGATCGCCTCCACAAGGACACAGCGGTGCTCCGCCCAAGCCGGGCAGTCCTCCACCGTATGCTCCACCGTGTCCTCAAGGCGACTTACGCAGTGAGAATACCCGGACGTTTCCTCCCGCTTTATTTGAAACAGAAATCTCCCGAAACAACCGTGTCCGGTGAGGACCAGCGTCAGGCGAAAAGTGAGGATGCCTTGGCGCCTCTCAATCTAATCCTCACCACCGTAAGTAAGCCACCACCAACCGTCAGCGGTTACAGTTTATGTTTCTTTGCGTTCTTGGACTTTTTGCATCAATTATGTGACTGCTATAGGATTTTTTTTTTTAAATCGGAAGCTACTGATAAAAACACCAGTATGTAGCAAGGGATTTGGTTTCATAGATCAACTACTTTATCCGCTACCTGCGTGCAGGTGTGACCCAGGTGTATGAACTTAAACGTAGCAAAAGGAGGATGTAAGGATCCTAGCAGGTGGCGTTCTTTAGTTTCTGCCTTCCCCGCGGGAAGAGGTATTTATATACATTGCATAACCAATACAATTCCTTAAAGCGTAGTTCCAAGAGGCCTTATTTGTTTTATTGCGTTTTTAGGTTTTTTCTCAGCCTCCTATTTTATTTATCTCGAAACATTAACCGATCCAGGTCTCAGTTAAGCATCTGCAACACTTTCCTACGCTTCAATTTGCCACTTAACTTATTTAAAAGATATAAAATGATAAACCTGCTGTCAGCAACACAGGAAGGGAAAATGTTAACACTACCTTTGGCAATATTTTTCCATCATCTGTTTTCAGAAAAGATGTAGGAATATTTCAATGTCCGTAAAAAAGCAAAAAATTATGGCTTTTAACCCTTTCATTTATCATTGGGATTTTGAAAAACTTTTTCCAAAAAAAACAACCGACTTCCGAAAAAACACTACAAAGTGAAAACTAACTTTAATTTCGGAAGGCGGTGACAAAAACTTAAAATACATATCCAAAGTCACCGACTTCCGAAATTAAAATTAATTAATTTCTTTGTTATTATTATTATTTATATATACTTTATTGTACACCATAAAAATATACAACAAAAAACAAAGTACACAACAAAATATACAATGGGTGGCCTTATTGCTTTCCGCGATAAGGCCGCGTTATTTTTCACTTTGTAGTGTTTTTTCGGAAGTCGGTTGTTTTTTTTTCACTTTTTAGTTATAGTACCTACCCCACTTATTCGAAATTTCATCATCCTTGGGGTCAAAACAATGCATATTTATGCGATAGCAGCAATCGCGGTTTATTTACTGTTATTTTTTGAAGAGTTCCGTTGTTTGTCTCCGAAACACATCACTAGATCTATATGAAAATGGGACCTTACGGAAAGCACGAGCTTTCAAATAAAAAAAGAATCATCAAAATCGGTTCACCCAGTCGAAAGTTATGAGTTAACAAACATTAAAAAAAACATACAGTCGAATTGAGAACCTCCTCCTTTTTTTGAAGTCGGTTAAAAGAACCGCTTTAACCGCGGATAGTGTAGCTACTTCGGAAACTAGCAACGATTCCATGGTAAATCCGAATGGAATCCGACCCTGTGTGTGATTGTTGAATATTACCTAAAAACAAAAAGTTGACCACTTTTTGTGCCTCTCGGGTTACTGGTGAAAATCTATTTCAGTTTACTATTTTGTTATGGTAACAGAATGTTAGTGTTCGGTTACTATTTTCAAACTATTTATGACCTAAATATGTGTGGGGGCGTGTGTCGGGAAACTCTTCAATGATTAAGTCCTTTTAGGTTACGAAATAGGTGTATTTTAACGTTCACAAGTTTCACATAAAAATAGATTTTAAAATAGATGTCTTATTTAGCTAGGTTTAATGTGTCCGTTCCCACCGAAGTTAGGTAAAGAAAAGCGATGACAATCGTCAGTGACGTGGGAAGAGCGGTGTCGTAATACGATCGGTCCCTTAGTCGGTACAATGTGTTGAGCTTGCAGGTTGGCCTCGTAACACCTCCCCTGCCAGATAAGCAACTATTTGGTGACCTTGACGCCAAAAGTTGCTGCTCTTTTTTCATCTTCTGTCATCTCGGTATTCGTTGTTTGAGTTGTAATATTTAATTTTACTTTGGCAGCTCGACGGCGGCGACGAACGATATACCAAATGCTCAGTGCACTTGCACCGAATAGTATCAGTGAATAAAATGGAATTGTGGTATGGTACATTCCAGTCGTGTCTAATGATTCAACCTGAATTTCCTCTTGCATGGTAATTTGGTTCTGAATTTCGCGAAGAATCCTTAGATCTGTAGTCTGTAAATGGAAGCTGCGCGTCTTCGCTAATATCTCATAGTGAGGTAGAGCCATGATTTCTAATGGTTGTCCGTCTAATTTGTTATCCAAATTGATTATACTGATCTCTGGGGTTTTTAGCTTGCAACCTTGAGGAACGGTGACCAAAAAGCTTCCTTGGAACATCTGATATCGTTCTTTTCCACAGGATAGTTTTACTTTTATGCTATTGGGAAAAGCAATTATGTAATGGTAGCTGTCTAGCTCAATCAGAGCTTCCTTGGTTAGAGAGATAGGCGTGGTTTTGCACGTTACATCTATCTCCTGGGATTGTATGAGTTTTTGAATACAGTCTGTTTTTGACGTAATCTGGTGGCCGATCCTCTGCTCGCATAGGTGCCAGGGGTTGACCTTCGGGCATTCAGCCTCTATATACACAAATTCCTGAGAATTGGATGCTATATAGGGTGCAGGTGGTACTATAATTACACTATTGTTATTTGGAACAGGGCACAATTCATATAACTGATACTTAGTAGTAAATGTAATAGGAAACTTGATGACTATTACAACTGTGGACTCAGTAAAAAATGAAGCTAAGTTAAGAATCTCGTAATAATTTCTAATATCTATGTCAATTATTTCGTCGGAACTATAAATACGTTTTAATTGGCTTATCATATTTTTAAGATCTTTGACAGAAAGTATGGAATGATGAACTGATTTATCTCGACTAAAGGCTAACACGTTTTCTAATCTATTGATTTCACTCAGTAGTTCTTGTACATTTTCGGTCAGAATCGCGAAGATTTGCACAAGATGAGCGTAATGAATTATTCGCTCATTATCATTATTAGTCATATTCATGACATAAGAAAGAGCTTTTTCCAATTTTTCCTGATTAAATGAAAGATTGCGGATGATCTGGTTTTGCTGAATCGTCATTTCTTTATATAAGGTAATATGCTTGTTAAACGATTGTGACAAAGTGCGATCGTTTTTATTTAAGATACGTAATGCATTCTCAAATTTCAGAGCGTCATCGTTGTCTAAATTTCCGGAAATACTTTTGATGATTGTGCCTATTGGATTGATCAGGCCTCTCTTAACTCTAGTTGGCCTAAATGTATCTAACTGCACCGAAACTCTTTCTAACTTTGTGTATAGATGTTTAATCTGATAGTTGAAGAGAGCGCTGTCCCCACGTGATAATTTATTTGTAGTGACGGCGAGTTGGGATTTGATACTTTTTACATATGACTCAATTTCTTCAAGGTCAATGTCTTGCAAGAATGTGTGGAAATGAGATATAATTTTGGTAGCACCGAGATTAAACGGTAGTATACCCGGTCCACTGTTTAGGCTGTCAAAACGTATGTCTTGAGCACCAACTAGGAAAACCGGCAGCAATAATAAGTACCTGTAACAATGATATGAAGAATGTCATTTCTTCGGTAGTCTTTTTAACCGTGATTTTGCGACCGGACCACGACTTTTTGCGGTATAAATATGTACAGGCAAGTTCTTAACTACTTTATCCTGAATAAATCGAGGTGCCAATTTTTGTCTACTTGCCATTGGATTTCGTAAATGTATGACTTGATTTTGTTCACAATCTAAGACGGGTTCCCTATCGGCGTTACGACGCGTCATTATTGCTATACGATCGGACAGTGCAGAATCATGAATAATTTTATACACCGTTTCCATTCGACTACGATGTTCTTGAATATAAGTTTGAAGATATCGGTCTGTCATATTTAAATCAATAGGATTCCGAGGATCAAAATGTCCAGATAAGACATCAAATGGTCTACACTTGGTTAAACTGTGGATAGAACTATTGTAGGCAATTAATGCGTACGGTATATGACTTCGGGTGGACTCGTTTTTATACTGAACTTTAAATAGTCGTAGGTGTTCTAAAAGTGTACTGTGGAAACGTTCTATGATACCGTTTTCGTTTGGTGCATATGCACTAGTCATATGGTGTTCTATTTTATGCAAACGGAGAAATTCTGACACTACTTGATTACTAAATTCGGTACCTTGATCCGTAGTTAAATTTAAAGGAAAACCGTGATGGGTACTGTACGTTAAAAGGGCTTTTACTATATTGGGTGCAGTACAATCGGGTAAAAGATACGCCTGTGCGTATTTAGAAAATGAGTCTATGATAGTTAAGTATTTGTCATGATCAATAGTCAGAACGTCTGCATGTGCTAATTCGAACGGTTGAGTTGGTGGAGGTACAACTCTGAACTGCGGACGTATTGGATTTCGGTCATATTTCGCACATCTGCATATATTGCATTCGTTAATAAATTTAGTAATATCTATTTTAATTTTCGGCCAAAAGTAACGTTGTGACAGCGAAAGGTAGGTTTCATTGATTCCACGATGATTGGTCTTGCCTTCGTGGTTTTTTTTTATTACTTCTAGTTGGTTCGACTGATTATTAACGTTAAGTACTTCATATTTGACTAAAACTAATTTCATGGATGAATTTTCGAAAGTTTGCTGTAAAATTGGTATGATACTCAACATTTTTTCGACAGGATTTACAAGAATCGCTGTTCGGAGTTCTGGATCGACGTGAGATTTTATAACGTTAATAAGACTCCCTTCAATGCTATGTTCGTTAATTTCTACGGTAGTTTTCTGAAAGGATTGAAAAGGTTGAGTTACTGTTGGTCTACTTTTAGGTTTACCATTTATTATATTAATCACTACCTGCCTCTTGAATTTATTTAAAGGTTCGTCCGATATTGGAATTTCCAGAACAGGGTTTTCTAAGCTTGTGTGTATGGTTTCAATATGTGGGTCATTCGATCCTCCATCAATAACTGTATGAGCCGTGAGGGTTGATGACGAATGTATCGGGCTAGCAGTGAGGGTGGATGACGAATGTATTGGGCTTATGCCTTCAGCAGTTAATGTAGCAGATGTATCAGAGTGTGCAGTTTCAGAATGATTGACGAACAAGGACATAGTTTCATTTTGGTTGATTTGAATGCGTGACAGAGCATCCGCATTAGTATTGATTTTACCTTTTTTGTGAACGATAGTATAATCATATTCTGCTAACTTTAGTCTCCATCGTGTGAGACGTGAACCTGGTTCTTTAAGATTCATAAGCCAAATTAAGGGTTTGTGATCTGTTATTATCCTAAATTCTCTGCCGAAAAGGTAAGGCCTGAAATATTTTGTAGCCCAGACTATTGCGAGAAGCTCTTTCTCGATTGTGGAGTAATTAATTTCGCTATCGTTCAACGTTCTAGATGCGTAGGCTATGGGTTTATCTGAACCGATAGGTCCCTGAGAAAGTATTGCTCCCAAGGCCATGTTTGAGGCGTCTGTGGTTAAAATAAATTCTTTGCTAAAATCTGGATATGTTAGAATAGGATCATTTGTAAGAAGAGTTTTACAGTGTTCAAAGCAGGTTAAATACTCCGGGGTCAAATTAATTTTAGCGCCTTTTTTAAGACTTGACGTAAAGGGCTTAGTAATGTGTGCGAAGTTCGGTATAAAACGTCTGTAATAGCCAAGTAACCCTAAGAATGCCTTAATTTGCTTAGAAGTTTTCGGAATCGGATAATTTACAATAGCTGATATTTTATCCGGGTTTGGTTTGACACCGTCTGTAGTAATTATATGACCAAGATAGGGAGTTTCGTGTTTGAGAAACTCCGACTTATCCATCTGAATTTTTAAATTTGAATTTCTAAGACGATCTAATATGGCGCGTAAATTAACTACATGTTCTTGCAAAGACGTCGAAAATACCAAAATATCATCCATGTATGTGGTACAATTTGGCAATCCGCGAAGGACATTGTCCATCACTCGTTGGAACGTAGCCGGAGAATTTTTTAAACCCATGGGCATTCTAACATATTCAAAATGCCCTTGCTCTACACTAAATGCTGTTTTCGGTGTATCAGATGGATTTAGCTGAATTTGTAGAAATCCGGATTTTAAATCTAGTGTCGAAAAGTATAAACATCTGCCTAACTTGTCTAAAATATCATTAATGTTCGGGATCGGATATTTATCATTACTTGTTTTTGCATTGAGTTGGCGGAAGTCAATGACTAAGCGCCACTTGACCTTACCAGACGCGTCACTTTTTTTTGGTACTATCCATATTGGAGCGTTCCAAGGCGATGAAGATGGTTGAATAATACCTTGGTGTAACATTGATTCTATTTGATTTTATACTTCTTTCCTATGTACGTAAGGGTATCTGTAACTTTTACTATATACCGGGCTATCGTCTATGGTTCTGATATGATGTTTGATTTCATTGGTAAATGTTAATGGTTCGTTTTCGAGATAAAATACGTCAGCATATTCTTTGCAAAGATTAATTAAATTGGCTGTCTCCTCTGCATTTAAGTGTTCCATGCGCAAGTGCGATATGACTTGCTGAGTTCGCATATCGGTATTCACGGACGCGTCTACTCGAGTTACTGGCATTGTTTGTTCGTTAAAAATATGTGCAAAGATGGGTTTCGTTATAGAAATTACAATATCATTATCCGTCGGATTTGAGATTTGTACATTAGTTTGATTATTTTCGGCGGATGATAAGCATTCGCTGATGTAGCAATCAGAGATTGATTGTTCTTCAATGTAAATGTTTCCTTGAGCGACATTGGTAGGTACCTTGATCAATTGAGTAGTTTGTGCAGGTATGGTAGTTTGATAATAGTTTAAGCATTCCGGATTGTATAAGATTATAGGAATTTTAGTGAATTTAGTTTCTAACGTATGCGTAGCAAGGTCGATTTTTGCGTTCCATTTTTTTAATTGTTGGCAACCTATCAACCCATCGAAGAAATTATGAAATCTGTATAGGTATAATTTTATCGGAATGTAATCTTTCAATTCATCGAAACAGGGTACAGTTAACGAATAAAAATTTTGGGTAGTCACATGGGTATTTGTGACCAGAAAGGGTTCATAGTCAAGTGGGATATGAGGGTAAAATTTTTCGTAAGCTTCCGGGCTTATAAAAGACTCATTAGCACCTGTATCGATTAAAAGTTTTATTGGTGGATCATTTATCTGAATATAAGGTAAATGGCGTTTTGTATGCAAATGTAATTCTATCCTGGGGCATTTTTCTCCAAGGTTGGGTAAAAATTTTCATTTTGAAGGTTCTGGCCATTTTCAAAAATTGGATTGTCAACGTCAAGGTCAGTCAAAAAGTTGTTAGGGCAATTTGTATCTGTATTGGTAACATCAGTGTTCTGGATATTGCCATCATAGTAGCAATAATTATCGTTAAAAGATTCGTTGAAGTGCGCTTCTTTAATCTGTGGAACATTATTCGGCCCCAAATTGCGTCCGGTATTGTAGTTCGTGGGTGGCAGAGTACGCGCGACGGGGTAACTAATACCACTCATAGGTCTTGGATAACTATTCTGAGGTTCTTGGCGTAGTGGGATTCGAAATCCAGTTGAAATGTTAGAAGGGGGTGCTCTGAACATTTGTTGAGTTTTTGTAGGTCTCGGGTAGGGTTGTCTGAGCTGCTCTGGTCGTGCAGGCTGTGCGAGATATTGTGATGGATATTGAAATCCCAAAGGCTGAATTTGAGGTCTCGGGTATGTTTGAAATATTGTATTTTGATTAGCTGGCCTAAACGCACGAAAATTAGGGTGTGACCAAGAAGTAGAAGGGTTAACCTGCTCATAATTTTGGAGTTTTTCTTTTGCTGGTACAGATTTATTTCTTTTCTGTAGATATAGTATATTTAATTCATCTTGGGCGTATTCAAGAGCGCTTTCGAGAGTTGAAGGTCTCATACATCTTATCCTAGAGCCTAGTGGTTCTTCTAGACCTTTCAAAAAAGTCTGTAAAGCTAATTTTTTATAAAGAGTTCGTTTGGATTCTATGGTAGTTTTGATAGATTCGTGTAATTCAACGTACGTCATAATTGTGCATAATAAATGTTGAACTTTTTCGTAAAAAACTTGTATCTTATCGGTTCCCTGAACTAAGAGAGAAAGATCAGTATACAACGACGATTCATCTCTGTGATCTGAAAATGTATTTATTAAAGTTGATCTTATGCCATTCCAGTCACTTGGAATTCCGTTAGTTGCCAAAGTACGTGCAGCATTACCAGTAATCTTGTTTAAAATCCCATTGATCAAAGATAAATTCGAAAGCTGACGTCCTGTTTCTGGACTGATAAAAGTGAGCACTAACTGATCGCACAAGTTCAAAAATCTAGTTAAAACATTAGGATTTCCGTCAAATTCCGGAACTAGTCTAAGTGATTTATAAATCTTATCTAATAAATCTGTTTGATTTATGTCGGATGTAGAGCTACTACTCGATTCCGCCATAGTTTCCAAATTTTCTGATATATCTTCTAGATTACGAAATGCGTCCCTTCGCGCGATGCGGAGTTCGTTACGCCTACTAAAACTAAGGTCCCTATTACCACGTGGGTGAAAAATTTTGGAAAATTATAGTACCTTGCGTTAGAAATATAGCAACCAATAATAGGACTTATGTACTTACATGAGTAGCATTGCTTGCGAGAGTTGATTCAACGATTTTTGGTTGTCCCAATCTCCGTAGCAACAGCTTCCTTGACAGGCCTCCAATAGGTTCTTCGTCCAGACGGTTGATGCGGCGTTGTCCTGATTTTTAGGTACTTCACATCACCACACCTTAAGTCTGTAACGAGCACCGGCTGCGCCAAATATGTGTGGGGGCGTGTGTCGGGAAACTCTTCAATGATTAAGTCCTTTTGGGTTACGAAATAGGTGTATTTTAACGTTCACAAGTTTCACATAAAAATAGATTTTAAAATAGATGTCTTATTTAGCTAGGTTTAATGTGTCCGTTCCCACCGAAGTTAGGTAAAGAAAAGCGATGACAATCGTCAGTGACGTGGGAAGAGCGGTGTCGTAATACGATCGGTCCCTTAGTCGGTACAATGTGTTGAGCTTGCAGGTTGGCCTCGTAACAACCTACATCGACATACTTTTGTTCAATTTATTTAATCCTTACATTTTTTAAAATCAGAATTGATTTACGTTGACACCGGAAAGTATTATACAATGTTGAGAACGATTCCATTTTCGTGTACCATTTTTTTTGTTGGAAATACTAAGAATTCATTTATGTATCTATCAGGGAATTGAGATTCAGCTAGTCACAGATTGTTAATGACCGACTCACAATATTACGTTTCCAAGCTAGACCCGTACCCATCTGGCATCATTCCAGTCTGTGGCTTCAGTTGAGAATGTTTAACAGAGCGTCTGGTTAAGCTGGCAATACGTAATTAGGTTAATATCTTATACTTTGTTGAGCTTATGGATTGAAATGCGGAATTTTAAATGCAATTTTCCATTTCTTGCCTACTAACATAAGAACTTTAAAAATAGTTTCGAATCTTAGTTCATAAAACTTATGTAACAAACCAATTATTTTCGTTTCGAGAGTAGTAGGCGTAAGTTAATGCTCTTTTAACATTATTAATATATTATTGTCTACTCTTTTAGCTTGAAAGAGAAATTATTCGAAAGATTCTTATATTTTTGAAAAATGTATTATTAAAGACCAGCTTTTGTTACGTAGTCCTGCTTTAAGTAATCTAAAAACAAAGTAGTCTTTTAGTAAATATTTCTCTAAGGTCAAGCTAACTAGTTTCAAAGGCTTTTGTAAAGTTTTTTGAAGAACGAAAAGTATGCACAAAGTAGGGTCTTTAGATTTCTTATAGACTCGTGGAATCGCTTAGAACAGTTTCTAACAACTCAAGTGCAGCTTTGACTGAGTAATTTGGAAGTTCATATAGTTGTGTTCTATCCTGTTTACTGTGGAGCGTGTAAAGTATGTACAAAAATAAGTTAAAGATATTATAATGAAGTCAAATTAGATCATCTACAACGTGTAACGGAAAGGGTATAATACCAAGGGCACGGCTTCTTTGGATGATATTAAACGATATTGGATTGGTTTTTTAATCCTATCTCTACATGTTTGGAAGTTATGAGAATTTATAATACCTACATTGATACCAGAAACCGAACATTTCATATTGAATTTTACTCATCACTCGGAAGAGATTTATCGTGATATTGGCAAGTAACTTGAAAAATTATTGACCTACGTGGTGTGGTGTAGTGTGGTTACGTAATTTTCGACCTCCACGCGGGTGAAGCCTCTGGCAAAAGCTAGTGTTAGTATAAGCTCCTTGTATCACAACAGGTGAAGCTAATTTAAGTCATTACAGAACCAGCTTAGTATCTAGATTCGTTTTACATTCGCTCACGTAAAGCTTCGTCTATCTACTAGGTCACACAAATCAAAAGCGGGTAAACTAGAGGCATGCAACACGTAATGAAATGCGGCTGCTGTCATGTCAACGACCGCGAAAAGGTACCAAGTAGGTGACACACTGTTTTGGTTACTGAATTAAAAGGACTGTTTGTAAACTATTGTATTATTGCACTAGGTCTCACGGGAATTCCAGAATATCAAAAGTAAAACCATTTTTAGGGTTCCGTACCTCAAAATTTAAAAAAAGGAAGGGTTCCTTTTTTAAATTTTGATATTTTATATAAGTATAATATTTTGATATAAGATCTATATTCGTCTGTTCTCTGATCTGTTATCTGATCTCTTATCCGTCTGTCCGTCAGTCTGTCCGTGTGTCACCACCGAGTTTCTCAGGAACAAGTGGACCCAGCAAGTTGAAATTTATATCAGATACTGAAGTCTATAGTTCCTAGTAGTTGTATAAAAATCAACGTCCTGAGTCAACACGATAAAAAGATTTGGGCAAATTTAGATTTTCGCGAAAACTTATAAGTATCAAAATTTACCTGAATTTTCAACTTTTTATATTTTTTGGAATTTTCCCTTTACTTGTGCTTTTAACCAAAATTGACAATTCTAGGTCACCCGGAAGTGAAGTGAAGTACACAATAGGTTTCGGGTCGAAAACCTATTTGGCAGTTTCCGTGGACCTAGAATCACGAAATTTTGCAAAACGCAAGATCTTACAGCACAAATAAAGGAAAACTTTGAAAATTAAGGTAAATTTTGGTACTTAGAAGTTTTCGTGAAAATCTAAATTTGCCCCTATATTTTTTTATTATGGCGGTTTAATGGGTAGGTATGGAACCCGCGGCGCACGAGTTCAACTCGCACTTGACCGGTTTTTTATTAGAAAGAAAGACTGTTGAAATGGAGATAGTCAGGACAGAACAGATGACAAGAGACGGTACTGTAGAGGTTCTCATATACTGGCAGCCAATGATTAGGCTGTGTCCATGTTCGAACAATTAGGAAGTTCTAAAATAAGAACGTCAAATAATTTTTACATAGGTTTTGTTCGGAGAGCTTTGATTCTAATGACAGGCGTGGCCTTGTGAGATTCTAACTCTTAAAATAAACGTGGAATTCCACAGTTTAAACGTCCCAATTGAGTTTTAATCATATAATTTTTTTTTGACAAACTTACAGTAAAATTACATAAAGTTAGGGTAGTGAAATATTTTCGAAAATAACGACCGTTATTAAGGAGATATTAGGCAAAGAAATATCGAGATAACGGTTTTTGTTCAAGCCGTTTTGGATTTATGTGGTTTAGATTAAGCCAGTCTGGATTTATCGGTATTTTGATCCAACCAATTTGGATTTATCGTGTTTGAGATGACTACTTTGGAATTGACGGGATTTGAAAAATAACCATATGAATGAAATAGGTATTTCCTATAATTGCAGATTAAAAAGATTTATCGAAACAATCGAGGAAAATCAATTTGATTCGAATATAACTTGGACTTACCGACATTTGAAGCGGACAGTGTCACGGGCGTGTAATTTCTTAAGGAATTAATGGTTTTTGTTTCAACGTGACGTATTTGTAGGATTTTGATCAAGCCATCGACTTTTAACATTTTGTTTCAGTACGAATTACTGGTTTTTGCAGCGGTTTGTTAGTATTGGGCTGTGTGTTTCAACTTTGAGAAGCGAAAAAAAAAAACATATCCTGGTCAATAACGGCTTTTGTTCCGTCGCTCCTCAATTATTAATACTTATGAAATTAGAACATTTTAAAAACAAGATGTCTATTATTATTATTATTAAAGACAACAAATGGAAACAGCTGGAAGAGGCCTGTGTGTCACAAGACACGCTGATCTCTAAACCGGGAAACCCGATGTGCTAGTTTATAAGTTAGTCATTATATAATTATGTTTAGTTTCAGCAATTAAAGCATAATCAAAATAAAAAAAAACAGGATCACGGAAACTGAATTAAACACAACCATCTTGTGTGTTACTGAGTTCTGAAATGATAATTGTGTACTCATGTCGATATTTCAATATGCCACGTAATTCAAAATAATGGGCAGGTTCTAGTAGGGCACCCAATAAATTTTAACAATCTAAGTTTATTGTGCCGATACTAGGTCATAAAAAGTGTTATTAAAATGTTTTTTTTTACTTGATGTGATTTGAAGGGAAAATAATAATATTCAAATGAGATTATTAAAAGAGCATGTCATCAAATGTTAAAAAAACCAATCCCACAAAAACTATGGTTCCGTTAAACTGGCAATTTGTGCACAACTAAAAGGCGACACTTTTTGAGGAAGAAAGCGAGGGCAACACGCCGAAACGGACAAAAAGTTTATTCCTGCCAACGACGGGTACAAATCGTTTTTAGCAAGGCAATCCTAAAAGAAGGCATTGAAAATGTTCTTTTTATTATCCATAACGATTCAGGATGGCTCTGCCCCATTAATAACAGACAGGTTTTCGACTGCTCGACGAATGACAGTAAACACTTCATTATTTTCAATGAAGACGCGAAATTGAGAATTTTTATTTGTTCAAAAAAATTCAAGCAGTTCCAATGGTTTGTGGACAAGGGCCGGTAGGTATTAGTCTTACTTATTGTAAAAATGATTGATTTAACTATTTTATTTCTACTATACATTAATACATACTATTTATACATACTCACACACTCACAATCACAGATAAACCAAAACGTGTTAAGTGTAGGAATTTTATTGCTTGATTTTATTTCATTTGTTCCATTTCCTTTTCCTAACGATCTTAAATTCTCACTCGTTTTTAACTCTATGGGTCACAGCAATGAGGAATAATACCCCACTGTGACACAGTATCAGCTAGAATGGGGGATTTTGCGACTGTTACTGGCGGCCATATATATTGTAATGTCAACAGTTTACTTAAGGTATTAAATTGTGTACAAATAAATGTAAATATGAAATATGCATCTGTCCTACTGTCGACATCGCAGACTCCGGATATGTTTTTATGAAGCGTATTTTTTATAACAACGATGCTATAAAAAAATATTTGATTTCCTGATGCAGGTATTCATCGGATAATGATTGCGTTTATGGTCGAGCCGATGAGGTTGTTCCAAACAATCAACCAATTTTATGATCCAACGTGTCTCTACAACAATTTATGGACGCGATCTTTGAGAATTTAAACTGGGACGGTTTTTTTAAAGCGAAATATGAATTTTGTTTATTTTTAGATAATTGTGGTATTGTAAGAAATACTTCTAAAAAAATTATCATAAATCGATTTAGACATATCCAGGGCCAATTTATTTCACCTTGGAATGGACTAAAGGCGAGCGTTTCTTGTGTATATATTTTATTTTATGATAAATACAATTCAATATGCATTGAAGTAACTTTTATTAACTTCACAAAATCACGACAGACATATTTTGTTACGACGAATAAGAAAAACAGAAACCCAGTACAAGACGGGTACCCACTCGTTATTCTATCGAAAAGTTATTAATTTTACATTTTAGAAGGAAGTATAATAATAGAAAACTGCGTATACGTATATTATATATCCTGTATTTTATTGTGTAATGCTTTTCATTCATGTATTTCTCCGATATAGGAGGGGAACTTACAAGGATAGAAACGGAACATATTTATGGAATAATATTTAGATACACGCATACGTCACATCCCAAATACGTTCCACACTTTTTGCCAGCACATTGCATGATAGAATTTGCTTTACTGACTCAGAATTGTGCATCACGTCGTTGTCAATAGCACATAATGACAATCAGCCATTTTTTTTTAATGTCAGACCAAATTAAAAAATATGAGTGATAGTTATTTTTAATTTATCTTTGAAATTGATTGTTTTTAAAATGGCTAGGCCATTGAATATAAAAATACGTTGAGTGTACTTCACGTCAGTAATTAAATATAATTTTCTGTGCAATAGTCTGCTCAGTGCTATAGCTTCAAAAAGTATGATTTGGAAAGGAAAGGAATGAAATTAAAAACAGACGAAGTTATAAAATACTCGGTGTACCTTTGAGATAGTAACTTTGAGTATTTATTTACACGTTGCAACTGTGTGAAGATCGCAATTAAAATAATCCCGTCCAACAATCAAGGAAAGTATCATTAGCATGCCAATAAATAAAAGAAAAGATAGGACAATCTTACAACGAACAGTCACAAAAGGCGTTTTAATCTTTCAGCTTTCCGTGCCATTAACACTTAATGACTCAATTCACTTGATACTCTACTCATCCTGCGCATGAAATAGCGTGCACATAACATTGACGCTGTACTGTATAAATATTACTCTCACACTTTAACAGTTTTTGCATCGCTCTGACAGTTTTATGAAGAGCAGAACATGTACTCTTGGGCAACGGACGGGAGTCTCCTGGACTCACTCCAAAAATTGTAAACTAGATGTGTTCGGTGATGGTCCACCTAACCTACATAAACAGCAAAAAAATAGGCAAACATTTTATATAGGCCTACATAATCTGTCATATAATATTTTAGAATTTTTGTGAGGGTTCCATTGTGCCCTGTGCCCCTTATTATTTGGATCGGTCCTATCTATGGTTTTATTGATGTAAACATGATTTTGTTTTTTAGGAGACTATATCTATAATATATTAAGTAAAAAGTTTCATGTTTGCTGCCTGTTTTAAACAAATTAGCTTCTATAGAGTCTCATTTGTTTTAATTATTCTTTTCCTCGATCAGTCACCCGCTTTCGAAGTGCAATCATTCCTTTTAAAATGCTTAAGATTATCCTGTCGCTCAAGGAACCTTTCGGGCGATTAATTTTATAGGAGACGTAGTAAAAACTGGAATGACACCATTACAGACCGGTTTCCGTCTTTGGCAAGTCTCCAAAGTCGTGGGGGCAATAATACGACCAGTGGCAGTGGGACTGAGGTGTTGATATCAGAAGCATGTATATTGATTGGCTTCCACATAAGTTTAATTTCAAAATGACTGAAATGATAGGCTTTTATAGTAATTATAGACAGGGACAGGGACAGGTGACAGGAACTGTAAATTTCTACTCTAGGCGGTTGCGGGTCTAGAATCATGTGGTTCGGCATTCAAAAAGTGCGGATTCTTAGCCTAATTTGAATAAATGACTTTCTTTTTGTTGATTTAGCTGAATTCATAGAAACAGTTTGCGCGTCTATGTCCCTGCCCCCTGTATAGGTTTATAAGTTTTATGTTTTGCTATACTATAAGTATTAAATAGGTTTAAATAGGTTGATTTTACTTATGTAGATTCTTTTACATATTGTGAATGAGATAACGTTGTAGGCCTACAGTTTCTATTCTTTATTTTCATTCCTCTAAGTACCTGGTACTTATTGACAGGCCTGCACTGTCCTCCCATACCTAATATCACTGTAAGTTGAAAACATTATTAAATCCAATTATTTTTAAAAGAGTAACCGTGGAGTTTCTTGCCGGCTCTTCTCCATAGGAAGTGACAAATTGGAACCGTGCACCTAGCTTCTGACGTTTCATAAGTGCCCTTGCAGGTTCATGTGAAATAAAATATTTTGATTTAGATTTTTTGATTTTGATTAAAAATCTCGTATAACTCATTTATACACATTGTATAGTTTTTAGAGTCTCTTACAGAATGATTAAAACTTTACTAAATCTTGGAAAACATATATTATGTCTTCGCTCGTAATATTCTGAAGTGATGTCCTAAAATGGCCACAATAATGAAACTTTGCTATCAGTTCGTAACATTGTTGGAAAATAAATAAGTTGCAAACAAATAATTATGTAGTTTTTGTGAAACGAAAATATATTCATAAAATTAATTAACACCATAAACAATATCAGGACCAGCTGAATAATTTAACGAATTGTTTATTTGATTTAAAAAATGCATTCCGTCGAGTCTGGTATTTATTTAGACAATACATGATTATCATTGAAATACAAGGCTTTTGTGGAGTCATATCGTTCACTCGAAGCGATCAAATGCTAATTTAGAGGTGGAACATTTTTATTTCGACATTTAATAATTTATTTAGATTAAAAAGTTAAATAAAAAATTTAAAAAACCCCCGAACCAAACAAAAACTCTAAAAAGTAAAAAATAATATTTATTGGCCGTTTAAATTGTAGGTAGTATTTTGATCAAGGCATTGTCAAGTCGGGGGACGGCTAATGAAAATGCTAGGCCTCCTCTGTTTGGCGTTTTCAATGACCGTCCCCCGACTCATACACACACACACAGACACGTCAAACTTATAACACCCCGTCGTTTTTGCGTCAGGGGTTAAAAAGAAAGTAAAAAGAACAACGAACTTTATTTGCTATCTATAAATAAGAGAGAGGCAATTCTGTATTTGCGTTTCATTAACAAAGTGTCAGATTTTAATTAGGTTAAAGTTAATGACAGAATTTCGTTCCCATCTGCTTTATTTAAATTAATTGTAGTTTCAATGTCACTGTAGTGATGTTAATTAATGGTATGCGATCTTGAATATTCAATAATTTATTAACCACATGTCTGCCAAAAAAAAACAACAATTTCCTTTATTGTTTGCGGAATCCCAGCATCGATTCTCAACAGCGTTTAAAAATGTCTCTTACAAATTCGAAATTAAACATTTTAACCGTAATTCTCTTGGGCAAATGAGTCCTGATTCGTGACTGAATTCTTTAAAAAGTCATCAAAAATATATAGCAACGTGGGGAGATGTTGCTGCATATGAGGCTGCAGGGCTGCCACGGGTCGCGGCAAAAGTATGCTCAGTAATTTATCTGTGCACATACTTGTTGCCGTGTAATACATGATGGCATGACATCAACGCTCAATCCATTACCAAGGCTTTTGAACCTCCCTGTGTTGAAAATTTTCGAATGTTGTTAAAAACTACACTCATCAAAAAGTCTAAGCAACACGCATCGTTTACGGAAACTGCATGTTTTATTATTTGATACTTTATTTTTTCTTAACAAAGTAGATTGGTAAACAATCTTTTTGTTCTCGGAAACATATACTGACTGATTTCAAAATAGAAACATTTTGGTTGTATGTTGTTTCCACTAAAATAAAAGCTTATTATTTTTCCCTGATTTCAAGTATTTTCGCTGCTTGATACATTTGGTATTCATCCCACTTTTATCATTTTGAGATATACAGTTTGAAAATAATTGTGGGTAGTAATTTTTTATGTCATGGAGCGACGCCATTTGACTGCTGATGAAATACAGAGAGCTGTAGGAATGCTACAAGCGGGAAGAAATCAGTCCCTGGTATCTCCGAATTTTAGTGTCAATAGGAGCGTGATTTGTCGTCTTTGGCAGCGTTACGTTAATACAGAGGATCCTGCTGAGCAGCACCCAGGACGTCGAAGGAGTACAACTGCTCGACAGGACCGATACGTACAACTGACTGCAAGACGTCAGCCGATGTTAACCGCTCGGGATACCTCCCGAGCGGTTAACAATTGTAGCAACAATTGTACAATTTTCAAGCAGTGTTGTTGTTAGCCACCAAAACGTGAGTAATAGGTTGCATGATAACGGCCTACGAGCACGATGCCAAATTAGGTACCCACCTATACGCCATGGGGATAACTTGACATGGACCCAGTTGCAATGGAATACAATTTTATTTTGCGATGAGTCCCGGTTGGGATTTAGGCCTGATACGAAAAGGGTAAGAGTGTATCGTCGTCCCGGAAATGCTGAACGGCTAAGATGCGTCCAGGAAGTGCACCCTTACAGTGGCTCTACAGTGATGGTATGAGCGGGTATTATGGAGACAGACGAGCTGAGCTCGTTTTTATATATGGCAATATGAACGCTGGTAGTTATGTTGAAGATGTCCTCGGGCCTTATGTTCACACATTTACACAATGTATTGACTTAAAATTCCATTGGGAACGATTGCCGCAGGATCAGATAAACAATCTTATAAATTCAATGGAAATTCGTTGCTGACTAGTTATAAACAACAGAAGCGGTCACACTTTGTATTGAAATACAAAATAATTTAAAAAAATGTCGTTATTTAATTTTCAATTTTTTTTTATAACCGTAGGAAATTTTCAACATTCTTCCCGTCTAAAATCATATGTTACAGTTCGCGAGTCGATATCTCCCTACCAAGAACAACCTCAATCAGGACGTTTTAGTGTGTCCGTGCTCACGGTCAACTGATCTAAAATGTTTAGTGATACGGATTGCGATCGCTTTTCATCGCTAGCCATCCGTGAAAATCATCTAAATGGAATTACCGATACACGCCATGTTTCAGCTTGATTAATTAAATGAACGACAAAACTAATTGGCCAATTACTGTTCTCTGGCTAACGCCTAATTGAATTTGCTAATATGATGATAGATGTATTTAGTTTTCTTTTGCTTCCCTTCAAAAAACGGTCACCTAAGTTACGGTAGCACCTGCCAAAGCCAATATTTTTCTGACAGTCGCAGAACACCGAAAAGGTCTCGAAGGCCATCAAAACAATTCTCTTCCTCTTGTTCAATAACAGTTGTTCATAAATAATGTTCAGTAGTTGTAAATGGTTGCGTGTGATAAACTGTCAGGTACATGTATCAAGTGTGTCAGTTCTTACGAAAAGAGGATACTTTACGTGTGCATAAAAGGAGATGTTGTGTAGCGAGGCGTTTATGTAAAGACAGTACTTTCCAGGTAACGACCGCATCGCATATATTCAAGATTATATTATGTATAGCCAGGAACTCACGTGGAAAATTTGCTTATATTAGCATTTAACTTGTGATTTTTTGATTTTTTTATTTTTGGTAAACTTCTTTGAAGTATTATAAACCTCCTTTTTGAAAAGCTAATTAATCGAAACTCGAAAAACCTTACCGGTAATTATATTTACGACCCGTTTGGGTTTGAAACCCTCGTGCCGTGGGGTCCGAGTGTTCGTGGTTTGTTCACGAAATCTCAAAACAGCTGTTTGACACATTTCGTGACCCAACGGCTGGTTATTGCCTTGGCGAGAGGCTAAGCATTGCCATGCACCGTGGCTTTGCCGCCAGTCTCTTGGATGTATTAAGTAACAATCGATAGCAATGCAGACTAATTTTTCGAAGCCAAATTTTAATTTGTTAATAGATTTAGTTAGTTTAGGATAATATACTTTAATTTGAATAGTCTCATTACTAAATTATAAACGAGATTAATAATTTTTATGGAGTACTTAATAAAGTGCTTAAACGATGAATGAAATAAAGTAATTATATTTAAAAAGCAGAATCCCTCAATTAAATTGAAGAGACGGCTAAAGCCGTCTCTACGTAAATAAATGTGCCTCTTAAAAGAGGCACATTTATTTACGTTTCAATGCTGACTAAGACTTGGAAACTTAGATCTCCTTAGTTGAATAATCCAGGTTTTTAATCACTTGAAAATTTTGTATAACACATTCTCGAAGCAAAAAGAGTATGTAAGGATCGTAGTAGGTGGCGTTCTGTAGTTTCTGCCTACCCCCATAGAAAAAGGTCTGAGTTTATGTGTGTACATTCTGTAAACATATTTTAAATTAAAGTCGCTGATCGTGTCTATCAGTGTAATTGCGTTGTTCTTCTGAACTCCGCAACGGATTTCGATGCAATTTCCCCGTCAATTTGAGAATTTCATCCGGAAGGTTGTTGTTGTTGGTGTAGAATATATTAATATGAAACAAGACTAGTAAATAAAACTTAGATTTTAGTACCGTAAATTATTCTAATCATCAATAAAAATTTATATTCTACGGACGTTTTGGTAAAATACTAAAATACGTGTTAGTGTTCGACACATTTCCGCAATGGGTGTTAAAAACTCGTAACACGATAATATGGCTCTCCAGCCGACGCAACGCGAACTTTACGAGATTTATGCAGATTAACCGAGATTTACGCACTTTTGCAGCGTCTCATACGATGGAGGCTGCGAACGTTAGGAGATGAAGATATGGCGTACATTTAATGTATGCTTGAGGAAAATGGGACAATCTCGTCCGTCCCGTCACCGTCATCTACTTTTAAGGGCTCATATTTGCTCGCATACAATGTTAAGAAAAGTGAGGTACTAGTCTTTAAGGCAGGCACTAACTGACTGTACCTACGAACTTTGCGGAAGTCCCTTAAATCAAGTCACTACTCTCAAGTGTCTGGGTTTCAGAAGACCTAAAATACAGCCTGGAAATTGAGCGTGAGCGCAGGGCTTTGGGAGTCCGCTTCAAAATGTTTACTCGCAGATTTGCTAAACAAACGATTTATTTATAAAATCACATCATTTACGAGTATTATTCTTTGATAAATTTACAGTAGATAAACAAGCAACATCATTAGAGATATATAAGAACAGAAAAAGTAACGCCTAAATTATTCCAATTCATTAAGATGCATATTATTTTCACGGTGAAAACATTTTATCAACTTAACAGGTAGTAAAGAACCTTAAAACAAATAATTTATTGGTTTTATGAGAATGGGTCATCAAAAAAAACTTGTTTGCAAAAACCTCCCCTGGGCTTGTCAACACGGTTAATTGCTCAGATTATGGTAAGCCTGTGTAAAAATGTATACAAACCGTTAGTCCCGACTGTCATTTAATTTTGTAGATCTTTGCCAGTCGTTACGTATAGTCAGAAGCCGGATAGTTACTTATCAAAGTGTATCATATTACCCAGTAACTGGGTTGTATTGGTCAGATAGGCAGTCGCTTCATGTAAAATATTGATATTCAGCTGCATCCGGTTAGATTGGAAGCCAACTCCAACATAGTTGGGAAAAGGCTAGATAGAGTAATTGAAGTGAATGGCGTCGTGTCATTTATGTATTTGATTGCTTAAGTTGACAGATATAACGTCTGTATCCAAGTAGGATGACAACATTACTCCTTACCGGATGTATCAAGCCAGACATAATTAGGATGAATAGATAGAACGTCGAGATGTAGTCACAAATTGAGAAAATGACTACCTACTGTAAAAACAACTAAAATAGCTATAGATATAGGTATATACTACTTATGTCTTGTGAACTTTATAAACTATTATTGTGAAGGATATCAGGAAAAAGTCAAACGTAACCTTACCATTATTGTTTTATGAGTCACAATAAATAGGATACTCGTAAATAGTGAATCGGAGCAAGTGTGTAGCTTGGATCGTAATATATCTCAAGTGCTTATTTTGTTAGGGCTTAGTTTAGGGATAAAAATCACGCACGTCGACTAGTTTCAGGAAAAAATGGTTAAAAAGATTAGCTCTCTATTTCACTTGTAACCTTTGCTATAACATTCTCTAAAGCAACCATCGTTAAATCGAATCGACAATGTATACAAAGCTTCATGCTTTTAGTACTGCGTCGATGGTTATATTCGCTTTTCTTGGAATACCTCTTACTAACATTTCCTGTTATCATCGCTCTTCATTTGAGTAAATATTTCATCAACAAGGTTTTCATTTCAAAACATCGTTTTCTTTCAACTAATTACTCATTTCAATGGTGTCCTAATTTTACCAAATAGTTCCTTAAATAATCTCAAGATTTAGTTTACCAGCAGCTAACGAGACCTCACTAATGGAAAGGCGCTCGCAATACTCGTAAATAACTGAATAACACTTAAAGTTAGGAATTTGTGAACACTTAAGGAATTGAGGACAACCCTGTGGCCTGCCTGTGCTAGCTGTTATGTCTGTTTTAAACATAAGAGTCAGCTAGGAATTCGCTTTATGGTGGTCAGCAATTGAAACTTTGATAAATTGTGAATTCTGCTATTTTGTGTGTGAGTCGCTCGTATTAAGTTTGTCTGGACGTTAGCATTCCTGTTTACGTCCGACAGTGGTAAAGTTATATCTATACGTCATTTTCTCTTTTAGACTGTACCAGAAAAACTATTCCAACCAAACTAATGAAGAGATATTGATGTTCATCTTTGCACTATGGTTGCGGCTTATTTTCTTAAATTGTTTCCGGGACAAAGGTTTGCGCCCAATATTTGATGTTAGATGCTTATTGTCATGTTGATAAGGTCAACTTTCTATACAAAACATTCGAAAACACTGAGCTCATATACAATTAAAATTTCTAAGCAGTTTTATTTTATGTCTGGTTTAATTTCGGGTCCTTTGAATATTCTTTGGTTAACTTTAACACAGGAAATTATCAGATGACAAACCCATTGTAAAGAAAACAGCAGTAGTGTTTTTTTTTTTTGGAGATTACAATTTAACTGTCTAAAGCTATTTGCTTGTAATGGGTAGCTCGCTGCCCCGTAAGGACCAAGCCTGGGTCGACGGCGCGTTGTGTTCCACGCGTGCCTCAAAGAGATGTCAGCAGCAACTGATGGGGCCCGCAAGGGCTGATACCTGCCAGGGATGCGGGTTGTTCGAAAGAGAAACCGTCACCCCTGGTACACAGGCGACTGAGGGAACACGGGTGGGTTTTACTCAGTAAAAGACTGATACGCCCTCCTGCTCCACCCAGAGCGGGAGACGTTATTTGATGATTTCCCACCCAGAAAAAGCTAGTTGCTTTCGACGTTCATCTATTTTAAAACTAATTTAATTAAGTACAAAGTTCAGTAGGTATCCTAAACAAACCACAATTTGGGTAACATGCGTACGCGTGGATAGTGAAGATATATCACAAATGTAGAAAACTGAAAGGATTAATACAACGGGATGGCTAGACGACGGGTCACATAACTAATTTATCTGCTGTAATCAGAAAACAACTAATATATCAGCAAATTAATAAACTTTTAACTACCACAAGGATCGTTAGGTAACTTCATAAAACCTGAACCCGTATGTCTGAAACTAAACACACAAGCGAAACACTTTTATCAAGTAACTTTATGTTACGAGTCACAGGTATATCACGGATGACGAATTGTAAAATCGATTGATTACAGCGTGTCGGCATTGATCAGCAGCGCTGGTACAGTCAGCGTCAATAACATCGGGACGAACAGAGTGTTCAAAATGATCTAAACAATTATGCAAAATAAATAATAACTCAATGACACAAGCAATGTTTCAGAATGAAGACAGTACACGATAAAACTCATTCTGACGAGAACTTTATCTAGTTGAGATAATGTTTAATTTTCTTAGTTGTTGAGATCATTTTGAACAATCTGTACGTCCCGATATTTTTCACGCTGACTGTACACATGAACACGCTATCAGGGAACAGTTTCAAACAGAGCGCGGTATTTGTGTTTAGTACACGATTTGAATTTCCATCTACTGTCGATCAGATTGACATCGATCAGACGGTTGCCTCGTTGGTATAGTGGTCGCAAATGCTACTGCTGAGCATGAGGTCCTTGGTTCGATTCCCAGGTCGGGCAAAGTGTTATTGAGATCTTCCATCTAGAATTTCTCAGTAGCAGCCCGGTGTTTGGATATGTGCCCGGTTGATGGCAATAGGATCGCCCCTATTACATGGGGCTTAAACATAAATGGCAAAAATGTATAAGTGAACTATTTGATAGGTACCTACACCTCTGCCAAACCCTTCGGGGAAACAAGCAGTGATGTTATGTTACGTTGAATTTCCATGACTTGCTTTGTCAACATACCTAGTAGGTAGCGAACTGTTTAATGTTGCTTGATAATTGAAATGTTTGTATATTTGATTAACCGTAGCAAACAGTTGAATCATAACCAACGCAGGTTTGTTTACACAACACTTTAATATGCAAGACTTGTGCGTTTGATATGTCGCAGTTATCGGTCTTCATATTGTTTGTTCACATCAGCCTTGCATTAAGCCTTGTGTATTTTTCCCGTGGCTGTACAAACAACAAAACTTAGCAAAAAGGTGATAATTTACTGTTAGGTAGGAATCAGTAGTAAGAAATGTATTGAATAAAACAATAACTTGTTATAATGGCCTCGTTGGTATGATATATGAAAACTTTTGGGCGTTTTCAGCTCTTTACTGCGTTTCTGCTAGACTGGATTTAAAAGCCCATTCATTTTTAGGCGATCCTTTCGTAATATCAACGGCTATTACGTGGTTCAGAACGAACAAGTGAGCAGTAATGGGGTACTTTGTTTTGCAAAGGTGGTATTATTTTATTTTATTACATTTGTGTGGTTTTGCCTATATTGTAGGTCCATTTGTATAATTGACTTGCAGCTTTGAGCTGTATTCTTATACTGATATTTTAAATGAGTGTGTGTTAATTGACCCGTTTACGTCAATACACTTGAGTGCAATGATATTGACCTATAACTTCATTTGATTACCGCAACTTTTGCATAACAATAAGTTGTTCATTATGTTGCTAGATGAAAACTGTCTTTGTCAGTTTAATTTTTACGTAGGTAGGCTCTATTTACCACAAAACGCGCCCGACTTTCGGAACGAAATCGAATGTCTTATGTTGAAAATCTTCTATCCAAATCGTGCAAATAAACACGGTTATTAAGAACACTAAAGCAAAAAGCAATCAAAGTTGTGTATAACTTTTGGCTTGGCAATTTCGCATGTTGTGGTACCTATAAACCTTTAGTCATATTATATTCCAGCTCTGCGCCTGCCAACTAGTACGTGCCCACACACTAGATGTACCTACAAGCCATACATTACTAAACACAAACATCGCTTGCAGCTTGAATTTCGAGAATGGTCCGCAAAACAGTGAGTGGTTGTCACACGGGACATTTACTCACAAGTGACACAGGGCTTAATAAACATCCCATCACTTATTTAACTCCCACGCTCTCTTCTGTTGCCGCAATTTACAAACGCGTGTCCGCAGTTTGTTTAAGTGACGTAATTCCTAAATACTTCACAAGATTTCCTTAGCTTCGGGAAGAAAATAAACATATTTATTTACCCCAGAGCTGCTTAAGATAAAGCTTCAAAGAAAGTTTTACGGATTTACAGTCACCGAAGGCATTTTCAACGTTCAACCAAGAGGCCTGAAATTTTTGAGGAAATAATAATTTGTGCAAGATATTGACACTTCCCTAGACGACACTAGAGATTGCCCGGAAGTCTTGTAGCTATTTACTTACTCGTACGATGTTAGCATATTTTGTTAAAGTTGTTAACAAATTTTACTTTAGTGGATACATTTTATAGCTTTTCGATAATGCTGTATCAACAGCACCCGGTGTTTATTGTGTTTACCTTTGGAATCTGTTCTGCGGTGAGTATTAAATAGCTGCTTACCATATTATACAACTGGCAGCTTTAATTTATGGAGATGTATGCGTGTATGGTGTGTAGCAAGCGGCTAGGTAGGCGGCGGTGAATATGAAAACAGCAAGAAGAACAATAGACGGTATTTAATGAGGATAGATGATTATTACAGACGTTAGAACGAAGAAGAAACGATACAGAGTGATAGGATAGTACTGAAGCTAAGTTATATAAGAAAATAGGAGTTTTACTAGCGAGATTTATAAGCACGGGTGGCTAAGACAAAGTAGTACGTGTGTCCGTTAGAACGATCTGGGTGCACTGGCGCGGCGTCGCGCGCGCACTGAATATAACGGGATTTCTAGGTGACCTCCGCTCCTTCGCCCCGCGTAGTCCCCCGCTGTACAGGGCCGTACTCAAGGGTCCGGACTCGAGATCATGTGGATGCCACAGTACTCCCCTGCCGAGATCGTAACTACGATCGATAGTAGTCGGGAAACTTCACAGTCCTCCCGCTCCTGGTCTTCTTATTAGTGTTTGAAGACAGGTCGTCGGGAACTGGAACTGTAGCTGTAGCGGCGGGAGGTGTCACCCTAGTCGTGGTTGCTGGTGTCGGCGCTGGTGTCGACTTCGGTACCGGTGTTGGTGTCGGTATTGGAGTTGTTGGTGGTAGTGTGATGTTGTCGTCCGCTGTGTAAGCCGGTTTCAGTCTGTCTATGGTAACGGTTTGTACCTTATTCTGTACCTTTATGTCGAATGTTTTGGAGCCTCGGCGCACGACTTTGTACGGGCCGGCGTATGGTGCTTGGAGTGGACGTCGGACTGGGCCTTGGCGTAGATAGATGTGCGTCGCGGTACTCAAGTCTCTCGGTATATAGAAGGGACGAGGTGAGTGCCACGAAGTCGGTGTCGGTGCTAGTTTGCTCATGCGACTGCGAAGACGATCGGCGAAGTCAGTGAAATTAACTTCCTCTTCTAATGTCGTGTTGAAAAACTGCCCAGGCAAGCGTAGAGGCTCACCATAGACAAGTTCTGCCGCTGATGATTGGATGTCGTCTTTCCATGCGCTGCGAATGCCCAGTAGCACCATCGGTAGAGCTTCGGTCCACTGCGATGACGCGTGACAGGTGATGGCGGCCTTGAGTTGCCGATGTAGACGTTCCACCAAGCCATTGGCGGCTGGGTGGTAAGCAGTCGTCGTAAGATGGTCGGCACCGATCAGTGCCGCGATGGACTTGAAGAGACGCGACTCGAATTGGCGGCCGCGATCGGTGGTTATTCGTGCGGGACAGCCGAACCGTGCGACCCAGCCAGAGATGAAGGCTGATGCGCAGGTGTCGGCCGTGATGTCGGCGAGGGGGTACGCCTCAGGCCAACGTGTGAACCGGTCGACTATCGTGAGGCAGTACCTGTGGGAAGCAGACAAAGGTAAGGGACCTATAATATCCATATGTATGTGTTGAAAGCGAGCTGAAGGTGCTTTAAACTCTGTAAACGGTGCGGTTGTATGCCTTGTGGTTTTACACCGTTGACATTGGTGACATTCCTTAGCCCATAGTCGACAGTCACGCCTTATGCCCGGCCAAACAAATCTAGAAATTACTAATTGTACTGTAGCTTTAACACCGGGGTGACTGAGGTTATGAAGTGTTTCAAAAACTTGACGTCGAAAGGCACAAGTAACGTATGGTCGAGCATTAGATGTAGAAGTGTCGCAGTATACTTGCGTTGTGGCATCAGGTAGGGAAACCTTTTGCAGTTGTAGACTGGATCCGTCCACGAGTAGCGCTTGTAGCTCTGCGTCAGTCTCCTGGGCTCGGGCTAGGCTGTGGTAATCGAGGGGCGTTGCTATTTCTTCGATGCGGGAAAGAGTGTCAGCTACTACGTTGTCTTTTCCTGCGACAAACCTAATGTCAGTTGAAAATTGTGAGATAAAATCCAAGTATCTAAACTGTCGCGGTGAACATTTGTCTCTTCGTGTGGTGAAAGCAAACGTAAGTGGTTTGTGATCGGTCAGTATGATGAATGGTCTCGCTTCCACCATGTAGCGGAAGTGACGTATGGCGTCGTATATCGCCAGCAGCTCGCGGTCATACGGACTGTACTTTTTTTGTGATTGGCTGAGCTTTCTTGAGAAAAATGCCATAGGTTGCCAGTCGTTACCTTTCCGCTGCTGTAGGACAGCACCGATGGCTAAATCAGAGGCGTCGGTCTGTATGGCCAGTTCAGCACTGGGATCAGGATGCACCAGCAGAGTAGCCTTAGAAATACTTAACTTACAGTCTTTGAAGGCTTCCTGTTGTTCAGTCGTGAGTTCAATCGGCTTTGATCTTTTGCTTTGTCCAGCCAGCATAGCGTTTAGAGGCGCCTGCTTCGCTGCTGCGTCTGGAATAAACCTTCGATAAAAGTTTAAGGTTCCTAAGAATCTTCTAAGCTCTTTTGTGTTTTTAGGTGTCGGGAAGTCGAGAATTGCCTGTGTTTTTGATTGTAAAGGACTAATGCCTAATGCGGACACGCTGAAACCTAAGAACTTTACTGTGTTTTGTCCGAAACAACATTTCGACGTATTTACTATGACGCCGTAATCCTTCAGGCGTCCGAACAGTATACGAAGGTGCTCCAGGTGCTGTTTCTCGTCAGTAGAATAAAGTAGGATGTCGTCAAGAAATCCATAAGCGAAATCTAGGCCACTTAACACTTCGTCCATAAACCGTTGGAATGTTTGTCCCGCATTCCTTAGACCGAATGTCATGTACGGGAATTCAAACATCCCAAACGGTGTTGTGATGGCGGTCTTCGGAATATCGTCTTCAAAGACCGGCAGTTGGTTATAGGCTCTGACTAAGTCTATAGTAGAGAAGATTTTTTTACCAGTAAGGTCGTTTGTGAAGTCGTGGATGTGTCGTACCGGATAGCGGTCTGGAATTGTTCGGGCGTTCAAGGCTCTGTAATCCCCGCAGGGTCTCCATCCGTCGGTTTTTTTCCTAGCTAAATGGAGAGGAGAGGACCAGGCGCTCTCTGACCTTCGCGCGGTGCCATTTAGTAGCATTTCGTCAAATTCATGTTTAGCTATTTTCAGTCGTTCTGGATCCAAACGGCGCGGGCGACTAGAAATAGGGGGCCCTGGAGTTGTACGGATATGATGCATGGTGGTGTGTTTAAGTACTTGTGGCTTACCAGCTGGTCGGGTGATATCAGGAAATTCCCGTAGCAGCTTGTCGTAGACAGTATCATCTGCTGTGGTACGAATGGATGAAATATCAGATGCATCCCTAGGCTGCGGCGCGTTGATGCCGAGCATGGTGATCCCATCAATGAGGCGTTGCTGTCTACAATCCACTAAAATATGGTAAAAACTTAAAAAGTCTACCCCAATTATTGGCTTCGTGACATCAGCCACGGTAAACCTCCAGCTGAATGCTCGCCGTAGTCCCAAGTCCAGATTCAGTTGTATGTAACCGTATGTAGGAATAAGCGTTCCATTTGCGGCAAACAGTTGATACTTAGTCTTTGCTCGAGGCTGTGGTATGGCTGACTTTGGAAACACGCATAGGTCTGAACCCGTGTCGATGAGGAATTGTGCCTTTGTTTTCCGATCAGTCATGAACAAGCGGCCTGAAGATATGGGACAGTCAGCTACCGCTACTAATGACTGCCGTCGGCGTTTCCCGCCGTTTTGTAATTGCACGGCTGCCGGCAGCTCCTTGCTCTGCCGCCATAATTGAAATGGTACCAACAATGCGGATGATCAGCGGGGCGTTCTCGTGACCTTGACCTATGTCTTGAGGTCGAGCGGCTACGGGCATTCCGTGCGTTGTTGCGAGATCGATTATTATTAATTGAAAAGCCTTGTACCTGCTTTGCCAGTTCGTCGACCCGTTTCAACAACATCTCGATGGCTGACACAGTACCTGGGGCCTCACTTGCTGCACATGCTGCCTGCTGCATCGGGGTCGAAATGTCGTTTATTTTGTCTGCCAACTCGGCCAAGGTTTGGAGTGCGCTGTTGGTCTGCGAAGCAATAATCGTTTGAATGTGGGTAGGTAATCTATTTGCCCAGATTTGCCTGATGAGGTGATCAGGGATCGTCGGTCCAGCTAAATTCTGCAGATGCCTCATGAACTGGGATGGCTTCCTATCCCCCAGTTCCTCGTGGGTCAACAATTGTTGTAGCTTCCGCTCTTGTGAAGCGGACAACCGCTTGATAAGTTCCGTTTTTAATTTTTCGTAACGGCCGCTATCCGGCGGTTTTAAAATTATATCTTTCACCTCTGCCGCGTATTGCGGCTCTAATTGACCAATCACGTAGTGATATTTGGTCAGATCGGCAGTAATATTGGAAATTATAAACTGACCTTCAATTTGCGCAAACCAAACGGCCGGTTCCTCGGGCCAAAATGGCGGTACCCGCACACCCACTCGACACAAACCGGAATTTTCCAGTTGATCTTCACCGGGCTTCGCCATTATTTCTTCGTCGGGGTCACCACTATGGAGATGTATGCGTGTATGGTGTGTAGCAAGCGGCTAGGTAGGCGGCGGTGAATATGAAAACAGCAAGAAGAACAATAGACGGTATTTAATGAGGATAGATGATTATTACAGACGTTAGAACGAAGAAGAAACGATACAGAGTGATAGGATAGTACTGAAGCTAAGTTATATAAGAAAATAGGAGTTTTACTAGCGAGATTTATAAGCACGGGTGGCTAAGACAAAGTAGTACGTGTGTCCGTTAGAACGATCTGGGTGCACTGGCGCGGCGTCGCGCGCGCACTGAATATAACGGGATTTCTAGGTGACCTCCGCTCCTTCGCCCCGCGTAGTCCCCCGCTGTACAGGGCCGTACTCAAGGGTCCGGACTCGAGATCATGTGGATGCCACAAATTAATAGGTACATAATCGTTGTTAAAAAATTATCTAAACGCAAAATACTGCCAGTTTCATGTTCATAATAATTGGAGGTCGTTTATACGATTAAAGAGATGCAATAATATTTTGTAAGCAATTGATTTAAACTTTGCGCCTGTTTGTATAACTTTAGTGTTTATCTGTAAAGTGTTCAGTTTGTGCTTATCATCTTAACTTTTATTCTGTACCTACTATTACAAATGACCTAAAATTCATTGCAATGGCTTCATTGCGATGGCACTGACCGTGGCAAGTATATGGTGTGTATAAAATCATTATTTAGCCACGAGCCTGTCGGTACCTAGTCTACCTATTCAAATACTGAACATTTCAGAATAATTAAAATATTCTGTTTCAGTTACTTTTGCACGTTCCATAACTAAAATTTGTCGAAACTCGTTCAGAATAACTGAAACAAAACCAAATTCGCTGTTACTACAGGGGCTAGCCTGATAAAGCCTTTATTTAAGTCTATTTGTGTATTTCTTTTAATGAATATATTTACATCGTTACAAATTTCGTTTTATCTCAGTATATATATCAGGTGAATTATAATAAAACATAATAAAGTTCCTAATATAGGGAACCCTCCAACATTTCAGGAAAGTTTGACTGAACGGGGAATCTTTACAAACGATACAATTTGCTGTTCTTCGGATACGCCTACCGCGTTTCCATTTAATTTATAAAGAGGTATTTTAAATACAAATGGACCGTAGCGATTCTTGGGATTTAATTAAACAACGCGGAATAAAGTTTAAGCCTGCTTTCCTTCAAGTTGTGCCTGAATTACTTAGGAAAGAGCACAACTTGCTCGTCCCGATCCTCTTTTCATTGAATTGTATCAAATGAACAAAAGTCTTCAGTTTGCAGTAAGTATATTTAACTGCAGCAACGCTCACGACTCATTAATTTAATTTTGCTTAAAGCGACATTAAAAATGGAGTTTTTAATGTCACTTTAAGCAAAATTAAATTTTTCAATTGATACAATTCAATGAAAAGAGGATCGGGACGACCAAGTTGTGCTCTTTCCTAAGTAATTCAGGCATCAATTTCGTATAATTGATACAAAAGGTTATACACGTTCCACTTACATATGATCATAACTTACTAAACGCGATAGATCTTCTCACCATTACAAAAATTACTTCTCATTTTCTGTGTCAGAAACCAAATTTTCCTCCGAAACAAATCCTTGAAACTCGATTACCCTGACACTGCTGGACACGTCATTAAACTAACAAAACAGTGATGCCGTTAAGAACTGGCTTGTACGTAACAGAACTATTATTGTTAACATTATCTGTAGCCGCCATTGTTCTTTGTACTATTTATATTAAAAACAATGGAGCGTGCAACTTGATAGCGATAAATTGTTTAATATTTATCTTTTTTCGCAAGAGGTTGCATTCAAAATCAATGAATAAGACGAATTTAAATAAGCTTTTTCTGGATTACCACAAGCAATGCAGTGCTGACGGAGGGAAACCTTTAATCAACATAAACAGCGAGCGGTCTTAGTACGCTTTCCAATTGTTAGTGCCAATTAATCAAGTAGTGACTTGCCTGGTGAAATTGAATTGAAATTGGAAATTTGCGAAAGGAAACTACGCAAGACAACGCAGAACTTAACTTTTGTATTTTATTATGTCCCTTCTTCTTTTGCTTCGGGGAACGTTTTTGGTTTAGTAAAATAGTCTAGACCAATCGGTTATACCTAATGCCGACGATTGTTGGAACTACTCCGAGGGATAAGGAGGGGGATGTAAGCTTTACAAATATGCTTAAAGTCCAGTTGGAGTCGTAGTTCTGACCCAAGCACGGTAACAAAGTTACGAAGGAGAAAAAGTTCTAAAGAGTTTTCATTAGGAGCTTAGTTTATGTAATTGTTACTTTCATTATGATCCCTTAGAGCCTTTAGTTTTAGCATACATAAATGTATCTTTACATTTGTAACTAACTTGTGTTATTGTTCAGGAGATAAACGAAGATTTCTCTACTTCAATTACTATCCAAAGAATCTAGAACGACAAGTTGCACCACAATCACTGAAATTAACTAAGTAACACACAGCAAGTTTACAACTGCTACAAGCTTATCTCCACGCGACAGTCCGGTGTCGTCGTCTGAAGTGAGGCTGTACACTATAAATAACCTTCTTATCTAAACTCTCACTCGATAAGCTAATGTTCAGATACTACAGAGTAGGAGTCGCTAACTAGCCTGACCGACTTCCCGAACATACCAGATATGTACATGGAGTTGACCCAAGTCCAAGTTAACACGAGATATTTCATAAATATTTGATAAGTTGGCTTTTGATGGAACGTCTAAATATCACATGATATTCTGAGGTTGAACAAGATGAGGTAGTTTGTAAGTTTCTAAGGTTGTAGCCATCTAAAGGATCATGATAACCTTGTTATTATTAAATCTATCTAAGTACCAAATTGGCATTGACGTTCCTAATATTTCTTTTTTATTCCGGTATGTATGTAATCAAATCCGAGTTTAATAATACAATATTAACGGATAATGAGGATGGAGTTCAACGATGCCTCAAATTATATTATTATGTTCTTACTAACCACATAGCATTGGTTGAAGAAGCACCTAAGATTTTGCCGTATTTAAGTTCAATACTCAAAGAAAAACATACCTTCCTTGCTCGATTACCTGACTTCACGCCATACTCAGCGCTAGCGGTGATCTATGGCACAGCAAGCTGTCACCTGTCAACTGTCAGGTCATAGCGTCTAAAAATTTTGCCGCCATGGACGTAAAATTTTTTCTCTCGTTAATTTTCTTAGAAAGTTAATAGTTTCTGGTAAAACTATATAGAAAATGAATAATAGTGCTTTTGGTAAGTGATAAATAGTGTTACGCTGATCGTTAGTCAGCGAAATGCCGAAATCCGAGATTGAAAGCTCACATAATAAACACGTGTTCGCCGGTGCCGTTGTAAAGCAACCGTTTGTAGCGAACTTGAGCGACGAATTGTCCTACGTGCGTAGGTAAGTGGCGAAAAACGCTCTTCATCCTCGGAGGAAGAAAGTAGCTTCTTCGCACTGCTGACCAACAGACCGAACAGATTGGCACGGTTTACTGTAAGTGGACCTACGCATTTATAATGGAATAAGTAGCCAAGTAAGTGTTCAATTTCTATGAACATGACACAATTTCCACATCATATCACTAACTTTACAAAAACACTCATCAAACTTCTAACCTGGTTCTGGTTAGTATCCACTTCGGAAGTGCATTGTGATATAATACACAATCCGGTTTTGTTTTAAGAGACAGAAGTATTACAACTGAAGGATTTCAGTGTAAAATATGATAATTAGGTAAAAAACTCTGCTTTTAAGACAATCCACTGACCGATATTCCTGTTTCAATTAATATCAAAATAAACCAAATACCAATTAAAGAAAAGCTCAAATTTATGGTTATCTACCCCATGTGTTTCACACACTGCATTAGAAGTCAAAGAGTATAGACTTAAGCTACTAAACCAAACTAAAGATTATTTAGTTCCCGCGGAGGGAGTTTTGGTTGGATGCTTAATGTGGGTGGGTGTGGGTAGCTGAAGGAGCTAGTTGCTAAAGCGAGTCTACAAGGACTTGTTAATTAAGCAGCAACCTACCCAATAGGCTTGTACCCTACTGTCACCTTTGGAAGTAGTTGGAACGTTTTTCAGGAAGTGTATTTTAATTTAAATTATTTATTGCTGTCTAGTGGCAAGCTGCTGTTAAATTACAGTGGTTCAGCGCAGAGCTGATCTCTTTTGAAATCTGAAATCTAGCAGATATAAATAGCATTTAGAACATTAAAATTGCTAATTAAAAATGTTAAGTTTCATAACTAAGTAATAAGAAATGCTAAATATTTGAACAACATTTAATTAACTATGCTATACTTCTGTATTTTGTAATAATTAAGGAAATCTTATAGTTATGATCAGGATCATTGATCTATCAAAATATGAAAGGGAATAAATACATCCACCATACAATTGACAAAGCTATTATTGCAAGTAGTACTTGTTTTACTATAAAAAAAAGGAGTTGGATAAAAGGGGATCATTGCAAAGATACTTTTGACAAAAATCAGACTGCCTAAAGAACCATGTAAAACTTCAGAATGAAAGGCTTATTCCCTTACTGTTTCTATACTGAGATAATAACAGGAAGTCCAACACTGAATATGTTTATATTCACAACAATTCAATTTTGAATAAGCAATAAGTAATAAGTCTTTAGTTAGCAAATTTCTATTAAAACCACATTATAAAAAATGTGGATATTTTTTGGTTTTAATACCTACTTTATACACCAATATTACTAAAAAGTAAAAAAAAAAAAAAAAAAGTATTGATATGTTAATTATGGGTAGCTTTTCATGAAATAGTCACATACCAACAACTCCGAAGAGCTTTTAGAACCAAGAAAAATATGGTAATTGACAGCACACCCTTTTGGCTTTTCTTGGGTTCTCTGGACGATCAGCCAACTGAGTGGCAGAGAATTTGCAAGCCTATGGTATCCGCATTCTTGTTAATGTAGTTCAAGTTGATATGAGCTGGCCCACTATTAAAACTCAGTTTATGATTTCTGTCTCGGAGACGGTGGCCCACTATTAAAACTCAGTTTATGATTTCTGTCTCGGAGACGGTAAGTCATAACAAAGCTTAGGTGATAAATTAATTGCCTAAGTCTATTCTGAATCTCCATCAGGAGTAAGAACATGTAAGCCTTCGATACTTTGTTCCCTGAATAAAGTTCAAAGCGTATTAAATTTAGGTGTTCCATATATAATTGTTGCAATCCTTGCAAGGGAATGCTTGTAGTCTCAAAAGTTTTTGAGAAGGGCAGACCAAGACAAATAGAAAAAGGTTGCTCTACTGGTTGGCCATAATTAATGTGGTAGCTAAAGGCTATTGATAAACCACAGTTCAGTTCCTCTACACATGAGTAAGGAAACCCACTTCTTGTCCACACATGCAGTGGATGAAGGGTAAGGAGTCCACATGAACGGGCTACCCTATACATTCAAAGGATGTCTTTAAAAGATCACTTTTAGTGACCAGATCACTCATTGTGCCACCCTTTGTAAAATATCACTTCATATTAGTAATTCATAAGGTGGACATTATAAATAATCATGTATTCTATCCTACTCTTGTCAGGAACTTGACCAAACCAGAAAAAATGGCACTCGAACTTGGAGAGACGTTTGCCATAAACGCAGTAAGTAATAAGCAGCCAAAAAGCCAGTCTTGAGAGTACATATTCTAGTTCAATCCGACAACAACATTTGTCGCACATCTGGGATGAGCGAGGGATTCGTTTCCCTAGTGTCCTTGAACCTAACTTGCAAAATTACGAAGTTAGCAGGTTAGCTGGATATTACTCTGTCAGCGGTTTACCTCCCGGGGAGTTTAAAAGTGTTATAACGGCTTAGCCGACCGCTTATCCTTGAACAGGCCAGCCAGATGGGCTCCTGTTGCTCCAGGTCCCAGGCCTCGGAGGCCATGTTTTCCAAGTGGGGCGTCCCCGACGTCGACCTTTTCGCGTCAGATAAGTCGGCCGTTGTGCGACAGTACGTCATATGGGACTCAAATGAAGGCTTGGCAAGCTTCTGCGATGCTTTCAGTTAGAGGTGACAGCAATGATTTGTATGGGTGCTCTCTTCGCCCAATTTAAAACCGAGCGCTCAGTCATCTGCTGAACTCGGAGGTGGGTCGGGTGCTTATTATGTATAAATTGCCCATACTGGACCCAGTGTACCTGGCTCCCGTACTTGGAGACGAGACGTCTCGGAGAGCCAATACCTATACAAGACCTATGTAAGAACCTCTTAAACCTAACAAGCTGCAACTAACCTAACCTAACCTACCCTGGAAGTTTGGGGGGGGGGGGGAAAGCAGTCAGCTTGTAAGAGGCAGTGGTTAGTACAAGAACAATGGATTTGCTGAAATATGGTTGGAGATAATCCACACTTATTACTAATAAAGCTCCTATTCAGAGGTGAACGTCATGGTGTAAATTGCATGGCATTAGTCCTAAATAACCTGATCCCAATTTACTTATTTATTTGCATGAAGCAAATACTGTACCAACAGATCTGATGTTAGATCTAGACATTTTCTTGTCCACTGAGTAAGTTACAAAAGCATTAGCTTTAGCTAAACCACTACCAAGAAAGTAACCCAGGTGGGATAGATAGTTTTTCCGCCTTGATTGGAGGATTTATGCATCCTAATATAATAGGATATCTTACAACTTTTAAAGGTTGAATAACAGTGCGGCCATTATGGCTCACAGAAATTAACAATCAAGTTGTTGACTTAGAATCTACCATAGTTATTGTTGGCTTTGGTTTACAATGACAGGCATGGCTAAGCTTGCTCAAGAGGTGCCTCCAAGAAGTATAACGTCTGTGGTAGCCTTCGGGAGGCTGACTACTGAGTAGCACATCAGATGAAATCAAAATGGAAGAGCCACTAGACTTACAGAATTATTACTTTTAAAAAGTAGTAAAGGAGAGGGCTACCTCAAGAGAAGTTGTCTCAAGCCTATAATGTTCCCACTGGTGGGACGAAAGACTGCTCTTTATGCAAGGGAAGGAGGATTTATTATATGAGAATTTTTAATTCCCTATGAAAGTATTTGAAAATGTTTGGGTACATTTTTGTAAGTCCATTGACTAATGAAGGGACTTATACTAGAATACCCCTTTGATCATTCATATGCAAAGATTTAATGTATTGATCATGATAATAAAAAGGTCCTAAATAAATTTCAGTTACAATGGAAATTTAACTTTGTCATGTATGACAAGTATATATTCCTACATCATTATAGGTATAAGTATTTATGAGTTTCTGTACCTTTGATTGAGAAATATTTTTACCGTTGATCTCAAGTTTCAAGTAGGTATATTACCTAACTTGTATTAATTATGGATATGAATGAGTGATCCAATTATCCTTTAGTAATGAGATGATTATTTTTAATGCAGTTTAGATCTCATTGATTTTAAATTACCTTTATATCATTATATTAAAATTTCATGTTCATGTTCTATAAGGCAAATAGATTTGCCATTTATCTATAACAATTTATGAATGATGTTTTCATTTCTGCATTTTCTTGTATGAATAGATTGAAAACTCTTAATGTTTGGTTTTAACAGTTACTGAATTCAGACGAAAATATTCGTCAATTCCGAATATGAATAATTCACATAGCGTCTACATCCTTCGGGTAGTCTTCACCAGCAGATAACAAACAGGTCTTCAACCAATGCTATGTGGTTAGTAAGAACATAATAGAGCTGTTTTGCACTAAAACAAAACAGTTATTATGTGATGAAGAACCACATAGCATTGGAGCAAGGTGCTTGCTGATGAGTTTTGAAGACTTCTATGACCTGACAGTTGACAGGTGACAGCTTGCTGTGCCATAGATCACCGCTAGCGCTGAGTATGGCGTGAAGTCAGGTAATCGAGCAAGGAAGGTATGTTTTTCTTTGAGTATTGAACTTAAATACGGCAAAATCTTAGGTGCTTCTTCAACCAATGCTATGTGGTTCTTCATCACATAATAACTGTTTTGTTTTAATGCAAAACAGCTCTATTATTCTTGAACTACTTGTGTTAATTAAGAAGCAATTAAATGTCAGTGGTGAGTGCTTTGAAAGTTTAGTGACGAGAACTTTATCAATTGCGAACCGGAGCCACTTCTGTTAAATTAACTTTGTGTTTGAGTTTCTACTGAGGCGGTAAATAATTAATGATGAAGCACAACAAACACATCTTTTAGTTTAAATAGGTATTCATTGTGAAATTGAAACTTTGATGAGAAGTTTTATGTAACCCATCATCATCTGCTGTCTTCCAGATGTCCGAATCTAACGGGATGCAGCTGAATACCAGAATTTTACATGGAGAAACTACCTATCTGACCACCACAGCCCAGTTACTGGGTAAGACTGGTTGTAAAACTTTCGAGCCTCAGACGACCTGTAACAAGCTACTGTCAAAGATCCACGAAAGATAGCCGGGACCAATGGCTTGCCGGGGCATGTTTTAGATAACTGTTGAAGTAAAACATGAAAACTGAGTCTATTGGTTTTCTTATTTTCGAACGCAAATGGACATTCTTGATGAACCTAAATTAATAAGCTTGGTAGAGAACAAAATGTAAAAGAATTCTCAAAGCACCGGTACTTACAATTAATTCTTCCACCGCAGCCTTCCTGAATTAATGAGATTCTGTATTAAATTTAAATACAATTATGTTATCTGTGGAGCAAAATGCTCTGTAGCGTTAAAAAAATAAAGCGATGAAAACTAAGTGGAAACTTTAACCCTGATCTGACCCACTTTACATTAGGAAATCCTTGTAATGTTCTTTAGGAAATATATTTTCAAATTATCAACACAATTGGGTTTGTTTTCTTTCCACTTTTATAAAATAATAAACAAGAGAACAAACGTTTTTTTCAAATTTGAAGTAATACTATTTCATTTGGTAACAGTAACAATTTAGAAAACTGCTCTTTGTAAAACACAGCTATGTTTTATTTAACGTATTGTTAGGGTGGTTCCTTACACTTCAGCGTTTCATCTATATATCTATACATACATACATACATACAGATAAATAAAACTGGAGTATCTGAATGTAATATTAAAACAACCGCTTTTTTCTGAATGCACATGGATGTACACACGGTACATATACCAAAATAACATTTTTAACAATTTTTGTCTGTCTGTCTGTTTGTTCCGGCTAATCTCTAAAATGGCTAGACCAATTTTGACGGGACTTTCACTGGCAGATAGCTGATATACTAAGGAGTAACTAAGGCTACTTTTATTTTATATATTTTATTTATTTTTATGAATATATACTTTTTTGTTAAATTCCACGCGGACGAAGACGCGAGCACAGCTAGTAAAGAATATTAATGACTTTTTCTCAATTTGCACTAAACGCGTAGGACTTGGGTACCTACTTTCACGGCAAAGTAACGCACAGAGCGGTGCATTTTTGCCAGAACAGAAGAAATAAATGAGGCTTAAAACTCGAGAATAACTCGCCAAAAGAATTTAACAATGAGCAACTAATAACACCAATTTAGCTTTGACAATTCTAGGATAATAATAATAACAAGTCATACACACGATCCAATATGGCAAGCAGGGAAATCTTAAATCGTGCTTAAAATTTTATGAAATCGTACTTGTATCACATCATAATTATATTGACCTATGAAAATGTTCCGGTTTGTGTGCAAGTAAGGAAAGTCTCTGTACATTCAACATCATGGTATCAGCATGCCACAAGTTATGCACGAGCTCAGGCCGAGCTTCTGTCGTTATTTTATTTTCTTGGTTCTACGTGGAACGTGTTTTATGACTTGTTCATATTCACAAAGTCAGCAATTTTTTTTTCTGTGAAATACCTATGTTGTAGCAAAAAATACTTGAATGAGACTTTAATCCATAAAAAATGGTTCAGTGATTGGCTGGTGCGGACGTAGCTTTGTGCATATATATACATAGCAAAACAGGTGAAAGCTTTCGTTCGATGGATTTACTCCTCGAATATTCAATACGTTGTATAAATGACCAAATAGCAGTAATAGGTGTATGGCTTTGGAACATTCAGTCACGGAAATAAAACGCAGATTGCGCTATTTAAATCATCAGTAACGATAGAGACGAGATAGATTCACTAGGTCAATTTTCGCCATGCCGCTGGTCGCTTTCCAATTCGCGTCACAAGCCGAACCGGCACCCAATATACTCAGATCGATAAAATTCGCAGGTGACTAGTCCATTTTGCATAAAAATGTCGAACCTCTTGCGCCAGGTGATTGCCTGCGAGCCTGCGACTTTTCATTTTTACGGTCGAATTTAGTCACCCGCGGCATCAGTCCTGTCGCCTCACGACAAAAGTTGAAACCTCCTATACTTTGGTACTTTTAGTGACTTGTGGCCTAGCCAAATAACCGTTGAGACATTTCGCATCACGGCGATAATATTAGGTTGGGGAAAAAGTCTTTTCGCATTATAGTATGTACTAGCACTTTGCCCGCGACTTCGTCCGCGTGGGTTTCGTATTTCCTCTAAAAAATTCGAAGGCTGATTTTTCAATCGATAGATAATTTTTATTGACATCTGACAGTTTTTGTATGAAAGAATAGGCTACGTGAAAGAGCTATAATGACATCTAAAAATAGGAAACAGTATGTATCCAGAAATATGCGGGTTAATGGCTATAACAAAACAATTAAGTTTTTATAATATTTCTTTATAGACTACATTCTTGGTCGTTCTGGAGGGTGTTACCAATATGACCAGGCTGCAAGATGAGCTCACACGAGAGCATGCTACGTAGAACTGACCATGGGAGAAACAGGGCTGTCGCAAGTCAACTCCTGCAAATTTAAGGGTTTGACCCTGTGATTTATTTATTGTCATCGCAAAGCAAACTTTTAAAGGGAACTGAAGTCTTTTGAATTCGAAAGGGAGATCGTTCGGGATTAATGGAATACGTGGAATGAAGACTGTTTCTCCCTGGGAAGACCCAGTTAAAATGGTAGCTTCAACAATATTACGATGCAAAGCTTTTACTTGTAGCCTAGTACCGTTGCATAGTTTTGGGGGTTTCAAATTTCTAAGTAACATCACAGGTGTGCCCACGCGCAGTGTTAGTTTATGATATGGAAGTCCGGCTGGATTAATAGTGTTCAGAAACTCAACCGGGTAATGGACTGCTTCGTCTGTATTTACCACCGTGTCTATTGAATTATATACCATTTCTGTGCCGTCAAATGATTTTAGCAAAATATCATTAATTACTGCTGCTTGGTCATTTTTAGGTGTCATTATAGCTCTTTCACGTAGCCATTCTAAAGGCTTGTCCTTTATTTGAGCTACATCTGGATAATTTTTTTCTATAAGGTCTTCGACTGTAGTTACTACACTACATAATTCATCTGTTATAGCTATCAACCCGTCTGTTTCTGGATACATGCCGTTTCCTATTTTAAGTAGAAGGTCTGAAAAATGGCCAGCAGAGACGTCCCCTCTCAGATGCACTCTCATATTTTTAGTCACTTTTAGAATTTTCGTAAAGGGCCATAAATAAGATCTTTTAAAGCATGCCTTAATTTCATCAGCGCGCGTTCCTTTTGGTATTACCGGTAAAGTTTGACGAAAATCGCCAGCTAGCAACACTGTCATACCACCCATTAAAGAATTGTTGTTTCTTATGTCCTGTAGAGTCCTATTTAACGCTTCAATAGCTCTTTTGTGCGCCATAGTGCTTTCATCCCAGACTATTATTTTTGCTTTACGCAATACTTCGGCAAGATTGCTTTGCTTTGAAATGTTACACATTGGAGTTTCTACGTTAGTCAAATTAAGGGGTAATTTCAAAGCAGAGTGCGCCGTTCGACCTCCTTCCAATAACGTAGCAGCGATCCCGGAAGACGCGACTGCTAAGGCAATTAATTCCACGAGTACTTCTAATCTTTGCCAAGAGTAAATTGATGAGGTAAGTCTTACCAGTCCCACCTGGGGCATCCAAAAAGAAAATTCTTCCCTCGTTTTCATGTGTACTTGAAATAATTTCATTGTACACTAACTTTTGTTCCTCAGTTAGTGAATTCTCATTGATATTGACAAATGATTCTAAGGCAAACACATCGTAGTTAACTTCATTAATATACGCTCCTAATTCACTTTGAAACACTTCTGATGTACTCGGTTTCGGTAAACCGTATTCTTCTAGTGCACATCCTCCAAGTGCCAAACATGCTCCTTCTATTTCCAACAGACACTTACTAAAAATCTCATCCATGAGGTGTTCTACTCCGTTTTTTAGCTGCCTCTCAATCTGTCGTTTAAAGTCTTCCGACAGGTATTCTTTAAATTCATCCCACAGACTGAACGGATCTGCCAGTTGACAAAAAACTAACATGATCGTAAAAAGCTCTCTCATCATGTGCGGAGATTGACACAGGGCTGCCTCTTGTAGTGCTGTATGCCAATGTTGATCATCTTCAAGTAACCCTAAAGTCTTGCAAGCTGATTTGAAAGTCGGTAGTACCACACCGTTGACTGTTTTTAATGCTTCAAAAGATAACGGACCCCGGATTTCATGTAAAAGCAAACGAAGGTGGTAGCACTCAACATTATTTGGATGTACCGTGTATGCTCTGCCTAAAGCGTGGTCTCTTTTAATGCCTGGCCACCCAGCTACATCTACCCCTCTTTTCCTCCTTTCAAACCGATTATTGTTCCAAACATAGTATGCAGGTACTTCGCAATATAGTAGGGTTTTTGCATAGTCATCTACTTGACATAATTCGAAAAAAGACATGAGTGTCGTTTTTGGTGGACAGGATACCTTATCAGCTAAGTTTTCTGGGTTGAAGTACACTCTTTGACCATTTTCTAAATGCACAGCGAGATGAATTACCGTAGGAAAAAAAATTGATTAGGATCGTGATGGCAGGTAGCGCCATCAAAATGACCACTCCTCAACTTATAAACGATGCACTTTGAAAACTTTAAATTCGCATATCTTTTGATTGGAAAACCAAATGTTACATTGTGTTTTATTATGACTGTAATTTTATGTAGATATGTATTCGTTAGTACCATTCTGGCCCAATAGATGTCGTTGCATGTATCTAAATTCTTCTATACAAATTTTCACACCCCCTCAACCCCTCTCAGGAGGTAATTTGGAAAAACAAAAAATGCCAAACTTCATAATTTACTTAGATAGATGTTCGTACCAAGTTTCATGTTTATTAACACAAGTAATAAGATTTTCTATACAAACAAAATTCCCCCTTTTCACCCCCTTAAAGGTTAAATTTCCAAAAACCCCTTCTTAGTGCTCCCCTACATTATAATAGGAAGCCGTGTGCAAAATTTCACATTCCTAGCCCCAGTAGTTTCGGCTGTACGTTGATATGTCAGTCAGTCAGTTCTCCTTTTATATATACAGATGAACTTGTAATAAAATCTCTTTGGCTATACTATTTGTATCTGGCTGGTTTTGGTATCATTGAAAGTTTAAATTTTAAAGAACATAATTCCAAATTCAAATTAGGAAAATGTGTGATTTTCATTTGTTTTTCGTACCGTCAAGATGAGTGAATCTAATGAAGAAATTCGATACATTTTAAAATTTTACTACAAAAAAGGTAAAAATGCAACGCAAGCCGCGAAAAAAATTTGCGATGTATATGGACCTAGTGTAGTGTCTGTGAGAGTAGCACAAATTTGGTTTAAGCGTTTTCAATCCGGAAATTTTGATGTCAAAGATGCACGTCGCTCTGGTCGCCCTATTACGGATAAAATGGATGCCATTTTTGAAAAAGTGGAGCAAGATCGGCATACCAGTAGTTACGACGTAGCTGAAGAACTGGAAATTGACCACAAAACAGTTTTGGCGCATTTGAAAAAAACTGGGGACACAAAAAAGCTCGACATTTGGGTACCTCACGAGCTCACTGAAAGAAACCTAATGAACCGTGTACTCATTTGTGATTCTTTATTACGACGTAATGAAACTGAACCATTTTTGAAGAAGCTGATAACTGGTGATGAAAAGTGGATCACGTATGACAAGAACGTGCGAAAAAGGTCGTGGTCAAAGGCCGGTCAGGCTTCACAGACTGTGGCGAAACCCGGATTAACTCGCAACAAGGTGATGCTGTGTGTGTGGTGGGATTGGAAGGGCATTATTCATTATGAGCTGTTACCACCAGGCAGGACCATCGATTCTGAACTCTACTGCGAAAAACTGATGAGATTAAAGCAAGAAGTTGAGAGAAAGCGGCCGGAATTAATCAACAGAAGGGGTGTGGTTTTTCATCATGATAACGCTAGACCTCACACATCTTTAGCCACCCAACAAAAATTAAGAGAGTTTGGCTGGGAGGTGTTAATGCATCCGCCGTATAATCCTGACCTTGCACCTTCAGATTTCCACCTGTTTCGGTCTCTTCAGAATTCTTTAGGCAGTGTCAGGTTAACATCACGAGAGGACTGCCAAAACCACTTGTCGCGGTATTTTGACCAGAAGTCCCAAAATTTCTATAGCAATGGGATCATGTCTCTACCTACAAGATGGCAAAAAGTTATCGAACAAAATGGTACCTACATACTTTAGTTAAATGTAAATAAACTTTATTAAAAAATGTTTTGAATTTTCTTAAAAAATGCGAAGAAACTTTTTCCCCAACCTATTAGTTTGGCTGTATTCATCTTAAGTTAGAGTTAAAATACATGATATTGGCACTGATGATGATATTTTTAACTCTCCATTTCTCACGTAACTTTTAACTTGTTTCTTATCGTTTTCCTACTTACTCATAAATTTTGTAGGATAGTGCTTTATGGCTAAGTTATCGCGATTACGGGGCATACAGTGCTAACCTATAAGAATTTGTTAGACTGACTTTAGACTTTAATATATCATTATTTTATAATTTTAATAATGTTAACAATTGTTCATATAGCATTAAACTAAAGCAACTTACCGGAAAATCTTCAATATCCCTCAGCGTTCAATAGACTGGAAATAAGCAGATACTGCTCCATACTTTTTTTGGCCTCATAATTCAGAGTCATTGTAAGGTCTGAATATCAAATTACCTTATACAATAGCATCCGATTTGTGTGATATTAGCTAAGTTTCGGCACGGTAGGTAGGTGACACATCTGTCACACCAGACATATATTTCATCTTCACGTGATTTATGAAATAAGAATTACACTATAACACCTTACTTTGAACCATATTTGTACGGACTAAGGTTGAAATTGATATGTTGAAGGTCTTATTAATTATGACCAAGGGCCGCTTGTCAGACTTAATTAAGAAAATAACGAGTACAGTAAATCAAAGCAATTATTTTCATCGTGGATATTTCTTTTCATCCAGCTGATACAAACTCCTTGTTAGCATAGAGCCAGAACTCGATGAAGGATTATAGTTGAGTTGTCTGCTATATAGGTACCTACGTTAAATTTATGTATATCACAAAATGCTTTCTTTCTAACATCATGATTTCATTATTAAACAACACAGAAGCGTCCGTGTATTATGTTATCATTTTTAAAAGCGGTTTCATTAATAAAGTTTTTCGACAAAGTGAAAATTTACTTTGACGACGGTATTTGTAATAACACAACACTTTTTAGTGTTATTACGGTTTACACTCATGTTTTATATGTTGACACAATTTAGAGCATGTTTTGTAGGTAAGCAAACTGATTTTCGTGAAAACTTGTTTTCTCTTCGTGTATTTAGGCCCTGAAAAAATGTATGTCATAGATAGATCCTTCTTTGAGGGAAATTAAAGGTTCAAAACACGATAAATTGCAATTTGCTAGATGAAAAAAAATCCGAAGCAGGGTCGATTTTAAATCATTTTCTGTCTCATTTCCTAATAACAGCTCAAAATAATGTGAAAATTGCATCTACGACGAGGGTATCATATTTAGGAGGGAATTTAAAGGTTGAAATTTTTAGTTTAACAGATTTTTTTTAAATAAACTCATAAATAGTAAATAAGGCTAAATTGGCTCGCGCTCAGAGTCTTGCGGGACGTCATCGAGGGTGGACCTGTGTCTCACTGAACATTTTCAAAAACTCTCTCACCCTGCGCCTGTACAAAAAAATCAAATAAAATAATAACAAATTAAATTATGAAATCGGGAAAACTCACAGAAAATATCTTGTAATTATATTATAGTTTTAATTCATAAAATTGTTTTCGAAACTGTGATTATTTCTAGTAAATATGATGACGTTTAATTGTCACATTAAAATAGTATTGTCAACACTATTACAAATTATTATTGATAAAATAATAGTCAAGTGAGAGTCGTATGTAATGTTTTATCGTCGTTTACGAAGAAATTTATACAAAACACATTTTTCTAAGATTTTTAAAATCAGATTCATCCATATCAACTATGATATTTACTCTCCACTGACCTGTCTTCGCTACTATCACCCTACATTAATATCACATGGTAAACGATTTGTCCGCAGTGTGTAGCAACACAAGATTTTTTCTAGGATCGGTGATTTTATCATATTGGCTCTGAGTGAACAACTTTCAGTTTTGAATACCAAAAGTCACTGTCACTATACGATAAAATATTATAACGTGCTTGAAAAATAGCGGCGCGTGAAGGCAGTGGTTATGCGCTAACAGTATAACTTGGTGCTCATGTTCCCAATCAAGTTCGTCAAAGACGTATCGTATCGTATCTATGCCATATACTTGCATCTTTGCCACTTTTGTCTTGGTAAATGGTCCAATGGGTCGGTAATCCGACAAGAACGGGGACGGATAAAAAATATATATAAATTTAATTTTGATGTCCTAAAATATTAGATTCGATAAATTATAGCTGGAGCAGTAGGTACGTCACTAGACAATAAAGTACTGCAATTGTTTCTTTATATGTGCTCACAATATTTACGATTCTTTATGAGCGGTGGCAAACATCAAAAACAAAAGAATTTGGTTACTGTATAAGCGAAACAGTAGGAGTTTTTGGCGGGATCGCGTTGGAACATGTCGCACGACTTTTTATTTTCATGAAATTTAGTGAAGTAGCGAATAAAGTTGTATAATTTTGGTAGTGAATTATGCAATTTAATTACGTGTGAGTGCACAAGTGTAGTGAAGGTGAAAATAGGTAACTAACGTGGACTTGTTCCCCCCAAAAACTCCTAATAGGTTGTTGTAAAGTTACTACCGCTTTACAATAACTTTCACTTAACTTTGACTTGACTGACTAAAGACGACTATGACTATTTTGTAAATTCGTGTCCAATATCAGGCCATTTACTTGATCAAAAAGAAAAATTACTTGACACTGGCTAAATGCACAAACCGTGCGAAGCCAAAACCCAAAAAAAAAAAAAGCGAAACAGTAAGACCATTTTAGCCGATTCTACTTTATAAAAATCTGAAATTCAGGATCTTTGAAAGTTCTGCCACTAATGAAGTTAAATAGTGGATGAAAATTTGTATGGAAATCTACCATTTTTGTCGAAGACAAATACAGTCGGGCTCACACGTCTTGTCTACTTGATCAAATTTTTAAATTTACTGATAACTTAGCCTTAACCTCTGGGTTTGAGAAGCATGAATTCGGTTTAGAGATATTTATTTTCTCAAAGAACAAATTGCACAATGGTTTTTTTTTTGTTTTGTATGGGAAATCATCAAATGATTTTTCCCGCTCTGGAGAGCGTGACAGACTTTTACTGACTTAAACCCACCCGTGTTCCTTCAGTTCAAATTCAAATTCTGAAATTCACTGACAACTAACACGTGTGTGGAAAGTCGCTGGTTAAAAGGTCTGGAAGCATGATATCGGTTTAAAGACATTTATTTTCTCATAGAACGAATTGCACAAGGGTTCCTATTGCAACGGTAAACCATTGCAATAATTTATTTTCACCTTATTACCAAAAAACCATATGTATCTGTAACTAGCTTCTGCTCGTGACTTCATTCGCGGAGGATTGGTGACGTGGGAGCAATTGACGAACAGTTATCCGTGTGAGAAGCAGCTGGTTCTGAGGTCGGAACCCGTAGCAATCATAATAATAATAAAGCTGAAGAGTTTGTTTTTAGTGTTCCATACCTCAAAAGGTAAAAAAAGGAACCATTATAAGATCTCTTTCTTGTCCGTCCGTCCGTCTGTCCGTGTGTCACCACCGATTTTCTCAAGAACGGGCTCTAGCAAGTTGAAATTTATACCAGATACTGACGTCTATAGTCCCTATTAGGTACCTATATAAAAATCAAGGTCCTGAGTTAACACGATAAAAAGATATGGGCAAATTTAGATTTTTGTGAAAACTTGTAAGTACCAAAATTTACCTTAATATTCAACTGTTTTTATTTTTTGGAAGTTTCCCTTTACTTGTGCTGTAATACCTTGCTTTTAACCAAAGTTGACAATTCTAGGTCAACCGGAAGTACCCTATAAGTTTTGGGTCGAAAACCTATATGGTAGTTCCCGTTGACCTAGAATCACGAAATTTGGCAAAAAGTAATACCTTACAGCACAAATAAAGGAACAATTCCAAAAAATAAAAAGTTGAAAATTAAGTAAATTTTGATACTTACAAGTTTTCGCGAAAATCTAAATTTGCCCATAACTTTTTTATTACAATATGGTACCTACAAATTTGTACGGAACCCTCAGTGGGCGATTCCGACTCGCACTTGTCCGGTTTTATATATATGTTTGAAATCTCTATCTCTGGAACTACCAGCCTCGGGCAAAGCTAGTTTTGAATGAAAACACATTTTTGCTTTTGTTTCATTAATAAAATTAGTTGATTACATCACATCAACAATTATATTAAATTACAACACAGCTCATAAGCTGATTCCGACACTACCACAATATCGGCAGTCAGATTTTCGCATACGTTTCGTACCTACTAATCGCTTTTACATTCGCACAGTGTCTGACACCGATATCAGGACAATTTCTACTGGCGAAGACACAGTGCGGGGTGAGAGAACCAACCATTCTTTCACTTGAACACGCTTATTCGCGCTGTCGACTTTGAGACGTCGGTAATTACAGCTGTATTGTATATACCCCGCGACTTCGTCCGCGCGGAATAGTTTTTTTACGATTATTTATACTCGTATATCAATATAAACAACTAAAAATTCTAAAATAAAAGTAGCCTAAGTGACTCCTTATTACATCAGCTACCTGCCAGTGAAAGTAAGTTCCCTTAAAAACGGTCCAGCCATTTCAGAGATTAGCGGGAACAAACAGAGACTGACAGACAAAAACAGTGAAAAAAATTATTTTGGTATATGTACCGTATATATATATATATTCATATGCATGTAGCAAAAAGCGGTTATTTTAATATTACAAACAGACACTCCAATTTTATTTATATGTATAGATGTATAGATTTTAGTTCCACCACAAAATATATCTAAAACTAAGGAAAAAATATCGAACGTAAACAAAAATCATTCAGTTGAACAACTGCAATATTATGTTATACTATGGCATGGATTTTCCGCTAAATGGTTGACAGTTCATCGTAAATAAATACGTCGCGCTGCGTTTGGGGGAGGCGGAGGTAGCGTTTCAAAGGCCCACAGGCCGAAACAACCTAGCCTTAAAGTGCTATTAAAACGTATGCTGAGTAATACCCAACAATTACAGTATGTCGATAGTAACTTACTTGAAATATTCACGCCCATCAGCTTGACAATGGTTTAAAACTTGTGAAACTCCAATCGAATCTTAACTTTCCTCAGCAGATTGAATAAATGCACGCAAAACTCTTATTCAGCGAATAAACTCCCTTTAATATAATATATATATAACCAGTCAGTTATATATAACCAGTCGGTTATCGAGCCGTAGAAGAAACTCACTAGTAACGTTTATTATTTTTAAATTATTATCAGCTTCTTGCGTTCATTTTCCGCGTCGGTACACCAACAGAGTATTCGCACACGAGTGCCCAAAAGTCCTTGGCCTTGAGACAAAACACATTTCGCGCTACGCTACGCCAAAATGTATAGGAATGATATTCCTAGATTACGTCGTGTCCTTTCCGCAGGTAAAGTCATTCCCGTACATTTTGGCGTAGCGTTTGGCGTGAACGCTAACAGAAGTGTGTTTTGTCGAGGCCTGCTGAATTGACTATTGCGGTTCGATTATGTGGTATCCCATGATTGCTGGTTCATAATTCCACCAACGTAATTTATTGAATATCTATGGGTTTCTCCTACTATAAATCACAATTTCATTCACGTAAATTGATTGATTAAACTCTGACATTAACAGTTATCAGCACTGCACATGCCTATTACAGTGCACTATCTCATAGAGAACACTCACAAAACTGTACACTGTACATTTTTGAATTATTATCGAAAATAATTGAATAAAAAATACTCATCTATAAAATACTACTACAAACTTTAAACAATACAACGGACTGTATCTGGTAAACTTCTAGCCGTTCTGAATTGATTGTACTGAAAGACATCTTAATTAATCTTTTGTTCATTGAACTACAAGCTTCTAAAATCGTTTCAAATTGTTGTCTTTCACAAAGAAAAGGCCTTTTTGTTGGGTTTACGATATGCTGAAATAACTTGATTTGTGAAATTAAGTTGTTAATGGCATAAAGGTTACTGGCTATAACCAAAGCTTATAACATCAAATTGACAACAGTATTTTTTCGTAACTTCTTACTAATTCAATTTGCTCATCATCGCAATTTATGTTCAAAAGGGAATTCGAGGGAAACGAATATTTTTATTGGTTAAGGAAAAATGGTTTCCGCAATCAATTTTGTTTGTCTATGAAGTAGACGATATTGAACTATTTATTGTGCTAGTGTAACAGCGCAATCGATTTTTTAAAATAGGATAATCCATATTTTGCTATCACTAAGTGTGCAGGATCAGGTTTGTTCATCCAAAATGAAGCGACTTGTGTAGTTTAACAGTTGTATATTGTAAAATATTCGTTTATTAACAGGTTGCCAATTGCAGGCTGGCGGTTCGCAAGAAGGAATACAGTATCGAAAATTGATGGAGGCGCGAGTGAATGAGACCGAATGTGAGTGACCGAATGTAAGCGACCGAAGGAACGACCGGATTCGAAATCGATGGTGATCTTCTTCCCTTCAACGATAGATGGCGAGTGTGCGGCGTCCGTTTGTGTGTTGTTGCGTCTGAATGTGTAGATGGCGTGGACATGCCCCCGGCCTTGGAAGCTCAGCTTTCAAAATGAGTATGAGTATGGAGTCAAGCGTCGTCGCTCACCGATTGCAGTGGCAGCGGGCAAATCTTGGAGAAGGCTCGTCTAATTGTTCCAGAACTTGTGTATATGTCCGCTACTCGAGCCACGCCGTCTTTTCCAGGAAATATGCGTGTAATACGACCTAACCGCCACTTCAAAGGTGGTAGGCTATCATCCTTTATGAGGACAAGGCTGCCCAGTATGATGTCATCCTGCTTAGTCTTCCACTTGGTCCGCAGTTGCAGCTCCGATACGTATTCTGTGGACCAGCGTCGCCAGAAGTGCTGCCGCAGTTGTTCTATTCGTTCGTAGCGTGTCAACCTCGCAGTCCGCTTGTCTGTGACGTCGTCAGAAGGTGGTGCTGTCAACGGTCGGCCAATAAGGAAATGGGAGGGGGTAAGTGGAGTAAGGTCGGAAGGATCTGAGGATAGAGATGAAATTGGACGGGAATTTAGGACGGCTTCGATTTGTGTCAAAGCTGTGCAAAATTCCTCGTAAGTTAATCGCGCGTTACCTACTATGCGCCTCAGGTGATGCTTGCACGAGCGTACCCCACTCTCCCATAGACCGCCAAAATGTGGAGAATAAGGAGGAATAAATCGAAATTCAATGTTATTATCTGAAGCGAAATTAATAATAGTTTCTGAACCTTTGTCTAACAATAAAGGAAATTCTTTCTCTGCACCTACGAAATTCTTGCCATTATCCGAATATATGACGCAAGGTTTACCTCGCCTACTGATGAAACGTTTTAATGCTAAAATATAATCATTTGAAGAGAGACTTGTAACAAGCTCCAAGTGCATAGCTCGCGTCGTGAAGCAAATAAATAAACATATATAAGCTTTAGTCAATCTTGAACCTCTGCCTTTTCTATTTAATATGAACACTGGCCCCGCATAATCAACACCCGTTCGCATAAATGGGAAACCAGGCTCTAAACGCTCAGGCGGTAAGTTACCCATGATAGGTGCTAATGTCTTACCTCGGATACGTGTACACTTCACGCACTCATGCACTACTTTTCTTGCCAAGTTTCTAGCATTTAATGGCCACCAACATTCACGGACCGTAGCTAAAAGAAGCTGAGGACCCGCATGTAATAATCGTATATGTTCATATCTAAATAAACTAATAGTGAAAGGATGTTTACTGCACAATAAAACTGGATGTTTTTTATCGTAAGTAAAGGTATACGAGTTAAATAGTCTTCCACCAACCCGAATTATTTTATGTTCGTCCATAAAAACATTAAGACTAGAAACCTTATTATATTGTTTACACGTTCGCTTAATAGAAATATTGCTAACTAAATTATTGTAGACATCTGGAAATGACTTTATTTGTACTAACCTAATTAGCATTCTTTGTGCGGCGTTCAGTTCGCTTACTGATAAGGAACCGGTTCGACGGCTGTCTTTAGCAGTCGACTTGATGCGTGTATTATCTATAAATCTAAGTATGTACGCACCTAATCGTTTAAGTTTAGAAAATGAACCATATTTATGAAAGTTTATTAAATCTTCGCATTGTGTAGAAGGTAAACATGTTTGTTTACTTTTTAAATCTGGTAAATTACAAACATCTGAATTATCGCATTTAATCTGTTCGAAATAATGTAAATTGTTATGTAAAAAAGACGGACCGTACCACCATAAATCACAATCCTTTAATAAATCTAAACTATAACCTCTCGATAATAGATCAACTGGGTTATCTTTGCTACTTACGTGTAACCAGACCGAGTCGCCCGTGAGGTCATTGATCTCGGTCACTCGATTTTGTGCAAATGTTTTAAGTAAATGTGGTGACATTTTAATCCAACCCATGACTATTGTAGAATCCGTCCAGAAATAAATTTTACTAAACTGTAACCTAAGAGACTCAACGATTTTCTTGTATAATTTAGCTCCTATTAAGGCACCACAGAGTTCTAAACGAGGAATACTTATAGCCTTTAAAGGTGCAACCTTACTTTTGGCACACAATAAACGCACGGTTACGTCAGAGTTATAACTATAAGTACGTAAATAAGCGCACGCACCATATGCGTCTTGGGACGCGTCAGTAAATATATGAAGTTCCGTATATTGAGTGTGATCACCCTTTACGTGACGAGGAATGCGAATGTCTTTTAGAAATCTCAACGTAAAAATGAAATGCCTCCAAATGTTAACAATATCCCTAGAAACAGGTGTATCCCAGTCAATTTTACTTAACCATAATTTTTGTAAAATCGTTTTTGAAATTATGACTGCAGGAGAAGGAAGGCCTAACGGGTCGTATATTTGTGATATAACTGATAACATTACACGTTTAGTTAAATTTGACTCGTTATCATTGTTATCAATGTTCGTAACAAAATGTAGCTCATCACTAGTGTTGTGCCAACTTAGTCCGAGTGTTTTAGTTTGCGCATGCTCGCCTATAAAATGTTCTGTGGATTTTTCAGATACGTCTAAATTAAATGTCCACTTGCGCAAAGGAAAACACCCTGACCGTAGCACTTCTGAAGTTTTCTGGCAAACTTGAATTAAATGATCTAAATCATCATCGCCAGTGATAAGATCGTCTACGAAAATGTCTTGAGTGATGATGCGAGCGATGACGTCATCATCACACTCTATCGCTAACTGTCTGATACATCGCATACTTAAATATGGAGCTGACGCAGTTCCATAAGTAACCGTATTAAGTTGGTAGGTTTCTAATGGATCCGAAGGATTATCGCGCCACAAGATTAACTGTAACGACCTTTGATCAGACTGGAGAAGAACCTGACGAAACATCTTCTCCACGTCTGCACAAGCTACATATTTATACTGTCTGAATCGCAACAAAATAGAAAAAATATCATTTTGTAACGCGGGTCCCGGAAACTGAATATCGTTTAATGATTTATTCGAGCTAGTGACAGCACTAGCGTCGAACACTACGCGTAATTTTGTAGTCGTACTAGACTCCCTAATGACTCCGTGGTGTGGAAGATAATAGTTATGTTGACTACAAGTAACTAACTTCGACATGTGACCTAAGTCATTATACTCTCGCATAAAGTTAGTGTACATACGTTTAAATTCTGGTAAACGTTCAAGTTTACGTTCTAATGATAGAAATCGTTTCTTCGCTAACGTATAGGAATCACCAAGTGCGTCTGGTGCTTCTCTTAGCGGTATACGAACCGAAAATCGACCATTTTCTTCGCGTTTAGTCGTATTATTAAATAATTCCTCACACACACGTTCATCATCTGTAAGAATTACACATGGTGATGAAGGAATATTCTCAATTTCCCAGAATACCCGGAGCTGCTTATCAATGTCCTGACTGAAGTGACAATGAACGTGAGTAGGTTTCGTGTTCCTAACAAAGACAGGACCGGACAATAACCATCCTAATTTCGAATTTTGCAAGAATGGTCCACTAGGTAAGCGTATTTTATCGGTTTCTAAAAGATCCCAAAAACTATCTGCACCTATCAGCAAATCAATATCTGAACTAACGTTAAACGTAGGATCTGCTAATTGTAGGAAGTCAGGAATACGTATATGACCAGCTTCTATGTTTATCGTAGGCAAACTGGACGTTATGCATGGCAAGACAATACATCGAAGCTTGGAATAATAATCGTTTACTCTGGATCGAATCGTTATATCGCATGAATGGCCCGACTGTGTGACTGATTGTCCCACACCCGAGATTTGAACTGTGGACTGTATATAAGACGCATTTATTCGTTTAGACAATTTCTCCGTAACAAAACAGTTTTGGCTCCCGCTATCTAAAAGCGCACGAGCTGTATGATAAATATTATCATTATCCGCTACTTCCACTAACGCCGTAGAAAGTAAAACAGTATTTATCTGTGCGGGACAAGCGATAGAACAGTGTACATAATAGAATAGTGTATATAAAGTGATACATAGACGCTCATAAGACAGTACAAAGTGAATAAGTTTACTATAATTTAATAATTCGTATTAGTTGTGTAACTGAGTACTAGGGGTAAGCAGTAGTTCAAGTGTTTATGTTATATTTTATATTGTCTTAGTTGATTTTATATTTTTCTTAGATAGTTCTTATTACATAGAGTCCGATTATATATAGTTTTACCTATGTAAAATTAATAAAGTTAGCAAAAAACGCAAATAATGTAGCGCGGTCCTCGTTACGGTAAAGGGTCGAGGTATTTAAGTTAAAAATGTTCAATATAGTGCCTCGCTCTGATTGGTTGATGCTTTGCGCGCGTTTTTTTTATAATATTGTGCCTATCCCTAATTAGCTGACGCCTTTACCCGTGCTTTTTTGTAATTATGATTGGTCAAATCGATATTTTAAATCCTTGCAAAATTGTATAAAAATAGGAACATTTTTGTCATTCGACACATTCAGCGGCGAACTACCTAGAACAAAGTACTCCAAATATAGAAGCAAGAAGTCTCCAGTGGTTTCATTCCCCGCCAACCCAGCACACAAATGCGGCTATAGGCCACATTTAATGGTCCTTCGAACACGGATACTGCGGGGAAGAATTACCTGAAGATTACTACAGCATCATAGAGAAGATTTCTCAAGAGAATAGAAGAGTACTTTCAAGATTCGAAGAAAATCAGCTGACAGCATGCCAGTTACGCGCTCCGTGGGTAGGGGCCGCAAGCCGTCGGGAGAACAGAAGCCGTCGTCGTCCGAGACCACTACCTCGGCGACCGGTACCAGCGCGGAAGCCAGCACGGAATCGACAGTTACAGGGACGACCGCCACGGAAACTTCGGAACAGACAGACAACTCCGCGGCAACCGAGCCAACCACCGTGACTTCCGCGACCGCCAGAACCTCCTCGACCGCCACCGCCTCCGCCACAGCCGCCAGCGCCGCTGCCCCCTCCGTAACCCCGTCCACTGCGACGACAATAACTACGGGTGCGAAGGACAAACAGCTGATGAAGCCGCCCGCTACTGTCATCAATAGTGAAACTCGTCAAGAAACAGAAACCTCTACAGTGAAGCGAGTTATGAAGAACACCGCCGGTCCATCGAAGCCGACTGGACTACAGGATCTCCGCCCTCCTAGCAACAAGGGAGGAGAGGGAGGATCTATCTACAGCAGAACAAAGCAACTCAAGCTTGCGAAGGCGAGAGAAGATTTACTACGCCTTCAAGTGAAACTAGCCGCAGCACGCCTAGCTACATTGGAGAAAGAAGACTCAGAAGAGGAAGAAGATGACGTCTCCCTCTACTCGAAGTCAGAAGTTAACGCAAGAGTGGACAACTGGTTGGAGAATCAAGTGAATCGTCCGGTGTAAGCGATCACCAACGAACCACACTGCCCCCCAGAAGAACCAACGGTCGTCCGCACAGAAGAACCAATGCCAGCGAAGCGTGAAGAAACACGTCAGTCACCGGCGGGAGGTCAAACCGACTTAGCCCTCCTAGCTGAAGCCATCACCCGGGCTGTCAGCGCCGCTCAACGACCCAAGTTCGTCGAGTTACCGATCTTCAGTGGGTCCCATCAGGAGTGGCTACCATTCCGCGCCGCCTACTACGAGACAGAAGCAATGTTCAGCACAGTTGAAAATACGAATCGACTCAGAAGAAACCTGAAAGGAAAGGCCAAAGAAGCGGTTGAAGGTCTTCTGATAACCAACGCGCATCCAGCTGAAGTGATGAAAACTTTGGAGTCAAGATTCGGAAGACCAGAAGCAATAGCCATGATGGAGATGGAGACGCTTCGAGGTCTGCCGCGCCTTACTGAGTCACCAAGGGACATCTGCATATTCGCCACGAAGGTCTCCAACGTAGTGGCGACATTGAAGACTATGGGTTGTTTCAACTACATGTACAACCCTGAACTCGCGAAGACACAGATACTACGATTTCTCAGCCACGCAACCACGCGAAGATCCTTGCCTCATCAAGATAGAAAAGTTCTTCAAAAGGAAAGCGGAGCTGTGCGGACCTTACGCGCTGCCTGAACAGATGGCAGCACTTACTACGGCCGCTTCACAAAAGAAGACACAAAGGGTCAACAACGTGACTGAGAAGACACAAGCAACGAAGTGCTTCATATGTGAAGATAAGGGGCACACCAATGCAACAGAATGCGAAGAGTTCAAGAAGTTAGATGCAAACGCAAGATGGGACATGGCCAAATCCAAACGTCTCTGCTTCAGATGTCTTCGCTACAGAAACAAGACACACAACTGCAAACCCAAGTCATGTGGTGTCAACGGCTGCAAGTACTCTCATAACAAGATGCTGCACTATGAAAAGAAGACAGAGAAGGCAGAAGCAAAAGAAGAGCCCACAGAAGTCATCAACTCAACTTGGACAGTCAAGAAGCAATCGTTCCTGAAGATCCTTCCAATCCAGGTGAAGGGACCGAAAGGAGATGTCAACACCTTCGCATTGATGGACGACGGGTCAACAGTCACTCTCATCGACGACAGCGTGGTAAAGAGCGTCGGAGCAACAGGACCCATAGATCCACTGAAGATTGAAACCATCAATGACATGAAGGCATCAGAGTCAGCATCCAGAAGAGTCACCATCAAGCTGAAGGGGCTCAACGATCACGAAGAGCAAATACAAGCACGTACAGTGAAGAACCTGCAAGTCTCGTCTCAACGGGTTCCACAAGAACTAGTGGAAGGGTGTCAACACCTATCTGACATCCGAGGACATCTCACATATGCTAATGCGAAGCCACGAGTTCTCATCGGTCAAGACAACTGGCATCTTCTGCTGACGTCGGAAGTAAGAAGAGGAGACAAGAACCACCCAGTGGCATCTCTCACGCCGCTAGGTTGGGTACTCCACGGCAGCCAGACACGAACCTTCGGGAAGCAGATCGATTTCGTGTCACACATCACAGAAGATCCAGAAGAGAATTTAGAAAACCTCGTGAAGCAATATTTCGAGATGGACGCGCTCTGCATAAACCCCAAGAAACCGAAGACTGACCCAGAAGAACGAGCACTTCGTATTCTGGAGAAAACCACCACGAAAATAGAAGAAAGAAGATTCCAGACCGGTCTTCTCTGGCGTAAAGAAGATGTCAAATTCCCAGACAACTACGAAAACTCACTGAAGAGGCTCTTCAATATAGAGAAAAAGATTGATCGTGAACCCGCATTGAAGAAGAAGTACGTCGAACAGATGGACGCTCTTATTGCAAAGGGGTACGCTGAACCTGCCCCGAAACAGAAGACAGCTGACAAGACTTGGTACCTACCTCACTTTGCGGTAGTCAACCCGATGAAACCAGAGAAACTCCGGGTAGTACACGATGCCGCGGCCAAGACCAAAGGGGTGGCACTCAATGACATGCTACTCAAAGGCCCTGATCTACTACAGTCATTACCAGGCGTCGTCATGCGGTTTCGACAACACATTGTTGCAGTTACAGCGGACATCAAAGAGATGTTCATGCAAGTCAAGCTGCGAACAGAAGATAGAGATACACTGCGGTACTTATGGCGCGGGGATCGACGAGACGACCAACCTCCAGAAGAGTACAGAATGACGTCGTTAATCTTCGGAGCATCGAGTTCCCCTTCGACAGCAATCTACGTCAAGAACATGAACGCCAAACAGCACGAGAAAACTCACCCAGAAGCCGCAGCTGCTATCATACAGAAGCATTACGTCGACGACTACTTAGATAGCTTCAGAAACCTCGAAGAAGCCAAACGCATCACGAAGAGTGTGCGAGAGGTGCACATTAAGGCCAGCTTCGAGTTGAAACAATGGAAATCGAACTCAGCGTCACTCCTAGAATCACTTGGAGAAGACAACCAGACAGAAGACATGGAACTCTACAGAACAGAAGAAAAGACTGAACGAGTCTTGGGTGTCATCTGGAAAATCAACTCAGACGAGCTCACCTTCAACCTCAACTTAGCCAGAATACCTTCCACACTCATAGAAGGTAAACAGCCGACAAAAAGGGAAGCACTAAGAATAGTGATGTCACTCTTCGACCCGCTCGGGTTCGCTTCGCCTGTCACAATCAGGGCGAAGCAACTCCTCCAGGAAGTTTGGCGCAGAGGAACAGCTTGGGATGACAAGATCGACGAAGACCTGGCAGAGCAGTGGGAAATGTGGATGGGGCATCTGAAGAACCTCCAAGAAGTAGCAATCCCGCGGCAATATCTCCACTACAGCGACGCCGCCTCCCTAGAACTCCACGTCTTCAGTGATGCCAGCGAGTCAGCCTACTCTGCAGTCCTCTTCTGGAGAGCAGTGATGACAGACGGTGAGGTCGGCCTATCCCTCATCATAGCCAAAGCAAAGGTGGCACCTTTGAAGTTGACGTCGATCCCAAGATTGGAGCTACAGGCAGCCGTCATGGGAACTAGACTCGCAGAGACAGTGGTCGAAGAGCTCGAGAGGAAGCCTGACCGCAAAGTGTTCTGGACAGACAGCAAGACGGTACTAACCTGGATAAGAACAGGGTCACGTTCATACAAACCCTACGTGGCTCATCGTCTAGCAGCAATAGAAGAGAGTTCCAAGGTCAACGACTGGCGCTGGGTTCCGACAAAGCTGAACGTGGCGGACGACGCCACTCGAGACGTACCATCAACATTCGACAGACATCATCGATGGTTCAAAGGGCCGGACTTCTTATACCAAACTGAAGATTCTTGGCCGACAGAGACCGCAAGGACAACACCAGAAGAGCCTTCCGATGAAGAGAAGACGCATTACGTGAGCGACAAGGGAAGACTGAAGCTCGCAGAGGGTCTGCCGGATCCAACTACGTTCTCCAACTGGGATCGACTTCGATACTCAACAGCACGTGTTCTGCAGTTTATTCAACTCTGCAGAGCCACCAAACATAGAGTCAACTACAGAAGAACGAAGAAGAACAAAGAAGCAGATCCCACCTGGAAGAAGAACAAGGCTACAGTTAAACAACAGGCGCCCACGATGGCAAAGTCATCACAAGAAGGAAAGAAGCGGCTACCAGTCACAGCCGAGCAGCTCAAGACAGCCGAAGAACTCCTGATGCGGTCCTCTCAAGAAGAATCCTTCGCAGAAGAAATAGATAGTCTGAACAACGGGAAACCGATCAACAAAGAAAGTCGCCTTCACCAGCTCAGCGTCGAGTCCATAAACGGCGTACTGAGGTCCAGGACGTGAAGGAAGAATCCAAGAACCCGCTGGTAATCGACGGTGATCATCCTACGGTCAAGCTCTGGGTACAGGCTGTACATCGACAACTCCATCACGCTGGTGTAGAAGCCACAGTAAACGAGTGTAGGCAACAGTATTGGGTACTACGACTGCGCCCTATCACACGCACAATACTGCGAACATGCCTATTCTGTAGAATGAAGACACAAGTACCGCCGCATCCAAGAACCGGGGACCTACCAGCGTGTCGTTTAGCTCATCACAAGCGACCCTTCACCTTCACTGGGGTCGACTACTTCGGACCTCTCTCAGTGACCGTCGGACGAACTCGACAAAAAAGATATGTGGCCATCTTCACATGTCTCACGATGCGAGCCATACATCTGGAAGTCGCCGGCTCGCTTAGCGCCGACTCCGCGGTGATGGCAGTTAGAAGAATGATCGCACGAAGAGGTTGCCCAACTGAAATATGGTCGGATAACGGCACCAACCTGAAGGCCGCCGACAAGGAACTACGACAGGCGATCGACGCAGCGGCTGCAGAAGAAGCAGCGAAGAGGACCATCTCCTGGCGCTACATACAGCCTGGAGCTCCGTTTATGGGCGGAGCCTGGGAGCGAATGGTTCGCTCCGTCAAAACGGCTCTCACCGCGACGTTACATGAGCGTCATCCGACAGAAGAGGTCCTCACGACTCTACTAGCGGAAGTAGAGAATACAGTTAACAGTCGTCCGCTGACTCATGTCTCAGTCAGCCCAGAAGATCCAGAAGCCCTAACTCCCAATCACTTCTTGTTGGGAGGGCCAGGGCGCGTGCCACAACCAGGCACTTTCACCGAACAAGACACCCTTTCACGATCCAGCTGGCGAGCCGCGCAGAGGCTAGCGGACATCTTCTGGCTACGCTGGGTGAAGGAGTACCTCCCTGAGCTCCAACACCGGCGGGAGCCCCATGGACGAGGTCAAGCAGTGCAGGTCAACGATCTCGTGCAAATCGTCGACCCGAACCTTCCCCGCAACGTGTGGATCCGTGGAAGAGTCGTCGCTACGTACCCAGGCCCCGACAACGTCGTGCGAACGGTGGACGTGCAGACCAAGGGAGGTGTTCTGCGCCGGCCAGTAAGGAAGCTAGTGATCCTGCCCCTGACTACAAGCAACGAGCCCGCACCGGAAGTTGATACGACGCGGTCGCACGGCGGGAGTGATGTGCGGGACAAGCGATAGAACAGTGTACATAATAGAATAGTGTATATAAAGTGATACATAGACGCTCATAAGACAGTACAAAGTGAATAAGTTTACTATAATTTAATAATTCGTATTAGTTGTGTAACTGAGTACTAGGGGTAAGCAGTAGTTCAAGTGTTTATGTTATATTTTATATTGTCTTAGTTGATTTTATATTTTTCTTAGATAGTTCTTATTACATAGAGTCCGATTATATATAGTTTTACCTATGTAAAATTAATAAAGTTAGCAAAAAACGCAAATAATGTAGCGCGGTCCTCGTTACGGTAAAGGGTCGAGGTATTTAAGTTAAAAATGTTCAATATAGTGCCTCGCTCTGATTGGTTGATGCTTTGCGCGCGTTTTTTTTATAATATTGTGCCTATCCCTAATTAGCTGACGCCTTTACCCGCGCTTTTTTGTAATTATGATTGGTCAAATCGATATTTTAAATCCTTGCAAAATTGTATAAAAATAGGAACATTTTTGTCATTCGACACATTCAGCGGCGAACTACCTAGAACAAAGTACTCCAAATATAGAAGCAAGAAGTCTCCAGTGGTTTCATTCCCCGCCAACCCAGCACACAAATGCGGCTATAGGCCACATTATCAATTTAAAATCATTCGTTGTTTTATCGCATAAAACACTGCTATTCGTATTATTAGGTAAAGCATGCAACGTAGTCGTCGTAGTGTTTGTAACGTTCGCCTCTCCGCGCGAATCACGCACACACGCACTGTTACTAACGCTTTGATTATTAGAATCTTCTAAATGTAACAGACTGTTATGTTTGCGATGGCATTGCTTGCACGGTCCGAAATTACAGTCGTTTAACGTATGACCCGCTCGCAAGCAATTCCAACACAACTTCTTATCAGTAACAACTTTCATTCTATCCCTAATAGACATGTTGAGGAATGTTATGCACGTGTATAACGCATGACCTTGATCGCACAAAACACAATTGGGTAAATCCTTTTTTAAATTATTATTACGATAGTTGTTACGAGTAGTTTTGATAGATGAATAACTATGCACGCGGTTTGAACTTCGTTTGTCACTTGTATGTTGATGCTTATCACTTTGAGGCAATTCCTTTGACTTAAAGTGGTTTGCACCAATCATTTCCAATGTATCTGCGCGGTTTCTGAGGAATGATAATAGATCGTTTAATTTGACCTTATCGGGTGACCCTAAAGACGTGGCACCTATGTGGTTCTCCCACTCTCGTTCCGTGGAAGGATCAAGCTTATTAACGACTAAGTAGATAACTAAAGTGTCCCAATTGACTGTGGGTTCATCGAGTGACGTCAGAGCGCGTAAATTACGTAGAACGGTATCAATTAACTTCCGAATGTGTGATGGTGATTCCTGTTTTAACGACGGAATACTATATAACGCTTTAACGTGATTATTTACTAACAACCTGTTATTATGATAGCGGTTTTCTAATAACTCCCAGGCGTGAATGTAATTGGCAGGACTAAACTCTAGCGCACTTATCACCTGTAACGCACTTCCACTCAGAGCCGACCGTAAATAATGAAATTTTTGTATTTCATCCAAATCGGAACGGTTATGGATCATAGTGATGTATGAATGTTTGAACTCCAGCCAGTTGTCATACAAACCTTCAAAAGCAGGTAGTTTTATATCCGGTAATTTAATATTAACGGGTTGTCGGAAACTGTCCCGAGCTGATGCAACAGGGAACTCGTTGTAAGCCTCCGCGTTGTGAATAAGACAATTTGCACAGGCCATAGCCGTAAAATATAATGATTCTAATGCTTCAACATATTCTAAATTAGCGGTTAATTCCGATTCCGATAAAAGTAATTCTATTTCACTTTCAATGCTATTATATTTAGAAAATATCTCGATGGCGGCCTGAACTCGTAACTTTAGTTCGGCTACTTGTAAGGTAGTCAACGTGGCCCCCACAAACGAGTCTACGAAATTTTTAAATTGGGTTAACCGGCCCTTTACACTACCCCTACGTTTCTTAAACTCAGAAAGAATTTCCTCTACAGACTTAACCGACATTTTGGCGGGCTACGAATAAGCGTTAAGGTACTCACGTACAAGCATCAACGGAGCCGCGTGCCTGCAAATCTCACGTCGCGTACAATCAAACTGTAATCGTATAAAAAACAGCGTTAACACAAATCCAAACGTATAGGGAAAGGATGGGAACAAAGACCTGACCGTTGCGTTTTATTCTGATTTCTTCGTTTTTCTTCTCTCGTATAAAATGGCTGCTGGTCCAATCCAACTATGGCGTCGCCGTCGCGTGTCGGCGTCGTTACTCGTTTCTCCGTAGTATGGAATCCAGTATCCGTCTCGAAGGTCCAAATTATGTGCAGGATCAGGTTTGTTCATCCAAAATGAAGCGACTTGTGTAGTTTAACAGTTGTATATTGTAAAATATTCGTTTATTAACAGGTTGCCAATTGCAGGCTGGCGGTTCGCAAGAAGGAATACAGTATCGAAAATTGATGGAGGCGCGAGTGAATGAGACCGAATGTGAGTGACCGAATGTAAGCGACCGAAGGAACGACCGGATTCGAAATCGATGGTGATCTTCTTCCCTTCAACGATAGATGGCGAGTGTGCGGCGTCCGTTTGTGTGTTGTTGCGTCTGAATGTGTAGATGGCGTGGACACTAAGAATTAATACGACAACTGACGTCTCGAACACGTTTGATTGTGGTGTGACTCGTTTTCAGCATTTTTTTTCCATAATGACCACCCAAGAAGTAAGTCTAGTATTGCTTCAGAAAAACAATACATACAGCCACCAAAGCCTGCATGTAAGCAAATGAAGTATATTTTTTCATGTTCCCCACTGAATAGAAAACCTCACCACGAAACACTTCAGTACGTTTTCTGTTTGTGAACAAATGTTTACCTTCGTGAACTGGACCATTGAGTTAACAACCGTACGTCAATCCCTCGAAACTGAACTGTTAGCAGGCGTGTGTAGTGAGAGACGATAAGGAAACAAAGCTCTAGTAATCTAACAAAAACGGATTTATTCACGCAACAATCAGCTTGATTTGTTTTCGTATCTATACGAAATATTTACCTTGTCCATACTTTATTCTCGCTTGTGATAAGCCGATCCCAAATACAGTACCTATATTTATACAATCATACCTTACAATGTACAATTTTTCAGAGATCAATATTCTTCTTTCAAGAATTCATTCTCATTCTTCTGACAGATCCTGTCCTTTTCGTTTCACTTGTAAGGCTGTGTACAGATCTGCTGAATGTGCCGATCGCGTGCCACCCGCGAGACGCACGCGTGCTGCGCACGTGTATTTCATGTTCACGCGCCGCTCTCGCGCAAACTCACGCAAACTGCACGCGCGCGATACGCATGCAGCTCCTGTGCACCATGCGAGTGTTGTGTAAGATGCACGCGAGAGGTGCAACAAACAGTTGCAGTAGTAGCAGGCGCGCAGCACGCGTGCAGCTCGCGCGTCGCTCGCGGGTTGCACGCAAGCGGCGCATTCGTCAGATCTGTACACACCCTAAAATTCACAATCCACGGGAAACAGCTGCAACAAATAATGTTAGAGAAATCTTTTAGCTTCGAAACATCAATCGTATTTAGATTGTATTATACCTTGACTTCAGCTTGATTAAATATTCTTTGAAACATAAAAATAAATGTAAAAGTTTATAGTTTAAGTTTAAGTCAAAGTTGTTTATGAATTGGTTGCCCATATACATTGTTATTCATTGGTATATTATCAATATTGTTTTTTAAGATTATTGGTGTCTATTATGATGATGATGAACTTAAGGAGTCTTTATATCTAACTGGTACTTATTTCCTTTTAGTCATAAATACTCCAAGTTAAATACTTTCCTCCACTGTTTTTCTTGGTATCTAAGCTGAGTTTCTTTCACCACCTATATCCGAATCCGACTATATCCGAGTATAATAATAGCTTTCATTTTCTTTAAAACAACATTAACTTATTTGAATAAACTTCTGTTGAGTTACTTGTTTTATTATTCTTGCGTGCAATGACTGGGGAATTTATTATTCAATGCATATTATAAATAAAGTTGTCGATGATATTTTCGGGAAATAATAGTTTTATTTTTTGTTTTTATTTTCTTTGTCAAAGTTTGTTCGCAATCGATGGGACGCCTAAATGACGTGAAATTGGGTATGAGAATTAGCTGAAGTTAATATTGATTATAAAGAGATAAACCAATGCAACAATGAAAGTCCAGCAATGTAGCCACAAATCCAGTAGTAGCGCCCATAATGTGCAGTTTCAATAATACTCGAAAGTTAATTTATGCATACAACGCTATTTACATTGTGAAATGACTCGCTTATCTGTTAACATAATAGCAAGACTGTATTGCATAAAAACAAAATTAAAAAAAGTCTTAATTATAATGGTTACTAAATCAGATAAAAGCATCAAGTATGAGGTAATGTTTTGTTGCGGGAAAAAACCGATGGTATTAATACATTTTAGTAAATGCTTTACACAGTCTATATTATAAATACATTCACCACACAATACAACAAATTAATGATGCTGTCACACACAAATACGAGGTAATACGTAAGTTACGGGAAAGGGGCAAATGTGGGCGTGCGTCGCGTCTCATTTGCATATTCACTCACATTCTTACTGCAGACGCGGAAGCGGAGGCGTGGAAGTGTAAGATATGGCAACATGTTATTCACGTGAGAGTTTTGAAGGTCGTTGGGATTTTCCACTTCCCTCTGCAAGAAAAATAACGATGGGAGTTTAACTTTTGTCACTTTGAAGTCTTGTTACAATCTCGTTCAAAGGTTGTATTTGAAAGGCATCGCAGCTCTGCAAATGAACAAGGCTTGTTCTTTTTTCCAGCTTTTATGAAAAAAGTATGTTTTATCGTAATCTGCGAAGAATGTATACTTAGCATGTTTTATTTTTTAAATAAACACGGAATATCTATAATGTTTCCAAATTCTAATATTTTGAAAATACCCAAGTGATTATAGTGTTCCATTGAAACAAAATATTGTATTTCTTGTTTCAACCCTCCTCACGCCTCACCATATATCAAAAAGATAAGTGACGTGCTTCACGTCGGTGACGTATAAATACTGCTGCGTGACGTCACACGCTGAACGGATAATTTTTCGCTACCATCGGGTATCTCGCGGTATCCGATGATATTCGCTATGGATTTATAGATCTGGCTAATGTGCTCGATATGGTCAAGAGATACAAAGCGTATTAGGTGAAACGTCAAGATCTTTTACACGAACAATGTATTTATGTATCTAGATTGCAAACCTGTATGTAAAACTAATTCTCTCTCTCTCTCTCTATCAAGAGTCTACTTTAATAATATAATATTGTTCTCATTAAAAATACAACTTTGATAACCTCGACAAATAACAACAAAATAGCCTTTGACTTCAGAATTTGTAATGTTGTATGCATTTTGTTTGTTTGTTTCTTCAATAGGTACTTAATAACAAATTCTTTTAGAATATTCAAAGAAGGTTACGATTGGAAGCATCTAATAATAATATTAACCCTGGTGTCCGAGTTATCGAGTTATAAAAGAAAGTATGTACCTACCTATGTAGGCGGCGTAATACGTTGATATTTTTTTTTAAATAGCTTCCTGCCGAAAAATCATGAAGATCGAAAATAACTATGCAAACGTTCCTGCTTGTTAAAGCGTCGGAAATTCCTCAAATCAACTTGGCTAAATTGATTTTGGGGACGCACAGAATATACTTTCATTTTTTTTTTTGAAGAAATGAATTAATTTCTTACAGAATGATATCTGATTAAATATGTTTTGACTATATTCAGCTAGTATTGTCAAGCTTCATTGAGTAATTACTAATGAAGCACATAGTGTGATTTTGTGGTTTTCCATCTAGAAAATCTACAACCGATATTAACTTCATGGTATCTTAACACAATGGAAAACTTTATGCCTCCTGATTTCAACACAAAATTGACTTATGGTATTGGAAACTTCCACCACAGAGAGATAGCTCGTGCCTAGATCCAGATATCGTGATTGTATAACAAACTCTCCATCAAAAAGTGAAAATTCTACCAACACAGATAATAATTTCAAAAAAAATCTCAAGCTTCTCTCCATGGGCATCTCGAAACACGCCCATGTATACGTTCACCGTGTATTTAAGTTTAGTACTATCTAGCTGCTAATCTATAAATAAATTAGGTTCTTTTTAATATTTTTAGGGAAATTCTTATTTCAGAAATGATTAATTCTCCTAGTTTTGGAGCTAGACTTTAAAACCATAAATAGGTAATCGCTGATCAAACATGGGGTGTTTTGGGAACCCCTTGGAGCGGCTTTTGAATTATTATTTTTGAGGCTTTTGACTTGCTGCGGTATACGTTTTATCGTCAAAACTCGCGTACAATTTGGATCCAAGTCTGAGTGAGAATAATGTTTCTTTAAGAATTGTACTTAAATTCCTAAAAAACCTTTTTGAATGAAGTGGTTGTTTCTTTTTTGGAATAAACTTTAATTTTTCACTTTTACTTGTTACCACAACTAAATACAAAATTGGCAAAATAAGGGCTATACTGTACACATTGTTTACCCCTAAAACAATACAGGCGTGATGTAATGTTTCGGAATCGTATAAACAATACATAGACATACGATGGCAGCAATCGCGGGTCATTAGCGGTTCGTTGTTTAAGAATTATATCTATCTATGTTTATCCAAAGATCTTCATCAGGACCTATTAAATTATATACTTAAAACATACCTGAAAAATATAATAACGAAAACCTCATCCAAATCGGCTCTGAAGTTATTGAAAAAATCGCGGGCTGTCAAACATACATACATACGAGTCGAATACATAACCTCTTTTTTTGAAATCGGTTAAAAATGTTACCTCTATAAAAAACAAAGCATATTCACATTTCATAGGAGCTTTAGTAAGCAATTATCCCGCGAAAATATCCAGAAATACAAGTAGTTAAGAACTAACTAACATACCAAAATTAAATAATGTCACTAGTTCCTGAACAAAACAAATCATCAACTTAACAATAAAAACAAAACTTTTGCTGCGGATTTTTCCACTGAAAATGCGTTTTATCTTACATACAGATTTTCAGTTCCATTTACTTGAACAGTCTCATTTTATTCGGGTAACGTCGCTGAGACGAATGTGTATGTGTATTCAGTATCAAACTGCCACAGTATGCGTCTGTACATCTGTAGATCCTAGGAACTGTTTCTGAATGTTGATAAAACACTTGAAACCCTAATAACGAAAGGGTCTGCCTCATAAACCTGTCCTTCGAGATTTTAGGTGTTCTTTTGTTTCATTTTCCTAAAATTTTTAGCAGTCTTATTTCTCTTTTCCTCGTTGGTAGGTAGGTACTTTTTTTTTTTGAGTGGGAAATCCTCAAATAACTTCTCCCGCTCTGGGTGGAGCGGGAGGGCGTGTCAGACTTTTACTGACTAAAACCCACCCGTGTTCCCTCAGTTGCCTGTGTGCCAGGGGCCACGGTATCTCTTTCGAACAACCCGCACCCATGGCAGGCATCAGCCCTTGTCCCCGGCCCCATCAGTTGCTGCTGACATCTCTTTGAGGCGCGCGTGGAACACAACGCGCCGTCGACCCGGGCTTGGTCCTTACCGGACAGCGAGCTACCCATTACTCACCGTCCGCAAACCCGCGTAGGTAGGTACTTGATTTGGGTTTATCTCTACAGGGTATTTTACGTACAACATTGGAAAGGTACTCTTTACTTGTTTTGTTTTTGTCGCAGGAAAAGATAAGATAAAAGAGAGTTTTGTTTTTGAGATTGCCTAAAATGATGCTGATCTAGAAACCAATAAGAAAAGAAACTGTGTGAGCGGTAAAATTCGTGTTTACCAATAGGCACCGCCACTTTCTAAACCTAAAGCAAAAATATTTAACAATGCAATGCTAATGCTAAGCATTTCGTTCAAGTAAGTACTTTGGGATCATTTTTGGAACATATATTGTAAGCACTATTTCTATGGCATGTTTAAAACGTACAAGCGTAGTTACGTAGTTTATGTAACAGACTAGCAGGTTAAGTCAAACGTTTTATAAAAAAATGTGCTCGTGTGCGTGGGAGGGAGCCACTCAAAGTCTCACTTTTCCAAGTTACCCAGCTTTTCCCAACTATGTAAGGGTCAGCTTCCAGTCTAATTGGATGCAGCTAAATACCAGTATTTTACATGGAGCGACTGCCTATCTGACCTCCACAATCCAGTAACTGGGTAATACGATACTCCTTGGTAAGACTGGTTGTCAGACTTTCGGGCTTCTGACGACCCGTAACCACTGTCAAAGATCTACAAATGACAGCCGGAGCCAACAGCTTAACGTGCTTTCTGAGGCACGGAGGGGTCTTGGTATGTAAAGATGGCCACCCATCCACGGACCAACCGCGGCAAACGTAACTTAACCTGATCGATCGACCCGTGCGGCTTATATTACTTAGCCACAAGCCCCTTCTCAATGATTTTTAATATAAAATTATGGTTGCATCGTGTTAGGAAATTCCCCTTTAAAGTGTTACGCTTTCTATTAGCTCAGTTTTGTTATTTTTACCAAGCACGTGCTGCGGGTCTCAGAGACGTGACGAGATTAGTAATCAACTCTCACAGACTCTCATAATTCATTGATACGAAGCCTTGTGTAATGTATGTGATTATTTGCTCACACTTGGCCAATGTTCATAAATTACGATGTTGAAAAAAATATATTTGGTTGTAACACTTTATTTCGGACCAAACGGTCTCGTAATAAACATAAGTTTCTCGGTAATATTTATTGGAACAACGTGATATGAACATTTGAACTATGAGAGTGTTACGAAACGTTTCCTTCTTTTTACAAGGCATTTATTTAACTTGCTTCGTTCGCACCTACGTATTTCCGGTTACTCTGAAAAACTTGAATGTTTGTCGTACAATTATTTATGAGTCTGTTCAAGCCGGATTTTCTTTTGCTTCAGTATAGTAAATCCGCCTTTGTGCGTAACAAAAAGGAATTTCATATTTTTCTATACCCAGTGACTAGACTGGTCAGATAGGCAGTCGCTCCAAGTAACATACTGGTATTCAGTTTCATCCGGCTAGACTGAAATGCGACCCCAACATATTTCGGAAAAGGCTAGGCAGGTGATGAGGTTTCATATGCAGGGTTCGTACTAAGTAACAGCTAATTGCCAGCCGCTTGGCTAGTGGCCCCCGTTCCGAACACAATAAAATTTGTTGTAAACTTCACCGTAGTGTTCGTTGCTTTGTTTGTAACAAGCCAGCCTGTGTGAGAACAATAAGATGTTAGAGAAGTTACTAACTTTGTGGACTAGTCTGACGGATTACTCTTAGGGGCTGAAGAAATGAGTTTTACAACCGACTTAGAAAACATTAAGTAAGTACTGTTTGGAATCTTATTTATCCTATTTATTAAGAAAAAATATAACGAAAACCATACAGTCTGACTCTTATTTTCGTTAAATGTAACACTGAACCAGATTTAGAGAATTTCCAAAAAGGGTTAAAGTAAAATCAGGTCTTACAGCATTAGGTACCTAGAATCAGAAATAGTACGTCGTTAACCTAATGGATCGTAAAAACGGGTCATTTGATCAAACACAAAGGCAATCTCTTTCTGTATAAATGGACCTTGGCAATTGTATGGTACAATACTTCCAGTAAGAGAAATGAGTTGATTGTGGTATTAAACATTTTGGAATGTCTGTACTTGGCGTGTAACCTAATAAATAATTCATTTAAGTAGGTAGGTATTATTTCTTTCAAAATGAGAGGTGGTGATGTATCTAATACACAAAGCACACCATCTATGTATGTACGTTTTCATAAATTACCTCAAAGTACCGTCGAATCAAACAATTGACTGGATCTTCTTAATGCCAGTTTGGAGGTAATCAGCTCCTGTTGCACAATGCGGCTACACAACGAGACTCAGACTACCGACAGGGATGATGGCGGGATTGGCACTGGAGTCCAATTTGCTGGCTCGCTTGTGTGACCGGCTTTGTAGCATGGAGGCAGTGTTTGTGATCTGAATGTACTGGAGTTTGCATCGTTTGTTATATAGGTACATATTTACTGTAGATAGCTACATAGTAGTTACATAGGTGACGTCAATAATCTATGTAGGCATTTCGCGAGTGCAGGAACTCACAACTTTCGCTGCGCATGCATCGTTTCGATTGCGGTATTAGCTGTGTTTGTGGAGAACTCAAGAAACTAAATCACTGTATAAGTATTCATTTATTGGCTCGAGTAGTTCTAATTGAATGTTTATTTCCTGTAACATCTGGTCATACAATAAGAACAGGTTAATTCTCAGCTAGGAATGAGACGAAGAATTTGTTCCAGACTGCATAACAGCGGCTGACCAAAATCTTAGAATTCATTTATAAAGTTATATTTTCGTACTATAACATCAGTAAGCACACAGAAGTGTTTTCGCTCTCAAGTCCGAATCCTATTGTTAGTATTTGACCCTTACACCGAGGGATGAAATTGTAAACAGAGTTATACAGCCTCTTTGCTTTACTGAGACCAAACTGAGTGCAATCAGTACTACAGTACAGCACTACGGAAACAGAGCCTAGTGACAACAGAGTCAAGTAGAGTACATATAACACCGACGCGGAACACAATTGACCAGGTTTAGCTGCTTTTTGTTTTGTTAGTTCACGGCTTTGAATAGCGCTTTCCATATGCTTCCACTGATCTTACCACTATTGTTTATTCTGTTAGATGGTAGCTGAATATTTTATTTATAGGTGACTTTTGAAGAATAAGATCGAGGTTATTAATAATGTTTTGGGTTTAAAAAGACAGAGACCTCAACATCATTTATTATTATTATAATTATTTATTTAATTTCAAACAACAAGGCTCATTGTTGGTAATAAAAACTTACAAAATATGTTAGTAGAATATTGGCACGGAATACAACAATCTGAGATATCGAGTGTCACTGCTGCAAGGTGACTGGCCCAGCCGATACCTTGCAGCAGTGGCTCACAGATGCACAATCTAACCTGCTTGCTGCCATAGATAGGATGCTGTTGGTGCTGCCCCGCACCCTCCTAACCAGGGATGCGCACCGCTACCGCATCACAGTGTAGAAGCAGTCAACGCGCGCTTCAGCAAACATCCCTGACGAGCTGTTGTATCGAGACAACCCCATTAGCATCCTGAATGCGTTATTGTACTGAACGCGAAGACCGCCGTCGAATTTATGCCTGTATTAAATATTTTTCTTAAGTTAATATGCCTTTAAAACAAATTATGTTTCACAAAATGAAACACAGAATGAAGCCAAATTCCTGAAACCCAATTAAATTTTCCCTGAAGCCATTTTTTTTTTGTCTTTGGAATATACCGCTACAATCTCTTACAAATGAAATGGACCCTGAAATACAAGGGCGATATTACCTCCAGATTCTTATTTGTAAACGAGATGTTTTTTTTTATTATTTAGCTATCCGTTTCAGTTTTTATCAATTGTAGCGTGGGTGTGACAGGGGTCGAGCAGCTGAGACCGTCGTCAGTTGTCTTTTTTATGGTTGAGTTTACATTTAGGTATAAAATACGTTAATGTTAGCAAATTAATCATAAATTGTATGATTAATTTGCTTACATTAACGTATTTTACGCCACTAACTAACAAAACTTACATTAGCAAAACTCACTACAAAACTGTGCATTAGATACTGAGATAGAATTGATCATAAGGTTATTTGTATTTGACCCATTTTAGAGTTATTTAAACAAATAACGTTTAGGTGTCCAGTGAAGTAAATGCATAATAGATTGATACCTACTTAAATGCGACTGGAATCTCATGTTAACGTCAACAGAGGGATTCTGAAAGAGTGATAAGTATTATAGCAACTGGGCTTTAAAACTGTATTACACACGGTACTATAGACTGTTATTGCCGTTGTTCTGTAAAAAAAAATTCTCATAAGACACACCGCCCTTTCTTGTGACTTACGCCGATAAAATGTGACCAAGTTAAATATTGTTGCTACGTTGTTGTGTTACATATTTTGTGACCCTTTTTCAGTTGAAGTCACTGATAAAAAGATTGCCTGAATGGTGCAAAAGCGACCTTTGACCGCTCACGAGTCGCGTTTTTACCCGACTGCGGAGGGTAATTTACAAAATTTTACTGACTTTGCTGAACTGAAACAGTTTCATGTTAAAAGTACCTTCGTATGTTTGTTAAGTGCGTTTTCTTCAGTGAGGGCACTTGATTGTCGATTGAAAAAGTCAAATACATTCATTTAAAATTCAACCAAAACCTTTTTGGCGTGAGGACAACAGTATAGTTTATAAACCTACCAGACAAACATCGACTGTGTATCGAAACTATCGATACACAGGATTTCGAATAGTTTTCTACTAAGCTTTAGCTAAGTTATTCTAAAAGGCAAATCTTTTTGTATCGAATTGATAGACAGGTGAATATCTTTCATAATACGTCTATCGAACAAACAAATCGCACGTTCACGTGTTTGGTTGCCCAACAACCAAACACGTCAATTATTTATAGGAAAATATAAGCCTTTATTGATTTAATGGAAAATACTAGCGCATTTTGAATGACAAATTTATCCTGCTGTCGGTTGGTGGAACTGACAATTGAATACCCAATGAAATGTGTGGCAGGGTCACAGCTACGCCTCAGCAACGTTATGTACTGTTTTAAATTAATTTCAACAGTTTAATTTATTTATCACCAAAAGTGATTGCAAATATTGTATTTGGTCACAAGTTAAGTAGATTTACTAATGAATGTTCAAAATGCTCGTGACGTCACTTAATACCCCTTCAACCGCAGACATTACTAGCTCGGCGTATAGTAGGTCGGATAGTAGTATGTATAAAATATTCAAGCAATTCATTTAATGAACGTGTAAAATAAGTAACTCATGTAATAATGCAGGATAATATTTCGTTTTAAATTAATATTTGGTATCAATTTAGAAAAAAAAACAGCATTATTCACTATTAAGTAAGTCTGTAAGTTGTATTTGGTAGTGGTAATGTTTATTAGGAAACAGCTTTTGATCTATTTTATCAAACAATGATGGTAAATAATTATGTATAATAAGGAATGGGAGATGGATCGATAAGCTTAGGCAAACAATGTTTCTATTTATAACTTATCCAGGGATTCCTGTTGTTGCGCAATTATGATGTCGTTACATCATCTGCCTAGACTTTTCTCGACTATGTCGGGATCGGTTTCCGGTCTAACCTTTCCGGCTTAACGTGCTTACCGAGGCACGGTGGAGTCTTGGTATGTAAATATGGTCAACCATCCTCGGACTAACTGTGAGAAGCATAGCTTAACCTGATTGATTGACACGTGCGGCTATTATAACTAAGCCAATAGCCCCTCAATTATGACATCGTCGGAAGTGACAAACAGTTTATCACCAGCAGTAACTGTGCTCATTTCACGTGAAATACAAGTAATATTGCACTCTTTAAAATACATATATTAACTACCTCACCTGCCAGAACCACATAGGATAGATGTCGGGACGCGTAATGCGTATGTACCTACCTACGATCTCATATTATTTATTATCAGTCTGGCTTGTTGAAAAATTACCAGAATTACTGTCCCCTGGAAAAATATTCAGCAAACAATCTTTCTCCATAACTAAACTTTATTTATTAGTTCTTCTAAAAATTTGGTAAAATTGTTTGTCGTTTGATAATTAATAAACGTTCTCATTTTGTCCAAATATTATTGAATTTGTAATAAAATATAGAATTTCAACAAAAACAACAACTATTCGTTTGTTTAAAATTAAAACCAATATTAAAATAAAAATAAAACATTATTGGACAAACAGAACGTGGCTCCACCGTTCATTTTGTAAAAACAGTATTGTTTTACAGCCATTCACTTGGTAAACTGATTCCAAACAAAAAATTGCATGTTTTATTTACAAATAGATACCACATTCAAAACAGGAATGTAGCTACAGTTCACAGCGTATCCGTATTCTTTGGAGACGGATATTTATACCTCGGATTGTACTTGAGAAACCAAAGTAAGTAGCGGCAGACAGACGCGGCCGACATGGGTCTATCCTAGCATTGTTTCGTAACCTACTGCGGAGAATAATTGTGTTAATTAAGCGCTGACTGTGAAGGCACAGTCTTGTTTTTGTACCATAAATATGGATTATGAGTAGTTTTCCTCCTCCATTTAGTAAACTTTTTCCAGTATCCATTTATGTAACTTTATCCCATCAGTGGTATTCATCATAATGAACAGTTCGCGGGTATCATGACTTCGTCTAATAGAAGGGATCAGCCGAAGTTTCAATAGTTAATAGGATTGTTGTGGTTGAATGATTCTCAAGTTTGCTGATAAGATCAATACTATAAAGTAAAAGTTTTGTTTGTAAATGATTTACTCTAAGTCGGAATATCTGTGTTTGTGACCGCCACAAACACAAATTAAAAGTATTTATTTCAATTACAGGCACTTTTGAACAGTCAAGGAGTCAGTCAAAGAACGGGGAAAAATCGGAGAATATCGAAGTTAGAAGAGTGTCAATTGAGTTTTTTACTCAACTGACACTGACCCAACACCTTGACAAGTTGAAGTGATTTTTTAAAATTTTGTATGAAGAATTATTCACCCCTATTACTCGAGCTTCAGCTTAGCCACTGTAACAGCAATTAGATTTACAATGTATTGTGTTACTTCGCCTTCGGTGTTATTCGCATTCAAAACGCCGTCCTGCATGTTTAATGTATATGTGTCTAATTTAAATGGAACAAATTTGAATCCAATACACTATAGCATTTTGAGAATTAGCCATTTATAGAATAAGGCATCTTGATATTGAGTCCATTAAAGACTCAGTTGCCAATTTGAGATATGGGCATTCTGCGCTTTAATCATTACTATAGACAGCCTAATTGATTCCATACACAACGTATTGATCGCTCTTAAAATCAAAGCGTCTTAATATGAGGTTCTTGTTGAAACCTAGAGTTTTGATATTACAAATTCCTTCTGTTAAGGCTAAGCCTCATAATAACTTAAACTTGAAGAGGGTATTGCCACATACCTTTTAATGACGAATATCTGAACCTAAAATACCCATGTCTCAAAAATAAGCCTGGATAAAACATGATTAAGACCTTACGACCGCTGTTGTTATGTGAACTAATTTCCACTGAATAACCGTTACTGAATTATCGTCGCTATGGTATTGGAGGTGTTCCCTAAAAGTGGCCTCCAACCTCCCCTTATAGCCGCCCCGAGCTTTGCATCTGAACGCTGGTCTGATGTGGTATAATTTCTGAATCTGATCGCTGTTAGAATAATACACACGTTAATAACATTGAAAGATATAGTAAAACAAATATCTGGCAAATCTGATGACACATGCACTGAGAAATAACAAGGTCAGTCACCACTATACTAACTGCTAGGTCCGACCATCGGGCCCAAGTGACGCGGGCGCGCGCGTGCCGTCTATCCCCGCGCGCTACCCAACTTCCCCCACCCCACGTCACGTCTTAACTAGGTATTATCTGTACCATAGGGTATATTAATTCGTATTTGCGACAGAGGGCTCTTTTGAGATAAAGGATGATCCACGAGTGACTCTTTTCTCAATATAGGTCATTTTTGAAAGAGACTGTATCAGTTGGTAATTTAATCGGTCACATTTTCCCAAGGGTATGATCGTGAATGAATTTATACATAATATAATTATTATCTAGCTGCTGGCCTTGGAGGGCAGTTATTTTTATACACAATGACATTATACAATATATTCACATTAAAGTTATGTCTATACAAAATAATAACGAAGAATGTTTGTCCCCTTTCTGTTTGTTTGGATGTATGTTCCGGATGTGCTGAACAAATTTGGATGAAATTTGGCACACATATAGTTTTTTTTTTTTTTAAATAACGTTGCCCCACACTAGGAATTTCTCCTGTATTGTGTGTGCGTTTACAAACATTTAAATACACATACACAAACAGCCAGACCCGGAACAACTACTTGTAGGTCATACAAATATTTGTTCCGTGCGGGAATCGAACCCGCTACACGCAGCACAGCAGTCAATCGCTTAACCACTGCGCCAACCGTGCTGTCAACCATTTTAGTCTTCCATTATAGAGATTAGGCATGTTTCCGCCTCTTTAACAAACACACATTAGTTTTCAAAACTGGAATACAGACAGACGACGACTACAGCATTCCTTGATGGAGTGTGTCCGGACGATCAGTTAGTTGGACAACTGCAGTTCATGGGAAATTCAAACGTTCGGTACATATTTCGTGCTGAAATATTTATCACGTCACCGGGGAGGATAGCAAAGGACAAGCTGGATCGAATCATACTCATTCACTGAACATCTTTGAATGTATTATATTTATACTAGCTGACCCAGCAAACGTTGTTTTGCCTTATAAATTATTTAGGGGTGGACTACCCCTAACATTTAGGGGGATGCTAAATAGATGTTGGCCGATTCTCATAGATACCGGATAAGCACAAAAAATTTCATCAAAATCGGTCAAGCCGTTTCGGAGGAGTATGGCAACGAAAACTGTGACACGAGAATTTTATATATTAGATAGACTGCGTTCAACAACATAGATTTAGAGAATAAAATAAAATAAATAGCAGAGAATAATTAAAATAACTTGTTTCTATCAACACATTGAAATGCAAAATAACGACAAATTGATAATGTTGACAATCTCTTCGATTACGGCAAGTGGTTTACTATGCGTAGGAAGCTCATTGTTGTCAATTTATATGCAATACGCGGCACGAAGTGCTACGAACTGCTACGTCACCGCGCTTTGCTACGAAATGCTACGAACGGCTACCTCGATAGCCGCAGTACGATACTAAATTCAACAATTATTTATACTTATTACCATGTTTATTTGAGATACATTGGCTAAACAGGAAAATAACTTCATGATTGTGTTATATTGTTGTAAAATATTGTTTGAGGTATTTCGATAGTTTGGCATTCCTAAAGCTATATTATTTGCCAAGAATTATTTACTAACCATACGTTTTAAACCTAAACTAAATAAGTCGTAGAAGATTGGAAGTAAACATATTTGGAGAGTATAAAAAATGAGTGGTGCTATTAGTTTCCAGTTCTTATTTAATACTTTCAATATTGATATTTCTTCAGATGAAACGTAATTAGTGTCGTATTTATTGAATTTAGCAGTACAAACCTAGATAATTAGTTCATAAACATTTACTGTGGAGGCAACAATAATTAAAAACCTGGCATGAGACTATTTTGGAACTATCAAATAAACTCTGGCACCGAAATTAAAAAGTGTTTTTTTTTTCAAATAAAATTAATAGTAGTTACGACTATGGGTTCTGCAAATTTTTAACTATACTTTATTTTATTTTATTTTCTAATGAACAATGGGAATGACATTACATCACAGTATTAACTGAGAATAGAACTAAGAGGTAATGATCGAACTCCAATCCCGTTACACACGGCCAGCATCAAATTACTTATATATAGGAGCACCGTTCTGATGCTCACAAACTAAACAGTTGTCAAACGTTGAGATATCAGACAAACAGATTACGGCTTACGACCTCTAATCTGAATGTCAAAACAGTACCATCGAGTACACTAGACTAGATGACAATAAGGATCGAGTCACAGACGATCATCTACTGAATACGAGAGTGGATTTTTAAATCGAGACCAAAAGAAAAGAGCGCAGTAATTGGGCTATTCATTCATTGAGGGGAGGGTTTTCTTGTGCGTGAGAGCTTTTCGGTTACCCCTGGCTATAACTAAACTATAACGACATAAAAACCACTCTTTAAAATCGTTCCGGCGGCTAAAGATATTTTTATGTTGGGTATCTCATTTAATATTCATGAAATGTTTAGGAAAGCTTAGATTCTTTTTTGTAACGTAAAATGTATAAAGGTCTTTAGGTAATATATTTGAAATTACTATACTAGCCAAAACCAAAGTTATAAAATGTTAAAAACCAAAATACTCAGCTGCTGGTTTTGTTTTATTCTTTTATTTCCAACCTTTGAACGTGTTGTATTTTCGGAATCGTCTCCTTAAGCGCATTATTTTGAGATACCACATACACATGGTACTAATGATTACTTTCACAATTAGCTATAATATTTCTACTGCTTCCTTTTTGGCAGGAATAGAATTACAACTACCTAGCAGTAATAATATAATTCCAATTTGTGTTCCATGTACATTAAGGAGCAATGTGTAGTGCAATTCATTATCCAACGTATAATCTAGGTTCCATTGCGAAGATCGCCCAGAGGACATGGTGGAGCATACGGTGGAGGTCTGCCCGGCTTGGGCGGAGCACCACCATGTCCTCGTGGAGGTGATCGGCGGGGGCGATCTCTCGCGTCCGACCCTGGTCCAGGCCATGGTACGGAGCGAGAGTGCATGGCTAGCAGTCGCCTCTTTCAGCGAAGCAGTTATGCTTGCAAAGAGGGAGGAGGCGCACGTGAGGGAGATGCAGTACATGCGCCCTCACAGCCGTGGCCTGCGCAGGAGACGCCCTGGGCGTCGGGAATCCCAGGCTGATTCCCGGCCACCGTAGGCACGGGCTTGCGGACGGCGAGTAATGGGTAGCTCACTGTCCGGTAAGGACCAAGCCCGGGTCGACGGTGCGTTGTTTTTCACACGCGCCTCAAAGAGATGTCAGCACCAACTGATGGGGCCCGCAAGGGCCAATGCCTGCCAGGGGTGCGGGTTGTTCGAAAGAGATACCGCCGTCCCTGGCACACAGGCAACTGAGGGAACACGGGTGGGTTTTAGTCAGTAAAAGTCTGACACGTCCTCCCGCTCCACCCAGAGCGGGAGAAGTTATTTGATGATTTCCCAACCAGAAAAAAAAAAAAAACGTATAATCTAGGTTGTGGCTTCACATTTTTACAATATTGGCAAAACCGTTCAGCCAATCCAGAACATACATCTGGATGTATATTAACCACATGTAATTTCCGGACTGGCTGAAAGGATTTGGTTGTTTGAAAAAAAAAACAAGAAACGGGCAAAAAATCTCAGTTACTGTTTTATTATATGTATAGATTATGGAAAAAAGATTGAAGACGATTAAAATAATTCTGTCGATCTTAAACATCTGTTTAAGGCTGACTCATCATTTCAGCCGAAACACGTCCACTGCTGGACATAGGCTTCCGCCATGCTCCTCCACTTTGACCGGTCTTGTGCTTCCCACATTCAGCGAATTCCCGCGGCCTTCACCAGGTCATCGTTCCACCTTGTAGGAGGCCTTCCCGCTCTACGTCTTCCGGTACGCGGTTGCCACTCCAGAACCTTTCGGCCCCATCGGCCATCTGTTCTGCGAGCAATGTACCTGCCCACTGCCACTTAAGTTTGGCATTTCTTTGGGGTATGTCAGTTACCTTAGTTCTCCTGCGGATCTCTTCATTCCTGATTCAATCGCGTAGGGTAACTCCGAGCATAGCCCTCTTTATTGCTCTTTGAGTGACTTTAAGCCTTCTGATAAGGCCCATTGTGAGCGACCATGTTTCTGTGCCATAGCTCATTGCTGGCAACACACACTGGTCAAAGACTTTCGTCTTGAGACACTGCGGTATTTGGGACGAGAAGATATTGCGAACCCTCCCGAACGCTGCCCAGCCGAGTCCGATTCGACGATTGACCTCTTTCTCGAAGCTGGATCTACCTAACTGGACCATTTGTCCCAGGTAAACGTACTCATCCACAACTTCGAGCGTAGGGCCTCCGATCGTCATGAGAGTGGGTGTTACATGGGCATTTGACATGACCTTTGTTTAGTCCATGTTCATTTTTAGACCCACTCTTTCGGAAGCTCTACTGAGGTCGTCGAACATTGCACTGAGGTGAGGAACCTTGAAGATATCCTCCAGTGCAGCGGTGAACAGTTTCGGAGAGATAACGTCTCCCTGTCTCACACGTCGTTGCAGAAGGATAGGTTTCGAAGTCTGGTCCTGGAATCGGACTGACATAGTGGCGTTTTCATACAGACACTTCGGCACCTCGATGTATTGATAGTCGATCTAGCACCGTTGAAGGGACTTCAGTAAAGCCCATGTCTCGATCGAATCGAAGGCTTTTTCGTAGACCACAAACGCTAAGCAGAGGGGCAGGTTATACTCTTCGGTCTTCTGTATAACCTGCCGTAGCGTATGTATGTGGTCTACAGTGCTAAAGCCTTTACGGAATCCGACTTGTTCGGGAGGCCGGAAGTCGTCAAACCTGCGCGCGAGACGGTTCGTGATGACTCTCGAAAACAGCTTGTAGACATGGCTCAGAAGTGAGATGGACCTATAATTCTTAAGAAGGGTATTGTCACCCTTCTTAATGAAAAGTATAGTCAGCATGGAACCGAGGTGTTGACCACCACACCTCTGTTCCATGCTGACTATACTTACATAATTATTTCAACCACATTTTGCGGAGCCTGCAGCACAAAATTACATCTACAACCATATTATTGAACTCAACTGAAACTGGATGCTGATATTGCAGCAATATAGAAATCCAATCTCTTCCTGGGCTTGGTTCGTTACTTCGTTCGATGAAACAAGATTTGTATTTTATAGGGCTACGATACGATTTTACGCAAGTACACAAATATCTTTCTTCATTAGAATGTTTATTTTTCTAAAACATGAGCTTTATCGTTCAGATAACTTGAATACACAGCCTTTTCCCAACTATGTTGGGGTTGGCTTTCTGTCTAACCGGATGCAGCTGAATACCAGTATTTTCCATGGAACGGCTGCCTACACATCCACAACCCAGTTGCTGGGTAACACGATACCCCTTGGTAAGAACCAGACTTTTGTTCTTGGGTAACGACAGTGAAGATTTACGAATGTCAGTCACGACCGACGGCCAATATACGTAATAATATAATAGATGGACACCCATTCACGAAACGACAGCGACCCGGGTAGCTTTATCTATGATCGACCCATAAAGCCACAAGCTCCTATATGTTTTTTAGAATAGGATTAGGCAGTTATCTTAAGAAAAGAATGTCAATAATTATTAAATCAGCCTATTACATGAAAGTTTTCCTCTACAACAGCTTTTGGGAAATCGTAATTTTATGTTTTCTTATACTTTTCAATCACTCGTAGCAGTCGGCTGTCACAAGATTAAACAAAACTTGGTCCTGCTGATAGCTTTGCTTAGAATTTCTTGTTAACTTATCTTTCCTGTAAAGTGTAAACGGTTGTTCGAAGGGGAAGCGAAAAAATAAAGTAAATTTTAAGTGTCGTTTGAAAGTTAAAGCGGTTGTTACACGGAGTTTAGACCCATTTTATTTTGGGGTTCGTTTTTTCTATCAATAAATCGATGTAACTGCTAAACATTTTATGCCCTTAAAACTAATCGGATTATTAGTTTGGATCGTTATTACGAAGTCCGTTTCTGTATCGACAAGTTTTACTGAAGTCCGGAATACGTTCAGTAAGATAATTTAAATATCATAACTGAGACTTGGTCCTTATTCTACAAAACAGCATCGATCAACGCCGAGATAGTCATCATATTTCTGCCCTTGTTTCATGTTACTTAGGATCGGCGCAATACGTTTTCTTCTTCCATTCTCGCCTGTCAACCGTCATACTATCATCTTTTTAGCCGTTTTCATCCATCTTATTCACGGCCCAGCAATCGATCAACGAGATAGTGAATCAGAAATCTCCTATTGTGATGGGAAACTTAACGATCTAATGTTGGGTCGAGTCATATCATATTTGGGTGTCTTTTTACATCTAGCAGCTTCGTAAACGTCCATTTTCTTCGATCCAGTTTCACCAAGCAAGTTTAAAAGTAACTGCTAAATTGTAATGTGACTTGACAATGAGATGAATCCATATGTGGTTAATTGGCTGATGGCCCGTAAGTTGAATGTTAGTTGAAACTCTATTTATAAAGCAAATAGAGTTTGCTATTGCATGATTAAAGATTCGCATGTCGCATACGGTGATATTTACTGCTCGGTGCCAAATAGCACTTTATTCAAACATTGACTGCGGCGAGAGCTTGTGCCTTATCCGTTGAATATTTATCCCCGACACGGAATCGTAAATTGGTGAAAATGTTTCGAGAGACTTTAAAGCTGTTGAAAAAATTCAGTAAGTTTTCGAGTGGAGCTTTTAGTAAGAGTGATAGAAACAAACAGTGTAGTTCGTAGTTTTTATTTGAAAAACCCTTTCAAAAGCGCAAAAGATCCATATAAGTTTAGGTAACCAACAATTATAATTATGCATGGGTTTCGAGGTTCGCTACTGCAACAAATCATGTTTTTATATCTTACCCTTTCACCGTCCTCAAGAAAATGAGATAACCTTCTTACATGGATACAACATCTATGTCAGTCCCTACAAACAACAAATGTTACTCGTACTGCTGGGACACATTTGTTTCGAGGATTTGGAACCAGAATCGCAAATGCGTAACGTTGATTCTTGTAGAAAGTTTTCTACTAAGGGTTGGTCCTCTGTGAGAAAAGAATTGTCGTCACTTTGGTACTCTATCACCCACCTGTCTACCTATTATTACTCACACACATACAGGTACATAAAACTCCATAGATCACTAAGCACTAAATTAAGGCAGACAGCGTGCGTGTGAAAAATGATCCGCGTTTAGTGATATATTACCTCATAGATGGATCCTCAATACATGGGATACACCATAGAGAATCACTTAGGATCATATGAGATCTACGCATATGATTTTGTTCTCGATGTTGTAAATCATGTAATTTATGATGGTGTTAATAAGTCTCGCAATATTATAAATAATCCATAACGTAAAAAATATACGAGGAGCATCAAACGAAACAGGCTGAAATAACCAATATACCCTGAAAGTACAAACTTACATAGGTTTGTTCCCCATAAAACATCGAATGCGAACTAGAATACAAACACAAACAGAAGTCTCTCTGCAAAAAATGGTGATACACACAAAGTACACACGCGGGATGAATAAGAATGTTCGAAAACCAGCTGCCGGCGAGGAATGGAAACAAATGGAGAACTTTGTGAGAGATACACGACAGGGGGCGCTGATTGACGATCGGCCTTTTTTGTAAAATGAATCAAAATAAAAGTTTTCTTCATCTAACGTAAACTATGGTGTCCGTAATTTTCACGCATTGTATTGACAGACATCAGCCAAGCAAAAAAACACGTTTTTTAGTGCTTCCATTGCAATGGTATCTGTCCTTTTTTAGGGATAGTCGGCCAACTTGAATATTTTTAGGTCTTCGAGAATTAGACTGAGTAGTAGACAGAAAATAAAATAACAACCTTCCACAGAGTTAAGTGGTTTCAAGGAAAAATGTACCGCTCTCCACTCCCCCTCACTTCTGTAAACTTCCGATCCAACAATTTTTAAAATTACTAATTAAGAATTTATACATTTTGAAGTAACCTAAATGATTTCTACTGAGTGTTGAATTTATACAAAACTTTATACAAAACGTTCGCGTTTTGTCCAACATACGAGTTACTACAAACAAACCATTCCGAAACAAACATAAATTGTTTGAAATAAATTAAATTGCGTACCTTCGTCTGAATTCTGTCAGTTAGATAGTGTAAGGTACCTACAGGGAAAAGGTTACTTACTATATACCCACTGGACTGCTTTGCACTTTGGGACATTGAATGGCAGCATACAGATTTTGTTCCACCACTGTTCTCAAAACGATGAAGGAAAACTTCGATAGCAAACCGGCATATTCTAGAACCAAAAATTCGAAGACATGACGTCTACCGTCCGCATTGGGCCCGCGTGGTGGATTACTGCTCACTCCCTCTTACAAACAGGAGGCCTGTGTCCCAGCAGTGGGAACGTTAAGGCTGATTATGATGCAGATTATAATGAACATTAAAAATGTATCTTTTCACGAGCTTTGTCGCATTTTTTTATTGACGAATTTTTATTGTTACAGGTATGTGATCTCACATTAGCCTACGAATACAACGAAAATAGAGAGCATTTGATACAAGTATCTGTATTTTATCATTACTTATACCTACTTACTGTCTGTCAAAAATACGCTGCGTAAGATTATTCGTCTCGCATAATTTGTGATACAGTAGATCGTCACATATGAAGTTATGTTGTAAACTGCTTCATGTAGATAGTGGTGGTCTTTGCTCTGTCGTAGACCAGTGGTAAATGCCCTGACTCACGAGTTGTAGGTAAACTAAGTCAGGTGCTTTACTTTGTGTAAATAATTTAATCACCACTGGCTCTCAAAACGGTTAAGAAAAAAAAAGAGGAAATCAGCATGTCGTAGAACCAAATACATTTACTGAACCCCAAATGTAATACGCTTGATTTATTGCACACAATGTCGTAAAGAAATACGTGGGTTGATGGTAGGTTTCATAGAAGAGGAACATAACTCCGAAATACCTTTAACTTTGATCAACAGGGCTTAAATCCGAACATCCAAGCTTAGCACTTCGGTTTATTCATGTAAACTCATGTTTATTGAAGACTCTTTGGTACCTAATTAAAATGTGGGTTGAAACCCTCTAGTCTAGAGGATTCATCAACGAATACTCGGAATACTAAGTATAACAGCTCTGAAACATCTTAAACTTGATTAAATAGATGTAGTTACTGTCAACGTTCAACCTTTGTGGTTACCTACCAAAAACATTTGACAGCCTCACAACAGAACAAACCCGTTTAGCATTTTCATCTATTACTCAATTACCTGTGATCTATAGTCAAGTGGGTGGACCGACATGACGTGTACCCTCGTCATCGAAGCCACAACCGCGCTTATATGGCATGATTGACGGACAGTTCGCCGTTGTGTGATTAACAGATTGAATTCCTTGTGGAAATAAATGAGGGCGGGCTTCTTCACGTTATTCATGTGATTGAATAGTAATTCAACCACATAAATTAGTTCTGTTATTAATCACGAAAAAAGGCAAAAAGTAGGTTATCAAGTTAAATTATTATCGTTTCTAAGTTACTAAAGCCATATCTTTTCTATTTTTGTTGAATTTGCTCACGTTTTTCTCCTAATAGCAAAGGTTATTGTGAAAACGGTCCTCTCTCATTGCCTTAATTAGATTTCACTACTCAGTGGACTAATGTACTGCGGCAAGCTGAATCCAGCTCTCTGTTTCAACACCGTACACAACTCCCAACTCAGCAAATAAAGTGGTTCCTTTTATTTCTCTAATTAGACGATATTATTGCAGAAGAAAAGTCGGCGAAGTTGTACGCGTTAGATTAATTACGAGAACTTAATGGCAACAAATAACTAGACTACTGCCTAGCTGGGATCGGCTTCTTAATTTGTGATTAAACTTAACACAGATTAAGTTTAATTTTGTTTAATACTAAATCGAAAAAGATACGGTCCCACGGCTAGAATGTTAATTCTTATTAATTATTTTAATTGTGTTTGTTTAAAATAGGTGGTTTCAATTAATGTGATAACCTAATCGTCACACTGTAATTAGAAAACTATATTCATTTCAGAAGACCATCACGACTACGCTTTGCCGTTCAACTTTTGTTGTTCAACAGTTGCAGCCGAACAATTCAATACTCCGGGAAAATGTACCAGGGCGTCTTTAGTTATGGAGACGGGCTGACTGGCAGGCTGTTTCGTAACACATGTTGTAGAGAGAGCAGTACGACTCTACTAGCCGTTTTTCAACAAAAGCGCCTCGTTTTGTAATGGAGCAACGAGCCTCTGAAACACAAGCGCTACGGTATTAATACTAGGATAGCATAAACTGGAGAAGCTGGCAAAAATACTCATGCAAAAATCTGGGAAACTTTCCAGCGGTTGATAAAAGTTTTCCAGAGTGTTTGACTTACCAACGAATACTTTACTCTATACTTACTCATTTTTAAATCTTTTTGTTTATTTATCATAGCAAAAAGAAATACAACAAAACTTTAAATAACAGTTTTTAATTTAATTCGGAAAAGTTCATATGCGCCCACCAGTAGGTATAATAACAATTACTCGGTTACCAAGTGACGTCAGTCTAGTAACGTCATAGTTGCGATATTCGTTAAGATTCCTGAAAAACGTACTAGGGCCTAGGCTATATGTTACAAGGGCCATGCTCCGATTCACTTTACCGCGGAAAGCCACGTGGGTAAGGGGTGGGACATGGACACGCCCTCCCTACATTGTTTCTGTTTCACTCTGTTCAATAGAGTATGGGTTGTTAGAGGGTGAAAGGAGATACGCTGAATGGCTATCACCTGTGCGAGTTAACGTCTCTATAAAGAACTCTCTTTAAAGAGATTCCCACACACGGGTTAAAAAATTATGCAAATGGTCCTCTCTCATCGCTTTAATTAGATTTCGCTACACAGTGGACAAATATACTGCGGCAAGTAGAATTCAACTCTCAGATTCAACACTGAATACAACTCCCTACTCAGCAAATAAAAGCGGTCCCTTTTATTTCTCTAATTAGATGATATTATTTCAGCAATATTTAGGCATAAAAGTCCAACCTTTCTGAACAATATTGCTTTTTTAATAAAGTTGGGTTGTCTAATGATATTAATTTCTTTAAAGAATACAAGTGAATTCGGTTAGTCAGCGAGGTTCTACGTTAAACTTAGGAGAATTTCATAGCAAAAAATAATTAGAAATCTAATTAAGTATGTAATCAAAATATTTAAGTAACAAAGATATCATGCAAAATAGTGATTGAAGAAGTTTATTTAAAAGTAAAGTAAGGAGATGTCTAAACTTTTGACGAGCTGAGAGACTTTATAATTCAAACTTTATAAACTAAATTCTAATGAATGTGTGATGATAACTAACAAAATGAGCGTTCAGAAATAATTTTTGCTTAAAAATCTTCAGAAACGTATGTAGAACTAACTACTTAAAATAAAGGATAAACCACATAATACCCTGAAAAAGGTTTTAGATATTACTAGCGACCCACCCCGGCTTCGTACGGGTGCAATTTAGGAAAAAAAGAAGTGAGGAAATTCTATAATTCACAAAATGTGAATTATAGAATTTCCTTATAAACAATATTTGTAGCTGACTTTTTGCTACACAATACGAACAAATTTTGTTTAGAAGTGACGTGTGAAATGGCTACGACGGGCTATTACTTAAAATCGCTTCGTAAATAAGCCATTATTTCTTGTAAAAAGTAAAGGATAAAAAGTGGTTATTCTGGGTTATTCCTAAGAGATAGATAAATACTATTGCAGACTTTTTTGTAGACCTTTTTAAGGTGTACAATACGGTAGTACATTATTTTGATTTATCTCATAGGGTTCAGCCAGCGTTTGCAATGTAAGCGCAAAAAATATGTTTATTTACGACATCACATTCGAAACCTCTAAAATTATCAGTGTTTCTCTACTATATTATGCATGTTAAATACATATACATCTTCCTCTTGAATAACTATATCTATTAAAGAAACCCGCATCAAAACCCGTTGCATAAATTTAAAGATCTAAGCATACATAGGGACAGACAAACAGCGGGCAGCGACTTTGTTTTATACTATGTAGTAATAGTGATGGTGATGTTAAAGGACTAAAATAATATTATCTTGATGTAGTTGTTCAGTTCATTGTTCTATTCAAACTCAAACTGAAAGCATTTATTTCAATTAAACCATTTCCAAGCACTTTTGAACTGTCAAAAAGTCGACGAGTTGGATAGTTGAAGCCAGTTGCCCATTCCAAAACGTAGATCTCTATGGAGGAGAACGGGCAAGAAACTCCACGGACACTCTTTTAAAATCAAGTTGGATATTACAAAATCTTGGGAACATTATTCTTGTTGCTTCTATATGTGAGAACAATGTAAAAAAAATATAAACAATTCTAAATACAAGATTAAAAATAAGCCCTAGAAGTTAGGAGATGACCAGTCTCAACCGACAGCGCCCGTTCACGAACTTGACGCATGGATCAGCACAATCCACCTCAACCATTTTGTGGGGGGAGGAAACTAAAACGAATGATCTAACACACGCGCCAGCATCAGTGACACATTTATGTGAGCATGACATACTCTCAACTGCCATGCTTTTTCAAGTCAACGTACATCATAACAACACAATAAACTGATGCATGGTACTCACATTTACAAAATTTAAACAAAATGGTTCTAAATTATACAAGACTATAGTTTGCAATATATTTGAAAAATCATTAAAATTTGATTTCCTAAAAAAAAGAACATTTAATATATATTGAATTATTCAGTAACTAACACTTGGTTCAGTAAAAAAATTAAACATTCGTAATGTCACAAAAATGACAATAATAGGAACAAAAATGTTCGTAATGACGTAAGTAAAACGTAATTAAAAAGGGAAGCAACTCTTCCAAATATCAAAATTTTAACTAGTATGCCCAAGTGGCTGTGGAGCAGGACCAGCATTCAGCCAAGCATTTTAATCAATGATATAGTCATCTAACTTATAATATGTTTGTCTACATAGTGTGCGTTTAATGCATGATGTAAATTTCTTTTCATTTAGTTCAAGAATATCGACTGGTATTTTATTATAATATCAGATTGTCTAAAGTACTAAAGTACGCGCTTCTTTTATCGGGATAAAAGAAGCGCGTACTGTAGACAATCTGAAACGTGGTTGATCTAATTTGTTCCTATTTCTAGTGTTAAAATTGTGCCTGTCACTTATCTTACTAAAAAGATGTAGATTTTTCCGAACATGCATAATGTTTTCATAGATATATTGACAAAGTACCGTCATGATGTTAATTGTTTTGACCAGTTCCCTTAGAGATTCGCGTCTGCGGAGGTTGTAGATGGCTCTGACAGCCCTCTTTTGCAGAATAAAGATCGACTCAATATCCGCAGCCTCTCCCCATAGCAAAATACCGTAAGACATGATGCTATGAAAGTAACTAAAATAGACGAGTCTCGCGGTATCCACGTCTGTTAATTGGCGGATCTTCCAAACAGCGTAAGCGGCTGAAGTTAGCCGCCCTGCAACTGTAGCTTTGAGTCAAGCGTGATCCCCAGAAAAACTGTCTGTTTGGCGAATTCTAGTAACTCCTTATTCAATACAATGTGACATTCATTACTTCTAACATTCGGTAACGCGAATCTTATGCATTTAGTTTTCTTTCCATTTAATACCAAATTATTTACAGTAAACCAATTATGGATCTTAACTATAGCATTATTTACGTCGTCAAGCTCCTATGCACTTCTCTTAACTTTAAAAATCAGTGATGTGTCATCATTTCATCAGCAAATAACTTCATATATTATATTTTATTCAGGTGGGATAGTTCTCAGCAATTCCATGGTCACAAGACAAAGTGGTCGGCGGGTTTTATGGTACTTAGACGGCGTTTAATACCCAGGGACGTTTTATTACCATACAGCCGTTGCAAAGTTACGGTAGTAGTCTTCCAAGACTAAAAGCAACGAGGGTTAACAGACAACGGTATTTTGAAGTGTTTAAAGAAACCTCAAACAAAAACGAGTTGTTTTGCTAAAAGACAAAAGGCTAGTGCTCCACTCAAAATTATTTTTTATTATTTTTCTAACAATGCAATCCGACCGCCGAACTTGCTCTAATTTAACCCAGTTGGAGCGTTACCTAATTACAAAAGGCTGTCTAGTGTAGTAATTAGACTGTTCAGATTTAGTTAAGTAGTTACAAAGTTAGTTACGGATCCTAAACTAATATACCCTGGTCGCTCGTCTGCACGTGTCTGTTTTGTACGGCTTAACCAACTATACGCAACGCTACCTCTGTAATGGAGCCTCGTACTGGTGTGCACATAATGTTAAGTGTGCCAATGATATTAGAGGCTTTTCCAAGTGAACTTCTATCTTGAAGTATAGATGTTACTTTAATTCTTTATACCGATTAATTAAATAGTTTCATCACCAGTCTAAGAGCGCTTACGCACTGCATCCGATCCGAGTCCGAGAAATTTCGGTCCGAAGGTACCATGGTACTATTTATATCCTAATGAGTACCTACGATGCTTAGGCGTAGTGTTAAAATAGCCTATAACCGTCCTTAAAATTTGGGCTAGGAAATGCAAAAAGATTTCTTAAATGTGGCTGATAGTTCCAGAGATTTTCGCGTTCAAACAAACAAACTCTTCAACTGTATAATTCATTCATCATTATGATCATCATTTCAGCCGAAAGACTTCCACTGCTGGGCATAGGCCTCCCCCATGCTCCTCCGCTTCGACCGGTCTTGTGCTTCCCACATCCAGCGGATTCCTGCGGCCTTCACAAGGTCATCGGTCCACCTTGTGGGAGGCATTCCAACTCTACATCTTCCGGTACGCGGTCGACACTCCAGAACCTTTCGGCTCCATCGGCTACATGTTCTGCGAGCAATGTGCCCTGCCCACTGCCACTGCCTTAGTTCGCCTGCAGATCTCTTCATTCCTGATTCGATCACGTAGGGAAATTCCGAGCTTAGCCCTCTCCATTGCCATTTGAGTGACTTTTAACCTTCTGATAAGGCCCATTGTGAGCGACCACGTTTCTGTGCCATAGGTCATCACTGGCAATACACACTGGTCAAAGAGTTTCGTCTTGAGTCACTGTGGTATTTAGGACGAGATGATATTGCGAAGCCTCGCGAACGCTGCCCAGCCGGGTCGGATTCGACGATATATAATTAGTATGCAGGGTGAATTTTTAGTCATGGTTAAAATTTTGTCAGTGTATTTTGTTTGTAAACATGGGTCGAAATATGAAAAATAAAAATCGGACCTCGCATACAAAATCAATAGTCAGCTGATCGATTTTGTATTGGAAGTTTAAATTTTTTTCATATTTCGACCCATATTCCTTGGAGAAAGTTTAAGCTAATTTCACGGGTACTATCACCATGAAAAATTTGGACGGAGACTAAAAAATCATCCTATGTATATGTCGGGATTGGTCCAGACATAAGAAGTAAAACTCAGATATGGCAATACACAAATTTATTTCAGTGGAACAATCAATTATATTAATCTAGAAAATAGAGAATAAAATAAAATAAATTAATAATGGCAGTGAGGGTGGTCACATAGGGCAGTACTGACTGTCAGGGACAGTGGTCCGTGCACCCACCGCAATAAGGATAGTACTACTTGTCGGAGACAGCGTTCCACATCCAATAATCGAGCAGTAGTGACTGTCGAGAGACAGTGGTCCGTGCACCAAGACGCATCCGTTTGAAATGCGTACCGACTCTTTTTTTTTTTTGGTATGGCTTCTCGCAGTTGACCTTGAGAGGCCGTGACTGCTTAACCGGGCTTTCCTGCGGTGACTTTTATTTTGTAGGCTAAGAGCCTCCAGCCAGAGCTTACAAAACTATACTTATACCTATAGCGACTGCGCACTGAGGGCACCCCCTGCGGGGTACGAGTCTCTGCTCAAGGAGTCACTGTTAGGGGGGGCAGCAAGTGGGGACAGGCTGGATCAAACAATTTTCTTATTATTAAATCATGGGGATTTTAACTCTACTTGCACAGCTTCGGTGCGGGCTGGCACTTCTGCGGGCAAGGGACGGTTGGGGGGCGTACCGACTCAACAGCGCAGCTCCTTATAAAGGCGACCAGTGGGGGGGAAACGTCACAATATTTTACTCGATTGTACTTCAAGTCTTTTAAGCCAAATGACAGATAGAGTGAATGATTTGTCTATGATGCGTCCGGTGCACATTCCACTAGCGTCATGTAGTCGCCGTCTCTCACAGCTGTCAAACTATATGGCTGCCGTCATATATATTACAAGCTTAGTTCTAGATTCCGACTGGACAGTAGGCATGATAGATGAAAACCATTAATGAAATAGTTGCGTGTGTCTTGCATCATATAAAAGAAGTCACGGCGCCTATCGCATCACATAGTCTTATAACCAATCTTATGCTAATGTAAATAGGACAAACTTTTAATGCAAGTAGGTACGTAAAATATTTTATTACCAATCAAACTTGCCCTGTTTATTGTTTCAGCTTTTATTTGTTTTCGGCACAGTTTCTGTTTATTTTATTGTCATCTGACATCCATTTAGTGGACAGTACGAGTTCCCTCAGGCGACCGCCATAAACACGCTTTATTACCCGACACGGAAAGTGAATCCAAACAAAAATATTGTTCTATTAGAAAATAAACTTTTAGGATTTATTCCGTTCAATATTCCACCATAAACTGAGAGCAATAAAGATGACTAAACGTAAGTTAGGAGTAGGCAGAAACAACCAAAATTTAAACGGAAGTAAGTAATAATAACTATGTAGAATGTAAATTGAGGTTTTTTTTTTCTGGGTGGGAAATCATCAAATGACTTCTCCCGCTCTGGGTGGAGCAGGAGGGCGTGTCAGACTTTTACTGACTAAAACCCACCCGTGTTGCCCCAGGTGCCTGTGTGCCAGGGGCTGCGGTATCTCTTTCGAACAACCCGCACCCCTGGCAAGCATTGGCCCTTGCGGGCCCCATCAGTTGTTGCTGCCTTCTACCCCTCCGTCCGCAAGCCCGTGCCTACGGTGGCCGGGAATCAGCCTGGGCTTCCCGACGCCCAGGGCGTCTCCTGCGAAGGCCACGGCCGTGAGGGCGCATGTACTGCATCTCCATCACGTGCGCCGCCTCCCTCTTTGCGAGCATCACTGCTTCGCTGAAGGAGGCGACTGCTAGCCATGCACTCTCGCTCCGTACCATGACCTGCACCAGGGCCGGACGCGAGAGACCGCCGCTGCCGATCGCCTCCATGAGGACACGGCGGTGCTCCGCCCAAGCCGCGCAGACCTTCACCATATGCTCCACCGTGTCCTCAGGGCGATCTTTGCAATGAAAATACCCGAGCGTTTCCTCCCGCCTTATGCGAAACAGGAACCTCCCGAAACAGCCGTGTCCAGTGAGGACCTGTGTCAGGCGGAAGGTGAGGACGCCATGTCGCCTCTCAAGCCACTCCTCAAAGAGGGAACTTACCGCCGCAATCGTGGCGTGCCCAATGTAAATTGAGGTCAATCGCCATTTCAGTTTATTGAATACTTTGACAAATTATTGTTAATATCGGTTTTTATAGTTTTCATGATATCTATCTGGTCCTATCTACCTATTGCGAGTGTAGATATTGTACTTATACTCACAATAGGGATAGCAAATAAAAAATAATAATTACAGATGTGGGATTATTAATAGTTCACAAGACCAACAGTAGACTCATAGTTACCTAGATCTAGTTAACTATAAAGGCAAATACTTTCTCAGTCATTGCGAAGCCAACATTCACTATCATTATTGCTTTAAAAGTCCTAAAACAAAACAAATAAACTTAATTTACGTTACGAAAATCACAAGGATCTCCGTAGGCATACTTATAAGTTAATTAATTTGTATTAGAATACTAATATTGTTACTTTCACATGAACACCGCTCATTATGGTACATTCCCTCGTATTAACGCGAAATTTTCTCGTGTTTATACAAAATTACTTCCATTAATTATATTTACACTTAACGCTCCTTTCTTTGAATTCTCTAGTTAAAATTAACGTTAATTTGCTTTAATAAATAATTAACATTTAACAATTTCGGTAACAGTATGATATTTACAATGAAGAAGACGAGGCTGACTTGTTTCAAGACATATGAACATTTTTCTAGATTGGGTTGTGTCGTTGAAAAGTGGGTGTATACTCACGCGCAATGTAATTTGCGTTACCTGTTTTGATTACGATGTATTGAAAAAAAATGTATGAAATTTTTTGATACGACTTGACGACTACATCATTTTAAAGTAAAGCTTGTACTTATGAAAAATGTACAATGTGTACATTTCATTGCTCGTAACACCTTTTTTTTGGGTTGGAAATCATCAAATAACTTCTCCCGCTCTGGGTGGAGCAGGAGGGCGTGTCAGACTTTTACTGACTAAAACCCACCCATGTTCCCTCAATTGCATGTGTGCCAGGGGCCGTGGTATCTCTTCGAACAACCCGCACGTCGCGATACCTCTGTCTAAACCTTTGGGAAAAACGGACGTGATGTCGTGATTTTGTGTCGATACTTTTTTCATAGTGGTAATAGCAAAATTGTTTCGTATTTGCTGTAGCTATGATTGAATGAAAGTTGAAACAAATAAAATATACAAATACCTTATGGAGAATCAACCCCTTATAACCCAAGTTATAAGGGTTCAAGAAAACGACGAAGCGCTTCTAAAAAAGGTAGGTAGTGCCCCCCCCAAGGCTATGTCCCCGTCCAGGTGAGCCAAGCGGAGCGCAAGGGCACTACCTACCTTTTCTCGAAGCGTTTCGTCGTTTTCTTGAACCCTTATAACTTGGGTTTGGATTATACCAGATAAACAAAATTCTCGAGATATGTTGTCAATAGCGGACTTATTAAATATATAAAGTTTTAATTGTTCTTATACTTTAGATTTTATTGATATCTAAAAAACCCTGATTTCGTCACTGACTCACTGATGATTATCAAAATTCTTAGGGTACTTGCTAATGTCCTAGAACGCTGAAATTTGGTATGTAAGCATGTATGTATTAGTACACAAACAACAACAAAAATCAAAACTTAAAAAAAAATCTTGGAACTTTTATCCCCCAACCCCTTAAACTAGGAGATGGAAGTTTGTGTGAGACTTCCGCAATTTTGACGCTAGAGGTCTGAAAATTGATACAGGGAGTTTAGGGAGGGGAAAAATATACACAAGCAACTTACAAAAAGAAGTGAAATCCCACCAAAAACATTTTCATGCAAAATGTTGCCAAGACGAGACCATATACGACTCGCACTGTCAAAAAGTTATCAGATCTCATGTAGAGCCAAGCTTCTAACTCTACACGCCCTAACTCTACAAGGCCTAACTTCACAGAGTCTACACCTTAGTCAAAATATGTGGCTTGGCTGTTTCGTTACTGCAAAAACTATTGTTTAACAGAAAAGTAATGAACAGTGGATACATTTTTCACCTTACGCCCATGTGAATGTAGTGAAATGGCCAAGCCACATATTTTAACTAAGGTGTAGAATTTGTGAAATTAGGTTAGCTACCCAGGTTAGGTTACCCAGGACTACAGCAAACAAGATACTGATCGGAATTTTTCACATCATCATCACGAAAATCGTGAAAGGACGTTGAACAATATGCGTTACATTATAATGTGGCGAGCACAATGGCGGCTGGTAATGAATATCGGAAGTGAGGCTCCAGTGCAGCGTGTGTGAGTGGGAATACAGATGAGTATGAATCACATGCAGCCTGCGCCGTTTTGTAGGTCAACTTATTATGACAATTTTTATTATTTCAGAAGCGGTTCTTTCTTGTTTATTTGAGTTTCAAAAGTTTGTGCTAAAATTAGTATTTATTATTGCAATGATCTGTACCTATGCAAAAATAAAATACGAAGCAATGAAATATATGCAAAAATATGAAGTCATGTACCAAATTAATTTCTTTGTCCCATGGAAAACAGTGTTAAATATAATATCAAACCTTAGAAAACATTAATATAGCAGACACTTTCTAGCCAATTATTCAACATCCAATAGACTAATACAACTTTTAATGGGACAGACCACATGGAACTGCACACAAATAAATAAATTGTTAAAGTTTCACCGCTTCCCCTCTTCTTCACCCAACTCTTGAATAATTCCTCATTTATTTATTCCGCGACCGTTCTACTGTTACTGTTTACGAAACGAGAAGCAAAATGTGAATACCTCGACTTATCATTGTGTAATTAAATATCTCGGGAGTCCAATACAGAACAGTTGATTATAAAGTACGGCAGAATTAGTATTCAAGAGAGTTTTAGCACGAATGGGGGGATCATTTCAAGTCAATGTAGTATAAAATCAGAAACCGTAAATGTTTTGTTGAATTTGTTGGTTTTATTTAACTTTTCGGTAGCGTAAAGTTATTGGTACAAACTTTTATTTCATCTTAACAATCTTGATATTGATATAAAGATATTTATTTAAATCATAGGAAATAATCTTATGGGTTCAGCAGCTTCGTGTGTAAACACACACGAACACAAATATGTTAATCCGGTCCGTTCTCCGGACGTTTCGCATAATTACCGGGTAATCACGGATGGATATTCCGGTTCACCTTCGCCACCGACTGCTGCTGTGTATTTAACATTAACAAGGCAGCTGCCGAAATCCTACTTCCAACTAATATTATAAATGTGAATGTTTGTGAGTATGGATGGATGGATGGATGGATGTTTGTTACTCTTTCACGCGAAAACGGCTGAACGGATTTGAATGACATTTGGTACACAGGTAGTTTTTATCCTGGATATTAACACATAGGATGCTTTTTATCCCGGTGCTACGTTCCCGAGGGATAACTTCCGAACTCCACGCGGGCGAAGCGGCTGGCGGAAGCTAGTGTATTATAACTTATCCGGGGCTATTCTCTTTCTAACTAGTTTTAGAAATTAATTCGAAATGAAAGAAATGTTTTTGGCTATGGGTTTCGATATTATGTTAGGTAATTTCGTAGTGCTAAAGTTTAAATTAAACCAGACATTTATCACCAGAAGTTAGAGCAGCCATTAAACACCTGAAGAACGGTAAAGCTACAGACCGATGCGGTCCCCATTGAGACTATAAAAGCCTTAGGAGACCAAGGAGTTGATATCTTCTCCGAAATATACAAAAATGTGTAGAGGACTGGGATCTGGCCAACTGATTGGATCCATGCAGTTTTTACTCCGTTGCATAAAAAGGGCTCCAAGATATGTAGCAATTACCGCCTTATTGAACTTATCTTACACGCCAGCAAAATACTGCTTCATATTCTTAACGAACGCCTGAAGGTCTACTTGTCCAAAGAGATTGCAGCGGAGCAAGCTGGATTTGTGAAAGGGAAAGGGACCCGGGAACAAATACTGATTGTTCATCAGGCTGTTGTGAAAGCCCGAGAATTTAACAAACACACCTATATCTGCTTTGTGGACTTCTCCAAGGCGGTCCATACGCGCATCCTCAAATACTTCGATCACGTCTCGAGGCGTGACGGTGACTCTATAGAGCACCTTGTCGTGCTGGGTAGAGTGGAAGGCACTAGATCACGCGGAAGCCCACCCATGAGATGGATAGACCAAATAAAATACGTAGTGGGCGATCCCTTATATAAGTGCAAATTACATTCCAAAAATCTGAGTAGGCGGTGAGAAATCGTGAGGCAAATTACATCATAGGGGCTCCTAGACAAGAAATTTCATTAGAATCACGACCGCTCTGACGAAAGTGTTACGAAGAAGATGAAATTTTAAATAATACAAAAACATAAACTCCTAATGACCAATCATAATTATCGCAATTTATTTTTGTGCTAACGAAACACATACACCCGACACGATATCGCATCGTGACACAACGTCGTGTGCATGAGTTTTGGTCCTAAGGTATGTACGTCTGTGAAAATAGTTGTTTGACACTCTAATACGTAAACATTAGCATGAAAGTTTATGTCATGGGCTTGCATCGCAATACCTGAAAACCGCTCCGCTACATATTCGTATTTTCAAACTTTCCTTGATATCCTCCCTGATATCCTTCCGTCGCTATGGACATGTCTCGGAAGGCCACACTGCCCGGAATAGGCTATTAACATAAACCATCCTAAATGTTACGGTTAAGAGAACAGTTGAGCGATCATAACACACAAGTGAAGTAGCTTACGCGTCATATCGAGTTTGATAGAAATATTCAGTGAAGGAAGCACAAGGCAGCTTAGGTATATATTTATTTATGTATAAATTTACCTCTTTCGTTTTAATGAAGTATTCCGCAGAACTAGGTTCCTTGGGGTAAAGAAAATAAGATGCCATAAAATGTTCTTTTAAATTACAAATTTCCTTTAAAATTACTTATTTTCTTTGTTAAGAAAATGGCATTCATATTTATTTATTTTTAAAGTGGTCGGAAACTTGTCGCGATAAACCGCCTTCTGGTAAAAAATAAATCTTACGCGGAGCTGGTGGCGCCAACTCCCGTGATGGCGCCACCGCAAACAAAACTGACACAGGTGCGCGGCAATTTTTTTCGCCTTTTATTCGTTTTGGGTGCGATTCCCAAGTCGTGCAAAGTGTTATTGGTTTTTCTATCTGGACTTTCTCATTAATAGCCCGGGGGCGAATTTGTGCCCGGTTGATGGCATAACTGGTGAAATATGTTTTTGTTATGTTGTCTTTTGAAATGCAAAAGAAACTTTGTCTGCCGCATAAAGTTTGTATCTATTTACAAGAATTAACGTGAAGCGCTCTGATTCGCATTCAATGTCACGTGTCCAAAGGTTTTATTTTTACGCAATTTTTTCTCAAAAATATCATTTCAGAAATCACTTACAAAATGTTGGTTATTTTTACCTTACAACCATTCTAAAAAAACAAGATTCATGGCATTTTTTTAATTGACATTGGACGTATGTCCAAGTTCATGAGATAAGTTCTAACGGGCACTTGGACATAGCCAATTCTATTGCCAGATTGGAATTTATAGCTTTCCGTTTGAACAATTAAATAACGACCAGTTTAACCAAGAACTCGGTTATTCTCTATTCTGTGTCGCGGGAAAGGTCTTGTTATAGTTTAAATGGAGATTATCCAATAGTTAAACTACTGAAATCAGAGGCCATTCAGCTACTATCAAAAAAGCTACTTGCAAAATTTGGAAGTGAAACTTGTCATTGCGATAGAATTTCCAATTTAATCTAATTTCTAAGCATGTGCCTAAATGTTAAAACAAGATTTGCTAATGAAACAAACTTTGTACTTAACACTCTGTTAGGGGTGCGGGTCTGTCCGGGGTGCGGGTTGTTCGAAAGAGATACCGTGGCCCCTGGCACAACAGGCAACTGACAGAACACGGGTGGGTTTTAGTCAGTAAAAGTCTGACACGCCCTCCTGCTCCACCCACAGAGGGAGAAGTTATTTGAAGATTTCCCACCCAAAAAAAAAAAACAATTTTCTTATTTACGTAAATAGTGCAAGCAAAGAAATTGGTACCAGCTATTGCTTAATAGACGATTTTTCGATAACACTTATCAATGGTGCGGTAGTGTAAAGCCTACCCTTTCAATAGATGTTATCAAGGCAATTGATTGTTCAGCTGTCCCTACAGACTCAACTGGTACTCCCATCGTAAAATGAGCTTTATTCGTCACACGTATGGCACACATTTCAATGCTGCGATATTGACTAACTATAAACATTGACTATGACATATTGGCTGACTGTTTAAAAAACTTATCCACCGCATTGACGTGTTCGTTTTATGTAGGTACTAAGTACTTATTTGACAAAACATTAGGCACATTTTCACTTCTTCATGGCACAGTTGGTTCAAAAGTAGCTTGCGACTGTTTATTTTGCATTCCACGGAACACATAACTTCTGTTCTTAATGCCTTTGAGTAGCTTCGAGCAATTTTCTAAACAGTACAAGCTATAAAGAGAAAACTTTCCGTCTAACAATTTAGTCAATACCACCACTGGCTGACAACACTCTCGAATGTGCACACAGAGCTTTAGAATGTTTGAAGCGAGACACCTGTGACGAAATGCACCGACTTAGTTTTCTAACTAACGTTGTTTGAACACCTGTATAATTTCCACATTACAAGCATTTGCCTAAATCACTAGTGCTACGCGAAATGGCTGGTTTTAAAAACATTATGCTTTGTACTTCGGAGCAGCGCCGAAATTATACAAGTGCACTTACGTATATGATCCTAAACGAAATTAGCGGAAAGACATTGTGGCAGAATCCAGATTTATAATAGGTATATTAAACATCCATAATGTTTAGCAATGGAAAACTTCTTTTGTAAAAAAAAAAACTTTTTTAACCTATAGATTAGTTTTTATTTCAGTTATTTTTTTACGAATATTTTGAATGTTGACCGAATAACGAAAACACAATAAGATTGTTTTAGGTATGTGTTATAAAGTTACACAATCTACTTTAAGTCTTTACTTTTATTTCATTGCACTCAGTTTAAGCTACACAATTTATAACCCTTGAACAGTTTCCATCTCTTTTGTTATAACTTCTCCAATAAACTAGAATGACAATTTTTGATATAAATGTAGCAAAAATACGTGATGAAGAAGTTGTTTCATCTTTTTATTTGGCTTAAGATATAAGATACGAGATTTTTTTCCAGGCAATAAGCCAAAATTGATCAATATTTGAAGACTGTGCGTCTAGTCTATTTCATGCTATGAATACGAAGTCCCCATTACTTGCAAAAAGTTTAATTAAGTTTTCGTTCTTATTGAGTCCACCAGTATCTTCAATCTACAAGATTTTATTACGTAATAGGTTCGAGAAAATAAAGGTTAGTTTCTGCCAGCTTTGCGATAAAATCTAAAAAAACTTTCCGTTTATAGATTTTTTTGATAATATTGCCTGTAATATAAGCAAACTGTGGGAGAACCTTAATGCTTTGTTTTAGTTTTAATCCTTTTAGATTATTTCGTTTTCCGCTGTAAATTGTGTTGTAAAATAATATTTTACACAATGAAAATCTGAAGTAGTAGGATATTTTCTCTTCTGGAAATTGAATTAAATGCGTAATTGGTGGCTTCGTGTTCAAACAATAACCTGTCTGTTCTATTATTTCATTTGCTTTTTAACAATAACATTGCTCGACGTTTCAATGAATCATGTCTTTATTATTTGCCACCACGACGGCTCTCCCTATTACTTTTGACTATAACATTTTATTTTGTCCTTTCTTTTCTTTCCTTGTCAGAGTTATGCCAGCTTTCGAGTTTATTTTTGCATAATTTGATAATATTTGAAGACCTCATTTCAAAAACCACCTTTGTCAAATATTCCATGTATGAGTTAGTTACGCCCCGCTAGTATTTTCTCGTGACTAAACTTGTTTTTGAAGAAATATAAAATATTATCAGAAAGCTTACAAATTCCTCTACAAAATGGCGTAACTAACTCATAACATGACATTTTTGACAAAGGTGATTTTTGAAATAAAGTCTTCATTTGCTTGGCCTTTTTTTGTGATGTAGAACAGAACACATTGTAACGAAAATATGTAAATCAGGAAATATTCGAATCCTTTGATAAAAGGCACCAATAACTATTTAATAATAACTATTCACACTTAAATGATTTTACTCAGTAGACTGGACAAATTAAAGTAGTCTTTGGATTAATAGCAATACGGTTTTGATGTTTGTGTCGGGACACCTCATGTTAAGGTGTCTTTGTGCAAAAAGGCATCGAAATTTGACACTACAATTTTGAGAGAAATATAATTTTAGAGTTTACAGAATTTACAGTGGCCTTAACCGTTGTAACTACAGGAAAACATTCCAAGGTCACTGTAATCAACCTTATAAGTATTTGATAACTACACAGATTTTGTCAAAATGGTATCTAAAGTTAGCTAGAAGGATGACAATACGTGCATTTTATTTTATAGTTCCAGTCGTTGCAATTTCGAGTAAAGATTGAATGACACTTCTAGACCAACTGAGAAATCTAAAACAACAAATTTTCACTTTCTAGATAATTAATTGTCCTCGTCGGAACTGTAAAAAGGTTAACAATGTTCTTAACTTAATACATTACTTGATAATAAATTAAACCCAGAACCGTTCCGTTACGGTCGAATAAAAGGCACTATAATGGCGAGCCTCACAATTTTCCGGCTGGTACTCTTGATATTTTCCTTATCGTACCTTGACTTGTCTGTGATAAACGTGCCGTGAAAATCTTGCAAGTCTCTTTGATAAGAAAATATTACGAAATGCAACGTCAAAAGGAACTGGCAACTTCAAATCCTTCGAGCGAGAGAACCTTTGATCATACAAATCCGATGAATAATTAAATTCGTTTCCGTTCGGGATCGAATCTTTCTACAGAAAGAGCAATGAATGCTTAATTTACCGAATTGATGGTAAGCTGGAACTCGTTTAGAAATCAGAAAGTGTTGTGTTAATTTCGCCTACATGCGGGGATTTAATAACATTACGGATTGAAAAAGGAACACGTTTCCAAAGCTTTTTTTTTTGGGTTGGAAATCATCAAATAACTTCTCCCGCTCTGGGTGGAGCAGGAGGGCGTGTCAGACTTTTACTGACTAAAACCCACCCGTGTTCCCTCAGTTGCCTGTGTGCCAGGGGCCGCCGTATCTCTTTCGAACAACCCGCACCCCTGGCAGGCATCGGCCCTTGTGGACCCCATCAGTTGGTGCTGACATCTCTTTGAGGCGCGCGTGGAACACAACGCGCCGTCGACCCGGGCTTGGTCCTTACCGGACAGCGAGCTACCCATTACTCGCCGTCCGCAAGCCCGTGCCTACGGTGGCCGGGAATCAGCCTGGGATTCCCGACGCCCAAGGCGTCTCCTGCGAAGGCCACGGCTGTGAGGGCGCATGTACTGCATCTCCCTCACGTGCGCCGCTTCCCTCTTTGCGAGCATTACTGCTTCGCTGAAGGAGACGACTGCTTGCCATGCACTCTCGCTCCGTACCATGGCCTGGACCAGGGTCTGACGCGAGAGATCGCCGCTGCCGATCACCTCCACGAACGTTTCCATAGCTGGAGTACGATAGTAGGTTATGACATGTGCACATGCTCGCTTCCTCACTTTGTAATACAAACGTTGAATTATAAACAGAAAACCTAAATACAGGATGTTGAACTTTTTAAACAACAAGTAATGGGTATTATTAAAATTTGAGTTCATCTGCAGTGTGGTTCAGGTGCATGCAGATTTGATATTGTTGTTGAAAATCTATAGTAATTATTTAAGTAAAGCACAGCAGCTGTCTACTGAAATACCTATTTACGGGACATTAAGAATGTTGTCATTACGAAGTTTTTTTCCAAACTACAACTAAATAAATCATTTGTTGAGAGCTTTTTACACAAACCATGATCAATGACGTAAACCCATTGGTAAGTCATTGCAATGTAACTCTTATCTCATTGGAATCCTACTAATATCGCACACCTAGATCTAAAGGGTGCTAAGTCAAAAAAAAAAAATGGGAGTTTTGACTTATGCTTACCACTGAATTCCTTAACTCACTACCTGTCGACCAATAAAACAGATTTTAAAATATTTTTCTAGTAGAACTTGCAAAGCAAATATGTAAACAGATAACTTCTTCAGTGCACAGGAACACGGTTAACAGTTTTTGACCTTTTCTGAAAGAAAGTGCTTTTCTGAGTTAACTCTGCTTAGATCTAGGTGTGAGAATTATTATAAATGTGAAAGTTTGTGTTTATTACTGTTTCACGCAAAAACGGCTGAACGGATTTGAATGAAATTTGGCACACAGGTAGTTTGTAACCTAGAATAACACATAGAATACTTATTATCCGGTACTACGTTCCCGTAGGATAGTTTTTGATCTCCACGCGGGCGAAGCCGCTGGCAAAAGCTAGATGCGCGAGTTTGATAAAACTTTCGGCAATCATTATAATTTAGACCTTACCTCACCGAGATTAAAATTACATTGCAATGACTCACTAATGGTTTTACGCAGATCAAGAATGTCCTATTTTACTGAACATTCATGGCATCGAGAACAATTCCCATTTCTCACCAAATATCTAAGTTCATCTAAGACACAACTTCTCCAACATTATACATCAATCATGGAGACACATGAGGCGCGATAAGCAGTCAATCTGAAGGTATAAAATGCTCATACATACAAATAGATTGTGTTCAGTGAAACACGCATTTTTTTAACAAAGCGACGACTGTCTTTACTAGGTACTCAGGGTGAATTACACCAACGAAACTGATCGCGATCAGCACATCTATGTAAACCGCGTTCAAGAGGTGTTACTATCACTGTTGTTATGGAATATTGACACTGACAGCTCTAGATATTCTTTTCTCTCTCTTGATAGCTATTGACTTTTAGAACGCAGTCTAACAGTTTCATTGGCAAAATAGTCTTTAGCCTGCTGAATGCACTCACTTTGATAAGTTTGATTAAAACAAACGCCTATTCGTATCTTTTGATATTTATATAGATATTATTCGGGATTACGACTATCAGTAAACAAACATATTTCATACTTTGTACTTATTTTGTGTAACTTATTACGCAGTATTGTTGTGGAAAATCGTTTGCATTATTATCATTAATGTTAGGTTATACATTTTGACATCAGATACAATTCATACGACTGTATAAATATACAGTTCTGTGGTTATCGTCGTATATATTTTGAATGCTAATTAACCTCATTAGACCTAATTGACACTCGTATTTGACCAAAAAGTATATAGTCATTCTATCTATTCTATCGAATGTTATTTTCTATTCAAAACCATTTACATTTCACTACACGTTTTACATTCTGAATTGATGACATAAATACGAGAAATTTGACAATGCCGAAATAACAAAACAACGTTATTGATTTCCTTTTCGATTATAGGAAAACACAATGGCTTGTTCAGACTTATGAAAACTGTAATACTAATAACTAACCATACTCCCGACTCACTCTCAAAACTAGTTCCCCATTGCGCGAGCCAAGATAAATGATATTGACTTCAGGTTACACATTACGACGTACTGCGCACGACTCTGTTGAAGCCAGGTTAAAACTGTTCCATTTATACTTTAAGTTTAAAATAATTGAAGTTCAGGTTTGAAGTGTGTTTTTTTAGAACTGCTGTTACTGTGTTACTGCTTCGTGAACATAAAAAGAATAACAGTTTGGGGATAAAAGTGTAGTGATTAACAAGAACATTCTTGTTTCAGGTAATGTGGCTACTATTGGACATTATTCCTACCATAACACGCTCCTAGTGGTACCCGTAAGTAAACAGATAACACAGTTTGAAATATGGTAGTAAGTAAGGCGAAGCTATCTAAGTCATAATTTTCCTGCCCTTATCCCAATTTATGTGTGGTCGGCTTCATTAAACGGACAGAAAAATAATTAGAATAGTCTTTATTATGTATACCGTATGAATCACACAATTAGAAGTAGGATTTTTACTTATGGTAATAAAATGCGGTCTTATAGCTAAAAGCGATCTTTAAAAGACTTCCATACTTATCTATTAGTATGCGTACACACACGAGTGGCATGTTGTCGGTGGCTGCAGGTGTCTCTGGCGTTGACGCGTGTCACTCATGTGTATGAGCACTGAGACGTCAACTTTGTAGTCACCCCCTATCTAGCCATCCATCGTCTATTTTTTATTCCACATTCATACTCAAAAACTTTCCTCACTACGATGCTGGCTAGTTATCGATCAATTATTCCACCTCCACCTTCTCAATGGAACAGTCATGAAAATACATTAAATCATGTTATAATTTAGGTTCACAGAGGCTCTCCATAATATGCCCTAATAAAAACATAGCCCATTCGTCCTACTTATCATAAACCACACATAAGAAGCCATCATTGCATCACATCTGTACATAACTTGTTTTTAGAAATACATAAATTACCGGCAGGACTCACCACTTCCTGGTGTATAACATTCACTTCCTTAAGACGTTACTTTGTTTTGTAGTTCATTTATTTTTACATTTTATGGAGCTTTTTGCCTAAATGATCAAAAAGGCCGAATTAATAAATCGTAGACGACACGCACGAGTGACACGCTTCAACGGCACTTAGATGGTTTAGTTTACTGTTACAGCAGCTGCTTGAGTAACCTTACTTTAATTTCGTATTTATCTACTATATTAAAATGGAAATATCTTACAACAAAGTCCAGGTAATATCAAGCTTCTGTGACTCTCGTTTCCATGAATTTCTCTCATATTGTTTGTATGCGTTTTTGCCCAACTTGTAACAATTAAACTTTATTACGAACGTATGACCATAAAAGTTCAAAAAGTATCATCAAAGTTTTGAATGACTGTCGAAACAAAAGTAGTTTCGGGGTCATTTTTTTTGCTTACCACCCTATTGGTTTTTTCATTACCAACTAACTTCCCAGAGTACAATACTACACTAACTAAACTATGAATTAAGTTCAGATAATCAATAAAGCCCTAAAGTAATTTTCTTATCGGAACACTGAAGCAAGATGCTTATATAAATGCAAATCTCTGTCGTATGATTAATTCAGGAAAGCAGTTTTAATATCCTTCTTAAAAATCGCTTAAAAATGGAATTAATTCCGCGCGATGAAACGTTCCGTAGCAAATGGGTTTTTAAAACGGTTCAACCTAATGGGTAAAATATTTTTACTCTTTTTCAAATTTCGTTGACTCCTAATAGATTTTTTTAGCAACTTGTCATGACAATCGAGGATTGTCAAGTACCTGTTTATTGTTTTAAAACTTGATTGATAAAAAGCTTTAAGTACTTTCAAAGTTACGTTACAAAAAAACCATTTTATTTGATCTGAAATTAACTTTCTTAAAATTGGAAATTTACTGTTAGAAAAATTCGTAATTAGGTAAGCATATATAAACAAAGTTACTTACAAAGAATCCCTGGCTACGCCAAAACAAAACATAAAGAACACTATTTCTGGTACCAGGAAGGTTTTAGCGAGCTTAGAGAATGTTTTTCTTACAGCAAACTTGTTATTGCATAATGCATGAGCTTATCGAGGATTCTCAAACCAATAGTGCTCTGGGAGTTATCAAACGGCGCAAAACTCGACTGGGCGACGAGTTGAAGGAAATGTAAGCAAGTTTTTAAAAAGCTGATTATGATAAAATGTTTTTTTTTTTTAAATATCGGTTCGAATAAACAAGATTTTATAAAAAATATTTCATCTGCAAGTTTAACATAAATGTGGTTGTCGAAATGTTGAGTTGCCGTTGTTTACGACACGTCTGTGCTAAGCCAGCGTAACTGCGTAGCACTTAGCGTCGGCGTAGACCCACTACCTAGGCCGTAGCGAAGGTACAAAGTATAAATTAAAAAGTATAAATTAGAAAGTACCCGTTCAAACTATAATTAAAAAAAATTACATGAGCACTAAGGCAGAGCTCGTGAGCCTATTTTTTTTTTTTTCTGTGTGGGAAATCATCAAATAACTTCCCTCTCGCTCCGTACCATGGCCTGGACCAGGGTCGGACGCGAGAGATCGCCGCCGCCGATCACCTCCACGAGGACACGGCGTTGCTCCGCCCAAGCTGGGCAGACCTCCACCGTATGCTCCACCGTGTCCTCTGGGCGATCTTCGCAATGGAAACACCCGGGCGTTTCCTCCCACCCTATCCGAAACAGGAACCTCCCGAAACAGCCATGTCCGGTGAGGACCTGTGTCAGGCGGAAGGTGAGGACGCCATGCCGCCTCTCTAGCCACTCCTCAAAGAGGGGACTTACCGCCGCAATCGCGGCGTGCCCAGCACTGGCTCGTGAGCCTATTAAGTCGTCAGTTCAACCCGTCAAGCTCGTAACGTAATGTTTCAAATGCTTTCCTTTTAATTATGTACATGGTACTGTGTGTACTCCCCTGAGGGAACCCCTTGTTATTAACTATGTTCCACCGTTTTAGTAGTATCATGTTGTTATGTGATACATTATTTAGGATGTTAAGAGTATTATAGCTACTCTGAGCATTACCTCCCTAGCCTGCCTATGTCGAAAGGACGACTAAGTTCCTGCTACAAACATTCATTTTTGTCCTTTTGCACTAACCTCAAGTGCTTATAAACTACCATTCATAAAAATTATACTTACGTAGCACAAAGTTAAAAACATGTGACTAAAAAGCCTTTTCCGAGGCGAGTGTCGTCTTTTTGACCTCCGACCGCCTCGAGCGACTCAGAACCGTTCACCCTCGCGTCCCTGAGACGCGGCACAAACCATATCTGGAGGAAAATACAACACAAGCTTAAAAAATGTGTCGTATACCTTAATAACTTCTTTTAAAAACTTTAGAATCAAGCATTCTTGGGAAATATATATTATGCCTCGCTCCGTATTGCAGCATCAAGGTCAGTTCTCTGACTTAATGAAAGATCTTCAGGTGTGACTGCTTCTTTAAACACATTTGTTCCTTAATTGTTGCGAGTCTTTGAAGCACTGCTAAGGTTTAGAACAATGAAGTTTTACTTATGGATAACCTTTTGGCGATCGTAAGAGTTATATTTATAGAAAAACAGCGTTCCGATACGTTAATTAAAGCACCATTATCTTCTAATTGCTCTGAAAAAATTATAGAAAAAATAAACTCGGGCTATAGCAAACAAACGTGAATCATTATCGGCTTACATAGTGCGAAAATAACTAGTTTATTATATCTTGAACATTATTTTTTGTACAAAAGGGTCGAGTGTTTCGCACTGCGGTATGTAGTTGCTACATGATTAATCTGTCATAGCACAATTTATTACAAGCAACTAGTACAATACACTAGAGGGAATTTCACAACAGTATGTGTATCATAATGTGCAGAAACAATAGCTGTTGTGTAATGTGTGGTTTGACAGTTGATTAAACTTTTATCTAGTTTCTTTTTTGGGTGGGAAATCATCAAACAAAACCCGCTCCCGCTCTGGATGGAGCAGGGGGTCGTGTCAGTTTTTTACTGACTAAAACCCACCCGTGTTCCCTCAGTTGCCTGTGTGCCAAGGGCCGCGGTATCTCTTTTGAAGAACCTTCACCCCAGGCAGGCATCGGTCCTTGCGGGCCCCACCAGTTGGTGCTGACATCTCTGTGAGACGCGCATGGGACACAACGCACCGTCGACCCGGGCTTGGACCTTACCGTACAACGAGCTACCCATTACTCGCCGTCCGCAAGCCCGCGCACTTCTCTCTAGTTTATGTTCATAAAATAGCCCAATTATTTGCTCTCTTATACGTGATCTTAAACAAGACTTAAACAGAATAATTATTTATTGGTCATAGTTGGTTACTAGCTAACTAGCGAATATTATCATTATTTAGTCACACATAGTCTCGAATTCTGTAGTTCGAAGCTAACGAATAGATTCAACAGTATTTATTAATTATCTATAAATATATTCATACAATAATTGTAAGTCATATTGTTCCTATACACATTGTTCGCAGCATTTTTCGACGTATTGACATTACTATAGTATTAACATATACAACCTCATACATAAAACAGCCTTTGACTTTTTGGCCGAAAATACACCAAGAAAGTGTATAATATTATTGACAGATCCCTTCCGTAATAACGTTACATCGTTTTCCGGAACTTAAGTCACTTTATTTCCAACAGTATAGGTAACTTTCACGACGGTTTCAAGATGGTTGGTTTCAATTTTTGACGTGACCTTAATTATTCCTTTGGAAGATTACTATGCGTAAATATATGTACAAAGCATCACTATCAACTAAAAAAAGAAATTTCGTGATTCAACCTCTCGTTCTGTAACTAACTCTTGTACAATATTACATAAAATTAAAATTGTATATATCGGCAACCTCTTTCTACTAACCTACTATTGGTAAAATCAGAAGTTTTGAAATTCAAAACATTCAAATCCCTAAAGTTCTGAATAAAACAATCGTTATGTCCATGCTGTATGACATTTCCGACACTGTAGTTTATCCAGCGTCCACGCGTCGCTGAGAACAACATGCATTATTCAACGTATGCCGCACCTGCTCCTATTTGTAGCCTCTTACAGCTCATCTGAACTTAAGCCTCGTCTACCAAGTAGGAACGCGTTACATTGCTTATTCCACCTCCTTGCACGCTATTTACTTGTGCAGTTCCGTTTGACTTCGAGTCGGATTTGAATGTGTTAGAGGAAAAGTTTTATTACTTGGTTACGTGGACTCGAAATTGCCATAGCGATGTCAAAGTGAGCATTGTGGCTTACTTGAAATGTTTTTTTTTTCACTAACTTACTTTCGTTTTTACATGGGCTACCTTATAAACAGGGCGCGGCAGCTCGTTTAATGAAACCATAGTGACTTCTAAGTCAACGCCAAAACTTTTGCTATCGAACCACGAGTTATCCTCAAGTCAGATAGTACACCCGTGTCAGAAACAGCACCGTTTACGAGTTAATTGCCCATCTGTTGCCTGTAATTTTTCGAACATATTTTCGGACGTGTTCAAATCGCTGACTAAGTAGAGATAGTCATCAAATGTATGTGCTAATGGATCTGACATAACTGAGTTTACAAAAACCCGGGCAAAAGAATCGGGCATCTTTAGGTATTTATATTTTAAACTATAATTAAAGCATGGCACCGAGGATAGTACAATTACAAATCCTTCACATCGTTGATTAATTACAAGGATAATGGGTCAAAATAAACATCTTATTGCTATAGCTAAGACAGCAAGACCTTCAAATCGACCAACCATACCCATAAGTTTTGCCTCAATTTCCTATCGCGTCAACGTCGTTGCTAAAAAAACTAAATCCTATTGCAGTTTACTGGAACTTTCTGGTTCGATCCTCAATATAAAGAGATGGGTTTGGCGCTCGTCCTACTTGTGACATACATATAACTTGCACACAATCACTGGCTTTTCTTCGCGCATATAAATAACTAGGACACCGACTGTATTATTCTTACAGTACAGTCCGCAACGTGTGTTTAAATTGTAAAATGCTTTTTACGTTGAAATGGTCAGAAGCTAACGTTGAGAGTAGGTGCGATAATATTTAGTGTTGTACTACTTAAATACTAGAAAGAGTGCAGGACGGTTCACCATCAATGTTGAACTAGTAGATAGCAAGTCGGAAAAAATTGCTTGGTCGCACTTCCTGTTTTACTTTTCCTGAACAAACATCAAAGACAGGAAATACAATCAAATGACGGTTTTTGAGTTTTCTAGTAATTCCGCCCGAAAAGCAGTCAAATAAAATGTTGTTTTGTTTTTTGGAAATGATTGCGAACTTGGTGCGGCTGTCCCTCAATTTTTAAATAAACGTAATTAATAAATTCACCATTTAGTAAGTGTTCTTACAATATAAGTTCCAATATTGAACACTTCTACTGTTAGCCGGAACGGCACTCTAACTGTGTAAAAGACTTTCAATCACAATCTGGATCATTGTGAAGGAAATTGTTGGAGCCCTTATAGATATTTTTTTAACATAAGGATATGTTAGAAAAATTTATCTGCTCAACAACGTAAATAACGCAATAAATGTTGTTGAACTGTTAAAAATTAAAGCCACCGCCAGTGTTAGTGCGTTAAGCATTTACCCCACTGGTCAGTATTTGTAAATGAATAGGTACTCCATTGATCATCCGCCAAGATAAGATACCCGGAGCCTCAGTAATCAACAGATGGCGAGTCAATGGAAATTCCTTTCCCGAGCAACCTTTGAATTAATTCAATAAGTTGGTTCACTTAACTTTTAATTAAATACCCTTATAACTCTCCTCTCTAGTAACATTACTGGGCATTTCAAGGCAATGACAGAGTGTTGTGTTTTGTTGTTAATGTAAAGTTACTGATGCCTGGAAGAGCACTTCCGTAACAGGTTTTCTAAGGGCCGTCATGAATATCTGTAATTTTCACCGGTATGAAAAACTTAAACTGACTTAATATGAGGAGAATTCTGTTAAGTTATAAATGGAATAAACTTGGCATGTTATCCACCTGCGTAATTGTTTCTCTAGAGAAACTCCATCCGAACCCAATTATATTGTCCTAGCTGTAAGGCAGCTAGCACAATAGAATACGGTCATCCGTAATCATTGTATGGTACGGGGAGATTGCAGTGGTAGGGGTGTACTTCTCCCCGAGCCGAACTCTTGCCGAGTTCCACAACTCCCTTGCGGAGTTGAGAGACGTCGTCGTCGGAATCCGTTCCCTCCCGGTACTGGTCCTCGGGGACTTCAATGCCAAGAACTTGGCTTGGGGTTCCCGGTTGACGGATGTGCGGGGTAGGATGGTGGAGGACTGGGCTTTAGAGGTGGGCTTGGCCGTCCTAAACCAGGGTTCTGTCGCTACGTGTGTGCGGATGCGGGGTGAGTTGGAGGTGGACATTTCGTTCGCCAGCCCCGCTCTGTCACCGCGTGTCGTCGACTGGGGCGTCATGGAGGGGGTGGAGACGTATTCCGACCAGTACATCCGGTTTGACGTCTCCGCCCAGACCTCGAGCGCGCCGGTCCAACAGGCCCCGTGTGGTCTGCGGTGGGCGCTGAAGCGGCTGGACCGGGGGCACCTCCTGGAAGCCTCGATCATGCAGGCCTGGGCGTCACCACCGGACAGGCCTGCCGATATCAACGACGAGGTGGAGTGGTTCCGGGAGGCCATGTACGAGGCGAGGTATGCGACGTGGCAATGCCCCGGGTCCAGCCAGGACGCGCTTCACGCCAGGTGTACTGGTGGTCATCGGAGCTCACAGCTCTGCGCGAGGCGTGCGTTGCTGCGCGGCACCGGTACACCAGGCACCGCAGGCTCCGTATCCGCCCTCCGGATACGGAAGCTATTCAGGCGGAGCTGTACGAGGGGTACAGAGCGGCGAAGACCACCCTCCAAGTGGAGATCCTGCGGGCCAGGTTACTGGCCCGCGAGGAAGAATCGCTGGAGACTCTGAACAGAGACCCGTGGGGACGCCCCTACAAAACGGTGTGGGATAAGATCCGCCCGTGGGCTCCCCCGCTGACCCAGAGTCTCTGGCCTCAGCTCGTGCAGGACGTGGTGAGCGCTCCTTTTCCCTCGCGAAGGGAACATGCTCCCCCGCCCATGGCTCCGCCTCCTGCGTTGCCCGATGCGGACCACACCGACGACGACGACGATGCTCCAGAGGTGACCGAGGTAGAATTGAGAGTGGCGGTACGTAGGCTGAATGCCAAGAATACCGCCCCAGGACCCGACGGCTTGCCTGGAAAAATGCGTTCAACACCCTGCCCTGGAGTTGCATCAGGGAGGCATTCCGGTATCACCGGATGCCGACCTACCTCTGTCGTGTGGTCGAGGCCTACTTGACGGACAGGGCCGTCATCTACCTCGGTCACCAAGGAGTGTGGAACCGGCGAGAGATGTCATGCGGTGTCCCACAGGGTTCGGTCCTGGGGCCGCATCTGTGGGACATCGGGTACGACTGGGTGCTGCGCGCCGACCTCCATAGCGGTCCTGGCGCAGGGGAGGTCGTACCAGGCGGTGGCCGACTTAGCGGCACGCGGGGTTGCGACAATCGTGGATAGGATTCGGCAACTGGGACTCGAGGTGGCCTTGCACAAGTCCGAGGCCATGTGGTTTCATGGTACTCGGAATGCGCCACCGACGGGTTCCCGGATACCGTTGGGAGGGGTTCACATCGGCGTCGAATCGACGATGAAGTACCTAGGACTCGTCCTCGACAGCCGGTGGAACTTCACGGAGCACTTCCGACGTTTGGCTGTCAGACTGGAGCGGGCCGGGGCTGCCTTGAAGCGGCTCCTGCCCAATCTAGGGGGGCCAAACGCCTCCTGCCGGAGGCGCTACGCAGGGGTCGTGCGGGCCATGGCCCTATACGGGGCACCGGTGTGGGTGCCTACATTGAGGCACCAACCAGCACGCTGGTTGAAGGCGGCCCATAGGGTCATGGCCATCCGGATGATTTGGGGATACCGCACGATCTCCGGTGAGGCGGCGGGCCTCCTTGCCGGATTGCCGCCATGGGATCTGGAGGCAAAGGTCCTCGCGCACACTTGGGAGTGGCGCGAGGAGGCCAAACGCCAGGGCGTACCTCCGCTGCTGCGGGAAATCGCGGCACGGCGGACAGAGCTCCGGCAGGATCTCGTGGCGACGTGGAAAGTGCGATTGTCGCAAGCCAGTGCTGGGCACGCCACGATCGCGGCGGTAAGTCCCCTCTTTGATGAGTGGCTTGAGAGGCGACATGGCATCCTCACCTTCCGCCTGACACAGATCCTCACCAGACACGGCTGTTTCGGGAGGTTCTTATTTCAGATAGGGCGGGAGGAAACGCCCGGGTGTTTCCATTGCGAAGATCACCCTGAGGACACGGTGGAGCATACGGTGGAGGTCTGCCCGGCTTGGGCGGAGAACCGCCTTGTCCTCGTGGAGGTGATCGGCGGCGGTGATCTCTCGCATCCGACCCTGGTCCAGGCCATGGTACGGAGCGAGAGTGCACGGCTAGCAGTCGCCTCCTTCAGCGAAGCAGTTATGCTCGCAAAGAGGGAGGCGGCGCACGTGAGGGAGATGCAGTACATGCGCCCTCACAGCCGTGGCCTTCGCAGAAGACGCCCTGGGCGTCGGAATTCCCAGGCTGATTCCTGGCCACCGGGAACGTGTGTATACTAAGTATGTTAAAGAAATATAATCTGACTGATAAATAAAAAAATCTAAATAACCTAGAACAAAATAACTACTCTCTAATACACAATTATTACAGAAAATCCAATCGGTTTTTTTATGGCATCCTAACAAACCTTTTGCTCTATCTTACAAGAAAGAAAATCCTCATTCTTGTTCAAAATGAGAAAATAAACTGAGTTAGTAAAATCCTATTGCATTAGGGCTTTATTCTTCGTCTCATGCGGTAGGCATATTCTAGGAACGTGTTTGAATGTGCTACAAACAGCCTCTTATAAATTTCAGAAATTTTCCGACTGATATAAAATTCCTTTACTGTTGAAAACCTAGCACTAGATAATTTTTGTGGAAGCTTTAAGTAATCAGTACTGGCAGTTAAGAGGCAAGTGGGATTTACTATTCGCGGAGAATATTTTAGCATTTTGCTGGTGAAAAGTGGTCTGTGGTTATGTTGTTCGCTTTAAAGCGAGCCGGTCATCTATTTGAGCCTTAAAGGAAAAAGGTTTAAATATCAGCATCAGAGACATCGGACATAGTTACGTTTTAATTGGTATTATGCCTATACATTTTCAGATGGCAATTTAGACATTCATTAGATGGCATTTTTTTGGCATTTATCTCGGTACAATTAATTTGATGTTGTCTCTAAAGAGGATTCAAAATCAATTATGACACAATACATAGAAGAGCTTCAGAGAAATACTTTTAAATTAACTTGTTACTTTTATTGAAGCATAAACGAATGAGGATAGGAGTGAACGACGGCGATATTTAAAGATAAAAACCAATACGGGCTTAAAAACTCGAGTGGTGGTGGTGGTGTTGGTGATAAGTAGTCTTAGAAATATATTTAAGTAAACAAGCTCTACTCCAAAGCTGCAGCTTGGTCACCCATCCACGAACCGACCGCGGCTAGCGTAGCTTAACCTTCCATTGACCCGCAAGGCTGTCGGTTAGGCTGGTTATTTTGATGACAAAAAAACCTATCGCAAAGAAACTAAGCCCTCCAAATAAAACAATAAGTAACCGCCAACTCAAGTGCACTACTTTTCCGTACAATGGACGAAAAGATACTGAATTACGAAAGTAAAACGGTCATCGCATCTGTCAATAACCCCAAAGCTCGAGTCAGTGATTCCCGTGCAAACTCTCGTAACTTTGAAGTTTTTTTTGGTTACCCGATAAAGTGCCTTCAAGGTTTCTTGAGCAAACCCTCATGTCTTTATTACTACGGCCTTTTTAAGGGTCTGATTTTAGCATAGTTGTCACCGTACGAAGCGTACGCTGACGATGACCCTCAAAAGACGGTGCATTATATTAATATACTGTCTGTGACGGTGACCACAGGTGACTCATTATATTCGGTCATAATTACATCACTATTTTGGTATAATTCCGGTGTAGGTAAGGAGTTTAATAAAAAGATTACGTACTATCGAATGTCGTATCGTAAATCACATCCTGCCCATTTTTTTTCCATGTTATTAGATTTTTTTTTTTTATCCTAATGGCTTTTCAATATTTTTGAGAGCAAGTGGCGAGTGTTTCTGAAATAAAAAAGGTTGTATGTTAAAACCTTTTTGTTAAAAAATATTTTTGCTTTACAGTGTACGTATTTTACATATATTATATTGCATTTTGCAATTATGATTATTTCCATAATGTACGTATGTGCATACCTTCTAACTAAAATTAAACACAATGCCCAATTGAAAATTTCATACTACCTGCCTACTGAAAAGTATTGCTCCGATCTGTAAGCACTATCGTGTTCGGCTAAAGGATCGCTTTTGTATATTATTTAGGTACTTACCTATGTGTTTTTTCACTACTCCGACTCTAGATTACTCTAGATGGTATTCCTCGGAATACCACACAACCTATTACCATGCTTATGCCCAATGTTAATGCTGTAGAGAGATCTTTAGCCACACAAATGTTTTAAAGAACGTGCAAAATATATTTACTATTGATATTCCTTTGTTTCACCATGCAAGACGATATTTTTAAGATTCATAATTATAATATTCAAACCAAAGCCTGTAGACCGCGTCTGTTATTGGACCTCTCCCGGGAGCAAACACTATCAGAGAAGAAAATAATCTGGAACAACCGGTATAAATAAAACGGTTTTATTAACCTCCCCAGAGTTATTTCATTATCCTTCCAAAAGTTACTGCTTACAAAATAAGGTAAAATTAGAGTAGGTACTGCGTTGGTACCTACACAAACTTGGCCGGGTATTTAGTACAAGCAAAAGTTACTCAAAGCTGTGAGCTTAGTACCTAGTTACTCTGACCTTTCTTTTATGGCGACCTTTTGTCCTGAATTCGTGTGTAACAAAGCACATACAGCTGAAAATTGGAAAGCCCTCGGGAATAAAAGAAAAACAATCTTGTAAAAGTACCAGCTTTTTCGTATACATCAAAATGCGAAGAAATACTTAAAAAAAAAAGAGCAGTAGGAATTCCATATCATTAAGTCCAGCACTTAAATCCCCTCACACCATGTGCTGTCACCGCGATGTTGGTATTTGTTGCGGCGAGCCGCCGGTATGCCCCCCGGGCCGCAATATACCCGCAGATTTATACCAGGGCTTTTGGCATTCCGCTTCAACTGCATCAAAGTCTGGGTCAAATAGGTTTATCGCTTTGACCGAGCCCGCTCAATATTGTGAGTTTTAATGTAAAGTTAATCTGCAGAAGAATGTGGCCAAATAGGTTTGGTCACTATGTTCTTCTAATTCTACTTTTACTTCTAATTCTCTTCAAACAACTACATACTTGACTGTAGGTATTCAATTATACGTTGGTAATATATTTTCGTATGATAAATAAACGGGTTTACCCCTGGGCTTTATTATAGTCCGGCCGTCCGTCCGCACACTTACTGCCTCATAATTAAAGACAGTGTTTGGTCACACCACAGAACTCACTGAATATTGTATGCGCTGAGTGCTCAGCGAATTAGTTCTCATTTTCTAACCTCAGGGGAATCTGTACCTATGCCCATTGGGATAATTATCCCCACTAATGTACCTGTAAACAAACCCACTTTGTAAAGATGTAGTTTCACGCCGACTGAATTTCCACCAACAAGGCACCATTAAATATTAACAAGTGATCACAACTTGAGTTCTTCTCGTTCTTCGGTGACGAGAATCTAGTTTAAATGTATAGCTGTAGGTTCCTATTGAAGTTAAGGAAGATTTTCCTAGACTAACGAATGAAGTGCTTTTCTTATTGATAGCTTGAAATTCAGCCAACGAGGAAAGTTCTGCGTAAAACGAATTAGTTAAAACTAATTAGTTGAATCAATTCATCAACTCGAACGCGGATCGTGACTGTTGCGTATAATCTAGAATGAATGCAGCTCTCAATAGCTTCGTCGGAGTTTACTGAAGTAGCCGCCAAGTTAACGTTTCTATTTATAACACACTTATAAATAGAAACGTTAACTTGGCGGCTACAGGGCTTTACTTGGACGAGAAACAAAGCTAAAATTCTTTGCGTGTAAAAAAAAAACTGGCTCGAATTTTCGATTATTCAAATTATCTTTAAGTCTAGCGGGAAGGCTCAGTTCGGCCGCCAACACGCACCATCAGGAAAGTAAGACAATACACTGACGTTGATACAGCTCGGTTAGTTTATTTTAGTTATTTTCACAGTGTTACGTCCTACGGCATTCTGCTGTGGGGCAACGCCGCTGACATTCAAGATATTTGTGTTCTTCAAAAACGAGTTGTTGGAGCAATTTGCCAACTAGGTGCTAGAGTTTCTCTGAGAGATTTTTTAAAGATAATGGGATTCTCACGGTTTTTTTTTTTTTTGGGTGGGGAATCATCAAATAACTTCTCCCGCTCTGGGCGGAGCGGGAAGGCGTGTCAGACTTTTACTGACTAAAACCCACCCGTGTTCCCTCAGTTGCCTGTGTGCCCGGGGCGGCGGTATCTCTTTTGAACAACCCGCACCCCTGGCAGGGATTCTCACGGTGGCATCGCAATTCATCTTCACCAACATCTTACATATATTAGGCAAAATATACACTTTTATACTAAAAACAGTGACATTCATAATAAGAAATAAGGTCAAATTACGTGTTCCCTTTCACCGGCTTCATAAGGTTCATAACTCATTTGTTGGTCTTGGTATAACCTTTTATAACAAGCTTCCCTCTTCTTTGCTAGATTTGCGTTTTAATGAGTGTACAATAGTAAAATCCACCCTTTGTTCAAAGGCATACATACTATTTTATCAACGACTACCTAAACTATAAGAATTGTTGGTAGCTGTGATTAATTCAAGACACTGTTTATGTTCTTTCGGCAGAATTAGCTTACCTACTGACAGGTAATATAATGATGTTCTACAACAAATATACAGATAGTTCAGTTTATTTTTATTTATTGTTGACTTAATCTACTCTATACTATGTTTTTTAATGAGTTGTATTGCAATATATAGTTAGCTAGCGACCTCAACTATTCATATTATTCTTGCCAGTGCCACCGGCAGCAAGTTCGTCATGCTCCCTTAGATCTCACTGCTTGCGGTAGCGCCGGGGGTCGGGATGTCTCCTTCCCTCAAACATGGCGAAGGGGGCGAGGGTAGCGGGTGATCTTTGCGTTATGCTCTTGAATGGGTGGTGCTTGTGGTGACTGGTCGTCTTGCTGACCATGGTTTTGTTATTGTTAAATGTATTAACTTTTTATTAATTTTATTCCAAAGGTCCTAGTTTTACTTTTGTTACTTCAAGTTATAGCTATATTTACATAGCGCAGAGTTACATATGTAAGCGGGCACGCCCTGTATGCCTGGAGGCTTTTATTTAGATTGTAATCAGTTGTTTACGTTTTTATTTATATTTATGAATAATTATTTCTGCTTAAGTACCAATCGTTTTCAATGTTTTGTTGGTACCTATATTGGCGTGTGCTAGCTGACATATGGAAAATTTAATGTTATTTTTGTGTTTCGTAATGTTAATTACCTACTATTGTTTAGAATCAAGTTCTTCTAACTTTACAAACAGCTGTGCTGCTGGGGAGTTTGTTGCGCCACTTCTTCCCAGCTAAAGCACTAGGAAGTGGTGAATTTCGGGTGTTTTGAGGGGACTGTCTTATGTAATTTTGACGTTCAAAAAGAGCTGACTCTCAGCCTAGTTTGAATAAATGACTTATGATATTGATTTTTTCATTTCTTTGTTTTTGATAATTTGTTATTTGCTATTAATGCTTTGTTTAGTGATGATAATAATTATCTTAAAATGACGACGGGTAATTGATTTTATATAAAAAAAATAGGATATACATGATCAAATTTGAACAAGTGTGCAAACTGTAACCATGAATTCAGCATAGCATACTAGACCCCGCGCTACGCTAAGGGTCGCGTAAAAATTTTTCGTCGGTTGTACAAAAAAAAAAACAACTATGCCATACATTTTGACAGCGTAGGTATTGTAGTTTTCTATGAAACAGGTGAGTTTTTTTTGTATAACCGAAAAAAAATTTGTAGACCGACATTTCTTTGGCCTAGAATGATATGCTGAATTCATGGTTACAGTTTGCGCACTGGTTAAAATTTTATTCTGTATACAAAGGAGGCGTCTAACGATCAGGTATGCCTAACAATATCTTTGGTTACTAATTCAGAATCTGCATTAATTAAGAAATCTGAGTAATGTGTTTTTCGCACGGTTATGATGTCTGCACAGTTTTGAACGACACACCTGGAAGTAAGTTGGAAAAACTAGGGGTATGTATAATCAGCACGCTATTGAAGTCAAAACTTGATGGGCTCGTGACAGAACTGCCAATGTACTTTAACATACACTAGCTCATAATAGCAATCTGAACAACTTGAATAAAAATATCTATAAGAGAATCTACTTATTCCTTATTATTTTGGGTCCAGTTTTTTTAATGGATTGTTGTGCAATTTTTCGATCAATTACATAACTTACCATGAACTTCTTTTCAGATTTTTTATATCCGTACCGTCGGCGCATATTTTTTCTCATTTCCCCAGTTTGTAATAAATCGTCGCATCCCTCGTGCCAACGAGCATGGTAAACTTTAGCAAATGTGGAACGTTTTCACATCTTTTTTCTGCCTAGTCATTTAATTTAAACCCATCCAAATGGTAGAATATTTCCATGGTTTTTTTTTGTTGGGTTGGGAAATCATCAAATATCTTCTCCCGCTCTGGGTGGAGCAAGAGGGCGTGTCAGACTTTTACTGACTAAAACCCAGCCGCGTTCCTTCAGTTGCCTATGAACAACCCGTACCCCTAGCAGATGTTTCCATGGTTGAGGATAGAATGCACTCAATTTTTTAGGGTAGATAAGTGCTAACACTATCCAAGTATGTAGTACTCGAAACGTTAGACTCCAATACAAGCTACATAATCTTCTATAAGAATAAAAAATAAAGTTGTTTCGAAAACACTTAAAGTGCTTTTTATAGACAGGACAGAAGACTCTGTCCTGTCATCGGGTCAGCTAGTTAAATATCTACAGTTCAACCGGATGCGTTCCTGACACCTGTCATTGCCAATATTTAATTAATAAAGATCAAATTCGCAAAACATGTTTTCGGTTTTATGGAATTGACGGGTGTCCCTCGCGGCCGGACTGTTACGATTCGTCAAGTTGCCAAACGGGTACCTCCGACAAGAAAATATTAATTTTTCCCATGACTGTTACGCCGTTACCCAAAACGGTACCAAAATCATACGATCATGGATCCAAAAGTGCCCTCGAAATTGCTCGTCTCTGATAACTGCACTACACAGTCATTTTTACTACTAAACTCATCTATCGCAATTAGTGGCTTTTGCTCTCAAATAAAAATAAAAAAACTTTCACAACTTGAACGGAAATCTCTCTCTATTTAATTGCAAGCTTACAATTCAATAGAATTATAAATAAATTGCCTATATGTCCTTAAAAAATGTACACCAGTTTGTTTCTACATTATCCTGTCGTGATAGCCACATTCGCACATTAGGTACATACTTCGCTTATTAACAAGCAGTTCCTTAGTTCGTCCCGTTTTTCTTGTAGACTCCAGTGCGGGGGAGGCTGACGAATATCTTCATAAATAATTCTACAGAGCGTTTCTTTGACGTACTCGTATGTTTTCTTTTTGTTAAATTGAAAATGAGGCTGCCAAATAAGAAAAAAATGTTACGGTGACCTTTATCTGAATTTTGTTCGAGTATATCTGGATTTTTATCTCCATAATGATGAATATATCGAGGGTTCACGGGCTATTTGTATTAAGCGACAACCTGGCCGATATTTAGTTATATTTTATTCGGTATCGCCAGATTTTTCTGCGCCGGTTTCATGGCGATCTGAGCACTTTGTGTCGCTTGAAACATCAGTAAATTTAGGTCTAGTTTGAATCTGATTTGATATAAGCGACACAAATTTTGTACAATTTTAATAAAGATGGACTTCATACAGACAAAATATTTTGTGATTTTGACTTAAGCTGTTTGTCCTGACATAAATTTCGTAACATAGGGCGTTTGAATCGTTTTGCCTGCATCTGAAAATCCATACTTAATGTCGCCTAAAACATTTAGCCTGCACCTGAAATCCATATAGTCGGTCACTTAAAACATTTAGCCTGCACCTCAAATTTATACCTTATTGTCATGTTGTGTAATTATAATACGTACGGGCGCTTAAAACATTTTGATCTTCAATCCGAATTCTTTTTACTCGGTGATCGAACTCTTTTTCTTGAACCAATTTAATAAATATCTGTCAAACTCAAACTCAACTCAAAGCATTTATTTCAAATAAACCAATTACAGGCACTTTTGAATTGTCAAGGACGGTGAGTTAGAAAGATGAAGCTATTTGCCCATTCCAAAGCGTAGGTACCTATGGAGAAGAACGGGCAAGAAACTCCATGGACACTCTTTTAAAATCATGGTATTGTTACAAAAAGTTGGTTACATCATTATGTTGAAATTATCAATGTGAGAACGATGTAAAAAGACGTGCACATTAAAGCGTCCGTAATAATTAAAACAAAAATAAAATAACAATTCAGAAATTAAAATAAGCCGTGGGAGCTAGGAGATGACCAGTCCCTACTGGCGGCGCCCGTTCACGAACATGACTTGTGGATCAGCACCATTCAGCTCAACCATTTTGAAGGGAACTTAATGATCCAACACACACGCCACCACCAGCGAGACATTTGAGTGAGCAAGGCATACTCTCAGCTGCCAGGGCACATTCAAGTCAATGAAAGACGTACCCTGTATATGGTAGCTTTATAGTAGGAACATAGTGCTGACATATATGCTATGCAATTATACAATACTAGAAGTTTGAATTTATACAATGCAAAGCTATCTAGTCTTTTACAGTCTTCAGCAGCTCCAACAACGTTTTCAAATGCTAATCAATTTGGTTTAAAGCTACCTGTCGCATTAAACATAACGAAACTGTATGTGGTGGAAGTTAAAACATTTTTCCTGTATCGGAATTAGGAAAATTATGTTCGTTAAGATAGTCAACATTTTGTATGAATCGTTTGCCCGATGACGGCTAAGACCAAGCGTTTTCGGTGCTAGTGCCTTTGAACCACGTTAGTATAAATAGCGCGTGTGCCCCCGCGGCGCTTCAACTCCACGTCGCCGGCAACGACAGGCGCGTGTATGCGGCTTACAGGCCGCCAGGCGACCTGATTGTGGCCGCCGACATACACGCGCTGCTCGCCACTCCACTACCAACCATCATTGCCGGTGACCTAAACTGTAAGCATCTAGCGTGGAACTGCTGCCGCACGAACACTGCAGGCAGACGACTCTTCACGGACGTAGAGGCCCACGGGTACGACGTGTCCGTGCCAGAGGCACCCACGCATTACCTGGACATACACACGCAGATACCCGATGTCTTGGATATCGTTGTCCACAGCGGCCTCACCTGCCACATCGCGCAGGACGTATCTACTGGACGATGAGCTGCGGTCTGACCATCAGCCCGTGCTGCACACCACCCGAGTTGCCCATCCAGCGCCACGTCGCCACATGGACTGGATCACCTTCGAGGATAAGATGGAGACAACCACATCGACTCGGCCTGTCACCAGCGTCACCGAAGTGAACAAGCTGGCTGAGGGCCTCGCCACGTGCATGCAGGCCGCACGCACGCCTTGCAGGCGGCGATATGCACCTCAACCGCGCCCCAGGGTCGCTACCAACCGTTTCTCGCTCATATCGCTAACATGATCGCCAACAAAAGGCGGCTACGCAAAAGGTGGCAGCAGACTAGACGCCCCACAGTCAAAACCCAGATCAACCGGATCCCGGACAAGGTGAAGGCCGAAGTACAGGCGCACTCCACCGAGGGCTGGGAAAGACAATTAGACTCCGCGGACAGCGACTGGACGTCGGTACACAGGATTTGCCGACGTCTAAAGAATACCCCAGCCTCGGTGCGCCCACTGCTAAACAGCGACGGGGCGCTTCGTTACACGGCGGCCGACCCGACAGATATATTTGCCATACACCTGGAGCGTCAATTCACTCCAAACCCGAAGGACGCTCACGAACATGTTGCAGCAGTCGAGAAACACCTTGCTGAGTACTTCAAGACGCCGTTAGCTCACGATGAAGATCCCATCTTCTTCTCCCCGGGCCAAGTACGGAGGGCAATAAAAAGACAAAATTAAAAAAGCACACAGTGCGGACAGAATAACAAACGCCGCACTCCGACACCTGCCACCGAAAACGGTGGCGGCACGGATTCGCTTTTATAACATACTTCGCACCGGCGCGGCGCCCTCCCCTCCTGCTGGAAACTGGGGAAGATCATCATGTTGCCCAAGCCCAGGAAAAACATCCTGAAGCCGGAAAGCTACCGGCTGATCACGCTCCTGCCCACCACCTCCAAGTTCCCACCTCCTGTTCGAAACGTTCCTGTTGCGGCACTTAACGCCACATGTCACACCGCGCCCAAAACAGTGCAGGTTCCGGGCCGAGCACAGCACGACGCTCCAGCTGTCGAAGGTACTGCATCTCTCACGGCAGCTGTAAACAGGCGGCAATACGCTGCAGCAGTATTCCTCGACATGGAAAAGGCTCTCGATCGGGTCTGGCACGCCGGCCTACTATACAAGCTCTCACTTACCACAGCGCCCCGTCTATTAAGTTAATGAAATAATACTAAGATGTAAAATAAAAGACTGTTCTAACTTATGTGAAGACTTGACTTTGAAAGATTTAATAGCTATGAAACTTATTGTTGGATCCAGCTCTGAGCTGAAATATTTTTCAAATAGTCTAATATCATTTTTGTTAGGTCATTATTATAATAAAAAACAACAACTTTTTATTTTCTTTAGTTTTTCGTTTTATTTTAATACTTCAGTCCGACAGATTCAGCAAAATAATTTTGTTCTAACCACCAATCTTTATTATACATACAAATTTACTGTCATTTCAAACCATTGACTTTTAATGTAAAGATCTACATACTATAATAACATAATACTTCGGCTGCATAAGCTGAATAGCCTGATTCTATTTTATTATCGTGATGGTTGTTAATACATTTAGCCTCACACTAAACACAATACCGAGTGTTGCTTAAATCCTTTTTCCTGAACCTATAATGTACAGTTTACAGTCCCCGTGCGGCTGTTATTACTAAGGCACAAGCCCCCAGCTACTATATTTATTAACCAGGTTTAACATTGTAATTTGTTTCCAGGTCCAGAGTCCAGTGCTGGTGGTGGAGCTAAACCTGAACGGACTCGAGGGCACACAGCTCAGGGCGCTGGGTCTGCTGTCCGTGTACGGGTTCAACGTCACGTATGAGGTGCGAGGAGCAGCGCAGTCACCGGGACCCACTTCATGCAGCGCCATCGAGTGCAGACTGCTGGGGCACTGCTACGCCCGGCGGGATTTTCAGTAAGTTACAGTTAAGACACAAAATTAACAATTTACTTAAGAACTCATTTGTTCGTAAAGTTCTTGTGTAAAATCATGTAACTCACTGTTACTCAAAAAGGCTGTTTACAGTGATTTAGAATTATAAAATTATATCCCTTACAATATAAAAAATCAAATACAGGACAGTATTTGTTGGAAACTCGTTAGCTAAGTCAATAACAGCGTGGAGTGCAGACGAGAATAAAACGGGTGCTAGAGATATTGAAAAACTAGTGTCATTTACTGTTTGTGAATTATGGCTTACACAGCAAAAAACCTAATTTTCTTCTATAAAACCGTGGCAGACAGTTTCGCCAGATTGTTCACAATATTTATGGATGAATCTACAATTTTTTCCGCATCGCAGGGAGTTTTACTGTTCGTGTTTCGAGGGTTACTTCGGAGCGGACTGCGGAGAGGGTCCGCTGTGCCCGAGGACCTCCAACATGTGTAAGAATGGCGGCACCTGCAGGTAAGGCACGATGATAACCATTTGGTTGCCAGCATTTAAACAAAAAAACAAATAATATACGTTTATTTTTGGTGAATTTGACATATTGAAAGAATACAAACACAAAATAAAAACAAGTACATATTTACAAGGAATTTCTATCGTTTCTAGGACTGTCATTCAGTTAATATTGTTCGTATAACCTGCCATTTTCATATACAAAGTTTTACTGTTACAATGTGTTTATATCACAATACAACAAAATACATTACAGCGAAGAAGGAGTTTGTGTAGAAAATACATTTTATTTTCTTCAGTAGGTAGGTACCTATTACAGATCCGTATTACCCGAGACCAAGTCACATCTGTATGTAAGGGTCACAAAACCATTTCAATCAATTCCGCTTTTTGCTTCGTGTATCCTCAATTTCGTTGGATTTAATTCAGGAACAAAAAGGGGTTAAAATTAAAGTATCAAATACCTAAGTACGTTTTTTTGTAGATTTCTGGCACATTTATCAATTTACACAGAAGTTTCGTTAGTGTGTTTTTGTTACTGCACAGGAGTGTATATTAATTAACCTTCGATTCTATTAAAAAAATTAAGGTTAGTTTTTTAATCGAATCGAATCATAAAATATAAGCTGCTTAAATCGACAGGCAGATGGGCCCGGCCGCCGTCAGCTGTATCTGTGCACCAGGTTACACGGGCGATTTGTGCGAGGCGCAGCTAGCACCGCCAGGTGAGAAGTTGTTTAATTTTAATACTATATTTAGTAGCTTTTTTATCTATCAAAAACAGCACTACACGATATTTCTAATATCGTTATAATCCGCGTAGGTACCTGCACTATGGACACACTGGCTACTATGACTATTTAATATTATACATAGACTTGATCAATTAAATTGTTAGCAACTTCAAATATTCATAACATTTGCAAAATTAACAAACGTCTTGCAACGAGACGTTTGTTAATTTTGTTATGAAATGTATTTCATAACCTCAAATAATATCTTGCGATCCATCATCATTACGAAGCCACTTCCAAAATACCGAGGCGTTTTCAGGAAATGAATTAGGATTACAAAGAAATGGAAAGCTTGTCTGCCAGTTCAGTACACGATTAGAGAATGTTTGGACTACTGAAGAGCAGTCTTATTTTATCATATAATGTTTTTGTCAAATGAATTTTACAGTAATAGTGGTCTCCAAAACTATCATACATATTTACTGATCTCACTAATACAATAAAACTAACCGTCTCCCCATAAAAATGCATACTAACCTATTATTCAAAGTTTAGCTAGAGGTAACACTTATCATATCGTCTGCCCCGTTAAGTTATTTGTGTTAATTTTGTTTTAGAATGCGGTATAGAAGAATGTGCAGAATTTTGTAAGGAAGGAACAGTTTGTGACTGTAACCCGAAGGATACAGACTTCTGTGAGTGTTTACTTTAATCGATAATGCTAGGAAGCCGTAATAAATTCATGTTTGTACCTGCTATGTTACAGGATCTAAACGTTGTATGTTTATAGCATCAGCACGATTTGAAACAAGACTGGAAGTAGTCGATCAAGCAGGTGGGAACATATCTCAAGAAATCATGAAACAGGTATACTGACAAGTTAAAAAAAGAACAAAATATTCTAGGTACAAAAAATAACTAACAACAATTACCATGCTACTTCTTTCAGTTATCAAGCTATTTAAAGGCGTCAAACATAACATTAGAAGATGAAATAGAAATTCTAAACATAAGGTAAGTTTCTCTGTACTATACGACAAGTACTGTTGTTGTTCACACGGGATACATTTCGTGTCGTTATGGTGTATGTATGGTCTGTGCATGTGACAGTGCGGTGTCGGAAGGAGGCGCGCACTGGGTGTGGGTGCGCGTGTGGGGTGTGCGGCGCGAGGCAGGCGCACTGCGCGCGGCACTGGCGCGCTTTCGCATACACAACGTGCGCTTGCGCACTGACACGCTGCAATTCTACATGCAGCCTGCGCTCAGTCTGCACGTGAGTATATGCCATGACTCGGTTTCCGTAAAGTCATCATTCTTTGGGCCGCCTTTTGTAGGAAGTCAAGCTCAACTCACATTAAAGTTATGTTTTGTAACTTTAATGTGACTTAAGAACGCAAAGTGAAAAATAGACCCTATAATGATTAAAACGGTAACTGATTAATCTGAGATCAAAATGTAATATTTCGGAACAACATCCATGCCTAATGGTGCCAAAAGTTGGCGAAGTAATTACTTTATGAAACGCTACACGCTTCCCGAACGGGATGGTAAGATGACAAGAAAGTTCCGGTTTTTGATGTCGGATTTATTCTTATTTTAGTAAAAGATACTGTTTAAAGCCCCATTTACACGGCGTAAGTTTATTGCCTGTGACATACCATTAAATTGAAGCAAAAATTGAATGGCACCGTCTAAACAACACGGACAATTGTTGCACGATACGGGCAAGTTGGGACCGATTTTTAGACAAATACATAACAATCAAATATAAATGACAAAGTTTTAAAGTTTGTTAGATTTTTAATCCTTAATTTAATTACTTCAAATATACGTGTGGTGTCGACTGTAGCGCGATTTGGCGTTGATCCAGCATACATGCTACCAGATAACACTCGTTAACCTGGCTCAGCCCTGCATTCCATTTCCGCACAATTACAACCGAAGCACCCATTTTGTTAAAAACAAAATCATGCGGAATCTATAAATTGTATTAAAATCAAGTTAATCTTCATAAAGTTATTATTTTTATTATTTATTTATTTCAATCAATATTGGATCATACAATTATATATAAATATAAACAAATTAAAATAATATCTTAACATTAGTCAGAACGTGAATCATGCAGCAGTGGTTCACGTACTGACAGTCAAACCGTTCAGCAAAAGCTTTCAGGATACTGTTGCGGCTGGCCCGCACCCTCCCCACCCGGGATGTGCACCGCTTGCGCATGATTGTGTGGAAACAATCCACACGCGCCTCGGCAAACATACCCGACGCGCTGCAGAAGCGAGGCTTGGGGCTGCCCAAGAGCACCCTGAAAGTGTTGTTGTATTGGACGCGTAGAGCGCTGTACTGTTTCCGCGTGTAATCCATCCAAAGACTGCCAGTATAAAAGGACGTACAAAACGCCCTAAATATGGCTATTTTGACGCCTCTCGAACACCAAGCAAATCTGCGAGCTATCTCTAGATATATATTCACACAAACAGACAGCGCTCTACGCTCCCTTTCAATGTCTGCATCGTCTTTCAGGTCAGAGGTTAATAAATGTCCAAGATACTTAAACGTATCAACTCTATTAAGAGGGCATCCGTTGAGCTTAATTGCCGGTAAGTAATTAGGACACCTCCCCCTGGCCCGAAAGACCATGCACTCGCTCTTGTTCGTGTTGTACAATAAACCATGTTCTTCTGCATACTTTCACAAATGCCAATCAGCCTTGACATCCCTCAGACAGAGGCGCTCAGCAGAACCATGATAACTGATATTGTTTAGGCTCACACCTCCAACATGGCAACCGACATGCGTGCTGCTGAGTCCCTCTATCAGCGCATAAACGTACAGGTTGAAGAGGTTCGGTGAGGTTAGCCCCCCTTGCCTCACGCCGCACTCCAACCTGTATGGTGTCGAGTAAGCCCCCGACCATCGAACAACATTGACCTGTTTGCTGTACCAGTATTTAAAGATACGGATCAGTTCGTCTGGCACTGAGGCTTGTTGCAGTTTTTTCCACAGCACATCATAGCAAACCAAGTCAAATGCCTTCGACAAGTCGAGGAAGCAAGCAAATACGGGTGTACTTCTATCAGTGGTTGACAGTCTGCTTTAAACACAATATAGCTGTTTCTGTGGAGATACCGGCTTTGAAACCAAACTGGTTCTCATGTTAATTGAAGTATTTATCCAGCCGAGTGTTAAGCAAACCGTCAAGCACTTTCGAAATAACAGTGGCCAATGAAATGGTCTATAATTGTTCTTATCACTAACGTCATCGGTTTTATTCTTTACAATTGGCACCACCACAGTTTTCATAATCCTCGCATGCAGATACGAATGTCCTATACACAAGGAGTAGAACATTGCTAAGACTCTGGGCAGATGATGTCCAGCATGTTTAAGGTGTTCAATACTTGAATCATCGTAGCCTGGAGACTTGCCCCTTGACATAGACGTAATGATATGTCTTACCTCCTTTGCCGCAAACCGGGCACTGACCTTCTGACCACTACAACCAGCACTGCCTGTAAGCTATGACGGCTCCAACGGTGACGAAACAGCGAAGTGCTGCTTAAATAGCTCGGCGATCACTGTGACATCAGCAGCACCGCTGACACTCACCGACAAGCCTGGCCTACTATTGAGTTTATCGATGGACTTCCAGAAACTGTGGAAATCGCCTTTACAATGATGCAACGCAAACATGTCCATTTTAATTTGGTCACTATTGTTCTGGCACCATCGTAAGCGAGATTTAAATATTTTTTGACTTGTTTGCATATCCATCCAAACACGACCCTTGTTCAGTCTACCATACGACACCCACTGCTCAAACTTTTGCCTGACCTGCCAACGAGCATCACTTACATACTTATTCCACCTCACATTACTGGTTTCCTAGTTCGCACATGGCTTATTTCGCAACCTTCAGAAGCTGCTTGGCATAAAATATTAACAATGTCATTATACATTTTATCAGTAATAATTGGTCTCTTCTGTGGTCCAAATAATTACAAACATAGTCACAACATGAGTGCATGTTGTGACTATGTTTGTAATCATGTGGACAATTCAATTGGAAAGTCAATTTATTTTTAATTATCGTTACAAAATTTAGTATAAATATCAATTTGCTTAGGTTTTATTCACCCAATTTTATTTTATTACATGACAGATTTTTAGTATAATTTGAATTGGACAATTTTGGTTTGATTTCATTTAAGTTGCATTGTATTATTAGAGGGAAGTGGTCGGACCAGAGTACATCATGTTTAACATTTACATCTATAATAGTACACATGGCTGCTTACGTAGCAACACAGTGATCTAGCCAACGTCTCGAGCCGTTTGCATCGCTTATAAAAGTATAAGTGTTAGAGTTTACTCCTAACAGTTCAACATCGGCACATATTAACTCAGATTCCCGACAAAAGAAATCAATTCAATAAGAAATTGTTCACTGGGATGCGAATTAAAGTCTCCGAGTAGATAAGCAGTTTCAATATTGTTCTTATTGATTATAGCACTCACCAGGCTAAGGCAGTCTGTAAAATCCGTTAAGTTTGCACTATTATCCGTCGGCATGTATACACTGAACATTAGAAACGACCTTGATTTCATGCATACTTTAACACACTCGTGACACACACTCGTGGGTTATCGCACTGCACCACCGAAACGCAGTCAAAAACACTTTTTCGCCACAGCAGTGCAACTCCGCCGTAGGGCCGTCCTCGCAGCATGCCGGCCGTGCTGTCCACCGCCGAAGTCCCGGTGCACCCGAACTCAGCATCGATTTTGCTCAGGAACGAGATATCATGGGGCAGTAACTACGCTTCTTGCAAGGCAATGATGTCTGACGTGCTACATATTTGCCTGACACTTTCCACCGAGTGTTTTATACTCTTACAATTGTAGCTTAATAGGTTATACATTAATATTTATTTTACGCCGTGCACAATACCGCAATTTTAAACTGTACGAATCTCCTGAAAATAATTCCCTCTGGCCATTGTTTGCTATCAAGAAACATCTCCATTTTAGTTTCCGAAACAAAGAATTTGTATGCGTTATATTCTTTAGGATATTTAAACGATACTGTTTCAAGCGTGATCACCTCGCCCGTTTTATGATACACATAATCAGCAATATCTCTCTCCGTCGTGTCTTTATGAACTTTAGTGCTAAAGATTGGCACTAATTTTATTGCAGCTTTAAATTTCCCTTCATTCTCCCTGGCAGTACCAGCCGTGCCCAGGTAACGGTATCTCATATTACACTTTCTGCAGTCAGAAACTTTTTCCCATCCGTCATTATTATTGTTATGCACCGGCTCATGCACAATAGGCACGGTCGGTTATAGTCGGCTCCTTTAAAAGTTTTATTAAGATTGGATTTAGCTCCCTAAGAAATTTTATGTTTTTTTTTTATTTTTATGGGTTGACCTACTCCAACATAGAAATGTGCGTTCTAAGATATAACATTCTGTCTCATCTTATTTTAGAACTGTTGCTGTGAAGTTGATCAAGTTTTTAACAAAGGAGTCAAAAACTATAAGAGCGTTACTCCGTGATTATATTGGCTGGAAAACATTTAAAATAGTATGGCATTCTTTTGTAGACTCTGGTTGTGAACCATCGCCCAGAAATATGGGAGGGGTCGGAGTTCATTCTGACATGTATGGCGTATGGATCTCCGAACATCGCCTTCACGTGGTACAAGGATGGCGTCAAGATAAACTTCAATGGAACTACGAGGTAAGTGAGTGAGGCGTTACACGTCAACGGGCTCATTTTTTTTGGTTATTAAAATATTAAACTTCAATCATTTGGTTGAAACATACGGACGGACGGTACCTAGGTACCGTCCGTCCAGTTGGACGTCTATTGCCTGGTGTTGAAATTGACGATCAAAACGAATACCTGCTCCAGGTGAGCATCCATCCACGCACCCGGCAACCATTATTTAACTGCACCTATTAATCGGCCAACATCCAAAATGATTGCTTCCTGATGGTCTCATTTTATGTAGACTTTATATGAAAATAAAACTTCATTCACCATAAGTGAAGGTATTAAGACTTTTTTTTGAAGCAATCTTATTTTATCATCATACTCGGAAAAGACGAGGCAGTATGTTAGCAGCTGACCGAAAGAAAGTATTGCCATTAGAATAGCATTCATTTTTCAGAGATATTTGGACGCGTACGGTGTCAGAAGACGCGCTCGGTCGTCGCATGTCAGTATTAGGCATATCAGAAGCGAAGAGGCCCGATGGTGGCAAGTGGTCCTGTGCAGCAGACGATGCTGGCAGGAGACGATGTAGAGCGCTGAGGCTGACGGTGCTGAGACCACCCGATATACGACTCGTGCCTTCCACAATCACTGTTAATAAAGTGAGTCAATCATAACCGGTTGTAGAGACTGGTAGTGGAATAATGGTAGATTTTTCACCAAGGGGATAAAGCAGTGTCTTATGTCACATGACCTATATTGAATTCCCAACGCAGGGAAGGATTCTAGGGATCTCGGATGCAACGTAGGAACTCTGAGTTAACTCTAAGTTCCAAGGTTCCGAGTTTTGAGGTTCCAAGTACAAATCACATTATTGACCAGCGGGTAATAATGAAATTGAGTACAATAATATCTGCATGGCTAGAAACTAAGGCTATTATGACTTGTCTTAGGTTAGGTTTGACATTATCGAGGTGTTGTGAAACAACTTTTATAAAAAAAGCATTAAGCAATTCTAAAATTGTAATGATACATCAGATGATATTAATGTGTGTCAGGGCGATAACGTAAGTATAACATGTCTGGCCGGAGCGGGGCGGGTGCACGGCGCGCTCGGGTTCAGTTGGGTGAGGGAGAGAACGCTGCTACCAATGACACCGGGCAGAGTGGTCTGGGAGGACCTGTACCCCGCGGGGAGTGTGCTCAAGCTTTATAATATACAGGTACGTTATGTAAAGCAATGAATACGTTTAGTGTTTCACTTTCATACTGTTCGATAAATCATTTTGATTTTTAAATAGAAATCCAGCGAGTTCCAGTGTCAAGTATCGTCGGTTGCTGGCACTAACGCCAAAGGTGTGACAATGTGGGCTGTAGGAGCCGACGACGTAGCATGTGAGAGCGACGCCTCCCATGGCTTACGCTGGCCAAAGACTGCTCCTGGAGCACACGCGACAGCCGCCTGTCCTCCTGGACACAGCGGAGAGACTAAAAGGTTACTAGGAAAACTGATTTCACAAAAATATTAGACAAAGTCTGATTTAATATCATCATATCTACCTACATTATGGAGTAAAAGTTTTATGTCGGTTAATTATTTTCAGGATCTGTGAACCAAAAACTGGACAACATGGTGTCAAATGGATGCTACCAGATTTTTCTGGTTGTGTTGCAGACTCACTAAGTGATATTTATGAAAAGGTAAAAGAAAACAACGAAAATATGTTTCTGTCTATTAATTACAACCAGTTAAAACATACATCATGTTGTTGTCAGTTCACTCTGATATCGCTGGGCTACTCTTGGCAAACTGTGTCGCACGTGTCGCGGCAGTACGGCGTGGTGCTGCGCTCACTTCCGACACACCCGGGTGAGGGCGAGCCTCCCCTCACACATGCAGCACACATGTTGCACTACCTCAGGTCTGCTGCCGCTCAGCCAGCAGACAGGTACCACAGCGCGGAACATCTGCTGCACATTCTTGACTACCTGCTCACACATCCTGATGCTTTCCTTGATGAAGAGGTTAGTAGCTATTGAACTTTTAATCTTAGGTTGAAGCAAAATCAAGTTTATATTTAGTTTAGAATGTTGCATTGATTAACTATGCTATTCCTTTTAGAAAATTTTCGATCTTCAAAACGCGGTGGTGGACACAGCGGCCATGAGGAGTGACTTCAACAATCGCTACCACGAGTTCACAGTCACAACGAAACCACTACAGGACAACAACGCGGCACACTTTGAGCTTCAGCCGACTCCAGTGGGGAGCGGGGAGTGGGTTCTTACATCAGCAGGAGTGGAGTTGGCAGATAGAACTGGCATGGCTTCCGTAGTCATAGTGCTGTATCATGATCTGGGAGCAAGGTTGCCGTCGTTGAGAAGATACGTCGAGTATAAGTAAGGACCCCCTTTGTCACACATACACACACTCACAGACGCTCTGCGCATCACGAGTGTGTGTACGTGTGAGTACGACAGGCACAGAAAGACGAATGCAGGTTTTCTCGACTTATCAAGTGTATTTGACTTTTATTGAAGAGAGCTTGGGTCTCATGCACGTGCAAACAGTACAACGCCCTGCGTGTGCAATATAATCATGCATCCTTCTGACCCTTTGTTGGTCGAAATAAACGTTCTTTTAAATTGTTATTATAAGTAAATAGTATTTTATTTTAGCCAGTATTGTTGTCCATTACAACAATTTTAAGAACAATATTACATTAATAATTAATACTTTGTAATTTGCAATAAGAAGGTACTACAGGATGCCTCCAGTACGCTCTACCTTTATGAATAACATGATGGTATTTTTTGTATTACGATTTTACAGCAATTTATTATTAAACATGTTTGTAGCTTCCATTACAACAATTGTAATGGAAGCTCTGCGTTAATGCTGCGAACAATAATTGTTCACAGCATTAACGCAGATCTTTAGTTTTTCGGTGTTTCCAGTATTTTTTTGTTTCGTTTTGTTATTTTTATTTATCTGTTATTTTTGTTTCCCTCCTACGGTAGTTGTAGCGGCAACTGTTCCAGGTCCGGTCGCGCAATAGAGTACACACTAGCATCAGAACAAGTGCAGGTGTCTGTGAGTGGAGTGGGAGTTGATCCCACACTCCCTCACACTGTCACACTGCTGTTCGCGCACTCTAAAAATTATAGCGCTATTGGTGAGTAAGACACCAACCAAACAACGCTCGATAGCATTGTCATCTAGAATGTACGCTCGTTCATGTAGTTGTTCTGTGTCAGCACCTCAGCTCGCGTGTGGAGGTCGGTCGCGCTCGGCGCCGCGCGTGTGGAGCACGCAGGCGTGTGAGCTGCGCATACCGGAACGCACACACGTCGCGTGCCGCTGTCGGGGACTGGCGACCATCGCACTCTTCACTGTCCACAGGGAGACATTCGTGAGTACTATTAAAGAAGAGAAGTGTTAGAGTAAATGTACCATTGACAGTCCCTCAATTTTCAACAGTCTTATAGTTTTATTGTGAAAATATAAATATCGCTCTTGCAATGGTGCTTAGAATTAATTTGATTCTATTCGTATTATTTTAAAGGTAAAAATAAAAGGTATTGCGTCTGCAGCTGTTACCAAAATGTTTTTATTCTCATTTTATTTCACTTTTATTAGTTAGATTCTATGGAGATTTTTTCGTACATTATTGACCGTCAACCCGGTGAAATTAAGGTGTTAATATCTGGTACGTAATACTAGTAATTGTATTTTACCCAATTAACAACTTAGACACCACCATCAGTAACTGGTTGTTAGTATGTCGATCAATACTAGAATGTAATGTATATTTTAGAGGTCAATGAGGTAAATTTTTTAAAGTTATTCCTGAACTGTGAGGGAAATCCATAAATTGGGAGGACAATAACTGGCAAATATTGTTTTTCTTACAAAATAAACATAACTTAAACTGCTAAGTAACTATAAAACTAAGGAATCGTCCAATATCGTCTTTCTTATTCACTGTAAGTTAAGGGGAAGACACTTGATTCACGTGTTCTTTATAAAAGTCAGCACTTGCACTACAGTTTAACTGGTAAATGGCGTTTTTTTCTAAAGCTGAGAAATTGCGTACTTTAATTGAAATGACATTAATAGTGTGAGTTTTCCAGTATTTCTTTTACCTTCCAAAAACATTTATTTTACTTAAAACCTTTCCCAACAGGTTTTAGTGTGAGTTGCACAAAGAAACCCATTTTGGGTGTTTTACCATGTATGAGGCAATTTCATTCAACATATTAGCACTCAAAAATGTTTTTTTCAGACAGGTACAGAAAATGACTTACGAGGCATCGTGAAGATCACAGTGAGCCTGGGAGGTGCGATGTGTCTAGTGGCGGCATTACTGCAGGTCCTCGGCTTGATAGTTGGCAGTAAGACCAGGCTGCCAGTGTTGCTCAAAGCTGCCACTGCGGGCTTCCACTCTGCAGCCATGTTGGCTCTACTCGAATGTGACACCAGGCAGGTGAGATATAATAACTTGAGCACTGTGTTAAAGCTTCAGATAATAAGTAAGTTAGATGTTGCTTTGTCGGGCAGGATGTAGCATGTCCGGGCAGCGTGGGCTGGGCGGTGGCGCTGTGCTGGATGGCGGGCTGCGCCGCACTATGTGCTGCGCCGCTACTGCTGCATGGCGAGCTGGCTGCAACAGCCACGCGGGCACCCTCCGTCGGAATACTGTGTGGTACGTGTATGGGTAGACGGCCAGATATGTGTGCAGGAGGGCCGGGCGTGACGCTAAACTTACGCAAATTGGTTGCAGGAGTGTGCACACTATGCTGGCTGACAGCTCGCCTGTGGGGCGGTGCGCCGCTTCAGCTGGGCGCGGCCGCCAACGCTGTGTGTGCTGCAGGCCAAGCGTTACTAGCCGCGCTCGCGCTCGCACTCGTGCTTGCGCTCAGAGGGCGAGCACATGAGCACAAGCCGGGGAGACAAGAGCACGTGCACGAGCGTGCACGAGTAGTGCGGCACACGCTGGTGTTGCTGGTCACTACGTGCGCGACGCAAGCGGCTGGAGTGGCGTACGTGCAGCCTGGAGAAACCAGCATGACTCACGTTGTAGTACTCGCCGCCGCCGCGCTGGCTAATGTGAGTACACTCAACTTAATCACATTGATTTTTACTGTCAGAGACCATTGGACTCGGCTAAAATCTCTTATTGCTTGTCCAGGGTATAGCGATGCTGATGTGCTACGTGATCATGGACGAGGAGTGTCTGCGGGCAGCGCGACGCCTGCTCACGCTCTCCTCACACAGCGAGTGGCAGGACCCACCCGGGGGAGACGCTTCGCATAGTCGTGAGTGAGATTCTTTTTTTGACACATACTATGTTGTCACGATTCCAATGTTCTACATTCTACCTCTGCAAAGAACACCAAAAATAAAAATTGATTCCGATCCCACTTCCTCGTTTTTTTAGAACATAGGCAGCCAACTCATTTTTTACTTTAATCCGTGGGTCAAAGTATTTGTATTATCAGCTAAAAATACAACTTCATTAACCACCAGCATTCAATTTGTATATTTTGTGAATATCTTATTTAAAGGACTGCCTATCTTTTTGCCCGAATGAGGGGTTCATTGAAGTTACCTTCCCGTTGGACTTGCTTCTCGTGAATATCAAGCGGTGTGTAGGTACTTACTTAAAAGCAGCAGCAGATTAAGTTATTTTTTGCTCCGTTAGTGTAATTGCTGTATGTCGTTCCAAGGCGAATATAAATCTCGCTTATAAATAATAAGCAGCCAACATATTGTTGTAGTGTACATAAAGCAAGCTCGCGAGGTGGAGTGCTCCTCGTCTCATGTGTCGCCCGCTAACACCTACTGGCAAGCGCCGACGCTAGAGACCCCGAACGAGATGTACAGGTGAGGTCTGAGGTACAGTTTCTACACTGAGTCACGAATATTCAGACGCGATCCCGAATTCCCTTCTACATGAGACCTGACATATTCCTTTGCAGACGTCAGTCGAGCGGTGCGTGTGTGGCGGACATAGTGCGGTGCGTGGAGTACAAGCACAAGTTGCAGTCGCCGCACACACACACGCGCGCACTGTGCGACCTCATACCCACAGGTAGCGCTATGTGAATACTGCTTTCAGGACATGATTTTTAGTAGTTTGAGGAAGCTTAATAAACTTGGGTCCTGTGTAGGCCCCGTCTGGTGACCTGTAATTTGAATTTCCAACGCTTTTCGGTTACTTGTGACATACCTCACTAAACGTTAGACTCCAGACCTCCTACGTTACGCTTGGCAACATACAGCATAGTTACATTGTGATTCCCGCAGACGGTGATGTTGTGCACGCGTGCACAAAGCCGCACTTGTCGCGCGTCTGTGTGGAGCTGCGCGTGCTGCCCGCGACTCACACACCGCTACACGACACAGACAGGCGCACCTATAGGGACAGTGCTGACACGCCCAAGGTACAAGTACATGTTCAAGTGGATACAAATTCACTTAAAATATCAACTATAGAAATCTAATCCAATCAACATTTCCCAGGAGAGCTGTTTGCTCTGTCAGTCGACGCCAGACGTATCGGCTCGTCCGATCAAGAGCTGTCTCAAGAAGCGCGCACCTCAGATGTCGAGCAGCAGCTCGATGCCGTCCATCCATCGCGAGTGCAGCGACGAGCACAACCACTCACACATGCAACTAGTCAACACACACGCACACGACACAACAACTACTCACAGCACACACACTCACACTGACAAAATGCTTCACAAGATATCACATGACCTCGACTTCCTACTCAACAGGACGCCGAGCCGAGCTGCCGACCACTGCTCACAGCGTATAGAAGAAGCGCCCACTTAGTAGTTCGGGATGAGTGATAAGTAGGTGTAAGTAAGCTAGTGAAATGAAAACAGGGATGTGATATGACAACCTTAGTGATAATAATGTACATATTATTGTAATGGAGATTGTATAAATGTAAAAGTACTTATAAGTTAGGATAGAACCTTTATAATTTTGTAATGTATTTTCGTGAAACAACGAACCATTTGTGGTTTGTAAAAAAAAAAGAGCTGTATTACGTTCAAGTCTTGTTCTTCACATGATAGAACGATCGGAAGATTGTTAATTATTTTATCAAAAATATAACCCTTATCATTATAATTTCCATAGGGCCCTTCCACGATTTGATAATTATATTTTTGTATATTTTGAAAATGTTGTTTTATTTAAATTATTCATTCCTAAAGACGTACGGTGACAAAAAACTTTTTTCGTGTGTAAGTATTTATTTGATAACAACAACGCATTTATTTATGATTCCCTCAACGTTGTAGCGATTGTAGCGCTCCGGTAAAGTTGAAGAGAACAAAGGATTAGCAAGTAAAAAAATGTTATAGTAGTCTCAAGCTGAATGAAACATTATCTCGGAAACGACTGGATTTATCTATTAACATTGCCAGTTAGTCTTTCATCTCTAATATTAAACCTGCTGCTACCACTGCACGTAGGAGTACTACCATGTAAAATCCGGTCAAAACTATTTAATGGCTTATTTAATAATAAAACATGGTAATATGATTTAACATAATCTTTAATTATAATAACAAGTACTTTCATCACAAAAAACACGTTTTTTTAATTCAAGTTTTAAAACATCTAAATATCCTCTTCCTCTTCATCGTCTTCATCTATAGTTTAGCAGCTATGTGTCTTCTGTTGACGTTGATGGTAAAGATGGCGGCGCAATGGCGACCATCAGATCAAACGCCTTTTTCGTAAAACGTTTTCTCTTCAATTGCGGTTTTGGCCGAATTGAGCTTAAATAAGGATCGGAACTTAATAACAATCTGTTAATAAGGTCCCTGTTACAGTCTTCTCTAGTTTTTTTTTAGAAAAGTCAAGCCTGTAGTGCCTTAAGTTTTTATTTTGTGCCTCAGCCGACTCCTTCGACAATTGACCAATAGGAACAATAGCGTGGCTTATGACTTGAGGTCCATGTATCAAAACTTTGTGAATTGTAGGTGACATAGGATACCCTTTATACACATCAGTGTACAACTTTGCCTGGGCGTAAGAAGAAAACTTTACAACATTTATACTGATTCTGCTGCCAATTACTCTAGGATTACCCTCAATCGCTTGATGAGGTCTAAATCTATTCAAGTAATGTGAGATGATGTTTTTGGGTCCGCTAAAAACCTTCGTGATGTATTTCCATCATTGGTGTTCCCAAATCCTGCTGTAGGCACGTTCACGATCTGTCCCATTTGTTCTCTAAAATCTTTTTGTAATCGCTCTTTCGTTTCGTTAACAGATTATATGTAAGCTCTGCACTGATGTCTGCAACTGTATAGACGATTTGAGCCATTTGTCGCTATCGCGCAAGGAACGATCTTCTTTGCGACTTGTTGTTGCCCATTTTGTTTGAATGCAGTCTTGAAAAATCTCAAAGTACGATCAAAAATGTAACTAATTTTGTTCCAATTTCTAACTTTTCTTTATTTTTTTTTCCTTTACAGTCACGCATGATGTGGTACCAAGCTCTTCTGGTAAAACTAACAGTTGGTTCTACTTTATCTGAAAATAAAAAAATAAACAACATAAAGTCAAATATATCCTCATTCACACTAAAATCTTTAAATAGTTGAAAATAAAAAATGGCGCGCATATGCGCGGAATTCAAAACAACATATTAATCGTAAAATAAAGGTTAGACAAGCCTTGAAAAGTAAACCAAAACACGATTAAATTAAATATTTTATATTTATTGGAAATTTTCGGTTCATTTCTCTGAATTTTTTAAAACATATAATTGAAACGTAAAGTATTTCATTGTTATGTTAAAATAACTTACGTACCTTGTACTTCCCTATTCACAACGTTTTTTTTCCACAATTCATCACAAAAAATGATCAGCGGGTCTAAAAAGGCCACATTAAGCAATTCCTCTAAAAGTGATTCATTTCCTGAATTTTCCTATGATTCTGCTATTTGACATTTTACTTTAGTAGAGCAATTCATAATTTTGTGACCATTTTACGAATTTCCATACAAAACTGTCAAATAGATGAATTGCGTGCTGTCAACGCAGATACTAATACGAATTGTCAGTTTCTGACAATTTCACGATTTTAAATATGATTCATAATATGATCATATTATGATTCTGCCAAAGTGGCCTTTTTAGACCCCCAGTTCAAATTCCAATGCAGTAGAAAAAACAAGCGCCGAGAACCAAGACTTAGACAACGACTGAGTTCCAACTGCTTGTGCGGGAAGGGTCGACTACTTGAGTTACAAATGTGTCCCTTTTTCGATGGACCGGTTATTAGGTTGCAATAATGTGTGGCTATAATAGGTTTTCATTAGAGATGGGCCGACTATGACTTTGGCCGACTAGTCGGCAAGGCCATTCATGGCTTTCGGTTGAGTTCGGGTGACATCGGTAATGTTCGTGATTACGCTTTCGGCGCCAGGCGATGAGGCGGAATTGTCGAGACATGTTTTTGTTTACTTTGCATTTATTCTGTCACTATTTACGTGCGAGCCGGCGTTTCTTCCTATCCTAATTTCATAATAAAGATAACAACAGTAATGATTTCAATTTCATTTCAATCACCGTCTTTTAATTCTTTAAGCATATTATTACGAGTAAAAATGGGCCGACCAGTCTGCGTTTTTAGCCGACTAGTCGCCGACTAATTGCCAATTACAAATATGGCCAACTAGTCGGCTTTCCCGACTAGTCGGTACATCACTAGTTTTTATTTAACTTCGTAAATTCGACATTTGGCTGGATTTTACATGGAAATACTCCTATGTGCACTCGGTTCATTTTAACGTTGTTAGGGTTGAAGTATCTGAATTACAAAAAAAAGGTATTTCGAATGTGAGTTGAGAAATAACTAGACTGTAAAATAATTGTGTAAAGTTATTAAGTTTGGTTGCTGTATATTTTATGAAGAGGTAAAATTTATTTGTTTGTTTGCTTTTGTATGTATGGGTAATTTCTAGAAGTACCAGTTGGATTGGAAAAAATCTTTTTGAATTTGATAGCCCAATTTATGAGGAACGGCTTAAGCTACTTTACATCATGCTCCGACCCTAAACAGCCAAGTAAATATAAAAATACGTAAGAAAGTACGCTGACCAAGCCACAGGCATAAGCTAGTAAATAAAGATATAAATAATTGTATTAAGAAGCTGACCACTCGTTTTCTAGAAACATTTGGTGGAAAGCACATTAAGTATAAAACTACGCGGTGGCTGGTATCAAACGGTATTTCCCGAAAATAAATAGGTACCGCGATCTATAACAATGGAGCGATGCTTTTCATTCCGACTATCACACCTGCATCATTACGAAAGCTATGATTTTTACAGCAGATATTTTCAAAACAGCTAGTGGTGTTGAAGTTGAATATCCTCAAAATAGAATGTTTATAGAATGAAAGTAGTTTCAAACAGTCCGGTGTGCGTCCTACCTCAATACGTTTCATAAAAGTTTTATAGCGGTACAGTTTGATGCGAGTCTCGGGTTAAAACGAGATTTGAATGCCTGTTTACTAGGTCAAGCTCAGTCACAGACTACAATATAGTATGAGCTCAGTCTTCGTATTGATGGTGAGGACAGAACACTGCCACGAGGCCTAGTTTCTGAGAGACTAGTTACTGAATGTAAGCTGTGAAAGGTCATTATCATCATCATTCTCCTGCCATTATCCCAATTTATTTGGGGTCCTTTTCCTCCATAGTTCTCTCAGTCACACATCTTTCACACAGTCCATCCATCGTTTCTTTGGTCTTCACCTATTCTTATAGCCATAAAAAGTCCTTTTCTGCTGTCAAACATAAACATTTCCCTAACAACTATCCATGGACGAATTCAGATTCGTTTTTTTTTGCGTTATCACAGACATCCTCTTCATATCGACCCTGTAAAAAGACCTACAAAAAAGACTCTATAGAAAAATCTTTAACTGCGCTTCTAAGTGTCCACCTTTGTGGAAGTTATCGGGTCGGACAGTTGAGACCTAGGCTTTATGTACTGACGTCGGAGCAGCAACATTGTGTATACGAATAAATATCACGTAAGCGCCGCGCCGGAACCGCATATACATCGCATGGGAGTGGTAAAGCCTAATTTTTTTTATTGGATTTGGGAAACGAGAGCAATGAGAAGTATTATTTTAAGTTAACCTTATAATTTCCATAAAATAATAATCAACAAAGAAATAAACGAATCTTTGTGGTACTCATTAGCAAAAGTAACAAGACTGTCATATTGATGACAAAATGTTAGATTCAACTCAATATAGACTAGTATTTAATGCTACAGCTCTTGTAAATAATACCTAATAAGGAAATTAAGGTTATCAACCTTCATTAATTTATTGTTGTGATTGCATTATAATAAATAGGTAGGTACTGTGGTATTTGTATTATTATTACTTTACCAAAACAGGAAGCATGCTAGGAATACATAGCCAATTCATAATAAGTACTAATGTTAATCATTTAAACTTGGTGGTATAGACAACTAGCTCAGTGTCAGTTTTATCATCGTAGTGTAGGTAGTTCTTGGTAACGACTGGGTCGCGAGTTCGATCCCCAGACAAATTCAGATTGGAATATGTTATTCGCAACAGTGGATTTCGATACCAAGACTTTCGTACTAGGGTACCATTCAAACGGTTTTTCGAATCAGCGCATCGTGTTCACGACAACGTCATTCGAAATAGCGGTTTTCGACTTAATATGTTTTCGAACTGGCGTACCTCTCGTAAAGTTTTTCGAAATAGCGTGCTTAGCATTATCGTCATTCAAATCTTCATATCAATCCCACACTGCAGTGATGCCGAGTTTTAAATTGTAAAGAAATCTGATGTGAAAAGATTTAACGTAGGTACTTTTCTTAAAATAAATTTAAATATTATCACGTGAACCGCGCGTTACTATAGGGTTTGTAATTTTTGGGGGAGTTTTGCCATAATCGTCACGCATAGCAGGCGAGTTGGTGATCGCAGTATGGTGGTAAAATGCATAGAGATCGCTTGCTGCCCATGCTCTGGTAAGTCCCTTAGTCGCCTGCTATGACTCTTATATTTTTGTATTCGTATACACTTTTTATCTTTTCAAACCGCAGTAGGCGTGGAGTCTAATTTCGGCATTTAATCTAATACGCATAGCTTGTTACACTAGGTGTAATAAATAGTTTATCTTGGGCTTAATTTTGTAACAGACTTTTTTGAGTGATAACGTAGCATTACTTCACCCTATCAAATTATTTGAATAATGTAGGGTTATCCCTACATTTTTTCGGAATTCATTGTTGAAAAAAAAATAGAATAGCGGGTATTTTCATTATGCGTCCCATTGAATGGTAAAACGTCTCAATAGATTTTTCAATTTACGGAGTAAATAATGGAAGACGAAGGGTAAAATTGAAATACGTAGAAGAATACAATGTTGATGTTAAAATGGTTTCATTCGTTATTGGATGACGAACAAAAAATTGTGTACAAAATAATCCATATTAAAAAAATATGAAAGTCATCTCACGGAATTACCTCATGAGACGTAGTGATGATAATATTATAAACCTACCTACGTGTAATAACCACAAAGTCTGCCTTCCAACCTATGTAAGCTTCAACTTGTATCTTAAACTGAAACCTCGGTAAGAGAAAGCAGGCAGTAGGCATTAAGTGCCAAATAAATATTCTAATTAGAGCACTGGGTGCGTGGCATGGTTTCAGGCAAAAAGCTTGCAGATAAGACCTAGATAATGTTCTTGATGTTTACTATGTACCGCCCTAGAGAATTGCTAATGAGTAAAGTAAGCAGGTATGTTATTCAGTGAAAACAAAAACGGCTGTAGGCAATATTAGGACGTACTCTGTAGTGGGTACCTAATCACAGGCGCCTAGCTAGTTATCTACCTTTATTCGATAACTAGAGAAAAAGTCCCCTAATTTGATGCCTCATTAGTGTCTGGCGTGATTGTCGTGTGTGTGTGCGGTACTTGTTAAGTGTGTGCACGTTACAAGTTATAGATCTCGTGGTAATAATGTTGGACATTGGTTCACGTGCGCGTCCCCGAGGGTGACGACGTGATCGGTTTGCGTGACAACTCGCATTCATGCACAACTCCTTTTATTAGGATCAATATAAAATGCTGCGTAGTATATATATAACCGTTTAAATAATTTTACAAGGAATGAAAACCATCCAAATATGTACATTCGTTTCCGAGATTGGAGCGGTACAAACAGACACATCTGCGATTAACTTTGTTGACACTGAATTGACACTAGATATTAATAGTCTGCAAAGGATGACAATCTATAATTCCGATCTATAATTTCCAGAGCAGTTAATAAACTGCTCTGGAAATTATAGATCTTCGAGTTGGCATTGCATACAATGCTCAATTCGTTCGCTAGGTGATTTTACTGCCCCGAATATCCGTGCTATGTTACCGAACAAACGATACTTTTACTATTTACGTAAAACAGCTGATTGATGAACTGACCATTGTTGCTAATTGATGTTGATTATTATACAGCTGTAGAATGGAATTGTCGTAGGTTATTAGACTTTGGCTCACATGAGATGATTTAAAAAAACTGCACAAGACAGCTAGAGTTCACGCCTCAGAACGACGATTGTACGATTGAAAAATCAGCCGTAAGTAAAATACGTAAACATAGATAATCAAAAACGATAAACAGGTGTATTGAAAAAACAGACAGGGGAATCCCAAAGCAGGGTCAAAGTCAATTTAATAAAAGCCTGACGGAGGTCGTCGTAGATTGGAGACAATTTCTGCTGTAGAAGGCAATGTTGTGAAGGCGTTGTGTTTTTAAGAAAAGAGGTCAATTTATTTCTGTGAAAATTTGCGTGTTTCAGGAGATGTCATTGTACTGAAGACTTTGAACTAAATAAACAGGCATATATTAACTAAATTTTTTATGGGATTAATAATAATAGTATTTAGGTAATTATTTATTAAAAAGTATTTTTTTAGAAACTAATCATGGCGCACTTATTACGTTGTCGTAAACATATAGGTACCTAATTGGTTTAGTTTACTTGTTTACTATATTGGTGCTAATAGGACATAAGCGAGATTCCAGTCAGCTACTAAGTATTTGTAATTAATTAGACGTTAGTTAGTAAATACCCGACTCGAATCTCACTCAACTAACTAACTCAGCTAACCTACCATGTTATTTGTACCTGTTAAATCATATGCCCAGTTTGTCGATGTCACCTTACTCATGAGGGATAGATTGGTGAGACTTGAATTCCCTTGACTACCATACCGGTTGAGAAGTCAGTCAAGAGTTTTATTTAGGTAGGTTATTCTTGTTCATTGTTTCGATACCGATACAATAACATAGTTTCAAACATTAGTATGTAGTAAGGTACGTAACACGCCATGGGATCTGGAGGCAAAGGTGCACACTTGGGAGTGGCGCGAGGAGGCCATACGTCGGGGCGTAACTCCGCTGCCGCGTGAAATCGCGGCACGGCGGACAGAGCTCCGGCAGGATCTCATGGCGACGTGGAAAGTGCGATTGTCGCAACCCAGTGCTGGGCACGCCACGATTGCGGCGGTAAGTCCCCTCTTTGAGGAGTGGCTTGAGAGGCGGCATGGCGTCCTCACCTTCCACCTGACACAGGTCCTCACCGGACATGGCTGTTTCGGGAGGTTCCTGTTTCGGATAGGGCGGAAGGAAACGCCTGGGTGTTTCCATTGCGAAGATCGCCCTGAGGACACGGTGGAGCACACGGTGGAGGTCTGCCCGGTTTGGGCGGGGCACCGCCGTGTCCTCGTAGAGGTGATCGGCGGCGGCGATCTCTCGCGTCCGACCCTGGTCCAGGCCATGGTACGGAGCGAGAGTGCATGGCTAGCAGTCGCCTCCTTCAGCGAAGCAGTTATGCTCGCAAAGAGGGAGGCGGCGCACGTGAGGGAGATGCAGTACATGCGCCCTCACAACCGTGGCCTTCGCAGGAGAAGCCCTGGGCGACGGGAATCCCAGGCTGATTCCCGGCCACCGTAGGCACGGGCTTGCGGACGGCGAGTAATGGGTAGCTCGCTGTCCGGTAAGGACCAAGCCCGGGTCGACGGCGCGTTGTGTTCCACGCGCGCCTCAAAGAGATGTCAGCAGCAACAGATGAGGGGCCCGCAAGGGCCAATGCCTGCCAGGGGTGCGGGTTGTTCGAAAGAGATACCGCGGCCCCTGGCACACAGGCATCTGAGGGAACACGGGTGGGTTTTAGTCAGTAAAAGTCTGACACGCGAGAAGTTATTTGATGATTTCCCACCCAAAAAAAAAAAAAGGTACGTAACACGTCTAGGGTATAGCTGATAGATTAACATCGTGTTTCAATTGCTCACATGAGATGATTAAAAAAAAAACTGCACAAGAGCAGCTAGAGTTTACGCCTCAGAAGTTATTTGACGATTGTAAAATCAGCCGTAAGTAAAATTAGTAAACATAGATAATCAAAAACGATAAACAGGTGTATTGAAAAAACAGACAGGGGAATCCCAAAGCAGGGTCAAAGTCAATTTAATAAAAGCCTGACGGAGGTCGTCGTAGATTGGAGACAATTTCTGCTGTAGAAAGCAATGTTGTGAAGGCGTTGTGTTTTTAAGAAAAGAGGTCAATTTATTTGCGTGAAAATTCGCGTGTTTCAGGAGATGTCATTGTATTGAAGACTGAACTGTAACATTCCTTCTTTGAACAAATAGAACTAAATAAATAGGCTTATATTAACTATTTTTTTAATGGGATTGGTAATAATAGTATTGAAGTCATTATTTATTAAAAAGTAATTATTTACAAACTAATCATGGCGCACTTATTACGTTGTCGTAAACATATAGGTACCTAATTGGTTTAGTTTACTTGTTTACCATATTGGTGCTAATAGGACATAACCGAGATTCCAGTCGGCTCCTAAGTATTTGTAATTAATTGGACGTTAGTTGGTAAATACCTAAGTGACGACTCGAATCTCACTCAACTAACTAACTCAGCTAACCTACCATGTTATTTGTACCTATTAAATCATATGCCCAGTTTGTCGATGTCGCCTTACGCATGAGGTATAGATTGGTGAGACTGGAATTCCCTTGACTACCATACCGGTTGGGAAGTCAGTCAAGAGTTTTATTTGGGTAGGTTATTCTTGTTCATTGTTTCGATACCGATACAATAACATAGTTTCAAACATTATTATGTAGTAAGGTACGTAACACGACTAGAGTATAGCTGATAGATTAACATCGTGTATCAATTGACACGACACCCATCTGCATTACTACCGCATTCTAGCAGACACAACGTGGACGGGTAAGAAGTTTCACTTTATGCAGCTGCAACAACGCTGCCGCAATAGTTAATAATACTGGCAAGTGGGATGGTTATGTATATCGCTGTCTATCGTTTTAAAGAATCGCCGTAGAGGTATTTCTTTCACAACTTGCGAAAGTCAGCAGTCGGCAGTAATTATACGTTGGGTAACACACCCAACTAGTCATTGAGAAAACCCAAGTACCATCCATCTGGCCCCACCGTTAAGCCGAAGGTGCATAGTAGCTTAAATTGAATTGATACGACCCCTCATCCCTTTACACAGTCCTATAATAATAATACAACACTGTAAAAATTGTGATCACACTCAAGTATACGATGCAGAGCAAATATTTGGGAACGTTCAATTTAGTGACCATAAAGTAGGAGTTACCTACGTTTTATGGTTTAGATCACAGTCGGAGGTAAGTGAAGTACTGGCGTTTCGTAACTTTTTTTTAAAGCGGTTTCGTTCGTGTCGAGACCTTATTCACGCAATAACCATCTACAAGCATTTTTTTGAAATGGTCATACTAAACCCTTTCTTTATGCACAGCTACGTAGCAGTGTGAAAATGACTCATGATTTTGGTATGATACGACGTCATAGCATACCAAAATCATGAGTCATTTTGTTTACGTTTACCTTTGATTACACTATTTACTTTCATGAATGATAGTAATCACCCACGTGTTGCATTTGAGTTGTAGTGTAACACGCGATAGTTAGCTTACTTTGTTAATTACAATCTAAGATAAAAGTAAACTTTATATTGGAAAACTCGTTCCATGATAATAAGGAAAAATGCTCTTAGTCATCTCCTGATAATCGACTGCCTGATAATCCTGATAAGGAAACGCCTCATTTTCCTTGTCAATTTCGGTGTCATGTTCTTAAAAAGTTACGAAAGTATTTCGGATGAATTTCTCTTTAAGTTAACCCTATTCTCGTGTTTGCCTAATTAGATGGGAGTGTTAATTAGGCAACGGTATTTTGTTGTAATCAGTTTGTTGGGATACAAATCACTTAACTTAAATAACTATAGTTCGACATTGACCGCTGCGCTGACGTACTAACATACGACATTACAACTATAGACTGTAATAATATTACTGCCAATGTCAACACTATTAGGTGTCGTCATAATATCTTCACTTAGGTACTTCTGACCGAGAAAATATCATAACCATAAAATGTAACTTCTACGAGTACTTTTTGGACACTAAAATAAATATTTCTAACTGTTTGCTCTGAAAATAGGACTTTATTGTGATTTAGTTACAGTTATTACTTTTGATATTGTTATTATAGGATTGTGTGAAGGGTAGAGGGCTTGTATCATTTCAATTTGTGCGCTCCATAATATTTAATACCTTCAGACGAGCGATTCTTGTTTAAATATAATCTGAAACTCGGAAACGGGGCCAACTATTTTTATGAAATTTAGTACATTTATAGAAAAAGTCAAGCTAAAAAAAAACCGAGCAATGCTTGGTCATCCAGATATTATAGTTTGATTTACGAACAGAAAAAATAATATTTGATCAAGAAAGTTATTAAAATGTAATTGTGTGTTGTGTATTGTTGTTGTTGTCGTTGTAATGTGTTTGTCGTTGTGTTGTTGTTGTTGTGTTTGTTTGTAATGTAATTATTGTTGTGTATTTGTTCATTTTCACAACATAATCTCGTAAATTTTGCATATCGAGATTTTTGGTATTGCTAGTCTTAATATGTTTTTCCAAATTCCTCATGCTTCCAAGCATAATTTTAGACAAATCTTTCAGCTTGGAGGAGGATTCGGAAGATCAAAATAATGAAAAAGTTCAGCTGAAACTTATGACGGTTATCTGCGTAGCGAAACGTAGTAAAACGTGTTTTTTGCAATAAGTAAAGTAAAGGTAAAGCCACGCATTTGTAAGGTCTTGCTTGCTAAGCTTTTGGTCCCAGCTGTCATTCGTAGATCTTTTACAGTCGTCACCTGCGGGTAGTTAGAAACCCAAAAGTCTGACAACCAGTCTGACGAAGGGGTATCGCTTTACCCAGTAACAGGATTGTGGACGTCAGTAAGCTAGTCGCTCGATGTAAAATCCTGGTACTAAGCTGCATCCGGTTAGACTGGAAGCCAACTCTAACATAGTTAGGAATAGGCGAGGAACATTTATTAAGGTAGGTACATTTTACTTTCTCTACTTCTGGTGCTTAGATATAACAAGGAAAAAGTTCAGGTGACTGTCTTTCCAATATGTGTTTGTTTTACGATTGTATCCCAGTAATGAGACAAGTTCGGCAGTTACTGGTGATCCCTGTCTGTTAATGTTGTTTGTCGTTGAGATCGCAAGAATATGAAGCCGATAGCTTACGGCTAAGTGATCTCAGTAAAGTCGTAAGGGACACACTTCATATTTGGCTTACCTGACAAACATTGACGCAATTCAATTTCGGAATGACCGTCACAACGATGATAAATAGATTGGTTTTGAGGATTTGTGAATAAATTCGTGACACCGTGTGGGTACGCCACGGAGTATTAAATAAACGGATTGTTGATTTAAGGCTCAACTAGAACAAACACTGCGTATGTTGCCATTGTAATTACCAGTCAGAAAGCATCAAAGTGAGCCAGCTTCTGCAATTATTTTCATTCAGTTAGGTTAAGTTTTAGTAGAATCGTAAGTACATGATATACTTCACTAGTTAGCCACTCCGTGTTCCGCAGTTTCAAGCACATAAAATAATGCTATTATATTCAGCTGTGATTTATTCGCAGGGTTTATGATTGCATAAATAATATAATAATTATAATAATAACTTTATTTTCATAAAAAATACAGATTTAACATGTTTTATATAAAGACAATTTAAATGCGGTTTGGTAGCACAATACTATACAAATCTAAGAACTGAAATCTATACACAATATGGAAAACCCTGCCCCTCAAACTATGAGATGCTCTGTATCTTGAGAGACAGTAATTCAGCTTAAAATGTGATGATATAAGTTTAATAGTAGACTGTGTCGATCTACCAGAGGGATTGAATATAATAAAGCTAATTTAAGCATAGACGCCAGCACATCAAGCAGTCCCAAACTGTCAAATATGCGGTAGTTGAGTCAGTTTTGTAGGGGCTTTGTGTCAGAAATACCAGAATGGTCAACTTATTTTTAAAACAAGGCATTTTACTTACCATACAAATATCAATCACATCTAACTTCTAGCGCCAGATTATTTAAAATATAGATATCGCAGGACCAAGCTTACCGACATTGTTCCATTATATTTATAATTATTTTTATATTATATTGCTAATTCGTTGATCATATGGAATATTATCAACGAATTATCAAAAGCAATACTAAATGCTTTTATTAGAACCAGCATCTCCAAATATTACATCGGGCATCCATCATAAACTAATCTATGTATTCACGTTTAGTCGAGTTTGGTCAGTAGAGGCAGGGAAATTAATTGTTTAACAAATTGACACACTACGTCCACTTGGCGTGTTTTAAAAATGTTATGTAACTGTCAAATAATGACAATTGTGATTTGAAAATACGGGCAGTTAAAGTTCGTCGTATATTTTAATTGACTTTACTTTCTCTATACGGATAATCAACTTGTATGTAGTAACAAATCTTTACCACAGAGACCGCTTGATGCAACAGTTCGGATTATCCCGGTGTTATTGCTAGCTGTGGTGTATGTAGTTGGAACACGTTGGTAGTTTGAGAAAGCCCTCGGGAGAAGCTTACCTACATAGAGTAGGTTTAGTTACGCAATGTTCAATTACAAGGCTCCAATTGTTTGATTTGCACTGGGCTTTGCAAGATTTAGAGAAACAAGAAAATTGTACTGCGTCATTACTGCAGCGTTATCAGTGCCAAACCTGACGATATATTTAACGGGCATCCATTTTATAGACATAGCTTTTACATCTTGCAGGCAGATATTGAAAACATTTTCTTATTCCGGTATTCAGAAACAGAATCTACCTGAAGCCCTTTGACCTCAACATAGATAATAGACGTTTGGAAGCCTCCATTTTCTCGAGTTACCTATGAACTAATTTCCTCTGGACATTTTCTCGCGTCGACACAAAGGTTAACTACGTTCTAGACAAACTTACAAGGGATATGCGATAATCATTAAGGTAAGATTACACTAACCTGAGGCCCAAGTCTGCTATTTTTATAAATTCGTCATTCCAACACGATTCCATTGTCATTTTGCTAATAGTTCGTAATCTGCTAAATTCATAACGGTCGATCATTGGTCGGTCAATGGTCTCGTAATAGAATCGTGTTATAATGGCATTGTCGTATCGCCATTATTTTAAAACCCGTTAGTAGTAATAATTTTCCAAAAACTACTACTAAATTTGAACATTTATTCATGCCCGATTTCATTTATATTATTTATTAGTTTATTAGTATTAAATTTTAGCAGATTACCGCCTAAGTCAGTCATGCATTTGTCATTATGTACGAGATTACCAATAAATGCCATTTCTTTCAATGGAGTGTCAGTGGCTGACCATTGGAAAGTCATAATGACGCCTTTTTATATTAGTAGATTACCAATTTTGTCAAAATCAACAATTATGAAATCAATGATAGACCATTCTGACAATATTGTAACAGCAGACTTGAGCCCTGATCGTTGTAATGACTGGCCTTAGTCCTATCAGGGACTTTCTCGGAGGAATTACTTATACATTTGTTATAATGTTAACAAAACAAATAAATTTACCATTTATAACGCAACTTTAATGGAATAAACACGAAAATGTAATCAAACTAACACCATGAGAGCATCATTTCGGAAAACTTAACTTTTAGCAACATAATTTGATTTAAATTATAGGAGATTCGCTCTTATCTGTAATATTGTAGCACTGATAATGGTTTTCGGATCCGTATAGTCAATAACTTATATATTAAGTCGGTAAGTAAATAATGTTAAATGAGCCATTGGAGTTGCACCAATAAAGCATTTTGCTTTTATTAGTTCTAGAACAATTCGAGTGCGTTTCTATGCATCTGAATATATAGGTTGTATGTTTCAGAAAAATGTGGTCCATTTTAAGGGTGTGGTACAGACCATAAAACTTAGCAACTTGCTTCATGGTACCAACATCGTAATCGAGAAAAAATATCATCTGTTCCGTACAAAACTTCAGTTCCTACTTGACCCAAATGTACGGGACGGCTGATACACTTTTTCTCGATTACGATGCTGGTTCCATGGAGAAATTGTACACTTTGATGGTCTGTACCAGTCCCTTAAGTTTGACCACACCATTCTGCCATACCCGGTGTACCCATATGACAGGACTACGTATTAAATAGTACCTACACAATAAATTGATCGTAAGCTTTTAGTATTTCCACGTGTAGCTGATGACATGATTGTACTGGTGTGGTATTCAAAACTTAGTGACTAAATATAGGTATTGTGTTCATAGTAAATGTTATAAATCAACTATTTTAAGAGTTCTCTACAAGGTTCTTCAGAACATAGAAGCATCGATCAGTGCACTGTGTGCAGTATTATTTATAAACACAACTGTACAGTGGCTTTTGCTTTGACCGGGGTATATTGTTTTGTTTCCATAGTGTAGGCATGCGGTACGCATAAAGCACATATAGTAACTGGTATCTCAAACAGTTGCTGGATATAGAGTTCTTCCTAAAATGAGTTCTTGTAAGTTAAGAGATTTTTATTCTCAAAGAAGATAACACAAAGAAACGCTTCGAGGTCACATGAGAACAATGCTTACAAGTAAATCATATAACTACTACTACGAAGCGTTTCCCTTACACCCTGTATAGGGTGTAAGGGAAACGTTTCCGAAAACGAAGACAGGTGATAGGGCGAATTCTCGATACAGTACCACAAAAAAATCTAGTTTTTTTATTATTTTCACCAAATTTTTAGGTTTTTAACCGACTTCAAAAAAAGGAGGAGGTTCTCAATTCAACTGTATGCTTTTTATGTTTGTTACCTCATAACTTTCGACTGGGTAAACCGATTTTGATCATTTTTTTTACTTGAAAGCTCGTGCTTCCCATTTCCCGTGTGGTCCCATTTAAATTTCATATAGATCTGATGATGCGTTTCGGAGATAGACAACGGAACTCTTCAAAAAATAACAGTAAATAAACCGCGATTGCTGCTACCGCATAAATATGCATTGTACTTTGTAGTGTTTTTTCGGAAGTCGGTTGTTTTTTTGTACACTATGGTGTGAGAACAGTTAAATGAACCGTTATTTGAGATTAAACAATTTTTTTTGCAACTCTAGCAAGCAATGTATTCAAAAATAAAAATCGGCTGATAGGCGTATAACCCTGCTCGCCGAGAGCCACGCGGCCGATGACTCCAAGTGCAGGCAGCGACTTTAGGTTTAGGCATCTTTTGTAAAGTGCCGCCAAATTAAAATAAGTGGAAATATTACAGAATCGTCAAACTTTTTAAATTGATGCAAAATAACCAATTTAGGGCGAAAGGTTATTTATTGGTTTTCTATTGCATTTAGGTTGTTTATGTAACCGTAAAATTGTAAATACCGTTAGATTTTATTCTATCTCGCTACTGCTTACAATTTAACGCAATATTTTTCGGTATATTATAATCTATAGAAGTGAAACCGTCAAATTGTGAACTGGTATCAAGACGGATAGTACCTTGCGCTATAACTAAATAGTCAAGTAACTGGCATTAACTTGGAAATAGCGCTCGCCAGCCGCTGCCGCGGTACCGCTCGCTTCGCTCGCTCGGCTCGCGCGGGGTTATTCGCAGTTCAAACCTAACCTAACCTATTTTCTCGGTAAGCAGTATGGTGCAGTTCACAATTTATCGACAGTTTATAATCTCGCGAGATAGATTATAAACTAACGGTCACCGTATGGTTGTGAACATACGGTGACAACCGGTAAGGTAAGTAACCTACGTTCTGGCTTCGGAAGCGTTCCTCGTACACCCTGTATACAGTTAGTCACAAATTCATTCAATACATTTAGTTTTTAGAACGGGTGTAATTTTTTATTATTAAATATGAAGCTAATTTAGTTTTAAATGCATTGAATTAGTGTAATTTTTCTATACATGAGGGTATTTTGTTATATAATTGTGCTCCTTCGCAAGTTAACATTTTGACAAATCATCATCATCAACACTTGTGCAAAGTAGAAGCAAACTACTACAATTATCTTATCTTCATTGTACTGTCTCCTCATTACGCTGTTTAGTGGTAGTACGTATAGTTTATTCCCTATGAGCTAGGTTTGGGCTTTCTCTCAGAGTATTACCAAGTAACATTCCAGACCCATTGAAAGCAATTTGTGCTGGAATCGTTCTCATAAAGCTAGGTTTTAAACTTTATGCGCTAGAATAAACTATGCGCTAGAAAGTTAAATCGTCGAAAAGTTTAACGCTGCACTAACGCAATAAAATAATTGTCAAAATTAAATTTGCTTCAGAAAACAGCGTAATAATGTTGTTTGTTTGTGACAAATTTTACACAAATATACACATAGGTATATGTAGGTAGTAGTTCACTGTAGTTGAGCGTATTACTGCACAGCTTCAGTTTATCAGTACGAACAGTATTGAATGTTCGGTTTCTATTTCACCAATACGGGTCTAATACTATTTCTATCCCGATTGTATTCCGATAACCACAATCTAAAGACGATTGGATTGTGGTTAGGTCGCTAGGACCCTACCGGAGATTACGAGACAATACATGTCATACACATTGTTTTGATCCGTATTATACGAGTACCTTCCGTTACGAATATAGCAGATAATATAATTTTGTTATTTTAAAACATATAAGTTGAAATTTTTTAGGAAAACATTGTTTTATTAGGCAATATTAAAGTACCGCCTATTCAAATAAGCTTCGCATTTATATAACTTGGTAGGTATACTGTATACATTTGCTGCAGCGATTATGTATTGTTTTATAAAAATGATGTGATGGGGAAATTTACCTATTGTTCTATTTTGTGAGACATTATTAAAGTGTTCATGAATTGTTCTGATGTAATTTTCTTCATCACCTGCCAGACGGCTGCAGCTTATTATTAGAGCTGACTATATGGAATTATAATTGTGATTCCTGTAGTTATTAGAGCTATTGAAGTTGATTCATAAGTTGTTCGCGGAAAAAATGGACATGGATGAAGGATTCAGTCATGCGGGTCAAATAGGTTCTGAAAGGATTTTCACATAGACGGAGAAAAAAACTTTGTTGGAACTCGATATTCCAATAACATAAACAAAATGTGATGGAAATTATCTTTCTATTGTTCATTGTTCCAACAAAACAATGAAATCCTTACAAACGTAGTATAATGTGTTTATCTGCCACATATTCAACGTAATTTCATGAAATAGGCCTCGAACCACACACGGCACACGTTATTCAAGCATTATCAAAATTTTGCTCCGTGAAAAAAAAAAATACTTGAAATATATAATACCTATTACTTGTACAAACAAAACCTAAACACGTATTTATACACGTATACATGCAAAATTTCAACACGTAGAAGTAGTTAATTTATGAAAACAACACATTGTTTGAATCAACACAACCGCTTAGGGGTGGTAGTGTTCAGAGTTTCTCATACTTTGTACTGTACCGGACACCAGTAAACCAGACACAGTATTAACCACGACTTAGTTCAACTACAACGGAACGAATTACTTCCAACAAAATCTATTAATACTACTCACATACATAGTTAGCTGTGATCATTTGACGCATTACCCGAACTGTTTAGATAGTTACCGAAAGTTATCCACTATCTCGGTTATTACAATCCCGAATTAGTATATATCTATGCCACTATAACGGTTTTATTATCACAACCAAACTTTATTTCCATTTCAAATGGAATCACCAGATTTATCTCACATGCGTAAAGTTGCAATCATCTCGTCAGCCACAAGGAGTTATGTAATGTAAATGAGAGTACAAGACAAGATAGGTGCAGTGAAACTCGGACCCATCCTTGCGTTTGAGGAAATTGTAAACGTTATTTAGGTCGGCACCATATACACAGTCCTAGATTTAGGTTTTAATTTATGAATGCATTGATTATGCATTTTGTAGGATATACATTTTACGTATAACATTAAAGCAGTTGTTAGTATTTAATGTATTTTACAACTTAATGCAAAACAGTTCTATTGTACTGGTAAACACCAAAAGTTTCGAAATGTTAAATGACATCGACTGTTTCTTCGTAGTTTCCCTACCGTCCATTTTGGTACTCAGGTTGATGGCTCGAGCACCCTGCTGCCCTCACACCGGGTAATGCTTTATGTATTCACGTTAACCTTGAAAAATTATCCTAGGTTCCTTTATAATCCTCATTATGTAGGTTTCAACGGAAAAAAAACCAGCGTTTGTGAAGCATGCTTTTTACAGTTAAAAGCAGAGAAGTTCTAAACGCGAGTAGATCGTTGAACCACAGGATTTCAATAGAAAGATAAGCCAAACCATGAAATACCTACTTACTTCTATTTTTTCCTGGCGTATGTACTTATGTTCTTCCTAAATTGTGTCGGTAGATAAATAAAGGTTTTTTGGAAAACCAGCTTACTTGTTTTCTCAGTCTCAAATCGCTATTTTGTGCAACACATTTTCGTTTTTTCGTAAAAAAAACGTTATGCAAATAAGATCACACTTGAGACATTAATTCACTTAAAAAACGAATAGAGTAGGTATGTCAATTCAGTTTAGGTCTGTATTTGATTGTAGATCTGTAATAGTGGGTAAGTATCGTACTGGGGGGTCCGCAAGTGCCGATGCCTGCCAGGGTGTGGGTTGTTCGAAAGAGATACCGTGGCCCCTGGCACACAGGCAACTGAAGGAACACGGGAGGTAAAGTCAGTAAAAGTCTGACACGTCCTCCCGCTCCACCCAGAGTGGGAGAAGTTATTTATTTGATGATTTCCCAAACTCACGAAAAAAAAACCGTTGACAATACAGAGAATTTACATCATTGAACATTAACCATAGAAATGATAAATTATGACACTGCGCAACTTTTAATAATGTACACGTGAAAAAGCTGTACGTTTCCACACAGTTAAAGCAAAAACGGTGTCAGCTGACATATGTATGACGTCGTCACACATTTGACATTTACACATCGTTACACATGTGTGTGTAACGATATGTAAATGTTGCTCATTCATGTACGTAACCATCACGCCGGTGACCGAGTGCTTGGTAAGCAGAATGTGCGCTATTTATTATATGTTACTGACACACGGTGGTCACAAAGGGGACGCGTCCAGTGTCAACTTTGGTTTGTTTTTTATCCTTCCCACGTGTAAGCTTTATTGGCTTTTCTGTACTGAAATACGAACTGAAAGTTCAGATTAAGTTCAAAAATTAGTCCCGTAGTCTGTAGCCCCGTACAAAAATTTATCGCTCACATTGTTTGGGCAGTATCCACTGATAGCTCAGTTTCAACCTAATGTGCTGTTAGCTTAATTGCATATAAAACAAAACTTTTGAATAACATATATAGACCGACGTAAGGTAAAAAGAATTCCATTTGAGAGATTACTGTACCTGATCGACAACCAAACTGATCCCATGTAATTGAATTAATCGAAATCTACACTAAGTTTGCCCAAACTGTGTTGTCGCGTGAGCAAGACCCGCGCAATACTTATCCTACAAGGTGGAATTAAACTACGAAGCAATATAAAATGAACTCCATGTGCTAAACAACGATAGTTTTGATTTTGTTGTTTACGTAAGAAGTTTTATAAGGAAAAAAGTTACCGAAAAATAAATTTCTCTTTAAAAAATCTCCAGTCTCCGAAATTCCCAATTTCAAAACAAAATCTTTTGATGAAGTGCCAATCGGCAGGTTACGTAACTACGATATTGGCTATCAAAATCAGGCAGGGAATAGGGAAGGGAAGGTGATTTGTGACAAACTCGACCGCATTTGCCCGTTTTGACCTAGATTTTTGCAGATTTTCGCTTTACTGTCTAGAAAATTGCTCGCTCTATTTTTGTTTTGTCTGTTAAACAATGAACTGATTCTTAAGACTATGATTTTGTATACTGATGTTATATTATTGATTGTTTTGTAAGAAAAAAACTGTAACGTAACGATCTCCTTCACCGTTAATGGAAGCGTTTCGATCCCTGTTCAACAGTGGATTTCTTTAGATTTATTGTGATAAATAAGAGACTGACTGAAAAGTTTTGTGAAAATCCGTTGTCATGTGAATAATATAATATTTTCTATCGGAGCCTCGCACGAAGTTAATTTATATGTGGGCGAATCGACAATTCCAGAAATACGTTTTACGCAATTAACACTTCAATTTTAAAGAGAGCAGATAATTCGTTCTAAAATACATTACAGTGCATTTTACATCAACACACGACAATTGAATCGGCATACGTCAAAGATTAAAGAGATTACATTTCCAAAACTACATTCTAATTACAACTTGACATTTGCACTTAGCAACGTGAACTATTGCCAAATTCAACGACTCATCTATTTAGCTACGAACGCTGCGATCGCTCGCTTCTTCATTTGCAAACATTTTGAGAGCTTTATAATTAATTTCTCCTCAGTTTTTATGTAACACAATTACCAACAATCTTTCATACCATCACTCCCTCGTCTCTTTCAGCGCATCTCTCATGTTTTTCAAAAAATGTGCGGAACCTCGAAAGAGGCCGCGGTGAAGAAATGCTTCACTAATTAAAACACTGGAAGTTAGAATGTGGAGCGAGACGAGTGTCGGGTAATAACAAAGTGTATGACGTATTAAAATGCTATAGAAGATGTTCAGTAGTTTTTGTTTTTTACTTTTAATGAAGCTAGGATTGTAAGTAGGTTTTTGTTAACACCAGTTTTATTCGGTTCTATTTGACTTTCATTTTATTTTGGGGCATTCAGCATAGTGTCGAAAAGTTAGTGTTCGGTTTCCATTTAAGAGATATGCACACTTTTTGTGATTTACATCGGTATACCTCTGTAAACCGTGGCGAAGTAGTTCGAACCGGTAATGCACAGAATTAACGAAGGCACGACATGGGAACAATCCTCGACTTCCATATTCCCTTAAACTTAAGAGGAAGATTTATAAAACAATGGTTAGGTTGACTGTCTTATATGGATCAGAATGTTGGGCCACAAAAGGCTTCAATGAAAGAGAAATTACATGTAGCAGAATGAAGAATGCTAAGACGAATACGTGATGTTACGCAAATGGATAGATTATGACATGTATACAGTTATAGAGGGTGGCATCATCGACGCACAAGCTGTCACCATTGGGCTCGCCACGATTGTGGCGGTAAGTCGACGCTTTGAGGAATAGCTTGAGAGGCACTACGGCGTCTTCACCTTCCGCCTGACGCAGGTCCGCTTAAGACCGGACAGGGGTGTTTTGGAAAGTTCCTGTTTCGTATAAGGCTGGAGGAAGCGCCCGGGTGTTTCCACTGCGAAGATCGCCCTAAGGACACGGTGGAGCATACGGTGCAGGTCTACCCAGCTTGGGCAGAGCACCGCCGTGCCCTCGTAGAGGAGATCGGTGGCGGCGATCTCTCGCGTCCGGCCTTGGTCCAGGCCATGATACGGAGCGACAGCTACCCATGGTCTGGGTAGTCATCACCTCCTTCTGCGAAGCAGTGATGCTCGCGAAGAGGGAGGCAGCACACGTGAGGGAGAGGCAGTATATGCGCCCTGACGGCCCTAGTAGGAGAGGAGGAGGAGCAGGAGCCGCCCTGGGCATCGGGAATCCCAGGCTGATTCCCGGCCACCGTAGGCACGGGCTTGCGGACGGCAAGTAATGGGTAGCTTGCTGTCCGGTAAGGACCAAACCGGGGTCGACGGCGCGTTGTGTTCCACGCGCGCCTCAAAGAGATGTCATCACCAACTTGTGGGGCCCGCAAGGGCCGATGCCTGCCAGTGGTGCAGGTTGTTCGAAAGAGATACCGCGGCCCTTGGTACACAAGCAACTGAAGAAAGGGGTGGGTTTTAGTAGTAAAAGTCTGACACGGGAGAGCGGGAGAAGTTTTTTATGATTTCCAACCCAACAAAAAAATACGCTTAGCAGGCCATCGCAGTATAATGGTAAAATGCATAGAAAACGCTACTGCCTATGCTCTGGTAAGTCTCTTAGTCGCCTTCTACGACACGTATATTTTCGTATTCGTATACACTTTTGTCTTTTCAAGCCGTAATAGGCGTGTAGTCTGATTTCGGCATTTAATCTAATACGCGTAGCTCGTTACAATAGGTGCAATGGTGTAATGAATAGTTTTATTTGGGCTTAATTTTTTAACAGATTTTTTTGAGTGATTACGGAGCATTTTTTCACCCTTTCAAATTATTTGAATAATGTTATTCCTACATTTTTTCAGAATTAATTGTTGAAAAAAAAATGAAGAATAGCGGGTATTTTCATTATGCGTCCCATTGAATGGTAAAATCATCTTAAAAGATTTTTCAACTTACGGAGTAATGGAAGACGAAGGGTGAAATTGAAGAATGCAATGTTGATGTTTAAATGGTTTCATTCGTTATTGGATGACAAACAAAAAATTGTGCAGGAAATAATTCATAAGTAGGTAATGGAAAAAATATGAAAGTCATCTCACGGAATTACTTCATGAGACGTAGTGATTATAATATATAATAACCATAAAGTCTGCATTCCAAGCTATGTTAGCTTCATATATATCTTAAAATGAAACCTCTGTAAGAGAAAGCAGTGCAATAGGCATATAGTACCAAATAAATATTCCAAATTAGAGTGCTGGAGCGCGTCAGGGTTTCAGGCAAAAAGCTTGTATAAGACCTAGATAATGACCTAAATAAATGTTCTTGATATTTACTATGTCAGGCCCGAGAGAATTGGTAATGAGTAAAGTAAGCAGGTAATTTATTGCCATCCGGATGGTCCGGGGGTACCGCACGATCTCCGGTGAGGCGGCGGGCCTCCTTGCCGGATTGCTGCCGTGGGATCTGGAGGTAAAGGTCCTCGCGCACACTTGGGAGTGGCGCGAGGAGGCCAAACGTCCGGCCCTGGTCCCGGTCATGGTACGGAGCGACAGTGCATGGGTAGCCGTTGCTTCCTTCTGCGAAGCGGTAATGCTCGCGAAGAGGGAGGCGGCGCACGTGAGGGAGATGCAGTAAATGCGCCTTCACACCCTCCGCAGGAGACGCCCTGGGCATCGGGAATCCCAGGCTGGTTCCCGACCACCGTATGCGCTGGCTTGCGGATGGCGAGTATTGCGTAGCTCGCTGTCCGGTAAGGACCAAGCTCGGGTCGACGGCGCGTTGTGTTCCACGTGCGCCTCAAAGAGATGTCAGCACCAACTGATGGGGCTCACAAGGGCCGATGTCGAGGGATGTGAGGGTGCGGGTTGTTCGAAAGAGATACCGTGTGCATACAAGCAACTGAGGGAACACGGGTGGGTTTTAGTCAGTAAAAGTCTGACACACCCTCCTGCTCCACTCAGAGCGGGAAAAGTTATTTGATGATTGCCCATCTAAAAAACAAAGCTGCCACCATGGATTCGCCACTTGATTCTAGGGGTCTAGAATCATAACTTTTATTTTTCTTTTGTTATCATTAGAAAAGAGCTCAAAATGAGACAACAATGTTATGACCTACGAAAAATTTCAACGCTGGGGGAATAGAATCATGTAATAAAGTCGTAGTAGGTAGAGCGGCTCAAGATAGGCGACAGTTAATGTTCGTATAAAAAAGGCATAAATATCATATTTTATACTTTATTTAAATATGGTACACAAAGTAAATGAAAGCTTTCTTTTTTATACTTTTTTTTTTAAGGACAACTTTTGATACGTAAATTTGCTGTAAGTAATCTCATAAAAGTAATATTTTAGTGGGTAGGAAAATATTTCCCCATGGTTCACCTAACCTAACCTAACCTTTCAAAGGCTTTTGTAAAGTATTTAAACAACCAAAAGTATGCACGCACTGGAAACTAGACTTCAGATTTCTCAAAGACTTGCGGAATCGCTTCGAACAGTTTCTAACTGACTCGACTGCAGCTTTGACTGAGTTATCTAGAAGTTCATAAAGTCATTCAAAAAGTACGATGTGAATGAAAATAATTTCGTGACAATTTAGACACTGAATAGATGAAAGTATTTGTTAAGGTTTCCACTAATAATTGCCTACCTATGCTCCTAATCTATGTTCCCATAACCATCTATAGATGAAAGCACTTAAATTCTATACAGAACAAGTTCAGTTTCTAGATTACTTAAACGTTTGCTCTCCGATAACGTCTCATGTCAACTAGGTCACACAATTCTAAAGCGGGTAAACTAGCGGCAAGCGGCAGGTAATGAAAAGCGATTGTGATCACGTCAATGACTGCGAAAAGTATAAAGAGTACCTAGATAAGACATTGTTTTGTTTACTGAATGAAAACCAACGCCAACTCAATTAATAAAACCATCTTGTCGTATATGTGTTGTGTATTGATGGAACTGAAATGTTAATTCTGTATTCATATCAATATTACATTCTGCCACATAGTTAAAAGTAATTAGCAGGTTTTCGTACGGGTTTATTAACGATGATAGGATGTTGATGTTCTGCTGCCAGGATACAAAACGCTTTTAGAAATGTTCTGTTCTGATTATTTACTTGATAGTCAATTGAAGGGAGCAATGACAATAAACCATTTCTTCACCATCGTAGCAAAAAAAAACAGGGTTCAGGTCAAATGTGAAGTTATAAAAGTCCATCATCGTCATCATCATCATTTCAGCCGTCCCCCAAGCTCCACCACTTCGACCGGTTCTGTGCTTCCCGCATCCAGTAAACTCTTGCGGCCCTCGCAAGGACAATTATGGCTATAAAAGTTCACCTTGATCTAATTTCACAGTCATTAAATATTTAGAGCCCATTAAAACTCTGATACAGTCAACCATGCCAAAAGTCGACTCTTGCCAATGACGGGTACAAATCGTCATTAATTTGTAGCGAAACAATCCTAAAAGAAGGCCTAAGAAATGTTCTTTTTATCATTCATAACGATCCAGGACGTCTCTGTTCCATTAATAACAGACAAGAGACAGGCTCTCGACTGCTCGAGGGACGACAGTGAACACTTCATTATTCTCAATGAAGACGCGAACTTGAGATTATTCATTTCTTCAAAAAAGATTAAGTTACTCAAATGGTTAGTTGACGAGGATTACCTTTTCCCGTATTAAGTATGGTAAGAATAATTGATTTATTAACAATAAACTTCCAGTTCATAACTATTTTATGTGCCTCTGTCTTCCTGTCGATATCGCAGACTAGATTTTTACACAGACCAGATTATCTTTTGATGAGACCCTAATTTTGCTATAGCATTGTGTTGAGTCCACCATCTCAACATCGCCGCGCGCCAGCGGCAGTGAAAGAGGGGTGCGGGGACAGCGGCTCGTCTGCCGGCCGACGGGTGAGCGCGGGCCCCCGCGACACACCAGTCAGCTGTTGCACGCCTCCACGCACGGCTGCGCTTACGATTCTTAACGATCATATCTTGTTTCTATCTTAAACCGACCATTTTAAACCGTTTATAATTCAATTCTATTTCGTATCAGCATTATACATATTATACAGTCCACTCAATCTTTCATTTTGTTCCACCACGAGCTATCGTCGCGATCACATTGTTTACTAAGTTATGTCATGCTTCTGCTTTAGCGGAAATTCTGATAATTACACGTTTACACCATCTAGTTAATTTTGAAACGACTTATTACATTTAATCGTGAAGGAATTTTGTCGGATTAGTGTACGGGTTTATCATTGAGCCAATGAGGTTGATAACAACAATTAAGCAATTTTATAATTGTGCTTCCCGGTTTTGAGACAATGACAAATAATTTTACGAAACAAGATGTTATTATGTCAAAGAACTCAAGCCTATCAAAGATTCTATAAAACTTAGTCACAATGTAGATATATCAGCAGTTTTGTAACACGGACACTATAATTAAATATTAGTCCAATTGAATGATTGAATGAGCTCTCAATCATGAGACATTAGCCTCTATAAATACTTATGTACATTTTTTTTTTTAAGGCAGACAAGGAATAAGTACAACATACAAATTAAAAAACGGTAGTACCTAAGCGTAACGGTACCGATGATATATTTTTGTAACCACTACTAAAAACAGTCTGCCGATGACGGGGTGCAAACGATCTGTTTTACCTCAAGAAAAAATTGTCTGAGAGCTTAGGATATAGTTTGATAAAAGAGAACCTGTTCAAACCACTCACGTATCAAAAACAAACTTTCTGCAGCCGTGTTCTAAGTTCTTCCTAACAGTTTGAGTTTTGGCTTTAGGCTTTTGAAGTTTTCCTATAAGCTTCGATGAAAAAAAAAACAATGGTTTTATATAGCTTTTTCCCAACTATGTTGGAGTTGGCTTCTAATCTAACCTAATGCAACTGAATAATAACGATGAAATAATGCTAACTTGACATAACTAATAAATTTATTAGTTATTGAACTGTATATCTATTGCTTTTCTATCGTGTTTTTGTTCGAGAGCCCACTCTCGAAGAAAAACACGATAGAAAACCAATAACCTCCCACCCCTACATGATAAAGAACATATTTATATCTCTAATACATTTTCTTGTCTAAAGATATAATAACTTAGGGGTATTTAGGTTGTTACTAAGTAGAACAACGGAGCTTTATCCACTTATTGAAGTATTACAAAAGTTATGAGAGCAGAGCAGTGGTGGGCCAGTGGTTGGCCAGTGGTGGCCAGCCTCACTTACAAGTTGTAGGTCGTGAAGTAGAACCCAGGCAGGCGCTTTACTTTGTGTATTTAACTTTCATCGCCACTGCTGTCAAAACGGTGAATTAAAACTTCGTGAAGAAACTAAGATTGACCTAGATCTAAAAATTTTAAGACACATGACATCCACCAACTTGCTCTAAGCCCACTTCACACTTGATTGTGATGAAAAGCCATGTGGGTAGTTATTCATATTTTTTTTTTTGTTTGTTTCAGCAATCACACAACATGCTGTATTTACACGTTACAACTGTGGTTTGTTTGCTATTGAAATAGCCGTGTCAATTAAGGAAAGGAATTACCGTACGCATGCTAATAAATCAAAGAAAGAAAAGAAAACGTAAAACTTGTTATTGGTCTGTGATAAGAAGCATCTTTGTTTCCAACCATTGTTACTGAAAACTGCTTTCCGTGCCATTAACACTTAAAGACTCAAATAACTTGATACTTTAGTCACCCCGCGCGTTAACAGTGCACATATGAATTACACCATATTATATATAACTATCAGACTCAAACAGTTCTTGCATCGCTCGGACAGTTTTATGAAAAGCGGAACACGTAGGCTTTGGCAACAAACGGGAGTCTTCTGGACTCACTCCAACAATCGTAAACTTTATGTGTTCTGTGGGGGTCCAGCTGACCCACATAAACAGCTACGAATCATACAGATTTTTTATGTTTACATAATATTTAACAGAAGTTTTTCGGATTATTGTGTGGGTTCGGGTTCTTATATTGATGTAGTTTCCTGAAACCCATATTTTTATTGGTACAAAGGTTATCTTGTTCCAAACATGATTTTGTTTTATTGTTAATTACAGAACAAAGCATCATGCTTTTAGTTATTTTCTCGTAGAGGCAGAGCTGTAGATGAGGTGTATGTTGGCTGTTTGTAGTGAACAACTAAACAAGTTCGCCGCGCTTGAGGGGGCGTTTTTTTTTCTTTTTACTAGCTCGATCAGTCACCATTTTCTAAGTGTAATCAATCTTTTCAAGATGCTAAAGATTATATTGTCACTCGAAGAACCTTTCAGGCGATTGGTTTTATAGAAGCCGCAGTAAAATATTCCGGTTTCCGTCTTAATTAGACAAGTGTCGAAAGTCGTGGGGGCTATAATTCGGACAGTGGCAGTATGTACCACTATCGTTACCAAAACCAAACTATCTTGAGTTGAAGAGATTCGTTTTATTTTCATCTAGCATTTACCAGCGGCGTCGAGGTCGAAAATCATTCCGCGGGAAAGTACTATCGGGATATTAAGTATTTCATGTGTTATTCCAGATTACAAACTATCTGTGTGCCAAATTTCATCTACATCCGGTCAGCTGATTTTGCGTCATTGAGTACCAAACATCCAAACATCATCACAAACCTTCCCATTTATAATATTACTAACTTGTGCCAGCGACTTTGCCCGCCCGGAGGTCGCTATACATTAAACCTTCCTCTTGAATCACTCTATCTATTAAAAAATTCGCATCAAAATCCGTTACGTAGTTTTAAAGATCTAAGCATACATAGGAACAGACAGCGGGAAGCGACTTTGTTTTATACTGTGTAGTAATATATAGTGGGAGTAGGATTAGTAGGATTATATTTTAGTAGGATTAAATTACTGAGACATTTACTTTTCAGGGGTCGATATTCATTATGCCATTCTGTTAAAGATGTTTACACTGCATTTGATGTTACTGTGTGAATCTGTCAATGGAAAGGTCGATAAAAATAATAAAGGATTTTGTTCTAATGCACAACCATTAGAACAAAATCCTTTATTATTTTTCAGTTTTAGTATTTCAGTTTCATAATAATAAATTATTGATATACCATAGCGTCCACGCAAGAGAAAAACACCGTAAACTACACTGTGACATTTTAGTCACCTTACAACGGCAGCCCACTTCATGTATCCAATGACTACTAATCATTTATTAAAAAAATATATATACATTTTTGAACATTTGCATAATTAAAAAAAATCAGATATCGTCCACTAAGACGCATGACGTAGTTAGAAACACCCATTTATGGAGGTGGAATTAATTATAAAATGTAATGGTAGGTAGGTAGATATCTTCTACCGTTTGATACGTAAACATTATTAACAGGGAGGGTGTTTCATAATTCAAAGCATTATTTATTTTTCTTTGTACCTATTATCTTAATTAATGGTAACAATGTTTTAATCGCGCCTAGAGGTATTTTATGACGGATACATTGAGTGAACCACCTTTGCAAGACGACTAAAATGTCACGGTGTATAGTGTTTATTTACATGTTTGCAGGATAAGTTATTTTTTTTCCAAAAATGAACGTAGGTAGGTATATATTGAATACCAATCAGATAACTTGTAAAGATTTTACAGCCCTTTACAGAATTTGGAACACTGTCGCCAAAACTTTCAAAAATATTTGTCTTCCCTCGTTATATGGTCAAGTGATGTCCTAATCTGGATTGAAGAAACCATGTTATTAGTTTGTAGCATTGTATGACAAAATGTACAGACGCCAGCACATCAAGCTATCCCAAACTGTCAAATTTTCCCAATTGAACATGGACCTTCTTATTCTTTTGTAATAAAGTTGAAAAATTATCAAAGACATTTAACAGAATGGGGTAGCTCGATTTGTTGGCCTCTGTAAGTAACAAAATCTTTTTGGGACACGAAATTATTTTCATAAAAAATAGACGCAACTTTCACGTCACAAAGAATAACAGGACCTGCTGAATGAATAATTTAACAGATTGTTTGATTTCTACAATAGATTTCGTTCAAATCTGGAATTAAATTCAGACAATATACGATCATTACTGGAATAAAAAGGCTTTTGTGGAGTCAGGTCGTCTACCCGAACGCTTCGTGAGATGAAATGCGAAATCAGTGATGGAATCTTTTTATTGCGACATTTGAAAGATTGAGTTGTGGACAGGCTGATTGAGGTGAAAAGGAAATTAAAAATTAGTGTAGACGTTTTCATTATCTTTAAATTTTCACTTTAAATTAGGTAATTCTGTATTTGATGTTCATTAACATTCCGGGTGAAATAAATTACAGAATTTCGTACCCATCTATTTACCTCATTTTAATTCGTTGTAATTTAATATGGCACTCTAGATATGTTTTCTTTAACGTTACCAACGTTACGGCTGTTATTGGAAAGTAATGTAGAAAGTTAATTATTTGTATAACAAAAGAAGTCTGTCAAAAATAACACCCATTTCATTTATTAATTACAAAGTACCTACCAATACTCAACAATGAACGTGTGTAAAAACAGCTCTTAAAATTTTAACCGTAAATGCTCCAACAAAAGTATTATATGTGAGTTAGTAAAATGCTCTTCCATGTTGCTCTACTGAAGCTACAGGGCTCCCTCAGAACGTGATGCGGAAAATGTATACTCAATCAATTGTGTTTGCATGACAGCTAGTAAGTCGTTGCCGTCTATATAATACTACTTCTGTGTTAAGACAAATAATAACATTAGGTAAACATTACACAATTAGTAATAAGCTCTACTGAATCGAAGCACCCTCGTCTTGATCTTAGATTTTTCCTCCATGAATATTCGTGTTAATAGTCTATCAGGAGTCTTTGTGATGGGCTCATAGTTTTTGATCAGATATTAAAAATATTTTCATCGGGCAGCCCTAGTGTATGTATGCTCACGGTCGACTGATCTAAATCTTTAGTGATATGAATTGCGCGCTCTTTGGGTCGCCAGTGATCCATGAAAATCATCTAAATGGAATTACCGATTCACGCCATGTTCCGGCTCGATTCATTAAGTGTACAACTACATAACTAATTGGCCAATGACTGGACTGTCGCTAACGCCTGTTAATTGAATTCGCTAATATGAATATGCAGGACCGGCTTGATATTGTTCCTTCATCTACAAATGATACCCAAGGTACGGTAACACCTGCCAATACCAATATTTCTCTGTCACGCGCAGACCGCCAAAAAGCTCTCGAGGGCCATCAAACGTAATCTCTTTTTCTTGTTCAAAAACAGTTGCTCATAAATAATGTTCAGTAGTTGTAAATGGCTGCGCGTGATAAACTGTCACGTACAGGTATCAAATGTCTCAGATCTTACGTAGAATACTTTACGATACAGGCTAGGATGTTTAGGATACTTTGCGTGTTCATAAAAAAACATATTGTGTAGCGGTGTTTATGTACGTGTTTGTGTACGGCTTTATGATTTTATAAAGTACAAAGTTTTCATCATTGTTTTTCATTATTTCTATTAATTAACTTCTCTTTGTTACCGTTTCACTCACCAGCCCTACGGTAGGCGCTACTTCTTACATTATTAAATTTCATTTTAAAATCCAATATCAATCGGTTAAATGGAATAAGTAAGTAAATCACTTTTGCCCTTTTCGAGATTACGTCGAAAGGGCGATTCAATGAAATATCTCTAAATTAAATTGAAGATTTGAGAAGCACATTTTATTTACGTTTTAAAGTCGGCTTGGAAGATCTTGATTAATTACTTGGGAGTAAACATGTGTACGCATTAGAACTGCCAAATTGAATTAAGTATTTTTAAAAGACTAAAATTGGGATAAGCAAACGATCATTTAGATGGAATAAGAAAGTGCAGTGGCGTTTCTTGCCGGCTCTTCTTCGTAAGAAACAACCAACAGGAAACGTGTAGCTTCTGATGTTTTATAACTACCTAATGTAAGTTTCTAAGAAAAATATATGAATTGGTATTTGATCAATTTCTATTTGCATGATTTTACTTTTTGGCTGGTAAACTACGACGTTGGTATTTCATTGATTATTAAAAACGAGTAACACCATCATTTTGTGCACCGTTATGGCAAGATTAATGCATACTTCTACTGGAATTTATGTACTTTCTTTGCTGATATGAATAACGGATTTTTTATTAGAGAGCGAGATGCTTCGATTTTTTTAATTTATTAAATACTAGCTGTGCCCGCGGGAACAAACAGACAGACAGACAGAGAAAAAAAAATGTTATTTTGGTATATTTACCGTATATATATTCATATGCATGTAGCAAAAAGCGGCTATTTTAATATTACAAAGATACACTCCAATTTTATTTTTATGGATAGATTTATTTTTAAAATACTGACGAGTTCTACATTTAACAGTTGCTTTTAGCCACACAAGAAAACTTGTCAAGGTTATATTTACTTTTGTCATTGCCTATCTATGTTATAATAATATACGCATCTCGTAAATTTCGGTATTTATAGGTACGGTGCGACACAACCTTTACACAAACATTTCGGTCATCCATTGCGAAAAACAAAAGATAAATTCCGTATACACAGCCATGACACTTGAGAAGCAACATGCAAAAAAAGGACAATTTATTACGCGCTTAGCAGACATTGCACGTATTTCCCACAAGTCAAGGAAAGGTTGTAAATAGAGAATATCTATGCAGATGTGACTCACTCCCTGTACAGCGCCTGGGTGCATGTCGTTTATATGGGTAAGTAGAGATAGCCTGTTCTAGCGCAAACTAAAGAGTATGTGTTATGTGCTCACCTCTCGTATTATGTGTCACTTGTGGCTAAATAATTTAATGTTATGATGTGCATCAGTAGCTTTCATTTCATCAACTGAGAGAAGTGGGTCACTGTGTTGTGTGCCAGTATTGGAGCTCACAATTCTTAACCTTTTCACCGCCAGCGTACACAGAACGCAATGCCTCGCCAGCGCTAAACTATAAATGTACAATTAAAAATATAGCAAACAGTAGTGATGAGGGTATCGTCATATCGAGTAATGAGATTTATAGGCGTTATTAAAAACCAGTATAAACTATAAATACCAAAGAAACAAATACATAACTCAATTAGAGCTGTAGGAAATGTGGTACATCTCTATTTGTTTCATGACGTCAGTCTTCGACTTCATTTCAAGTCCTTGACGCTCAAAGCACGTTCAATTAAATTCAGATTAGGGATGTGATTTATGGTCTTTCTTTCTTCTATATTTGTCTTCGCCCGTGTTTTATTAACTACTTCAGTCAATGTTTTTTAGCGTGGGTTTCTAAGCGGCAGAATTTTTCACTGTATTTAAAATTCCAGTTCTTCATTAATTTCACACATAGTGAAACTTATTCATTAATAAAATAGAACTTACATTACTTTTTCAATTGTAAGACCGATCTTTATGAGATTTCGCGACATCGGATATTGTTACAAGCAAAAGAAGGATGCGTGCGCACTCACCCGATTAGTGCTGCACTATGCCAAAGTGACCTTGACAACCGTATGCTTATGACGTCACAGAAAGACTTCTATACTAGTCCGTGGCGCCCGGGGCACTGACTACCATTTATTTTGTAGAGATGGGAATATAATTATCGACAAGGATTGCTAACAACTATAAAATTCCGGATCGGCACCCATCTGAAGGTCGAAATTCGTTTATTTTCCCTTTGTTATAAAGTAGTTACTTAAGTTCATATTTTACTGACCTCAACTTATTTTCGATAGTACTATTTAAAAATATTTCAATGGCCGAAATCAAACAGTTGGAACTTTCACGTCACATCACTGGCCGACTATATATAAAGTTCTCGGTGCTCTGGGGACATTAAAAATATTCAGAGTTTTTGTTTTTGCCGATTTTAAGACAATTATGGGCTTCTTTTGTGTGGAAAAATATAAAACGGTATTAAACAGTGCTATATTAAATAATAAAATGAAACAAAGTTTTTAAATACAGTAAATTTATCTTTATAAGATAGTTAAAATGAAGAGTTTCTAATGAAGTCGTGGCGCTGGTGGCACGAAAATCTAGTACGTCTATTGAAGTCGGTGGCGGTGAAAAGGTTAATGCATAGACTGTGCTGGACGTGCTTACGACAGATAAAATACCTATTAGGTAGCCATAACCAACTCCTAGCATAAGCAAAACAATTTAGGCATTGCCAAAGGTAAAGACTGATGCACATGGTGCAATTTAATTGACCGTTGCGTGCCATAAGTTGAAGCAACAATGAAAGTTTCAATGTATAATCTGTAGTGTAAAGATGGCCCGCAAGTCGTTTTTTGCTCCAATTTTATTATTGTGCTAGCTGTACCCGCAACTTGCATTTAAATTAACAAATGCATTAATTAACATATTTTCGTTCCGCCAACGAAATACAAGCAGCTGCGCACACACTGACAACCATTTTTATCTTGCGAATGAGAGTAGGTGTCTGTCTGACTGTGACTTACTCTAATACTTCATTAGTTTTTTGATATCCAAATAAACATTTTGTCGATTTAATCCCCAAAATGTTTTGTTTTGTCTACAAAATATTAACATCTCTATTTGATGGCTATTTTGTGTTTATTACTTGAGGGTTTTGACGCTGAATTGCTTTTGCCTATTTCAGCTACAGTTGTCTAATACATTTATTACAAGAAAATATACCATAAAAAAATGCAGTAACCCCATGTTAAACATTACAGATAGCAGCAAACCTCTTGATTTTATAACAGAAATAATGCAACATGTAACAAGTCGTCACTTACCTGGTATATCTTCAACACAGTTCAGAGGTAGACCTTAACAAGGTTTAATGTAACTGTTTAGCACGATTATGAGACATTTCGTCTTACACGTGAACATTATTTTGCGAATAATAATAGTAGCCATTTTAGTGGAAACAGTACGAATAATAAACGATCCCAATAAATAGATAGCGAGGATAGATATAGAGGATAGAGAGGTCGTAAGCTAAGCTGACGAGGATGAGTCGGCTATTGTACCTATGCATTACTTTTGCTGTGGAATAAAACTTCTCGCTGAACTATAGAACAGATTTAGGAAGACTTCGTCCATTTCTAAATCTAAATTGTATCGTGACCATTAAGACGGTCAACATTTGCGACAGGCTTTCCTGCGACACAGCGGGAAAATGTTATCAAAGCAATTTTTGCCGCACATGTCCTTAATATAAACTCCTGCTGTGTGGTTAATTCGTGTTTCGTGCAAACCATAGATTCTTATTAACTATAAAGAGTCGCATCATATTTTTATACAAATTGCTTGTGAAACGACCTCGATAAAAGTTTGCATAACAGCGAAGTGTTAAGTTGTGAGCTTATCATACTGAACCGCTTACGTCTCTACACTTGGCTATTACGATATTTACTGGTCACACTCACTTGATTACAACTTGTGCAAATACTAACTACTTGGTTCATTTTATGGATGGATACTACTTATGTTGATTTTCATATAAATCACTCACAGAGGAAATCGTTTCTAGTTCGTATTATGATGATATTCCTCCTGCATCAATATACTGGCATAATCAGCCTATAATGTCCCACTGCTGGGACACAGGCCTCCTCTCAGTGAGAGGAAGTGGGCCGCAATCCACCACGCGGGCCCACTGGAGTATTCATATATTCATTTCAGCCGAAAGTCGTCCACTGCTAGACATAGGCCTTCCCCATGCTCCTCCATTTCGACCAGTCTTGTGCGTCCCGCATCCAGCGGATTCGAGCGGCCTTCACAAGGTCATCGGTCCACCTTGTGGGAGGCCTTCCCACTCTAGGTCTTCCGGTACGCGGTCGTCACTCCAGAACCTTTCGGCCCCATCGACCATCTGTTCTGCGAGCAATATGCCCTGCCCACTGCCACTTAATTTTGCCAATTCTTCGGGCTATGTCGGTTACCTTGGTTCTCTTGCGGATTTCTTCATTCCTGATTCGATCGCGTAGGGAAACTCTGAGCATAGCCCTCTCCATTGCTCTTTGGGTGACTTTAAGCCTTCTGATAAGACCCATTGTGAGGGACCACGTTTCTGTACCATAGGTCATCACTGGCAATACACACTGGTCAAAAGCTTTCGTCTTGAGATACTGCGGTATTTGGGACGAGAAGATATTGCGAAGCCTCCCGAACGCTGCCCAGCCGAGTCGGATTCGACATCGGATCCATATATTATTAAGGCGTTATTACTAAACCAAAAAGCAATCCAACTTAATGGGATACATTTTCGGCTCGGCAATTTTGAATGTTTGTGGGTTCTGAATTCTGAATTCGTAAAACATTCTTTGTATATTCATGTTAACCAGCTCTGGAGTAAATAACGTTTTTTTTTACTTCCTAAAGCCATGGATAACTTGTGAAGAATTCAGGAATTACGTCACTTGAACAAATTGCTGACGTGTTTTTGTAAATTGGGGAACAGAAGAGAGAGTGGCAGTTAAATTTTAAGCGAAGGATGTGTTATCAATCCTGTTGTCACTTGAGAGGAAATGGCCTTTGTGACCTACCACTCACTGTTTTAGTGAACATTCTAGAAATTCAAGCTACAGGCGATTTATGTATTCATGAATTTATAGCTTGTAAGTACAGCTAGTTAGTGGTCACGTTCTAGTTGGCAGCCGCTGAGCTTTGCTGACAAATATCTTGCTATGGGTATATAGAACCCACAAACATTCAAAATTGCCGAGCCGAAAATGTATCCCATTAAGTTGGATTGCTTTTTGGTTTAGTAATAACGCTTTAATAATATATGGATCCGATGTCGAATCCGACTCGGCTGGGCAGCGTTCGGGAGGCTTCGCAATATCTTCTCGTCCCAAATACCGCAGTATCTCAAGACGAAAGCTTTTGACCAGTGTGTATTGCCAGTGATGACCTATGGTACAGAAACGTGGTCCCTCACAATGGGTCTTATCAGAAGGCTTAAAGTCACCCAAAGAGCAATGGAGAGGGCTATGCTCAGAGTTTCCCTACGCGATCGAATCAGGAATGAAGAAATCCGCAAGAGAACCAAGGTAACCGACATAGCCCGAAGAATTGGCAAAATTAAGTGGCAGTGGGCAGGGCATATTGCTCGCAGAACAGATGGTCGATGGGGCCGAAAGGTTCTGGAGTGACGACCGCGTACCGGAAGACCTAGAGTGGGAAGGCCTCCCACAAGGTGGACCGATGACCTTGTGAAGGCCGCTCGAATCCGCTGGATGCGGGACGCACAAGACTGGTCGAAATGGAGGAGCATGGGGAAGGCCTATGTCTAGCAGTGGACGACTTTCGGCTGAAATGAATATATGAATACTCCAGTGGGCCCGCGTGGTGGATTGCGGCCCACTTCCTCTCACTGAGAGGAGGCCTGTGTCCCAGCAGTGGGACATTATAGGCTGATTATGCCAGTATATTGATGCAGGAGGAATATCATCATAATACGAACTAGAAACGATTTCCTCTGTGAGTGATTTATATGAAAATCAACATAAGTAGTATCCATCCATAAAATGAACCAAGTAGTTAGTATTTGCACAAGTTGTAATCAAGTGAGTGTGACCAGTAAATATCGTAATAGCCAAGTGTAGAGACGTAAGCGGTTCAGTATGATAAGCTCACAACTTAACACTTCGCTGTTATGCAAACTTTTATCGAGGTCGTTTCACAAGCAATTTGTATAAAAATATGATGCGACTCTTTATAGTTAATAAGAATCTATGGTTTGCACGAAACACGAATTAACCACACAGCAGGAGTTTATATTAAGGACATGTGCGGCAAAAATTGCTTTGATAACATTTTCCCGCTGTGTCGCAGGAAAGCCTGTCGCAAATGTTGACCGTCTTAATGGTCACGATACAATTTAGATTTAGAAATGGACGAAGTCTTCCTAAATCTGTTCTATAGTTCAGCGAAAAATAAACAATTTTTCTACCCCCACGTACTTAGTGTTACCTCCACAATCTGTTATTATTGTGGTTATGCGGTTTGGTATGCTGTACACCAAGTTTCTTATATGATGTTGGAGAATACTCTCCCATAGCTCTTCGAGCACAACTTTGGATTGACAGTAACTTAGAATTTTTATTATTTTCATAAAAGGAACATTTAATTGTCTATTAAACACTATTTATATCATTAAGCTACCATTCTTAGTTTCCGGGCATTTACGTATCTTTATGTGACCCTAATTCATTGTTCTCGAGTGTATTTCCGCTTGATCAATCCCTAAAATGTTTTTCCCAGATAGGGACTCCTAGATGGGACTGCATCTTGTTTAAGTTATTCGCAATTTAAAATACCGGGATTTTACTGAATAAATATAAAATTAGTACAACAATTTTAATCTCAATTATTTTTGACGTATATCTCCGTGATTTCTTAGCATTTTAAAACGAAACTCCATAGAAATGTGTCATCATATTTTATTTGATCAAGACTTTTAAGAGCCCTTTAAAAAATTGTGTTTGTAAAACAGTTTAATCTTTGTTCCGAAGTTTGTTTTTCAAATAAATCAACTTTGTTGAAAAAAAAAAATTGTTTTCCTCTCCGTCTCAATAAGTAGTATTATAAGGGTTCGGGATAAAAGTTGTAGTAATTGGGAGTGTAAGTGGCTTTTTTTTACGACGCTCTATTTTATCTCCGTTATTGGTCTAAAAATTGCAATTCCCCATGAATATGTGACTTCATAAGTACATGTACCATAGTATATTCGTACAAATAACGTAGGTGTATTCGAAAAGGTACTTTATATATGTAAAGGTAGTGTAGCTACCTTATAAAGTAATCAAACTGTGAAACTTTCTGAATAAATAAAATATTTAGCTTCATAGTTTTGCACGTTTCATAGCATAACTATTCGTTCACACTAATTGAAACAAAACTACACCAACAGTGGCTAGCCTCATAAAATCTTAATTTATATCTACTCAACTCCATTTATGAATATACATAAATATCGTTACCACTTTCGTTTAATCCCTGTCTATAAAACCAGTCACTAACCAAGTAAAGTTTGATAACTGAACTGAAGATCTTTACAAACGATATAATACACCGTACTATGAACAGGTGCTATGACATTCATTGCATTATTCTAAAGAGGTATTTTGAATATTATTTATTGGACTCAGGAGCGATCTTTTGGATCTAATAAGACAAAGTAGAACAAAGTGTTAGCCTGATTTCCTTAAAGGATTGCTGCTTGATCTACAAATCTTTGGCAAGAGGACTACTTGGTCGCCACCAGTCCTCTTTTCACTTAATTGTATCAATTGTGCAATCACTTGAATTAAATATAAAATGATGAGTAAGCCTATTATTAATCTAGCCAGTTTCGAAGTATTCAGTAAGTGGGTATAGCTGCTGGTCGTGGAGAGAGATGTTGCAGCGTCTGCAGAAAAAATAGGAAATAACGAATTCCAAGTATTTAATCATCGGACCAAATTAATCGAAACCTACCAATCATTTACCAAAATGCTTCGGGCAAAATTTTCGGGTTAGATAAATAGGTCGTAGTCGAGCAAATGTGGCTGTATTCCCGACGATTGTTAGAACTACCCCGAGGGATGCGGACAAGAAATCTTTACAAATATGCTTAAAGCCCAGTAGTTCTGACCCAATCACGGTAATCAAGTTACGAAGGGGAGAACGGTCCTTCAAAAGGGTTTTATTTGGGAACTTGGTTTATGCAATTGCCACTTTGATTTTGATTCTTTACAGCCTTTAATTCTTGCATAAATATTTTAACATTTGTAACTAACTTTTCAAAAGGTAACTGCCATTAAGAAATACAAACTACAAGCTGATCTCTACGCGACAGTCCGGTGTCGTTCTAGGTAAGGCTGTACACTATAAACCACTTTCTTTTCTAATCTCACCACTCGATTAGCTAATACTTCGCTACTTCATAGTATGAGTCGCCAGCTTCCCTGAGCAACTTCCCGAACATACCAGATATCTACGAGAACTTGACCCGAGTCCAAGTTACAACGAGGTATTTCATACATATTTGATAAGTTGGCTCTTGAAGGAAGGTCTATAAATCAGGTGCTTTACAGAAGTGGAACAATATTGGTAAGATTAGTGTAGTTTTGGAATTTCGACAACATAGTTATTTCACTTGCTTCTTGCGATTACGGTCATTAACTATTTCTTCTCAACTATGCTTTATGATTTTTTCCATAAACTTAATTATACCGTTTTATTAAGATTGTTTTTTACTAGAAAATTGGAGTGTCATGTTTGCCAATATTAGCCCGATTGAAGAAGTTTTCATAGTATATACTTTCCTAAATTAGCACAATTATAAGCATTATTTACGGCCAACCAATGTTTAGATATGTAGAAATATTTCTTCTTACGAATTTGATACAAAAAAGACTCTTGTGAAAACTTTCATAATAAAATATTCTGTATGGTAGAGCTCCATCACTTCGCCAATAAAGCGGTTTTATTGTTACGTTTGTAGCCATTGAATGCTATTTGTTTGTTTATCTAGATTCAATCCTACTAATCCTACCAATAATATTATAAATGTGGAAGTTTGTATGTTTGTTACTCAATCACGCCAAAACATCCGAGCAGATTTGGACAAAATTTGGAACACAGATAGTTTATAACTTGCATTAACATTTAGAATACCCTTTACTCACGTGGAAATCGATAATTTCCGATATCTACCGGAGATATCGGAAATTATCGATCTCTACGTGAGCCAAGCCGCTGGTAGCAGCTGGTAAAAGCTATTTTACAATAAAAATAAACTCTTTGATGGCATCACTAGGCTAATAATATTATTTGTTTGTACAATAAATAAGTCTATTGCATTTTACGAGAGGTACCTACTAATGATACCATGATACAGTCGGTGTGGCGAAGCTTGGGGCGGCTTAGAAGTCCAGTAAATTGATACCATGCACCATTAATACAACGAAACGTGACGCGTTTGTATTGAAAAATACGTTATATTTTGCATTGCTGATGGCAAAAGTCACAACCAAGAAAAAATACTTGACAAAATGCGTCGTCGACAGTCACAATATTTTACAAGATTCAGAGCAAAGTTAAGGTGACTCTTGACAGCAATTAATTCATCTAGAGGTGGCTTAATGAAAACCCGAAGTTCTCGCTAGACAACATCTGACCCTGATTTATTAGCTCACCACGTAAAATATTCATCGAACTAATTGACCGTAGAACGATTCCCTTTTGTAAGCTACTTTATGTTAAGGTATTTTTTGCGATCTGAAAAAGTAAGTAAAATATTTCCGCAGCCGTCGACGGCTGCCGATGTGAGTGGCGAGCGCCGACGTCGCGGCTTTCGCGTCGTGTCGTTGCCAACGTTCCGCTCGTGTATGTGAGCACTAAGAAGCTATAATAGAAACACTTAACTTTTTTTCGAAAATCCTATTCTTCGGTAGTTTGCTTCATTGCCAAAAATCTATTTACCAAAAACAATTTATTGAAATATCTCCGACAAGTTAATAACTGATCAAGATAAGCTGATCAGTGGAGAACATTTTCACTGTAAGCTTTTGAAATTTTACAATTGCAATTGTTCTCATTTGGTAAGTCTGTAGTACGTTTAATGTGCATAAATTATTCGCATCTGTTGTCCACCACATTCATTTTCCGGATATTAGAGGGTCCTCATAGAGTAGTATCGCCCCTTATTTGAATAATTTCCATTAGCCCTCGGTTTAGTTCAGAATCTCTGTGATCGTTGGTTCTGTGTGTTTAGGACCAAACTCCTATTTCCCATAATATAATGGTTAGGAAGGAGAGAAAAAGTAATTTCCATTGACATAAAATTAATGACTTAGGAACGATATGTACAATAACCATTATTATTATCTATTCAAAGTTTTCTGAACAATGCTGGAGTTTTGAAGATGAACTTAAGTACTTTAATTGTAATCTTCTTCAACATGAACAACATCTTTATTTGCAGGAATAAATGAACCTTAAATAAACTCAGGTAATTAACAACTTCATTTAAAATAGAATACGTAAAACTTAACTATTCAAACTTCATGATAGTTAGCAATAAAATCAACCACCTCGACGAATAAAGCTATCTCAAGTGTTCATTATGTGCATGTTAATGTTTTTGGTATTTTTTGGTATTTGGTTTATAAGTTCATCAACGTGTTATTCAATGGAAGACTCGAATAAATAACTAAAATAAAAGGTGTTTTCAGTGAATTCTAGTTACTTAATTTGATTACGAGCTGAACAACCGGCTTTATTTAGCAGTTAACAAACAATTTTAATCTGAAACGTCTGAATTCCGAAAGCATTTTCAAGTGTTAATTGAATAGTTTCTCATAAATTGCCAGGTTAAATAATACACAAGCAAGTAGGCAACAACATTTTAACTTTGCAGTAAATACATTATCTCTTATAGGTACGTTTTTAACTTCAGGAGACATTAATTAAATATTTTTGACACTTTAAGGTATCTTTTTCAAGATTTATTTTTGTAAACCTTAAAATTCTGAATTAGCACACTTATATACAATTCATCATCACCATCGCCATATGAGCCGAATGACGTCCACTGCTGGACATAAGCTTCTCCCAAAAGGGGGAATTTTCCATAATCGCCACGCTTGGCAGGCGGGTTGGCGATCGCAGTATGGTGGTCAAATGCAAAGAGAACGCTGCTGCCCATTATCTAGTAAGTCCCTTAGTCGCCTTCTACGACACCCACGGGAAAAAATGGGAAATATTTACAATTGCTTCCGTAAAAATCGGAACCTTGATGAATTTTCTCGTAAAGTGCTTTCAGGGATTTATACAAACATGAGTCCTATTTACACGTTTGTTTATCTAGATTAGCGTGTCTGTGAAATTGTATGCGTTGACACCCTTTTTTCGGTCAATCGTTGAAAATATTGTTCCTTGTCGGGACAATTGTCTGGAATTTATCACGAAAGTAATAGAAAATCTTATAAGACAGTAAAAAAGCTAACCAAACGAGTGTTTCGAAAGAACTTACACTAATAAAGAAATAATTTAAAACTGTTGCAAGAATTGTTCTCAGACAAAATACAGGTATTATATTTTAAGTAGCAAACATAACTGGTGAGTTGAGGGTGTTTTATAGATACACCTATGCCTAACCATTCGGGCATACAAGCGTTACGTGTTTGTGTGTATTATATTATAAGTTTGAGAATTTTTTTTTTTTTTTTTTTAAGTTGAACCTATTACCTACCTTTTTATCTAGTAAGGCAATATGTCTTTTGCTTTATGAAGTAAATAAAGGATTTTTGCCATCATAAATTCAAAGTGAGCCTTTGTTATTCATCACCTGCTCCAGTTACAAGCTCAGTAACGATCGATGGCTGTTTCCGGAAATCAATTTATTGGGCGATCAGACTACAGCCATGCTTTCCGTGAAATATCCAACAAAAGCTATAAAATTCTGACTAACTTGGTGCGCTGTGCTCATCATCAATAATCATAACTTTCAATTCACATCATCATCTTCATCACCAACCTACAGCAGTCCGCTGCTGGATAAGGGCATCTCTAATTCGTTCAAATTGATTCTTGGCAACTCTCGTCAAGTGCTACTAGCCACTTTGTGAAGATCGTCATTCCACCTAGCCTATGGGCATGCATTCTTATAACATACACAAAAACGCATTCAGAAGTTAAACGTATAGGTATTTCTTACGACACTCGTTATTAAAGAAGATTATAATTATTTTTAAGCAATATCAAGCCTTGGAAAGTAAGTGATTCCCGAAAAGCGTTTAATTCCCAGAGGAACTATCCATTTCCCGCGAGCTCAACATCTTTAGTAATGAATTCCAACGATTTGCATTATGATCGGTTTTGTGAGGATCGACGGTTGATCGTTGTAATCGCTTATATAGGAATCTGTTTACTAAAACAGTACATTGTATTGTTAACTCGCGAATGCAACTCAGATACGAGTCGTAGCAGTGAAGATCACATACTGCACTGTACTGCTGGTGTGCTGGTCACGTGTCAAGAAGCGATGTTTGTGATCATATTATAATCGAATAATTCAGTTACTCTTTTCAAGCAGATAGGTGTAACATGTAAACTACGTAGGTACTAGTAATACGCCTCGCAACGTAAACGTACGTAACGTATCCTTAAATAAAACTTTGGACCTGCTTCAAGTTTCAGTTCGTTACATGAACATAATTTCTTCTTCAATACACCGCAGCGTTAAAATAATAATATAATTACTTAAGCCTCATAAATCAGCCCCTGTGTGAGGTCTTAATAACCAATTACCTTGTGCAATATAATCCAATATGTCTGATATTAGCTAAGTTTCTCGCGCACGCGAGTCACGGTTACTATGTGACACATCTGTCACACCAGACACTTATTTAATCTTCCCGCGATTTATGTAATCATAATTTTGTTTAGTTTGAACCATATCTGTACGGAATAAGGTCTCAACTGATATATTAAAGTTCTTATTAACTGTCACCAAGGGACGCTTGTCAGACTTCATTAAGAACATAATGAGTAGAGCTAATGAAATCATTTTTTTTGTCTTTGGTATTGCTTTTCATCCAATATCGGTTACTCTTTACGTCATGAATTGAACCAAACGAATATTACATTCCAATATATTACATTTTCACATTAGCATAAACAGTTTTATGTACCTATGAGTAAATTGAATGTGGTTACATACCGACGTTGGTGTTTATCAGCACCAGCATTACTTATGAGATTTACCTGAGCTACTATCTCATACAGAACACCTACAGATCTAATTTATAACTAAACCAAACTGTTGAGCGTCCTCTTGTACAGTATATTCACTGTTCGTCGAGATAACCGAGATACCACTATGAGGCTGAGCGCGCAGGGTTAGCTCCGACTACAATGTAAATAATTCCGCAGTATTCGTTATCTACAAGGATTACCAAGATCAAGAGAACTATGTGTCTGTGGCAGAATGTTCAGAGTATAATCATTACAAACTTGGTTATGACGATTGAATTCCTTTGGATGTTATTTAAATCTGCTCTTTTGTAACTAGAGTTTCCGCTATGTAAACAAACAGTGATTATGTCGTTAGTTATATTACTGGACGAAAACTCTCCTAACTTACATCATACAACAACAATGTTTGAATTTTTGTGAGAAGAATGCATGACTGTGTAAATAGATTGTAGATATTGTAATGTAGATATTGTTATGTGTATATTGATGTGTTTAAATAGTGTAATTGGCTTCGGCCGTTCTATTTAAAATAAAAATAAATAAATTAATCATTATTTATTATTCGTAAATAAATAATACGGTGCCTCGTTAAAAACGGTCGCAGCAGTTCATTAATTAATCTTTCAGTCACACTGGTCTATGTATTTCATAAATGTAACTTGAATAATGGAGCTACTGGCTTCGAGTTTAATTAGGTAAAGCAGTGTAAATCCGCGTTCGGTTTCCGGTGATATTGGTAGAAGTGTTGATCTACTGAAAACATATATGATTATAAAAACACTAATTATAGGTACCTATAAATGCCTGATTAAATTTAATAAACCTCAAACTCGCGCGCCACATGCACCGAATATTATAATTCTCTGCAGACCTTAATATGCAGCACCAATTGCGGTTTAATATTGTCTTAATTTAAATCTTGACACAAGTCATGAAATAAAATGTTGAATCAGAAAAGCTTGATTCGGTATAGGTAACTGGTTCGTTTTCACGTATTATTAATGTATACAAGATATTGTATAACATTTCAATAAAAGAGTAAGTGTGGGGGTTTCTTGCCCGTTCCTCTCCATACGGAACTTCCGTTTAGAAGGGGCAACTAGAAATAATTATATTTCTTTGTACATTTTGACGTATAAAAGTGCCTTTTATTTTCCTATTTGAAATAAATTATTTGACTTCGAGAATGACCATGAAACAACAACATACTTAAGGTGAATTTCACGAATGAAACTGATTGCGATCAGCAGAACTAAACCACGTTCAAGAGCTGTCAGTGTCAATATTCCACAGAAAACAATGACACTGACAGGTCTTAAACGTAGCTTATGTGCTGATCGCGTTCAGTTTCATTCAGTCCCAGGTCCCGGTCAGGTACCCAAAATAAGGCAAGGTAAGGAGTACGTAGTAGTCGTCGATGTAAAGAGAATTAAGTATTGATGCGTGAATTGGAGCTTGGAGTGCGTATAGGCGATTTGTGAACGTAACTGCCAATAAAAAAGATTTACGAGCCTTCTTGATACGAACTGAATTTTTAGCAGGTTTGAAGATTTCCCTGCCTTTTGAAATGGAAATTGATCTGGAGACCTTTTTTCTATAAAGTTTTATAAGTTACTAACGTACTCTTGGGTTTTGGTTGTACTTGTTTCCACCCTTAGCCATATAGAATGCCATACAACATCCGTATATTTTTAGAAGAGGTCTTTCTACTGTTTTTTGGGTAATGTAGATAAAAACATCCCAGCGCATTACCCTACAGACGGATGTTCATTGAGATCCAGTCGAGCGACGTCATCCGCCACAACAATAGATATGTAAGCCAAATACAACTAATATATTTTTTTACTTGTGGATGTTACAAGAATTTTACATACTCGGATTCTCTTCCTTTTTGAACCTATATGTAGCAGAAAATAAACGAAAGAAAAGTATTTTACCTGAAATAGAATAGCAGGAATAGTACGGCGCTTATAAAATAGCTTCCGAGGGGAGTCCCACACGTCCAAATGGACAAATGCTACCATTGTGGACCTGTTAAATTATGTCGACGCGATCCGCGAACATTGTTTTATTGAAAGTCTCTTTGATTCTCTTATATTAAACTCCACGTTAGTAGCAAAACGTTATAAACTAAACACGAGTCACCTGGGTATTGCAGCAGAGAAACCTCAACCCATCTACGTCTCGGAACACCTATCTACTGCAAATAAAGCTATCCATGCCGCTGCTCGGATTCGCGGGAAAGAACTTGGTTTCAAGTTTATTTGGGTTCGGGATGGTAAGGTCTTCATGAAAAAAGACGAGTCTTCGCAAAGATTTGTTATCAATAGTCTAGATAAGTTAAAATCCGTAGCCTAATTTTATTAACTAATGTCATAAGTTGCAAGTTCCTATTGTTATTATCTAGTCACATTCAATTGTCCACTTCAAGTGTACTATCAAAATGTACGAGGTTTAAAAACTAAAACTATTAACTTTTACAATAACTTATCTATACATAATTATGACATTGTAGTGCTTACAGAGACTTGGTTGAACAGCGGTGTCTACGATTCTGAGTTGTTTGACGAAAGATATGTGGTTTATAGGCGCGATCGTGAGTCAAGTAAATATAAAACTCGTAAAGACGGTGGAGGGGTTTTGATTGCCGTTTTGAAAACTTTGAAGTCGTGTAGATTATCCCACTTTGAAAGCGACATTGAAGATTTATGGATAAGTGTTGATATTAGTTCGTCTAAACATTGTCACAATAAAATGTATGTCAGCGGTGTATACCTACCACCACCAACTCATCGCGATACACTGGAGCTGTTTACTAAAAACGTCCACAAGTTATTAAATAATGATGAACAAATTCTGATTTTAGGAGACTTTAATCTCGCTAATATTAGATGGCTTACCAATATTGACTCAATATACCTGCATCCAGAACCCAACAACTCTGATTTAAATGCGGTACTCTCTGAGTTCTTGACTTTAAATGGCCTAAATCAATACAATCATATTTTAAACAACAAGTCTAAAATATTAGATTTAATACTATGTAACACTTCCATTACAAACATCACCCGGTGTAACTACAGTTTGTCGAAGGAGGACCCTTTACATCCCCCCCTTAAATTTAATCTACCAGTGCTAGCAGAACGTTTTTTAGAAGCTAAGAATGTGCAAAAACCAAACTTTCCTCGCGCAGATTATGAAAAAGTTCTACGTCATTTGTTGGGAATAGAATGGGAAAGCGAGTTCAAAAACTGTACTTCAGTTAACGATATGGTAGACGTTTTTTATAACTTATTAAGACGTACTATTGCTGAATGCATCCCTACGAAAAAAACAGCCAGCGACAAATATCCACCTTGGTACACACGGGATCTTATACGACTTCTAAGAGAAAAGTACAAATACCACGTTCGTTTTAAGAAGTACAAAAATCCAATAGACCGAGAGGACTTTGAGAGATTACGTGATGAATGCAATGTTCTAAGTTCAACATGCTACAAAAAATATATTTCTAATATTGAAAACAACATTACAAAAAACCCTAAAACATTCTGGTCTTTCATAAAAAAATAAAAGAAAAAGTAGCAGTACATATCCGGAACAAATGTCTCATAACAACAAAATCGCATCAGGGGGAAGGGATGTCTGCAACATGTTTGGTGAAAATTTCGCAAGTACCTTTAATGCCCCTACAGATAATCCCAACCTCACAAACACTGGTTATTCTGTCATGACTGCAGCACTGTGTAATTTAGAAATTGATAGCAAAGAATTATACCGAGAATTAATTGGATTAGATGAAACTAAGGGCGCGGGTAGCGATGGTATTCCTCCTATATTTATTAAACGCTGTGCTAAGGCCTTAGTATTGCCTCTATAAGTAATCTTCAATAGATCTTTACACGATGGTATCTTTCCAGATACCTGGAAAGAAGCTCTCGTCATACCCATATTCAAATCTGGAGAAAAGCATCTAGTTGCAAATTATAGACCAATCTCATTACTAGTAACATTTGGAAAGATATTCGAAAAACCTGTTAGCAAACATTTGATGTGGTACCTGAAAGAAAGCATTACTGAGCATCAGCATGGTTTCGTTAAATCTAGATCGACCAATACTAACTTACTATGTTTCACATCGGCCTTGTCGAAGTGTCTTGACAATCGTATTCCAGTGGACGCAATCTATACTGATTTTAGTAAGGCATTCGATAAAGTGGATCACTGCCTTCTTATTAATAAGTTGGCTAAACTGGGTGTGGGTGGAACGTTGATAGTGTGGTTTAAATCTTACCTAGAAAGGAGAGAATCAAGAGTGGTAGTGAACGGTAATTTTTCTGAAAGCTATGTAGCAACCTCTGGAATTCCGCAAGGATCGCATTTGGGGCCGATTCTTTTTAATGTTTTCATCAATGACATAACGGAGTGCTTCAAACACTCCCGTTTTTATTTGTTTGCAGACGATTTAAAGTTAATGAAGCCAATTCAGAGTAACTTAGACTCCAAAATGCTACAAGACGACATTAACAGACTTGTTGACTGGTGCAAAGTAAATAAAATGCTTTTAAATGTTAGTAAATGTCACTACATCCAGTTCACTCGTAACAAAAAAGTGGTTGAGAACAAATACTACATAGAGGGAGTCGAAGTAAAGAAACTGTACAAAATTCGTGACCTGGGAGTTCAACTCGATCAAGGCCTAAAGTTCGATATCCACATTCTGAATATTGTCTCAAGATCTTTCAAGGTATTGAGATTTGTTTTGCGAAATAGTAAAGAATTTAAAAAGCCCGCAACAAAAATAAAGCTATTCAACACTTTAGTCCGTCCAATCCTTGAATATAGTTCCGTGGTATGGAATCCGCATTACGAGGTTTACTGCAAGCGATTAGAGAGTGTCCAAAAGCGGTTCCTTTACCATCTGTGCTACGGAGATCACTTGGCTAAACAACTCACTAGCTACACTGACAGGTTGAAATATTACCACATGGATACTCTATCCAGTCGTAGAAAGAAACTAGACTGCGTCATCCTTCACAAAATATTAAACGGAACAATAAATTGCATTGAACTTTTGAGTTCATTAAGGATTACAATTCCGACTCGGATTCCCAGGCATAACACATACAATTTATTTTATATCCCTGGCTCAAAAAGTAACCTCGGTCATTACGCCGCTGTGCCGAGACTCTGTAGGCAATATAACATGTTAGCCAAGACTAACAATTTAGACATCTGCGAGTCTCTGTCTAAATATAAGAAATGTCTAATAGATTTAAATTAATTTAAGTATCTCTGATTGTTTTTTTTTTCTTTGTATGTCTTTTTAATATGTTTTAATTATTTCCAAATTTTACCTATAGTTAATATTTTTACTTTGATTGCTTAGTTGTTAACTCTATTGTGCATGCTGTGGTCTCCTATAAGTGAAGGAGTACACCTACTTAATACCTCATGTTGCCCTTTATTTATGTGTCATGTATTGTGTACATCTTTTGTTGGAGATCCTAAATAAATAAATAAATAAACATGTAAAAGTTAGAGTTTATTTTTTTCTGCTTCTTTGGTCGTTAGCGCTACTGCTCAGCATGTGGGGCTGGGTTCAAGTCCCTGGTCTGGCAGTGTTATTCGGTGTTTCCATCCACGATCCGACACCACGTTGAAAAATGATAAGTACTTAGTTCTTCTTACTGAACGGATGGTGGAGTCTTATCATATAGATTGGTCAAATGTTATGTCTACAACTTTTTCTAGCTCCCATTCTGATTTAACACCAAATTTTGCATTTGTTTTAACCGTATAAAATTGCCAAGCCTGAATAAAATATTCAACGTAAAGATAAAACAATATCTAGTAATTTTCGTTGCATAAAAATATTCTTAAATAATTAGAAGTTGGGTACTTCTGAATTAGCCACCCTTCACTTACCTATAGGTACCATTACAATGTGAAACAAAGTACAATTTTGTTTCAGTTCGCATATTGTATGAAAAGCTATTGAACTGTAAATATCTCACGGAAGCCCCTCTAGAGATGCCCCCAGATGGAAATAGAATGGATCACTTTCTAACTCAAGGGATACTGCGTCATGTGGACACAGAGAAAAGGTGATCGGGTTAACTGTAATGTACGAATAACAGTAGCAGTGAATAAATGTTTTACAACATACTGTATACTATGAATTGTTTCAATAGTGATAACTGTACTATTTTAATTTCGCCAAAGCTTGAAGCTTAAGGTGGCGCAAAATTGAAACTTTTGTCGAACGGTGTCCACTTGCCTTACCTAGGAATCGCAAAACAAAATGTTAACAAAACAAAATAAACTAAATGACTGATAATAAGCCGTTCTGACTTGATTGTTCTCAAAGATATCTGCATTATACTTCAACCATTTATTGCACATGCAGGTAAGAAATGTCATCTTCGGAGCTACAGTTTATAAAATTCTTTCATTTCGTAGAAAGTCGTCGAAAGAATAATTGTTAGAAGTTGCAAAGCATCATACACAGCATAATAGCATAATCAGCCTATAATATTCTCACTGCTGAGGAACAGGCCTCCTCTGTGAGAGGGAGTGGGCCCGGCATCCATCACGCGGGCCCAGTGCGGGTTGGTCATCCAATAGGCAATAGGCTAAAAATCATTGGAAGTTTTCGAAGAAGAAAGAACCCAAGGCAAACTTGTAATATCAAATCGACAATCGAGCTTCAATATAATTTTTTTATTCAATTTGCTCTTCATCTTGAATTTATGTTCCAGAAAGAATCCGAGGGGAATCGTATATTTTTATTGGTAAACGAAAAATGGTTTCCGCAATCAATTTTGTTTGTCTGTGAAGTAGACGTTATTGAACTTTATTTTGTTGTTAATGTATATCAATGCAATTGAAGTGGTCATAGAATGAACAACTTTTCGCTATTACTGTGAAAGAATACGACCTGAACCCGTTTGATGGTGGTATGACTAGTGTTCAGCTAATTTATCAGCTAAACGACTGGTAACGACCGCGACTTACGAGTTGTGTCAAGATGCAAACTGAAATATTTCACAGTAGGGGTAGTGGGTAATTTACATCTGCTGTAGCGTCCAATAAACCTTCCACCCCATCAGCTGTATACAGTTGAAGATAATCAACATAAAGATGAAAGAACAGTGTTGACAATCCTACTTCCCAATTTTATAATTCTGTGTGAGTTGTTTGTTTGGATGTTTAGATAATTGGATGTTTGTTACTCAATCACGCAAAAATGGCTGAACGGACTTGGATGTAATTTGGCTCGTAGATCGTTTATAACCGAGATCCAAACCAATCCAAGCACTGGGTACTTTTATCCCGGTAGCACGTTCCCGTAGGATAATTCCAAAAATTATATTTGATCCTGAGGTGAACTTTTATAACTTGTTTTCGTTTTCAAAACAAATACGGAATATCCATCACAAAATACTTTATATATGCTCCTATGTTGAAACCCCAAACAATTGACTGTTGTGTTCCATTGAAACAAAATATTTATTATAAATTCAAAACGTTTTCGTTTATATTAATGATTGTTCCATCCTACTTCGTTCATCTCATAAGTACACAAGTAGTTCACAGATAAGTGACATGCGTAGCGTCAGTGACGTGTCAATACTGCAGTGTCACGTCCCACTCTGAACGGATCGCTTACCGTAACCCCGCATCTTATTTATCGCATTATTTACATATTTAACACAACCTTATACTACTGATGATATTCTCGTCAATCTATTATATACCTGACACAGTGACATGTGCGCCAGGGTCAATACAGGTTTACATCTTTTGAGAAATTATTTCTTTACAAACAATGCCTTTATTTACCTTGATTGGTAGAAGTTGGTCTCCTTGTACATAATAATACCTGCTAACGGTAATCTCTTCTCTATATAAAGTGAATTCGTAATAGAATAACTATAACATTGATAACCTTGGCAAAAACCAACAAACAACCGAAGCCCTGAACTTTGGCTTTTAAGTTTTTCAGTCGGTAATATCAAAATCTCTTGGAATATAATAGTCGTCGTAATAGACGTGACGTTTCAGACCGATCATAATATTAACTCTGGCTTCGTTATTATAATCGAGTTATAAAATAAAAAGAAGCAGGCGGGGTCATGCTTATTGAATTTTTTTAATAATTTGCCTCGTGCCGAAACATCAAGAAGAGAGAAAATTAATTTTAACAAACTTCATTGAATAAGAAGGCACTTAAATTGATTTGTATTTATCGAATCAAAAAATCCTCGACGGTACCTAATGATTACCCTGACGGTACCTCTAACAAGAAGGAGAACTTCATTTGTTTTATGATGTCGACACAAAAATGACTCATCGGATAGGAAACTTTCACTAAGTATCGGAGAGCTAGCTCGTGCCTGGATCCCGATACCGAGATTATGTCTCAAACTATCCAACAAAGTCCAGCCACAAAGAGTAAAATCAAATCTAGAGCAACTTCATCATTCTGGCACGTTCTGTCTATCATTATGTCAAACATCATTCCGAATAGGTACAGTCTCCTAACAAATTGTTATTTTGTTCACAGCTTCTGGTTCTTCTCTCTCGTTAGTTGTATGTCGGTTATGTGTTCTACAGTCTGTTCCTGATAATGTGCCTAGTATATCTGCAAACATCCTCATTTTTATGTAAGCGCATGTTTGTGACGAGACGACAAGAAGTAAGTTCTGGTTTATTTTGTTTGCATATAGGCGACAGGAAAAGATCAAATGTATAACATACACAACATGAACAGCATGTTTTAGGCAATACTAAAAACGACAATATCCCGTTCATTACGAAAGCAAACGCAAAAAAGGAGTGCTAGATGGAATATTTGCATTTTTGGAGGATACTGTGGCTGTTCCTAAATTACCCTCGACTGAAAAAATGTATGCTAATGTGGGACAGGCATCTTAACACGTCATCATCTGCCTAGCCTTTTCCCAACTATGTTGGGGTTGGCTTCCAGTCTAACCGGATACGGCTGAATACCAGTATTTTACATGAAGCGACTGCTTATCTAACCTACACAACCCAGTTACTGGGTAATACGATACGCCTTGGTAAGACTGGTTGTCAAACTTTCGGGCTTATGACGACCCGTAACGACTGTCAAAGATCCACTAATGACAGCCGGAACCAACGGCTTAACGTGCTTTCCGAGGCACGTATATTAATATAATTATACAAAAATTTTATCAGCCTAAGATAATTTAGGAACAGTTACAATACGATCAGAGCTCCTGTAACGCAACAGCCAAACACAGCTTCATAGGTTTCAGCTGAAATTAAATTCTCTGTCTGCCATAGTAGTTCAAAATATTTCACATTTACCGCAGCGCCGAATAACACAACTCTGCAATATATCACGGACGTGCCTAAGAGACTGCGCGCTTGTATACCTCTTCCGCACATATTATAGTAGGTACTCCATACAAATAATTTAAGTAGAATAAGGACTTTTATTCTTGTGTTTTATAGAGTTTTTAGTGGGAAACTCGAGACATTTTTGAACATGTACTTCTGAATAAAATCTTTTGGCGAAGATAGGCATGATGTTGTTATCTTTGTAACAAGTTAACAACCTTGAAAAAACGCGGACAATACCATTAGAATTTTTACATAATTGGATATCTTCCGGGACCGTTATAAAAACAGCATTAGGCACAATCCCTCAATAGGGAACCACTTTCAGGCGAATCTCTAACACAATATTGTCCGAGATATAACAATAAAGGTATGAAGGTAAGGAAAAACTCTCATAAAACTTATGCTGTAACGTTTTCAGCCAATCTAATATCGCTCCATGGACCTCTGAACTTCGTCACGTTGCCAAATTAATTTGATATGAAATTTCCTTTTTGTAAACTTGTACGTTGGGACTCACTTAAAAGTTTATACGATGAAAAGTTAAACCGAAATCATATTATTAAACTTAAAAAGTCCAAGAGGGTCAATAAGTTAGATTACAGGTTTATGTAAGAAGACAAAATATGAGGTGAAAATGTAGACCATTAGGCAAGCCGCACACCAGATATACTTGTATTACGGGAATTGTGGCGTCACATGCGAAACTCCGCGATCCACTCACCGCGCTACACGATTTTAAGATCGACCACGTTGGTGGCGTTGTTTTTTGGCGCGGTGATTTACAAATATGACCCCTAAAACCCTATAATATAAAACCTATAGTATGTGTTTTGGGACATTCGATGATTTAAGTGATACTATTCTTCGTCGAACCGAATTTTGAAATGACCGAAAATGGTAGTATCTTGATTAAACAGGTGAACCCAACTTGTTTTTTTTTCATTAATTGCCACATCAAGAAATCTGTATCGTCGGACAATGATGTGGGCATTCTGGAAGTTGTGGCAACTTTGTGTCCAATACGATACATTTGCTCCATGCTAAAATGTAGAGCAGTAATTGCAGTGACGTAATGGTAGCAGTGGCAGCTTAAAGTAACGCAAGGGACAACTAATAAATTACTTCATAATAATATCTGTCCTTTTCTCATTACTTTTTCCACAAAAGTAATTATTGTTTTTTATTGAACGTTCAAGTAAATTTCTTTCGAAGAAAAAACTCAGATAAGTACCTTTTAACGTTTCATGGGCAGCGTTACGTCGTTTGTTAGTGGCGAGGCGGAAGATCCTGAGTGAAGAATGGTGTTGTGAGATTGAGAACATCAAACAACTGAGCTGACTCACCTCCATAGAGTCGGAACAAATTTGTCTTACGTTTGTCTTCATGTTGAACTATGTACCTCATTCCACCTTTCTTCATTTCTAGAGCAATAAACAAAATATTCTTGGAAATTTCTTGCCGAGTTTTGAAATCGGACCATATTACCCAGACTTTGCTAACGGAAAATTAGATATCTTCCTAAAACGACATGTTATTTTGTGATAAAACGGAAACGGCATTAAATCACCTACTTTTTCATTTCAAAAAAATAGATTTAACTTCAAAAGGCAAGACGAGTATGTTGTTCAGTTTTTGTCAAATTAATTTAATTTTTAATATACTCTGTTTCTTGTAAGCGCCGCGGTAGCTCAAAGCAACATTTTAATTTCGGGATCTACCTCGCTCGGCGCATCCTCTTCTAACTTCTAAATCAGCATGATTTAAAAAAATGATAAGGTTGTGTTTATGATTGAAATAATAATAGAATACATGTATGATAAGTCTAAGTCATACCAAACAATGCAGAAAAACACCGACAGTAGATAAACGAAAATACCAGTAACTACCTGAACGTTAGTAATTAATCAACAGATAATTTTTGGCATTTAAACGCCACTTAGTTATCTTAAAATGAATATTCTGAACCTCCATATTTCTACTTAAAAAGGGTTCCCACTCATTAGCTTATCATTCCTGCTATCGAGAAAACCATTTAAATGACCTCATCGCTTACAAACCCTACACCGGTAAATAATAAAGCAGCTGGCAGAGATTAGTCTGTGTAATCCGTATCACTCATGTGCTGATCATGATTTTTAAATGTCAGAGGTGCTCAAGTTCAGTCGGTTGACTTCACGATCTTTTGATTACGTTATTCAGCTTTTGTTTTATCGCTGTCATGCATGCTGTATGATAGTTTTGAGAGAGTAATAGGGAACGTGCACAAACTATAGATAGCAGCACAAATCGTCACGAGAGCCACGGTGTGGTCAAAAAAAGAAACTGTTTAGACCTGTCATCGTGTTGCCGCCAATGTTTATGTTAATGTTTACATTATATTTATATCGTTTATAATGATTAAAATGATAAAATATGGGTTCCGGCCGATCAATAATGATCGTCAGCCTGGTCAAAATATGTTCAAAGGCCAAAAACTCTTCCGAGTCGAGCATGTATTAGATGTAGAAGTAACAGTTATGAATCCTAAAAGTGCAGTAATAACTGGCAAAATTGTAGCTCAAACGACGATTTCTAACGTTTATGACATCAAAATAACTGTAAAGTAGTTTCTGAACTCATTTTTTACATAAATATTTTGTCCATATTATTTATGTTCATGTAACCTTCTTTTCAGCTTGATTGTAATATAAATATTAAAAGAGCAAATTGCAAATGTAAGGCAGGCCTATTTGAAAATGTAAGCACATCTGTGCTTTAATTTACTTTAAAAATTCTCCAGATAATGCTGTAACAAAAAATAACAAAAATTAGTTGAGGTTGGTGGAAAAGAACGGAAAAATACGTACAAAGGTGATGCCTTTTTCTAAAGAAATGTCTTCCAACATACTTGTGATAAAAAATGTAGACACTGTGTATGAGTAGAACAGAATAAAAAGAATACTTTAAATAAAAAATAAATAAAAACAATTCAATTATTAAAATAAAACGAATAATGTGAGAATAATATACTAATATACATCCATGCATTATCTCGGAAAACATATTAATCCACAGGTCCCAACTGTCAATCATGGATCTTTAATTATTTATTTCATTACGGGTCGACAGAAGCCCGAATGTCTGACAACCAGTCTCACCCAGGGGTACCCAGGTGATACCCAGTAAATAGGTTATGGAGGGCAGATAGGCGACTGCTCCATGTAAAATCCTGGTATTCAGCTGCATCCAGTTGAACTGGAAGCCGACCCCAACATACTTGGAAAAAGGCAAGACATGATTATGAAGATGATTACATACATACTAACTTCATTGTTATGTCATTTAAAATATTAAATTCGCGACTGTGACGAAATGGTAATACATATAATAGAATTACATTTATTATTTCCATTTCAGTGGACATCTTCATCATCATACTACTCAGTTTCTCACCTAGAAGCTACGTTATTATGATGTCGCTTTTATAACACCGACAACTTACACTGTCCGTTTATTCAAATTACAACTGTTATTCTTTGACAGTTGTATGAAATGGTTAAAGCACGGCAATTTGACGTAAGGTGTTAATTTGCTTAACAAATAATTTCCTTGGTTTCAGTGCTGAATAAACAAAACGCGTGTCTAATGTAGGTATGATGTTTCGCAGTTTCAGGTACTCTGTAACAATAATACGGAGATCTCTTGAAATTAAATGTTTATTCATGTTGTTATAGGCATTCTCGGTATTTGTAAAGGGAAAATTTAGATTTAAATTAAGTGCTCAGAGATGCAAGGCTAATGAAGGAGGTGGACTGAGACCATCCCAGATTTTATTTTGTCACATTATTTTTACGGAATATGACTATAAAAAAAATGCGATACTGAACTAATGAATAAACGCATCAGGGATTAACCCGCAAGGGTAGATAAACCAAGAGGTTTCACAATTATCCCAAATGGCTATGTACACATATAGCCCCCAGCATGTGAGGATAATCAGCAACTTTACTCCGCGTTTTTCTGAAATTATTTAATTTAATGTAATCTTACCAATTACGATCCCAAGCGGGCGGCGTTTCGTCGTAGACAATGGTCTACCTCCCATCCTGCGCCGCCGTGTACTTGGGGATTTAATGAATGCGTTATCAAGTCGAGTTCGCTGGCTCAGTTTAGAGCAAAACATAGTAATTGAACGTTATTAATTACTTTCTTATTGAGAAACTAATTTGAAGGTACGCTAGGTACTCAAACGGTTTCTGGAGGTACCGAAAAGCTTAAGTACTGTACAATATTCACGGAAATAATTGAAAAAGCCTTTATTATATTATTATTTGAGGGTGATTTGGAATGCAGATTTAGCTGATAAACTATACATTCCTATGTGCGAAAAATAATTGGCGTGTAGTATTAAAATTTCGGAACCCTTTAGTAGTCAATATGGGTAACCTTTTTGCCTCGGAAAAACACGTTAATCTGTCAACTACCGGCTAATGAGACACAATTATTTTTTTATTGTAATGGCCCCTTAACGGAGCGGGCGGTACTTAACCGATGGGGCAAACTTATTTTAACCAATTATGTATCACTTTACTGCTAAGCTCTTATTTTGAATGTTGCTTTTCCACGTATACATTTTCATTGAAGTTTGCTTACCTTGTGCCTGTCAATCAATATTTTGGTTGAACCTCGTTCAACAGAACGCGGTTTATCCAAAAAGGTTAAAGGTTAGGAAAGGTTTTCTCTATTTTGTTTTACGACTGCAACTGTTTGAAACTTGTCTCGACGTCTTTTGGAAATAAAAGAATGACCGGAACCTTGGCAGTTTGCAAAATGCAAATCTATTTACTATTCCATTATTTACTATTCCATATTCTGATGGATGCTAAAACTTTTTTAGTTGACCTTATACGTACGGCACTTAAATATACCTTCCACGCCGGGTCGTTGCATTACCACACATGAATGTACGTCACATTGTCTCTCCACGTTGTGATCACACTTAGAACTAAGAAATACCGTCGTTGGGCGTCGTGTGTCAGTTGTATGTGGCAGCAGACAGACGCGGCTGACATGGGTCTACCCTAGTTTTGTTTAGTAACTTTGCAAAGCTAAATATAAATGCTGAATATGCCTTTTTCTTAGTTTGTTTAAAAAATATGAATTAAGAGTATTTCTCCTCCTTAAGTTTCTTTAACTCATTCATGACCTCAAAATGTACTGTTTATAATAACTTATATATCATGGGTATCATGACTTCGTCTGACGAAAGGGATCAGACGAAGCTTAAATAGTTAATAGGATTGTTGTGGTTGAATGTTTTTCAAGTTTGCTTATAAAGGCAAAAGTTTTGCTTCTAAAGGATTTTCTCTAAATCAGCTTATCTGTGCTAGCGATCTCTACAAAGTAGTAGAATTGGAAATTAGAAGTGATTTACTAAAAATTGTTAATGAGACGATACTGTTTAACCCCCATCGGTACAAGATGGGTGTTACAAGTTTAATAAATGCATCCGTGAACGGGTGTATCGGTGTGTCTATCTCTGGCAACGCAGCTTCCAAACGGCTGAACCGATTTTCTTTTTTGTTTTGTCGGAGGTGACTTAATCGAGAGTGTTCTTAGCTATGATTCAAGAAAATCTGTTCGGGGGATGATCTATGAAAACGCCAAACAGACGACGCCCGACCATAATAAATGTATGCTATTGTAGAAAGGTTAACATTTTCACTAGCCGTCCCCTGACGCGACGATGCGTTGATGAAAATATTATCTACAACTTCTTATTAAATTTAAAGGGCGAATACAAATATTTTTTTTGTTTTTAGAGGTTTTTGTTTTTCCCTATCACTTAAGCTGCAGCTTACTTAGTTCTAAACCAATTACACCGTATTATACATACTTCGCCTTTGACGTTAGTACATTCACAGGTATTATTTGCATTCAAACTAACGTAGATCCGTGTATATGGAATACATTTGAACCCAATACACCGTTGATAGAGAACCCGATAGATCTCCATACACAACATATTGATTGCTTGTCTCATCAAAGCATACAACTGTTAACTAAATATGAAGTTGTGATTGCATGTTTGGAGATTTATAATTTTTAGTGTTAGGGCCCATCCTCACAATAACTTAAACTCTGACCCCCATATTTATAAACGTTGCTTAAAGTTATGTAATCATTAGCGTCTGTTTAACTATACATTATTGACGTTTAAATAGCTCTTAACTTTTAGCAACGTTTATGGATAAGGGAGTAAGTCTCTTCTCAGATAAATAATGATCCACGAGTGACCCCGTTCTACGTTCACAAAGCTCTTTTTGGAAATACCGTTTTTGTTAGGTTGAGGGTAGGTTATTTATTTTCGGTTACAACGTTTCCTGAGGGATATGGCCGCAAAACGAAATTGTATTTTTAGCTACTTATTTTGTACCACATACAAGACAGGATTGCGGCTTAAAAATTGTTAGGGAAGTGTACCAGTTTGACATAAATTGTTAGGGAAGTGTACCAGTTTGACATAAATTACCTAGTGCAAAAGTAGTGCTTTGTTACTAGAACACTCTTTATATAATAATATATACTAACACGGCTTTTTCTTTATTATGGCAAATACAGGAATATTACAACAACTTTCTTACATTATTAGGACCTCTCAGAGTAAATACGGACACATTCTGAAGATTAGTTTCCATTTTGAAATTGGAAATGCATTTGCTTTGTAACTGTGAAGTGTTTGGGGAGACGAAGGACATAACACATTGGTTGATTGAGTTGGTTGCTGAGTTGAGCTGCATGATTATATGACTGATAAATGCGTGCACTGAATGGACAGGTCCACTCAATCTGTGTGGTTCTTTCCACAAAAGACCATTTCAGACACCGATCCACATGGTCATCACATGATCTGACCAAGATTATATCTGGACTTTAAAAGAGACTGTGACTTCTGAGTTTGTTTCGGCCTTTCTTCTCAGAGTAGTCAAATAGGAAACGCCGACCTCGTCTAGTTTCAAAAAATATGATTCACGTGTAAAAGTGTTTGTACAAATCTACTTACAGAAATAAAATCATTTATCATTTATCATTAGTATGTTTGGTCTGCTAGACAACTGCATTTGCTCAGAAATCCAAACGTTGTGGAAAGCAGACATATTATTATCGACATGAGTTTACTTCACTGCAAATGAAGGACATTTTGAGCTTTATAGGAATAAATGAAACATTCTACACCCTGTATACAAACGAAAGTCGTAATCCAACAATGTGATGAGTGTTATCTGTGCCTCATTATGTAATCGTGTTCCCATGACTATTGAACAGTTCAGTCCTCTAACCTAGTAAATTGAATTAATTTATATCAACGCTTGGTACCATTTGCGTAATATTCAGCGTGCGATTAGTTCACAGTACCTACTAGGGAAACAATCACATGTACGGCACTATTTCTCATACAAAGAACACAGACTGCTGTGTTGCGTCCTAAATACAATACGCAGGAATTTCTTTTAGCTAGGGTGATATACAGTATAAGCCAAGGGTTAACAACAACCTTGATCAGTAGGTAGACCTCAAACTCAGATATTCATGAGACAGTGAAAGAGTAAACTAATAGATTGATATGTTATCATTTATGTTGCTGTGAAGAATTTAGAAATTGAGATTGATTGAGAAGCGACGATTTCAATGCCAAAATATCAACTACTTAGGCAATTTACTAGTGAGTTTAAGTGCCTGAGTAATTGCTGCATTCATTGGAAACCACGTGGGCATAGAATTACCATATCAGGGTTAACATTAAGGAGGTTTATAAATGCCGTCTGTCCAGTTAAAAATATAAAGTGAAACGAGCTTTTCAAGTTTACCTTGTTAATATAAAATCAATTATTTGTTTTTACCGAAACGGATTTTGCATCGCAAAATAACGATAGATTGAAACTATCGCATCAATTGCTTTGATCCTTCTGATTAAAGCAATCGAAGTTTTATGCATAGGAAACTCATTCTTACCGATTTTTAGGCGAACGGATAGATTGTGCTACGAACCGCTACGACGACTTGCTACGTGTTGCTATGCCACACCTTGCTACGAACGACAATTTCAATAGTCGCTGGTACCATAAAATTCTAAGAGCCAGATAAATTGCTAGTATCACGTTTTGAGATACAATGGCTAATTTAGTTAAGGATTTCATAATTTCGTTACATGTTTCTATGAGGATATTTTGATAGTGGTTCGGCTTTCTTCAGCCTTTAGTTACCAACAATTGTTTATCAACCAAAACTTTGAAACCCTTACCAAACACGTAAATAAACATCCTTATATTTATTTACGTGGTTATAGAACTACAAAATGATACGGTTTCATTAGTTTTTAGTGTTTGCTTAATAGGTACTCTCAGTCTGATTGTTTTTTTCAGCAGGCTTATTTCATTGAAAGTCAGTCTTGGTTGTATTTATTAAACTTAGTAGTACAAACGTAGAGAAGTGCTTCATTGATAAGCACTTACTATTTACTGAGAATAGTGGTAAAATTCGAACTCTACTCTCACTCTCACATTATATACGGAAAATCAAAGTAGGTAAGAGCACTATTCAGAAGCTCAAAATCACAAACACAACAGTTATGGTCTCAAGTACTGAGACGATAGACTAACAGTCTGCGGCTCGCGTTCTCTAATCTGAATGTCAAAACAGTACCATCGAGTACACTAGTCTAAATGAAATCAGGGATCGAGTCACAATCGATTATCTACTGAATACGAGAGTGGATTTTTTAATCGAGGTCAAAAGAAAAGAGCTCAGTAATTGGGCTATATAAACAGTGAGGGACGGTATTATGTGGTAGTGTGGGGAACAGGTGAAGATCACAATCTATGGAGAGGCTTTGTTGTGCGTGAGAGACTTTCGATTTATACTAGGTATAGCCAAACTATAAGAGCGTAAAAGCCATTATTTAAATCGTTCCGGCCGTAAGGATTTATTTTATACTTGAGTTTCTAATTTAAATTCATTAAATTGCTGTGGAATGTAGGTTCCATTTTGTAAAAGATGAATAAGGATTTTAAAGAAATTTATTTTGTTAAGTATGCTAGGTTTGATCAGACCTCAATATTTTCGTTTTCCGCAATAAATTAGAATTTAACTTAAATTTTAAAGCAGATTGCCAGTTTATTTCTAAGGAGAATTTAGCAAAATACGTTGAAAGGTTACGAAAATATTCTTCAAAAGATTACCGAATATTTGCAGACCATTGAAGAATGTGTGGGTGGATCAAAGTCCAATTATACACTTAGTGAGTTAGGTTAGGTTTGGTGGCGTTGTTTGAGTATCATGTATGTGTATATGTACCTAGCAATTTGCGATTTACAGGTAATTAATGTCATTTGCTCCGTGTATACTACTACTTTTATTTTGTAACTGCGACACCTGAGGACCAATTACCGTAATTTTAAGAAATTTGGCATTCTAATCTCAATCTCAATCTCAATCAGTCAAAAATACAATCAAAATTACCTATACATTTTTGGTTTGAAACACAAGGTGAAGGTTGACACTGATTGTCGTTGAGTTGAAATTGCAAGTTGAATTTGAACGTTTTTAATGTAAGAGAATTGAACTGAGACCTTCAAATACTTCATAGAAGCAAAAACGGTAAAAATAAAACTTGACCTCATAAACAACTCTATCGCAAAATCAAATCCATTCAAGTAGGTCAAACATTATGAGATGTGGCTTATCAAGGCATGTTTAATGTCCGCATTAAATGACGATGAGCTTAATGGAAATTATTGGCGAGTTTAATGGAAATAACCAGCATTCGTCAATGGGTTGGATAAAAATAATCAATTATTTGATACAGTACCCACTTCATAATGTCAATCCAGCACATTCTACACACAGCACAGCACAGTGTAGATACTACTTTAATCATCGTACGTTACTATTGCACGAGACCTAGATGATCAACATTTAATGACGTAAAGTAATTAATCCTACTTTAATCCAAACTTAATGTTTGTTTGGATGTATGACCTGGTATACATAGGCTACTTTTTTATCCTGGATCGCAGACGAAGTCGCGGGCAACAGCTATTAAATTAATAAATGTTAATGTTTGGGTTTTTGTTACTCAATCACACAAAAACGGCTGAATGGGTAACATGAAGTTTGGCACGTGGATAGCCATAGACCTGCATTAAGACACAGGATAGTTTTATACCGGTAGTAATTACCTCAGGGGAACGCCCGAGATAATTTACAACATCCATGCGGGCGAAGCAATGGCCAAAAGCTAAAATATATGTATGATCACAATCAACCTATAATGATCCCACTCCTGGGACACAGGCCTCAGCTCTGTGAAAGAGAGTGGGCTATAATCTACCATGCGGGCCCAGTGTGAGTTGGTGGATGTCATACGTCATAAAATTTTTGGTTCTAGGACATGTCGGTTTCCTCACGGTGTTTTCCTTCACTGGTTTGAGAGCAGTGGTGATGAAATTTAATACACCAAGTAAAGTGCCTGCCTGGCACCACTGCTCTTATATATCTAAAATGTCATCATTATATTTCAGACTTCATTTTACATCTAAAAATAGTTGTTATTCGACTGAACTGGAAGCTGATGTTGCAGCAATACGGACATTCAATTTCTTCCTGGGCTTGGTTCGTTAATTCGATGTAATAAGATTTATTTTCCAGCAACCAGCAAAATACTTTATGCAATCACAATGGTTTGTACTTATTTTTTAGATACATGATTTTTAGTCGGTAATCGTCAGCTTTTTTTTTGACAATTGAAAACATTTACAATATCACAAAATGATTCCCATTCCCATTACACCAAATCTTGTACTTTTCCTATATTTTCCGACTACTCGTGATGGTCGTGTACAGATTAAACTGGTTCCTGCTGATGGGCTTGCTTAAACATTGTTAAGTATGATTAAACAATCGTTTAAAGTTAAGTAAACACTTAACTTTACTTTAAACGGCTATCAAAAGGGAAAACGAAAAATTCAAATCAATTTTAGGTGTCGTTTGAATGTAAATGCGGTTGTTACGAGGAGTTGAGACCCAGTTCATTTTAGAATATTTTTTTTTTCTATCAGTAAATATAATTGAACTGTTAACATATACATCGTTATAGATAATCGGATTTTGTATCTTTGTCAAGAGTTGTATTAAAAACTTACTCTAGGTATAATCACGAGCTTATTTAAACCATAAAATTAAGGAAGAATCAAATTTTTTTCGCTATTTCCCTCGAGCCTAAGTATTCATAGATTTTATGATGTTACCAACACTGTGTATTATCGTAATCATAATATAATAAAATAGGTATTATCACAAAGTTTTAATATATTTCAGGAGAAAAATGCTTTAAAATGTAAGGTAACCGTACGATATTTGTGCTCGTGACTGAACCTACTCTATAAGTTGAACCCGAAATTCTTTAAGTTGAGTTAAAATGTCATGAAACTGAAATGAACTTTTCTAAAATATTGCTTTGATTAACGAGACCATTAGTATAATTATGTAGTAGTTATGTGTGTTTATATGTGTCAGTATATGTAAACGAAATGAAAAAGGGAGATTCGCTGCTTTATCACGTATGATTTATTTAGATTAAAAAAAACATTAATAAATATTAAAAAGTTGTTGAGCACATAATAAGAATTTTTAAACAAAAAAATACGAGAAAGCTTGAGGAACGCCGTGGTAAAGCTTTATTACGTGTTTGTTTTTAGAACTAGGGAATCGAATGCAATGTTTTTGGTCCATGATCAGAAAATTACGTAAACTTTAGAATGAACATTACCGAATAAAGATGTCCCTAAGTTATCGGAATATAAGTAATGGGTGCCTAAAGATGGACGACTCCACCGCGGTTGGCCCAGAAAGTGGTGGCGAGACGACCTGGACGCGTACCGTGAGGGCTCGTTCGAGATGGCGTAGGAAAAGAGTTCCTGGAAGGACTTGGGGGAGGCCTTTGCCCAGCAGTGGGACAATATAGGCTAACCAAAAAAAATCTAATTTCAATGAAAATTTTTGGGGAAATCCTTTTATTATCATGTTTTTATCTTAACCATTTCCCCTTCTGAATATCAGGTATCTTTTTCATTTCATAAAACATCTGTGTCGACCCCATGACCCAAAAACATATAACGCATGTAACACTGTTGGGACACATTCATTTAAAAGATTTGGGACCAAAACCACAACTATACGAAACTTTGGTAGGCACCTACTTGTAGAAAGGTTTCTTCTAAGAAGGCTTTAGTCCGCTGGAGAAAATGAATTTGTTTTGATGGTCACTTAAAAACTACAATAAATCTTATTATTAAAAAATATATAGGAATCCTACCACCTCTACCCATCTTAATATGTATATACGTACATAATACATCTGAAAAGGGTAACCAATATAACCTGAAGTCCTGGAAATGCAAAACTTCATATTACAAAAAATATTGAATGCGAAATGGAACACAAATACAGCCATATGCCTATGTAAAGATGGTGATACACACTAATGGAGAATTTTGTGAGGGAAGCACGACGAGGTGCTGATGGATGATCAGCTTTTTGTACAAATGATAAATGAAAATAAAAGTTTTCTTCGTCTAGCGTAAGTTGTGGCGTCAGGAACTTTCACCTATTTTTGTCACAGACAATCAGTAAGCTTTTTACTAAGATCTTCAAAAATACCATCACCATTTTTCTTCTACTCAAAGTTAACAACCCGGATACGATTTTTTTTATTATTTAATTTACGTACATCAAAACTAAAGGTGTGTACAAATAAATACAACAAAAAAAAAGGACACTTAGGCGTCGAAGTATTCGTCCGCATCGCTGTTATCAGGAAACGTGCCCAGAAGACTGGCAGCATTGCCACGTTGAATGGCAATGCTAATTCTTTGGCCAAAGAATGAACCAGCCCTCTGGTCACGTGAAGCGTTGACCAGAGGGCTGGGTCGGTTTTTTAATATTTATAAAATAGCGTAGCCTCATACATAACATAACGTAATATGTATTTACTTCTTAAAATAGATAAGTATAGATCACATCTTCATGGTTTCAGGTACGTAATGTCACAATATCCTACGCGTACAATGGAGATATTAAGCAACTGACACTATTACAAATTGTAACTTTTGCTTGATAAATATGTGTTGCTTGAGATTATTCATCTCGCGTATGATACAGTACAACAGTACAGATACAGGTGTGATACAGTGCACCGTCACATGTGTAACTCAATTGTAAATTGTTTCACGTACTTAGCTCATGTTATTTGTGGTCTGTGCTTTACAGTATGTAAGTGTATTCATAGAAGCCCAAACGTAATATGCTTGATTTATTGCATACGTATAACGGAAATTCGGAATCAATCAATCATTCGGAATGAAATGCGTGGGTTTACAGTCTAGAGGCTTCATTACCGAATAACTTCGATAAACAGTAGGTACTTGAAACTCAAAGTTATGTTGGCAACTAAAACGTAATATGCGTAATTTGTTAAATACGCTGGGTTTCAAATTCAAACCTTAGGTTTCGTGAATGCATTCTCAGAGTAGAAACATAGGTTCCAAATACTTATTGGTATTACTTAGAACTTTGGTGTTACCTGGAACTTTAAACCGGAGCTGTAACTGGGCTTGCATTGTTCCAAGTATACAAATAGCAGATGACATTTACCTTTGTATTTGCAAAAACAAATCACTTATTCAGTGTGAACTCTCTCTTTTCAATGACGAACACCTCTAAATACAGAGCACTTAAAAAATGGATTCTGTGAATATCCTATACAGAACTTAGCCCGGTAACTATCGTTCCTCCATTACCCAATTTCGTACGACAGTTTGTGTACCGTGCGTAATGACATGTACCCTCGTCCTGGAAGCTACAAACAGACTTTATTTATGGTGTAATTGAACGGACAGCTCGCCATTGTGTGTTTAATAAATTTAATAGTGGAAATAAACGAGGTTACTCTCGCGTGATTAATGTCATTCCTGGATAGAACGGCAAAGAAATGATTGTAGTGCTGCTATTATTATGCGTAGTACCTACGTATTCTTTGAATGGCTGAAAAGGAGGGTCATTAAAATAACTCATTTAGGTTCCTAAGTTACTAAAACCTTATCTTTTCAACGTATTTTTCATTTAATTTGGACACTTCTTTTCTCTTACTAGAAAAGTTAATTAGGAAAAAGGTCCTATCCTTGTTGCCATACTAAGATTTCGCTACTCAGTGAAGTAACATGCTCCAGATCTCAGACCCAACACTGAATAGCGCCAGCGACTTCCAACTGCGCAAATAAAGCGGTCCTTTCCATTCCTCCAATTATCCTTGTATTATTCTCTATCGCTTGTATAATTGCAGACAAAATCAGGCTGTATGATGATTGTAGTTTCATAATTGGGTTAAAACCAAATGTTTAACATGTTAGACTTCAGAAAATTGAACAGTGACAAATAAGTATTACTTTAATGACAATTATGTAAGTTACGAATATTTTACTACAACTAATGCCTGAAGAAGTTAATAATTTCTCCATTTATGACACGTTGGCACCCCGGCAAATCCAAACTTTATTAGTGTCATTGCGACTGATTATTGAAGCGGTAAAAATGCGTTTAGAAAGAAAATTGACGACGATCTTCATATATCAAATCCAATCATAGAAGGAGAAAGAGAAGAAATTCGGCTGAAAATCAGATAGTCCCCCGCCCTTGACCACTTCCTAGTGCTTTAACTGCGAAGAAAAAATGGCGCAACAAACATATTTTATGTACAAGGGTCAACTAGAAATAAAGGATAAGCATAGTACTCGCCTACACCATCTAATTAAATATATTGCATATTATGTTAAAGTAAAATAATGTTGTCTGTGTATTGCTCTAATGTATTCAAGTGGTCTGGATAATATTCTCAGCCTGTTTATGATTACAGGAAAAAACGTTAGGATGGGTTTATGATACTTCAACAGCGTTTTATACATAGGGATGCTTTATTACCACAGAGCCATTATATCTTTATGAAAAAGGCTGTTGAGATTTTCCCAAACTTATGGACGACAGTTTTTGCCCGTTTTTAGAAGCAAAGTCGTAAACCGAAAGCAACCTTACTTTTAGCCAAGGTTGAGCTAATATACGTCCGTTTGAAAGAACATTATCGACTCATACTCGACTCAGGTTGCCATTTCATTAGCTGCAGAAACGCCCTCTGTTTATCTTAGTCGCAAAGAGTGAATTCAGATTTAACCTCAGATACTAGTCGAGGATTTATTTGACGTGTTCATCGTTTCTTGTAGCCGACGCGCTGCTTGAAATTATATAAGAGAACATGTGATTATCGAACCCATAATTACCATGTTGCGAGCTCATTTAATATAATCTAAAATAGGTTTCAAGGTACCGTGAGTTTGGCAGATGACTCCTAACCTACACTAAGGAAAACTCTCGAGTCGAAGCCGTTTATGTCAATTATTAACAGTCACTGGAACTGATGGAGGCAAAGTCGTCGTGAATGAATGTGTGGGAAATGACTAATAATATGAGTGGTAGAAATAAATTACAGATTAACATTAACACAGAGTAGCAGATCGTGTATTCACGTCACGAGACAGATAAAATCATTCTGACAAAAAAATATAACAACAAGAAAATACATGACTGTTATCTTCCGCCTTCAACGCACTCATTTCCAAAGCGGCATGTGGAAAAAGACAAAGTTGTGTATTTTAAAGATGCCTCTCAGAAAAGTGAGTCATTTATAAGAAAAAATAACAACCACACTTTTCGCGACTTGGCAAAATTCGCTTTAAAAGTCATGAAAAATCTTTTCACATTTTCTAGACTGTCTACTTTGGAGCAGTAGTTAGGAAAGTACATAATTTTACATCCGTGTTTGGTGAAGTAATTAGACTGAGATTTACAGAGCTTGATAAGAATTCCAAACAATTCAATTTAGTCGCTTGTCTTCACGAATCTGTTCGGTGCACTTAATTAACTATATAAAGCATATGTAATGGAATTGGGACAAATAAAAAAAAAATATTGTCCTAGGTGTAACATTAACATGTTGTCATCACTTGTCCGTTTTAAGCGTCACAACAATTAATCAAAACGCGATTTTCATTTTCTTAGCCCTGAAGTGTCGACGTAGAGGACGCGTCCGGAATAAATGTGAAATTTATTCAAGACGGAGCCACTGCTGCAACGAAGTTTAGCAATTTATTGCTCAAATACGTGTATCGTCCGGGAATTTGGGAAATTATTATTAAAAAAGCCATTTAAATAATGTTAACATCGCTCTAGGTTCCGTCCACGCAGTATTCGGAAAAGGAAAACCTTGAAATAAAATTGGTGCTTATGTCTTGCATCTCTCAACAGAAGGCACGGTGACTATCGCGACTTGTTAGTCGCAATAGTCACCGTAGTTATATTAAGGAAAGTTTTAAAACTGTTGTCTTAAAACTTTCCTTAATATAATTAATTAATCAAGTCAGTCTATCGCAGTCCACTGCTGGATATAGACCTCGCCCAAGCTGCGCCACACTTCCTTCACTTTCTTTCGGTCGTCGGTAGATCTAGCTGGGGAGTGTCCCGCGCTACGCTTGCCAAAACGCAGTGTCCACTCATTCAACTGCTCTATCTCATAGCCAAATCACTGCCACTTCAGTTTGCTTTCTCTGCAAGCTATGTCGGTAACTTCGGTTTTGTTCCGTATAATTTCATTTCTGATTTTATCCTTCAAAGAAACACCGAGCATAGCCCTCTCTTTAGCACGCTGAGCGACCTTGAACTTGTGGACCAGCCCAACTGTCAGTGTCCATGTTTCGGGAACGTATATTATTACGGGCAGGATGCACTGTTTGAAGACCGTAGTCTTCAGACATTGCGGGATAGGCAAGAAGACTTGACAAAGTTTCCCGAACGCTGCCCAACCCAACTGGATCCTACTGTTGACTTCTTTCTTAAAGTTGTGTCAATCGAGCTGGATGGCTTGCCTTAAGTAGACATACTTCTTCACAACTTCGAGAAGCGACTCTTTGATGTGGATTGGACTCGGCAATACGTACAAATATAGACTATACGGTTAAATGTTAATCAAGACGTTCACTATTTATTTTAAAAGCTGTTATTTGGTTTCTGTTTGATTTACTGTCACCTGACATCCATTTAGTGGAAAGTGCGATGACCTCAGGTGACCGTCATAAATACGCTTTATTTTCTGATACAGAAAGTGAATTCGTACAAAAATAACTTTGCTATTAGAAAACGAACTTCCAGGACTAAACCCATAGAATATTCTGCCTTATTGCAATAATTGTAAAGTCGATGATGACCAAATGGGTACCTATGTACCGACGAGGGAACATGAATCGTAAGCTAGTTACAGAAACTTAATGGTTTTTTTCGCATCTATCGCAAATTCGGCTTTAAAGTACACCTTGATAAATTGTTAAAATAGCTTTTTATTTATTGTGGATCTACCTTTATGTCTGCTGATAATATAGTCTTTATTCTGATGTGTTGTCTTGTACTATATAAAATAATGACAAATAAAACTTTTTAATGACAGGCTTACTGTGAGACTATAATTATTATTACAGTCCTGGATAGAATCATCGTTTCAGTTGTAATTATATCAATTACTTTTTGTTCCACTTTTTTACCTAGTTCTAGACAGAGGTTCCCAAACTTATTTTTTCTCGTAGACCACTTTCAACATTTTACTGGTTTCGGTGGACCCCTTAGCTACATTACTAACATATTCCAAAAACTCGTCAATAACGAAGATAAGAGATCTGAGTAACGTAGTGATAATAATAATTAGTAACCAACATAAAGCGACCGTTTTATTCCGACAGGTTAAGGAGAATTGTTCAACAGAGCATGTACTAAAAGCAAGAAAAATGCGTGTTCCTCTGAATCTAAGCGATTTGTGCGTATGCATGATATATCCACGGATTGATTTCTGATCGTTTCTGGAGAGTGGCTATTACATAGGGTAATATTTGCGAAGTGTTATGTTAGGTGTACTTTGGTGTTAGGTGATGTAGGTAAACGACCTGTGAAATTGAAAAATTGACTTCAAAGTCGACGAATACGGGCAACAAAATATTATTACTTTACTTTCTATTCAGCTTGCACCTTAAATTATATTCGTTGGGTTCAAAAAAAAATTAATACAGCTGGCTGTCAGTATTACATAACAAAAGGTTCACCGAGGTATAAACATCTACCACTGCGGGCGCCAACCGCGCCGAAAGTTAAATAGTATTCAATAGGTAATTACTTATTGTTCAAAAATTCTACAACCTGAATATGGGTTCAGCGTTTAAATACAATTTTTATATTCCCCAGTGAAAAAGTGAAAGGGGCTGTAATTAGAACGGAAATGAAAAAGTTAAACATACGAATTTCAACATGAAACATGTTTCTTTTTTTATAATCCGTGAATTTCTTAAATCCCGTATGTAGGCTAAGTTTACATTACGTTTTATGGTTTCTAAATGAGTTTTGACTTACCTATCTTTCGATGAATTAAGTATTCATAGCTCGTTCTGTGAAAAAAATCGATGCAGAACTGAAACAAACTTAACTTTTAACAGGTTTTATAATATCAAAGGTTCTGTTGCTTGGAGGATTTGAAGTTATCAGTACATTTTGAGGTTTAATTTTGTTATAGTTACTTGGCCAAGGATGTAGATTTTTACGACTCCTTTATCACCAGCATGACAGTCTATGTTAGGGAGAATGTCAAGACTATGAGCCGGAAAATGGTGAGGCTCACCATTATAGTAGCTTTTAGTCGTCCGTAACTTTTCTGAGCGTAATTTATTATTCGGTAATGTATTAACTTAAAAATATTGTGAACGTTTTTCAAGTGTCAAAGAACAATTTATTTACTGGAAAGTCACAAGTTATCTACAGAGTTCAAGAAAAGTCGAACGTATGGTAACTAAGCTAATAAGGTCTAAAAACTCGACTGATGTATACAGTACATATTAGCCGAATAACAATTAGTTTTTAAATTGTAATAAAATATAGTCATACATGTACATTCATGGTTAAAAATAAAATGAGTAAATAATAGAGATTAAAATAAAGTAAATGAATGCCTAAACCTTGTTCCCATGTGGATAAGCAAAAACTGCAGATTGTCAGCTCCTGAGATCCTTACAAATATTTCCTTTTTAGTTTTTTTTGCGTTTTGCTCGACGTCTCTCAAAATGCAAACAGTAAAGATGGTACGATGGTGGTGGTGGTAAGATGGTAGATGGTGCTGCGATCGCCAACCCGCCTGCCAAGCGTGGCGATTTTGGAAAATCCCCCCTTTTGGGGGAGGCTTATGTCCATCAGTAGACGTCTTTCGGCTGAAGATGATAATGTGCCAAGTAAATATGCAAGATTCAAAATTAAGAGCAGGCATACTTTTTTAAGGGAAATAAAAGCCAGACATCACGACATAATATATAACAAAATGAAAATGTAACGAGGGAGGGACGCCGCGATGGCAGATAATAAAGCCATTATTCATTTGAGCGTCTTGTTACAGATTTGTCACAAAACAAACGAAATAATAGAACAAACGGGTGACTGGCAATTTGAAAACGAAGCCACAAGGTGATTTGATTCAATTTCCAGAGGCAGAAATATTCTGCGTCAGATTTCGTTGTAGCTATAGTTTTATTTTATAACGCAATTTTCAATGGAAAATAAAGTAATCTAAAATAATGATAGCGCCGCGTGTGAGCACTATACATCATAGCATTTTAAATGTAAGGAATCGTGAGATTCCGGAATACGTTATACGGAACACCACATTATTACGTCGTCAATCATATTTCCAGGTGATTTAAGTGAATGGAAATACAATAAGGTCAAGTCACGTGTAGTAAGGTTGCTTTCATTCATTTTCGTGAACATCCATTACATAATAGGGATGTTTGATTCTGTTAATATAGTGTTATGAATCTGGTTCCTGACCAAATGTGTTTCCGCGAAATGAATTCCAGCATCAAATACTAGTTAGTTATTTAGTTTAGTTACGATTATTTAATTTCACGACAGTTCCCGAGTGCGACAAGCGAAATGCAAAACCAGCCAATTTGCAGTGCACTCCTGAATTAAGAAAACGTTTGTAAAGCCGAAACTATACGGTGTTCAAACAACGCCGGTGTATTTCGTTGTAATAATTATGTCAAATTTTCTGAGCTTGTTAGACTGCACATACAAGAGTATTGTTAGCCGGTGAAAGTATCGGCTAAGTTGTTAGAAGGAAAAGCTTTTGCTTTGAGTCTTGTATTGAAAACTATTAAAAAACAGCTCTACTCTATTTATAACCATTTAAGAACAACAGTTTTGTTTGAAGTGAAATAAATAAATGGACATTTTCTGCATTTGAATTTATTTACCTGCACTAAGAAAAAATAAAAATGCGCCTGTTTCATCAAACACCAAGTAGCTACCTACACAAAAAGAAGTCGTCATTGCAGTGGATATGATCTGTATACAGTCAGAAAATATTGCAGCTTGATACATGAAATATGAGCTCTAAGTGTGACGAATAAACCTCATTTTACGATGGAAATGCTGGTGAAGTCTGTTCAGACAGCTGAACAATTGATTGCTCTGATGACATCTATTGAAACGGTAGGCACTGACACTGCTGCACCAGTGATGTATATTATTAAACAACCGTCTCTAAAGTAATGAATGGTGCCAAATTAACTGCTTGCGCTATCTACGCTAGGTATATCCTTAGAAGTTCTATCGGAATGCCAATTATAATTACGACGTTGCGCTGACCCGATTTTGATAATAGCCAAATGGGCTTCTGATTACAATAGTTTAACCATTCTATAACCACCTTTAAAGTATTACCCAGACGTCTCCGTCAATGTAAAGTGGAGTGGCATCCGAGTTCTTGGTTCAGCTGCTAGTTATTAGAAATCCTTAAAAAAGTGCAACATTTACTTACACGCATTTTTCGCTCATTCGCAATTTATGGTTAAAATAATTATAATAAAGCAAAAAAGGATAAGTATTTACAATTAATACTAATAAATAATATTTGGATATTCATGTGTAACAATAACAACAAAAATATCTACCTAATTAAATTAAGATTGATAACAGTAAAGGTTTTCACAGACAGGCACGACGCGGGTTCAAGTGTCTTCTATAAATCTTGTCTCTGACTAGAACGTCTTACTTACATTGTTACTTGGGACGGAAATCTCCACGCTAAACCTCTTTATCTGCGTCGTCGACTACTTCAATATCTGTCACGACGACGTAAAGTTAGTGCTGCGGTGAGAATATCTGAGACATTCCGGAATAATCGCCAGTTATGTTTTAATGTTTGAACTGTTTTAATAGATTTCTGATGTCGATTGTTTCATTCACATTTATAATTATGGTATAACTTTAGCAATATCTTAGTTATTGCTGGGTACTTCGGTGACATAGTTTTGGTCAATGGGACTTGAGCATGGTTGAACTTATTGTTTCTGAGTGTTTATGTTCACTTGGACTTGTTGGAAAAACATAGGTTTACAATTTTATTTTATTTTTAAACCCTTCGGGGTATACAGGCGTGATGTATATGTAGTTATTTTTCTGTTAATATCAATAAGCTAATGCTGGTTCAATCATGATTGTATTCACATTTAAATAGGTAAATGGAATAATTTTGAGTAAGTATTACAAATATATTTTAATATACAGAAATCCATCAGACTTGAAAGTTACAGTATAAACTAAATCACTTGTCTCATGAACGCTTGACTGTTCCCTTAACCGTAACATTTAGGATGGTTTATGTTAATAGCCTATTCCGGGCAGTGCGGCCTTCCGGGAACATGTCCATAACGACGGGAGGATATCGTCACTAAGCCTTTGTCAATGGCTTCTTCAATTCCGACTACTAAAGCTTTTCTCGCTGTAAAAGAAATGTATGTGAGGATATAAAACATACAGCATCTCTTTTTGATGAAAAAAAAGTATGGCGGGCCCCCAACTCAAGCAGGGTACTAGAAAGAATAGTAGGCTGGTAGTCGGTAGGAGTCCGACATCACCCTCTGGTCTTCTCAGACGGAGGGAATACATGAGTAGGTATTTCCAAAAGGAAAAAATAAATAAAAATGGCTGCACTAGTTTCTATTTAGCTGTAAATGTTGTTGCTGTTTTGTGTAAATGTTGTTCAGTGTATTTGAAATTTAGCACATAGATGTTCCCTATATTTACTAGTTCTATAGACAGATGTGTTTCAGTAATAGATTTATTTAAAATTTTATTTAGAACACCATTCTGCTAGCGCTGTTGAGTGGAAATGTCCCGGGAGGCTAGAATACACTACAAAAACCTTTCTACAGTGTGTGCGAATACGATCGCTGTCGGAAAGGGAAATCATTTTTTTAAACGAGGTAGTTTATTGCAATGCAGGCGTAGGTATTTTTTTTTTGATGATAACATGTGAAACTAGCAACACATAGGGATGCGTAACTACTTATTATACTCCTTTATAATTTATAGTCTATAGGTACCAATAAATCTGTCCTTTTTGCAAACCCGACTATTTCGTATAACTTGCGAGTGGTTTCCCACGTTTAGTTGATTAAATTTGTGTCAAAATTAACTGTTCCATCCGATTCAACCTATAATTTACATTGATTGTACCACCTTCCTGCTTTGATGTCGAGAACTTTGATAAGATTCGAGGATAATAGATAATAACTAGCTGACCCAGCAAACGTTGTTTTGCCTTATAAATTATTTAGGGGTGGACTACCCCTAACATTTAGGGGGATGAAAAATAGATGTTGGCCGATTCTCATAGATACCGGATAAGCACAAAAAATTTCATCAAAATCGGTCAAGCCGTTTCGGAGGAGTATGGCAACGAAAACTGTGACACGAGAATTTTATATATTAGATTAGCAGATACGATTTTTCAAAGGTAAGCGGGGTCTGAATGTGCATATTGGAAAAGTACACAGACCACAAAATGCTCTCACTTCGGACCCTGTCTTAACTTCTAGTCCTACAACACCAGCTACATCCACTGTTGACCCGTTTTGGAAAACCCTCTCAAAATTCAAAAACTCTGTTCCTGTTTTAAAGCGTGTTCCACGGGGGGCTAGACCTCTTGTGGCACAACACCTAGCAGGCTGCGTTCGTCTTGCCGCCCGGGAGAACTCACAAAGTGCTTGGGAACAGCTTCTCACCTTCCCTTACCGAATCCTACATGTACAAAAGAATTTGGCAACCAAAAAGACATTAACTGCACAAATTAAAGAAAACTGTAATGTTTCGGCTCATAATTTGGATTTAAAATTACCGACACAGCGATATACCTCTTCAAGAGGTATATGCCATCTTGTAGAGTCTAAGTTAGCGGAAGGTGCCATTAGCGGAGCAGCCAGGATTCTTTTCAGTAGTGATGTGGTGGCACCGTGTTCTCCAGAAACGCTCGCAGTTTTGGAAAGCAAACACCCTGCCCCAGCGGATGGCCTTTCTTTTCCCGACCCCCCTGACCCGGATAATCACTCCATCACCATTTCAGGTCGCGAGTTAGTCACAGCCGTCTGTTCCTTCCGGAGTGGCTCCGCTGGCGGCCTCGATGGTCTGAGTCCTCAGCACCTAAAGGATCTTCTCTGTTCAGGCGCCGGGGAAGCTGGTGAGTTGCTCTTGAAGGAACTCACGGCTCTGATTAACCTAATGCTCTCCGGCAAGGTGAACGAGGCCGTCATCGACGTTCTGTACGGGGCCAATCTATGCGCCCTGCGTAAGAAGGATGGCGGCATTCGTCCTATTGCCGTGGGAACTACCTACCGGAGTATGGCAGCCAAAATTTGTTGCAAAATTTATGGTGAGGTGGTTTCGGAAAAATTTCAGCCCCTTCAGCTAGGTTACGGCTCCAAAGGGGGCTGTGAGGCTGCCGTACATGCCTTGTCCACCTACCTAAATTCCGGCAAAGGAGAGGTCATCCTGAAGGTTGACATAAAGAATGCCTTTAATTCAGTTAATAGGGACACCTTGCTGGCAGAAACTAAAAAAGAAATACCCCAAATCTATAGTTTCCTTTGGCAATGTTACAGACACCCAACTAAATTACTATATCGGGACAACCTTTTGGAATCTGCTGTTGGCTGCCAACAAGGTGACCCCCTCGGACCAGTGATTTTCAGTTTAGCCATTCATCCAATTATTCGACAGCTAAATTCCAAATTTAATGTTTGGTATCTTGACGATGGAAATTTGGGAGGCGATGTAGAAACGGTCTTAAATGACTTAAAATCATTAAAAAATGAACTTCACTCGATTGGCCTTGATCTTAACCTTTCGAAATGTGAACTTTACATAACGGACAGTACTGACAGACATCTGACACTTTCCAAATTTAACGCAATAGCTCCAATATTAAAATAATTGAAAAAAGCTCTCTTCGTCTCCTTGGGTCTCCAATCTTTGAGAATTGTTTTCCCTTTTTTATTGAGGAAAAAATTCAAAATTTCAACGACGTTTCGGAAAGATTGTTCCAAATTAATATGCATTCGGCCATCACCTTAATTCGCTATTGTTGTTTTGGTCCCAAATTAACATACTTTCTTCGCGCTTCCCATTTATGGAAGCACACTCACCTATTAGACAGAATGGACCAAATTATCCGGCACACACTAACTTCGATCTTAAATGTGACCATGGACGACCGAGCTTGGGCACAAGCTACTCTTCCCATTCGCATGGGAGGCCTCGGCGTCCGCAAAATTTCTAGTATTAGTTTACCGGCTTTCATATCCTCGGTCCACGGCACTGAGAAATTAATCAGAAAAATCCTAGCTTCCACGCTGATTGATTTCTACGTGCCGTGCTTCACCGAGGCTATGGATGCCTGGAGACTCGCTTGCCCGAATTCTGATCTACCCGATAAACCATTTTCCCAGAGACGGTGGGATGAGCCACTCTGCAGAGTAGTACAAGACAATCTACTTAACACGTCTGCTACTGCTGCGGAGCGTGCGCGCCTGCTGGCTGTGGGTAAGTGGGAATCGGGTCTGTGGCTTCATGCACTACCGTCGTCGAACATAGGCACTTTGTTCGACGACACCACTTTCCGCCTCGCTGCTTCTCTGCGACTGGGTGCTCCTTGTTGTTCTCCTCATCGCTGTCACTGCGGCGAAGTTGTCAACAGTCTAGGACACCACGGCCTGTCCTGCAGCCGAAGCTCGGGCCGCTTAGCGCGGCATGCAAACATTAACGACATCATCCGACGAGCTCTTGTTACCGTCGGCGTTCCAGCTGTATTAGAACCCAGTGGCTTGGCACGCAACGATGGCAAGAGACCGGACGGAATGTCTTTATTTCCATGGAAGTTGGGTAGGCCTTTAGTGTGGGATGCAACGTGTGTCGATACTCTTGCGCCATCCCATCTTCCTGGCTCGGGGTGCTGTGCTGGCGCTGCCGCTGCGGCTGCGGAAAACCTCAAGCGGCGAAAGTATAATAACCTAATTGGCAATTATATTTTCGAGCCGTTTGGGGTTGAAACCCTCGGGCCGTGGGGTCCGAGTGCTCATGGTCTCTTTAGGGAAATCTCAAAAAGGCTGGTTGCAACTTCCCGTGACCCAAGGGCTGGTTTGTACCTTGGCCAGCGGCTAAGCATTGCCATACAACTTGGTAATGCTGCCAGTCTCTTGGGAACATTACCAGTCGACAGCGATGCGGATGAATTTTTTGGTGCCATTTTTTAAGTTGTGAATAGGTTTAATTAAGTTAGTTTTTGTTTGATTACTTATTAATGAAAGTTGATTAGCAGAAAGCTGATAGCGAGTCTGACATAATTGGAGAAATTCTATGAGTTGGGTAGTTTGGAGTACTGTTACAATGTGATACAAACATGTCACTAAGAGATTTTAATTAATTAAATCAAGTTATCAAATTTCCACATTTCACTCAAATTACCTTTTTTCCTCCCAAAATACATATCTCCGAAAATAAATGTTTCCACAAATTCTTTTGTATCCCTGAAAAGTTTATCACTTGACGAAATTATTCGTGTTTATATTCCACTGTACCGGAAAATTATTCTGTAATGCAAGGAAAATGAATAATTCATTTCTTATATCTTTTCATAGCCATCGTGATTCTTACAATTGTAATTTGAAAGTTAAACAAAGTAGGATCAATAAAAATAAAACAGTCGGAAAGTGTCGTGAACAGCTGTTTGGAAGATTCGCAAGCAGTAGCTATATGATTACGGCCAAAATGCATCACGCATTTTCAGCATAATACAGTCTCCGAATCACATTCCACCCTCCGCACAGATTAATGAGCTTTCACTATGAGTATGCCTATTACCTGCAATTACCTGCATGAACTAAGAGAGCTGGTGCTGTGCTAATTAGGATTTGATTGGCTGTTAAGCTAATGAATAATTTAACTTGATTAACGTTAGTGAGTTTTGATTTAAATTAGTGTAGATCAATGTGCACGTTTAACGATTAATCGCACCCCAGGAAGGCGGTTATTACATTTGCGCTATCTTACTACCAATATATTATGTTTGTTGCTGGGGACTAAGCAATAAACATAATAAATTAATTAAAGTAATGACTGTATATTTGATTTATTGCCACAACGAAACATGGATCCGTGAAACGAAAACCAGGAGAATGTTGTAAGACATCCATATTGTTTGTGTTTACTTACTACTTCCTGAGATTGTGTCGATATTTTTTATTATTTATTTTTAATATTAGATACGTTCGAATACGCTTGCTTACTGCTAGGGTTGATCATTGAAATAGATACAAAATATTGATATAGATATGATGTTCTCTGTTCTCATTTATGAGCAAAACATCTAAGCTTTGTAACGCAATGTATCCTTTGAAATAAGGTAAATCTTTTGACATCTAAAAGTATCAAACAGGTGTTCTTGTCTTTTTATACCATGCGAGAATAAAGTCGAGTTAAAACATTTGTTTGTCTTTATACTCAAAGACTTTTAATACAGGGTGGCAGGGAAATCGACGCGCACACATGATTCTAAAACCCTGGCGTAGAAATTTTTCATCGGTAATAAAAAAAACGTATGCACTTTCATTAAAGTGCAATATAAACGCGGGTAAAATGTACTGAACAGCAATTTTTTTAAATAATCAATGAAGCATTTCTACCATAGGGGTTCTAAAATCATGTGATTAATCCATGGTAGCAGATTGGGCGTTGATGTCCCTGCCACCTTGTATACCAACTAATCTCAGGTGGGACCAACGAACAATATCGTTATCTACTTACAATACCAACTGGTCTATTTTCGCTCTTTTGAAATACGCCCAACATTAGGCATGCACATGCCAAAAGAAAATTTATTTTTGAAGAAAACATGTTAATTAAATATTCATCATCATCATTTCAGCCGCAAGACGTCCACTGCTGGACATAGGCCTCCCCCTAAGCACTGCCATTTCAACCGGTCCTGTGCTTCTCGCATCCAGCGGATTCCTGCGGCCTTCACCATCTTATGGGAGGCCATCCAACGCACGCTTACGCTTAAGCATTGTACACTAATGGATTGCAAATCTCGTAGTGATAAAACAACAACAATTATTATTTATTCCCTCTCTGTGACATTATAAGCAACACTTTAAAACAAAGTTACTGTTCCGACTCGCACCCTTGTCTCCATTGCTCCTGAGCACATAAAAACAGGTAATCGTGAATCATTACCAGCTTACATAGTGAGAAAATAACTAGTTAATACCTTTCAGGGGTGCGGGTTGTTCGAAAGAGATACCGCGGCCCCTGGCACACAGGCAACTGAGGGAACACGGCTGGGTTTTAGTCAGTAAAAATCTGACACGCCCTCCCGCTCCACCCAGAGCGGGAGAAGTTATTTGATGATTTGCCACCCAAAAAAAAAACTAGTTTATTACAGCCTGAAAATTATTTGTCGTACAAAAGGGTCTCTTGAGTGTTCCGCACTGCGGTATGGATGCTACATAATAATTCTGTCAGAACACGATTTATTACAAGCTACTATTACAACACACTAAAGATAATCATGAAATAATGTCTAACCAACGAGATTGTTTACAAAAGTGTGAACATAATGGGCGAGAACTGTAGGTGCTGTATAAAGTACGGTGTGTCAGATATTAAACTTTTAACTCATTAATGCTCGTAAAATAATGTATATAGGTACTGAGTCCTCTTCGCTGTATCTGGTGGCAGCGACCCAGACTAATTTTCTTTTTTCAACATTTCCATTACCTGTGTTTCATAACATATTCTCTATCTTCACCATGGAGTAAATTACTAACGGTAATAGAAATAAATTGCTTTGAATGTTCTTACTCAACAACAAACTGTCCTACACTCAACAGAACTAAGCTTATCTTTAATTACTACTAAGAGGCTTACCTATCTCTGTTGCTAGGTTATCTTCTGTCCCATCTCAAGTCATAATGACGTCGCTGTTCGCAGGAAATTATACAGCCGACGTTGCACGTTATTTGCAATTTACCTGTACAGTAATAAATGTAACGCTACCACGTAATTATAAAATATCATTTGTCTGATAAATAAAAAATCTACAGAACCTAGAACAAAATATCTACTCTCTGATACACGATGTATGAAAAAAAAATCAGAACTCTTTTGGCATTCTAACATTTCTATTCAACCTTTTGTTCCATCTCACAAGAAGGACGAATCTAATCCTTGTTCAAAAAGAGGACGTACACCGTGGTACTAAAATCTTATCGTTTTGGGCTTTTAGTGTTCATTTCATGAATACTCTAGGTATTTGAGCTATAATTAATTGGAGTAAGCTGTTATTCCGAAGTCGGGACAACAAAATTCCCTAGATACCTACACAGCTACTGATATTTTCAAAATAACATGTTACAAATGAACACGAGAAGTTGTATGAAACAGTTTAAAAGAAGCAATTTTCAGGTAGTATTACACTGATTTCTCTAAAGAAACCCGTCAAATATGTCAATACAATATAAGCTGCAAATTCTAAATAATATACTCACATTCGTGTTGCCCTCGTCTAATACAGTTTCAAATATCATCCTAGCTTCAGATGACAAAAAATGTGCATTGCCAGCTAAAAAATTTAAATAAATGAACAAAAAACCTAATGGCTTTTCAACATTACTTTTGAGCAAGTATTAAGTTTTAAATAGGTTGCATCATAATTTTAGCACAAAATTTATTGTTGCAGTATACGGTATGCTTTAAGTTTGTTTTTTTTTTTTTTTCATTTTATGTTTACGTTATTCATTTAACACCCATTATTTTTCTTTTTTTTGAGTATCGAAACTAAATTCCACGTAATAGATAGAGAGACAAACCTTTCGGATAGGAAAACAGAACCTTAAATATATTTTCTCTCTGGTATTGTTTATGTATGAACTAGAAATAAACACTATGCCAAATTAAGATCACAGATAACTATTCACTAATTAAAGAATTGAGATCATCAAGCTCAGATAACCTGAGAATCACAATTTTCTCGCTATGTTGTATCGCTAGTATAGAAGGACTATCGCGTTCGGTAAGTAAATAAAAATGATTTTTGTTTTCAGACTGATTTTGTCAAACCTAAGGCGGATAAATACTCGTATTTTAGACAGTAATTACTTAAATATTCTTCAGCTAGCAGTATGTATGTAAAACATCCTGTTATACTCAACAATTGCTGGTGGTTTTTAAAAGTGCCGTCTCAATACTATAATACAAAAAATTCCAGCACATAAATCCTCTCACGGTATGTTTTGAGCAGACCCGTAGAATGATAGATCAATATTGTTTGTTTTTTTAGTATACAAATAATTTGTGAAGACTACGGGCAAAACTGCTTTGTCATTATGGTCACCTTTTTTGTTTATACTTATGAAACTCTTCAAATACTACCCTACATATATTAAAAACGACTACTTACTTTAAAATATGTGCTGGGTCTATATTATGTTCTCATAATTATTAAACGGGTTCGCCTCTGGGCAATAATGCCGGCCATCCGACCACACACTTAAAGCCTCATAATTAAAGACAGTGTTTGCTCACACCACTCAACTGACTAAATATTGTATGCGCATAGTGCTCGGCGAATTATTCCTCATTTACTAACCTCAGCGGAAGGCCAATGTGTTCATATGTAGCTGTAAACAAGGTTACTTGCTTAAAGTGGTTTCACGCAAACAAAATTCAGTTAGATCACCACCAAGGTTAATCATCATTAAATATCAACAAGGGAACTCTGCTTGAGATCTTTACGTTCCTTCATAATGAGAATCCAATTTTATGGTTCTGAAGTTAAGGAAAAATCATTAACTAATGAATGAAGAAGAGGCCTACTATTGTTTTGATAGCTTGATGAACTCAGTGGATGGGGAAAGTTCTGTGTGAAACTTAGTGAAGCTGAATAAATTCATTATCTTAGTTTTATCTGCTACTTGATCGTGACTGTTGCGTATAATGTAGAACGAATGCAGCTCTCAATAACTTCGTCTGAATTGACTGAAATGACTGCCAAGTTGTATTCGAAAGTGTGTACAGGGCTTTACTTGCACGAGAAATGAGGCCAAAGCATGGAAATAGTATGTACCTACTTCTTGTGAACAAAAAAACTGGCTTGATAGAGCGTGTTCTATTTTCAAATGTTCAAATTTTGACTTTCATTTATTTTTGTCATCACGACACAGCTTAATTTTTTTATGAATTTATGTTTGTTTGTAATTGTTAACTTATTAAATACCCTTAACGCTTTATTCAGTGATATTATATTAAAATGATTATGATGATGATGATTTTTGAATGATTTAGGAAAAGCAAAATGGGAAAAATTAACACGGGAGGCGCGAAACGGACAGGTAGGTATCCTTACATTTTTATTCGAATTACGTCATTGTTAATAATTCTATTGCTGCAAGCAGATTATGATTTTTTTTTACTACTTTATGAATCGGATAATTGTATTTTCCAAGCAATTATTGTTAGTGTACGGGCGGACAAATTAAACTTTACTTATGTCTGTAATAATATTGTCAGTTTTCGGATTAGTGCATTCGTCTGGCGGCTAGCCAAACTACAGGTTTATACAGCCAGCACTATAGTTGAAAGATTAACTTGAGGAGCTACATAGTAAATTTTTAGCTCAGCGAGTTGACATTTGAAGATTTCCTGCAGATTTGTAGCGAAGCGTGTAATTTTAGACTCAATTTAATTTTTGTTACGTGTAAGTGTAAATCTATGTTCCTGAAACTTTTCTTGTGGCATTCAGTTTTCTTCTATGGGGCTAATATCCTAAAGGGGTTTATGACTAAGTAATAACAGCCGTACGGGTTGATCGATCAGGTTAAGCTACGCTTGCCGCGGTTGGTCCGTGGATAGTTGACTTTCTTTAAATACCAAGACCCCTCCATGTCTCGGCTGTTTCGTGGATCGTAGATCTTTGACAGTCGCTATGGATCGTGAGAAGCCCGAAAGTTTAACAACCAGTCTTACCAAGGGGTATTGTGTCACCCAGTTACTAGGTTGTGGAGGTCAGATGGGCAGTTGCTCCATATAAAATACTGGTATTCAGCTGCATCTGGTTAGACTGGAAGCCGACCCCAACATAGTTGGGAATAGGCTAGGCAGATCATTTCGTTTTCTTATAGTCTTTCTCTAAAACAATATAATTTTGAATTATGCAGGTTCTGCTGGTGTACGAAAATGATAACTACGTAGCAAATGCTTCACTCATGTCTACGGTGAAGTACTACCGTTGGTGAAAGTCTGACGCTAAATTGCGCTCTCTGCATTTGAATTTGAAAAATAAAATAGACACATGAATGGAAATTGTCGTGGAAACTAACTGTTTACTACAATATGTAACAAAAACCCTGTTGTTCCTTCTACCCACGTGTTCAGAATCGGTATACATACGGAATAAAGTAAGACATTTATAAAAACTGTTCAACGAAAACAATTAAAATAAATATTTAATTATGAATATTTGTAATGTTTAACTGATTTTGATTAGTTCAAAGAAAGCCGAGCTCGTAGTCTATTGGGTGAAATAAGGATACTTGTAAAATCAGATACTGTAAACATTTTTTTTAATATGTCGATTTTAATAGTTATTTGATATTGAACTCTCGATTAGCCAATGCTTATTTTTTAAATTATAACTTCGTAAATGTTGTGCTTGTAGGTAAGTGTATACGTCCTTAAAAGGAACAACAGAGTTTTTGTTACATATTGTATAATGCCCTGGAACGCAATATATGGGCATATCTTAACATATCTGCAAAGTAAATAAACAATATCCTATTGCTTTCCTTAATTGGCGGCTGCTAGTACTTTGTGCATTTTCCTTGGTTAAAATCAGGTTTCCCTACAGCAGTAAAGTAATGTTTAATGCCCATAATATTAGCACTGTACAGGCAAGTGTGTTGTGTTACTATTCCTTATTCTATTTCTAATGTTCGTCAATTGCTTCGTACAAATTATGCTCCTGAATCGTCGTAAAACGTTTCAAATCTTAACGATCATAAATTCAAAAGTGCTATGGAAATTGCTCGCCCTCTGTGAACTCGTTAATATTACTCGTTTATAAAATTCATCCACCGCAATAAGTGACTTTAATTGCTCTCAAATAAACAGAAAAAATATCAACACAACCTTTTGCAATTTAAATGTTAATCTCGCTCGTGGTAGAAATATGATATTTACAAATCGAGAAAAATAAAAAAACGTATTATGGCAAAAAAAAAAAATGTAGCTGGTTTGTTTCTTATTAATCGTTTCCAGATAGGTGGTCTCGTCACAATCAAATTATTTATCTCACAACATTGACAAGTAAAGCTTCTAGTTTGAAAAAGGGAGAAAAGAAATATTAACTTCGTCTGGAGATTTGCCAATTCCTATATGATTGTGTCTAATTCGTAATTCCCGTTCTTCGTATAGAGTACGCTTTGGAATGGGCAACTAGCTTCATCTTTCTAACTCACCGACCTTGACAATTCAAAAGTGCCTGTAATTGGTTTATTTGAAATAAATGCTTTGAGTTTTGAGTTTTTTGAGTACAACGCGGGGGAGGCTGACGAATATCTTCGTAAAAAATTCGACAGGGCGTTTCTTTGACGTATGTCTGCTTTGTTGTTGAATTGAGAATGAGGCTGTGAAATAAGAAAGAAATTAACTCTGACCTCTATCCAAAAATGTAATATTATATATACTATATAATGTAATATTATATACTTTCATATGTTATTCTAATTAGAGCTGTGGAGCGTGTCAGAGTTTCAGGCAAAAAGCTCAAGTAAAACCTAGAAAATGTTCGTATAAACCCCACACGTGTTCCTTCAATTGCCTGTGTTCCAGTGGCCACGGTATCAATTTTGGACGGCCCGCACTACTGGCAGACTGTGGATGGGTAAAGCACATAAGCTGTCTTTATCTCAAGTTGTGTTCAGAATTAGCATATTTTCTGAAATCTGTTTAACATTTTTGTCACTCGTCTTCATGTGTTTTTTATACAAACTTTATTCCCCTTTTCACTGTTAGAGGTTGAGTTTTCAAAAATGTTTTTGTGCGATTCTAATATTTGACTTTGTTATTATTTATCCAATTTGTTGAAATGATAAAAAACTCCCCTAAAAATTTGTAGACCCCTTGACACCGCCGAACAGATAAGGGTTGATTTCCAAAAAATCTATATCTAACTAATAGTTCTTATTTTTATTTCCAAATTATAAATGCATAGTTTCAAATTCATCGGACTGCGCGAAGATACTTCGGTATAAACTTTACCACCAAGGGAGTATTAAACCGTTAGTTGGAGGTAGTTTTAAAAATTACTAAATAAGTAACGTCAAACTGTTTTGTTAAAATACGTGTACGCGCCAAGTTTCTAGTTTATAAACCAAAAAAATTACGTTTTTCATTTAAATGAATGCCATTTTGACCTCCTTATGGGTTAGCGTAAGCATAGCATAATCATCCTATAATGTTGCCACAGCTGGAACACAAGCCTCTGTGAGAACGAGTGGGTCATAGTCCGCTACGTGGGCCCTGTTTGGATTGGTGGATGTCACATGTCGTCGAATTTTTTGATCTAGGATTACCGATTTCCCCACAATATTTCACTTCACCGTTTTTGAGAGCAAAGGCTAATTTTTGCAAAAGCTTTTCATAGCACCTCAATCGTTTTAAATTACAACTACTGTCGTGGTTTATATCTTTAGCAGTTTGGGCTGTGCGAGAGTCTTACGAACATACCCTATGGTTTTAATATATTACTAACAACCTGCCTCTGCTACGCACTAATATGTTAATATGTACTGGTTTTTATCCGCCGCTTCGCTTGTGTTATTTCAGGTTATAAACTATCTATGTGACAAATTTCATCCAAATCCGCTCAGCGGGTTTTGCGCCAATCCGGAACATACATCCAGACAAACGGATAAAAATTGTAAAAACTATATTTTCGGCATCAGATTCGTTTTCAGACCTCGTAGCAACTACACTATACAAAATAAATTAATGTAGAGTTTTGACTTCGTTATTATTTTATAATAAGCTGTCAATCAGGGTTGCTACCTTTGACCCTTGCTGGCACCGCACTTAACAGGTAGGTCATACCTGAATATACTTGAAGGAAGGGTCACTTACAAAGCCCCACTTTGATGTCCCATTAGGAAGTGTCTGGTATGATTGTCGTACGTGTGTGAGGCACGTGTGAATTGTGTGCATGTTATAAGGTCTTGGGAGAGAAGGCAATAATGTTGGACATTGGTTCACGTACGAGTCCCTGGGGACAGACGTGATCGGTTTGCGTGACAACTCTCGCTTTCAGACATACACACAGTAACGAGCGGTGGTTTGTAATTTATTATATTGTGTTGCATTACCTTAGATATATACTCCATAATAAATATAAGTCTGACCGTAGTTATTTTTCTATTATAATTTAAAACTGTACATATATTAGTACTGTATAAGATAAAATAGTAAAGGTCTATTACAGCAACACTTAGATTATATTCTATTTTGATGGAGATCTCTGTATCGATGTTAATTACTGTCTGTAAGTATAGGAAACAGAACCTGAGGTGGTAATCGAACAACGATAAACCTATGTTGTTTATGTCTTGTATACATCTCAAGAGGCCTGACCTAATCGAACGGGGACGAGCCTTGCATAACTCATAAGTACATACATATTAACTTGTGATCTTGTGAATATATACCCTGCCGACCGTTGTAACTTGTAGGGATTATCTGTTTAGGGTGCGGATTAACCCAATATTGGCTATTTTGGTTTCGGCCCGCTCTTAAACCTTATTATTTCAAAATGTTTGCATAATACCATTGTTTTTTATTTAAAGCAATATTCATGTCTGTACATAAGAGGCTGATGATTTGTTAAATAAATTATGTCCTGCGGTGATTATGTAATGAGTTTGTGTATAGTGTAAATAAAAAAATCTGTTATTACTAGTTGAGATAATTGTTAACCATCGTTAGTTGGTTATTGAATATTAATGTGATAAGTAGTCGTTAATTACATGGTCTGCGCAATATTTAGGTGATTAACATATTTAACGCGGGCTATTACAATCGCAAATTGGCGTTTATTATGACGGTGTTATGATTTCGAGTTACTGTAAACTCAGATTGTATATTGTAAGACAAGTTTCTAAGTCCATATATGTATATGTCACGATTGCGTAGTGATACCTTCATCTCATAGGCCACAAGGAGTTATGAAATGTAAATATATACATTGTACAAGACGAGATTAGTGCGGAGGAATTAGGACCGAAGCCTTCAGGCAACGTAATAAATTATGCATTGAGTGTTAAGTGTGCTGCTCCTAGCGAAGAACTTGTAAACGTAATTTAGGTCTCGCCATATGTTTCGCTGACAAAAATAATTGCTCATTGCCGTGAGGTATCAGGCTACTGAAGAAAAATACATACAAACGTGAAATAAAATTAAAAAAACACGACCCATAAATGATTTACATTTATTCGCGTAATGATTCAATACCTACATTTAAAAATTGTTCTTTGAAAAAAAAAAACTAGTTTGATTGAAACAATATCTGTTTGTTTTTCGTTCTGTTCATGTTGAAAAAAACAACTTGGTCTTAATTGGAATCTAAGTAAAAGCAGAAACAAGATATTCTGAAGTGTAGTTAAATATATATTTGAAGCATTTTATGTCAGTTTGTAACAGAAAGCTTGGTTATTTGATACTGTTCATGTGTTTCAAATTAAACATTACTAATATTATAAATGTAAATTAAAGTAAAAAGTAAAATGTAAAGTTTGTGTGGAGGGATGGATGTTACTTTTATCCTGGTAGGAGTACGTTGCTGTGGGATAATTTCCGATCACCACGCGGGCGAAGCCACTGGCAAAAACTAGTTAATAATAATTTACATTTTTTATTTTATTTTTTATCATTAATTTCAAAAACTTTCTAATTTGATTAGGATAAGTCCGTAACACGTTACCTATTAACACATTCATAACGTTCACATAGATCTTCATACTTTCCCTGACCCTACGGTTTATGTCGCACCCGGTAGTGTGTTATATATTTGCGTTAACCAAAAAAGATTAACCTGTGTTCCTTCTCAATTCTAATTAAGAAAGGCTTCAACTGATAATACCGTATGCAGCTTCTGTGAAGATTGCTTGGATAAGTAAATAACTGTCAAGTATCTCATACAAATTAGGTCATGGTTGATAAATTATTTACCTATCTAACAAAATAGGTCAATTCAGTTTTCAGTATCAAATGTCATTGTCACTTGCAAAGCTTTACAACATGTTCACACAACAATATTTACCTACGCTGACAGATGGCACACAGCTCCATTACACGTATCAATATAACACAAATGTGCGGGTTTTGTAACGATATGCAAATTGAAGCTCGTTCACGTGACCATTATCGGTCGGTCACTGAGTGCTGAGTTAGAAGAATGTACGTTGTTTAAAATATGTGACTGGCGCGCGATGTTCATAATAATGGAAATGAGACGCGGCCAGCAACACTTTTATTGCATTTTTTAGTGTCACGTGTAAGCTGTATTTTTTCTTTTGTGCTGAAATAATTATGAATTTGAATGTAGTCGTATATAAATTCGATCAATACAGTCCATACTTTAATACATTATAAATGGAAAAGTAACTCTGTTTGTATCTTACCTTTCCTTTTCACACTTAAATCACTAAACGGATTTCGATAGACTTTGGCACGTTTTGTCCTGATTGAAAATTCCTGTGGGATGAGAATTATCAGACAGGAACGTGCAACCTTGATATCCACAACATCCACATAGGCGAAACCGCGGGCAGAAGCTAGTACAATATAAAGATTGAATCAATTCTGTAAAATTCTATTTGATGATGCTAAATTCAGTAAAATCTCTTTGCTTTACTATTTTAAGTTAACCTCAATTCGGAACCGGGTAGAGTTCACACTAGATTATTCAAGGGGGAGATTGCTCAGGGTTTATTTTGTCCGCTCAACGCGACTGCAGCATTTATCCATTGGTGCACCTCTAGACAAGTTTACTTCGTTCGCTCAGTAGTTTGTTAATAGTAAGTTGCAATTTATTGTTTATTTTACCTACTTGTGTACATTGAAATTTAGAAGTTGGTGTATAACAAATACTTATACCTTGAATACTGCTTCAATAACATGATTGTTTCAACAAAGCTATCATCAGTTCTCTTTATGATGATTACTTTTGAATACTTACATTGAAAACGAAGAATTTAACTATCGCAGGTACCGAACAAAAGTAGATCGTCAGTCAAGTAGAGATTAGGACTTGACTAGCTTGTTAGGTTACATATACTTGTGCATAAAAAATTTATCGGGTAGTTTTTGAATAAGTTTGCAGAGCTGTCGTCTACCTTTCGTTGCATGAAATAGATTTTCAAATCTAATACAAGTTATGTTTAGAAGCGAACCTTTGTTTGTGATTTAAAAAAGAAAGAATCTTTAAACAAACTTGATTTTAAAATAATAATGTACTAAAAGCTAAAAAAATAATTCGGTAGGTCCTAGGTACCAGTCATCACACCACTTTCCTTATCAATGTAAGGCATTGATCAGACAAAAAAATAAAATCGAGCAATAAAGCTTTGCAAAAAAAAACTCGGTTACAATTACTTAATTTCGTAACTAGACCTTAACGTTAATTCCCTATACTTGGCGTGGTCTTATTCCCGAGGTATATAAGTTTCTCAAACCAAAATGAAGGCTTTAATACACGCGCACCTCGTCGCCTTGTCGTCAAGCCAGGAGAATAGTTTTCTACTAGTGAGTAAATGAAATTAACTTTGTATTCGTATCATACTACTATCTAACCTGGAATTACTAATTAATGGATCTTAGTGACATATTGTTTAAGTAATGCTTCGGTATTTTAAAGGTGTATGTAATTGAATGAATACTGTGAGAATTGTTGTCTATGTTGCGGTAAGAACGGTAGGCACTATTTGATTTTAAAAGACACATAAACGAGGCACAAGAAATATGTAAGGATCGAAGCAGATGGCGTTCTGTAGTCGTCCAGTTAAATTGTGGAAGAGAAAATGGATTGCGACGGTTACGGATTAAAATGTAAAACATTGATTTTGTTATAAAATTACAGTCAGATACATTTAAAGTCAAATGATACTCGGTTGTAAGCTGTAAATTAATTAATGGTTGTTGAATGCCTTTTCAATTGTTTAAATAATTGGAAAGCAATGGCATGACCAATGAAGACCTTAAATCACTTAAAGCAATTGTTTGGTTGAATACTATTAATACTAAATCAGGGCACTCTCGAATTAATGAAATCCAATCCAGCGATTTATCGAAACAAGAATTTACATTGAAGTTCATTACGTTGTACGTACGCTAATTTATTTGCGGTTAGCAAATCACTTTTAAGACCTTTAATCCATTGATACCACAGAAGATCTACAATTTATATAGTTTGTTGTATTTGGTAACTGATTATCTCTTCAATAATCTGGTGTATTACCTTACCAAGGGGTATCGTATTACCCCAGTTACTGGGTTGTGGAGGTCAGATAGGCAGTCGCTCCATGTAAAATACTGGTATTCAGCTGCATCCGGTTAGACTGGAAGCCGACCCCAACGTAGTTGGGAAAAGGCTAGGCAGATGATGATGATGATGAATCTGGTGTATTACCTACCACCGCAGAACATAAATAATTTTATATTAACCTGAAATATTACGTGATTGTTAATATTCACTTAGAATATTAACAAGTATGTGATGTTGGAATACAATGTTATTTAAGAGTCCGAATAAAGACCTTTCTGTGTGCATTTGTGAGTTTTTACATAGGTCTTCTTGTTGTCCTAAAGGCTATAATAGAATAATTTCCATTAAATTTCATATTTAAAATTTTCATTGAAATTATTCTACGAGAGTCACGTCGCGCCTGTTTGAAGAAGCCTTAAAGCGCAGATGGAAATCGATCCTAGTTCATATCAATAAAAAAGATATAATTCTAATACTAAACCAAAAACGATATATTGTTTATATTTCTGTTTACTTTAAACCTAAAGCAAAATATTTGCAATCCTTAGCAACTAGAACGTAACCACTAACTAACTATACAAGCTATACGTTTCTAAACACAAAGATCGCTTGCAGTTAGAACTTCAGGAATGTTCCGTGAAACAGTCGTGACATGGGCCATGACCACGTTAAACGAAGCTTGATAAACATTCCTTTACTTACTTACAATTTATCTTCCAACCTTTTTGCGCTCTGCAAAAACGCGTTCGTGTTTTGTTCAAGCGCCGTAATCCCTGATATTTGCACGAAATTTCATTTGTTTTAAAAAGTGAGTTAAATAAAACCCCAGCTTCAAACAATGCGTTTTTCAGTCACCGAAGGCATTTTCAATGTGCAGTCACGAGGACTGTAATATTGTTTGTAAATATTATATTCACTAGATCTATCCCGGAATGGTTTTCCTTATATCTCAGTATTCGTACAATGTAATCACATTTTGGCGACGTTGCTCACAGATTTATTTTACTGCTGTTTTATAGGTTTTCGACAATGCTGCCTCAACAACACTCGGTTTTTATGGAGTTTATCTTTTACAGCGGGTGCAGCTTATTTAATTCAAGTTCAAACGACGAACAATCATACTATAAGATTGAAAGAACGCTACAATGAACACCGAGTTTAATTTTACTAAATTAAAATACGTTATTATACTTTTTATTAAATACTCATAGTTACAAGCAAGCTTGTTTCCCAATAAATTTGCAATAAAGCGCAATCAATGGTAGTTTGTTAGTATTATATACACAATAAATTTTTAGAAATTAAAATTTATATAGAACTAAACATTGGTCTAATTTTTTGTTGAATACCTAAGAATAAACAGTTTTACAGCAAATACTTAATCATCTTTAATAGTTTATCTAAACCAAATCCAACGCCTTTATTATTGCTAGTTATGTCTTATGCGGGAGTTAACGTTTATTCGATAAACGAGCTTCAATAAAAAGTTTTATCTTCATGAAATACTTTATTTCTTCTTTTTACTGAAGTTTGTTGTTTGTGTGGATTTTTCACCTTAAAACCACTTTTCTCGTGATAATGTTAATTCAACGTAATCACTTTGAAATTCAAGATTTTCTGTACCTGATGATACTTTACTCATCGATGCAATGTGTCTTTATAATGTGTATTTAATTCCAAATTTAATATAATTTTATCAAAACAGGTTATTATATCAATCCGGACAGTTTTACTCTCAGTAGGTGAGGCGAAGTTCATCTTCGCAAAATATATACGTTATCACTTCTTTAAAACATAACACCTTTTGCTAATAATAAGTATCATCGACTTTCATTAATTCTTTTGAGTATTTTAAATCAAATCAAATCAAATCAAATTATTTATTTGCATAATACAGGTAGGTGAGATGTTACAAATAAATATAAAGTACACTGTATCATTACCTAATAAGATTTGCAAATTATTACATTATCGATAATCTAGCTGTATAATTATTAAAATAACATTTCAAAATTATTATAATCAAATAAAATTAAAAATTAGAAATAATAATAAAATAAATTAAGAATAAGTACTACAAATGTCAACGGATTAAAGATACAAATTGTCGGATGAATTATAATTCATGTCATTAAAATAAAATTACATAAATGTCAAATAAAATTATTACTGTACATCACAGTATTTTTATTATTGTTATACTATTTCACGTCAATTTTCTCTTACTAGAGGTATCTATCTATATTTTTATCCTGTAGGTACTCCTCGACGTTATAGGGGAGTTCAAGTTGGGCCGCCGTCGTGAACGGTCGCGTCTGCCCGCGCGCAGCAGATGTTGACTTACTTGCCAGACTTCGAAATCAAACCGAGTTTTTTGTGCGTCTCCGTCTGTGTCGCAATTTGTTATATTGGGTAGTATAAAACAAGGGAGCAAAAGTGACGTAAGTGCGCTTCAGCCTGCAGCGAAGACTGTCTGCTGGAGGACGAGTGACACGGCTGACCCCTGGCGGCTAAACCTGGTGAGATCGTTCCTAATATTTCAGGGATTTGTTCTATAAAACTAAGAACGACCGGCCTTTCGTTGTGAGCCAGTGTGCTAACACTATATATAATAGGGCGGCACGAACTAATTTACGCTATTATTCTAGCGCAAAATACGGTACCTATCGCTCAAAACGCAGTGCCTAAAGATTGTATTATTATAACTTGTAACGCCACGGTTACCGAAATTTGAGTCGGCCCTCGGCCCATATGTGCTGAAGTGCACAAAAATGTTACCCTTAACTCTTAAGTTCGCATAGCACGCTTTTGTTCTACAGATTAACCAAAAAAAAAAGGTCAAGTCAGCCTCAGCCCCTTTGCACGTGTCCTGGACTTGCACTACAAACTAAAGTGTTTAAAAAAAATAATTTAATGGGCTTAACACTCGATCAAAGGATTGTCAGTCAAGATCTCGCCACATATAGTTGAAAATATCGACAGGATGATAGAATTTTCCTATCACTTCTAAATAATATACATGATTTTCTCCCTAACAGCATTCTCTTCCAGGAATAAAGGATAGCAAAATACATAACCGCACAATCCCTACTAATGTTATAAATGCGAAAGTGACTTTCTGTATGTATGTTACGCTTTCACGCTTAAACTGCTGAACCAAGTGTCATGAAATTTGGCTGAGATATAGCCTAGAATATGGAGAGAGACATAGGCTACTTTTCATATAGGAACATACGCTATAACCGACATCCACGCGGCCGGAGCCGCGGTCAGGGGCTAGTTTGATATAACATTTTGTGGTGGCGAAGATATCATCATCGCCTTGTCCGAATACTATCTCGTAAATGTGCACAGAAACAACAGACACGTACAAGGGTATTCACCTATTGGCGAACTAGTACCCGCCAACAGCGACATCCTAAGTACAACGCTAAAACACCGCAACATGCCAATCCTTATAACCGGTAAAACACACGAGATGAGAAAAATTCACGAAACCCCGGCCTCAAACGAACAGCCCCCAATTAGCGAACTCATTAACACCGTGTGAAGAACAAGAAGCAAGCTACTCACACCGTTATCAGACGTAATCGCAAACGACACTGGATACACAACACCCAGAAACAGACCTTTACCGCAATTAAGCGCACTTGACCAGACCTGTGCATCGGCGCCTCAACACCAGCCAAAGAAAGAAAATCAAATAGACGCTGAACCTTCACGTAGCGGCATTCATATAGCCAACCTACAGGAAACAGGGTTGAACTCAGGAACACATCTCCACACTGTAATTGGCACCCCTCAAGAAAAGCGAGTAACACACACCGGCCCCATATCAAGCACAAACAATGCAACTACGCAGCTCTCAACAGAAATTCTGTATAAATAAAATACGAAGACTGTATAACAAAAAACTAGCAAATAAAGACATCATCCCAACGAGTAAAGACATCGAAATACCCTGGAACACAATAACGGAGGTTATTAAAACCGACCGCTGCTCAGGAAACTGATTCTTCAGCCAATTTAATCAAGAGACCATCGCTTAGCTCTTGCTAACCTACAAAGCGGAAAACCGGATAATCCAAATAGGCATAAAAATAATGGCAGACAACACTCCAAAAGGTTAAATATGAAGAACAAAAACACGCAGAGCCCGCTTCACCGGACTGGGGACATTTCACACCGGAAAATGCAGGCAAATGCTCGACACGTTTTACAGGAACAACAAACAAAACGCCGAAGGAGATCCGCGTACATAAAGGTGTCCCCCAGGAAAACAAAAAAAAAAGGAGCGAGGGCCTTTTCAGATACCAAATGTTAAAATAACAAAGCCGAAGAAGTAATGGTAATTATCAATTAAATGCCAAACGAGACAGCTCCCGGAACGAACCAAGTGGTAACCGTGGTAACCGAACTTAACAAAGCGATGCCCCAAATATGACAGGCAACCGCAACTATACACAAGAATAAAGCCTGGACAAAGAATACAGTGCCGGACAAGTGGCTTGAAACCGCGCAGGTACTAATCCCAAAAATAAAAAACTAGAAGACGCGAACGAATATCGCTGCATAATGGTACTACAGAATTTACGCCAGATGCGTAGTAAAAACAAAAAAATTAAAAAATAGACGATGCAATAACGGGACTAGGCAACTACCAAGCGTCCCTTTTAAACAATGGATCAACAGATTACGACATTTTATGCACGAAAGGGTCCTAGACAAGGAAGGATTTGCAAGTAAACGAATTTACGTACTCGCCCTTGTCATAGAAAACACCATTACAATGTCGACTTAAAGACTTTAAGGCATTAGGATAATTATTGCAATGAACCAACAAATCGATGACCAACAGGATAATCAAAGTATGCATGAATGTAAGAACATGCATCAAATGGAGTGGCCAGCAAAGCAATTGGATTATAATTATCAAAGGAAAGGGAGTTAAACGGGGTTGCCCTCACTCCTTTCGCCTTTTTACATTGGTCTTCGACGAAGTCCTTAGAACCCTTAAAGATGCAACCCCTTTTAATCAAACTAGATCAGGACCGCGTTTCACTCCCCCTGGTATTATCATTTGCGGACGATCTTATACTCATTGCAGATAATCTAGAAGGACTAGAGCGCATCTTATACCACACAAAACCTTTACTAAATACCGCAGGCCTCCAAATAAACGAAACAAAAACAAACATTCTAATTAGGGACCCCATAACATCACAGCAAACAATCAACGTGACCCTCAACGGAATAAGTATACCAACAATGGACGAAATAAAATAGCTAGGCACATACACAAGCAGAAAAAACACAATTAGAAAACGATGCCAACAGGCCACGAGAAACGCAAATCATTACTACCATTCATACTAAAGGCAAAGATGGACTGGAAGTTAGCTAGACTTATGTATCGAAGAGTTATCGTACCTTGTATGATATATGACTTAAAAGTATCGACCCAAAGTGAACAGATTAAGACTCAGAAGATATGAACGAGTTATCATGAGAGACTTGATTAACCACATCAGGAATAAACTAATAATTAAGAAAATGCACCAAATTTTAGACGAAAAAACCATAACAAAACAAATCAAGAACCACAGGATGTGCTACTTAGCACACGTCCTCAGACGGGATAAACCACACCTATTGCAGGTAGCAATGCAGTACAAGGCCAAATCTAAGAACCTCGGACGACCTATTTACCCAAGGAATGACAATCTAAAACAAGCAATGAAATACTTCGACATGGGAATCAAGTTTTGAAAGGACATGGCTGGAGACAAAAATAAGATCAAGAAAGCAGCTAGCGATATCTACAAAAAACCAGAAACTCTTAGCTGCGAGAACTCAGAATATTACTACGAAAACAACAAAATAGAACATAGCGAAGCAACGGCATAGAAAAGAGCTAAGAAAACAGTTGAACGTACCCAAGAAGCCCGACCTGAATCAACATGCCGGCGACGTCGTGAAAAGATGCCCTCCTATAAATAAATACCACCCGTCTCTCCACTAGTCCAATGCTTACTCAAGGATGCATATCCGGTAGGCTCGCAATCCTTTCCTATCCTATGGGCACGTCTACCTGACCATTACCGCGCCCCCCGGTCTACTTCTTGATATGCAATGGCCTCTGTAACACCATGAAGCATGAGGCTCCAGGGGCTAGTGCAAATCTTGGGGTTCATTCGATTTATCGAGTCTGGTCAAGCCACGCTGGGATCGGTGCATTTCATATTCATATTCCTATTCATATGTAGGTACTCCTCGACGTTATAATAACATTTATTGACTAGTAATTTGTTCAGCTTCGACTTGAATTGGTGAACAGGTAACGTTTTGACATCATCAGGCAACTTGTTGTAAATCAATGATGCCATACAAAGAATACTTTTATTGATTAGTGCTGTTTTCCCATACGGTATTTCAATTTCTAATCTTTTTTTGTCACGTAATTGTCTGTAGTAGCTTTTAAAAGCAGTCTTATAATAATTAGGATTTAATTTCACAAAAACATTAAGTTCATATATATAGAGCGAAGGCAGTGTCAGAATTTTTAAGCTTTTAAAGTAGGGTTGACAGCTGGTAGTGTTGTCGATATTACAGATTGCTCGAATAAAATTTAAAATCCCTAAATCTCTTATTGACAATGGTAACTATTAAATTAAGCATGATTGCTTTGTACCTATTTGAATTAAGGTTACTTGCTATGCATTTAATCATAACATAATATTTAAACGTACTAACATATTTATCGAACCAAATTACTGTTACTAGTCAAGTCGCGTACTAATAAAATCAAATCCACGATGCAATATCTTAATTTATTTTGTAATTACTTACACTAATTATATAGTGACTTGTCTTGTATTATTCTAGTGTTGAATATACAAAACGTGTGTCTAATGAAGGTATGATGTTCCACAATTTCAGGTACTCTGTAACAATAATACTGGAATTCCATGAAAATAACTGTTCACTCTTGTTGATATAGCATTCTCGGTATTTGTAAAGGGTAGATTATGTACCTACAAAGAGAGGCTTACTGAAGTTGTGGCGGCAATCTACAATGCCCCACATACGAAAACTTCAAATCAACAAATGTGGAAAAACACAGAAAGTGAAGTGGCGCCATCTACAATGCCATATGCGACCTACTAAAGACTTACGTCACACCGCAGCTACATCACGCAAGCAGAGTTAACCACGCAATCTACATATGTACAAGATCCCAACATCTATCGTTGGGCGGTTGCCTACCAGACACAGCACCCGTCTGGTCGGAGGATCCTCCTTTACCAATAGAGTATGAGTGAACTTTACACCCTGTTCCTCAAACCTCTATAAAGTAAAGGGTTTAGTACAAGGTCCTTTGGTATATTCCTACGGAATATTTTCACGTGTTTAGAGTATATCACTATGACGGTAACACGTAATTAATAATGGAAAACAAAAATTATTTGGAATATTGAATGAACGCAGCATGAAATCATCTGCGTCTGGTTAGACTGGAACTGACTTCAACTGAATAAATCAGGTACCTTCTTAAATAAACCTGTACTCAGGAGAGACAACTTGATAGCTAACTAAATGAAGAAAATACTCTTTTGTAATTCTTTACTTAGGCCAGCCAGCCCTCAGCGTTTCCCCTCATCTAATAAGCTAACGAAGTTACAAAATAATGCAAACCTGCTATCTACACACCGCACATAGTGCCCACAGCCGCAGAAATTCGAAAACTTTTTTCCTGATTACTCCCAAATCTTTTAATCTATACATCTATACATATATCTGTACATATCTATACATATAAATGAAATTGGAGTGTCTGTTTGTAATATTAAAATAACTGGTTTTTGCTACATGCATATGAATATACATACGGTACATATACCAAAATAACATTTTTTCCAATTTTTGTCTGTCTGTCTGTCTGTCTGTTTGTTCCCGCTAATCTCTGAAATGGCTGGACCGTGTTTGACGAGACTTTCACTGGCAAGTAGCTGATATAATAAGGAGTAACTTAGGCTACTTTTATTGTAGAAATTTTATTTATTTTTATTAATATATAAATAACTATTCCGCGCGGACGAAGTCGCGGGCACAGCTAGTTCAATATAAATTTGGCGCGAGGTATTCAGGCGTTCTCTGTTTGTTTGGTAAATTCTTATTTTTGATGTTTTTGCGAAGAGCCGTTGTTATACCTATTTGTTATTTAATTTAAGTGCTAAACGTTTTTGTGAAGCAGATTAACTTGATTCATTAAGCGTTTTTTTAAGAAAAATATTTAGGGTAGTGTACTTACAAAAATTTCGGGACCCTTCTGTAGTAAAAAAAACAAAATCCTATTCAGTATACAATGTTAATACATTCGACCTCTGAAAGGGTGCGGAAAAGCCTGCCAATATGGAAACTTTTCCCTCGGAAAACCAGGTTAAGCGTAGGTATGAAGTAGAATTTACTATCAATCAGAATAATGGTATAGTAAAAAACTTGTACTTCGCAAACACTAAAAGGTTTGTATAAAATATAAAAAAATATTATTGATTTTGGAAGTTACTTCTCGGTGAAAACATTTATAGTCACGCAACTTAATGGGCAATGGACTTCCAATATTTTATTTTTACATTATTACTCAATATCGTTATATTATCTTTATCACTGACTGGTCCCAAGACTGTCGCTACGTTTGTCAGCTCATCATCGCCGCGAGACGCGGATGACAAGGGCACTGCGATACGAATATGTCTCTTATTGTTTGACACTTTGAAACAAAACTTGTTTCAAACAGTTGTTTGTATGGAGATGCCTACATGTACCTTTTAACGTGATACTTGTTTTAGGGAAAGTCCAGAATAAACTATGTTTTTTTTTATTTTCACTACTATATAATCTGATTCATGCTTAATTGTTTTTAATCTATAAATATCATTTTGGCCTTTATATGATCTTAAGCCGTGACCTCAAAACTACTGTTTATCATAACAAATAGATTACTTCGCCTGACAGAAGAGATCAGATGAAGCTTGAGTGAGTAAAAGGTTTATGGTGGTTGAAGCTTTATCAAGTTTACTTGATAAACCTATTTGTACCTGTTATTGATATTTCCTGAATAAATAAATTGAACTTCTATCGATTTTTTCGGCCGACATAAAAAAATTACTAAAATGGATATTATGGCCAACAATTGCCGGAAAAACAAAGTAACTGGTGGGACTCAAATGATAAGAGTACCAAAATAAGAGAAGGTACCCGTAGAAAAGGTGTGATCAATCCGATGTTCAATGTTGTGAAACACAGTCCCCGATACCAATCAGTCAAATTATTTAACAGCTTGCCTTTAGATCTGAAAAGCACAGTCCACACTAGTTCCTTTAAAACAAAACTAAAACAATTCCTATTGAACAAATGTCTATATACCATTGAAGATTTGTAGTTCCTATCTGATTATTGTATTATTTGGAATTATTATATGACTTATGTACCTAATTGGAATTAATTTTGTAATATCAAGGTTGTTTGCCTCTGTATTGTGTTTCTGTATTGTATGTAATTTAATTTAAATGTCATGTTAAAATTTAGATTCAGATACAAATTATTGTTCATGAATAAATGACTATGACTATGACTATGACTAAGGAAACATTCTTGCCAATAGACTCCGCTTGTAGTGTATTGGAAATACACTTGCTCGCGGGAAATCCATGAAGCAGTATGTTTTCAGTTGATCAACTGAATTATCTGTGATGAGAGACGGACGACGTAAAACATTCGTTGATGGAGTGTGTCCGGTCGATCAGTCAGCTAAGCAAAATGCAGTTGATTCAGAATTTAAACGTTCCTGAAATCGACATTCGGATTCAGATGCGTTTTGTGTTTGTGCTTTAAGCATACTTGATGCAAACTAAATCCTCTATAACGAAAAAATATATTTGTATAGGCCCTTTAAGTTTAACAAGAAGTTGTAGATAAAATTTTGATCAACGCATCGTCGCGGGGGGGACGGTCAATGAAAATGCCAAACAGACGAAGCCCAACAATGATGAGTATGCTATTGTAGAAAGGATAACATTTCATTAAACCTATGAAATAAAAATCTTATTTTCATCAGTAAGAAACCAACCAAGCTTATTAGGAGATTGAATTTACGTATTGCTGCAACATCAGCTTCCAGAGTCAGCTGCGTTAAATAATGTGGTTATAGATGTAATTTCGTGCTGCAAGCTCCGCAGAATATGGTTGTCATAATTAATTTTCCATTGTGAATTTTAATAGTATACTTACTAAAAAGGGACAGAAATGTTTACTGCCGCATGCATGTTGTTTCTATTGAGCTAACAAATGCTAGTTTCATAAACAACGTCACCTGATACGGGCATTGAACGTGACTCGAAAACACACATGTGATATTCGTTTGACCTATTTAAATTAATTTGATTTTGCGAGAGAGCTGTGTTTGAAATCTAATAAATTCTGGCTAGTCAAAGCTAACTGCATTTTTCTGTTTATGTTTTCATAAAGGCTCGGCTATCGGGTGTAGCAAAGTCAAAGTTAAATGTTAATGTTTACTAACACAGAGCAAATACATTAATTTTCTGAAAATAGTAGGTAAAGTACGGACGATTTTAATAGTCAAACAACATTTTTTCATGTAGGTCAGTACCTGTGTGTGTGATGTGTTTACTCAAATTTTGATCCGGACGGTCTTCAGTGGTCTGGAAACATTCTGTGGTCTTCTCATGAATATTTTCGTAGCTTTTAACGTACTTTGATGGAATTTTCTTAAGCTGGAACTTTTCGAATTGGTTTGGGCCTTTATTCCGCTACTTATTTAAAGTTAAATTCTAATTTACTGTGGAGCATGAAAACCTTGGTCTGCTAATGCTTAGAAAATTAATTTGTTGACTTTACTTTTACTAAACGGAAGCTAAGTTTTCACAGCAGTTTTTTAATGAGAACCCCAACAATAGCAATTTATACAGGGAAGATAATAGTAAGATTCAGTAAATTTTTGCAAAAACCAGCATTAATTATTACATTTTTGTCACCTATTCTAAAATAATTCATTTAACGAAGACCCTCCGAATAGTGGACCAATTCCCTTAAGAGGATATTCAACTTGAATCAGAATGTTAATATTGTTACTTTCACTTTAACATCGCTCATTATCCTACGTTCTCTCGTATATATGTGAAATGATCTCGTGTTTATCCAAAATTACGTCCATTAATTATCTTTACAGTCAACTTAATAAACAAAAGTTACCAAAATTCTCTAATTAAAATTAACGTCAGTATGCTTTAATGTATTAATAACGTAGGTATATTAGGCACTTAGCGAGCGCTCAATAAGTAGAAGCAATGTTATATTCACCATGAACTAGATGAGGCTGACTTTTTTAATTAGAAATGTTTTTCATATTTCAGGCTATATTTTGCAAAAAAAAATTGAACCAAATCCAAATACCCGAATGGTGGAAAAAATCCTATTGCCGTGTTAGGCAGGTTGTGCGTGTTCTAGGTACTTAAACCTAGAACACGCACATTTCGCTATTTATGATTAAGTCCTTTGTTATAGGGAGCACTTATACAGACTCCGGGCTGCTACTGAGATATTCTTGATGGAAAACCCAACACTTTGCCCTACCTAGGAAATTCACCTGCTCTGTAGTATGGCGCTGGCGATCACTAGACTAAAGAGACAATAAAAAATACCAGTCTGTTATAGTTCTACTGCAGGGCAAAGACCAGGTTCTCATACAGATAAAGCACCATTGGTCACCACGCTTGCTCAAACGGGTTGTCGATTTTAGACTTACATTAATTATGAGTACTGGTTTCTTCACGATGTTTTCCTTCACTGATTTTAGTATTGTTAATAACTTATTTAATGTGATAATCTTAGAAGGTTCATATCAATTGAAAAAGTCTCATTGGTAATTTTCCTGGTTTGAACTAACAACTTCATGCATGAGGCAAGGGCTAACTGAACCACTGAACCATCAGAATGGAGCCTAATAAATAGTTCAGTCTAAAAATAAAATCTTTGTTCATGGACAACAATACAGTAAACTTTTTATCATGTGTACAGCTAAGGTAATAAAATACAAAGCTGAACCCAAACAATCAATATAAAACGCTCCAAAAAATGTTCGTTATAAAGCAACAAATTAGAAAACAGCAACACAACCGTAGTGTCAGTGGGCACGCCGCGATTGCGGCGGTAAGTCCCTTCTTTGAGGAGTGGCTTGAGAGGCGGCATGGCGTCCTCACCATCCGCCTGACACAGGTCCTCACCGGACATGGCTGTTTCGGGAGGTTCCTGTTTCGGATAGGGCGGGAGGAAACGCCCGGGTGTTTCCATTGCGAAGATCGCCCAGAGGACACGGTGGAGCATACGGTGGAGGTCTGCCCAGCTTGGGCGGAGCAACGCCGTGTCCTCGTGGAGGTGATCGGCGGTGGCGATCTCTCGCGTCCGACCCTGGTCCAGGCCGTGGTACGGAGCGAGAGGGCATGGCTGGCAGTCGCCTCCTTCAGCGAAGCAGTTATGCTCGCAAAGAGGGAGGCGGCGCACGTGAGGGAGATGCAATACATGCGCCCTCACAGCCGTGGCCTTCGCAGGAGACGCCCTGGGCGTCGGGAATCCCAGGCTGATTCCCGGCCACCGTAGGCACGGGCTTGCGGACGGCGAGTAATGGGTAGCTCGCTGTCCGGTAAGGACCAAGCCCGGGTCGACGGCGCGTTGTGTTCCACGCGCGCCTCAAAGAGATGTCAGCAGCAACAGATGGGGCCCGCAAGGGCCGATGCCTGACAAACCGTAGTGTCAGCGAGTAAGTTATGACATCGTAAATTAGTTGGTTGTCAGCGTTGCATACCGTCAGCATAATCCTACCATTGTAGGCTATTACGGTATCTACAATTAGACGGAGAGAGGAGATTGGAAGCGAGAGCTTGATGAATTGCTAGCATTTGACAGAGAAACAATTGATGTGGTGGCGCATGACGTTGAGGCAGGATATACTCGTACTTTGGTATATGTGTAAATAACAACGACTATAATAATTGTAGGTACATGTCTCTCTTCGCACTAAAAACGATACATATAACCTTTCCAAGTCTTCAAAATTCAAAATTCAAAACTCTCGAAATCCTACCTTTTCGATTGTTTGCAATTTTACCCTAACATAATTAATAAACACATTGATCAAGATGGCTGCGCTAAACTTAAAACGAAGCTCATTCATGTACTGTATTCATTCCGCACAGATGCCAGCAACCTTCGGCATTCCTAAGCCAGCCACACACATCGTATCAAATCGATTGTACGATGCACTGGTATTTTGTTTGCTTGTGACATGTATGCAGGAAAACGAAAAATCAAGCTACGTTCGACGTTGTATTATTTCAATTATATCTATACACTAATATTATTAAGAGGAAAGATTTGTATTTTTGTATGTAACGAATAAACTTAAAAACTACTGGACCGATTTCAAAAATGATTTTGCCGTTAGAAAGCTATATTATCTCTGAGTAACATAAGCTATATTTTATCCCCGTATTCCTACGGGAACGGGAACTACGCAGGTGAAACTGCGGAGCGCTGCTAGTTTTACATAAACGTAATAACATGTTACCGTAATATTTACTGTAACTCTATAAAAACAATCGCATGAATTAGGTTACATGACATAAAAAATGGCCGGATTAAATTCAGTTATGTATAACTTGCGATATCGTGTAAGGACGTGGAACAGTATGCATATTATAATATGGCGAGTACAATGGCGACCGGATGTGAATATTGGAAGTCTGCTCCACAGCAGCAGTAGAGCGTGTGTGAGCGCATACAGATATGAACTGTACTCGGTAACCACGTGTGGTCAGGGTCGTTTTGTAAATGAATCCGTTATAACAATATTTCTGTGCTTTTTATTTAGTTGACAAGTAATAATGCGACTGTGACAAGATTATTTCCATAACTTAGAAAGAAATACAGGGCACTTTTATATGCCCATAAAAATATTAAATTGTTTAAAAAATACAGTGATATCCATAGTATAAATACTAGGAACAAACACAAATTTGCTGTACCATCAACAAGGCTCAAGAAAATAGGTGGGTCATTCAGATGTCAATGTATACGCTTTTAAAATAAACTTCCAAGCCATGTTCAAGATCTAAGTCTCAATACATTTAAATCATTTATTAAAAGTAAGTTGTGCCTGAAAGCTTTTTATACCGTTAAAGATATATTGAAGAAAAAAAAGCTTGGAATTGACCTGCTCCAATTTTTTACATACTGAATGTTATTTTTCTTTTTCTTCTTTTTCTTGAGTATGTCAATGAATAAGTTTGCAAACTTATTCATTGACATACTCTTTGACATTTGATAGTTATTATATACACTTTGACATGAATATTTACTTTAAAAAGTATAATATTATTTTTGTTTTAATTATTGTGAATGTTATGACTGTGTGGGTGATTTGTTTTTTCTTCATTTAGTGAATCGTTGAGCTTCTCAAGTTCTGAGTTGAGCTGTATGATTACTGATAAATGCGTGCACTGATTGGACAGGTCCACTCAATCTGTCTGGTTCTTTTCTCAAAAGACCATTTCAGACACCAATCCACATGGTCTTCACATGATCTGACCAAGATTATGTCTGGACTTTAAAAGAGACTATGACCTCTGAATTTGTTTCGGCTTTTCTTCTCAGAGTAGTTTTAAAAATATGATTGACGTGTAAAAGTGTTTGTACAAACCTACTTACAGAAATAAAATCATTTATCATTTATCAATGTGGAAACAAATGATCGTGTAAACTCAGCTTTATTAAAATATTTTCAAACAAAGGAAGACATATGAAAGTAACTAGAAAGAAAAGTAGTAAGCTACTATAAAAGAAACGTCTTTTAGACTTCTGCTTTGGGAAGTCGTCAACATTCTTGATAAAATAAAAAACACGTCCGTATTTAGTTTGTTTGTCAAAACGAACGTAACACCGTCTGCCTATAGAATTGGTAAACTAACGTAAAAAAAATTGTGTATTGAATTTCAAAATGTTGAACGTAACAAACTTATAAAAAAACAAACTTTCAATTTTATAAAAAAGTAGATTGCACAAAATGTAAGGGAGTTCAACGACTCTCAAGTTCTATCAGTTTTATTAGAAGTATAATACATCACCAACTTCAGCCAACGGCAACGCCCCAAGTAAGAAATACGATATTAATAAAGTTCTAAATTAATCGTTATTCTGAATGAAACAATCGACGGCATCATTATGCTATCTAATATATTAAAACAATTCCAAAAATAAAACATAAAGCTGGCGATTATTTCAGAATGGCTCAGTTATTCTCATTGCAGCACACATAGCACAAAAGTATTCTGCAGATACCGTGTAAAAAAACTTAGTCAAGAAAATGACATTTTCATATTTTTACCAAAAACTTGTCCAGCAAGTTTTATTAATATTTTCAATGCCTTCAGACTTTTCCGTGATACATTGGCATCTTGTAAATAAAAAAGAGTGCTACAAGGATCAGTTGGCGCCTTAATTACATTGACAGGGGAGCGTAGTCATTAGAAATTTGGGAAATATTCGATAGACAAAGTATTGCAAAAAAGATGGCGGCGTTAATTCCAATTTTGGCTACATGTCAAAATAACCTTTTATGTAGAGTTGTAGTCAACGTGGTTATACAGCTTTAGCATTACGTTTTCTGCCAAATGGCAATCTGATTTAGCCCATGTTACAGAGATAAGATTTATCGGAGGGTTCACTTGGACATAACCGATTCTATTGCACGTGATTTTGGCTTACACTGGACCATTAAATGATGACCAGCTTAACCAAGAACTTGGATTCCAATCCACATTACTTCGCGGGAGGGGTCTTGTTAGTAGTTTAATTGAGGTTATCCAATCGTTAAACGAATGAAATCAGAAGCCATACAGTTGTTTTCATCAGCCAAATTCGGCAATAAATGTTGTAAATCCCACAGAACTACTAAAATAAAACTTGCAAGTTTTGTTGGTGTAACAGAGAGAGATAATAATATGAAGTTTGTAATTTAAGAAAGCTATGTATAGCTTTCTTAAATTACAAACTTCAATGTTGACGATCATATCTGATACATTATATTATTGTAAAACATTCGGTCATGATGTCATCAGAGCAATCGATTGTCCAGCTATCCCAACAGCACAGTACCCTTCAAACCAAGCCTTCAAGTTACCTTTCAAACCAGGAGTGAACATGCGTCTTATGGGCATGTTTGTTCTATCGTAGACTTCATCTATCACTATCCATCAGCCACGATCGAGGACAACACCAGACCCATTTCGCAATAAAATATAAATAAACTTCCACATCGTAAAGTGTGCATTAATGGTTCTATTTAATGCTCTTTTTAAAGATCTTATCCACCGCAATGAAGTCTTCTTTTATTTTAAGTAATAGATCGGTATTTGGCGTCACTTTTTCATGGCTCAGTTAACGCAAGTGAAGCTGTGTACTATTTATTTTATTTTCTACACAACACAGAACTCCTGTTCGTAACGAGCCTGAGTAGCTGGTAACGAGCTTGAGTAGGTGGTTTCTTAAACAATTGGCAATAAAAGACTCTATGTCTTACGAGAAAACTTTTCTTTCTAAGAACTTAGCGGATAATGCTACCAGCAGATAGTGCCCTCGTAATACAGCTTTCGAATGTTTGAAGCGAGACACTGATGAAATGCACCCACTGAGTTTTTTAACTAACGTATACCTTCCGCATTACAAGCATTCGCCTAAATCGTGCACAGATAATATTGTCTGATTTTGCACAAAATTATGCGTGGCGCACTAAAGAGGGGCGCTGAGTGTATACTTGCATAACTACTAGTGTTTTATGTTGAACTTTAACCAACTTTACCACAAGCTTTCATGAATAAACTTTTTGGAAACGTAAAATGGCTGAATCCTGATATTAATACAGTTGTGAATGGTCGTGGTGTACGGTCGACACTACGACGCGATATAGCGTGTGTCACATAATACAGCTCCGTTATTTTGTTACTATGACAAACGACACGCGATGATCACAGCAGGCGAGAACTGCAGGATAATGACGTAGAGACTGGGTCGTACGACAATAAGTATTATTTTTGAATTCTCTTAAAAAAATTGCTATGCTTTGCAGAGGCCAGAACCTGTTTCATTTTTATTTATCTAATACCTTTTGAACGAGCAATTCTTGTATAATATATATGTCGTAGCCATCTGGTAAAATTAGCCAGCTAATTGGACGCCTAGGCGGTTCATTAAACGCCGGCATCCAATTAAATAGCTAAAGGACAACTAGCCAAGTCATTGAACGCAACGTGTAACCAGATGGCTGAATGTTGTGTAGTCATTTAGTTAAATTGGATATTAATGAATTTGTGATGTTTGGTTTGGGTGACTATGAGTTCACAAATTATGTATGACTACTTTTTACTAATACCTATCAATAAGTAATTAGTAATAGTGAAATGTTTGTTCACAACAAAGTACAAAACACGAATAATCTCAATAATAATAAAAAAACTCAATAATAATTAAGTCAGTCAGTAAGTACAGTCAGTTTAGACTCAAATATTTCGCGAAAGCTTGCAGAAGACGTGGTATTGTTTGGCACATCCATGTTTTCATATTATTATGACAATATCACACTTTAATTTCACTTAAAATTGCACACAAGAACGAAAAATAACATTCACGGTTTGCGCTATTGACGCCATATTTGTTTTGGTGACTACTAGCGCTGCAGTGGAAAAACCTGATCTAAATTTAAATCTCTTGGCTAAGAGTCTTGGTCAGTCATCTTCAAAGGGCTGACTTTCAATACACCAAGTTGTTAAACGTTGAATGATTCTAGACAAATAACTATCGGCTTAGGCATCCAATTAGATGCCTGCGTCTAATGAACGGCCTAGGCGTCCAATTAGCTGGCTAATTTAACAAGATAGCTACGACTTTCCATGTCCTCAGATTATGACGCTACTATTTGCATGGAATTTCTTAGCTTTACTTCTTTGTGATAAAACATGCAGTGAACATGTTATGTTCAGTGCATGTTTTATCAGCTTTCACTTTTTTTTTAACTTTCTAACGCAATGTAACGCCGTTTTAACCAGAGATAAGCTTTCATAACATGACCGTTGATCTAGTGATCGCAAGCGCTACTGCTGCAGCATGAGGTCCTGGTTCGATTCCTGGGCCGGACAAAGTGTTGTACGGATTTTCCATCTCTAATTTCTTAGTAGCTGTCCGGGATCTGGATTTGTGCCCGGTTGATGGCAATAGGTGAACTGTGCCCTTCTGCCTAACCCTTCGGGGATTAAAGGCGAGATGTTTTGTTATATTATGATATTATTGGTAGCTACCTTATTTGACACCTACTTTCTTTACTTGAAAACCTTTTAATAAACTTGATTTCACATGATCGTTTTGTTTTAACACTCTCTTTCATCGCCATATTAGCGAGAGTACCAACTGTAAATCTATTTGCAGACGCCTGCTCCGGGTGGAGCCCCGGAGGAGTCAACTGAGTGGAAAGGCTGGTGATGCGTTACACATTCTATCTATAATAACAGTTCAATGGATGATTCATTACATTCTATCTGTTCACACATTAGTACGTTTATTTAATTTAATTCTGTTCATATGTAAATAAATTGCAGATATTTAATGCATAGATTGCGCAGATTAGTTAGGAATTAGTTTACGTTTCGTTCTAAAAGATAGTTGGCAGCTTTTATTAACAGGAATCAACATGATGGCACTTAATTAATGACCTGGTTATTTAATGCTCAATTTTCACAGAAGTGTGCTGTGTCTTTTACACAGCACACTTCTGTGAAAATTGAGCAACATTGAATCAATTGTTCGTGTATTAAAGCACTATACTACACTGTATTCTTGTTCAACGTTTCATGGCAGAAAAATAAGACGTGAAATTGAATAACAATAAAAGATGGGAAGTAGGTAATAGATCCAATATTGTGGAGTACGATTGTCACCCAGAATGATGCATTTGCTTGACTGTAGGTGAATAGGCTTTATCACGAAATAATGGAATACCCTAGTTTTTAATTATTGAGTGATAAACGCGGCGCGCAACGCAATTATATTTGTTTGGTATTTGTTCGCGACGATGCGTCACTACATAGTTAATTAGTTTGTTTTTGACATTAACGTAGATTCATAGTGATAAGAGTGATAGTGAAACCAATAAACAGTAGTGACCAAGCGGCTAGTATAAGATAACCGTAAGTACCACCCCTGCAAACCTCATTTGAGTGGGCTATATAGCAGTAACTTATAGTTTCAGTTGCGTCCAGGTAAGCTAGTACCGAGACCTAGCCCTGGACGTAACTTTCAATAATGTAAACCTAAGATAAAGCCCACTTAATTGAGTTTGTATGTCGTGTTACTTTAGTTAAGTAATTCTTGAGATTTGTGTTTTTGCTAACCCTCTTTCAGGGCGCGTCACGCCCTGAAAGCCATAGTTGTATAGTTTTAAATATCAGATTGTTTTAGGTCTACAGACCAGCCTGAGATATCTATAATTGAATTTGAAATCCGTTCAGTAGTTTTCGAGGAAATCAACTTATAAAATAAATTTACTAACATTTTTCAGAATTTTTTCGGGTTTCCTCGAAACATTCTTTCAGTATGGAAAGATATAGTTAATGTGGATATCTCAGGAGACGGGGAATTTCATGGGGAATGCAACAGTATATAACATGCCTTGTATATTTTAATAAATTGAGATGTTATATGCATAATTCCGTCATAAATGTAATGAAATCTATAACAAATAAAACTTAAAAACAGGAAGCAATTTGCGGCTCTCGTTACGGTAAAGATGCACGCCCGTCCGGCACATCTGCTGGTCCTTGCGAGCCGGATTTCTTTAGGAGAGATACATGAAGACCCGTCCGGGACATGCCTGAAGCCTTATTCCTGAAGGATTATTCCTGAAGACTTATTCCTGAAGCTTTATTCCTGAAGAGTTATCGGATTCCTGAAGAGTTATCGGATTCCTGAAGACTTAACTTTGAAGTTTTATCACTGAAGAATTACGTCAGAGCCTGAAGCCTTATTCCTGAAGGATTATTCCTGAAGACTTATTTCTGAAGTTTTATCACTGATGAGTTACGTCAGAGCCTGAAGCCTTATTCCTGAAGACTTATCCCTGAAGAATACTTTGAAGTACAGAAGACTGATTCTGATTGAAGATCCGTTTTGAAGATCCGGTTTGAAGATTCCGTTCAAGATCTGGTCTGAAGATTCCGTTGAAGATCCGGTTTTGAAGATACGTTTTGAAGATCCGTTTCGAAGATCCGTTTTGAAGATCCGTTTCGAAGATCCGTTTTCAAGATCCGGTTTGAAGATTCCGTTCAAGATCTGGTCTGAAGATTCCGTTGAAGATCCGGTTTTGAAGATCCGTTTTGAAGATCCGTTTTCAAGATCCATTTTGAAGATCCGGTTTTGAAGATCCGTTTTGAAGATCCGTTTTGAAGATCTGTTTTGAAGATTCCGTTGAAGATCCGGTTTTTGAAGATCTGTTTTGAAGATTCCGTTGAAGATCCGGTTTGAAGATTCCGTTCAAGATCTGGTCTGAAGATTCCGTTGAAGATCCGGTTTTCAAGATCCGTTTTGAAGATCCGTTTCGAAGATCCGTTTTCAAGATCTACGATTTTACGTATAGTTAGTTAAGTACACACGTACCGACGAGCGACCAGGGTGTATTAGTTTAGGATCCTCAACTAAGTCTGTAAATATGAACACTCTAATTACTACACCAGACACGGCATTTGTAATGAGGTACTGCTCCATAGTACAAGATTATAATAAATTAGATCAAAGTTAGTTCGGAGCTCGTTCTACATTGTTAAAAAAATGAGAGATTTTTCTAGAATTTTCTAGAAGCGTAAAGATTTTGAAAATTCTAGATAGAGCGCTTTCCTTTTGTCTTATAGTCAGTCTGCCTAAATAAATATTAGAGCAATGAACTGAACAGACCTACATCGAGATAACTGGAGATAAAATTATCTTTTTTAATAGGTTCATTATACTACGCAATATCTTTACTGTTACACGGGTACTGTGTGGTTTATCAGTTATCTCGAGTCAGTCTTTCTTAACCATTTTATGGAGATCTTACAGTCCATACTATTTCTAAACGCACATTTTGATCATTTTCATGAGGCACATTAATCAATTTAAAGTAAATTTAAAATCAGCGAGTCAGAAGTTTAGGTACATTCATTAACTTACCTACTTTTAAATAAAAAATTTCAACTTTGTGTGAAATCTTTGTTACTTCCGTTCATAATATTATTAATTGGGTTTCTTGTTATTTGTTTCTACAGAATTCTCTAAAGTATAATATGGGTATGAAACCACGTTGATGCTTATTACCCTATTAATTTCATTAGACAACCCGCTTTCATCTTCAACTAGTAAAGCGATGGGAGTTAGGAAAAGTGGACCTTTGTGTCTGAATATTGCTGAAATAATATCATTTAGAAAGAAAAAATAAAAAGGATTCATTTGCCGCTGTATGACTAGTTTTAGTGCTGATTAATCTGCAAAGTAATGAAATCGAATTTGAGTAAAAGCAGGGTATTTTCTTAATTATTAATTACTTATTGTTAAAAAACTCTACAACCTGTATATGGGTTCAGCGTTTAAATACAATTTTTATATTCCCCAGTGAAAAAGTGAAAGGGGCTGTAATTAAAACGGAAATGAAAAAGTTAAACATACGAATTTCAACATGAAACGTGTTTCTTTTTTTACAATCCGTGAATTTCTTAAATCCCGTATGTAAGCTAAGTTTACATTACGTTTTATGATTTCTAAACGAGTTTTGACTACCTATCTTTCGATGAATTAAGTATTCATAGCTCGTTCTGTGAAAAAAATCGATGCAGAACTGAAACAAACTTAACTTTTAACAGGTTTTATAATATCAAAGGTTCTGTTGCATGGAGGATTTGAAGTTATCAGTACATTTTGAGGTTTAATTTTGTTATAGTTACTTGGCCAAGGATGTAGATTTTTACGACTCCTTTATCACCAGCATGACAGTCTATGTTAGGGAGAATGTCAAGACTATGAGCCGGAAAATGGTGAGGCTCACCATTATAGTAGCTTTTAGTCGTCCGTAACTTTTCTGAGCGTAATTTATTATTCGGTAATGTATTAACTTAAAAATATTGTGAACGTTTTTCAAGTGTCAAAGAACAATTTATTTACTGGAAAATCACAAGTTATCTACAGAGTTCAAGAATAGTCGAACGTATGGTAACTAAGCTAATAAGGTCTAAAAACTCGACTGATGTATACAGTACATATTAGCAGAATAACAATTAGTTTTTAAATTGTAATAAAATATAGTCATACATGCACATTCATGGTTAAAAATAAAATGAGTAAATAATATAGATTAAAATAAAGTAAATGAGTGCCCAAACCTTGTTCCCATGTGGATAAGCAAAAACTGCAGATTGTCAGCTCCTGAGATCCTTACAAATATTTCCTTTTTTAGTTTTTTTTGCGTTTTGCTCGACGTCTCTCAAAATGCAAACAGTAAAGATGGTACGATGGTGGTGGTGGTAAGATGGTAGATGGTGCTGCGATCGCCAACCCGCCTGCCAAGCGTGGCGATTTTGGAAAATCCCCCCTTTTGGGGGAGGCTTATGTCCATCAGTAGACGTCTTTCGGCTGAAGATGATAATGTGCCAAGTAAATATGCAAGATTCAAAATTGAGAGCAAGTATACTTTTTTTAAGGGAAATAAAAGGCAAACATCGCAACATAATATCTATCAAAATAAAAATGTAACGAGGGAGGCAGGCCGCAATGGCAGATAATAAAGCCATTATTCATTTCAGCGTCTTGTTACAGATTTGTCACAAAACAAATGAAATAATGGAACAAACAGGTGACTGGCAATTTGAACACGAAGCCACAAGGTTGATTTGATTCAATTTTCAGAGGCAGAAATATTCTGCGTCAGATTGCGTTGTAGCTACAGTTTTATTTAATAACGCAATTTTCAATGGTATGATCCAGGAAAATAAAGTAATCTAAAATAAAGATAGCGCTGCGTGTGAGCACTATACATCATAGCATCTTAAATGTAAGGAATCGTGAGATTCCGGAATACGTTATACGGAACACCACATTATTACGTCGTCAATCATATTTCCAGGTGATTTAAGTGAATGGAAATACAATAAGGTCAAGTCACGTGTATTAAGGTTGCTTTCATTCATTTTTGTAAACATCTATTACTTAAATTTACCAAAAAAGACCTTTAAGCCGGTTTTTTTATTTTGTAATTTTTATTTTTTTATAGGGATGTTTGATTCTGTTAATATAGTGTTATGAATCTGGATTCTGTCTAATTGTGTTTCCGCGAAATGAATTCCAAAAAGCTTTTTGTTAAGCTGATTTAGCTCAGCATCAAATACGAGTTAGTAGTTACGCTTATTTAATTTCACGACAGTTCCTGAGTGCGACAAACATAATGAAAAACCAGCCAATTTGCAGTGCACTCCTGATTTAAGAAATCGTTTCTAAAGTCGAAATTATACAGGTGTTCAAACAACGCCGGTGTATTTCGTTGTAATAATTATGTCAAACTTTCTCAGCTTGTTGAACTGCACATACAAGAGTATTGTCAGCCGGTGAAAGTATCGGCTAAGTTGTTAGAAGGAAAAGCTTTTGCTTTGAGTCTTGTATTGGAAACTATGAAAAAAACAGCTATACTCTATGTAGGAACTACAGTTAATAGTTTTGTTTGAAGTGAAATAAATAAATGGACATTTTCTGCTTTTGAATTTTATTACCTGCGCTACGAAGAAATGAAAATGCGCCTGTTTCATCAAACACCAAGTAGCTACCTACACAAATAGAAGTCGTCATGGCAGTGGATATGATCTGTATACAGTCAGAAAATATTGCAGCTTGATACATGAAATATGAGCTCTAAGTGGGATGAATAAGCCTCATTTTACGATGGAAATGCTGGTGATGTCTGTTCAGACAGCTGAACAATTGATTGCTCTGATGACATCTATTGAAACGGTAGGCACTGACACTGCTGCACTAGCGATGTATATTATTAAACAAACGTCTCTAAAGTAATTAATGGTGCCAAATTAACTGCTTGCGCTATCTACGCTAGGTATATCCTCAGAAGTTCTATCGGAATGCCAATTTTAATTGCGACGACCCGATTTTGATAATAGCCAAATGGGCCTCTGATTTCAATAGATTAACCATTGTATAACCACCGTTAAAGTATTACCAAGACCTCTCCCGCGAAGTAAAGTGGAGTGGCATCCGAGTTCTTGGTTCAGCTGCCAGTTATTTAATTTATTAAACGGTTGTGAAGCATTAACAAAAAAAATCCTTAAAACTGTTATAAGTGCAACATTTACTTACACGCATTTCTCGCTCATTCACCATTTATGATTAAAATAATTAATGTAAACCTAAAAAGGATAAGTATTTATAATTAATACTATTAAATAATATTTGGACATTCATGTGTTACAATAACAACAACAAAAAATCTACATAATTAAATACAGATTGATAACAGTAAAGGTTTTCACAGACAAGCACGACGCGGGTCCACGTGTCTTCTATAAATCTTGTCTCTGTTACTAGAACGTCTTACTTACATTGTCACTTAGGACAAAAATCTCCACGCTAAGCCTCTTTGTCTGCGTCGTCGACTACTTCAATATCTGTCACGACGACGTAAAGTTAGTGCTGCGATGAGAATATCTGAGACATTCCGGAATAATCGCCAGTTATGTTTTAATGTTTGGACTGTTTTAATAGATTTCTGATGTCGATTGTTTCATTCACATTGATGATTATGGTATAACTTTAGCAATATCTTACTTATTGCTGGGGGCTTCGGTGAGAAAGTTTTGGTCAATGGGACCTAAGCGCTGTGGAACTTATTGTTTCTGAGTGTTTATGTTCACTTTTGGAAAAACATAGGTTTACAATTTTATTTTATTTTTAAACCCTTCGGGGTATACAGGCGTGATGTATTGTCGTGTCTACCTATCCCTGACAAATAAAAGGGGTAGAAAATAGACTAGACAATTAAAATTTAATAAGAGAAATACAAGATAAATTATAAAAAGGGTACCTTTGCACTCTATTTATTGGTAATAATCGCAGTCCAATTCCTTGACATGCATATCTTTGACTTTCACTCCGGAAACACTTCTTGGAGTTGTAGTAGCAGTCACACAAGCTTGCTTAGGAAAAGTTTCAGTAACTGTTCCATTCATGCCTGGGACGAAATACCGCGCACGAGCCAGCAGTATAAACGCGGGCTTCATCTTCACCCCGTAATCTTTCATGGCTATCGTCATGTCTATGGAAAGTCTTCCGAGTTCTTTGCCAAAAGTTAGGGCGGTCCATTTCATCAGCTTTTTGCCCAGTTGTGCGAGATGAAGTCTGTTTCTCATCTGGACTATTTCATTTTTGGGCATAGACGGACAACGGACATTAAGTGCAGATGTGTAACTCCATTTTATTGCTTTATTTCATTGTAATTTCCAAAATACCCCACTGTTTTTCGCTGACATTCTCCATCCTCTCTCTTTTTCTTTTTCAGCCCTCGATTCTGTCATATCTCAATCTAGTCGGCCAAGACGTATAAAACCTCCTTCATATAATCCGAGAGTGCGTTTAAGAATCTTATAATAATAATTTAGAATTTCCTTATTTAGTAGACAACGTAGTTACATAGAAAAACTAAATTTAGGCTATCCAAAACGATATAAAATTATTTTTAGTAAGTACAATCTTAATGCAACCTTCCTTGAATAGACTGCGTAGACAATTAAAAGAATAAGTAGACATCAGTTTGACGTGTTTGACTTAAATGTCATAACAATAATATTATTATGTAAAAATATGGAAAATTCTAATGTAAAATCAAGTAATTCTATATAGACGAATCGTTTAAGACCGATTCGCAGAGTACTAACACAGAAAACAAAGAGATAAATATAATAATGTAAGAAAGTTGTAAAAGGATAATAAAACAATGATGATGTGGATGAATGAATAAGAAGTGTAAGTACAGTATCAGTAATAAACAGATACTATATTTCCCCATCGACCCCGAGAAAATTTTTGGCCTAGAACAAAAATTTTGTAAGGTTAAGTAAAACAACTTTCACATAACTTACATACTTCTTTCAATCACACTGACATCTTACGAAGTTAGGCCAGGTTGGATTCACATTCAATGATCACAACTCGACTTGATAAATAAATAACAGTAGGCTTATTTTCGGAGTTGTTAGCCGCTCTCGTCGAAAACCATTAATCAGAAAAGATTTTTAACAAAGGCTTATTTATAATGGAGTTGTTAACCGCTCCAATCAACTTCAGTGTTGATAGTTAATAACAAGGGCTTATTTTTATGGAGTTGTTAGCCGCTCCAATCAACATCAGTGTTGATAGTAAATAACAAGGGCTTATTTTTATGGAGTTGTTAGCCGCTCCAATCAACATCAGTGTTAATAGTAAATAACAAGGGCTTATTTTTATGGAGTTGTTAGCCGCTCCAATCAACATAAGTGTTGATAGTAAATAACAAGGGCTTATTTTTATGGAGTTGTTAGCCGCTCCAATCAACATCAGTGTTGATAGTAAATAACAAAGGCTTATTTTTATGGAGTTGTTAGCCGCTCCAATCAACGTTAGAGTTGATAACAAATTAGAAAATAAAAACTAAATAGAGTTATAATGGGCCGAAAAGAACTCTACAGTTTAGAAGAAAGAAAGAAAAAAATGAATAATGAGTATTGACTAAAAATAATGTAAAGATAGCAAAAAGATTAAAAATTGTGCAAAAGGAAGGTAAATGAGAGGGTTTGTGTCAATGGGTAGTGGTATGGGTAGTGTTAGAATCAAAGAGTGTTCAAAAGGGTAAATTAGTTGTAAGAGGGAAGACAAGTAAGTAATAATAACAGTAAGATCACTCCTTAAAGAAATTAAAAAGTTATTAAGCCAAATAAGTTAGTCAAAAGAAGCAGTACTAATAATAGTACATTTTAGAATTTTGAAAAATAGTTTAGTGTGTAGTAGTATCTAGTTTTGATTTTACATTGGGCGCCAAACTGTCGTGTCTACCTATCCCTGACAAATAAAAGGGGTAGAAAATAGACTAGACAATTAAAATTTAATAAGAGAAATACAAGATAAATTATAAAAAGGGTACCTTTGCACTCTATTTATTGGTAATAATCGCAGTCCAATTCCTTGACATGCATATCTTTGACTTTCACTCCGGAAACACTTCTTGGAGTTGTAGTAGCAGTCACACAAGCTTGCTTAGGAAAAGTTTCAGTAACTGTTCCATTCATGCCTGGGACGAAATACCGCGCACGAGCCAGCAGTATAAACGCGGGCTTCATCTTCACCCCGTAATCTTTCATGGCTATCGTCATGTCTATGGAAAGTCTTCCGAGTTCTTTGCCAAAAGTTAGGGCGGTCCATTTCATCAGCTTTTTGCCCAGTTGTGCGAGATGAAGTCTGTTTCTCATCTGGACTATTTCATTTTTGGGCATAGACGGACAACGGACATTAAGTGCAGATGTGTAACTCCATTTTATTGCTTTATTTCATTGTAATTTCCAAAATACCCCACTGTTTTTCGCTGACATTCTCCATCCTCTCTCTTTTTCTTTTTCAGCCCTCGATTCTGTCATATCTCAATCTAGTCGGCCAAGACGTATAAAACCTCCTTCATATAATCCGAGAGTGCGTTTAAGAATCTTATAATAATAATTTAGAATTTCCTTATTTAGTAGACAACGTAGTTACATAGAAAAACTAAATTTAGGCTATCCAAAACGATATAAAATTATTTTTAGTAAGTACAATCTTAATGCAACCTTCCTTGAATAGACTGCGTAGACAATTAAAAGAATAAGTAGACATCAGTTTGACGTGTTTGACTTAAATGTCATAACAATAATATTATTATGTAAAAATATGGAAAATTCTAATGTAAAATCAAGTAATTCTATATAGACGAATCGTTTAAGACCGATTCGCAGAGTACTAACACAGAAAACAAAGAGATAAATATAATAATGTAAGAAAGTTGTAAAAGGATAATAAAACAATGATGATGTGGATGAATGAATAAGAAGTGTAAGTACAGTATCAGTAATAAACAGATACTATAGTATATGTAGTTATTTTTCTGTTAATATCAATAAGCCAATGCTGGTTAAATCATGGTTGTATTCACATTTACATAGGTAAATGGAATAATGTTGAGTAAGTATTACAAATATGTTTTTTTCTATACAGAACTCCATCAGACTTGAAAGTTACAGTATAAACTAAATCACTTGTCTCATGAACGCTTGACTGTTCTCTTAGCCGTAACATTTAGGATGGTTTATGTTAATAGCCTATTCCGGGCAGTGCGGCCTTCCGGGAACATATACATAACGACGGGAGGATATCGTCACTAAGCCTTTGTCAATGGCTTCTTCAATTCCGACTACTAAAGCTTTCCTCGCTGTAAAAGAAATGTATGTGAGGATATAAAACATACAGCATCTCTTTTTGATGAAAAAAAAAAGTATGGCGGGCCCCCAACTCAAGCAGGGTACTAGAAGGAATAGTAGGCTGGTAGTCGGTAGGAGTCCGACAATTCCGACATCACCCTCTGGTCTTCTCAGACGGAGGGAAAAATAAATAAATATGGCTGCACTAGTTTCTATTTAGCTGTAAATGTTGTTGCTGTTTTGTGTAAATGTTGATCAGTGTATTTGAAATTGAGCACATAGATGTTCCCTATATTTACTAGTTCTATAGACAGATGTGTTTCAGTAATAGATTTATTTAAAATTTTATTTAGAACACCATTCTGCTAGCGCTGTTGAGTGGAAATGTCCCGGGAGGCTAGAATGCAGTACAAAAGCCTTTCAGTATGTCCGAATACGATCGCTGTCGGAAAGGGAAATATTTTTTTTAAACGAGGTAGTTTATTGTAATGCAGGCGTATGATTTTTTTTTTGATGATAACATGTGAAACTAGCAACAGATATGCATGTGTAACTACTTATTATACTCCCTTATAATTTATAGTCTAGAGTTACCAATAAATCTGTCCTTTTTGCCAACCCCACACGACTATTTCGTATAATTTGCGTGTTCCCACGCTTAGTTGATTAAATTGGGTCAAAATTAACTGTTCCATCCGATTCAACCTACAATCTACATTGATTGTACCACCTTCCTGCTTTGATGTCGAGAACTTTGATAAGTTTCGAGTATAATAGATAATAATTAGCAGAAAGCTGATAGCGTGTTAGTATACCTACGCCTGACATAATTGGAGAAATTCTATGAGTTGGGTACTCGTAGTGTGGAGTACTGTTACAATGTGATACAAACATGTCTCTAAGAGATTTTAATTAATTAAATCAAGTTATCAAATTTCTACATTTCACTCAAATTACCTTTTTTCCTCCCAAAATACATATCTTCGAAAATAAATGTTTCCACAAATTCTTTTGTATCCCTGAAAAGTTTATCACTTGACGAAATTATTCGTGTTTATATTCCACTGTACCGGAAAATTGTTCTGTAATGCAAGGAAAATGAAATATTCATTTCTTATATCTTTTCATGGCCATCGTGATTCTAACAATTGTAATTTTAAAGTTAAACAAAGTAGGATCAATAAAAATAAAACAGTCGGAAAGTGTCGTGTCATGGAACAGCCGGTTGGAAGACTTGCAAGCAATAGCTATATGATCATCATACTAAAATATTAATCAAATTCTTTACGATCAAAGTGTACCACGCATTTTCAGCATAATACAGTCTCCGAATCACATTCCGCCCTCCGCACAGATTAATGAGCTTTCACTATGAGTATGCCTATTACCTGCAATTACCTGCATGAACTAAGATAGCTGGTGCTGTGGTGATTAGGATTTGATTGGCTGTTAAGCTAATGAATAATTTAACTTGATAAACGTTAGTGAGTTTGTGATTTAAATTAGTGTAGATCAATGTGCACGTTTAACGTTAAATCGTACCCCAGAAAGGCGGTTATTACGTTTGCGCTATCTTAACACCAATATATTATGTTTATTGCTGGGGACTAAGCAATAAACATAATAAATTAATTAAAGTAATGACTGTATATTTGATTTATTGCCACAACGAAACATGGATCCGTGAAACGAAAACCAGGAAAATGTTGTAAGATATCCATATTGTTTGTGTTTACTTACCACTTCCTGAGATTGTGTCGATATTTTTTATTATTTATTTTTAATATTAGATACGTTCGAATACGCTTGCTTACTGCTAGAGTTGATAATTGAAACAGATACAAAATATTGATATGATGTTCTCTGTTCTCATTTTTGAGCAAAACCTCCATGCTTTGTAACGCAATGTATCCTTTGAAATAAAGACAATCTTCGGACATCTAAAAGTATCAAACTTGTCTTTTTATACAGAGCGAGAATAAAGTCGAACCAAAACATTTGTTTGTCTTTAAACTCAGGGACATTTAAATACAGGGTGGCAGGGAAATCGACGCGCAAATTATAACAATGAATTCAGCACATGATTCTAGGCCACTGGCGTAGAAATGTTTCGTCGGTAAAAAAAAAGGTCTACATTCTCATAGAAGGTGCAATATAAACGTGGGTAAAATGTACTGAACAGCAATTTTTTTTAAATAACCAATGAAGCACTTCTACCGTAGGGGTTCCAAAATCATGTGCTTAATCCATGGTAGCAGGTTGTGCGTCGATGTCCCTGCCACCCACCGGTTCTATGCTTCTCACATTCAGCGGATTTCTGCGGCCTTCACCAGGTCATCGGTCCATCTTGTGGGAGGTCTTCCAACGCACGCATACGCATACGCAATATACATTAACGTATTGCAAATCTCGTAGTGATAAAACAACAACAATTATTATTTATTCCCTCTCTGTGACATTATGAGCAACACTTAAACTAAAGCTTTTTTGTGTATGTTCTACGTATAAAAGCACCCTTATCTCAATTGCTCATGAGCATATAAAAACAGTTAATCGTGAATCATTTCCAGCTTACATAGTGAGAAAATAACTAGTTTATTACAGCTTGAACATTATTTGTCGTACAAAAGGGTCTCTTGAGTGTTCCGCACTGCGGTATGGATGCTACATAATAATTCTGTTAGAACACAATTTATTAAAAGCTACTATTACAAAACACTAAAGATAATCATGGAATAAAGTTCAACCAATGAGATTGTTCACAAAAGTGTGAACATAATGGGCGAGAACTGTACGTACTATATAAAGTACGGTGTGTCAGATTATTTAACTTTTAACTTATTAATGCTCGTAAAATAATGTATATAGGTACTAAGTCCTCTTCGCTGTATCCGATGGCAGCGACCCAGACTAATTTTCTTTTTTCAACATTTCCGTTACCTGTGTTTCATAACATATTCTCTATCTTCACCATGGAGTAAATTACCAACGGTAATAGAACTTAATTGCTTTGAATGTTCTTACTCAAAAACAAACCACCCTCATAATGTCGTGTACACTCAACAGAACTAAGCTTATCTTTAATTACTACTGAGAGGCTTACCTATCTCTGTTGCTTGGTTATCTTTTGTCCCATCTCAAGTCATAATGACGTTGCTGTTCGCAGGAAATCATACAGCTGACGTTGCACGTTATTTGCCATTTACCTGTACAGTAATTAATGTAACGTTACCACGTTTATTACTATGGAGAAATCTAATCTAATACCTTTAAACGAGCAATTCTTGTACATATATAATCTGAATCTCGGAAACGGCTCCAACGATTTTCATAAAATTTAATATGCAGGGTTTCGGGGGCGATAAATTGGTCTAGCTAGGTTTCATTTTTAGAAGACGTCAAACCAAAAAAAAAGCCGGCCAAGTTCGGTCATACAGATTTTATCATTTTGTCTGATAAATAAAAAATCTACATAACCTAGAACAAAATCTCTCCAATAAACGATGTAAGAAAAAAAAAAAAAATCACAACTATTTTGGAATTCTAACATTTCTATTCAACGTTTTGTTCCATCTCACAAGAAGGACGAATCTAATTCTCGTTCAAAAAGAGGACGTAAACCGTGATACTAACTTCCGACGTTTGGCTCCCAGACTGGAGCGGGCCGGGGCTGCCTTGAAGCGGCTCCTGCCCAATCTAGGGGGGCCAAACGCCTCCTGCCGGAGGCTCTACGCGGGGGTCGTGCGGGCCATGGCCCTATACGGGGCGCCGGTGTGGGCGCCTACATTGAGGCGCCAACCAGCACGCCGGTTGAAGGCGGCCCATAGGGTCATGGCCATCCGGATGATCCGGGGATACCGCACGATCTCCGGTGAGGCGGCGGGCCTCCTTGCCGGATTACCGCCATGGGATCTGGAGGCAAACGTCCTCGCGCTCACTTGGGAGTGGCGCGAGGAGGCCAAACGCCGGGGCGTAACTCCGCTGCCGCGGGAAATCGCGGCACGGCGGACAGAGCTCCGGCAGGATCTCATGGCGACGTGGAAAGTGCGATTGTCGCAACCCAGTGCTGGGCACGCCGCGATTGCGGCGGTAAGTCCCCTCTTTGAGGAGTGGCTTGAGAGGCGGCATGGCGTCCTCACCTTCCGCCTGACACAGGTCCTCACCGGACATGGCTGTTTCGGGAGGTTCCTGTTTCGGATAGGGCGGGAGGAAACGCCCGGGTGTTTCCATTGCGAAGATCGCCCAGAGGACACGGTGGAGCATACGGTGGAGGTCTGCCCGGCTTGGGCGGAGCACCGCCGTGTCCTCGTGGAGGTGATCGGCGGAGGCGATCTCTCGCGTCCGACCCTGGTCCAGGCCATGGTACGGAGCGAGAGGGCATGGCTGGCAGTCGCCTCCTTCAGCGAAGCAGTTATGCTCGCAAAGAGGGAGGCGGCGCACGTGAGGGAGATGCAATACATGCGCCCTCACAGCCGTGGCCTTCGCAGGAGACGCCCTGGGCGTCGGGAATCCCAGGCTGATTCCCGGCCACCGTAGGCGCGGGCTTGCGGACGGCGAGTAATGGGTAGCTCGCTGTCCGGTAAGGACCAAGCCCGGGTCGACGGCGCGTTGTGTTCCACGCGCGCCTCAAAGAGATGTCAGCAGCAACAGATGGGGCCCGCAAGGGCCGATGCCTGCCGGGGGTGCGGGTTGTTCGAAAGAGATACCGCCGCCCCTGGCATACAGGCAACTGAGGGAACACGGGTGGGTTTTAGTCAGTAAAAGTCTGACACGCCCTCCCGCTCCACCCAGAGCGGGAGAAGTTATTTGATGATTTCCCACCCAGAAAAAAAAAAAAAAACCGTGATACTAAAATCTTAACGTTTTGGGCTTTTAGTTTTCGTCTCATGAATACTAAATCTGGAAACGTGTACCTACATGGTACGAGCAGGCTCTTGGTACTGATTAAAGTCACATTAATTTCTTAGCTGGTATAAAATTCCTTTGCTGGAGAACCAAGCGTTAGATATGATTTTTTTGTACGAAGAATGTACTATATTCGCGTGGTATATTTTGGCCTTTTACTGAAAAAAAAAAGGTGAATAGTGGTGTGCGGTTAGGTGGTTCGTTTTTATTTAAGTGAGCCAGTCATCCATTTGAGCCGCATAAGAAACTGGTGCATAGTGCAGCAGCATCTGATAGTTCTAAATACCTTATACAAGGTATGCCTTGACTTCTTCACTTACTCATTTTGACTATTTATGACTTGGTAAAAGATATAGAGTGCCTCTTACGACGTTTCGCAATAGAACCGTTGCCAACCACCAAAGGAACTATCTTCTTGATTGAGAGGAACGTTAATTATAGTAAAACAATGAGCTTCGGAGAACTTGTTACTTTTATTGAAGACTTTTTGGAACCGTGGAATGAACGAATCTAAAAGGTAACAACCAATACGGGCCTATAGACTCGAGCGAAAACTAGTTTGGAAGCTGTTATTCCAAAGTGGTGAACAATAAAACTCACTTGACACATATCTACAGATATTTTTCAAAATAACATGTTACAAGTTCACACGAGAACTTTCATGAGACAGTTTAGATTAAGCATTTTTCAGGGAGTATTACACCGATTTCCCTAAGGAAATACATCAAATATGTCACTGACATATTATATTCTTTGAATTATATTTGTTTCATAATTATTTACCTAAATAAAAACAATATTTACTATGTAAATCGTTTCATATTACTTTGCGATACTGGTTCATAATATGTATTCAGATATGCAGACTGTTATTGTACTGCAATAACATCAAATGTCACATTTGTACTGGTATCTTCAACCCTACCGCAGAGCTGTAGTGCGCGTCGGTCGCCTAAGTTCCAAACGTCATTGGCCTCATCTCATTTAAAGTAGGACATTGTACTGGCTCAGTGCAAAAAAGAGTATAATCTTACAAACTCTTTTTCATGTCGTGTCCTACCCAACACTATATGTCAGTACATTAAAAGTTATAAATTCGAATTCAAAATATTCACATTCATGTTGCCTTGGTCTAATAGTTTCATAGACTGCTGTCAAATGTTTTTTTTTTTTTGGTTTTGGGTTTTGGCTTCACACGGTTTGTGCATTTAGCCAGTGTCAAGTAATTTTTCTTTTCAATAAAGTAAATGGCCCGATATCGGGCACGAAGTTACAAAACAGTCATAGTCGTCTTTAGTCAGTCAAGTCAAAGTTAAAGTTATTTTAAAGCGGTAGTAACTTTACAACAACCTAATAGGAGTTTTTGGGGGGAACACGAAAAGTCCACGTTAGTCAGTTAGTTTCACTTTCACGACACTTGTGCACTCACACGTAACTAAATTGAATAATTCACTACCAAAATTATACAATTAAATTCGCTATTTCACTAAATTTCATGAAAATGAAAATTCGTGCGACATGTTCCAACGCGATCCCGCCAAAAACTCCTGTCAAATGTTTCCTAGCTTCAGATGACAGAAATGTGCATTGCCAACTAAAAAATAAAAATATATGAATAATAAATCTAATGGCGTTACAACATTATTTTAAAACAAGTGGCCAGTATTAAGTTTTGAATAGGTTGCATCATAATTTTAATTCAACCTTTTCTTTCAGTGTATGGTATGCATTTAACATTGTTTTTTTTTTTCAATTTATGTTTAGATTATTAAATTATTATTTAGTGGCCATTATTATATTCTTTTGTCTTAAAGTATCGAACATCGAATCGAATTCCACGTAATAGATCACAAACCTTTCAAATGGAAAACAGAACATTACATATAATTTTTATCCCTGGTATTGTTTAAGTGTGAACTAGAAATACACACGCCAAATTAAGATAACTATTTACTAATCAGAGAATTGAGATTCTCAGGCCAAGGTAGCCAGGATATCGATTTTCTTTCTAAGTTGTACCGCCAGTATAAAAGCACTATCGTGTTCGGTGAGTGTATGAAAAAGGTTTTTGCTATCTGACTGATTTTGTAAAACCTTAGGCGGATGAATGCTCGTATTTAAGACAGTAATTGCATCGATATTCTTTAGCTATCTTTATGCATGTAAACATCCTTTTATACTCAATAATGTACATAAACGCTGTTGGTTTGTAAAAGAGCTGTTACAAGTCTATAATATCAAAATGTGCAGCACATAAATCCCCTCACGCTATGTGCGGTCACCGTGACGTACTTGTGTGCCCCCGGGCCGCAATATACCCGCAGACTTACCCAGGGTTTGAGGCATTCCGCTTCAATTGTATCAAAGTCTAAGTAAAATAAGTTTACCGGTTTGAGCAGACACGCAGAATAATAGATGAATATTGTTTGTTTTAGTATACAAATAATCTGTGGAGACTACGGGCAAAACTGCCTTGTTATTATGATGGCCTATTTTGTTCAAATACCTGGGATACCTGTCTTATAAACTGCTACTTACTTTGAAACCTGTGCTGGGTCTATATTATGTTCTCATAAAAGGGTACTTCGCTCATTTTTTAAAGCGTCTTAATTATATTCAAGAGTGCTAATAAGCCACAAAAAACACAAAATTTTTATTTAATCGATTAGTGCCATAAAAATGAATTTAAGTTTTTCATTTTCAAATTTCGCGCTTAATTTGACGAAAACGCTGGACGCAGTGGACACCATATTGCTCTGTGGGTATGACGTCAGTTTGCTTTAAAACAAATGCGCTGATATTTAAAAAAAAAATAGTTATTTTTATAATTATCGTTGGTTTGCTGTTCCTGAATGCAAAATATTATTTAAATACAAATTACTTCGGTTGCGAAAATGGTTGTTCAATTGACACGCCGTATGACGTAATAACATGGCGGCTATTATTTCATGGTGTTCAAAAACAGACTAAAAAAATTGAAATCTTTAAATTGTATTTTAAAATTTATTTTGTTGTTTCATGAACCAAAACTAACATTTTCCGACTGAATTTAACCTAAGCTATCTCAATACTATATTTTTAGATTTTTCTCATAACGAGTAAAATACCCTATTATTAAACGGGTTTACCCCTGGGCAATTATGCCGGCCATCCGACCACACAGTTAAACTCTCATAATTAAAGACAGTGTTTGCTCACACCACACAACTCACTGAATATTGTATGTGCTGAGTGCTCGGCGAATTATTCCTCATTCACTAACCTCAGCGAAAGGCCAATGTATTCTTATGTATCTGTTAACAAGGCTACTTGCTTAAAGAGGTTTCACGCAAACGAAATTTAGTTAGGTTACCAACAAGGTTAGTCAGCATTAAATATTAAAAGGGAAATTCTGCTTGAGATCTTTACGTTCCTTCGTAATGAGGATCCAATGTTGTTGCTATAGTGTTATTGTTGTTGTTGTGTATTCTAAAGTAAAGGAAAAATCATTAGACAAATTAATGACGAAGATTCCTATTATTGTCATCGATAGCTTGATGAACTCAGTGGATGAGGAAAGTTCTGTGTGAAACTTATTAGCTGAGTAAATTCATTATCTTAATTCTATCTACTACTCGGACACGGATCGTGACTGTTGCGTATAATGTAGAACGAATGCAGCTCTCAATAACTTCGTCAGACTTGACTCAAATGACTGCTGAGTTGTATTCAAAAGTGTGTACCGGGCTTTAATTGCACGAAAAATGACGCTAAACTATGGAAATAGTATGTACCTCCTTCTTGTGAAAAAAAACCTGGCTTGATAGAGCGTGTTCTATTTTCAAATGTTCAAATTTTGTCTTTTTATTATTGTCGTCACGCACAACACAGCTTAAGGGGAGTTTTTGGCGGGATCGCGTTGGAACATGTCGCACGAATTTTCATTTTCATGGAATTTAGTGAAATAGCGAATTAAATTGTATAATTTTGATAGTGAATTATTCAATTTAGTTACGTGTGAGTGCACAAGTGTAGTGAAAGTGAAAATAAGTGACTAACGTGGACTTTTCGTGTTCCCCCAAAAACTCCTATTAGGTTGTTGTAAAGTTACTACCGGTTTACAATAACTTTGACTTGACTGACTAAAGACGACTATGAATGTTTTGTAACTTCGTGCCCGATATCGGGCCATTTACTTGTTCTAAAAGAAAAATTACTTGACACTGGCTAAATGCACAAACCGTGTGAAGCCAAAATTAAAAAAAAAAAAAAAAATTGTAAATTTTTCAATGCTATTAACGATTTATTCAGTGATATTATATTTTACAAACGTGCCGGAAAATTGATTTAGGAAAAACCAAAATGGGGAAAATGAACACGGGAGGCGCCTAACGATCAGGTATCCTTACATGATTATTAAAATTACGTCATTGATCAATAATTCTATTGCTGCAAGCAATGCTGATTATGAATTTTGCATTGACCACCTTATGAATCTGAGACTTGTATTTTCCAAGCAATTATTGTTTGTGTAGGTATTGGACAAATAGAGCTTGTACTTCCACAGGTTTATACAGCCAGCACTATAGTTGAAGGGTTAACTTGAGAGGCTCGTGACCGAACTGCAATTATTAACTCAGTGAGTTGATGTTTTAAGATTTCCTGAAGATTTGTAACGAGGCGTGTAATTTTGAAGTGAACATAAAATTTTTAGCTTAATATTTAGAGTATAATATATATTCCTGCAACTTTTCTTTTGGTATGCTTCTGCTGGTGTACGAATTCTAATGATAATAATGTAGAAAATGCTTCAGTCGTCGGTAACGGTTAAGTTTGCAGAGCACAAAATAATTACGGTCAGAATCAGTTAAATGAAAACTCATGTCTACGGTGTTGTACTACCGATGGTGAAAGTCTGACGCTAAATTGCGCTCTTTGTATTTGAATTTTAATAATAAAAATAGATAGGTGCTTGGATGGAAATTGTCGTGGAAATAAACTGTTAAGTTCTGTAGTGCCTTTGAACGCAATATATGTGCATATCTGCAAAGTACGATAAACAATGTCCTATTGCTTTCCTTGACTTACGGCTGCAAGTACGTTGTGCATTTTCCTTTGCTATATTCTGGTTTCCCTACAGCACTGATGTAATAATTCATGCCCATAATATTAACACTGTACAAGTAAGTGTGTTGTAATACTATGCCTACTTATTGTTAATCTAATGTATGTTGGTTACTTATTACAAATTATGCTCCTGAATCGTCGTGAACCATTTCACATCTTAACAATCAAACATAAAAAATGCTGCGGTTATTGCTCGCCCCTGTGAACTCGTAAATTCTACTGCACACTCGTTTATAAAACTCATCCATCACATTATGTGACTTTTATTGCTCTCAAAGAAACAGCAAAATATCAACACAACCTTTTGCAATTTAAATGTTAACATTAAATTTAAAATTTGAGATAAATATAAAAAGCGTATTATGCAAAAAAATGCAGCTGGTTTGGTTTTTATTAATCGTATCGTAATAGGTAGTCTCGTCACAATTCAATTATTTATTACAATTACACAAATTAGAACATTGACAAGTAAAGCTTCTAGTTTCATAACAGGAGAAAATAAATATTCACTTCATCTGGAGATTTGCCAATTCCTATATTATCGTGTCCAATTCATAATTCCCGTTCTTCGTATAGAGTACAACGCGGGGGAGACTGACGAATATCTTCGTAAATAATTCGACAGGGCGCTTTTTTGACGTACCTATGTCTGCTTTGTTGTTGAATTGAGAATGAGGCTGCGAAATAAGAAAACATTGTAACGCTGATCTCTATCCAAAAATGTATTCGAACTTCTCGTGATCTTTACTTTCATAATGTAGGATTATGAAAGTAAAGATACTTACTTACTATACTGTAAGGATACTAATATTATAAATGTGAAAGGTTGTATGTTTGCGTATTTGGTTGTTTGTTACTCTATCACGCAAAAACGGTTGAACGGTTTTGAATAAAATTTGGCACACAGATAGTTTATAACTTGGATTAACATATAGGATACTTTTATCCCGGTAGTACGTTCCCGTGGGATAATTTCCAAACTCTACGCGAGCGAAGCTGCTGGCAAAAGCTAGTGATGAATATAAAGAAATGAATGTGAGCTATAAATAATATATCAATATTTAAGTCGGTTTACTGTTAAATGTAACATTTTTGCACTTTCCAACATTGCAAACTTAATATTTGCAATGTTGGAAATCCCTCATAATTGACGTTTTTGATAGGCATAAGTACCCTATGAGGACTTACGTATGGTATACCATATGAGATATATCGTAAGTAAGTAGTTTGAATATATACCGTCTTATTACAAAACGCGATCCACTTTAGTTTTAGCCTAAAACTCTAAGTCAGTAAGTTCCTAATACAAAAATGACACTTTAGCACTGGACTAAGTTGTCCGTTTTGTAAAAGGAACTGTATTTCGATTTCAGTAAGGTTCTTATATCAAAAACAGGCTCGATTTTTTAAACCATACCTAAAGAAAAACTTTGTTTTGTCATAAGGGGCTTTAGGTTTGCTTTCATGCATAGCTTTCGAAGAGATAGAAATATAATGTGTTATGTCTCATAATTACTGTGAGTAATAACATGATAAGCTATTAATTGGCAGCCTTTGATCCTTGCTGGCACCGCACTTAACAGGTTGGTTATACCTGAATATACATGAAGGAAGGGTCACTTACAAAACCCCACTTTGATGTCCCATTAGGAAGTGTCTGGTATGATTGTCGCACGTGTGTGAGGCGCTTGTGAATTGTGTGCATGTTATAAGGTCTTGGGAGAGAAGGCAATAATGTTGGACATTGGTTAACGTACGAGTCCCTGGGGACAGACGTGATCGGTTTGCGTGACAACTCTCCCTTTCAGTCTTACACACCGTAACGAGCGGTGGTTTGTAATTTAGTATATTTTGTTGTTTAAAAATAGGTAGATACTCCATAATCCTTTAATACTATAATGATATTATAAATTTGAATGTTTGTGAGTATACATCCAGTATGGATATTTGTTCCTCTTTCACGAAAAAACGGCTGAACGGATTAGAATGAAATTTGGTGCACAGTTAGTTTGTAACCTGGAATAACACATAAAATACTTTTTATCTCGGTACTACGTTCCCGTGGGATGAATTCCGACCTCCACGCGGTCGAAGCCGCCGACAAATGCTAGAAACAAATATAAGTCTGACCGTAGTTAACTCCCGGGTCGACTGCGCGTTGTGTTCCACGCGCGCCTCAAAGAGGTGTCAGCATCAACTGGTGGGGTCCGTAAGGGCCGATGCCTGCCAGGGGTGTGGGTTGTTCGAAAGAGATACCGCGGCCCCTGGCACACAGGCAACTGAGGGAACACGGGTGGGTTTTAGTCAGTAAAAGTCTGACACTTCCTCCTGCTCCACCCAGAGCAGAAGAAGTTATTTGACGATTACCCAACCTGAGAAAAAAAACCGTAGTTATCTGTAGAACTGATACGCTTATCTAGTCTATTTTTTCTATTAGAATTTAAAAGTGCTACTAGTACTAGTACTGTATAAAACAAAATAATAAATATCTGTAACAGCAATACTTAGAACATACTATTGTAATGGAGATCTCTGTATCGATGTTAATAACTTTATGTAAGTATAGGAAACAGAACCTGAGGTGATTATCGAACAACAATATACCGACGGTGTTTATGTCTAGCATACATCTCAGAGGCCTAACCACGGCCCAACTAACTTATCGAAATGGGGACGAGCCTTGCACAACTCATAAGTACATACACATTAACTTGTGATATGACACCTACCGACCATTGCAACTTATGAAGGATTATTTGTTAAGGGTGCGGATTAACCCAATATTGGCAATTTTGCTTTCGGTCCGCTGTTAAACTTAATTAATTTAAAATGTTTGTGTAAGAACATTGTTTCTTATTAAAGCAATATTCATGTTCGTATATAATCTCTCTCTCTCTTTATCTAGGCTGATGAAGTGTTAAATAATTACGTACTGCGGTGATAATATAGTGTGTTTATGTTTAAAGTATGAATCAATAAAATCTAATATACCTAACTAGTTGAGAGAAATGTTAACCAACGAACAATGGTTCGTTGGTTATTGGATATTAATTTGATTAGTAGTGTCATTAATTACATGCTTTGTGGAGTGGTTAGGTGTTTAACGTATATAATGCAGGTTATTACAATTGCCAATGGGCGTTTATGTATCAATAAGACGCTATTATGGTTTTGCGTTACTGTAAAATCAGATCGTATATTGTAAAACAAGTTTTCCCAATAATTTGGGTCTATATACATAAATGTCACGATTGCGTAGCGATACCTACATCTCATCGGTAACATGTAGGTAGTTATGGAATGTAAATAAGTACATTGTAAAAGACGAGATTGGTGCGGAGGAGTTCGGACCGAAGCCAAATAGGCAACGTAATCAAATATGCATTGAGTGTTAAGTGCTGCTCCTAGTGAGGAACTTGTAAACGTAATTTACACTGCTAAGGATAAGTGCTCATTGTCGTACAGTACCAGGCTACTGCAAATAAATACATTGGTCATCACAAGCGTGAAATAAAAACAATAAAAAAATACTTTGCATTTCATCGCGTAATGATTCAATACCTGCATACAATATTTTTCATTTTTTTTGTAATTTATTCAACGGGTCAATCGCTCAGCTTGATAAGAAATCATACACCTCAATCCAATATAAATAATGTTTATTCACTATTCCACATAAATGATCAGGTAATAAACAATTACTTACTAATTAATTAATATAAACATAGCAATTGTAGTACAGATCCGTAGATATGCTTACGGTTCAATGCCTCAAAATAGACTGAGTCTCTCTAAGCAAATCAGTAACCAACTGAATGTTTCCCCACTTTAAACGGAAGTGAATACTTGGCCGACTATTCGATTAATCAGACCAGAGTAAACAATATTTACAATCATTTGACTAACTAAATTACATTAGGGCTTATGATTAAATGTAAATACTTTATCCTATTAAATTAAAACAATAACAATTTATTAATTATACAAAATAAATAAACATTAATTCCGATATTCTACACATGAATACTTAAAACGGATGTATAAAGTTCCGGCAACCACTAGCACCACTTGTCGCTTGTGAAAATAAGTCTATTCTTAAATATTATTTTAAGAGAATCATTACAAGCTTAACATAGATCCTTTGGTTAAAAAAATAACTAGTTTGATTAAAACAATATTTGTTTGTTTTTCTTTTTGTTCATGTTGAAATAACAAAAATAACAACTTGGTCTTAATTAGAATCTAAATAAAGGCAGAAATAAGATATTTTTAATTCTGAGGTGTAGTAAAATACATATTTTAAGCATTATATTATGTACGTTTGTAAGAGAAAGTTTGGTTATTTGATACTGTTTATGTGTTTCAAGTTAAATTAATAATAAATTCTTAACATAAATGTGCTCTAAGACAGGTCAGTCATTTACATTTTATTTTTATTATTCACTAGCTGTGCCCGCAACTTCGTCCGCGCGGAATAGTATTTTTAAATTATTTATTTTTAATATATACCTATATTAATACAAATAAATTAAATTACTAAAATAAAAGTAGCCTAAGTTACTCTTTACATTAGCTATCTGCCAGTGAATGTCCCGTCAAAATCGGTCCAGCCGTTTCAGAGATTAGCCGGAACAAACAGACAGACAGACAAAAATTGTTATTTTGGTATATGTACCTACTGTGTATACATCCAAATGCGTTTAGTAAAAGCGTTTATTTTAATATTAGAAACAGACACTCCAATTTTATGTATCTGTTTAGATGTCTAGATTTCAAAAACATACCCATGATGACAATTTATGACAATTCTATAACACTTCAATTATTAGCACATTCATGACGTTTACACAGATCCTTAGACTTCACGTGACCCTACGTCTTACGAGTATATCGCACCCGGTATTGTTTATTGTATTTGCGTTAACCCAAAAAGATTAACCTGTGTTCCTTCCTAATCCTAATTAAGATAGGCTTCAACTGATAATACCGTATGCGGCGTTTGTGAAGATTGCTTGGATAAGTAAATAACAGTCGAGTACCTAATACAATTTACGTCACTCTTGATTAATGAGTTATCTATCTAACAAAATTGGTAAGTTCGGTTTGAAGTACCTAAAGTCTTTGTCACGTGTCAAGCTTTAAAACAAGTCCACTCAACAATATATATCTACGCTGGCAGATGATACATGGCTCCATTACACGTATCAATAAAACACAAATGTGCTGGTTTTGTAACGTTATGCAAATTGTAGCTCGTCCACGTGACCATTACGCCGGTCACTGAGTGCTGAGTAAGCAGAATGTACGCTGTTTAAAATATGTGACTGTCGCGCGATGATCATAATATGTAAATGAGACGTGTGTCAGTGCCACGTGTAAGCTATATTGTTTGCTCTGTGCTGAAATATAACCTGGACCTTGAGATGTTTAAGTGCAAAACATGAGGTTTTACACTACCTATGTGGTAATGGTCACATTACTTTGAAGGTCAATTTTACTAATGAACGCATGTATCAAGAAAGCTCTCTTATCTTATAATTGCTGAAATAAAGAGTTTCCGTAATATTGAAGTTGAATGTGTAATTAAACATTAATATTACAGAATGGCCAAAATTACGGTGAAATTACTTGATTAGTGCATTATGTTAAGAGCGGTTGAAAGATTCTAAACTACGTGAATAGAAACATTCAATTATTCACAAACTCTCACGTAGGTAGACAAACGTTAATCGACGTTTTGGAACATTAGTGCTGAACACACATTCGTGAACCGTGAACTATCTACAAGCTTACAGATGAGACTTTATGCTGAAATCGTAAATGGTTTCGCGATGGAAATAACAGCTACAAGGGCGGTTTGAAAACTTTAGCTTAGAATTTATGTAGCAAGAGTAGTTTTATTTTACACAATATTTAAGTTTTTCCCTCATTTCCCAGCGAACAGTTCCCACTAGATTACAGGGTCTATTTTTTCTGTTCAACTCGACTGCAGCATTCAAGTTGGTGCACCTCTAGACAAGTTTAGCTCGTTCGCTTTGCAGTTTGTTTTTTTTTTTTTTAGTGGGAAATCATCAAATGACTTCTCTCGCTCTGGGTGGGGCGGGAGGGCGTGTCAGACTTTTACTGACTAAAACCCACCCGTGTTCCCTCAGTTGCCTGTGTGCCAGGGGCCGCGGTATCTCTTTCGAACAACCCGCACCCCTGGCAGACATCGGCCCTTGCGGGCCCCATCATTTGGTACTGACATCTCTTTGAGGCGCGCGTGGAACACAACGCGCCGTCGACCCGGGCTTGTTCCTTACCGGACAGCGGAGCTACCCATTACTCGCCGTCCGCAATAGTTGGTTTCAATTTATTGCTTGTTTTACCTACTTGGTTACATTGAAAGTTAGAAGTTTGTGTACAGCAAATACTCGTATCTTGAATACTTCTTAGATTACACGATAGATTAAAAAAAAACTATCATAAATTATCTTTATGACGATTACTTTTTGAATACATAATTATGTTGCTAAAAAAGAAAAAAATCTTTCAAAAATCTAGATTTTATCGTCAAAAACGAAATACCTTTGCAAAAATTAAAACAAATAGTCAGTTACCAATTATTTTATTTCGTAACATGGACCAAAACGTACATTACCAAAACGCGGCATGGTCTTTTCGCCGAGGTATCGAACTTTTTCAAACCAAAATGGAGACTGTAATACACACGCGCCTCGCTGCCTTGTCGTCAAGCAATACTACCGCCTGGAGAATCGTTTTCTACTTATGAAAGAGTAAATGAAATTAACCTTGTGTTCGTGTCGTACTGCTATGCTGGCATCGCGATTAACGCGTCATCATCGGCACGCCGAGGCTCGGCGCGGTGGCAACATGGCTTGGTCCAACGAGCACTCGCTTCCACGAACTCCACCGCGACGGATGAAGCTCCTCTCTGAACTCATTTCATTATTTGTTTGTCCGGTAGAGTTTCCTATTGTAATAAGCACGGCAATAAACCATTGCCTATTTAATACAGTCCGTCTTTTATTGCCCCTCGCGTTAACACCGACGACTGTTACGTACTACCCCGAAGGCTGCGGAGGAGGACGTAATCTTTAAATTTTATGCTTAAAGTTCTACTGATCTTTTAAGCATATTAATTTGAAAAGATTCCTCTCGGAGAACGAATGAAGTGAGGAAGGGGAGAAAGGTTTGTCAAAAATGGTCATTTCCCTTTTTTTTACTTACTTAATTTATCATTATTCAGGAGATGACTGCGAACATTGTCGGACGTCGGGTAGTGTCTAAAGACTCAACAATACAAAGCTCCAACAAGATCACTGACATTTACAAACACACAGCAACTGCCACAAGCTTATCTCCACGAGACAGTCCGGTGTCGTCCGAAGTGAGGCTGGTCACAAACAACCTTCTTATCACAACTCTCCACTCGATTAGTTAATGTTCAGTGTAACTTCAGAGCTGGAGTTGCTGACCGACTTCCCAGTTTGCAAGTGTTAATATCTACTTATAAAGGGAGTTGATATTAGTATTACACAAGTTTAAGTGCCGTCTATTCAAACCTTTAACTACATAGCATAATTATTTAAAAAATCTATAAACGAAGTCTCCCGGAAAATGTTTATCACGATTCATAAAGTTGCTGATAGCTCCGAGCCGAAGATTTACATTAGCATTTTATTGCATTCATCGGCACAAATTAATAATGAGCGGCCGTAGGCAACGGTGTATTTCCTTTCTGTATTATAAAATCAGAATTTGAGTTTTCATTTACGCATAACGTAAGATTAAGAGAGGAAACAGACACACGACATTTTATTGGCAAATAAACAAAGGGTCAGAAATTTCTGAATCTAAATGATTCATCATCCTGCTTGCAAAACTTTTCAAGCAACGGAATTATGCGCGAAGGTGTGTCGCTACGACGCGACTTAGCTCGCGCTCCTAGTTGACACGCGACGCTCAATGCTATGATTTCGTGTAAGCGATATATGGGGTATCTAGAATAGTAGTCATTCATCATCTATCGGTTTTATCCAAGCGACAACACACACCAATATAAACTTAGTTATTCACCCTACGAAGCTCACGCACACTAATAACTTATAAATACTAAGTCGAATGAAATTATCAAGATCCGATGAAGTTTAAACCAATCGTGAACTATTAATTATAAAACCTGTAGTATTGGTTGGTATTAATTGTAACTTAATTCCGAACTTGGATACAGTTTTATGTTTAGTCTCATGGGTACGGGTGAATTTTAATCAATAAGTTATTAAACTTATGATCAGGATACTGACCTCAAATCACTACACCTATAAAAAATACGCTGTAAAATTGCATTTTTAAACTGCGGATGGTACTAAAAATACGTTCTAACATCCAAAAAGATTTTCAGGTCCATTTACTGGAGCAGTCCAAGTTCATTCGGACGTCACTGAGACAAATGTTGTCAATTTTCAGGATCAAACTGGTATATAACAATGTTTAGGTACTAAAACTACTATTGCGTAAATACGTCATAACAATATGCCCTCATACCTAATATTATACATTTTCTTACATCAATATTCATTTCAAAAAAAAAAAAAACATTCCACGTAATGAAACAGAATACAGCAAAAAGCTTAAGACCCAATTATTATACTTTCCCTAAATTGATTTCTTTCTTTTGTCTCAATGAAAGAAAAACCCTCAAAAACTAACTTCGACAATCTTATACAAATTAACCCTGAAATACCAGAACAAGTTGTTCTCCATAATCTTGGTCCCAAAAGAGATTACTTTTTATTACTAAAGGCTCGTGCAGACTAGCGCGACGCGACGGGCGCGTCGCGACACTCGTAGAACAATTTCTATGAAAACTTCATGGAAATTGTTCTACAAGTGTCGCGTCGCGCCTGTTTGAAGAAAGCCTTAAGTATTACTAAGTTGTCCGTTACAGTTTTTTGTATTGTTGCGTTTGACAGGGGTGAGCAGCCAAGGCTTTTGTCACTTGACCGGTGAAGTACCGACCGTGAGAGAAGCAGTTGGCAGATAAAAGTGGGGTCAAACTTAAAATGGTTGAAGTTTCTAGCGCAAAGTTTACATTATTATGATGACTAAATGTCATGGAAAATGAAACAATTTTATGAAGACCTTTCTGCTAAGATTTGGTAGATAACTACCGAGATAAAGTAGTGAGCAAAATTGTTTATTCTAGGAGCTTATTGACATTTGATCCATTTTCCAGGATATAAAATTTAAAGTAAACAGTTTATGTGCAATTGTACGCTAACCTTTAAAAAAAGTACTTGGATGTGAATCTATTGTTTGCGTAGACAATTTTCAGGTCAACGAAGATAAGTCAGGCATTAAGTCCGTTCCGGCAGGATCTCATGGCGACGTGGAAAGTGCTATTGTCGCAACCCAGTGCTGGGCACGCCGCGATTGCGGCGGTAAGTCCCCTCTTTGAGGAGTGGCTTGAGAGGCGGCATGGCGTCCTCACCTTCCGCCTGACACAGGTCCTCACCGGACATGGCTGTTTCGGGAGGTTCCTGTTTCGGATAGGGCGGGAGGAAACGCCCGGGTGTTTCCATTGCGAAGATAGCCCAGAGGACACGGTGGAGCATACGGTGGAGGTCTGCCCGGCTTGGGCGGAGCACCGCCGTGTCCTCGTGGAGGTGATCGGCGGAGGCGATCTCTCGCGTCCGACCCTGGTCCAGGCCATGGTACGGAGCGAGAGGGCATGGCTGGCAGTCGCCTCCTTCAGCGAAGCAGTTATGCTCGCAAAGAGGGAGGTGGCGCACGTGAGGGAGATGCAGTACATGCGCCCTCACAGCCGTGGCCTTCGCAGGAGACGCCCTGGGCGTCGGGAATCCCAGGCTGATTCCCGGCCACCGTAGGCACGGGCTTGCGGACGGCGAGTAACGGGTAGCTCGCTGTCCGGTAAGGACCAAGCCCGGGTCGACGGCGCGTTGTGTTCCACACGCGCCTCAAAGAGATGTCAGCAGCAACTGATGGGGCCCGCAAGGGCCGATGCCTGCCAGGGGTGCGGGTTGTTCGAAAGAGATACCGCGGCCCCTGGCACACAGGCAACCGAGGGAACACGGGTGGGTTTTAGTCAGTAAAAGTCTGACACGCCCTCCGCTCCACCCAGAGCGGGAGAAGTTATTTGATGATTTCCCACCCAAAAAAAAAAAAAAAAAAGGCATGAAGTCCGTCAGTATTTTGTACTTGTGCATTAAATTTTAATAAATAAATAAATAAGTACTTTTACCCCATATACCATACAAGTCTTCAAAGCCTCTGTTATAATTTTAGTCTTGAAATTTCCTAAAAAGACATAAGAGACATCACTTCGCTTAGATACGTCCATAAAATGTAACAAAGTTAACAATATTGTTACTACGTTGTTGTGTCACACATTTTGTGACCTTTTTTTTTTTAAATTAAAGTTTCAAGTATCGCTCTCGGAGTGGGAAAATTTATCCCGGTTACTGCGAGAGCGACCTTTGACCGACATCCTATCCTACTAATATTTTAAATGTGAACATAGATTATCTATACATCCGAACATCTTAACTTCCAAACATACATACTATGTTTACATGTTGAGATGTTTGGATGTTTGTTACTCAATCACGCAAAAACGGCTGAACGGATTTGGATGAAATTTGGCACACAGATAGATTTTTTATCCCGGTAGTACGTTTCCGTAGGATAATTTCCAAACACCACGCGGGCGTAGCCACTGGCAAAAGCCATTAATACTATAAATATGAGGAAAAATAAAGCACATAATTGCACTCTCAAAGTATTTTTATTGCGAAGCTGACAGTATAAATCATCGTTTGTGTTTATTTAATCGTTCCATTTTGCTGAGCCGTGCGTTAGAGGACGGAATGGACAATTTGTGCTCACATAACATTTTACAGCCACACTCTTCGACAATTTTACACCGGTATATACTATGTGCGCTGAATTGGAACGGGATTTTCGTTTCAATTGAAAAATTACAATAAAAAATACCTTTTTGGTGTGTAGAAAACAGACTACCAGCCAAACATGGATGTTTTTATCAAAAATTACGAAGTTCAAGATTTTAAATTGTTTTCAATTTAATTCTAGTATTGAAACAGGCAAAACCGTACACAGTTTGAGTAAATAAAACCAGTTCCGTAAATATTTTTGGAACGCTGTTATTTAACACGGCTTGTGGTGTAACTGTTGAAAACTTAATAGTCTACTTATTCAAAACCAGTAATCTAATCACATTAATCGCGTGAGGAAAACCTCTTTTAATTCCACTATTCAATCTGTTAATCACATAACGACGAGCTGCCCGGTCAATTATACAATAAATCTCAGAATACAGAAAGAACGCGGAAGCGAAAATTAGTAAGACTCGTGTCAAAGTCCCATTTTGTGCAAATAATGCACTCTTTACATTATGTTCAGAAAAAGAAGAAGCTCATTACAAAAGTAACGTTACGTATAGTTAGTTAAATTCACACGTACCGACGAGCGACCAGGGTGTATTAGTTTTGGATCCTCAATTAACTCTGTAAATATTAACAGTCTAATTACTACACCAGATACGGGATTTGTAATGGGGTACTGTTCCACATTAAAATATTATAATAAGATCAGAGTAAGTTCGGAGCTTTATCTACATTGTTAGAAAAATAAGCGAAGATTTTTCTAGAATTTGGAAGCGAAAAGATTTTGAAAATTCTAGATAGAGCGCTTTCCCTTTTTGTCTTATAGACAGTCTGCCTAAATACATATTAGAGCAATGAACTGAACAGACCTACATCGAGATAACTGGAGATAAAATTATCTTTTTAATTGGTTCATTATACTACGCAATATCTTTTCCGTTATACGGGTACTGTGTGGTTTATCATTTATTTCGAGTCGGTCTTTCTTAATAATTTTATGGAGTTCTTACGGTCCATTCTATTTCTAAACGTCCATTTTGATCCTTGTCATGAAGCACATTAATAAATTTTAAGTAAATTTAAAATCAGCGCGTCAGAAGTTTAGGTACATTCATTAACTTACCTACTTTTAAATAAAGCGTAATACACGTTTGAGTTTTGATGAATAGCAACCAAATGCCATTAGTGCCAAGACTGGGCTTTGAGATTTAAGTCCAATTTATCGAAGTTGCTATTCGTAGTTTTAATTCTTTCATGGATAGCCACACGATTGCCGAGTGGCATAGGATATATTTATGTTCGAATAAGCAATTTCGAATATAAATGTATCCTATAGACTGGACACATCATCATCATCATCATCATATCAGCCGATAGACGTCCACTGCTGGACATAAGCCTCCCTCAAGAGGGCGGAATTTGCCATAATCGCTACGCTTGGCAGGCGGGTTGGTGATCGCAGTCTGGTGGTAAAATGCATAGAGAACGCCCCAGCCCATTCTCCAGTAAGTCCCTTAGTCGCCTTCTACGACACCCATGGGAAGAAATGTGATGGTGCTATTCTTTTACGTCCGGCACCACACGGAACAAGACTGGACACAAGCACTGGGCAAAAGCTAGTCCATCCATAAAAGAGTGGAGCGGGTATTGAAAATACACATCAATATATATGGATTACCTAAGTCGCTTACGAAGTGCTGGTTAATTATATGTACCATATCATGTCCGTAGATCTCACGTGATCCTAAGTGATTGCCTATGGGCGTCCTTTTCTAGGTGTCCGTCTATAGGAGAAAGACAAACACGCGTGTCATTAAACGAACACGTATCTTTTATCAAACGCACGACACGTGCGCCCTTTACGATTAGTGCTAAGTGTTAAGTGTATTCATGTAGGTATATTGTGTCCTTCGATAAGTCAAGTAACTATAATATATATGTAAATTAGCAAAACGTTTTTTTGGTTTTTCAGTGACGACCAAAACAATTCATTTTGCTCAGAGGACCAAAGCCTTGTTAGATGAAAACTTTCTACAATTATCAAAGTTTCGTTGTCATCTTCAATTTTGAGCCCCACAACCTCAAAATGAGTATGTCTTAATATTGTGAGTTACATTATGTTTTGTTTGTAGGTCAAAAGTCCGACACAGATGTTGCATGAAATGAAAGAAAATATTTGACATTGAAAAGGGGAAACTGGGTTAGATTTTATTTAGTTTTAATTTGAGTGATTTATTTACAGGGTTTGTACACATTTGCAACGATGTCACTCCCATGAGAAAGATTTAAACAACATGATTAGTTTCTGCCAGTGAATCTCGAATCCCATGCATATTTTTACTTCTCTTGTACTGTCCCGCTGCTGAGCAAAAACCTCCCTCAAGTCCTTCCAGGACATCTTCCCCTTTTTTCTTAAAAACAGAATAATAAAAGACATTCTTTATAAAAAAGTTAATATAGGTATGGATTATTTAGCTTGTTAAAAGGTTTTCCAATGTAAGCTACGAACTACAGTTACTGTTTACATCGCTAAAAAAGAATTGCTGTAGCTCATAAGCTCAATCCGCCATCTTATTTAACTATTCGAAAGCTTTAGTGTTTGTCGGATAAATATTCAAATGGGATAAGGTACAAGCTCTCGCCGCAATCAATAATTGAACAAATTCTATTTGGCAGCATTCAGTAAACATCACCGTATACAACTTACGGACATTGAATCAAGCTTCTTTAATTAAACTCTATTTGCTATACAATGAGAGTTCAAACCAACATTTAATTTACGAGCCATCAGACTGCAAAACACACATATTTCGGTTGCATCTCATTGGGAAGTGTAACCAAAATCACATAATATTTAGCAGATACTTTTTAACTCGGCTGATAAAACTAGATGATGTTCGCTGAAAATGCAGTTTACTTGAGCTGTTAGACTTAAGTATTGCTAATTTAATTAGGTGTTCAATTAAAATAGTAACTTAGATATTACGACGACATGATCTGTGATACGAGTACATCGATCAAGAAGATTACGGTCATAAATAAGTACCTATTTAGGTATAAATATGAACGTCTCGTCAATTGAAGATATAGTTGAATGAGGAGAACAGTTATCACCACATTTTTAATCTACTAAAATTTGTTCTACTGAAAGGAAGTTCTCAACAGAACTCTGAAAGAAGATCTACAAAAACAATCCGATTATCTTTAATGACAATAAATGGTTAGAAGTTAAATAGCATTTACTGAAAGAACAAAATAGCTCCCAAAACTAAATGAGTCAAACTTGGCGCAACAGCCGCTTTAATTTTTATACGACAGCTATTTATTTTCTTTTTCATTTACGCTCTAATAGTCGTTAACAGTGAAGTTTAGTAAACAATCTTATGAATAATCTTGGGACGGCCGACCAATACGGATAATTGAAAAATATACGAAAGCTAAACCATTTCCCTTAATATCTCGTTGTACGAGGGTCATTCAATAAATACTTAGCCTACAAAAAGTAAACGAAAATTTTGGAAAAGTGGGAATTTATTTTTCAACATAGTCTCCTTTTAGTTCGATACACTTAGCCCAGCGATGCTCCAACTTTTTTAATCCGTCCGAAAAATAGTTTTTGTCAAACTCTGCAAAATAGGCCTCCGTGGCGGCGATGACCTCCTCATTCGATCCATATGTATTCCCGGCGAGTGATTTTTTCAGATTAGGAAACAGAAAGAAGTCACAAGGGGCCAAATCTGGAGAATACGGTGGATGGGGCAGCAATTCGTAGCGTAATTCGACCAATTTGGCCAAGGCAACGGCAGACGTGTGAACCGGTGCGTTGTCGTGGTGAAACAGCACTTTTTTCTTCGCCAGATGGGGTCGTTTTTTCTTTAATTCGGCGTCGAATCGGCCCAATAAATCGGCATAGTAAAGCCCTGTAATTGTTTTACCCTTCTCGAGGTAATCGATGTAGATCACACCTTGTGAATCCCAGAAAACGGTGGCCATAACTTTTCCGGCCGATTTTACAGTTTTCGCCTTCTTTGGAGCACGTTCCCCCGTCTGGATCCATTGTTTTGATTGCTCCTTGGTCTCTGGTGTGTACCAGTGGATCCAGGTTTCATCGACGGTCACAAAACGACGCAAAAACTCCGCTGGATTCCGCTGAAACAGCGCCAAACACGTCTCCGATGTGGTCTCACGGTTGCGCTTGTTTTCTGGTGTGAGTAAACGCGGCACCCATCGCGCCGACAGCTTTCTCATGCCGAGTTCCTCGTGAAGAATATGATGCACTGTTCCTTCTGAAATGCCTACAGTCTCAGCTAGCTCCCGAACCTTCAATCGGCGATCTGCCAATACGAGATCATGGATTTTTTTAATGTTTTCCTCCGTAGCAGCTGTTTTCGGTGCACCTGGACGTGGTTCATCAAAAACCGACGTACGGCCACGTGCAAACTCGTTGAACCAATTCTTGACGGTGGCCATCGATGGAGAAGAGTCACCGTACACAGCATCCAAGCGCTCTTTGATTTCGATGCGCGTTTTCCCTTCCAAAAATAGGAATCGAATCACCGAACGATATTGCTCTTTTTCCATTTTTGTAAAACCGATCGACACGTTCGCTTCCATAAGTTGTCAAATTAAAACAAATGAAGGGATTGGAATGAAAATTTGAAAAAAGAATTAAAAAAGAATGTGCTACACTGTGGTAAAACTTTTTTGAAACTACAGCGCCCTCTGGCGATGAGGCTAGGTACTTATTGAATGCACCTCGTATAACAGTATGGTGAAGCAATACAGGCTTTTTGTAACTGGCCTGAAATGGCGAAGTACCATACCTATTTTTTGTTGGTTGGGAAATCATCAAGTAACTTCTCCCGCTCTGGGTGGAGTGAGGGCGTGTCAGACTATTACTAACTAAAACCCGCCCGTGTTCCCTCAGTTGCCTGTGTGCCAGGGGCCGCGGTATCTCTTTCGAAAAACCCGCACCCCTGGCAGGATATCATACCCATTAGACATACGTTTTGTATATTCGATACTCAAATTAGAACCAACAACATGACATTTCGTTTCATGCGGTATCGCCTTCTATAACCTCTAATAATAGACCCGCTGCATTGATAAATGCAAACCGGTTTAAATAATATCACAAGACCGTCAAGTTAACTGACTAAACCTGTGATATTTTAAACATGACTAGCATACAGGGGTGATAAGGATTACACAGACTTATCTCTGTCCAGCTGCTTTATTATGTACCTACCGTGGCGAGCTTTATAAGCGATGCGGTCATTAATTCTTCAGACGATAACATAAATGTTAAGTTAATCAGTAAATCCCTATTGAGTAAAAATATGGAGGTACTGAATTTAAATTTCTAGTAAATGTGCTTTAAATAATTTGTTAGAGATGACAAAATACGATAGCGAAAATACCGGTATGTTTGCTTATTGTCTACCCAAATTGAATTTATTTGTTTTACAACAAACGAATAAATTCTGTTTGGGTAAACGATAAGCAATGTCAATGCAATGTCTCGACATTGACGCAGTTTATTAAGTCTTCGTCGTTGCGCAAATGAACTACGTTATGTTTCACTTGTGTCACACATTTGTAAATACCCATGGGTGAAAGGAGGACCTATTAGGTATATCTCAGGAAGTATACAATATTACTTAATGGTTTCATTAAATCAATAATAATATACAACTAATATTATCTAGAACAAAGTAAAAACTTATTCCGCACGTTCATTAAAAGAACTGTATATACACCGTGAAATTGAAATAGTTGTTTTCCCGCTGCAGAACAACTTGCCATAAGGAGTACTTTCGAAGCATAGAGTAAAAGTTAAAAAATAAGATATTTTCTTTTATAATAATAAAAAAAAAATCATCAACTCGATAAAACACTACTCAATAGTAACACTAGAGGTAACTGGTAGATACTACTCGAATCGCACGCACCGCTGACAAAGCGAACAGCGAATCATAAATGATTAAAGCAAAATAAACTCTCGCACGTGGTGATTTTTCACATTGGTTAATCTGCTATTTTTTGTTTCTAATATTTTATTTGTTTATAAAACTATTGTATGGCCAAGACAAAACCATTTCGCTGCGGGAAAACAACCACTAAAATTTCACGGTGTATATTTCACACATAATGCTATCTAACGTACATTACAATGAGTTGAGTTAATAATGTGTGCGGTGAAATGGTTATTATGTGATGTCATCCGGAACTTAAATTAATTATTCAATTTTGTGTAACCAAATACAGTAATATGATTCACTTCTGGTTTGATTAAACTTTCAATAAAATTATTAAATTGTAATCATTAACTTGAAAGCAGTTCACAACGTCGCTGAAACGAATCTGCTTCACATTTCATTGAGTATTCAAATGTCAGTCCTACTGACCGACAGCTGAATTAATTTTTTTATGGAAAATGAGTGGGTAATATTTTATTGTCCAGTATTCTAATAAAACAGTAGAAGCTTTATTTTTGCCTTCGTCATGTTTTAGGGGATGAGTGGTTTCATCCCCTAAAACACGACTTGAAATCGTAACCATACGATGCGTGTGTGATAGACGTGTTGTTATGAGGGATATTCAACTGTCTGTCAAACAGATTGGCAGGACCGCTAGCTCAAAAATGTTAATATAAAACGGCTTTTATGTTGAAACATTTTTTCTTTACGGTTTATTTAGTAACGCATTCAATATACGATTTTACCTGTGTCAGTAATTTAGCGTCATTTAAATTGAAAACAATTTAAAATCCTGAATTTCGACACTTTAGGTATATAACATTTGCAGTTATTGATGTTGTCAACTTTTACTGAATGTTTTTTGAAATAAATATCCCGATCCCATTCAGCCCGCATGGCTGTTGTAAAATCTTGTGTGTGTATAAATTATCCATTGCGTCCTCTAACGTTCGGCTCAGATAAATAGAACGATTAAATTAAGTACTAGTGGTTTCTTACTTTTAGCTTAGCTTCATAATAAATGGACTTTGAGTGTGAAAAATTTCCTAAATAATATTGTTAACTGATTTGTTTGTTTATTTTCTAACGAAAGGAAATCCGACAGGCTAAATAGAAAAACGTCACAAATATTCATGGTTGAGACACACATGTACATAAATTACGACAAAAATAGTAAAAAAAAAACCACAAACACTCATATTATAAAGCCCACGCAGACAATAAGGGAAGCTAACTTACACAAGTACCTACATACATGAAACTGTTTAATTTCAGCAAACATTTTGCTTAAAATAAAAGAACACTACGGGTCAGTTGTCAAAAGTCGCTCCCGGAATAACCGGGAAATGTTGTTACCAGAAACCTTAATAAAAAGAGTCACAAAACACCGTAGCAACAAGAGGTCGGACGGTGTGTCTTATGTATTTGAAAAAGTCACACAGAACTGTGAGTACGTTACGATGTACATCTTGTACGATATAGTGATAAAACCCATTCGCGTACTGTACCAGAGTTATTTTAGGGTCCCTTTATTCACCGGAAAATTACGAAAACATCAGATTTGAATCATATTACAATCTATTATGCATTCGAATCACTGGACACCTTATTTGTTTAAATTACTCGCAAATGGGTTGAATTCAAATAAGCAGATGAGTGTTTTGTAGTTAATTTTGCTAACTTACGTAACAAACCCTACCGTTCTATTAAATTTGGTTAGTTACTTGCAGTTAGGTATATGATTAGTTTTGGTGAAATTGTCCTTTTATATAAATGAAAGCTAAACCATGGAAACCTCAAACATTTCATGTTCGGCCCTACTTTTGCTGCGAACTGCTTCGTTCACGGATGGTATATCAAAAGGTAGACAGCCATGGCGGCCGCTGGACCCCTGTCACACGCAACAATACATAAAACTGAAACGGATAACTATGTAATAAAAAATGGAGGAAAACTCGTACTTGTATTTCAAGACTAATTGAATTTGTGTAAGAGATTGTAGAAGTCCTTTCCTAAAGGGTCCTTGTTTGAGACAAAAAAAGAAAAGGCTTTACTGGAATTATAATTGGGTAAACTCTTTGGGAATCTGTTTTATTCTGTGATCAATTTCGTGGAATAGGTTTTTTCTGAAATAAATATTAACGTCTGGCAATGATTGAACGCATATTGTAGTGAGATTTCCAATTCTTGATTATATTTTTGTGGCTAAAACATAACATTCCTAACCATGACCATATTCTTTTTGTAGTAAAGAAAATTTCCAGACTTCTGCAAAAGTCGGCGATAAATAAAGTTGTATATACCATAGCGGTGACATCAGGAATAGTAAGTACATGGAAAGCGATATTAAAATCGATCGATATTATTCGAATCGATTATTAGTTAACGAACTAACAAAAAGCATCAATACCCGGACTATGTGTTCAGCATCGGTGTTGTTCTGGACTTTATTGTCACCAGACTGTTTTCTGAGTACCTACTATTTGCAAACACTTTTTCCGGTGAAGTTAAAGGGATTTATAACTGGCACCCACGTGTATTTATAGGGTACGCGATTTTATCCCTCGGTGTTAGAGCCAAATACCTGCAGCAAAAATATGGTTCGGACGTGACAGCAAAAACACTTCGACTCACTTCACTCACTCTATTGCTCCAATTTGCCACACATTTACTAACACTCATTAGTCATTACCAATTTCATTTATCTTAATGCCGTAATATAAATACGTATGACTCTACAGTGCAGACCAATGTCCTTGTCTTGAACTTAAAAAACTATAAAGAAGAAGTTTTGAGAGGCTCTAGCCAAATAAATCTTAGCATTATAAAGGTAGATAGGTCCTTAAGTAGAAACCCGGTCACGTGGTCATTGGTGTTCATTAAATCGTACAATATATCGAAAAAATATATTTGAATTAACCGAGGAGAGAACAGAGGTAAACGTTAGTATGTAATATGAACGGTAGCGATCACGTGACCACGTTTCTTTAAGTGTCTGGGAAATAACATCCAATCAGATTTACGACTAAGTACATTTTTTCTAATATACTCGTAACTGGAAAAAAATGGAAGGAACAAAATGAAAATCGCTTTTGTTACGCACAAAGCCGGATTTGCACAAAAGAAAATCCGGCTCCAACATACTTATAAAAAGAAGGAAACGGTTCGTAACACTCTCATTGTTCGTATCACGTTGTTACGATAAATATCACTAAGAAACTTACATTTATTACGTGAACGTTTGGTTCTTTATTATTTTACTTTATGAACACTTTTTTATCTTTTCGGTTAACCCATATAATTTAAAATGAAACATATTCCAATGTCTCGTGTCAACAAGATTCCAACACACAGATCTATCGTTAGAAAAATAAACTACCACCAATGTTCGTGGCCAAGTGTGAGCAAATAACCAACACGTTAAGTAAAGCTATTCATATCAATGAATTATGAGAGTCCGTGAGGACGCGTTTACTATTTCTGTCACGTCAGAAACACGAAACCTATTCCAAGTAAAAATAACAAAACTGAATAGGTTAATGGTGTTATACTTTAAAGAGGAAATTTTCTATCAACGACGATGTAACAATAATTTTAGTATGAAAATTAGTGTCCTATTTTAGTTGCGGTAAGAATATTTGCATAGCTTATATTAGATTTATATTCTATTGATGTCACAAATGGCAATAAGCCTAGCCTTTTCAAACTATGTTGGTGGCTTCTGGTCTAACCAGTTGCAGCTAATACAGTTTTTTTGTCTCACGAAGCGACGCGGGCTTAACTTGGTAGGTAGGTTAGTAGCCAAGTGTACAAATACGCTGTGAATATGTGCATGAAGACGAATAGCGTCAGAAGGTAACATATACATACACTCACTTCACCGGTGGCTTGACGGTACCCAGAGCGCCTGTCCATACATGGAATTCACAGCGTGTTTGTACACTTGGTTATGATAAGAAAAGCGCGCGTCGCTTCGTGAGATAGAAATACTATAGGTAACCGTGTTTTACCAATTTCAATCAATGTAACAATAAAAATTCCGACTGGTCTTTAAACAACATGTGACACTGCACTATTTACTGAGATTGCTTCTCAAGAACACTACAAAATTCAACCGTTTCTATCAATCTACTTAGCCCCCCTCTCATGAGTGCACTATCAAAGCGGAATTGATATATTAAACGCCAGTAATCTAAACGTATTTAGGTTAGATTCGCGGACCACAGTAATTGTCAGCCAGCTTGCATGCAACACACTGGGACGTTTCCACGGTCAATATTTGATTTAGCTCAACCCGATCGTGTCACGCGTCGATGTTTTTCAATGCGTACGGCTCGGTGAGCTCCCAGCCTACATTAGCTGCGGTAGGTACAGTGCGGATTTCTGCTTCGTATGTAGGAAAGCTAAAAGGCTGTGAAAATGAATGAATATTTGTTGCATAGAGCTCAACTGTGAGTAGTTTCGGTGTTGAGCTGGTAATTAATTAAATATTTTTCAAGTACATTTTAATTTAAGTGCAGTATGAAATTAAATGCCAACGGTTTGCTTATTCATTCAAATATTCCAAATAAATTTCGAAAGTGGTATGCACATTCAGAAATCAAATAAATAAAAACCTTTAATACAATAAAAGATACTCAAGCCAAAGTAAAGTTGAAATTGTGTCTTATTATAAATAATAAGACATGATTTCAACTTTAAAATTTAATTTAATTTTGATTAAATTTAAGTATTTCTTTTAAACATCTAATAAGAGCTACAGACATTGCGCTGAGGCACCGTTTGATATATTTTTTATTAAAAATGATTTACTTATTTTTATACAAAACTGAAATTATGCTAACTATATCATTTATCAAGGCAACAAAATATTTGTCTGTGTCCTTGATAACTGTTAAATGATTTTATTTCTATAAGTAGATATATCCAGTAAAACGGACAAAACTTCTTCGTTACTAATTTTATTACTCTTTACTCTATGAATATATATTGATAAAAACTTCTATATTTACGTTCTATCCTCTTAACAAATTTTCTGTTCAATTTACTTGAACGTAATTGTGACAGATGTGCTCATGTTTCAACATCAGCATGCCAACGAATGCGTCCACTTGTATAACTCAGGAAATGTTTTTGAATAATGATTAAAAACATGGAACCTTTTATCGAAACGGTCTGTGCTATAAACTTATCGTTCGAGGGTGTTTTTATGATTTTATTCATAGCAGTTGCTATAGTCTTACTTCTCGTTTTCTTGCCAAAAACGATGTTGTTATATTTTAAATATCTTCTTTGTTCCTTTATTCATTTGCTATTTTGTCACCGGCTGAGGTTTAATTCGATTACCGTACGCTATTTTATGTCATTGAAACCGCACATCATTAATTTCGCGTCAAAAGAGGCCCACCGATGAAGAAAACTGGGTCGACTTTGACAAACAAAATTATCTCAAAAGATATAAACTACTTATTAGCACATTTATTCTTATTTGTAATAACGGCAAAATACTTTTAAAAACAAGTTAGGTTTCCAAACTGAAGGTTTTCCCTAAGGGTATTTGTTTCCTGCAATTATTCAAATATTGATGTGGATTGTGAATTTTACTACTAAAATGAAAAATTGTGGTTTCAAAACAGGAACCCCCCGAAACAGCTGTGTCCGGTGAGGACCTGTGTCAGGCGGAAGGTGAGGACGCCATGCCGCCTCTCAAGCCACTCCTCAAAGAGGGGACTTACCGCCGCAATCGTGGCGTGCCCAGCACTGGGTTGCGACAATCGCACTTTCCACGTCGCCATGAGATCCTGCCGGAGCTCTGTCCGCCGTGCCGCGATTTCCCGCGGCAGCGGAATTACGCCCCGGCGTTTCGCCTCCTCGCGCCACTCCTAAGTGTGCGCGAGGACCTTTGCCTCCAGATCCCATGGCGGCAATCCGGCAAGGAGGCCCGTCGCCTCACCGGAGATCGTGCGATATCCTCGGATCATCTGGATGGCCATGACCCTATGGGCCGCCTTCAACCGGCGTGCTGGTTGGCGCGTCAATGTAGGCGCCCACACCGGCGTCCCGTCATATGATGAATATGTTTAGTAATAGATTCAGTACTTTTGTGTCCATTTGAAGTTCCATACCTACTTTAATAAAAATATAAAGCAAAAATCTATTTTTACAAATACATATTCATTGAACAAATCTAATTCTACTGCGCGTGAAAAAGTTCATTACGCTTAACCCGATCACCCTTTCTCTGTGTTCACATCACGCAGCATCTCTCGAGATATAATGTGATCCATTCTACTTCCGTCTGAGGGCATCTCTAGAGGATTTGACTCGAGTTGTTAATACTTCAATAACTTTACTTAACAATATGCAAACATCGATGTCTGTATCAATATTTCTATTTCACTGAATATGATTTACATTCGGGCCATCAACGCGATACATACCTATTACTGACTGTCTCGTTGGTCTAGTGGTTTCCAAGTGCTACTGTTGACCGAATACCGCAGTGTCTCTAGACGAAAGTCTTTGACCAGTGTTTGTTGCCAGTGATGACCTATGGTACAGAAACGTGGTCGCTCACAATGGGCCTTATCAGAAGGCTTAAAGTCACCCAAAGTGCAATGGAGAGGGCTATGCTCGGAATTTCCCTACGCAATTGAATCAGGAATGAAGAGATCCGCAGGAGAACCAAGGTTCCCGGTTAACCGACATAGCCTGAAGAATTGCCAAACTTAAGTGGCAGTGGGCAGGGCACATTGCTCGCAGAACAGATGGCCGATGAGGCCGAAAGGTTCTGGAGTAGCGATCGCGTACCGGAAGACGTAGAGTGGGAAGGGCTCCCACAAGGTGGACCGGTGACCTTGTGAAGGCCGCGGGAATCCGATGGATGTGGTAAACACAAGACCGATCGAAGTGGAGGAGCATGGGGTCTAGCAGTGGGCGTCTTTCGGCTGAAATGATAATAATGATGATGATAACTGTTGACCATGACGCTTTGGGTTAGATTCCTAGGCCGAGCCCAAATGTTATTAGGCTTTTCTGTCTAGAATTTCTCAGTAAAAGCCCGAAGTCTGGATTTGTGCGCAATTTAAGCCCATAGGTTTGCCCCATATCACATGGAACTTAAATATAACTGGCGAAATGAGGGCGCACTATAAGCACACCATTGCCCATCCTTTTGGCGAACTAAGCGTGATGTTATGTTATGACATACCAACAAATGCATGCACATAAGTAACGTTTTTAAGGACGGCTTTGAATTGTCGCGACCAACAGATTTGACGGTTTTTCATGACTTAAGTTTAAAACCCTCGCATAAAATAACCTACATTTATGTGTTTACGTCAAAATTTTATCTAATTATTATAACTTAAACCTTCCTAATTAAACTTAAACTTCCTTAATCCTTCCTTGCTCTGTTCTCTGAATTCAGAGAGAATTTCAAACAATCAAGGTTCCGATCGCATTTGCTTGATTTGACTCGTCCACAAAGTGACCTTGTTGCACATCGACATTTGGAAAACCATTTGGAATATATTTATTAATAGGTGTCGAAGTGTTCCAAAAAAATCCTTTCCTTGGTAAAATTATTTTTACGTTTTCCATTTTCATCTTTTTTAGCTTCATGCTCTGTTCTCTAAATTCATCGAAAGTTTCAATAAAACAACGTTCGTATCGGGTTCGATTGAACTCGATTTAACTCGTCCACTATGTGTGGTGTAATAGTCGTAGTCTGCAGATAATACTTTTAGATACTGCAATAAAAATACATTAACCTAAGTCTTACCTAAACTAAAACATCGATTACGTAAATTTCTACTTATAGTACATACTTCCAACATTTAGCTACATAAACGTTAGTTCTCTTGATCTTGGTAATCCTTGTGGATCACGAATACTCTTGAATAATTTAACATTGTGGTAACCTAAACTTGCGTGTCCACACTTTAAGTGGTATCTCGGGTATCTTGACGAACACCAAATACATGGTACAAGAGGACGCTGAGCAGTCTGGTTCAGATGAACATTGAATATGCAGCTGCCGAGCTGTTCTACCTGCGATAGTTTTACTTAAATGCAGTGTTTGGTAATAATAGAAAATGTGTAGTTCTAATACTACAATACTACGTTCTATCATCATAATCAACCTATATTTTTCCCACTGCTGGGACACAGGCCTCCTCTCTGTGAGAGAGAGTGGGCTACAATCCACCACGCGGGCCCAGTGTGGATGGGTGGATGTCACGTATCTTCGAATTTTAGGTTCTAAGACATGCCGGTTTCCTCACGATGTTTTCCTTCACCGTTTTGAGAGCAGTGGTGATGAAATAATTTACGCAAAGTAAAACCTGTCTGTGTTCGAACCTACGATCTACATCTTGTAAGTCGCGTCAGTTACCACAGGACCATCACTGCTCTCACTTCGTTCTCTTAAACTAAATTATAAATATTAATATGGCTTGATTTTTTATCACAAGTATTTAACTTAATCATACACATGCATTGGTAGAATAGTATTTTTAAGCGAATGGTGTACCTACGCATAGTAAGTTTAAGATTTAGGTGGACGTTTTGCATTTGCACAACTTTTTAAGTAGATATCGAAATGGTGTTTCTAAAGTTTAAATGGGGTGGTGCTATTCTTTTAGTCCGGCGGCACCACACGGACCAACATATTAATTACTAATAAGATAGTAATGAATATACATACATACACCGTACAAATATGGTTCAAACTACAGTGAATTGAGCAATGATTACATAAATCTAGCGAAGTTTAAGCAATGACAGATAAATTAATTATGTAACTGATATTATACATGCTGCTCACATTTATACAAACATTGTAAAAGTAAGTATAAAATTTTCCTACAATATTAACAAAGTAATAAGTCAGTGCGTCAGTGTAAATCTATGTCATAAAAATAATGAATTATACAATTCAATTAGCAACCAGTGTGATTTTGTCAAGACTCAATATTGTCCTGTGGAGCAGGACCATCAGGTTGCCAAGCATTCTTTCTAGTTTTCATTCTTCTTAGTTGTATAGTTTAGTAGCAATAGTTTTAGTTTCTTAGGACTTTTAACAGAGTAGCGAATACAGAGACTACCTCTCTGACCTCCACAGCCCAGTTACTGGGTTGGGCTAATACAATAAACCTTTAAGAAGCTAACTCTCAGTATATCAATATTTAGTATTGTCTTAATAAATTGGTGCTTTTAAAACCAAGTATTATATTTAAAAAAAAACATTCACTACTAGCAAACAGTTTAAAAACAAAATATAGTAGATTCTGCAAAATAAACAGCATGAATCGAAGGCTTATTAACCACATACCCATCAGAATAGATTGAGCTCATTGATGAACACCCCTAAACCTGCCAAAAAAAAAAACTAAAGGACCATTCACCCCGCAGATGTTAGCTGTAAAATTCAGCGGCAACTTCCTGGTGAACCTGCTGGGCGTGTGGGCCGACGTGGGCGGCGGCGGGCCGGCGCGCGCGCGCCTACCCGGTGGGCGGCCTGTGCTACTACTTCAGCCCGTCGGAGTCGCTGTCGCACATCGCGACGGACCCCGTGCACGAGCTGCTCTACATGTTCTTCATGTTGGGATCGTGCGCGTTCTTCTCCAAGACCTGGATCGATGTCTCCGGATCCTCGGCAAAGGATGTAAGTTTGCTTCATGAGAAGTAAAATGAAAACAGAAAATAGTTTATTGATAAATTATTTTATACACGTCAATCATTTTTGTTTAAACTAGATGAGGTCGTCGTTTCTAAATATTCTGAGAATAAATGCAGAAACAAACTCGGAGTTCAAAGTCTCTTTAAAAGTCCAGACATAATCTTGGTCAGATCATGTATCTATGTGAAATTGTCTTTTGATTTTCCTGTAATATAGTAAACAGGTTTATTGGTTAACATACGTTGAGTAGCTTAAAACATACCCACAGAGCGGATTTAGTTAACGATAAGAAGTTTAGAACCACAAATATCGATTGAAGAAGAATAAGGGTTATAGAAAATAGTTAAAAATCGATTTTAAAAAAATACACAAAAAAGAATGTCACGTATAAAAATGCATTGTCTTCTATACATAATCTATGTGTGAAATTTAAATTAATATATGTACAAAATCCATAAATCTTTAATAGCCACTTGGTATTGTCGTTATTTTTATTCCGAATCTATCAGCTCAGTTTCTCAGTACAAAAGGTTTGAAAGGTTTGAATAGCTAGGAAATTTTTAAATCTTCCAAATAAAATGATTTCTACCAACAGAATTTTCACAAAATTAAAATGATTTAACGCTAACGTATTTTTTTTTTATTTCAGCCCCATATAACAGAATAACATATTTTAGCACAAAATACAATATCAAAACGGTTCGAATTGATCACGCGTATCGTGGAGCAAATAATATGTCGATATCGAGACGATAAATCTTGTTTGTCAAGCAGCATGCGGAGAGTGCCAGTCATAGTGCTAGGAAAGTTATAATAAATCTTCTACAAATCACATGGAATTATTTGGCTCATGTCTGCTAGCGTCTGTGTTTCCCTTTCACATTTAGTCAGCCTTCTAAACAAGAGTGAACAGGCATCTTCTAAGCTCGCTCGTTCTATCACAGACCTCATCTATCAGGTGAATGATTAATATAAAAAGGGTTACAGAGTGTTTCTAAATACCTACAGTGATGAACTTCCAAAATAATACATTTTAACCAAGAATTAATAAAAAGGTGAAATCTATTTATATTCAAAGAACTTACTTAAATGATTTTGTAAGCTGGTGAATGGCGTTCGGCTATTTAGTTAATAAATACTTAAATGAAGATATTGTAATTCACATAGTAAGACACTAATTTCAGTAATTTATTCTACCCTCCAAATAAACAACACATTGATAAACCTATAAATTGACTTTGTTAATGTTTTCAGGTTGAATACAGAAAATAATTTTCGTCAAGTATCCATAGCGTCTCTCCCTGATGTTGACATAATGACCATTCTTAATACCGCGCAATGTAGAAAATAACTCGGAGTGTGTTGTGACGCACTATACATACAAACATATAAATTCAGGCATTCATCGATCGAATGCTTTCAACTGTTTTGCTATACACAAAAGGTACGCCCGCGTTATTCGGTCACCAAACAATTATTATCCCTAGAAATATGATTTTTATCCAGGTATAATTCGTTGAATCGGTATTGCCAATTTTTCAAAGAGATAAATGGCCGAATTTGTGAATAAGAACAAGTCATAAAACACGTTCCATGTGGAGCAAAGAAAATAAAATACCGACAAAAGCTTGGCCTGAGCTCGTGCATAACTTGTGGTATATACCATGATGCAGAATCTATTGAGACTTTCCTTGTTTGTTGTTCAGACGCAGATGGTGGCGGTGGCAATAATGGTGTTGGACAATAAATTATAATATAGGTATTCCGTGTGTGTAAGATTACGTCCATATCAGATTGCGATCATTCTTAGTACGGAAATTTCCCTGTATGCTAAGTGTTGTGATAAAAACAATATTCATAGTGATCTGAAGGTTTACAGAATAAAAAAAATCCTAAAACTATTAAAACCAAGTTGGCATTACTAGTTGTTCATTGTGAAATTCTTTTGGCGAGTTTTTCTCGACTTGTCAGCCTGATTTATGTTTGTGTTCTGGTGAAAAAAGCGAAGCAAATGGAATTACCTTATACTAGTATGTTATTTCCATTAGCACCGCTCCGCGGTGTCTCCTTTAACATTGCGTAAAAGTAGGTAGGTTACTCTCCCTTTGGCTTTGTCGCTTTCCTACTCGTCTTGAATGAGAAATTGAAAAAAGTACCAGTAAATTTCTTTATGCGTTGAAGGTGTAGGAAATCTCCGTAACAGTACATTCAAACCGAGTAGTTTCTTTTATTGTTAATTTTTGTAATCCATAAGTTTTGTACAAGATTCAACAAACTTCATTAATATAAAAGTTATTATTGCACGTTTGAAAAAAGATTATTCTCATATTTCGACTATTAAACAGAACGAAAATACCCCTCATTGTGTTTACAACTTGCAAATACAAATTAGTAGGAATATCTGGTTTGAAGTTCGATGATCGGAATTTTCTTTTATTTTTTTTAGCCTAAATACGTTTTAAAAGTTGTATTTCTTTTAAGAGCTTATCAATATAATTAAAATGATAAATTTAAAATCATTTTATCTATAATTATAACATGTATTACTAGCTGTTGCCAGCGGCTTCGCCCTGTTACATCCCTAGAATACACCCTTATGTGCCTAGTCAGCACCACATAATCATTTCTGTCTAGACTCAATGCATCGGTCAGGCAGTAGCGCTAGTTCGGGTTGAGACTCCTACCGGATAGGTCACCACACACACACAGTCAGAATATTGACCAAGTTTCCCTTTTTTTGTATTTTGTGACCTTAATTAAATATATATTCAAGTAACTTTCTTTAAATCGTTTTTTTTAAAAAGGGATTTCTAAAGTGTGTCCTAACATTGGTGGCAGCGCAAAGGGATTAATATCCCGTAGAACGTCTCGCGAAGTGTTATCCAGTGAAAGTGTCCCTGTGCCAAGTGTATCTTGTGTGCTTCGTAAACCTACGACCCGAACTCAACGAGACCTATCTGCGGCCTAAGAGAGGCCAACCCTGGCTGAAATAGGCCAATTCCAGCGGCCTACGAGAGGCTAACTCCAGCTCAAAAGAGGCTAAATCCAGAGCCCTTTTGAGGATTCATCCAAGTTGTCACCTGTCTGCTGTACAGTGGTACCGGGCAGCGCGCTGCAGGCGCATTCTACGGACCTGCCCGTATCCAGCACCGCCCAGGATCAGACGTCCTCCGTGTCCCCACAAAATGAAGTGTTTTTGTGTCCTGTGAGTCAGTTCAGTGCTCCTAATTTTAATTCTATTCATATATTTGCCGTGTTAACAAAGCATAAGTTAATCTATATTCCTGTTACTTTGTATTAATATCGTTATAACACTGTGCCCAGACCGTAGTCTAAACATCCTTCGCCCACGTATTTGGCTGCTTAGTACTCGGAATACTGATAAGCCGTCTAGAACCAGTTGGCAAAAGTTTTAATATCGTGACCATAGTATAGTTATTGTATTTTATTCCACAGCAAGTTATTTTAGTTACATAAAATGACTAAATCAGAATCGAAAAAAGACCTTAGAGAGGTAAAAGATGAGGAAATACCCCTTAGTGTTATCTTAAAATTTATTAAACCATTCGATGGTTCTAGAGAAAAATTAAATGCTTTCCTAGTAAACTGCGACAATGCAATTTCCTTATCTTCATCATCTCAGGAAGACATTGTCTTCAAATATATTATCAGCCAACTAGATGGTAAAGCGCAAAGCGCATGTTCCATCAAAGACTTTGACAACTGGTCATCTCTCAAAGAATTCTTAAAAAATCAATTCGGTGAGAGAAAGCATTACGCCCATTTACTTACCGAACTTCAAGAGTGTCACCAAACTAACCAGGAGACGGTCAGCCAATTCCACCTGCGAGTCGAAACTTGCTTATCCAGATTGCTTACAGAAGTAACAATTTCCAATATAAAGAAAAGTGAACTTGTCGGTAGAGTGGCTGCGATGGAGGACTTAGCGCTTCACACATTTAACATAGGTTTACATCCTCGTATAGCTAACATTGTCAGGTGTAGAGATCCAAAAAACTTGAACGAGGCTGTCAACTATGCAATCTCTGAAGAAAAGATTCAGCAATATTCATTCAAACAAAATGTTAATTTAAAAAAGGATAATAATAGACCTTCACCTAAGCCACATCTACCTAATAATAATAACCAACCTTCTTCCTCTAGAGATTCGACGGTGTGCAGATACTGCAAGAAAGAGGGTCATACTTTAGCCGAATGTAAATTGCGCGAATACAATAATAAAAAATATAACAATAAATTCAATTCTCCCGCGCAACAACATTCTTCTAAGCCCAAGAGTCCTCATCTAAATTTTGTTAATAACGAAGAAAACTCCCTCACAAATGATTTAGAATCTGATCAAGACAATTTAAATTATTAAACGTCTCGACAGGGTGTCGCACGAGACGAACTTTAAAAGACGACGCCATTAATCCTATATCCCATCACCATTCATCCTCTAGAGCTATACGACAGGGTAACCAGCCCCAAACTGGCAGCTCTCATAATGTCACGCGACAGGGTAACCAGCCCCAAACTGAAGACATTCTCCTTAGAGCTATACGACAGGGTAACCAGCCCCAAACTGGCAGCTCTCATAATGTCACGCGACAGGGTAACCAGCCCCAAACTGAAGACATTCTCCTTCGAGCTATACGACAGGGTAACCAGCCCCAAACTGGCAGCTCTCATAATGTCACGCGATAGGGTAACCAGCCCCAAACTGAAGACATTTCCAATCCTCCTCAATCCATGTCTACCCCTGGAAAAGAAAACAACAATGATTATAAAGTATATGAAGTAAATACTCATTTAAAAACATACTTACCTTATATCGTCGCTCAGTCGTCTGTCAGTAAGAAGCCACTTACCCTTTTGATAGACACTGGAGCTTCCTTGTGTATCCTAAAAAAATCATCCCTATCCGAACCCTGTGAATTAGAAGTTGACATGGTCAGAATAAAAGGTATCGACTCAAAGGACCCGATTACTAGTCACGGTAACCTTACTCTGGACTTAAGCCTATCCCCTGGGAACATAGTGTTACACAAATTTCACGTCTTTGATAACTTAAGCTTTCCCTATGATGGTATTATAGGTAATGACCTATTCATTAAAAACAGCTGCCGAATAAATTATGATTCAGGTGAGCTGGAAATTGCTCACCATCATATAAAGCTGTCATTCAACCATCCGTCTTACACAATAGAACCACGAACCGAAACCATCATAGAATGTTCTGTTAAAAACCCAGAAATTCAGCAAGGCATAATCTTAGACCAACATATATCTGATAAATTGTTAGTAGCTAATTCGATAGTTAAAGTAAAAAGTAATAATCGAATAAATGTATCGATCCTGAACGTATCAGAGAAACCTATTTCAATAAATCCTAACCTCTCGTTGACCTTAATCCCGATAACAAAAAATGAAATATGCTTATCTCAACCTAATGTCAATTGTTACGAGAGAACAAACAGGGTCCTTAAACAGCTACGAACTTCCCATTTAAACTCTGAAGAGTCTGAAGTTCTTTATGACATCTGCAGTCAATATGCAGACATATTCCACCTTCCCGACGATGAACTCACTTCAACTAGTGCCATCAAGCACGAAATCAAAACAAGCTCCTCGCAACCTATAAATGTAAAATCTTATAGATTTCCAGAAGTTCATAAAGACGAGGTCAGAACAAAAAAGTTGATGCTTCGGGAAAAAGGAAATGGCGCATAGTGATTGACTATCGCAAGCTCAACGACATCACTATTGGTGAGAGCTATCCAATTCCCCAAATTAACGAAATCTTAGACCAGCTAGGTAAGAGTAAATATTTTACAACTCTCGATTTAGCATCAGGATTCCATCAAATAGAAATTTCAGCTGAAGACGTCCCTAAAACTGCTTTCAGTGTACCCGAAGGTCACTACGAATTTGTCAGAATGCCATTTGGTCTCAAAAATGCCCCTGCAACCTTTCAGAGGCTCATGAACACAGTCCTGTCAGGCTTGCAAGGTATACATTGCTATGTTTATTTAGATGACATTGTAATATATTCCCACGATCTTACATCCCATGTCCAAAAATTATCCCACACGTTTGAGAGATTGAGAAAATTCAATCTCAAATTGCAACCGGACAAGTGTGAGTTTCTTCGCAAAGAAGTTACTTATCTTGGCCACACTATTAGTGAAGCAGGCTTAAAACCTAACCCAGAGAAAATAAAAGCTGTAAGTGAATTCCCTATCCCAAAATGTCCAAAAGACGTAAAATCATTCCTAGGTTTGGTGTCCTACTATCGTCGCTTCCTGCAGGATTTTTCTAAACTAGCTAAACCTCTTACATCCTTGTTAAAAAAGGATATACCATTTGAATGGACTAATAGTCAGCAACTTGCTTTTGAAACATTAAAAAATAAGTTAATCTCAGCCCCCGTTTTAATATACCCCGACTTTACTAAACCTTTCATCCTGACGTGTGATGCGTCAAACTACGCTATTTCAGCGATACTCTCTCAAGGCGAAGTGGGAAAAGACCGCCCAATCGCTTTTGCTTCACGCACGCTAAATAAAGCTGAAACCAATTACAGCGTTACTGAAAAAGAATGTCTGGCTATTATTTTTGGAACAAAAATATTCCGCCCATATCTTTATGGTTATAAATTTAAAATTATAACTGATCATAAACCACTTAGGTGGCTATTCAATTGTAAAGAACCGGGATCCAAGCTAGTTAGATGGAGACTAAAACTCGAGGAATATGACTATGAGATCGAATATAAAAAGGGCAAGATCAACAGTAACGCTGATGCTCTTTCCCGTTACCCTGTGAAATCCATTCGATCACCAGACACCGCTCACGTACTTACCGACAAACGACCTGTGAGTGTTCCACCTCCATCTCAGCCGCCTGAAATCCCTCCGGTTAATCCTGAAAGTCCCGGAATACCTGAAATTCCCGACTTACCTGACTTTGACTTACCTGAAAATTTCGAGTTACCCGACGACTTAGAACTCCCCGAAGATTTTGATATCCCAACTCCACCTGAAGTCCAGAACGACGACGACACTTACACTAAATACCTGAAAAAAATAAATAATAGATTTAATCAATTTGATACTATAATTCATGAACATAGCGAAACCTTATTAAAAACAAAATTAAAAACTATTATTATACCAACTTCCATTGACCTTGATGAGTCAAATCCCTATATTTCGGAAGTTATCGATAAACTTTCTGAACCAAAAGATATCCTAGAAGAAGACAGGACATTACATTCCTTTCTCTCTTTCGAAAATAATAATGCGAAATTTTACTTACTTTTTGTAAAAGTCCATCACTTTGATCAATGCAACTATGAGGATATTTTTAAGAGCCTTAAAAATCTGAAACTTGAATTAATTAATAATAACACAACCGAATTCGCTATAACGGACTTTCGTAATCCATTCGATTCACATAGTTTCATGAAGATCCATAATATAATCACATACCTGTTTCACGCTACTTCAATCACTGTCCATATCTTCAAAAACATTATAATTTATCCTTCTCCAACTGAGATCAGTAAAATCTTAAAGGAAAACCACGACATTCCCATATCAGGTCATTTAGGTTCAAATAGAATGTTAAGTAGAATCCAGGAAAAATATTATTGGCGCAATATGCGCAGAGATGTCGAAGACTATGTTCGAAAATGTGAACAATGCCAAACCAATAAAGCCCTGCGTAGAACCAATCGAGCTCCTATGCAGATCACAACGACATCTACACAACCTTTTGAACGCGTGTCACTTGACATTGTCGGACCATTGCCCGAATCAGGCACGGCCAAGCTCAGATTCATTTTGACAATCCAAGATGACCTCACGAAATTTTCAGCAGGCTATCCTATCCGAAATGCTACGGCTGAAGAAACCGCTGAATGTTTAATCCACTTCATATCTCAGTTTGGTATCCCTAAGACCATTCTTACAGATCAGGGAACCAATTTCACAGCGGAACTCTTTAAACAAACCTGTGCCTTTTTGAAAATCAAACAGTTATGGTCCAGCCCCTATCACCCACAAACTCAAGGTGCTTTAGAGAGAAGTCATGCGACTCTGAAAGAATATTTAAAATCTTTCGTCGATGACAACCAAAATGACTGGCCGCGATACGTTTACACGGCAATGTTAACCTATAATACCACAGTCCATTGCCCCACAAATTATACACCATATGAATTATTATTCGGTTGCAAACCATTTATACCCACTTCTGTTTATGATACAGCATTAGAACCTACATATCCTAGTTATGTCCGTATACTCCAACAAAGAATGAAACTCTCTAGAGAGAAAGCCGTAGAAAACATCCTTAAATCTAAAATCACATCAAAAGACTATTATGATAGAAGAACTAGGCCTATGAAATACAAAACAGGCGATATGGTGTATATCAAACACCATCCGCGACAAAACAAAGCTCTGTCGCCTATCTGGAAAGGCCCACATAAAGTGATAAAAATTAATGGCAATAATACGTTGACCCTTCTTGTTAATCGCCGTCACGTCAAGTATCACTATGACGAATTAAAGCTGGCCGAAATAACAGATGTTTAGTGTTTATTTTTAATACTTTAGCTTAATCTAATAAACTTAGTTTTAAATAACATTAGTTAAATATTTTGTCTAATATATTTCAGAATGTCTACATTCCTGTCCCTTGCAACTTCTGATATCATTGAACAAGTCACTGAAAGCCCTGGCGTATACTTCGACCCAATAGGAATCATGAAACAGACTAGTGATCATATTCATTTACTTGTACCTATAGATATTACATATATAAAACCTCATATAGACAATATAAACAATGCATTAAAAACTTCTACGCTTTTGTGCCAACAAAATACAATACTTAAAGAATCTGAATGTACAAATATACTACAGCCTCTGGTTTTGCGACTTACCGATATTCTGAAAGACTTCAATGCCATATCTCATTTAACATCTGGGCGAGAAAAGAGATCCGCTTGGTTAGCAGGAGTTGGCTCTCTTTTCAAACAAGTCATTGGCACAATGGATGAAGACGATGCCATAAGATATAATAACGCCATTCAAACCCTAAATAATAATAATATTAAGCTTGCGTCCATTTTAAAGGATAATATTCTTGTAACAAGCACGGCTCTTTCCCGTTACAACAAAACTCTTGAAACTATAACCACAAACGAAGTCCGTTTGAATGACGCTATTATTAATCTATCTAGTACTTTCAGTAATCTGTCAATTATATCTGATAAGCTGTACATAAAATCAAAGATGAACGATGTCTATACTGAACTATCATCTTGTCTACTTACTCTGTCGTTTAAATTAGACGACCTTGTAAATGCAATGCTATTCGCTAAAACTAATACTCTTCACCCATCGGTCATGACACCAAATCAGTTGTATAATGAACTAATAAGTAACTTTAGAAGGTTACCTAATTATGAAGAACTGCCTATAAATTTAGATTTAGATACTATTCATGCTTTGATTGATATGTCAAAGTTATCATGTTATTTTGTAAACAATAAGTTAGTCTTTGTAATCAAAATTCCACTTGTACACTCTTTTGAATTAGATCTATTTAAGGCCATTTCAGTACCTATACCGCACAACATGGAAGAACCAAATTCCTATGCTATGATTATACCATCTTGTAATTATGTTGGCATTAGTAAAGATAAATTAACATACACTTGTATAAGTAATCTAAAATCCTGTACTGAACCCGCAAATAGAGTTTATATTTGTGACGATACGGACACACACTCAATTCAAGCAACACCAATCTGTGAAACTGATATACTTACAAAAATTGTTACAGAAATACCTAAGTACTGTCAAACTAAATTAATGTATGGTCAAATAGATATTTGGCAAGAATTGCAAGGAAACAGATGGATATTTGTCCAATCTGAACCTACTAAACTTTCTATTCAGTGTAAATCTGATTTAATAGAGTTCAAAATATTAGGTACAGGTGTACTTAATATTCGACCTAATTGTACGGCTTATTGTAGAAATAAACAACTGTTTGGAAAAAACAACATTGACATAAATGTTAAAACTATAGTTTCTGATTTTAATCTAATTAATGAAGCCTGTTGTAATCTAGAAAAGTTTAACATATCAAAGCCCAAATTGTTACCCTCTAAATTGTCAAACATAGACTTAGAAAAACTACCTAGCGTTATCAACAATCAAATATTGTCAGATGTTGATAAAATTATAAATAGTCGTAGTCCTAACCTAATTGAATATAGTTCTCACTATCCACTTTTGACTTACCTTATATTCATTCTAATTTTAATTTTTATTAGTTACAAACTTTGTAAGAAGTTTGGAAAATATTCTGGCTGCAAAACAAAACCTAAATTACAAAACGATGACACCTCAGATAACGATCCGGAACCCGAAACAATTCCTCTTCCAAGGTTAAGAATAAATTCGTAACTTTCCATGAAAACGGTAAAGTTCCTCTTAAAGGGGGGGTTGTTACATCCCTAGAATACACCCTTATGTGCCTAGTCAGCACCACATCATCATTTCTGTCTAGACTCAATGCATCGGTCAGGCAGTAGCGCTAGTTCGGGTTGAGACTCCTACCGGATAGGTCACCACACACACACAGTCAGAATATTGACCAAGTTTCCCTTTTTTTGTATTTTGTGACCTTAATTAAATATATATTCAAGTAACTTTCTTTAAATCGTTTTTTTTAAAAAGGGATTTCTAAAGTGTGTCCTAACAGCCCGCGTGAAGATCGGAAATTATCCCACAGGAACATACTACTGGGATAACAAGCAACCTGTATATCAATACAGGTTATAAACTATATGATTGCTAAATTCATCATCATCATCTAAATCCGTTCAGCCGTTTTTACATGATTGAGTAACAAACATCCAAACATCTAAATATCCAAACATCTAAACATACAAACTTTCACATTTATAATATTATATAGTAGGACTAACTAGTATTAACTAATTAATAATACTACTATTATAGATAGTAGGATTACTAATTATTATTACTTTTAGTTTTTCTCTCATTGATCCACGGAAGGCTGAAATGGAAGAATTAATTACAATGAAATATTTTAAGTAGCCGCTGGCAAATTTTTTTTTCTGGTGGCTAAGAAACCATCCAAGACACAAATATACTAATGTAAGTAGATAACTCTAGTTAATTAGATAGGCTTAGTAATCAGATTCATCAAGCATGCCAGTTTAAGTACATGTGAACACAAAGTGATGAGGTTTAGTTACCATGTTTCAAGCAGGTACAACATTTAAGTAGGAACCTTCTCATCATAACAGTGTACTGTTTATTACATGTGAGGAAAGCGTTTCGCTTTTCATGTTTAATTTTGCTTTATTTTACGAAAGTGCTAAATTCTACCTCCCTACTGTTCTAGTATATAAAAGGAAACTTTTTTGTTTATCAGAAAACCTATTCAATTTAGATGTCATAATTTCAGCCGAAAGACGTCCACTGGTGGACATAAGCCTCGTCCAAGCTCCGCCACTTCGACCGGTGCTGTGCTTCCCGCCTCTAGCGCATTCCAGTAGCCTTTATAAGGTTATCGCTCCATTTTATGGCAGGCAACGCTACGTCTCCGGAAGACGTACCGTTAGAAGGGCCGCAGTGACCACTCTAGAACCTTTCTTTTTGTCAGAATTTAGATGTGTCGTGATGTCATCTTTTACAAAAAAATACTAAAAAACATAAGAGTTTTGCACCGAAAATAATATGTTGTGAAATACTGTGCTGTGTACGAAAGTAAAAACATGAGGTTTCATTCATTTCGAATTTACTTAAAACGAGATCAAACAAATAAAAAGTACAAAGTTAAAAGGTGCCTACGTACACTATTAGACAAAAAAGCTTGTAACAAGGGTTTACGTAATATTAACTTCATTTTAATACATAATGTTAATATATTTTCAGTTATATTAAAAAAATATTCAGCTAACAAAGTTAACACCACACAACCTCAAAATGGTATAATATCAAGACAATGGATCTCAGTAAAGCGGAAAATTGCTTGAATATAATAGTGTTATGAGATTTAAATCTCTTCGCGTTGCGTCCGCAGTCATAGTTAGCGACTTCTCTTCCCGCCTTCAAAGAAGTACTTGCCTTTAAAACAGTCACAGTTTTGCGTTACCGTCTCTCCGGCACTCTTTTGCTTTGTCGCGAGACCGGGCAATGCGGCTTTTGATATGCTAATCTTGCTCAACGGTCATATCCCTTTGTTTGAGCGTAATTGTGGCTCGACCTCATTTTAGTGCTTATTATAGATGAAAACTTTCAAACTGCACTCAGCTGTAATGAAGGGGATCAGAGGGATACTTAAGGGTAGAAATTGATGTCAAAGAAGGAAACACAAAATAATAATCAATTCCAACTATGTTTGACAAATGAACCAACCTGTGTCTTTATGAATTATTAAAAACTAGAATAAATAATAAAAGAAAGAACTAAAAATTAGTTATCATTTAATGCATACTCTGATCGATTTTAATATTCAATCCGGTTTGTGCAGTTAGTACCAATTGTAAAGGAGGCATACATTGTTTCGATGTGTGTTACTAATTCCTGGTAGTAGATTTGTGAAGGCTTGCAAAGGCTTGTAATATAATATTACTATAGTTTAATAAGTCAGCTACAAATCTGTCCAACATTGCATGAGTCCTCAAGTCACACGACGAACCAATAAATCCTTGCCAACAAAAATATTTCAAAGCATAAATCTCACAGAGCTGGTCCAAGATTGAGGTATTTACTAAATTATAGTAGGAGGCCATTAAAGGTCCCTTTTTTATATCATAAATTTGAGTGAAATTAGCAAGGCTGCTTTTCAAAACAATGAAGCTTTTGCGTACTAATGAACATAAATTATAATTTGCATTGAAGAAAGTGAGGCATTTGATAATTAGAATAACGTGATAATGTTTCAATAAGATACTTCTCAACTTTCCATTATTAGTATTGTTTAAAATTCTTGCACTGATCGAGATCTCTGGAAACTTCAGTAACAGTACGTCAACTGGTCACGTGGGTTACAGTTTTCACGCCGTAACACTAGTAGCTGTGTAATACTTCTATGCAACAATCAACGATCATAATATTGTGTACTAGCTTTTGCGCGCGGCTCCACTCAGGTGGATGTCGGTTATCGCGTAAAAAGTAGCCTATCTCCTTATCCATATTCCAGTTTATATCTCTGCCAAATTTCATGACGATCGGTTTTGCGATTGAGGCGTGAAAGCGTAACAGACAGACAGACAGACACAGTTACTTTCGCATTTATCATATTGTTAGTAGGGATTAGTAGGTATCATCCAGGGCTCAGGTGGTGGGAGGTGACAGCCCAACGGTAGGAACATGTATAAGATCAGCTTCATTTATTTGCCTTTCAATTTTAATTCCAACAATGTATGATTTAAAAGAGAAATCATTGTGTATACGTTGTGATTACTGTTGGATTGAATCGATTCATTATAATGGTAAACACGGGAAATCAAACCGAAAAAGTGTTTGAGTTGTAGTTCATAGCTGAGGAAAGTTCTAATTATTTGTTTTATGATCCCTTGCAGTTAGGTATATTTTGCCAAACATCTTCACAATTTTAAATTGTAAATAGGTTTCAATTACATATTTCAATTCCATCTTGGCCAAGTTTTAACAAAAAAATGCGCATTGCCGCTAAAGCAAAAAGGAAAATTTATAGATAAAATGGTGATTAAATATATTTTTTGAGAAAATGCTGCCAGTGTTTTGGAATTAATCTAAAAACTTTATATGGGAACTTTTGTTGTAGTTTGTGTAGATAAAAGTACACAGTTTATGAGTAATCTTTCTTAATCTTAGAGCTTAGAATTTCGTTGAAAGCCGGTTGTTGTGATGCACAGCTATATTAGTAATTATTCAACGCCGTTTTGTCCTTATCTGATACCACATTCACATACAATGTGCTGCGACGATTATCGATGTTACAAGTAATAGTTACAAGTAATAACATTTTGAAATATGTTTCACATACTGAGCTTCACTTTAGTCATTTTATTTATCAACAGTTCCGGTACCCACGAGACTACCACCTGAAACTTTAAACAAGTTTATAATTAAGGTAAAAAAATGCGGGAACGTATTAACGTACTTATTTTTATAGCAGAATACGTCCCCGCATTTTCAAAATCGGATGCAATTTTAAATATTTATTGCATTTATATTCAACGAAATATAGCCATTCTGTGCTGGACCCAACCAATTACCAAGTAGTACAAACAGCCTGAAACTAAACCACAGAATTCATGACTCACCCTACATTTTACGACTACCCGCAACTTCAGAATTAGTCGGAAATGAAACTCACGCTTGACCGCACAGACGGAGCGTTTATTAATACGGACTGCGGATGTCTGTACAGAAACATGCCAAGTGATAAATCTTGAATGAATTAGAACTTTCCTAAATTAACGTTCGAAGAAGATTGCAGAGTATTTACATTGTTGGGATGTTGTAATTGCTCTGACGTGCCAGAATAATTACGTCACCGAAGACATTTATAACTTTTTTTACAAAACTGCTTAATTTCTTTCCATTGTTATCAAATGTCTTATAATATAATTGCGTAAAACACTGCAGACAAAAATTCTTAAATCAACAGTGAGTCCTATATGTTTTTGCCTATTTTGATACTATTAAGAGGCCAAATTTGTATTTGAGGAAGGGGTAACGGCTGGACCGATTTTGATATATCAAGCAGGCGAAACCGTGAGCAGAACCTTGTAAGTAGTAAGGAACTTGTTTTACCACATTCTGTTGCTAGTTATGTAATCATCGACCTGTTTTTATTGAACCACAGTTTTCAGATTCCAACACAGAGGCTAAAAGAAACAGGCTACAATGGTGTGAATAGAATTATCTACACAACTGTAGCAGCTGGAATTAAGTTCTCAAGAGCTTCTTAGTAGTTCAAACTCACTATTTGAATTCTATATTCTTAGTATGTTTTTCTCACGAAAACCTGCCTCATTGCCTATCCACTAGTTTTATTATGTACACGTATGTACGTTATGTACACGTGTAACGTGATTATGAAATCAAAGTATATAGGCGTGGTGAAGGCCTAGTGGTTAAGGCCTGGCCTCTCTGCACGAGGTTGTGTGTTCCAATCCTGGCTAAGACTAATGTAACTTTTTTCAATTTATAAGAATTTTCTGAGTTTATCTTGGACATTACTAACATGGGTGAAGGAAAACATACTGTCTCAAATCGCCACCCCGTCTTGAGCAAGTGTGGTGATCAATACCTGTACCTTGTCTGTATGAGAAGAGACCTGTGCCTTGCAGTGGGGCCGTAAAAGGTAGGTATTATAATGTAATCAATATTGCTACCAACAATGTAGGTATAATTCTTCTTCTGTAGGTTGTGGTGTAGGTAACAGAGAATGCAAACAATGGTAGTAATAATCATCATGATTATAATTAGATCAGTGTCTTCTTGTTGCTATTCCAAGAACATTTATGTGTAGGTATGTAATTAACACTAAAGTGGGCAGAATCCTTTCAGGTGGTTAAATTTAATAGTAAATGTGTTGGCGATTGCCGTGCTTTCTTTACAAAGTAAAGAGTGACATCAGCAGAGCGGCCTGGTGGCCTCCAACAGACGAGGTGCTTGCGCTGCAGTATCCCGAGCCGGACGTAAACATCCATAAGACAGGGTCAAAATTCAGCATGGGAACATAAACAAGAGCAGCATTCCCACCAGTGTTTTATAGAGACTAGGAGGGACTTCTTGGCAGACCGCTGTAAGAGGCAGTCGTTTCCGTTTCATGTATTAAATATTTCCCTTGTCATCCTGTATCTTTGTTATATAGTTCGAAGTTATTATATTGTTAAAAGTACAAAGTGGTTTCAATTAATAGTTGGTGATCTAAATACCTATATAGTTAACATCAGAAGTGACACGCGAAACCCACCCACAGCTATGGGTAAATAATGTAAACATAATAAACCCCTAAAACAAAAAATACGCACACGTTCAAGCTCAAGTTCTAGCAGCAGTTATAGTAGTGCCAGGACCCGGCACCTCCGCCAAAACAAAGGAAACAGGTATCATGTAAGGCTGATACCTCAACAGTGAGTACAAATCATACTTTGAATAACATTAGACCCGAGTTCGATCCGGTGACAGACGATGTGACGGACGCTTGGCTTATTCGTTGTCAACCTCTTAACAAACTAAAGGGTTCACAAATGTGTACTTGTGTAGTATGACTCAATGTTACGATCGGATAGTTATTGGCCTACGTGGAAGTGGATGGACTGGTCACGTAAGTTGGCTTCCAGTTTTCAAATCTGTCGGAATATGTACGATCTATTAAATGATATTATTAAAAAAAAGCCGTTAGAAAATCAGTCGCTTTACGAGTTCTATTTTGAACAAAAATGTGAAATAGATCGTTTAAGGTGAATCTAGTCGACCTTTTTTTTCATGCAAACTTCGGGAGTGTATTGCTCCACTGTTCGACAATGTGCATCAGTGATTAAACATGATATAGTTTTATCTCATTATTATTAATATTGTCTTTACGGAAACAGAATACTAAGATGAAAGGCCATTGAGGGGTTGGGAGCCAATAAAGATTAGTTTTAAGTAATAAAAGAAGTGTAGAATCTTCAAAACCAACGCAGTACCTACAAAGATCAATTATTGAAAAATTTAATAAACTGTATTGATAGAGAATTTATGCAGTGGTTTTCTCATAGAGCCCGATCTTCCGAAGGACTTTTCTTAATTTTTTTACGCAACTAGGTTTCGGAACAAGATATATTTCTATTAACGTCGGCAATATAGGAGACAGTGTGGTATTGGCGCAGCAATTGAAGCGAATAATTTTGTGACATGCGACGGTTTAACTAGTTTCCTACCTGGTCGAACGTTTACATGAAAAATCGCGAAACAGATAGGCGCAAACACACGCGATGGTCAGAAAAACTGATGAGGCAGAATCAGATGTCAGCGACTGGTGTCCTCAGCGAATTTAGTGGGTCCAACTACTTCTGCCAGCGAGGACTAAGACGATTAAGGCGGAGATTTATGGAAAACGCTCAAAAAGGTGGTTTTTTTTAAAGCTGTGTATCTCTTTAACCGTAAACAGTTTTGAAAGCAAAAAATTATATGATATATTCAAGTCTTTTTTGCATACAGTGATGGAACTCAAAACATAATTAAAAATACTTTAATGCATCAAAAAAATCATCACAGTCACCTCTTAATTATCTTTAAAATCGGTTTATCCCTTCAATAACAGTTATAAACATAGTTAAAAATATACCATAAAATGTCAAATGCCAGACTGCATCCAGTGATGGATTATTTATTATTAAATAGTTAATATCTAAATTTATACGATTTTATTTGCAGTTTTACGACATACGTTTGCTCATTTGTTATTCGAATTTGTTACAACAGATTTTAATCCGTAACAGATTGCAATAAAAACTATTATCGCTCATAATGACAATATTTAAGGTTACCAGGGCCTTAAGACGAGGATTAAGACGTGGACCAGGCCCAGGGTTGGAAACAGATTAAGTGTTATTTATGCGACGGTAACCATAAACGAAATCAGTGTGATACAAATAAATGTGATTATTGTGGCAAGCGAGGTCATTTAGAATCGACATGTTACCATAAAAGAATGCGGTAAAACCAAATTTAAAAATAACAAAAAGTCTTTCAACCCCTGACCTGCGAAATAAATTTGTGAAAATATTATGTAAGATATTGAATGGAAAGCATTATGCTGGCTGCGCTAGTTTTGTTTCAAGGTTTTTCAAAAGAAAGTTCTAAGTTTACAAACTGTTGTACAAAGGTTACAACCTACAAGATTATCAGCTGATCTAAAAGTCGATTCGATGTCTGACTCAGGTTGATTGACTGATATACTCGCGAGTGGGTGACAGATTTTAATTTGACTATGCGAATACATTTACAGAATTTTGTAACACAATTAGTAATTTCGAGTTCGGTAGCCGTTCCCATCAGAATGAATTATGAACACTTTAAAAATATATATATGATGACGCTGTGGCGTCAAATATCGAAGAACTAGGAAAGTTAAACGGCCACGAAATGATAGTTAACATATAGTTCTCCAAATCTTTAGGGAGGGAAAACGGGCTTACGTAGAATTTTCAAAAAAATCATTTTTTAAAAATGAAGCCGCTCGTTTGAACTGGAGTTATTGACGATTGTTAGTTCACTTAGGAAGTTCCGATTATACCTAACCTGATCATATTTTAAAATAGTGCCCGATTGCAACGCCGTACGTTACGCATTAACAAAAAAATGGAGATTATTCCTCGGATCGCGCGTTGGGTTTTATCCGAGAATTCTCATTTGATAACGTTCACCGAGAAAGCACCTAAATGAAACACATACACGCTTTGAGTCGACGCGTAAGTCGTAACCCAAATCACTCCGAAAAAAAAAACAGACTCCGAGATTATAATGTCAAAACGGAAGCGGATTGGTTACTTTTGGTACAACAACTACAAGATTCCAAGTCACAACGTAATAGAACAATTATAGAATCAGGAGAGGCCGATGCTAATCACATCTTTTTACAATATGGAAGTAAATAAATTAATAAATGAATAAATGAAGATGTTTAAAAAAATATATATGTAGTCTTCGGTTGCAAAGTTTACACAAAAGAACAACCCGAGGTTGGTGGAGTTAAATGTAACCATGAAGACCTCGGACGGTTGATAAAACTATAGAACGAGTAAGCCATCCGTAATGTTTTCCTAGAACGCGACATAACATATAGAAATACAGTTTAAACTCTATATAACGACACTGAAGGGACTGAGCATTTTTTGGCGTTATTGAGAGTTGTCGTTAAATGGAGAGAAGAGAAATTTGTATTAGAAAAATAAAAAGTTTATTTCAGACTAGTGTTAGTAATTACATTAAAAGTTTGTGAGCAACTTAGAATATGATAACGTATAGTTAATCCATGACTCCTATCAACAACAGTCTACACGTGGAAGCAATCCCAAATTGTAAACAAAAGAACGATTTCTTAGAAAGTTCGACAAGTATGATGCCGACAGTCGAGTTTATTACGGGCTAGGATAATAAAGTGACAAAGAACGTACACAGCTATTTAATTGTTGTCGTTAATGAGAGTGGGTGTAATGCTATACAGAGTGTATCATTGTATGGAAGACAAACGAAATCAACCAAAGTCAAGTGATTTCGACGCTTTATAGTTTGTCGTCAAATCGAGTGACGGTACATGGCATTTACATTGTATATTTAAAATTGCATCTATTTTAATAGCCAGATAGAGCGTTTAAAAAACAAAGACTACTCTAGAAGCACTAAGAACAGTAGGTGCTAATATATAGGAGATAGTGATAGTTTGGATCTGGAGATTGGCAACGGGTATAGGTTGGATGTAACTGAATTACGTGAGAGGACAGAGATAAATAATAAGTCCAGTGCAAAATCACCAAAACAGCGATTTGATAGAAACCGTACAAAAGCACGAGCTACGTCGAAGGAAATCTGGTACTCATTAAAATACTAAACCAGAACAATGGCGGGCAAAGTAGGAAGTTGTTACCGGTTAATGTTGCCCCTTTCATGTGAATAAGGTATTGGGGAATGATATATATGAGGTAACGGGTGTAAAAGGCATTCAAAGGAGCACTAAAAGTGCACAGGCTTAACCACTGCCCAGACTATGAAACCATTGATAATATAATTGACGATTGGGACATGAAATATACATACGTTCTAACTTAAAGCATTTCTGCCCGTGTTGGCGACGGTAATTTAAAATGTATCGTAGGCGTATGTGCGAGTCAAGATAAAATGTTTCAAGGAATTATAAATGTTCTATTTCGTAAATTACATATTAAAGGCCGAGTGGTAGGTTCAAATGGAGAACTAATTTGGAACGCTCAAGTGGGGAAGGCGCTTTGAGTGCAAGTGGTTCTGGGACGAACTTGGTACGCTTAAGTGAGGCTAAAGGCCCTTTGAGTGCAAGTGGTTCTGGGATGAACTTGGTACGCTTAAGTGCCGCTAGAGGCCCTCTGAGTGCAAGTGGTTCCGGGACGAACTTGGTACGCTTAAGTGAGGCTAAAGGCCCTTTGAGTGCAAGTGGTTCTGGGACGAATTTGGTATGCTTAAGTGTGGCTACATGCCCTTTAAGCGCAAATGACAATAAGACGAACTTGGTACTCTTAAGTGAGGCTATAGTGCTATAGGCTTAAGTGCAAGTGGTCTTATCGATCTTTGAATGTGTGTTGCTTTAAGTACTCATGACTTGTTGTAATTGAAGCCTACCCTCGGATAGACTGATGAAATAATGTGTAATGAAATATGGCAGTTATAATCCTTAACATTCGATAGACACCAATTCATGTGTAACACGCAAACTTATAAATTATCAATAATTTGTGTTTCAGCACTTTATCTGAACTCGTGGGGTACCTGGTGGGACAGGCACCTCGCAGGACGGCCGTGTTGGCGATTGCCGTGCTTTCTTTACAAAGTAAAGAGTGACATCAGCAGAGCGGCCTGGTGGCCTCCAACAGACGAGGTGCTTGCGCTGCAGTATCCCGAGCCGGACGTAAACATCCATAAGACAGGGTCAAAATTCAGCATGGGAACATAAACAAGAGCAGCATTCCCACCAGTGTTTTATAGAGACTAGGAGGAACTTCTTGGCAGACCGCTGTAAGAGGCAGTCGTTTCTGGTTCATATATTAAATATTGTATCTTTATTATATAGTTCGAAGTTATTATATTGTTAAAAGTACAAAGTGGTTTCAATGAATAGTTGGTGATCTAAATACCTATAAAGTTAACATTTTATATGTGAACTCAACTAACATTGTACTACTATTACGCATACCCCGAAATGGAAAACTGAAATAGATTTTCACTAGTAACTCGAGGGACATAAAAGGAGGACAAAAAAAATACTCAGGGAAATAGCCAACACAGGTTGGCCATCTATTCAGATTTCACAAGAATTTATTCCTAGCAGATGCTGCAGTACTAACTACACTATCCGGTGTTAGAAGGGTCCTTTTTCCAAATCCCAGTGATCGATGACATGTGAGGTATTATTTTACGTTTGATAATTTTACGAACCGTGTGGCGTGCAATAATCCTATGGCTTTCCCGAAAACAGTTGATGGAGAAATATTACCACATTTCGAATAAAGATTTCTTGTTTCTTTAGGTAGATTCAAAGTAGTGGGAATCATTTCACTCAGTAGAGGGAATTGTCAAACGGATGCGTAGATTATTATTGTAGACATTTTACATATTATTGTAGGCATAAAATTGATCCAACTAGTCCAAAAACGAAAAATTGTGAATTACAATAAAAAACGCAAATGAAAGAAGAACACCCGCTTTCATTTTGGGCACGCCACGATCGCGGCGGTAAGTCCCCTCTTTGAGGAGTGGTTTGAGAGGCGGCATGGCGTCCTCACCTTCCGCCTGACACAGGTCCTCACCGGACACGGTTGTTTCGGGAGGTTCCTGTTTCGGATAGGGCGGGAGGAAACGCCCGGGTGTTTCCATTGCGAAGATCACCCTGAGGCCACGGTGGAGCATACGGTGGAGGTCTGCCCGGCTTGGGCGGAGCATCGCCGTGTCCTCGTGGAGGTGATCGGCGGCGGCGATCTCTCGCGTCCGACCCTGGTCCAGGCCATGGTACGGAGCGAGAGGGCATGGCTAGCAGTCGCCTCCTTCAGCGAAGCAGTTATGCTCGCAAAGAGGGAGGCGGCGCACGTGAGGGAGATGCAATACATGCGCCCTCACAGCCGTGGCCTTCGCAGGAGACGCCCTGGGCGTCGGGAATCCCAGGCTGATTCCCGGCCACCGTAGGCGCGGGCTTGCGGACGGCGAGTAATGGGTAGCTCGCTGTCCGGTAAGGACCAAGCCCGGGTCGACGGCGCGATGTGTTCCACGCGCGCCTCAAAGAGATGTCATCAGCAACTGATGGGGCCCGCAAGGGCCGATGCCTGCCTGGGGTGCGGGTTGTTCGAAAGAGATACCGCGGCCCCTGGCATACAGGCAAGTGAGGGAACACGGGTGGGTTTTAGTCAGTAAAAGTCTGACACACCCTCCCGCTCCACCCAGAGCGGGAGAAGTTATTTGATGATTTCCCACCCAGAAAAAAAAAAAAAAACACCCGCTTTCATTTCGACTGCTAGAGGAAATATAATAAAAAATATGATTACCAATAGGTAATCTAATTTTTTTTTGTATGAGCTTAGAGAAACAAGATAAAATATTAATTCAATATTGAATTTCAAAATGCACAATGTAGTACAATGTAAGGTAGATGTTAAGTTGTCGCGTCGGTGTCCACGAGAAAAGAGAATGAAGGCCACAGTGCAATATGCCAAGCAAGGCGCACTTTGCTTTCTTCGCAGTTGTCAACTTCACGACGGTTCTCGAACGCCATCTATTTATTGCCTTACACTATATTTTACAGTTTTACAAAGCAATCCCCAACTTCAATAGCATTGTATTATATTACACACACTTAGTTATTACCAGCGTTATTCGTCTCACTCGGTATTCTTACTTGCAGATTTTTTTTCACATTAGTGAAGCATTATTTTCTTCATAGCAGCCGCTTCTGTGGTTTCGCATATTATGAAAGACTCAAATAAGTCAATGGAGCAATGGTGTTTAAGATTGTATGCAATTGTGATACATAATAAAACTGTAGGTTACCTACATTAATTACACAGCTCTTAAAATGTTTGCAAATGAAGTAGTGCGCGATCGTGGCACTCGTCTCGTAGCTAAATGAATGAGCTCATTCTGTTTTATCAGCAAACTATGAATTGACCTCTGAAACTAGCAAGCTACGATGATATCTACTACATATTTTCAATTCATAAGATCAAGCGATAGAAATAAATCATCAGTCGTTGAAGTTTGCAAACAACATGTTAATTAACAACTCTCCCAATTATCTTGTATATTCCAACTGTTATATTTTAATTTTCCCTAAGTTGTTTCATTATTAAATTTATTTAGGAAGAAATTGACGGCGGTCGCTTTTAAAATAATGATGACAAATTTTGCTTCACCCACTCATGATGAGTTGTAATAAGTGTTTCACCCACATATAGAGTATCTAAGCAAGCATCTCAAAACGTTCCCGCACCGCTATTACTCTTTATTATGAAAAGAAAAATTGTGACACGTTCATTCCTTATAAAATAAAATGTAGCTAGTACACTTTTAGGACTGATATGAGCGATTATAACTTCGCATTTTTTTACAGATATTCATTAGAAAAAGATTTGACCCTTATTTATTTATTTATTTATTTAAACTTCTCGCACATAAAAAGGTACAAAGGCGGACTTAATGCCTTAGGCATTCTCTACCAGTCAACCAAGGGTGGTGAAGAGATTAGATGGCAGGTGCTTAGGTTGAGAGGAACAACGACTACAAAGTATATCATAATGAATAATAAATAAGATTGGTTCATAAATAGGTTATAAACTAATAATACACATACAAGCATACATATCTACTATAATAAATACATATAATATATATATATATATACATATAAATACATATATATTCTCAAGGGAATGAGGAGTTTAGATGATTCTAACCCTATTCGTTATGAAAATACCTCTGCAATTTCCGCTTAAATGCATACCGACTGGTGGCCGTCCTGATATCGAGAGGAAGCGCATTCCAAAGAAGAATGGACTGAATATGAAAGGAAGAATGAACAAAGTCAGAAGTATGAGAAGGACAGCGTAGAAGAAGATTGTTAGAGGAACGTAGATTCTTAGTGTGAGAAGAACATAGATATTGGAAATGAGACACAAGATAAGATGGAGGTGTGGGAGAGTTGAGAAAGGAGAAAACCGTAGTCAAAGCGCGCAAACTTCTTCTTTGGCGAATAGACATCCATTTGAGCTCAGACCTATAGCTCGACACATGGTCATATTTCCTAAGATTAAAAATGAACCGGATACAATTATTGAGCAGTCTGTCGAGCTTATCCAGCAAAACCGCATTCAAATCGAAGTAGCACACGTCACCATAGTCGATCACAGGGAAAATCAAAGTCTGCACAAGCATGGTCTTCGTCTTAGCGGGCAAAAAGTTCCTCAGACGATACAGAGATCGCAGAGTACCGTTGACTCTTTGACTAACACCAGAAACCTGGCGTTGCCAGCTCAGTGTCGAGTCAAGATGCAAACCGAGATCTTTAACAGTAGGGGTAATGGGTATGACGGTACCATTGAAAATAAGTGGAGGAAGAGAGCTAAGCGTCACCCTACCCATCATGCGTAAGCTTCCAATTACAATGGCCTGACACTTTGAGGGGTTTACTGACACCCCAAAACTATCAGACCACTTTTTGATTGCTTCCAAGTCTCGGTTTACATCTGCTATAGCGTCTGATAAACCTTCTACCCGCTCAGATGTATAAAGTTGAAGATCATCAGCATAAAGATGATACGAACACCGAAGACAGTGAGTTATAAAATTAATGAAGATGGAGAATAACAATGGAGAAAGAATACCGCCTTGCGGAACACCAGCATCCAGATCACGCCAACTCGACGAATTCTCATCAACGCGAACCGACTGCTGACGTCCCCGAAGATAAGAAGAGAACCATTCCAGAGCCTCGGGCGAAACCATAAGATGAGAGAGGATAGTTAGAAGAATATCGTGGCTGACGGCGTTAAAGGCATTAGAGAAATCAATTAATACCAAAACGGTAACCTTGGTATCCTCCATGGCCTCTCTAATGTCACCAGTCACTTTAAGGAGAGCGGAGGATGTACTGTGCCCAGGCCTGAAACCAGACTGATAAGTGCTAACAAGGTTGTTCCGGTGAACAAACCTCGTAAACTGCTCGTGAACGCAGTCCTCAAGCACTTTAGACAGGAATGGGAGAATGGAAATGGGGCGGAAGTGACTGGGTAGGGAGGGATTTGAAATTTTAGGGAGTGGGCGGACATAAGCCATACGCCACAGGGATGGGAATTGTCCGGAATCAAGAGAAAAGTTGATAATGTGGGTAATTGGAGGGAGAAGGCTATCCAGGATCCAAACGACCATACTACGACTGATGTCGTCACAGCCCACAGCCTTGGATTTTATGGAAAGGATGATCTTTTTGATTTCGTCCAAGGTGACTGGAACGAAGTGAAATGGTTCTATGATGGGACTACCTAGGCCAGTAATGAAATCAACCGTCTGGGATAACATTTGGGAATCCAAATGACACGTGGTTGTGAAGTGAAGGTTGATATCATCAAGGCCAATGGTATTAGGAAAATCCACATGACGTGGCCTGCCAATACCAAGAGTACCAAGGAACTTCCAGATATCAGCAGGTGAAGAAGAAGATATGTTCTCGAGAATATGGCGGCGTTTAGCGTTGCGTATCATCTGATTACACCGATTTCTAGCCGCTTTGAAAAAGGTCCGATTTTCTTCACTGCGATCCCTCTTAAATTTACGAAAGGCCCGATCCCTGCGCCTCATCGCCATACGAACCCCTGTCGTCATCCAAGGAGCAGGCGGTCGCCGAAGTTTAATCTTCTTAACAGGAGCGTGTTTGTCGAAGAGTGCAAGAACCGTCCGATTAAAAATGTGCAGTTTTTCGTCTACAGCTGTCGCCGCTGCCAGGTGCTCCCAACAGAGGTCTGACGCATCTTGACGAAGCTTTTCAATGTCCATGCGAGCAAAACACCGCATGTGCAGAACTTTAGGGACAGGTTTAGGCGGTTTTAGGACATACGAGAGGTAAATGAGGTCATGATGGGAAAATCCAGGAGCGGGGCACTGACCATGAGAGGAAACAAGAGAGGGTGTGGATGTAAGGATTAAGTCGAGCCAAGTGTCTTCACCCGAGTTATTAAAATGGGTAGGTTGCAGTGAAAGAATATGGAGACTCACGGACTGAATGATGTGATGGAGTTTACGGGATCGAGGAGAGGGGTGAGCAAGGTCAGTGTTGAAATCGCCCATGATGACGCTATGTGCCCTACAGATTCCAGCGCCAATTCGAGGTTGGAGAAATAGTCAACGGCAGGTGAACAATAGACAACCCCAAGTAGGGTCTTGACGCCTTTGATGTGGACCTCCAAGAAGAGGTACTCAGCGGAAGCATGATATTGCGAGGGAGATGATGCAATGATTTTAAATGGGAAATCGCTACGGAGATAGATAGCTACACCACCCCCTCCCTTTCCAACTCGATCATTGTGGACGAGAGTGAAACCTGGGAGAGAGTAAGTGGTGGAGAGAAGATGAGGTTTGAGCCAACTCTCAGAAACCAGAACGGCATGGGTATTGGCGTAGGTAAAGGAGTCCAACAGATCACTGTAGTGACTTGGGACACTTTGCGCGTTTATATGGCAGACATTAAACAAATTACCTTTCTGTTGGCTGAAACACCGACGCACAAAGTCACCAAGGGTATCAGTCAAAGAGCTGAAACTAGCATTGGCGGATGAGCTAGAGGAATCAACGGCAGTGTAAAAAGAATCATCATCAGAAATCATAAAATACAAATAAAAATAATATAAATAACTACTAAATATGCAAATAAACTAACAGCTAAAATTGCTTTCGCTCTAGGTGCAACACCACTATCTGTGCACCACCCACCAGCAGCACCAGCATTATAGTTGTACAAGGATCCTTTGGAGCATGTCAAGATTGGAACTAAGGCGTTTTGTTGTTCAAATTGACATAGTTATACACGCATCAAAAGATCCATGCAGTACTGTACAGTAGCAGCAATAACAAAAAGAAAACAAAAATAAACAATAAAAATAGAGAAACAGACAAAGAACAAAACGAAACATGACAAAGTTACATTAACAGAAACGGAACGCAATTTACGAAACACATTAAAAATAATATAGCATGGAAGGGACGTCAAAAAACTGTCAGATTGACATGTGACAGTAACAAATAAAACACTTTTTTACCAACACAAACAATATGCAAATTATCAACAAAATGTGATTAAAGTGGGTTTGAGGTGAAAATAATAAATAGTAAGCAGGTAGATGTGTACTATAACTAAAATAATTACCTGGTTTGACGTCCCAAACACAAAAAAAAACGAAAAGTTTGATAAACATTGCTAAGCTGCAAACACTTTGATTTTACGCGCGCACTCCACTACCAGGCTTGCTTCCAGTTCCAGCAGAAGATTCTCCAGTCTTTTTAGGATACTTAACCAACAATGGGTTGAGTTCCCCTAAGGAACAAATCTTGTGCCGTGTTCCATCAGGGGATCTGATGACAATGACCCCGTCCTGAGTCCAGCATGCCGGCATCCCGAAGTGAATGCGCGCCCTGGTGAATACTGTTTGCCTAGACCTGGTCAAGAACTCCTTGACTGTGACCGTGGAGCCCTTTAATGCAGACTTAGCCTTCCAAACAGTAGATTTCAGATCAACATTGGAGAACCTTACCAATATTGGTCTGCTAGTAGATGGTCCTTTGCTAGATGTCCCAAGTCTGTGACACACTTTGATGGATGATGCAGTGATGTCAAGCAGTTCTAGTTTTTTCTTCAGAACATCTAATACAAGGGCCTTGCAATCCTCCTTATCGGCTTCAGCAAACCCAGTGAAGATGAGAGCTTTTCGACGAGATCGAGTCTCCAATCCATCAACCACTCTAGAGCACTCCAAGATCTGCTTCCTGAGGAGTCCCAAGACACCAAACATTAGCTCACGAAATGACCGGAACTCTTCAGCAATCTTTGCAACGGTGTCCTTTGCGGGTCCTGCACATTGAATCTGTGCCTCAAGCTCGCCCATCTTTTTAAGGAAGCACTCCTCGAGGTTCTTCTGTGCCGATTGGATATCATCCAGTTGAGATGACATGGTGAAGAGTGTAGAACTTACAGTGACTATGAGTACTAGTGAGACGCTGGCAGGTGGTGTAGTTTTAAATGTTTGTGTTACATGGATTGTTTCACCAATGTAAGTGCTGCTTATTTAGCAGTTTATGCACTAAATAATTAAGTAGAAAGCAAGTAGAATACTTAATAATAATTTTAATTGAAATAGAGTTACGAAGTTGTGTCTTAACTTTTTCTACACCTACCCTCGAAAAAAACCCTTTATTTACATATACGACCCTTATTTATATCTTTAATTACAGTTTCTTTGTCTTAAATCCTTTGGGTCGACGGACAATATATAGGTTTTCACACAGAATAGCAGATAAACCGAAGATAAGGACCACGAACTCTAGGCTTCGAAACGAAAATCTGCCAAAAAATCGGGATCGAAATTGGAAAAAACAGTCGAGTTAGTTTGAAACCAGCTTTTCCTGCCCTTGTTAGCCAAATCGCAGTTATGTAACCAATGCAATGGTGGGTTGACACATAATCAAAAGACCTTGCATCAAATTTCGAATTCTGAAGAAAATTGTTTTCGAGCCCAGCAAGATAAAGGTTTCGTCACACCTCAAGGATTTTCTAAAAACAAATCTTTTTCTGAAAAATACAAAGCAAAATTACTACAAACAGATCATGATAATAAAAAAGTAGTTTCGTAAATAAACACCGCTTTTACCCGAATCCTGTAAATATTCATGAACCAAGAAGAGGATTTGCATCCATTTTGCTTGGAAAACTTATCAGATGATATCTTTGCGATAGGGTATGATACGATTATGATCGTCGGTCCATGTAAAATACTGCTATTTAGCTGCATCCGGTAAGACTGGCAGCCAACTCCAACATAGTTGGAAAAAGGCTAGGCAGATGATGATCTTTGCGATAGGGCTCAATTTTTCATCGAAATTGGAAAATAAAAATTTAAAAGTGCCAACCATTTGATTTGTTACACCAACCCTTTTTGTTAAATACTTGTCCAAACATGTAGTTGCAGGCATCTGTTAGAGTTTACTAAAAAGTTTTGCAATTTTAATTAACGATTAATGGAAGCAGGGAATTAAACTTTGCTACTTTACTGAACATTCCACTGCCTTGAGGTGCAATATTGTCTCGTTGGAAACGCAAATTTTACTTTAAATTTATTCTTATTTACTAAAAAAACATTAGATATTCATATTTAATTTATTTTCCTTTCCAGCATAGGCCTCTCCCAGACCATTCCACAGTGTTCAATATTAAGCTTTGTTCTTCTTACTAAATTAAAAGGAAATTGCTTACTATAGCCGCAAATTACGATTGACGGATCATACAAGATGCAGGATATTCCACATTATTCATTCATATCTCTAAAATACAAAAACAATTACTTAAACAACTTGTCATGAACATCGGTTTATTAGTAAATCCACGTTAAATAGTACGACATGAACACAACAAGGATAATTTCATTTATTCATTAGTGGGAGACGATTCTCCAGACGGTGTGACTTGAAGATGTCGTAGCAAGGCGCATGTAGGTATAAAGGCCTGAATTTTGTTTCGAGAAAATTAGATATCTTGGAGTCAAGACCGCGCCAAGTCTTGAATATGGTACATTTTGGTCCGTTGTACGTAATTAAATAATTATAACAAAGTAAACATTTTGGAATATTTTGTATTTTCACAATAAAATAACTGTTTGTTTTGCTTTTCTTATTTCATTTTATCAAGAATTGTGAATTCTTTACTGTAGTCTGAGATGAGAGCTCAATGCTCTCATCTTAGATTTGAGAATTGACAATCATCTTTCAAGTAATTTCCTAGTATTTCATCTGACAGATAGGGTACTAACCTAATAAGCCCATAAATATGTGCAATCCGTTGAATTTTTATAAATAACGTTTTGTCCACACCATCAACATAGATAAATTGAAGGAAAAACAATATGAGAAGTATGTAGTCAAACTGCAATGTTACCTCAGGGACACACGATGCAATGCTACCTGAGTATTGCTTCTTATAAACGGTTTTATGAAACTTCTCGCGTGAATTTTCATCATTTCAGTTTGAAAATATCTGTCTGGGGATCTTTGTTGTTCAGTGCTATGGAGAAAAGCAATACACTTCTATGTACACAGTTGCCACTCGAGTTTATAAGCTCAAATTTACTGACTTACCTTCAAGTCCTCTGGTATTAGCGGAAAAGGCTTCAATAATGTAACAAGTTTATTACAAGCATTACTGCAACACCCAAAGCTGTAAGCCATATTTTAATAAATTAAAACTCCTTACTTTACCTTCTCTATATATATGACCCTGGTATATTTGTATTTAAAAATAGCAACATTTTTCCAAAAACAAAAAATATTTATAACTTAAACACACGCCATAAAAATAGATTACATCTTCCACCCTCTCGGATAAAAATGTTTCACCATAGCCCATATTACATGGAAGTCAACATTTTTAACAAATTACGGGAACAAATAAAAGAAGAACCCATATTAAATAGATTTAACAGAAAATTAAAAGAATATCTAAAGCAAAAATGCTTTTACTCGGTCGCAGAATACTTAGAATTAAATATTAGAAAAAACTATAACTAAATAAATAAATAATTACAGACTATACTACAGTTATGTAATAATACACAAAAAAAACACAATGTAATGTACACATGAATGCTATAAATGGATTTCATTTGATTTGATTTACTTTTTCATTGTGCTCTTTGTACTGGTTTGTCGTAATTGACGTTCAATCTCATCCAAAAAAATAGTTCCGGTAGTGATTGGCTACAATTCTTTTTTCTTATTTCAACAACACAGGTAGTTTTCCCATAAGGAAAATAAATTTGAATATTACCAGTACCGGTGCTGCACGCGTGACCAACTTTACATACCAAGACGCCTTCGCACATCGGAAAGCACGCTAAGCCGTTGGTCCCAAATATCATTCGTAGATCTTTGACAGTCGTTAAGGGTCGTCAGAAACTCGAAAGTCTGATAACCTGCCTTGTCAAGGCGTATCGAATTACTCCGTAACTGGGTTGTGGAAGTGAGATAGGCAGTTACCTCTATGTAAAATAATGGCACTAAGCTGCATCCAGTTGGACTGGAAGCCCATTCCAACATAGTTCGGAAAAGTTTGGGCAGATCATGATTTAGGTTGAACAATATCTCTTCTGTTTTAGACTTGTTCTGTTTCCCCTGGTTTAGTTAGTGCGGCGTGTCAATGACGCAAGTGTTAACGGCTCTGAGATGCTCGAGGTGGCTGGAGATAGCAGAAACGGCACTTGCCACGGAAAAGCATTTGTAACACATGTTTTTAACTTTCATCTACTTAAAATGGTAAACATAAATGTTACTTTTTAAACACATAAGCTATAGAGAGTGTTTGTGTCGTGATTCATGCCTAAGAAGTAGCCTATGTAGTCTTCTTTTCGACATACTCAGGCCCAGGTAGGATAATTTCAGAGTAGCTCTTAACATCTTGAGTATCACAAAACAACATACTACCAAGACACATGTTTAATAACAGGGGTTGCCTCAAGGGAGTACACACAGTACTAGCAAGGTAATTTAGAAGTAAGCATTTGAAACATTAAGTAACGAGCCGCCGGGTCGGACTGACGAGTTAAGAGGCTCACGTGCTGACTTAGTGTTTATGTTAATGTTGTAAATTATAGTCCAAATGAGAATATGCGTATTTTACATTGTGAAACGTCGCTACGGCGTAGTAAGCCTACGCGGCCGCTACATGAGCTACGCTGTCGTAGCATAAACATAAATTACGTGCGTCGACGTCGTACCTAGAAGGGTGACCCAATATTTTGACAAATAGTCTTACGTTCAATGTAAATCTACTTAAATGTTTTTGTTGTTGTAATGTCGAAAGTGATATAAAAATAATCGAAAGAACATCTAACAACTTTTAGCTTTTAGCTTTTTAAAAATTGTTCGAATCTTTTTATATTATATCATCGCCAAGTCGAGTGCTGATTCGTTTGTAAATTCTCAGAGCACAGTTATACCTCTTGCCTAGAAACAATTCATGAAGATATCTTATAGCAAACAGAAAGATGAAATAACTTATTTAATAACTATTTCACCCAATTTCTATTTTTGCTGAATCTCCGCGTCAGTACATGTGTCCCAGTTTGTTGAAAAAGTTGTAATTTGATGTAAGTAATAAACTCAAACTCAAACTCATACTCAAAGCATTTATTTCAAATAAACCAATTACAGGCACTTTTGGATTGTCAAGGTCGGTGAGTTAGAAAGATGAAGCTAGTTGCCCATACCAAAGCGTAGGTACCTATGGAGAAAAACGGGCAAGAAACTCCATGGACACTCTTTTAGAATCATGATATTGTTACAAAAAGTTGGTTACATCATTATGTTGAAATTATCAATGTGAGAACGATGTAAAAAGACGTGCACATTCAAGCGTCCGTAATTAAAACAAAAATAAAATACCAATTCAGAAATTTAAAAAAGCCGTGGGAGCTAGGAGATGACCAGTCCCTACTGGCGGCGCCCGTTCACGAACATGACGTGTGGATCAGCACCATTCAGCTCAACCATTTTGAGACATAGATATTGAGACAGTAATTGTTCAACTGCCACGGATTTTGTGCGTTAGAAGGTATTGTAAACTTTCCGCTTAAGAAGGAGGCTTTGAATTTAAAAAAAACCTCAAGAAATACACTTATTTTGTTTAAAAAAGTTCGACCCTCCAAGTTTTAATACTATGGCACACGTACCTAATAATATAAATGCAGTTCCATTAAGGTGATATATTGAAAAACAATGTGCTTTTTTAAGCATTTATTATTATACAATGTAGTACTGCATACTATCGGCTAGACTAAAAATATTTCAATCGATATGAAAATGTCGCAATAGTAGAGGTGTAGTGAGTCTTATGATGCATCTTTTAGAAGCACTCAGTAAAAACTACAGTATGAATAAGAATGTAGTTTCTTTTAACTTGGCTATTACTGGCTCTTAATTGATATTTAGACATTAGTCATGTTTTGATGGAGGACGTCGCGAGAAATTACTTTGATAACGAGTCGCTCAATAACTCGCATTTCTTTTATTCACAATTGTTACAAATGTGAACCATTTTGATTATTTTAACGTCAGTCTCAATGCATTGTTTTCTTTGTTACTGGTGGCATCGTCAAATTTTTCACTCGCTTTTTGGACCAAGGTGGGCACGCAATTCGATAAAGTGCACGCGTGCCAAAGCCTTGTCGCCCGTGACATGGAACGTTCTCGGAAACGGAATACTTTCTACCCGTGATTAGACGAGGTTCAGTTGAAAATTGAACTGCGCGAAAAGTGATTTTTACTTTTGTAACTCATTGGATTTCTCCACTTTTCTTTCTACCTATACTCAGCCGACCAATATTAATCAAAGAACTGTGCTATGACTCGGAAAAATATACAATCCAAATGTATTGTTTTGTAAAAACACTACCTAATTGCAGTAAATCATCGATGAATGAATGGAACAAGAGAAACTAGCGAATTTAGATAAAAGCATGTTGTGTCGTTATCCGGGAATATGGTAGCAAGCACAAATATATATAATGTTACAGGAGATATACGAGGTTTCCTCACTACTAACTTGTTGTGTTTCAATCATTTACAAAATAATTCAGTAAAACTGAATTTTCAAACGTTTTGTCGCAAAAATGATTATGTGCACATAATAAATAGCATGCTGCCGACATCTACAGGGTTATTTGTAAAACACCGGTAACCTCTCAGGATTATATTACTAACATCATAAACAACAGCTTTTGTTCTACGACTTTTTACAAAAACATAATACATTTACCAAAAACAAACCTTAAATATTTCGTTGTCCTATGTAACACATTTCAACTCTGTATTTTGCTGTACCTACGTACATTGCTGCGCACTGTCCTCGTAGTAATACTTTTGGGTTAGTAACTCGCTACGCTACGGTTCCCGCCTTTTTACGCAAAAGCCAAATTATACCTACAATCGAACATTTGACATGGAAATAACCTTGATATTTCACGGTACCTATGCACTAAACACCGTAATGAAAACAAACTAACAATGACATCTCACATTTTCTGTAAAGTTACAACGGTATAGCACTTGATAAAAGTATTTTGTATACGTACGTTTGGGAATCGTATGGCGTATTGGCGACACGCTTCCGAAACATTGTCATCACACCTAGCTAGCATTCGCACCATTTCCGTGTACTCGACATTGGAATATTGATACGCCATCATGTAAAGATAATTACGTATACGTCTGCACAGCCGAATTTCACTACAAGGACCCGTAATGACGCGACGCAAGCGCATCAAAGCAAACGAATGACTGAAGGCCGCCCGTAAATAGGTCAAGTTCAAGCGCCCCCGCCGCCCCCTCCCCCGCTCCCCTCGCTATTGTCGGTACTACCTATCGCTTTCTTTTGCTTCGCATAGACTTCGTAACATTTAGAGCGTTGAATTTAAATATTTTTATTTTTGTATGTAAATCTGATGAATTAAAATATGATGAATTTTTAAAAGTCATAGAACAAAAGTTGTTGATTATGATGTTAGTAACGTAGTCCTGAGAGGTTACCGGTGTTTTACAAATAACCCTGTATACTGACGCCATACATCATGTGACGTCACGCCTGTAGTGTCGACTGAAACACTCCAGTAAGCCGTCTGTGTATTTTCACATAACGCTACGCTTTTCGTTTATTACTAAGTATTACTTTTGCGTTCTATTTATTCTTGCAGAAACATGTTAAGTTGTTGTGTCTTAAATGTAGACATTTTCCTCTAAGACTCGTGTGACAGTGTAAAGCTGTATTTATCTAAAAGGAGACAAAGATAAAGGAACTATTATTATAACGAACTAACGTTTTGCACAACTTAATGCTTATGTTCCGACATTTCGTAGTTTGCTACGAGGGTCCTCCTCATGTCTAGAATGTCGTCGAGATAATTCTTTGTATTTATTCACTAAACAATCTATCTGTCTAGCCTTTTCCCAATTATATTAGGTTCGGCTTCCAGTCTAACCAGATACAGCTGGATATTTATTCACAAAGCAAAATTCTGAAGTAATCTGGAATCTAAAGTAATAAAATGTTAATGAAACATGAACGAACATAAAGACTTCTCTACTGACTTTTGAATAAGTGTTCTATGAAAAATTAATGTAGCGTTAGCTTATAAGCCTTTTCAAAGATATTGCTTTGAACTCTCATGATAAGAACAATGTAAAACTTATAGGCAAAATATATTCTGAATTACTAATCTTCTAAAATTACAACGAAAACAATATGGAATAAATTATAAAGTATTTTGGCAGCAGCCATATTTACGCTAGCTGGGTAGTGCCAGCCGGTGGGGCGAAAGTACATCGGGATATCCGTCGGCGGTTACCCGGTTATTATGTACAAAGACCGGTGAACGGACCGAATTAACATAAACTCACATATGAGCTGAACCATTTAGGTTAGGTATTACATATTAAATAAATGTCTGAGTTGTTTAACCGCTATCGTCCAGCTGGTACGAGAAAAAACGACTTTCTAGTTACTTAAAGGATTTGTCTATAATTTCAGGCAAACGAAACGTTAGATAAAATCAATAAAGTTTATCAATATTTTAAAACATCTTCAGTTTTAGAATTCATCCTCCATTGACATGAAAATAAATCTATTTGTACTGAAATGCTTTTGAATACTAATTCTGTCACAACTTATAATTAGCAATTATGTCTCGTACTCCTGAGATATTTGATTACTCTAAGCTTTGTTGAGTTATTCACATTTTTCTTTTCGCCAAAAAAACGGTCGCGGAATAAACAAATAAGGCATGATACAAAGTTGTGGGTTTTTTTTTTTTTTTTCTGGGTGGGAAATCATCAAATAACTTCTCCCGCTCTGGGTGGAGCGGGAGGGCGTGTCAGACTTTTACTGACTAAAACCCACCCGTGTTCCCTCAGTTGCCTGTCTGCCAGGGGCGGCGGTATCTCTTTCGAACAACCCGCACCCCCGGCAGGCATCGGCCCTTGCGGGCCCCTCTGTTGCTGCTGACATCTCTTTGAGGCGCGCGTGGAACACAACGCGCCGTCGACCCGGACTTGGTCCTTACCGGACAGCGAGCTACCCATAACTCGCCGTCCGCAAGCCCGCGCCTACGGTGGCCGGGAATCAGCCTGGGATTCCCGAAGCCCAGAGCGTCTCTTGCGGAGGCTGGGGCCGTAACGGCGCATATACTGCCTCTCCCTCACGTGCGCTGCCTCCATCTTTGCGAGCATCACTACTTCGCAGAAGGAGGCGACGGCTACCCACGCACTCCAACCAGAGCCAGTTGTGAGAGATCGCCGCCGCCGATCGCCTCCACAAGGACACGGCGGCGGCGGTGCTCCGCTCAAGCCGGGCAGACCTCCACCGTATGCTCCACCGTGTCCTCAGGGCTTTATTTCATGGTCAATTGAATTATTAGGAGGTTGTAGAAATCTGTTCTAAGGGGTCCTTGTTTGAGATAAAAGAAAGAAATCGCTACAGGGATAGATAATTGAGTTTAACTTTGTTTGTTTTCTTTTGGCTCATGTTGTACAACATGATAAATAATCCTTAGACTCGAAAATAAGAAGTTGTTTTCGACTAAGAAGACATATTATTTATGGAAATATTGACATTTCTCACAAGATATAAGCCTCTCTTGAACATATTTGGCACATGTGATACATCCATAAATTTATTAGTATTTCATCCGCACAAAGAGTGTGATATAAATGTAAATAGCGTGACACTCCTGACGCGGGGGAAGTGATCCATTCAGTTTAAGACGTCACACAACGGTATTCATTTTCACCGACGCGACACATGCCACTTATTTGTATAAATGTGAGATAAATGGAGGTTAAATGGAACACAAAAAATTATACAAACATTTGGTTTCACTGGAATTTAAGAGTTTGTTCGGGGTTTTTAAAATATTACATTGTTATTATTTGTTTTGAAAAACATACAAAATAACAAGATCTGCATAATTAATAAACACATATCTGAATGAAAAATATATATTTTCGAAAGAAACAGAAGGAACCCGATGATGTACCTTCATACTCGTACGTTTTGTTCATTTCCAAAGATTGGATCCCTTTACTAATGCTCCAAGAATTCAAAGTGGCAAACGATACACTGCCATCATTATTTTTCTCGCAGAAGGAAATGTAAAATCACAACGATCCTCAAAGCTGCCACGTAAGTAACCTGCTGCCATATCCAATACTTTCACGCTTTCCTGTTCATATCATCTGCAGTATTAATGTGAGTGTATGTAAATATGGGGAGACATCACTACGCAGTTTGTGTTTGTATGTGACTAACTTATTTGATTTGTTAAGTTCAATCCATAAATATTTATGACAATATACTTGATGCTTTATTCTCATCATCATCATTTCAGCCAAAAGACGTCCATTGTAGGACATAGGCCTCCCACTAGCACCACTACTTCGACCGGTTTTATGCACCTCGCATCCAGAGGATAGCTTTTATCCTATCTAGTTAAAATTGCATGAAATATTTTGTCCAAAGGGTGATATTAATGACGTTTTATGAGGAATTACGTCATTACATAGTGTGAATAGCGTCGTGTTGGTAAATAAATTACTTTCATGTGTCGTTGTAACCACACATTACGATTGTACCCACTGGGTTTGTGCCAACACTATCGGATTTTCAATGTTGTCTTGGTTTATCCCTTCTAAAGCAGTATTTACTTCAGTTAAGCCCAATCTGGAATTTAAGCAACCCAGCAATTTCGGAAAATATTATTTCCAACTTTGACAAAGTAAAGAAAAACAAAAAGCTTTTGTCTATTATTTCCCGAAGAAATAACCAACAACTTAGTTTATCTTCCCCAGCAATTGTACACAAGAACAATAAAACAAATAACTCAACAGGAGTTTATTCAGATAAATTGTTGTTATAATAAAGAAAAATTTTGCTATTTATACTCGGATGTTTTACGCAACAGAAGTTAGGTCAGATACCAAGAAATACAGAGTGGAGGAAAGTACTATGAAAACAAACCTAGTTAATATTAAATACAAGGAAAGGGAGATATTTTTCCAGTAAGAAATAAACATGTCATATTTTTGAGTCCATCATAATAGCTTACATCAATATTACGGGAAAAGCATATCCATACAGCAAAAATCGATCCACAATTTACTGCCGGAGATATCGCGGAACATCCATACAGAAAAAAACATACCTACAGACAAATTGAGAACCTCCTTTATAAAAAATACCGTAGATACCTCCACAGAATCGTAAGGTATTAATAGTTTCATTATTTAGACTGCCTGGTACTTAAACATAACTGGTGAACTGTGAGTGTACTATAGGTATACCTTTGCCTAACCCTTCGGGAAAGCGTGATGGTATGTTAGACTGCCCCGTTGGTCTCAGGGTAACAAGCGTGACTGCTGAGCGTGGGGTCCTGAGTTCGATTCCCAAGTCGAGCAAAGAGGTTAAAATTGGGTTGACTGGAGTTTGAAAGTTGATGGTGTAATACACCCGTGCCTTGGAAAACACGTTAAACTCTCGATCCTTGGCCTGATCTCTCTCCAGTCGTGTCGGATTGCGTGCTATCCCATCAGATTATGAGAGGGAGAGAAGAGAGAGTGCATCTGTGTCTGCACACACACTCTTGCACTATAGTGTCTCCCCGCACCGAAGGTTAGTCTCCATTAGTCGCCAAAGATGAAATACTGTTTAGAGGACCATCGTAATAATTATTCGGAAGGCTTGTCACATGATACAATATCAGGCTCGAAAAATAAGGAAATTAAAAATTATAGAAAACAAATCAAGCTGATTGTTAAGCAAATAAATCCGTTTCTGTTTAACAGTTTGATTACAAGGACTTTGTTTCCTCATCATTCTCACTATACACAACTGCTAAAAGGTAAGTCTCGAGGGACTGACGTACGTTTGTTAACTCAATGGTCAAGTTAACGAAGGTAAACGTTTGTTCACAAACACAAAACGTATTGAAGTTGCATAGTGGTGAGAGTCTCAATTCTGTGGAGCGGGTGAAAGGAAGAGATGTACAAATAGAGACAGTCAGCTGCCTTAGTGTAGTATGTAGCCTTGAGTGGCATTATTGTTCATCTAAAACGATACTTGACTTACATAACGGGCAGCCAGTTTGGGAGCTGAAAACTAGTCATACCATCATCATCATCTTCCTAGCCTTTTCCCAACTATATTGGAGTCGGCTTCCAGTCTAACCGGATGCAGCTGAATACCAGTATTTTACATGGAGCGACTGCCTATCTGACCTCCATAACCCAGTTACTGGGTAACACGATACCCCTTGGTAAGACTGGTTGTCAGACTTTCGAGCTTGTGACGACCCGTAACGACTGTCAAAGATACACGAATGACAGCCGGGACCAACGGCCTAACGTACTTTCCGAGGCACGGAGGAGTCTTGGTATGTCAAGGTGGTCAAATCGGTGTCAAATCGGTTACAGAACTTAGCGATGGAAAGTTTAAAACTCACATCAAACGTGTCCTTATCAAAAAAGCATATTATAATAATAATAATATAATAATAATCTTTATTTATCCAAAAACATACAGAGTTTGATAATACAGTTTGATATTTGGTTACAAGATATAATATAGTTTATGTTGCAAATCCTGTTCAAGAATAATACTCTACCTCTTAAGCTAGGCTATACCTGTATTTTAAGAGGTAGTTTACGGTCACGGATTACATTGATCAACAAAAAACTCAAGTGGACTGTGTCATTCTACTGTATGGTACAGAAAAAGTAAAATTGAATGTAGTGTGTTGTGTTTTTGTGTGTGTGAGTTGAGTGGTGTGAGTGTAGGTGTGTGTGGGTGTATTACACAATATAGGTGAGTAAAGACTCCGTGTAAGAGTAATCCTTAAGGAGCAGCCACTCTGTTACTTTCGATTTTACTGCATGTGAGTTTAAATTTATAATGTTGAGGTGTTTGTTAATGTTTTTGTAAATATGGGTACTTAATATATAATATTGATGTTTAGCGAAGGAAGTCTTGTGTTGAGTACTTGGTGGAAGGTAAGAACGTTTATTTTTAATAGGAGGTGGAAGGGTTGCGTGCTTGCTAATGGTGGATTTAAGTACAAAAAGCTGACGAACCGTAAGTACTTTACAGTCAGAGAACAGTTCACTTGTTGGATACCTATAGGGCTTTTTCGTCATGACTTTAAGTATAGCTCTCTGTGCTTTTTCCACCCTCAGAAAGTAATTTTTTGTGGCACCGCCCCATGCAACGATGCAATAACCAATCACTGATTGGCATAGTGCTTGGTACACCATCTTTAGCAGTTTGAGGTTAGCGGATACTCTGAGAGACTTAAAAATATGTATAAGACGTAAAGTTCTGGTGGTTACGGCGTCGATTTGTTGGTCCCATCTCAGTCCGTCGTCTATCTGCACTCCGAGGTATTTAACACTTTTGGATCTTACAAGTGGAGGACACGTGCAGTGGGAGAGCGGGTTTGAGCAGGAATGAGTAGTTATAGTAAAAGGAGATGGTTTAGTGTTACGTCGTATAGCAAAAGGAATATAGGTCGTTTTTTGTAGGTTTAATGTAAGAGGTTCGAATTTAACCACATCATAACCTTAGCCAGGACCATCTCCGCATTTGTTTTGACAATGTCCCAGGTGATTCCGTCTACAAGAATTGCGGTGTCGTCTGCGTAAGCAAAAATTCTACCATTTGGGAGACTCAGTCTACAGAGGTCATTAACGTAAATCAGAAATAGTGTTGGGGAAAGGATGCCTCCCTGGGGGACACCATAGGACACGAGAAACTCATCGCTTAAGTAAGTATCAATTATAACACATTGCCTACTATTTTTTAGGTAATCCTTAAATATTTCTAGAGGCATTCCACGCACACCGATATTTTCCAGCTTCATGATGAGTTTGGGAACAGAAACCGTGTCAAAAGCCTTCGAAAGGTCCAGGAATATACCTAGGCATTTCAATTTTTTATCTAGGTTTGAGGCAACTTGTTGCGTAAGATCTCGGACTGCATCTCCGTAGATAGACTTGTCCGAAATCCGTATTGGTTATTAGCAATGAGTTGGTGCTTGTCAAGAAATTTTCGTAGGGAGTTATTGAGAATTTTTTCAAGAACTTTAGAGAGTGCAGGTAGGACTGATATCGGTCTGTAGTTATTAACACAGTCTCTGTTCCCTCCCTTGTATAATGGATGGACCACAGCTCTTTTAAAAGCCTCCGGAAAGACACCCTCCTGTAGGCAACGATTAAAAAGGTGAGTAATTGGTGGAACCAGTACATGTCGACAGTTTTTTAATATTTGCGATGATATGCCGTCCCAGCCGACTGCACAGTCAGAACGTAATTGTAGGATTAGGGACGCAACATCAGCTTCGGCCACCTCCAGGATGGTGAGAGAGTTCGAAGGTGAGTTTCGGGTGTCCGTAGGTGAAGGTAAGGGATGGTTACCAACCGGTTATAAGATAAAAGACTACGTTGACGACAAGGAAGTTTGGCATTCATTCCTTCTGCACATGTGGCTTCCCTGGTAACTCATTAGCACCATAACTATGTGAGCGTCTATTAACTGCTTCCAAATTACAATGTTAATTTTATTTTTTACACTTTCTGACATATTCTCGTCATTATTTGACATTATACAACACTTGTAATATCGAGTATTTATTAGTGATTCTCATGTGGTAGTGAAATCATATCACTTGGTTTAAATAGGTTGATTTTACTTAGGTATGTAGATTCTTTTACGTATTGTGAATGAGAGAACATTGTAGGCCTACAGTTTCTATTCTTTATTTTCATTCCTCTAAGTACCTGATACTTATTGACAGGCCTGCACTGTCCTCCCATACCTAATATCACTGTAATTTGAAAACATTATAAATCCAATTATTTTTAAAAGAGTAACCGTGGAGTTTCTTGCCGGCTCTTCTCCATAGGAAGCGACAAATTGGAACCGTGCTACTAGCTTCTGACGTTTCATAAGTGCCCTTGCAGGTTTATGTGAAATAAAATATTTTGATTTTGATTTTTGATTTTGGTCCATCCACGAACCAACCGCAGCAAGCGTAGCTTAACCTGATCGATCGAGCCGTGCAGCTGTAATTACTCAGCCACAAGCCCCTCAAACGAATCAAACCCAGCATCAAATATGTTCGAGTCACCAAAAGTTGTAATAATTTAATGTGATTTGGATTTTAACGTAACTTGTACGATCTGGGTGTCTAAAGCAGGAAATACAGGCTTACGTGTTAAGCCATTTTTCACAAATCATGCTATTCCCCTCAGATTTCTTTTTGAACATAAATTGAAATGATGAGCAAGTTGAATCAATAAGTTATGTCGGAGTTCGATTGTGGATTTAATGATATTAGGCTTTGATTAACTGTAGTAATGTAGTCTTCATGTCATCATTATGTGGTTATCAAACAAATGTTTTACTTGGCGTTCTTCCCTCTTCGATAACTTCAAATTTTGTTTAGTCTGTTCTACAAAAACACAATTTTCTATTATAGAAAAAAATTACATGGTCTAACACTGTAGCTAGCAAGCACTATCGATCATTTATCACGACTTTTTCAACGTGGTTTCTCAAGTCTACACGTAATCATTTGTTTAAAGAAAGGCTTTAGATAAATAAATCAGGGTACGTTCACTCTAACTTTCGGATTTTATAACGCTAAAGTGAAACCTTCATATCGTCTCTTCTCTGAATCTGTCGAGAATTTCAATAAAACAACGTTTGGTGGCTTCCGCGTGAGTTAACTCGTCCACAATGGTCACCTGTCGTGCACCTTGTAGATTGGGATGCTCTTGAAATATATTTATAAGTGCCATACAATTTGTGTTTTTTTGTTTCGGTTTAAATACTTTTCCTCGTTCTATTTTCGGCTACAAAGGCTCCAGAAGGAGAATTCGCATATATATAACATTCTTGCAACATCCACGAGTACAAAAAACATACTTGTATTTAGTTATGAGTGTATTTATGCGTGGGGGGTGGCGTCACTCGACGGGATGTACCACAATAAGCATCCGGTCCGAAGGTGACTGCGCCTTTTTTAAATCGACGTAGCATAAAAGGAAAAAAACACAAACCCTTTAAAAAAAAAAAAAACTGAGACCGCTTTTAAAAATGTACGTATAGGTATTATATGATTTTTTACACGGCTATGTGCGAAAGTATTCACCCGGAACTTAATAAGATATAGTAGCGTGATGTTATGGTACAACTTAGGGAATTCTTCAAACGATTTTAGTATCGGCTACTACTTCACATCCTTTGCCGTGGTAATGACGCAGAATGATTAAGGTGAGGTTAGTGATGGTTTGACTCCGAGGTTTTTATAACATAGACGTTCTCTTAGGGGACTGCAACCGATGCGTGTGAAACATGAAGCTTATGTTTATGAGGCCAAAATAAATTGGTCAAAGAATGTACAATGATAAATAAGGGTTAACAGGGAAATATCATTTTAACGATTGTGCAAAGCATTTCTGGTACAAAAGCATTTCTATCGTGACTCTCAAATAAAATAGTTTCTAGATTGAATTGCTAACCCGTTTAACAGTGGCGTTAAGATATAAATTAATCCAGTACTAAATCGTAATTGATGCTGCATATTAATGTCTGTAGAGAGTTGCAATGTGTGTCGACGATGGATGTCAATGTCAATCGATCGCCACGTTTAAAGCGTGGCGCGCATTAAACGTTTGGGTGAGTGGTTTGTCTTCACTAGTTTCAAGCTTTTAATGAAATTAGCAACCACATAAATATTTGAAGGGGCTCAACACATGTGTACAGGGTGGCAGGGAGATTGGCGCGCAACCTGTTCAAATGGATGGAGTAAATAATTTTGAATTCCTCCCAGTGGTAAAATTTTTCGTTGGTTAAAAAAAATGCTAGCGCGTAGACTTTAAGCGAGTGATCATTGCCCTTTTCACTGAAACAGCAGATTTGTTTTGATAGCCGACGAAAGTTTATACGCTGGGGAATTTAGAACCATGTGCTGCATTCATAGTAACAGTTCGCGCGTCAATGTCCCACTCTGTATACCAATATGATGGCATACGAGGATTAACAAGGCTTTACCTAATTTAACCACGAAACTGAATCCCAAAAGGTTCCAATAGTCACGTAGTAATTAATTACCAATTACTACGCAGACCAACATGATTAACAGATTAATTAATGAACCTCTATGAATGTCTCCAACGAGCAGCCATATTAATTTTTAATTACATACGAATAGGAGTTTCCAATAATGACACCTACACAACATAACATAATTAGTACAGTAATTAAATTAATTAAATAATCAGTTTGTTTCTATTTATCAAGCCAAAAAAGTAGATATTTAGGTACATTATTTACAATTATGAATTAAAGATTATTTGTACTAATAGCTTACTTGGCCTCTTTTAAATAGATAAGGTATTTTCATGACGGCATAATTATAGCGTGCTTTAGAAGTAAAAACTTTCCGTCTACAGCTCCTCTTTAAGACAATGAAACGAAAAAAAAAAATGCAATAACAGTCTAACCTACTCAATCTAAAATTATTCATAAAAATTAAACTCAATCACCATATTGTAACTTTGATTACGTAACTTTATAAGTAATAACGCTACACAAACATTAGTTCTCCTGATCTTGGTACGAATACTGTGTAATAACTAATAATCAACATTGTGGTGGGAGATAACCTTGCGTGCTCGCCTCAAAGTGGTATCTTAGTTGCCTCGAGGAACATGAATATATTGTACAAGAGGACGTCAGCAGTTTCATTTAGTTATTTTAATATGTAGGTGTTCTGCCTGAAACAAATAATAGCTTAGGTAAATGTAATACCGAATAGGAGCGGTGGTGCTTGTAGGCGCTAACAACAGACTCTAACCACACTCAACAAATTCAATTTCTAAATATGAGTGTAATTCGTTTGATAAACATAGAATATAGACATTATGTTGTCCATAGTGCACTTATAGCGTTAAAAGTAATTTCAGCGCCATTTCAACGAGCAAGCCTTATCGTGCCATCCATCAATTACTATAATTAAAATATATTATATAGGTTGTACTCAATCGAATTTGATGGCTCAACGATAGCTATTATAAAAAAAAATATGTTCGCATTTTTGTGACGGGTTTTGTTTTATTTTGTATTTATTTATGAAGCTAGAAGTCAAAGCAAAAAAATGCAAATTAATAACTTCTTTTATCTACCTGCACTGTCCTATTTTCAGGCGATTTATATTTCATTCGTTTTGTTACATTGCATTTTCCACAACCATTCACCATCCATTTTCAGCGTTTTCCGCTGAAACCAGCAAGTAATGCATCTCGCTTTATAGCTGTTCTATACTAATTCAGCGTATTCTTTGGTAGTCGTTGTTAAACAGATTGTTAATGCATGGCCATAAATGGACCGTCGCCTGATTAGAGAAAAAAACACACAGCTTCCTCAATCTACATTAAACAAGGTGGCATTGGACATTATTTTGAACCAAGACTCTACTCATGATATTATTTGCATTAGCATTACTATTACGCAAATCAAAAATTTTATTAATACAAGTGTGGAAAATCTGTAAAATTTTGTAAGTAATTCTGCAAAAGGCTGTTATTGCAAATAAATATTAAAAATAAGAATTAATTTTAAAATAAATACTTCATAAAATCCAATAAGTCTTAAAGTATCAAAATCTTGAAAGTGCAGTACAGCGCGGAACGAATAGTAAACAAACATCAAATAATACTTCTTCACAAGTAGCAATAACAAGAGGCAAAAGCATGCCACCGGCGCACTCTCTCCGTCTCGCTCTCTCTCATTAGCAAAAGTACGAATATCACCGCCGCCCTGGGGCGCCGGGGCGGGCTCCCAAACTAGTAGTCTTGTGCCTGCTCGGTCATTTTTAAGATCGCTCCGTACTAGTTCATTTCAGTCAGTGAACTAGTTCTTTCTATTAGCTCTATTCGGTCTTCGCTCTCAGCAGTACTTTTAAAGATCACAGAGCAAAAATTTTACGTATCAGTCAAATCAGTCGCTGTTATTCTCGTTTTTGTTACGAAATTCACTAAATAACTTTCCTAATAAAAGTTTATCACAAATTTGCTTTACTTTTGTTACATTGTATCACGTTAAGTAATCACATAGTGTCGGGTAGCGCGTCTTTTGTGACACCAAATCTTTGTTCAGTGTGGAGAGTCATTTTGCATGAAATATGCGATAACATGTAAGAAACTATTACGTTCACAAATGCACAAGCTTTTGCTAGAGCTGTCTTTAAATTGGCAACCGTCAATAAAATGTATCGTAGAAAGTTTATTATTTCTGGGAGAAATATTATTTATTATAACTGTTTTTGCCTACAATAACCTACAATATTTTGTACGTTTCGTGAGCGAGAACATCGCTAGCTAGCTAGTCGTTTCCTCGACGGTGGTGAGACAGATGCCTTAAATCTGTGTTTGTTGTGCTCCGTCATTAATTACACCTCAGTAGAAACTCAAACACTAAGTTAATTTAACAGAAGCGGCTCCGGGTCGCAATTGATACAGTTACTTAACTTTCAAAGGAACAGAACTTACCCCTGATATTTTTTTGCTTCTTCATTAACATCATGAGTTCCAAAATAATTAATCGTTTAATTAGTCGGTTTGACGGCTCTCGTAACCTTTTTGTGTGGTTGGCTAGTGACAAGATATACTGGTTTTGGCAGATGCTATCATTCCTTGGGTATCATTTATGAAGGAAAGTGTATGAAAAGAAAAAAAATACCATGTTGGTCCTGCTTATTCATACAATTAGCCATCTCAATGAGCAGGCGTTGACCAGAGAATAGTCATTAGGCAATTAGTTAATGGTTCTCTTAATGAATGAACGAGCCAGAACATGGCGTTTATTCGTGAAAATTACACAATTTTCAGATCAGTAGCGAAAAGCGCTTTAGTGGCGAAAAGCGCGCGCTATCCACATCCCTAAAGATTTTAGATCAGTCGACCGTGAGCACATACACTAGGGCTGCCTAAGACTAAACTCTTTTAGAAAAAATCTCCACGTCATCAGTATTATTTTCTCCGAACGAAATTGCAGTAAATATGTGTAGGTAAAGGGAAAGTTGCCAAATGTTGCATTTTAAAGTTTTGGGAGGTCACAGTTGCGCGCAGGCGTTTGTCAACGTCAGACGCGCATACTGTGATTTCGAATCGGTTTCGACTCACATCGTTCGACCGTGCGTATGATTCATCGCTTAAAAATGCTAATCACTAATGAATAGCAGCGAACTCGAATACGTGCAATCAATTGAGACAGCTAATGTGAATAATGACATAGAATTTTGTGGTGAGATTACTAGTAACAGCAATAGTGAGAATATGGAGTTAACAGAAGAAGTTATACATAATAGTGGGGAAAGCGACGTAGTGAGATCGAGTAAAAGAAATAGACAGATAGACCAAGAGGAAATATGGACAAATATTACGAGACGGGGTAAGCGTTTTGCCAGAACCAGTCATGTTCATGATGAATTAAGAATACCTGAAGATAAAATAGAAATTAGCATAACGTCTAAAGAAAAGTTACCAAAACAGTTTGGATTAGCAAAATTATTAAAAACAGAAAATATTCCGGACATAACAACTATAAAATATATAAATGCGTTTAAGGTTCTTATTCAGTTTAGTAACGAAGACAGTGCAAATAAATTAATTGAGTCAAAATGCTTGAAAGAAAAAGGATTTAGATGTCAGAAAACACTGGAGATTAGAGAAACTTACGGCGTTATTAAAGATATAGACTTAGAATCATCTGAAGAAGACATACTGGACGGTTTGAGCTGTGACACAGAGATCATAGGCATTAAAAGATTAAAACGGCGCAGCACAAATAGTGGACAATGGGAACCTGGAGAATCAGTCAGAGTTACCTTTAAAGGATCTTCCTTGCCTTCCTACGTATACATTTTTGATACCAGGGTGAAAGTGAGTCCATACCAATTCCCCGTCACGCAATGCTCACGCTGTTGGAGATATGGACATACAGTTAGAGTATGTTCATCAGTCAAGGATATCTGCCCAAAATGTAGTAAGTCCCACCCTAATTGTGACACTACGGCCTATAAATGCAATAACTGCTACGGGAAACATATGGCGTTATCTCGCACATGCCCAATATATTTAAAAGAAAGAAGGCTTAGAGAATTGATGGCAGAGTTTAACTGCACATACAAAAGAGCTTTAACACTGTACGTGCCGCCAGAGCCAAATTATGAAGAGAATTCCGAAGAAAAAGAACGAGAAACGGAAAAAGTACAGCACCAAGTGTTAAGTCAAGAAACAAATATAGAAATGGGACCTATAACACAACCCCATGATACATTTAACACACTAAAGAAGATGGAAAGTTTAAATTCTAAAGCAAAGAAGAAGTCTACAGTAATACAACAAGACAGAAATAAAAAGAATGGGGTCAATCTGAGGAATAAAGAAAAAACAGATACCGTGATTAATTGGACAGCACTTTCAGACAGTGGCTCTGAAATACATCACGTAGAAACAGAAAACAATGACAATTCAGATAAAAAGAAGAAAAAGAGTTGGAATTGGTTATGGAATAAATTAAAGGAAAAAATTTGGGATACCGAGACCAATCTGGAAAATAAAGTGTTAAATTGCACAAAAGTGATCTTTGACTGGTGTACATCGTTCATGATGGATTACATAAAGGAATTGCCTTTCTTATCTAACATCAAACAATGGATAACAACAACAAGAACAGACATTTAAAAATCAATATTCTACAGTGGAATGCCCAGAGTTTACGACCGAAAATGACGGAATTTGAAGCTTTACTGAATCAGGAGAAAATTCATATAGCAATACTCAGTGAAACTTGGTTTGACCCAGAGAGCACAGTCAGACTCAGCAGATACAATATATTCAGAGCAGATCGTGATGATGGGTATGGAGGTACAGCTGTTTTTACCCACCACTCTGTCAAGGCTATACAATGTAACGTAAATATTTCAAATACACAAATTCAAATTCTACATATAAAATTACTCAACTGCGCTCATCTGGAGAATGTCATTTCTATCTATTGCCCCTCCTCAGTGCACACGTGTAGAAGTGATTGGGATGAGGTTTTTTCAATAACACAACACAAAGCTCTCGTTGCAGGTGATTTGAATGGTCACCATTCAAACTGGTCATCCAGAACTGATACAAGAGGTAATCAGATTTTTGATTCTGTCATGGATAACAACCTATGTACACTTAACGACAACACACATACACGTTTGAAATTGGTCAATGGGGCTTTACAAAAATCTTCCCCAGATGTAACTATTGTGTCAACAGATTTGGCTTTAAAATTAAAATGGTCAGTCATGAATGAAAACCTGGGAAGTGACCATATGATAATTAAGACGTGCTTAGAAAATAATAAATCAGATACTTTTAAAAAACGGAGGAACTTTAAGAAAGCAGATTGGCAAGGTTACAGTCAGAAAATACAAATGGAATTAACAAACTTGCAGCTACCTTTAGAGAATCAATCTGCATATAATACATTTATAGATATCGTAAACGCTGCAGCTGATCAATATATACCTACGATCAGAGTGAGCGAGAATCCTCTTCAGTCAGACAAATTCATTCCAAAACCATATTGGAATCAAAATCTATCACATATTGTCGCGCAGAGACGCCTTGCACTGGCAACGTTTAGAGGCAATCCCAACCCACAAAATCTTGAAGTTTTACAAAGAAAGGTGAGTGAGGCACAAAGGCTAATACGACAAGCTAGGAATAAATCCTTTCAGGGATTTTGCAATGACATAGATAGTGTAACTTCTTCAAGAGAAATGTGGAGGCGCATGAGATGGATCAAAGGGTGCAAATCAACTACATCTTTTGTTGACCAAGGTAAAGCCGAACGAGTGTTGCGAAGTCTAGCTCCAGATTACGTATCTCCACCAAATCCTACATTTACTTCTTATAACCGGCAATTGGCCAACCCGGTCTCGGTACAGGAGGTAATTAACTCAATTAAAAAAACAGATTCAGCCCCAGGTCATGATGATATTTCATATTCTATGATAAAACATTTACCCCATATTGCTAAAATTATGTTGACTTCAATTAACAATACGTGTTTGCTATCCGGATTCGTACCAAAGCAGTGGAAAAAAGTTAAGATTATTCTTATACCGAAACCGGGAGGTGATCCAACCTCAAGTGGGGATGTTCGACCTATTGCGCTTATATCTTGTTTTTGTAAGATACTTCATACCATCATAGCACGCAGGCTTGAATGGTTTCTAGAGAAGAATAATTTATTATCCCAGGACACCACGGGCTTCCGAAGATTTAGGTCATGTTATGATGGCCTATCTAGGTTGGTTACACGGGTAGAAACTGGTTTCTCTAAAAGTGTGCCAGCTGTTGGCTGTTTCATTGACATAGAAAGTGCCTACAATAACATAAACTTGACATCTCTTTTAGGTATTCTGGATAACTTGGGAGTGGACTCTGTTCTTTGTAATTATCTGTGGCAGTATCTTCATCAAAGACATTTATTTATTGAACTGCGGGATAACAGTATAATATGTCGAATTACTGGTATAGGCATTGCTCAAGGAGACCCTTTATCCCCTTTACTTTTTAATGCGGCCACAATTAATGTTTGTAGAAGCATAAGTAATGTTTACATTTCGCAATATGCTGATGACTTCATTTTATATGATATACAGAAGAGATTATCTGATTCAGTATCCCATATACAAAACGCGTTACATATTTTCCAAAGTTTGATGACAGATTTAGGTCTAAATATTTCCCATAAGAAAACAAAGGTGTGCCTTTTTAGTAGAGGGAGAAGAAGGAATAATATCCAGCTAACTGTTAATAACAGCCTTATTGAACAAGTCAATTGTGTCAAATACCTTGGAATGTGGTTGGACAGTTCCTTAAAGTGTGGTAAACACATAAACGAAATCCGTGAAAAAGTATGTCGGTTTTTAAACATTTTTAAAATATTAGCTGGTGCTAAATGGGGTGTACATCCCTTACATCTTAGAAGGCTATACATAGCTATAATTCGAAGTAGAATGGATTACGGTTGCTTTTTGTATGGAAATTGTGCAAACTGTCATCTTCTTAAGCTGGACAAAGTGCAAAATCAAGCAATGAGAATCATAGGAGGATTTATTAGAAGCACACCTATCCATACGATGGAAAGTGAGCTGTGCCTCCAACCGTTATTTATTCGAAGACTGTTTCTATCAGGTAAATTTTATTTAAAATCAAAATCGTTTCGTAATAATATTCTTATAAATACCTTGGGGGAGCTGTCAGACCAATGCCAAGGTTTGTACTGGAGAAACAAAAAATTGCCAGTATTAGTGGATGTCCACAGAGTTTATTCAGAAATGCCGGTGTACTCTAGCCCGATATTAGATATTTATTCTTTGGACACTTGGGTAACCAACATAGATCTAGGAAAGGTAATAAGTGATACAATTAAGGATATAAGTTCGGCAAAAAGACTGATTAATGTAACGGATCTTAACGATGCGTGTTTGAAAATGATAGATGATAAGTATTGTCGACACTATAAAATGTTTACTGACGGCTCCAAGGATGGTTCAGACTTGGGAGCTGCTTTTTTGGTCCTCAACTTAATACTAAAGCTAAATTCAAAATTAATGCCAAGATTTCCATTATGTATTGTGAACTCATAGCTATTTCTGAAGCCCTATTGTATTTACTGAGTATAGATCAGGAGAACTTTGTCATATTTTCAGATTCAAAAAGCAGCCTCCAACATTTGGCTCGAGTACCCTCGAGTCTTCGAGGGATCCCGATAGCCATAATAATTTTAGACTCAATTTGTAAGTTGCAGTCTATGAATAAAAACGTAACCATTCAATGGATTCCCTCACACATTGGAATTATGGGTAACGAGGAAGCAGACTTAGCAGCCCAACAGGCAGCCTATGAAGGTATTAATTACACATGCACACCGTTACACTCAGATTGGCTTGGTCATGTTAAAGCTCTATGCAGACAAAGATGGCACGAATATTTTGATGAACGATCAAAGTTAAAGGGAATATGGTATAAAACCATCCAGTCTGAACCGCTTCGTTACCCATGGTTTGAAGGAGGGGAGATAAACAGGAAATATGTAGTGGCTCTGTTGAGGATGCGTTCGGGCCACATTCCATCGAATAAGTTTAAGTATCTAATGGGTAAAAGTACCTCACCAAATTGCGAAGTTTGTGGGGTGATTGAAGATATTTACCACGTGCTGATGGAATGTGACCGGAACATATGCGATAGACAATATTTGCTTGGTGTGGGATTTGAAGTGGGGGCATGTAACAGCATTCTAGCGTCCCCTTTGTCGGATGAGGCTAGGATGTTGTGTCGACTGTTGTTGGTTATTTACCAGAACGAATAGGGACAACACTATTAAGTAGATCATAATTATAATAATAACTGTTTATTACACATTGTTTAGTTTTAAGTTGTTTAATGTTCTCTGTTACGGGGGTGACATTATCACTAAGTGATAAAACCCTTTCAAATAAATAAAGATTAAAAAAAAAAAAAAAAAGTTTTGGGAGGTATTCGATTTTTGCATTTAAGAATGAGTTTGATAATGTTTTTAACGCTCTTCTAATCTCTGATTAAATAAATGACAACCCTACTTCCCTCGTATCAAAATCAATTAATAAAGCAACTGTAGTTAATGATGAATCGACGTATTGAATTGTAATTGATTAAAATGAAGTAGATAGCGATAAAATTCTGTAATATATTATTTTAACTGAATTAAAACGTTTGACACTTTGTTAATGTACATCAAATACAGAAATGCCTCTACCCTATTTTCAAATAGAATAAAAACTCGCGTTTTCATTTGAATCAGCATTTCCACTATAAAATTATTCAAATATTGGAATTAAAAAAGGTCTAATGTCTAATTTCTAAATGCATAATTTCCATCACTCGAAGCGTTCAAGTGGACGATATGGCTCCATAAAATCTTTTTTATTCAAATAATGATCTTGTGTTGTCTAAAATAAAATCAAAAATCAAAAATCGAAATCAAATTATTTTATTTCACATAAACCTGCAAGGACACTTATGAAACGTCAGAAGCCAGGTGCATGGTTCCAATTATTAGCTTCCATGGAGAAGAGCCGGGTTTTACAATGTTTTCAAATTACTGTGATAATAGGTATGGGAGGACAGTGCAGGCCTGTCAATAAGTACCATGTACTTAGAGGAATGAAAAGAAAGAATAGAAAATCATCTATAAATCTAGTCTGTAAGGCCTACAACGTTCTCCCATTCACAATATGTAAAAGAATCTACATTAGTAAGATCAACCTATTTAAGACCACATTAGTAAGATCACTACATAAGACATTAGTAAGATCAGACTATTAGAGACCTTTTCAATGAACCCAAACACGATACTTCTGCTGTTTGTTGGTGAGTTACTTGGATATCCTGGAAATTCCAGGTGTTGCTCCATCATCAGTTCAAGGTTACTTTGTTCGTCTAATATCATTGAAGTAATAGAATACCAAATTTCGACTTTATCAGACCCGTGGAAGATGCTCAAATCCCTTCAACGACTATAAAAGAGCTGATAATCTTCAAACGGCTGAACCGATTTTGATGAAACATGTCTAAGAACACTTCTGACTAATTAACCTTTCAAACAGAAAAAACAAAATCAAAATCGATTCATCCGTTCGGGAGCTACGATGCCACAGACAGACACACACACAGACACGTCAAACTTATAACACCCCGTCGTTTTTGCATCGGGAGTTAAAAAAATTAAATTAAATGAACATTGTAATTTGGGAGCAGTTAATAGACTCTCACATAGTTATGCTGTTACTGAGGTACCAGGGAAGCTACATGTGCAAAAGGAATTAATGCCAAACTTCCTTGTCTTCAACATAGTCTTTATCTTAAAAAATACCAGGACTCGACGAAATTCAACGACATTCGACTCGACGAAATTGTTGAGTTTGTAACGTACAAACTGATAACAAAACTTCTTCGATGTTAATTTTTACAGGAAACACTTCACAATGTTACGAGCGAAGACAAAGATTTTGCAAGGTTTTGGCGATGTTTTCGAATTCCGTTCGGGGCTCGAAAACGAACAATGCGTTTTGAATATTTATCTATTAAGTATATTATCAGTTAAGTATGTTTTAAAAAAACTCATAAGTTTTCTTGCGAAGTTTCCTTACTAAAAGCCTCCCATTTCAGTCATTTATAAATAAAACTAATGTGGAAGCCACTCAAGATAATTGCTTTCGATAACGACACCTACACTCCACTGCCACTGTTATTGCCCCACGACTTTGGACACTAGCCAAAGATGGAAAACTGTCCGTGCCACTGTCCCATGACTTTGGACACTAGCCAAAGATGGAAACCAGTCCCTAAGAGTGCCACAGTACAACATAAATTGCCGGAAAAGTTCTTTGAGCGACATGAACTATATCGATAGGTATGTGAACCCGAACCCGCACAATAATACGATAAACTTCTGTTACACAGTGTGTTATTATTTGGACCCCTTACAGAACAGAAAAAAAAAAACGAATCTTAGTGTGTTCATGGGACTCCTGTTTATTCCCAAAGCCTACATGTTCCGCTCTTTATAAAACTGTTGGAGCGATGAAAAGTTTTTGAATGTGAGAGTAATATACAGTACAGCGTAATTGTTATGTGCACGCTGTTTTACGCACGGTGTATGTAGAGTACCAAGTGAATCGAGTATTTAAGTGTTAATGGCACGAAAAGCAGTTCTCACTAACAATAATTGAAAATAAAGTTAAAATTCTTTTTATGGTAGCTCATTGTGAATATTCGAACTTTATTATTATTTTAATAGCATGCGAGTGGTTATTTATTTGTTTGATCAACACAGTGTTTTTAATTGCGGCCTAAACTCAGTTGCTATTTGTAAATTGTGTAAGTTGTTGTGTCTTACCTGAAACATAAATGTAAGAAAATTGTTTATAGTAATTAGTAAAACTTACAAAACATCTTTTGAAATACTTCAATATGCTAAAAAGCTCAATAATTGTACTACTTAGTAACAACCTAAATACGATTATACTTATTATCTCTATTAACAAGAAAATGTTATTGGAAAAATAGTAATTATCTCTGTTACTCCATAAACAAAATTATTTCTCTATCATGAACGAGTAAGTGGTCCTATTCAGCCCACTTTCGGCAAAAACACGATAGAAAACCAATATGCAGGTCCAATAACAACTTACTAGCACTTTACTTTTATTATAAGTAGGTACGCTTCTAAAAACTAAACGTGATAACATTTCGATGGAATAACGAATAGGTACACAATTTGTTGGGTTTATTTTTTCATTACTCGTGCTAATCATATCGATCAATTAAGTTATATCTATAAAAGGTATCTACTAATTCTATGCTATAACTTTTCAAGTCAATAAAAGTCCCTTCAATATATATTAAATTTTATTTCGTATTTGATTCCCTTCTACAGAGCTCATAACATGAAAGCAATATGAAATATCAAATAAATCATAAATATACACACACATACAGCCTGTTCTGAAACATAAATTGGTTTCAGGAAAAAGTTGATTGAAAATTTTTAAAAGTTGCTTGGAAAATGGGTAAGATCTGGTAAAACTGAAACTGTTTTTGTCTTTGGGATTTTTGTATGAATTACAAAAATTTGGACAGGACAACGACTGCCGTGTCGGCTAATATATAAAGAATAATTATTTATTTATTTTATGGAAACAAGCAAAAGTGCACCATCACGTCTATTAAAAAAACATTTCTATTTATATACAGAATAACAGACAAAAAATAATGAAATTTGCCATATAAATTTTATATAAAAGAGTAGGAAGAATGGGTTTGTATATGGGAATACGATAAAAGCAGATGTGGTTGTCCTAATGAACATCGATGTGAGCGCTACCCACGCGCGGTATCCACTCGTGACATCCTACTTTATAGAATGGTCTAGATATAACGTTTATAGCCAATTACTCATTTATTTCCAGTTTATTTTATAAAATAATAGGAAGTGAAAATTTTATAAATGTTAAGATGCGATATTCTATAGAACATCAAACAGTTTTAAGCAATATAACTGCAGTAACTTCGTTCCTTTCTTGTATTTATGCTGTTATGCCTACCTTATTACAAAAGTTTCTTGGGTAAAGCTCTGAATAACTTCTTGCTAGGTAAAATTATTTGTGCTGCGATTTACATAAATTGGCTGATTATTTAGAACAAACTTATATCAAGACGAAATCTTCCACAGTGAAATCGAATAAGCCTATATGAACTAGGTGATAAAAACGCGTAGATAATACCCAAATTTCCATTTCGATTATTTTCGAATAATCGAAATGGCAATTTGGATAACGACTTGTATACAATTGTATACAAGTCGTTATTTGCTAGAATAATCGAAATGGAAATTTGGGTATTACGCGTTTTTATCACCTAGTTCTATAACAAATTAGGATCTCGTAAAAATATAACCTGAAATCGGAGATATCAACAGGAGCACATATTCTTCGGGTTCGATGTTTTCTGGCAGCGAATTAAGTAACGAGAAAAGATAATCCTCGTCTGTAAATCATTTGCTCAACTTTTCTTAAGAAATTAAAAATGCTCTTATTCGCGTCTTCATTGAAAATAATGAAGTGTTCACTGTCGTCTGGCAGCCGCGAGCCTGTCTCTTGTTTTAAATCGTTATGAATGATAAAAAGAACATTGTAAATGCCTACTTATAGCATTGTCTCGCCCGGAACAAATGACGATTTGCACCCGTCGTTGGCAGGAATAACTTTTGCCCGTTTCAGCGTGTTGCCCTTCGTTGTCACTCCAAAAAACAACGCAGCTCTACATAAGCTGACATAAGGGAATGTGAGGTGAGAATTGTAGAAGTGGGTTCATTATAGTGTATACGAAAGCTAATGGGAACACACATTAGAGAAAGGGTACGAGTTATTTAGTGGAAAAAATAATAAATAATGTCATCTATTCAGTGTCTAATTGACTTAATCATATAAGTAATAGGCACACCACAATTGCAGCGGTAAATCCACTCTGAGGATTGGATTGAGAGGCGCCACGGCGTCCTCACCTTCTGCCTGACGCAAGCCCTCACCGGACACAGTTGTTTCGGGAGGTTCCTGTTTCACATACACATCACAACTGATCGACTTATTGACAATTCAAAAGTGCCTGTAAATGGTTTAATTGAAATAAATGCTTTGAGTTTGAGATTGAGTTTGACATAATGCCGGAGAAAACGCCGGGGGTTTCCACTGCGTAGATCGCCCGTACGATCGATCATACGATATAGGTCTGCTCGGCTTTGGCGGAGCTCCACCGTAGCCTTGTGGACGCGATCGGCGGCGGCGATCTCTCCCATCCAGCCCTGGTCCAGGCCATTCTCCGGAGCGAGAGTGCATGGGTAGCCGTAACCTCTTTCTGCGAAGCAGTAATGCTCGCGAAGAGGGAGGTGGCGCACATGAGGGAGGTGCAGTAAATGCGCCCTCATGGCACCAGCGGCTGCAGGAGATACCCTGGGCATCGGGAATCCCAAGCATATTCCCGGCCACCGTAGGCGCGTGCTTGCGGACGGCTAGTAATGGCTAGCTCGCTGTCCGGTAAGGACCAAGTCTGGGTCGACGGTGTGTTGTGTTCCACGCGTGCCTCAAAGAGTTTTCAGCACCAACTCATGGGGCCCGCAAGGGCCGATGCCTGCCAGGTGTGCTGTGTGTTGGTCTAAAAAGATACCGTGGCCCCTGAAACACAGGCAAGTGAAGGAATACGGGTGGGTTTTAGTCAGTAAAAGTCTGACATGCCCTCCCTTTGATAATTTCTCAAAAAAAAAGGTATAAAGTGACGAGTGAGTGTAAGGTATGAAGTGGTATTATAATTTAAAAAAAATACTGATTCTATTACAAAAATTGATTCCAACGATGGTTCACAACTTTATCAACTTTTAGACAACTCAAGGCTGTCTTTAACCTATTGCAAGCCCTGAGTATATTAGGATAATGGCGCCCCTATGACTTTAACAAAACACTATTGTGTTAGAATAAACAAAGAAAATAGATAAGCAAGCTTCTAAATTTATTTGTATTGACAGTCACATTAAATAAATAATTAATGTAATATAGTTCACAAAAGTAACTCTTTAAGCATTCACAGGTTAGTACACACGGTGACTGTATTATATACGTTGTATTATTTAAACTGATCTAAGTATGCTGAAATCGGAAAACCTAAGTTTTGGGCGAGAGTAGAGTAGCTTCGCGCATACAAAAGCTAATAAGCAAATTAGCATTGTAGTCAGTAATTTAGGTTCGATTTATTCGAATTAAAAAAGTTTTTCGATAATAAATATCGGTTATCGTTTAGTGATCTGGCAGGAACCAGGGGGCCCCTATCGATCACAGGGCCCTGGGAACTTGCCCAGAATGCCCAGTGGGAAAAAGGGGTCTGAGAAAACTCGAACCAAAGCTGCACTTGAGTTAGTTAGAGACTCCGCAAGTCTTACAGAAATCTAACGTCTAGTTTCTACTGTGTGCATACTTTAGGTTGGTTTGAAAACTTGAAAGCTTTTGTAACTAGTCAGCTTGAACTCTGTGTATAATATACGTAAGGAAGGAATGCTTGGTTTTGCAAAACTACCTTGTAAAAGTTGTTCTCCAAAAATACATTGAAAAAAAAATATAAGCTTCCATTTATTTTGTTATCAGGCTTTATAAAACATTTTTTAAAGAATGAACTAACGCCCACTTCTTTTGATAGCGTATTAAGCGCGTTTTGGCTAAAGGACTATTATTGTAGCAGATGGCGTTCTATAGTTTCTACCTAAACAATTGGCAAGAAGGCGTGAGTTTTTATGTGTAATTTTTTTCACCTTACCGCTATTTAAATGACGTGAAGCCAGTGTTATTTAATACGGGAACAAAATTATCCAACATTTTCTCTATTTTACTTTATCTTCAATAATTACCTAATCGAAACGATTCACTCAGCACCATTAAGATCATAGAATGCAATGGCCCATAAATTCTCATTATCTAGTGTGTGATGCGCCAACCTATCCACTCAGTCTACTCCCTCGCGGTGCCGGAGCAAGCGTGTGCAAATAAATTTACAATTAGTACTCTCACTAATCGAGCGATGAAAGGAAATGTGGAAACAAATGATCGTGTGAACTCGTGAAAGTAGGTAGACAGAATAGCTGAAGCATAAAAATAATTAAAATATAATAATTAACAATCACATTTTGCGCATTTCAATTTCCGATTGGACCTCTACTAATCAGAAAATCTATAAGACCGTGAACGTTCCGAACAATCACAAATGTCACGGGCAACAGTTGTGGCCGTTGTCAAAGTTATCACTTTAAATCATTTTCGTCGAATTGAATGTGCAACGTCCAGCCCGGTTGGAATGAAAAGTTGCCGTTATTAACGATACAACCAGTAAGGGATATGAGAAATGATTTAAATAAGTGATGTTGAAATGGACAAAATGGTAAATGGTTCTTATAAAACAACCGTGAGTATAGGAAACGTGAGTAATCAAATAACTTGTGATGGAAGTTGTTTCTCGCTACGCACTCCATCGAAAGTTGACTAACTTAACACTAAGTTAGAGCCAGCCAGAGTCCAACCAACCTGGCCACTACATAAGGGTAATGCAAAATATTCTAATATTAATTTTTATTGTAAGTTCTTCTACCAGATGCATACTAAGACTTACCTACCTATTATTCTGACAAAATGTAAAAGTGACGTTCTTGGTAGAGACTTCTTAGTTTATCAAAGTATTTTCTACTTTGTACGCTTAAAGAAACTCAATTATTTTGGACCAATCATTTTACAATGGAATAAATGAGCTTGAACGAAAATGTATTGCTGTTGTGGGTTTTATAATATTTTTTCTACTTGTTTCACTTCATTTGATACCAGCTTCTGCCCGCGACTTCGTTGCCGTGGAAGTCGTAAGACGTGATGTCTTACAAAGTTTTTTTTTTGGATGGGAAATCATCAAATACCTTCTCCCGCTCTGGGCGTGTCAGACTTTTACTGACTTGAAACCCACCAGTGTTCCTTCACTTGCCTGTGTGCCAGGGGCCACGGTATCTCTTTTGAAGAGCCTGCACCCCTGAAAGGCATCTGCCCTTGCGGACCCCACCATGTCTGACATAGTGCATGTGTGCAGCTATATTTGTTTAACAGCATGCGCCGTCTTTAATTAGGCTAGATGCAAAGAGGTAGCAACTCGGCAAAATTTTGAACATAATAATATCTTCCAAAGACTTTTCACTCCCTGAGAATTTCAACATGTTCTTTTGTGGATGATCGCTTGATTTTGAATATTTTAAATTGTAAATAACATCACCAAATGCTCATTCTCATTCTAAGTTGTCTGATCTATAAATACCGTCCAGTGGTTCGACTTAAGACAATACTTTTAACATTTAACTCTTTTCGTTGGCAATTTCAATCCCTCCATGTTTTTCTTACAAATAAAGTAATATCATCCCGAGAAATATATCTAAATGAAAATGTCGTCTTTCAAGAAAACTTCGCAATTAAAACTAGCTGGAAACTGAAAATGTGTTTTCTTGAGTTGCGGAAATATACATTTATGTTTCGTTGAAATTAAAGTTCAGACGTCGTTATCAATGCCTGCAGCGTGCTTTAAAATTAAATTGATGCCAAGTTTAAAGTGTTTCCTGATTCTTATGAATGTTTTAAGTGGGAGCCATAATATGGAATAAACTAAAAAACTGGTTGCTGCAAAATAACATCTCTTTTCATGATTGTTTGATTTCGTAATATTTTCATCGAGCTAGACCCACGTTGTACACAGCACAAACATTACATATTACAAGTTCCAGTTTTTTCGAAAAACTGGAGAGAACCCGCACCCCTTCCTGGCATCGGTCCTTACAGACCCCACCAGTTGGTGCTAACATCTCTTTAAGGCGCGCGTAGAACACAACGCGCCGTCGACCCGAGCTTAGTCCTTACCGGACAGAGAGCTACCCATTACTCACCGTCCACAAGCCCGCGCCTGCGGTGGCCGGGAATCAGCCTGGGATTCCCGACGCCCAGGGCGTCTCCTGCCGAGGCTACGGCCGTGAGGGCGCATGTATTTCATCTCCCTCACGTGCACCGCCTCCCTCTTTGCGAGCATTACTGCTTCGCAGAAGGAGGTGACGGCTACTCATGCACTCTCGCTCCGTACCATGGCCTGGACCAGAACCGGACTCGAGAGATCGCCGCCGCCGATCGCTTCCATGAGGACACTGTGGTGATCCGCCTAAGCCGGGCAGATCTCCACCGTATGCTCCACCGTGTCCTCAGGGCAATCTTCGCAGTGGAAACAACCGGGGGTTTCCTAAATTCATGTATAACAAAGCAAACACAGCTGGAATTAGTAAGCCTTAGGAGTTAAAGAAAAATAATCTTTTCAAAGAACATTTTTAGTATACAGCAAAATACGAATACAGTCTATTGAAAAAGACCAAAATAAATTACATATCAAAAAGTCAAGCATACAAATCCGCCGTATTGACGGAACTACAGTATAATGGAACAATATGGTGGGATTTAATATAAAGTAATCTATCTGTAGAAGACGGGAAAAAATGCAATTATGTTGCCTCGTTTACATACTAAATCTTCTCAAATTACTACTTACCAGTATTATACATGCGTTGGAACTATACCTGTATGTTATTTTTAACGGATTCACCCCTGGGCAATTATGCTGACCGTCCTTCCGGACACTTAAAGCCTCTTAGTTAAAGACAGTGTTTGCCCACACCACACAACTCACTGAATATTGTATGCGCTGAGTGCTCAGCTACTTATACGTAATTTACTAACCTCAGGGGGTGGTCACATTGCCTATGAATAAGGCTAATTTATAATTGTAAAGAGGTTATTTCATGCCAACTGAATTTCCATCAACATTTTTAGTCAGTATTAATCATTACCGTTTCTCGATAAAGAGAATCCAAACTCAATGTAAAAGAGAAAATAGAAAACGAGTACTCATGTTTAAGAATGAAGTATGATAAGATAGGTAGCTAACAATTTCTTTGATAACTTGATAAGTTCAGCGGACTAGGTGAGAGGAGACTTACATGAACAACTTATTAGTGGAATAAATTAATTATCTTAATTCTAGGTGCGGGTTATTCGAAAGAGATACCGTGGCCCCTAGCACACAGGCAACTGAGGGAACACGGGTGGGTTTTAGTCAGTAAAAGTCTGATACGCCCTCTTGTTCCACCCAGAGCGTTAGAAATTATTTGATGATTACCCACCCAAAAAAAAAACCATGTCGTGTTTGCAAAAAGGCGAAAAGAAATATGTCTTCATCTGGAGATTTCCCAATTCCAATAAGTCCGTTTCGTAATTCCCTTTCTTCGTCTAGATTCCAGCACGGGGGTGACTGACGAATATCTTTATAAATAATTCGAAAGGGCTTTTCTTTGACGTATACGTCTCCTTTGTTGTTGAATTGAGAATAAGGCTTCGAAATAAGTAAGAATTGTTAAGCTGGCCTTTATTCGAAAATGAGTTTGAATCAATCTTTACTTTCTTTGTATTCATGAATAAGAATTAACATATAAAATAATGTATGACAGCTTTCAGTACAAACAGTGAAGTGTTTAAGATGTTTTAAACTTTATGCACGAATATTTAATCGAATATTACGAATAGTTTTGAGTCTTACAATGTTGGAAATCTCTTTTAATTGGATACCATAAGAACGAATTTAAACATTATAATATTTGGTTTCATTGATAGCTTTTTAGGTGGTGATGGAAAAAATAACGTTGTGCTGGGAATAACATACAGATAGCCGATGGGGCCGAAACGTTCTGGATACCAGTGACTGCATACTGGAGGACTTAGTGTTAGAGGGTTTCCCACAAGGTGAACCAATGACCTTGTGAATACCGCAAGAATCCACTGGATGCGAGAAGCACCGAAAACGGTCCAAGTGACTGTGCTCGGGGGAGGCTTATGTCCAGTAGTAGACGTCTGAAATGATAATGATGATGATTGGGTATGAATAATTATACGACAACAATAACGTTACCTTGGATTAAACACATGATTCTGAATCTGTGCTGTTTTTAGCGTGTTAAAAAAAAATTACTTAGCTGTTCCATACATTTAGACAGCGCAAGTATTGCATTTTCTACGAAACAGTAAGTTTTTTTGACAAGCAACGAAAAATTTCTAAGTCTAGTCTAGAATTATATGATGGATTCATGGTTCCAGTTTTCGCTGTTTAAAATTGTCATATATCGTAGAAAGTTTCCAATGAAGAATGGCGTGAGAAGATTATGTCCATGTAGGCTTATCTTTGTTGATAAAATTGTTTGATAAAAATGACGGGCAGTTTGATTTTACGACTGGATATTTTTTTAATTAAACGCATTCCGTTTCATAAAAAAAACTGTGGGGAATGAAGCATGATATTAAATGAAGTTTGTGATCAGAATCAGAATCAGAATCAGAACTTTATTTGCTATGAATGTAGGTACAGTTATAAGATGTTGTACATAAATTGATGAGATCGGCTACAGTCTACCTTACGGCGTGCAAATTATTAGGTACATAAATTAAACTATTAATACAAATTAAATAATGTCAGCAAAACAAAACAGAAATTAAAGTGATGTCAATTAATATTAATATAGTCGGGTACATAAGTCATAATTGGTCAAATTTGTAATTAAATATAACAATCATAATCAGGGTAAGTTTATATCATTTAGAAAGTCTTTCACTGAGTAATAACATTTGTCTAATAGTAGCGCAGTAACCTTAGATTTAAAAATATTTACTGAATAATCCTTAAAACTATGAGGTATTTTATTATAAATGATAGGTCCCATTGTCATAATACTTTTCCTTAACAGTGCTGTTTTGTAATTACCCGAATGTAGCAAGTTATTATATTGGGATCGCAAGGGGCCATTACGTGTTCTTATATTGGCCAGTGACGGAAATAAGTCTATGTTGGCTTTTACAAAAATTGCCACCTCTAACATATACAAACATGGAAAAGTTAGCAGATTCAGAGACCGAAACACAGGTTCACAGCTGTTTGTGCTTTTAAGGTTTGACATAGATCTAATACACCGTTTCTGGGCTTTAAAAATTACCTCCCTCTCACTACAATTACCCCAAAATATGACTCCAAATCTTAACACTGACGCAACCAGTCCATGATAAGCTAGTAGAAGTGTATCATTGCTAACTTTGTGTGATAGGTTATACAGTACGTAGGCTGATTTATTTAACTTCTTACATACGTCATCGGCATGTGGTTTCCAAGTCAAATTGTTGTCAATCAGGATGCCTAGAAATTTTGCTACACAAGTTGTATCCACTTTTTGACCATCATAACTAACATTAATATGATCAGCGCGTATCCTTTGGTAGAAGTGCATTACTTTTGTCTTTTTTAGATTTATTATTAAGTTATTTGTTTCCAGCCAGTCTATAATTGTTTCTAACGTTTCATTAATTTCCCTTTCGTAGTTTTCTTTATTGGTACACTTAATGATCGCTGTACTATCGTCTGCAAATAGTACCATAGGTTGTCGTGTCTGTCGTGGCAAGTCATTTATATACAAAAGAAATGATGAATGAATGATGAGTGATCACAATGAAGATGTTCTAATGGTTTCTTTGGTATTTTGAATTCCAAACACAAATTCATCGAAGCAAAAGCTTTTCCAGGTATTATTTTGTAAGAAAGAAATAATTAAATAACCATAAAGTCAGCACTCTGTGCCAAGACTATGCTTCTTATAGTTTTATCTCAAGCTAAAACTGGGAAGTAGAGAAGCCAGTGCAGCAAGCATAATAAGTGTTTAATTAAATACTTTAATTAGAGCTCTGGATCGTGTAATCGTGTATTGTTTCAGGAATAAAGCGCGAGTAAGACCTAGATTATGTTCTTAATATTTATTCTGCCAGTCTGAGAAACTTTGTGAATAAATTTAAGTAAGTAAGATATCAAGGCAAGTTTTAAGGAAATGCTTTAAATGACCACAAAGTCGGTTCTAGACAATATTACAACGTATTCTGTAGAAGGTATTCAGATGAGCTTTTTCGAATCTAGTTTTAATGCAGTTACCATTGGAAGCTATACCTACCTACCTGATGAAAGGGTTACTTGAAGTGACTCTTTTGATGTCCCATTAGTGTCTGGTGTGATTGTTGTGTGTATGTGAGGCGCGTGTGAAGTGTGCACATTATTGGTCAGGGACTAGGTAATAATGTTGGACATTGGTTCACGTGCGTGTCCCCGAGGACAGACGTGATCAGTTTGCGTGATAACATTCGCTTTCACGCTGTTGCACTCTAACGAGTGATGGTTGGTGATTTATATCGCATGTCTTATATTATCAATAGATTATCCATAACAAATCGCATAAATATAACTATTCAATAAGTTCATCTAGTATTAAAGTGCTTCATTTTATCTATTTTACTTAAAATCTTCTGTATGATTATTGGATGAAATGAATATTTGTATCAACAAGAATAATTAAACTCTAATCCTTACAAAGATATCTGTATCAATGTTAATCACTGTCTTAATTAACACTGATATTTTTGCATCGTATTTCGGTTGGAAGGCTTCTACGGGAGTTCAATGAACTATGTGTTGATTGAATAACAATGTATATTGTTAACGTGTAGCATACATCTCAAGAGACCTCACTAACTGGAGTTGTTCCACAGATTCTGGCATACAAAGGCATTGTGTAGACATAGTGGTCTGAAAGGTCCTACCAGTTTAGCCATATACGGCTAATAACGTATCAGCTAGGTACTATGGAAACGGATCAGTGCATTTAGTGATTGGTTTTATTGCATCACAACACGACACAGTCTTCTGTAGAACAGATAACATTATCTGCAGTGGTAACATTTATTAGTCAGTCCGAAATTACGCGGCATTATCTCGGCTCCCCATATCTCGACAGACGTCATGTGAAATTGAATTAGTTTCAGTTTGTCTCCACTTGACCGTTCCTAATCTGTTTGTCCATGTGGCCTTTATAATGATTGAATATAAGCGACAAAGTATGTATTAGATAGACGGAAAAGTAGTTGTGTAGCTTGAAATTTTAATTATGTATTAACAATAGTTAAAAAGCTAGTATGGTTAATCTAACATTAAAATAAAGTTATTATGGCGATCTCTCGCGTCCGGTCCTGGTCCAGGCCATGATACGGAGCGAAAGTGCATGGCTAGCAGTCGCTTCCTTCAGCGAAGCAGTGATGCCCGCAAAAAGGGAGGCGGCGCATGTGAGGGAGAGGCAGTACATGCGCCCTCACGGCCGTAGCCTTCGCAGGAGACGCTCTGGGCGTCGGGAATCCCAGGCGGGTTCCGGCCAACGTAGGCGCGGGCTTGCGGACGGCGAGTAATGGGTTGCTCGCTGTCCGGTAATCACCAAGCCCGGGTCAATGGCGCGTTGTGTTCCACGCGCGCCTCAAAGAGATGTCAGCACCAACTGATGGGGCCCGCAAGGGCCGATGCCTGCCGGGGGTAGGGGTTATTCGAAAGAGATACCGCGGCCTCTGGCACATAGGCAACTGAGGGAACATGGGTGGGTTTTAGTCAGTAGAAATCTGACACGCCCTCCAGCTCCATTCAGAGCGAGAGAAGTCATTCGATGATTTCCCACCCAGAAAAAAAAACTTGGAATAACTTTATTCGGTGTGTAAGAGGGCTAAGCTTTAACAGCGTAGCGGTTGTAGCGGTGACGTCATTGTGTCGGCTACGTTGTAGCAACCGTCAGCTACGTCGTAGCAGTGAAACTGTTTAAATATTATATCATTTTATACAAGCTGTAACAGAATAAATGAAGGACCTAAAAGGTTTCTAATTGACTGCTGAATCGATTTCAGTAACTTTTAATATGGGTACATTTTTTTCTAGATTATAGATTTCGTCATAACTACCGCTGATTGAGCCAAATAAAATTCAATCTTATTGAAAGGAAATAAGAATCTATGTCAATTTTAAATGCATAACGTAATGGTCAACACTTTTTCTTAATAATAACAGTTAGCATACATAACATTACGCATTGTTTCCCAGAAGGGTTGGGCAGATGTCCCTATTACATGTAGTACACCCACATCTCGCCAGTAATGACAGTTGCTTTAAAAAAAAAGTTTTGTTTCTTGTATTACGCTTTTAACTCAATACTCTAATTGTAATGTATGAGGTGTTGCGTTAATTATGTTGCAATAACGACAGTTTAGATTTTTTGAACATGTTGTGTGTTCAAAAAATCTAAACTGTCGTTATTTACCACATAACATTAAAACGTTACCTCTTTCATAAGCAAAGCTCTCAACAGGAATCCTGTAATTAAAAGCTAACTGAGCATACGGAAACTTGTTACGACTTTTGCGAAAGAAAGTCTTTTTATGAAACCATATTTTATGATCAAATATGACTTAAATTCTTGGTAAAAAATTTCATAATTTCTAATGTATGTTCCACCAGTGAAGATGGGATGGAACGGAAAAAAACGTAAGATGCCGTATAAGAATCCTATGTTTTCCCGTTATTTCTTTGGGTTAAAAGGAATTTCACTTTTCCCTTTTATAGTGAGAGTCCGTGTTTAAGAAAAAAAACTTAAAACCGATGAAAAACTGCTAAGCTAGTAATCATGTGATGAATCCATGGTTACAGTTTGCGCGTCGATGTCCCTGCCACCCCGGACACTTGTACATATCCGATCGCCTCCATGAGGATACGGCGGTGCTCCGCCCAGGCCCGGCAGACCTCCACCATATGCTCCACCGTGTCCTGAGGGTGATCTTCGCAAACATCCGGGCGTTTCCTCCCGCCTTATACGAAACAGGAACCTCCCGAAACCGCCGTGTTCGGTGAGGACCTGTGTCAGGCGGAAGGTGAGGACACCATGCCGCCTCTCAAATAGGGGACTTACCGCCGCAATCGTGGCGTGCCCAAAGTTATTCCAAGTTTAGTTCCTACGAAAATGTATGGTTATTCCTTTTATAACTTTATTCCGTGTTTATTAGTAAGAGAGTTGGTGTGTACGTGTATTTTGACAGCAGCAAAACCATTTGCCAGCTGTCGCTAAACGTTTATGTACACCTGGGAAGTATACCCTTTCAAACAAAAAAAAAATTATCCAAATCGGTCCAGCCATCTTCGAGTAATCGGGGAACATACATAAAAAAAAAGAATAAAAAAAAAAGGTTCCGACGAATTGAGAACCTCCTCCTTTTGGAAGTCGGTTAAAAAGGCTTTTGGGAAGTTACCTCGTCCACCGAACGCTTCGAGTGATGAAGTGCTAAATTAGAGATGAAATCTTTTTTAATCCGACATTTGAATGATTGAATTGATGACACGCTGATTTATATGAAAAGAAAATTGGATTGGACCGTACGAATATTTACTGTAGGTATCTGAAAATGAGGGCGAAGCAATTCTGTCTTTGATGTTTATTACCAAATGCCACGTTTTATTTCGATTGAAATAAATTACAGAATTTCATCCACATCTACCTCATTTTAATTAATGATAATTCAAAATGAAAAATTGGAGTAAAGTTTCAAAATGACACTGTATCGTGGTTATTTGATTGTATATGTTGCCATGTTACAAATCACTATTTCTGGGTTTAAGAAAAGTACTCTGAACTTTCCTCATGACCTACATCACTCCTCCGCATTTCATGCATGGTATGGATGACAGTTTTCGTCGCTAGTGTTGTGTAAAAGCGTTTAAATGGAATTACCAATACACACCATGTTTCAGTTGGATTAATTAAGTGAACGACTAATTAATTGGCCAATGACTGGCCTCTTGCCTATGCTTGCTAATTGAATTTGATAATGATTAATATGCAAGACTGGCTTGAATTCCTGTATGAAAATGAGACCCCAGGTCTTTACGTCGCATTTTTCTTTCTATCATTTGGCTGTGAAGTGAAACACGATCTTGCTAGATAATGACTGGTTTATTTCATAGTAAGGTGTGCGTACAAAACATTATTATCAAGGTACCCTCAATGTATAACATTAATATATAACATCTTCCCCTTTTACGGAAGAAAAAAAAGAAAAAAAAGAAAAAGTAAACTTAACAAAATTTCCACCACCAATTACACAATATAAAACAATAAACTATACTAATATGAATATAAGAACGTACAATAGATCCGTACAGGCACAACATCTTCCTTTTACTATACAAACAAATGACAAACTTAGTACTTATTATGTATATATTTAGCTATATGTATCTTATAACGCGCATTCAATTTTGGATGATATAAGTATCTCTGATTTAGTTACTTTTTAAAAAGCAATGCAAGTTATTCACGTGCCCGTCTAGAAGCAGCTCGGGTTTGCTGCACTACAACAGAATCAGGAGAAGAACTAGTAGACCTAGTCACCGCTCTGTCATTGTCGCTCAGCCCTTCATCAATACTTTCTGCCGCATCGCTGTACGTGCTCGTGTGCTCATTTTCTTCACTTTCACTATTCTCTTTTCCTTGCGAAGAAGCAGAATGTGCCTTCGTATCGCCGGAGCTCATACCCTTCATGATATGCCGCCTGTTGCGGCGGTATCTCCGACCGCTGTTGTCAATGAGGAAGTACGATCTCGGCTGCGGTGCTGGTGCCTGCACTTGCATTTATGTCGTCGACGCTTATCACCATCTGCTACAATAACATTCTCTCCTGGTTTTAGTACTGGCAACTCTCGTGAATGCATGTCATAATTCTTTTTAGACAGTTCACGTTTTGAGAGTATATTTTTATAATCCTCATGATTGTTACGTGCTGGTCGTAATCTGTCTGTATGTACTGGTAAGCGAGTATTTAGTCGACGTCCCATCAGTAATTGCGACGGTGCACTAATTCCATCCCTCGGTGTTGTCCTAAAGTTTAATAACCCTAGATAAAAATCTGTACCAGTAGTTCGTGATTTTTTAATTATACTTTTTACTGTCCTTACAGATCTCTCACTCAGTCCGTTAGACTGTGCGTAATTCGGCGATGATGTTGTATGTTTGAAACACCAGTCTTCTGTGAATTTCCTGAATTCACTAGAATTAAATGCCGGACCATTGTCTGTAATTAGTTCCGTTGGTATTCCGTGTCTCGCAAACTGATCTTTCATCGCAGCTATTACAGCTCTGGATCCTATATTTGTTAAAGTACTTACTTCGATATAATTGGAAAAATAGTCTACTATAATTAAGAAGTTTTTCCGGTCGCATAAGAATAAATCTGCGCCAACCTTTCTCCAAGGTAAATCTGGAATCGAATGTGGTATCATGGGCTCCTTCACGTTGCGCGCTGCGTGCTCCGCACAGGTACCGCAGGCGCGCACTGCCTGCTCCACGTCACGTGACATTCCGCTCCAAAACATGACGTCACGTGCTCGTCGCTTGCATCGGTCAATTCCTAGATGCCCTTCGTGAACGCGAGATATCATCTCACCTCTCAGATCACGTGGTATGAACACTAAGTGGTTTTTTAAGATCAGACCACCGACTAGCTGTAATTCCTCTTTATATGCCCAATGTTTTTTTATCATTTCGTTTAAATCCTTTTTATACCTTGGCCAACCATTTTGAATATAAAACTCAATTAACTTGCATTCTTGATCCCTTTGTGTGACTTCCCTGACCATACTGAGCTTACTGTCGCTAAACGGTACGTTTGCTATGAGGAAACACACTTGATCCTCCACTTCAGATGTCACTTTGTCATGCATAAGTTCTGGTAAGGCTGCTCTCGATAATGTATCAGCTACGTACATTAATTTTCCTGGTTTGTATACTACCGTGAACTCATAGCGTTGTACGCGTAGCATCATTCTTTGCAAGCGTACCGGCACTGCATCTAAACCTTTTTTAAATAAAGCCTCCAGAGGCTTGTGATCTGTTTCCACAACCACATCTTTTTTTCCATACACATATTGATGGTACTTTTCCAATGCAAATACGATCGCCAGCATTTCCTTTTCAATCTGCGCATATCGCCTTTGTGTGTCAGTCATCGTGAGGGAAGAAAACTCAACCGGGCGTCCGTCTTGTAATAACGCTGCACCCAAAGCCGTGGAGCTAGCATCCACCGTGACCACGGCCGGCCGGTCGCTTGAGTACAACGCCAATACCGGCGCACTGCTCACCGCCTGCTTCAACTTGTGAACCGCAGTCTCATGTACACTGTCCCACACCCATTCATTGCCTTTTTTCAGCAAATTTCTAAGTGGGCCTGCCGTTTGCGAATAATATGGAATAAATTTTGATAAGTAGTTAATCATACCAAGAAATCGCTCCAAAGATGGCCTATCCTTCGGGTCTGGCATGTCTGTAATTGCTTTAATCTTATTTGTGTCAATCTGCATGCCTTTCTTACTAAAGGTATGCCCCAGATACGTAACCTTTTCTACACAGAACTCGCACTTTTCCCTGTTAAATTTAATTCCTACTTCGCGAGCCCTATCTAGCAATTTTTTCAATCTATCATCGTGTTCTTCCTTAGTACTCCCCCAGATAATTATGTCATCTATAAATGAATCAACCCCATCGAGATCTTCCAACAGCTGTCGTATTTTTCCGTGAAATACCTCACTCGCACAGTTGACGCCGTATGGTAATCGTAAAAACTGATACCTCCCGAATGGAGTTCCAAATGTACAGATATCCGCACTGTCATCATCTAATTCAACCATCCAAAATCCGGACCGGGCATCAAGCTTACTGAAATACTTGCCATTCGTTAATTTTGCGGCAATCTCAGTGAGTGTCGGTAAGGGATAGTGTGCGCGGCGCACCGCGCGGTTCAGCGGCCGCGGGTCGAGCCACACGCGCAGACTACCATCCTTCTTGGCCGGCAACACAATAGCATTCACCCACGCTGTCGGATGAGATACTTTACGAATTATCCCCATGTGCTCCATACTCTCGAGTTCCGCCTTTAATTTATCCCGAATCCCTAAGGGTATTTTCCTGACAGGGCAAACTGAAGGACTTGCATTGTTTTCTAGGATAATTCTGTATTTACCTGGCAATTTGCCAATTCCCTGAAACAAATCATTATATTTATCTACCTTTACTGTGTAAACCCTCTTGACGAGTCCTATTTCTTCACAGGTATTTTTTCCCAATACACTTTGGCAACGATCACTTGATATTACAAAATCTATTAAACATTTTTTTTCTTTATATGACCACAACATCTGACATGATCCTATTATTGGAATAAAATTACCACAGAAGGACTGTGCTCTTATGCGACATGGTTTAATGTCATTTATTGAATATCCTAATGAATTAAAAACAAACACTGATAATACATTCAGATCCGAACCTGTATCGAGCTTAAACAGTTCGCTCTTTCCATTGTCGATCAAAATTAATTGCTCAAACCACTTACTGTCTTTATGTTGTGAAGTTTTATCCAAGGTTGAAACATAGTATAAGTCATTGTCACCATCACCGCTCTCCTCTATTCCATGAACACGCTTATTACCTCTAGCCATACACATATTTTTAAAATGACCTTTATTGTAGCACAAGAAACACTTTGCAAATCGCGCTGGACATCGCGCATTATCATCGTGAATACCACCACACGCACTACAACACTTTGAAACCGTTTCACGATTAGAAACGGAATCGAATCCGCCACCCGACGACGCCGCGATGCTCCCGGCTGCTGAACCATGTGGATGCGCGCGCCCGCCACCAGCGCCGTGTCGAAGCGTCGTCGCTGGCGCACCGCGAGCTCGGCCCCGCGCATCTCGCGCCGCCGCCGCCGCTGCAGTCCCCGTAGCTCCGCTGTGCCTCGGTACTCGCGTACTCAATAACGCGTCGACCGTGCCATTTTGCTCCTTAGATTTCGTTTTTTCTATATGACGGTTCTCTTCGCTAGATACCTCGCTTGCTTGGCATATCTTTACTGATTTTTCTAAGCTTAACTCATCTGTTCGGAGTAATCTATCTCGGACACCTGTGTCAATTACTCCACAGACAATACGATCACGTATTAAATTGTCTTCTAAATGTTCAAACGTGCAATGTTGGCATAATAATCTTAGTGCTGTTACGTAAGCGTCTATGTTTTCACCATCCATCTGATTTCGTGTAAAAAATCGGTATCTCGCCATCGTTGTATTCGGTTTTGTACCGAAGTGTTCGTTAAATTTTTTGATCAATACATCGATATCATCCTCTTTTCCTTCTACCTTTATTTTGAAGGTGGAATATATGTCGTACCCATCAGCGCCTATTAAGTTAATAAGCAAACTGGCTTGCACATCCTTGTCCTCTTTATACACTCCTGAAGCCTTTAGAAAAACCTGAAACTGTTTGAGCCACATTCGCCACGCGTCAGCTCGGTTTACCGGGCCACCTTCTAAAACTAATTCGGCCGGAGGTCTTGCGTGTTCCATAATTCCGCGTACCTACTGACTATCGCTTAAACACACTAACACGACTTGATTTTTGTCTAATAATTACTTTCGAAAGCGTAAATCTTATTTTCCGCTGTCACCATGAAGTGAAACACGATCTTGCTAGATAATGACTGGTTTATTTCATAGTAAGGTGTGCGTACAAAACATTATTATCAAGGTACCCTCAATGTATAACATTAATATATAACAGGCTGAAGCTGCCATTTGCAACTGCCAAACCCAATACCTCTTTGTCACTTGCAGACAGCCAAAAAGGTCTTGGCGATTAATTTCATTTTGTTCACAGTTGCTCATAAATAGCTGCGTGTGATAAATTGTCACGCGCATGTATCGAGTGTTTGTTTTTACATTATCATTAAATGGAGGTGTTTATGTACACAGAGTACTTTATACTTTTGAGATATCAACTGGAATAGGTATGTTTAGGCAACTGTACCAGTATTTAACTTGTGAACTTATAAAATACAAAGTCTCATTATTTTTCTATCTTCTCAGTAATAAACTCTTTTACGTTACAAATTGTTTTACGAGCTGGTAAGCACTAGTAAGATTAATATTAACCTCCTTTTAAAATTCCTTGAATCACGTTGGTGGGATAATAAAGCGTTTAGCGATTTATTCTTTGGTTCTTTTTTTATTATTACTCTAAAAACGGCGATTCAATTAAATCAAATTACTATGTTTCAGGTTCCCCTCAAACATAGTAATTTAGTAGTATGTGTTAGTTGTATGTTTAATTTAGTACTATGTCTGTATTAAAACGAGGAGACGGCCTTGAAAAGCAGATTTCATTCAGACTGTTAATAAAGTTTAAGATAAAATTCAGACTTTTAAAATAATAAATATGTTTTTATTCATTTATTAAAACTTGATGCACAAGTAAAAAAAATACTGTACAAAAGCGGACTTACTGCTTGGAGTATTTTCTACCAGTGAACCTTAGGGTGATGAAGAGACAAAACATGGCAGGAATATATGTAGCTTACAGGCTGTAAGCTTAAGTTACAGCTACTGTATTTCTTGTATTGAGCTTAAAGTTTTAACTGAAGTTGGAATTAGAGATTTATATTTTTTTTTTTATTAAATAAAGCCAACGATCAGTTTTAATTTTTAAATCATTTTACAAAAGCGTAAAGTTCAACGTACTTCTGCAATGGATGTAAAAAACTCGTAATACGGGAATATTAGAATACGCGCTTCAGCCGACGCGACGCGAATTGGTACTTTACGAATATGATGATACTTACCTACTTTTGCTGCGTCTGAGACAATGGATGTTATTGTCAGGAGATTTAGATATCGCGTATATTTGAAGTAAGTTTGTGGAAAATTTTGTTTCCTAGATATATTCTGTGTTCTTACGAGTACAATGATTATTGTACAAATTACTTTTAAAAAGGCATTGATAACATTTCGCCTCAAATAATAAAAAGAATTTAAGGGCCAACACAAATTAATTTGTGTTAGCTTAAATTACATTAACTGCTTTCATAGTTCTATTTCATCAATCAATTAATCAATCAATATTATATTTTAATGAAAATGGGTCGTCAAAAAGGTTTTTTGCGAAATTAGCGATGCGCGCGCATCAGCGTTAAAAATTAACATTTAATTCTATATTTTGATTAGTTTTGACAATAAATTACAACCATTTATCTGTAACAAAAACAAAAAAAAAAAAAAATATTAATTTACTTCATTCGATAAACTGGCTGTTTTTGTGCCTTTGCCTTAAAAAAAAGCGCTGATGAGCGCGCATCGCTAATTTGTGAACAAGTAATAATCAAAGTTTTTGGCGGGATCGCGTTGGAACATGTCGCACGACTTTTTATTTTCATGAAATTTAGTGAAATAGCGAATAAAATTGTATAATTTTGGTAGTGAATTATGCAATTTAATTACGTGTGAGTGCACAAATGTAGTGAAGGTGAAAATAAGTGACTAACGTGGACTTTTCGTGTTCCCCCCAAAAACTCCTAATAGGTTGTTGTAAAGTTACTACCGCTTTACAATAACTGTGACTTGACTGACTAAAGACGACTATGACTGTTTTGTAACTTCGTGCCCGATATCGGGCCATTTACTTGATGGAAAAGAAAAATTACTTGACACTGGCTAAATGCACAAACCGTGCGAAGCCAAAACCCAAAACAAAAAAAAAAAAAAAAGTAATAATCAATTTTACAAATTGTTCAAATTTTTCTAACTGCTTTAACAAGTGATTAAAGATTTACTCGTTAAGAAAGTCCGACTTTTATTTATTTCCTCGCAAATATGTTATAAAACGTCGTATGACATACGTGCGCTTTGAAAATTAGAGCCTCTGCTTTCTTGTAGCCCTTGCCTACGGCTCGGGCTAGCAATATCGCCTCGGCTGTAATTTTCAACTTACCGCAGTTATATCAAAACGTACTATTATATCGAAAAATGCAGGCCTAAACAATTAAAAAAAATTAGAAAATAACCACTGAAACAACAACTGGATACAGTAATATTACTCATGTTTTGCGAACTGTACAAACCATAATTGTAAAAGTTTCAAAGATAGCGAAAAAAAAACCGGTTTCATCTTGCCCTTGTTGATTTATGGTATTCAATAAATCCGAGTCCCTGTTTGTCCCTTCAGAAGATGTTCAGCTCACTACAAAAACAAATGAAACTCGTAAGTAATGAATCGGAACAAGTGTAGCAGAGATCGTAAGATGTCTACGAGTGTTTAGAAACATAGGGCTGTAGTTCAGGTATTCTAATAAAAAAATCATTAAGGATCGACTTGTTTCAGGAATAAAGCGATAAAAGATTCTATTTCTATGTAACTTGTAAGGTAGAGAGGCGTGACGTAAGCTATCTATAAAATACTAGAAGTTATGCAACCATGATTTAATCTGCATGCTTTTCTTACAGTCTTGAAGCTTTCCTTAAGATGAAAAGCAAATATCTCTTGCTAAAATTTCTTGTTATCTTCGCTCAACATTTGTGTAAATATTTCTCCAACAAGGATTTCATTTTAACATAACGTCAGGACTTCGTTATCTTCCAACTCATTACGGATTTCAATGGCTATCATAATTCAACCAAGTAGTTACTTGTCTCCTTTAATAATCTCTTGATTTTGTTTACCAGCAGCTAACGAGACCTCACTAATGGAAGGGTGCTTGCAATACTCGTAAATAAATGATTATCCCTTATAGTTGGGAATTTATGAGTACTTTAAGACTGGAGAACAACCCTGTGGCCTGTGCGAGCTATTGTCTGTTTTAAACATAAGAGTTTTTTTTTGGGTGGGAAATCATCAAATAACTTCTCCCGCTCTGGGTGGAGCAGGAGGGCGTGTCAGACTTTTACTGACTAAAACCCAACCGTGTTCCTTCAGTTGCCTGTGTGCCAGGGGCCACGGTATGTATTTCAAAGGGCCAGCTAGGAATTCGCTTTATGGTGGTCGCCAATTGAAATTTTGATAAATTGTGAAAGTTGTAGCAGCCTGAAGTCTGGATTTGTACCCGGTTGATGACAATAGGGTCACCCCCTATTACATGGGACTTGGCGAAATGTGGGTGTGCTACAGGTATACCTCTGCCCAACCCTTCAGGGAAAATAAGGCGTGATGTTATGTTATGTTGTGCGACAGTTGCGCGGTGTTTGTTTATATTTACGATCGTATTTCTGTTTTCGACAAAAGTAAAGTTTCCTTTCCTTACATTGTTTTCGCTTTTGAGTTTGACTGTACTTTAGTATTGCTGTACCAGATGGTCTACTGCAGGGTTTAAACCATTCACATTCTAAACAAACTCGTGAAGGGACATTGATGTTTATCTTCGCACTTTGCTTTAGGCTCATTCTCCTATAACTTTCAAGACAAAGGTCCCAATTCTAGATGTTAGATGCTTATCGTCACTTGAACGATGCGATCCTAAAATATCAAAAGGTCACTTCAAAACAAAACCATCGGATAACAATGCTAAAACGCTATTGAAATTTTTAAATAGTTTTGTTTTATCTCTGGGTTAGTTTCGGGTCCTTCGCATATTTTTTGGGCAAGTTTATCGTAGGAACCGATAAGGCTTCGTATCCATTACAAAACACAGCGCAATAACAGGATTAACTAGATGTATAGTTTTGTAGAGATGACAATTTAAGTATCAAAAATAACTTCCTTTCCTTTCCGATAATCCTGGTTATTTTAAGACTATTAATTATAGTCCAAACATTTACATTCCTGTAGTGAGTCCAAACATTTACATTCCTTTAAAACTTTGTTTCTTGGTGGTAATTTTATTAACTTTATTGTTTAATTCTCTTAGCTCCAAAGTGGGTTGGATGTATCAGAAGAAGCAGTATAAAACTATAAGTGTACATATATATATATATATAACAAATATCAGGCTTTGAATATCAGAATGGTCAATGCCTATTTACTGTATATGAAAGTTTTTATGAATAAGATTTGTAGGGAAAGGAATGCTTTAAGTAAAATACAGAAAGACAAGACTGGACATTTTATTTCAATTAGGCTTGTCAGTTTTTAATCAGAAAGCTAGTCGTCCATTCCAAAACTAGGTCTTCATAGAGAAGAAGGACAATAAACTCCAAGGGACAGGCATTGAAGTATTTTATCAACACATTTCTTGCATTGCCACAAATTATAATAATCTTAAATACATTTAATTTTATCTCTTGAAAAAATTACAGATAATCACACATTTTGGCTTAATAACTTTTAACAGTCATAATAATAAACAAAGGTTATGTAGTGAAACTGTTTTAAAACATTTAAAGGTAATCAAGCAATTTAATAAGAACTGATTCGTAATTTAAGACAATTGAAAGAATATCAATATGAACTGACAGTATTGTGCCAGTCATTTCAATTAGCCTATTATATTAAATAAAAATATAAAACATAAGATTATAGTACAAGTATAATTAAATACTAATTAATCATTATTAGTAACAACATCTAAGTTATTTTCACAAGTTAAGACAGTTATTGTGGTAAACATGTATTATCTAGTCAAATTAGATACGTCTACATTGGTTCAAGGCTTAGTTAATGTGACAGATGACACTATCCACCAAATAAGATTACAATATCATAATGAAAAATCTAACACATGCGTGCCCGTGGTATGTTAATGGGTGAACTTACTATGTAACCTAAAATTGTTTGTTGGTCGTTACTTTACTACTAATCTAAAATAAATTCTGCTGATCTCATTTTTTTTTCACACTAAGCGGGTTTGGTTCCCGTTTCAGACAGGCGATCCTTTAAAATTCTTTGAATGCTGTTCGTTATGTTTTTAAAATAATTTTAAAAATATTATAGTGATACTTAAATATGAATTGTGGCCGTGAACATTATCCGTAGACGAAGTCGTAGGTTTTCTAATTACAACTACCATATTTTACAAGACTAAGAGCAAACTCAAGGTGTGTCACAACCATTCTGAGGTGACATAATTAAAACCCGAAGTTCTGCGACAACATCTGACCCTGATTTATTAGCTCGCTACGTGAATTATTCCTGGAATTAATTTACCGTAAAAGAAATCCTTTTGACGTTACTGGAGCTATAGTATCTGAACTGTGATAAAACGTAACAACTAATATTCTGACACAGAATTTAGATTCAATTAACGTAATTGGTTCGGAAACCTATTACATTATTGAATTGATTACCGATCAAGAACCAATTTTAATAGTGATTGTCTAATCAAACACTAGCAGGCGATTATTAGTCAGATGCCCGTAATAATTTCTGAAGACCTAATCATAATCTATGTTTAATTAAGTCCATAGAGATATATAAGTACTGTCTCAAGCAGAAAATCGTGAGCCAAAAAATAAAAACTAAAGCGAAGAGATTTTGCTTTATCTCATTTCTAATTGGCCACACTGCCAATATTTAGTTTTGGTTTCCACTAAAACCAAATATTTGCTGGCACCGCAATTGCTGGGAATATGTAACGGCAACATAATCCTAGCAATTTGCTAGCTAGCATTAGGATGGAACCACGATATGATAGCTTTGAATGAATTTCTATTATTTATGTTCTTTTAGGTAAGCAGCATATTGACCTCCTAGGCTCTAAGTCAAGAGGCTTAGAGGCTCCGTAAGAACGTAGGCTACAAAGCGTACCAATACCTATTATGATGCCTTCGCATGATCTTATTAATATTTAATTAAAAAATACCTTCAAATTTTCCAATCGATGGAACATTAAACACAAGGTAGGTAATTGTTCCGCCTTATTGGAATTTGAACACGTTATTCTGAAAATAACGCCCACTTTGAAATAGCGAGGATTACATAACGTTGAAAGAGTTATTAGCTTACCAGTAGGTACTCCGAAATATTTTGACTTTTTGTTTACCCATGATTTAGAAATTAAAAAAGAAACATTTTGTTGAAATAACTCCGGCAAGTAAATAACTGATCGAGGTGATCCCTTTATCACGGTGTGTGTTGCTGACAAGTGTTTAAAGTGTCAATCAAAAACTTTTAATTTGATAGTTCAGCTGTCCATCTGTCAGTATGAGTGTAGATATTCGTCACAAATGTACAATGTTTACTTTGCCATTACGCAGAATGTAAAGGTATTACGTTCGCATAAGTTATGATAAAACACCAAAACTTATTTGAGAAATAAGCATCTAATAGAAAAAGTTTAGTCAGCTCAAGATCTGCGATAAAATAATTAAGTATGTCAGCTGGTAATCTTGCCACAAAAGTACGAATAACAGACAACCAGCTGAACAAACACAGAATAAACAATATTGAGACCATTAGCAATGGACGGTTTGGTCAATGACTGACAAATATCTTCTGAACATGTACTTATTTATACATTTTACTTTACAAAAGTTATAATTTTGCTATCATGCAGGCTTCTGTAGAGCTCAGCAACCGCTTAGTCCCTAATATGATCGAAGCCTCTTTACCAAGGATACTGAAATCCTTAAATGTTTGTTGTTTCCTGTTTAATATGTAGAAAATTACAAATAAAAAAGCAGCCTCCCGCTGACTGTCTCGTTGCCGTGACGTAATTGCTGTCCAGATTTAATTAAAGGACACAGTTTCAGTAGCCAAGTTTGTCTATATTATTATTTTGTATTATTCGTTTATTCATTTTATACCTTATTTACTACATTTTTAAATATTTTTATAAAAGTAACTTTAAAAAAAACATTTAAAAATATAAAAAATAGCGGTCCGCCGGTAACGGGAGCAGGGTCCAAGCTACCGGTGGTTAGGGCTCCAGAGACAGGAACCTCCTCACGATGCGAGCCGTATCGAGGAGTACTGCCTTCTGGATCAGGCCTTTGATCCAACCGCCTAACGAGAGCCTTGAGAGATGTTGATCAAGGCTTTCGGCCATCAGTCCATTGGCTGATACGACAATCGGCACAATTACAGCCGAGTTCACATTCCACATGTCAACAACCTCGTGTGCTAAGTCGAGATACTTAATCTGTTTCTCTTTCTCAGCTTTCACGAGGTTCCCGTCATGCGGAATGGTAACATCGACTATCATTGTGCGGCGCGCTAACCGATCTATCACCACTATATCAGGCTTATTGGCTACAATAGTCCTGTCAGTAATGATAGACCGGTCCCAGTACAACGTGACATGGTCATTTTCAAGAACTGGGTCGGGCACATACTTGTAATACGGTACCTCAGAATCCACAAGTTTATATTGCAAAGCAAGTTGCTGGTGAATAATCCTGGCTACTTGGTTATGTCTGTGCAAGTACTCGCCGTTAGCCAGCCGAGAACAACCAGAGATAATATGTCTGATGGACTCACCTGGATGGTGACATGCCCGACACACGTCAACCGTCCCGTCCTTCATAATATGTCTCCGGTAGTTATTCGTCAGGATAACTTCATCCATAATTGCACAGACGAAACCTTCAGTTTCCCCGAAAAGATCACCAAAACGTAGCCAGGATACGGACGCCAAGAAATCAACAACGGGTTCATGGAGAGCCCGATAGAAGCGCCCGTGAAGCTCCTTGTTTCGCCATATTTCCTTGCGGTCATCGATAGTTAGTATAACAGGTTTGCGCCAGTTCTCTTTAGCCATGGACAGCGGGGTGAGCCCCTTGTCCACTGCGATCACATCACGGTGCATACCCACTTCGGTTTTAAAAAAATATTCCCTGAGACTGCACACCTCGCGGTTGTGGAGGGTCTTCGCATTTAAAAAGCCTCGACCCCCGCACTTCCGCGGGATGTACAGTCTCATCACCGATGATCGTGGGTGATGCATCCGGTTTGCAGTCAGCAGTGTACGGACTCGTCGATCCAGGGCGTCGAGTTCAGTCTGAGTCCATTTGAGTATGCCGAAAGAGTACATCAAAACAGGCATGACCCAACCGTTGAAGGCGCGCACCTTGTTTCCGCCTGAAAGAAGACTAATTAATACCTTCTTCAGGCAACCAAAGAAGCGCTCCCTCAACGATTGCTTCATGTCAGCAGTGTTGATGCCTAACGCTTCCGACATACCCAAATACTTATAGCTTTCGGATGAAGAGAGGGACCTGAGGTGTATGGAATTTGAGAGTTGAATTCCCTCGGATTCCATAATCTCACCTCGCTTTACATGCATGACTGCACATTTGTCCACACCAAATTCCATCCTGATGGCGCTACTAAAAGTTGCAGTGACCTTCAGTAGTTCCATCAGTTGCAATTTGTTGGGGGCAAAGAGTTTAAGGTCATCCATGTATAGGAGGTGAGATATAACCTCACCACCTCTCCTCAGCCGAAAGCCTAGACCTGAATCCTCCAGCAGAGTGCTTAGAGGATTCAGGGCTAAGCAAAACCAAAGTGGACTCAAGCTGTCGCCCTGAAATATTCCCCGTTTGATCCATACAGGCTCATCATTCCCTTGGATCTGTGGACATCCTAGATAGCGAAGGACTGTTCTCCATTGCCCCATGCACGACTCAAGGAAGGTGCGTAGAGTTGCATTAATTTTGTACAACTCCAGCACTTTCATGAGCCATGCATGTGGCACCGAGTCGTAGGCCTTCTTATAATCTATCCAGCATGTCGACAGATCTTTGCGGGATCGACGAACCTGTTGGCTTATGGCCATGTCGATGAGGAGTAGCTCCTTAGTACCGCGGGACCCATTCCTACATCCATTTTGAGAGGGAGACATGATCGAGTTATTCTCAATATGCGTATTAATTTTCGTTCTCAAAATGGATGTAAGAAGTTTATAAATCGTCGACAAACATGTGATTGGTCTATAATTCTTGGGTTCCGCGGGACTACCTGACTTATAGAGCAGGTGGGTAACGCCTGCTGTTAGAAACCGTGGTAGCGACCCAGACTCTAAGGATGACTGGAATTGAGATGCCAGTCGACTGTGTGAACTAGTAAGCCATTTTAACCAAAAGTTATGCAGTCCGTCCGGTCCCGGTGATTTCCAATTGAGTAACGGACGGACTGCTCTGGCCACGTCTATTGGCGTAATGAACACGCGTTCCATTTCTGGTATTGGTTCACACAATCGCTCGACATCCTGCATCCAGTCTGCCTCAACGTGACAGACGGGCACCGACCAAATGCTCCGCCAAAATGCACTCGTGGCGGCATCATCCGGGCGGCACACGTCCATCACATTTTGTTCGGGTCGCTCCCAAGCTCTATATACCCACCTCTCATCGCTCTGGAACATGCGGTTCTGCGTGTATCGGTCAACCCGCCGCTTATACCGCCGAATACGGTTCGCCCATGCACAGACTTTCTGCTTCAGGAAGTCGATGCGCTCTGTGACACGGGACATGTATTCTGGAGGACTGATTCCAGTCCCCGAGAAAGCCCGCTTCACAAAGCGCATCACTCGTGGTCGTGTGTTGCCCTCCCTGAAGCAGTATAGTTTGCCGATGAGTACCCTGGCCCCATCAATACGACGCTGGATCCTGCACTGCCAGGCTGGTGCGGCTGGTTTCGGTCGAGAAGCTCCGTCACAGCTTGGAAACTTGACGTTAGCTAAACGACATGCCGCAACAGCCGCGCAATACAGGATCGAGTGTGTATCAACGAGATCCTCGCTGCTCTCAAAGAAATACGTAAGCTGCGAGTCCAAGGCACACACCAGCGCCCTATTTTTTTTGTGCATAGGTAACCGTGGTAATCGGGGTCTAAGTTCGGTCGGAGTGGACCGATACTCGCGAAACGCATCCTCCAGTGCGCTCCTCAGTCGGGTGTTGTACTGGCTACTTACTGTGGCAACCCTATCATCTTCTTCAACACGATTGGACCGCGGCGAGATTGCATCCATAGGTGACGCATGTCCCGCGGTTTGTGTCGGAGTTGGAACGATATGGTTGCTCAGTACGTCTGAGCGCAGCCTATCAAGTGCGGTGTCGTCCAACCTGTGATTGCGTTGGATGACCCGCACCTGATCCGACAGTCGTTGGGCCGAGACGTTGACGTTTGGTTCTAGTACCTGAAATAGAGACAGCTTTTGTATTATTATTATTATTTATTTATTTTTAGAAAAACGTTGCCCCACACTAGGAATTACTCCTGTATTGTGGGTGCGTTTACAAACATTTAAATTCACATACACAAACAGCCAGACCCGGAACAACTACTTGTAGGTCATACAAATATTTGTTCCGTGCGGGAATCGAACCCGCTACACGCGGCACAGCAGTCAATCGCTTAACCACTGCGCCAACCGTGTGCCGTGTGCGTGCGTGTGTATGTTGTGTCATTGGCTTTTTCAATTAAGATTTTTCAGTAATAGGCTGGAGTTTGGTAGTGGGCGGTGAGATACCTTGGATAGCACGTAATAGCCGTTGGTCCTGCGCCTGACCTCTCTTCAATCTTGACGGATTACTGTCCCCTCGAATTATGACAGTAAGCGTAGAGAGGGTGCAGCTGTTTGTGCATACACTTCTGCACTATTATATCTCCCGCGTCGATGGATAGTCTGTGCTGAGATTGGCCACCAGGGCCGAAATTCTACCCAGACGACCATAGGACTTCTAAAAATCAGTGGTAATTAAAATATGTATGATTAACATATTCTGTTGTCAACATTTATTTTCAGCATAGTTGAAGGTCCGAATAGAATGGATCAACCATTATTTGAATTATTTGTATAAACCCTCGGTTTACTTAAATGTTTAGGACTGTGACGTCATAGTTTAGCCAGTTATATTTTTCTTTTCTCGTGTGGTAATCGAAAGGAAAGTTTATTTTTACATCATAAATTTATATGTGATATTTTTAAGACCTACTGAACATTTTTATCCTTTAAATTAATTTCACTGAACAATTGTGTTATTAAGTATGAAAGTAGACATATTATACCTAATCAGAGTGAAGTAAATAATAACTCGTATCTCCTAGCGATTATTTCATTACCTAATCAAATCATTCACTTGAATTAATTTTCCCTTGAGTATCTATTGTGTGCTACAAAATTGATTTCCACATCAAGCTAACTCAATTGCAACCGTTTACAATTAAATTTAACCACCTCAAAGGATACTGCTAGATCAAGTGTTAATTATGCACACGTTAATGTTCTTGGATTAGCAACAATCAGTCGCGGATCAAATACGATCATGTATATTATTGCTAACATTGTTGACTATTCTCTGTAACACCACAATCCACAGAATTATGCGTACATTGTGGTAAGAAATATTAATCAGTATTACGTAACTACATCATAGTTATGTATATAATCATACTATGTAGTTGATGTTTTCATAAGAAAACAGGGCTTGGGTTTGAACTACTAAGAAGTTCTCGGGATCTTAACACCAGCTGGCACAGTTGTGTAGATGGAATCAACATAAAGATTCAGTGAAAACAGGTCGGTAATGTCTAACAATAGATCAAGCAACTTGATCTAGAAATAAATAGGAATACTATTGATTTCAGAATGTCAACTTTCTGAAATTAAATATTTTAGGGAGATATAAGGGAAAGTTATAACGCCCCCACCAACATAATCACTTTGACCTGAACAACATTGTAACAGTGCAAATATTTTAGAATCTTCCCGAAACGTTCGTTTAGGAAAGACCTAATTCATTCAAGTTTCATCACTTGGCATGTTTCTCTATATACATCTATAGTCCACATTAATAAACGCTCCCTCGGTGCGGTCAAACGCGTTTCATTTCTGGCTAATTGTGAACAAGTTGCGGGAAGTCGTAAGATGTGGATCTGAGTCATGGTCTGTGAAATTCTGTTTCTCCGGTCACGTTATAATTGGTCTGTGTCAGGGTGTACAATTGACGTGAATATTAACATTTCATTTACCATATATATATATATAACTGAATTTAATTCGATTGTAATAGAATAACGTATTTGTGGATTAAATATTTTGCATTACATCCGATTTGCAATCAAAAAGGCTTGTATGGTATACATGCGCTATGAAAAGAATTTAATACACCGATCCATCCTGCTGGCGCTGGCTTCAATTCATATGCAAAGCCAAATTGATCATAAAACTTGGAATATTTCACACCTGCTGCAGATGAGATTTTTAAATACGGCTCACGATGCTCTGTCGTGGATATCGATCGCATGATTGAAAATCTATGCAAAACAAATATCGCAGTCACACAACCATAACCGTTTAGTGGTTACAAAGCATCTATTTGAATTTGAAACGCTACATAAATATTACGTTCATTACACAAATATTAGGCTAGAATACGACGACATTTTCACGAGTCATGACGTTCGCAGTAGGTACTCAAACAAATAAAAATTCTACATAAATAACTTTGCACATAATTCCCTTCATATCAATGTTACCTACCTTTATTACTTTTCATACTAAAAGTACCGATTGGATTTCATAATTCATAATATATGTTAAATCAATATTAGCACAACAGGCTCAGATTCCCTCTTCACACACATCTCTCTACATCACAAGACGTACCACTACCACTGTATATAAGCTGATACAAATACAATTTCCTTGCAATACGTGAGAGAATCAGACGATATGTGATGTAACAAGCAATAAATTTGAGCATACGACATCGACATTTGTCGAAAACATGCTGTCATCTTCACACACATCTACTACAGCTACTTTCTAATGTTACAAAATAGTCGGTTTATTCATAAGTTATTTTAAACTCATAACAAAATCATCCAGCCAAGGTTAAAAAAGGATTAACTTTGATTCATTATCTTTATCTATAACCTCAGTTTTGAATATCGATACGGGGCAATTTAATTTTAAAATATTCAATCTTGCTCTACGATATATAAGTGTCACGCTTCATATACTGGTTGACCGCTCTGAGGTAAAGTACACATTTGCATTTTTTTGCATTCCCTGCCAGTGACTAATTGAGTTGCATGTTATTTATGTTCGTATAAGACAAACATATTATTGTCTTTAAAGTTTGTTACATACGCCACATACATGGCAGTATTTTAAAAACAAAGAGCTACACCTATTTATTTGGAATATTTCATAGACCTTAATGATTAATTAGATAACATCCTGCCGGCAAAATTTTGGAAGCAATGGAAATATGCGCGTAGTGATGTCGCTACGGCGTAGCTCACACTAAGTTGCGGCGTAGCCGACTCGTAAACCCAGTGCTACGATTTCACGTTCTAAAAACCTAAACACATTTTGAAGGCACCTACTATCATCCATAGCTTTTAATCACGGGCTTTCAACCCGGTGAGGCCGTAAGATTACAAAACGTTACCATAGGTAATAGGTCATAGGGGTTGGTGACCGCAACTCTAAACGACGAGCACATAGACAGTGTTAGCACTAAAATTAATAAATTTGTTTATGCATTAAAACAAGTAAAAAATGTAACTAATATAAAAACTGCTGCAATGTCATACCACGCGTACGTTGAATCGTTGTTACGTTATGGACTAATAATGTGGGGTAACAGCACTGACTTCCAAAGAGCATTCATCGCTCAAAAAAAGTGCATGAGAGCAATTTGTGGACTTAAGCCCGACAACTCATGTCGACTATAATTTAAAAAACTTGGTTTGTTACCGCTACCGTCGCTTTACATTTACGAAATATGTGTGTTTGTTATGAAAAATAAGCAACTATTTAAGACTGCAAATGATGTCAATCCTCGGAACCGACGAGATCCATTTAAACTAGTATTAAATGATTTGCCTAGACTGTCTAAATACAATAGTAACTGCTTGGCAATGTGTGTGTGCATCTATAATAAAATACCAAGGCATTTCAAAGCTTTAAATACAAAATTATTTAAAATTAAATTTCATAAGTGGTTACTCGAGTGTAGTTTTTATAGTTTAAAAGAAGTTATAGATAAAAAATGTTAATGTTTTAAAAAAAAAAAAACGATTGTTGTTGCTAAACTTATCTTTAAAATTTTGCATGCTATGTTTTATCCTAGCTAAACATGCTTGTGCCTCAATTTGTATTTAACACCATTGTATACCATGTTTTACGCAAATAAATATTCTATTCTATTCTATTCTATTCTAAAACAAAGGGCGAATTTTGCGTACAAAAACAAACGTAAACGTAGGTAACCATATTATGATGTGACACGTCTAGCTGCACACGAAACTATCATTTTAGTGAAATTATCAAGATCCAATTAATAAATCGAGAACCAATAAACATTAAACTATTGATTTTACCTTAATTAGCCATAGTTTCACTTACAGTCTCGTGGGTGCCGGAACTGTTGATCAATAAATTACTAAAGTTGAGCTAAAGTTTTGCCTTTGACCACGCCAGTCTATTACGGCATGAAAAAAAATGCATAATGAATGAATTCATGAATAATGAATTACATAGTTCTAATTATTTCTAATCTTATTATAACTAAATAAATTATGCAGCGCAAAAATACCTATGTTATTGAGCAAGTCACCCTAAATTATGACACGCTAATACTTATCGTAGCACATGACTCGATATTTTTAAATGACCGACATCGACGTAGATGCTGAACATTTACAATATGTACCTATTATACGTAATAGTTGACTGACTGTTCACACCGCCGGTGACTCGGCGAGCACTCTTTTGTTGCAGCTGCAAGAGCTATCAAAGAGAGTATTTGCTCAGCAATTCTCAATTGACTAGTAGAACACTCGCTGAGAGACTCACGCTTGGTACATACGCATACAAGCGAGTAACATATCGTCACCGTCTCACACACTCGCTGTTCGTGTCTCGCCAACTCGTTTCAAGTATCAGTGTATCACCTCCAGCGTTTGGAACAGGTTCCTTAATAACATTAACAGAGGGACGTTGTTATTATAAACATTTGTGAAATCGTCACAGACACTGAGTAAATACTTCATACATGGAAATGGTATTGATAAAACAAGATGGCGGAGTTAGTTCCGATCCGCCAAAAGAATTTCCAATGAAAGCTTCGAAAAAGTATCGAGTACTGTTTTTGCACAATCTTTTTAAAAATACTAGCCGCTTGTTCTCAAACAATATTGAGACGCCATAAAATTTTTGTTTTTATTTATTTTTTCTTTCTTACTAAACGGCAAAGCACATTTTTAAATAAAAAATTGCCAGGATAGTATTATAACTTATAACACTAATTTGATTGAAACCTTTTTAAATTATAATGATGTTAGACAAGAAATATCGAAACAGCTGTTCAGTGCAAAGAATCATAAAAAGCAGAATACAATGTGAATATAATAAATAATCCTCTGTTATGAATTGCAGTTTTGAAGCTATAAATTGCGGTTCAATATCAAGAAAAAATAATAAGTCGATTCTATCCAAACGTTATCACAACGTATACAAAATAATTTATCTGATTAATCTTATATTATCGAATGAAAGCGGACAGGCAATAAATTATGCTGATAGTAACCATGTTCATAGCGTAGGACAGTCACACTGTGGCCAGGTGATATACCTACACAACGTTACTGATTTTCTAAACGAAACTTTACGAGAATCGTATTGAATGAATATTCCAGTGAAAACACAACGGCGTGCAAGAATTTTATACATTCATGAAAAGAATCTCATGTAAACATTATCTCCTATTTTCAAGTATGAATGTAAATTATATTGAAGAGAGCCTGACTGCTCACTTCAATACAATTTACTAGCTTTTGCAAGCGGCTTCGCCCGCGTGGAGGTCGGTGTATTATACATATAAACCTTCCTCTTGAATCACTCTATCTGTTAAAAAAACCCGCATCAAAATCCGTTGCGTAGTTTTAAAGATTTAAGCATACATAGGGATATAGGGACAGAGAAAGCGACTTTGTTTTATACTATGTAGTGATAGCCATAATTACGTGAACATTTTCTTGTTTATAAGAAGCTTCTCTGTCATAACTCTTAATATACTAAAAGAGGAATTTTAATGGTGCCTTTGATTAAATTGTAATAAAGATCTAAATCTAAAACCAGGTTTACGACAACTTTGAATTGAATTTAAATAATTAAGCTTTTAAATAGTTCAGTTGATAAGGACTGAAGTTATTGATATTCTGTAGATTATACAGGGGCAGGGACATCGAACCAATAAACATTTAAAAAAATGAGGTCAACAGTTTATTAGAATGAAGCCAACATTACACTGAAACCAAGCATTAATAAAGGGATATCACGGTCGAGTAACTTTACCATATCAAAAGCCGCATTTCCCGGTCCGGGACAAAGATAAAGACTGCGGAAAAAACGGCGACGCAAAATTGTGACGTCATAGGTACTGTGGCTCAAGTAATCCTTTAATGGCGGGAAGAGAAGTCGCTTACTACAACTGCGACACAACGCGATGAGTTTTTTTAACGCATTTTGATTTAAGTGATTTTCCGCTTTCAGTCAACACCCCACATCCTCACAAAGGTCTATCTGGAGATTTTTACGACGAGAATTTCATTTTATTGTGCACTTTTATGAAGTATAATTTGCGAAGTATACTACCCCGTCTATTTGCTTATAAGAACAATTGTTTAATTTTCAACTAACTAGATAAGCCTAAGTAATAAGTGAAAACGTATTCCTTATCTGTAACTTAATCCCAGTAGGCTGCTAAAATAATTCCGAATTTAGTTTCGAAACTACACGACTCCTCATGCACAGGCTAAAACATATCCAACAAATGTAACTTTATAATATATTGCAACAACCCTTGTCTTTCTGTCTACGTAACTTTATACTTTTTATTGGTCTGCTGTTGTTTTAATTAAATCCGAAATGATCAAAGTGCCGTCATGTTGCAGCTTATGTACATCTCAGTGATTCACAAAACAAACGAAATAGTATTTTTATTTTCTCCGTGAATTTTTAATCTTTTATATTTTTAGTATTTTTTAGGTGAGAGAAACATTACATAATCTAATTCGAATAGGCTTTTGAGTAAAGTTTTCTTTATGTGTACAATTAGGTTTATTCCAAAATCAAATGAAAAGCCGTACTTACTTTTTTTCTGTTCCGAAAGAAAATATTTTAGGTTTATAAATGAATATTATTTTAATAAACTGCTTATTTTAACTTAAAAAATTACGTCATTTCTGTTTTTGTTTCAGGTACGTATTCAAATAGGGGTCTAGCCATAAAATTTTAAAGGTGACCAAGATGGAATTCCATAATGTTCAAATCACAAATTATTGAACTCCAACCTGGTCACCTTTGAAATTTTTAATTACTCCTTGATTAACATAATTAGTTCCGGGATAATAACCCCGGAACCAAATTGATGATGATGATGATTGGACTCCCTTTTCCGCACGTAGACTCCCACTCGGTCCGTTGTGCGTGGGGATTCTGGCTAACAGAGCCAGCCTAGCTCCGCCCAGAAGCTCAGAAGTTTCCTGGGGGCTTCGCAGGCTTCGCGGAGCGACCTCACTGTTCCGAGGATTTCTTCACGTTGAGTAGCCACAGCCTCGCAGTCCAGGATGACGTGGGTGGCTGATTCCTCGGCGTCCAGGCAGCCCCTGCAAAGCGGGCTGTCTGTGGCGCCTATGTTATAAAGATGTTTGTTAAGGTGGTTGTGGCCCGTAATTGTTCCTATGATTATTCTAAGGTTATTTCTGCTCAGGCTAAGAAGTTTTTTGGTTAATCGCGGGTTTACAGTTGGTAAAGCCAATTTTGACTGTCTACAGTCTGTTGCCCGTGACCATCTGTTGTTATGAAGTTCGGTTGATCTTTGGCGAATCCACGCACGAAGTTGTGAGAAAGGCAGGGGGAGAAGTGGGTACGGGCCTAGCACTTTCATATCGGAGCCTCTCTTCGCAAGTTCATCGGCGGCATCATTACCTAAGGATTCACTGTGCCCCTTGATCCACTGGAGTGTAATACGATTGGACGTCGATAAACTCTCCAGAGCTTGATGGCACTCAAAGATTACTTTGTTATTGGTTTGTTTGTTTGCTAGAGCTTTGAGCACAGATAGGCTATCGGATACGAATTTAACGCCGTAATTCCGGATGCCTAAGCGCTTTACTGCTGCTGTGGCTTGTGTTAAGGCAACACATTCGCATTGAAAGATTGAGCTGTGTGTGCCTAGCGGTACGTGAAAGTTAATGTTGAGGTCAAGGGAATGTGCGCCAGCACCTGAACCGGTTTGTGTTTTTGAGCCGTCTGTATAGATGCGCACTTCCTTGGCTCCTGACTGATCCCTCTTCTCCTCTATTATTTGTATGGTATAGTTTTTGTTGAACATAGGTTGGTTTGGTGTTCTATCACACGGGGCAACGATGAGCGGCTGGTACTCAATCGCCCGATCCAGGATGTTAGCGTGTGGACTGGTTAAATTCTTGCCCCATATGCCCAGATGCATTAATCTGATGGCAGCCAAAGCCGCCTCCTGCTGTATGTACAGGTCAAGGGGAGTTAATTGAAGGGCTACCTCCATGGCTGCTGTTGGGGTGGTTCTCATGCAGCCAGTGGTGAATGAGCAGGCCAGTCGTTGGAAGCGTTGCAGTCTAGCGATGGTGGTCGAGAGCTTAGTCCTCGTCCACCAAACCAGAGCGCCATAAGCCAACATTGGCCTGATCACCGCTTTGTAAAGCCACAGAGTAATCTTCGGAGAGAGCCCCCAAGTTTTTCCTAACATTTTTTTACATTGGTATAGTGCAATTGTGCTTTTATTCAGTTTGTAGTCAAGATGCTTATTCCAGAGCAGTTTGCTGTCAAGGATCACCCCCAAGTACTTGACTTCGTCTGTAAGTGTTAATTCTGTGTTGAAAAGTTTTGGAAGCCTATGGGGTCCCATGGTTCTTTTGTTGGTGAACATTATAAGTTCTGTTTTCAAGGGGTTAACCGATAGTTCGTGTTTCGTGCACCAACTCTCGATTATTTTGAAGGCTCTTCTCATGAGATCGCACAAGATGCCCTCAAATTTCCCCGAGATTAAAATTGCTAAGTCATCCGCGTATCCCACCGAGTACAGACTGCTAGCGTTGAGTTCTGCGATGAGCTCATTTACGACTAAATTTCACAGTAGTGGTGACAGCACCCCACCCTGTGGGCAGCCTCTACTCACGATACCTCGTGTGGTGGTGTTCACGGTAAATTGAATAGCACGGTATTTTAACATGTTATTGATCCATTCTATGAGTGTTCGCGCAACACCGTGCGTGGCAAGTGCCTGCTCGATGCTGACGAAGTTAGTTTTGTCAAAAGCACCCCGGAACCAATTATGTTAATCAAGGAGTTCCTGTTGTGTTCCTTTGAAAGTTTAGAAACGAAAAGTTTATCAACTGCAAACCGAAGCCACTTCTGATATTTTGACTTTGTGTTTGAGTTTATATTGAGAGATACATAATTAATTATTGAGCTTGATTGTTTTGATAAGAAGTTTTAGATAATTGTTAAACTGGAAACATGAGAACTAAGTCTGTTGTTTACTTTGTTGTAAAACTAACATTGTCATTCCTGGCGATCCCTATTGCTAAGCTCAGTAGTGTTCTTCGCTTACACTTTAAAATCATATCATAGATATTTTACGATAACACAAACGACAACACAAACCGAAAAAAGTATTTACAATAGTCTGAACAATAAAACTCAAAATCCGTAATACCCCATTAGGGGTTTTAACTTTTATTGTTCAGACTATAATTGTGAATACTTCTTTGGTTTGTGTTATCGTTTTATTATTATTATGTACCTACACCTACTAGATTCTTTGGTATAATCATGCAATTTTCCGACGTTTTCCTCGACGTAACGAACTTTAGCCTCAACTGCACAAGAGTCCTAATTTACTAAACATAATAAATATGACGCTGGTGCACGACACTTCGGACTTCATAATGAATTGGATCTTATTTCTTATTCCTTCGTTCATTTTCCTCAATTACCTGGAACTCTGCTGACCGGCCTGCACGTCAGTGTCTCAGTGTACGTCACTGAGTTAATGAAATTGTTGGAGCCGGAGCGCGTAATCAGAGAAGCTATAAAGAAGGTAACTCGGAGTGTGACGCAAACATTACGAGGTATGAAGGAAGTCCATTATATAAACGTGATAGAGAGTCGCAATGGATGCTTCACCTAATATCGTACGTCGCCTCAATGTACGGTAGCGGTAATTAATTAGAGTTCTATAGATAAATGGCTCCCGAGCTTTAACGTGACGGCAGTTTTACCACGTAGGTGTTCCACGAAATGTATTTATGCAATCATAAACCAAACTTGTAAAAAAAACAAGTCTCGCAACTCAGTTCTTCTACCGTAAAAAGTTGTGAGACCCATGTAATACTAAGTCGGTTAATTTATTCAGTCCCATACTTAAGGGTCTTTCTGTCTTAAGTTATTACGTAATTATATGTATGTTTTTCAAAACAAAGAAATATTATATTCTATGCTAATTAGCTAACCTAATAACATCTTTTTTTTCTACTTTCTATGATGCCATGAGATCCCGCCGGAGCCCGAAGCGCCGAAGGGGAGATCTCGGAGGAGAGAGAGTACCCCTGCTGTGCACTATAATACCTGCCGCGCCGAAGGCTAGTCTCCTCTGAGATTGGCCGCCACTGTCTAAGTATGGTCTGGAGGACTATTTTGAGTAAACAAGTAGGCAGCAATATTGAGGTGAAATTCTATTAAAGCTTTAAAATGAAGGTTTTCAAGAGCTTACCACATGTCGTGTGTGGTTTGGTGTTTCGTGTTATGGAGCCATAGTATTCGCGACGATGCGTCACTACATAGTTATATAGTTTGTTTTTGACATTAACGTAGATGCATAGTGATAAGAGTGATAGTTATACCAATAAACAGAAGTGACTAAGCAGCTAGTATAAGATAACCGTAAGTACCACCCCTGCAAACCTCATTTGAGTGGGCTATATAGCAGTAACTTATAGTTTTAGTTGCGTCCAGGTAACCTAGTACCGAGACCTAGCTCTGGACGTAACTTTCAATAATGTAAACATAATATAAAGCCCACTTAATTGAGTTTGTATGTCGTGTTACTTTAGTTAAGTAATTCTTAAGACTTGTGTTTTTGCTAACCCTCTTTCAGGGCGCGTCACGCCCTGAAAGCCATAGTTGTACAGTTTTAAATATCATATTGTTTTACGTCTACAGACCAGCCTGAGATATCTATAATTGGATTTGAAATCCGTTCAGTAGTTTTCGAGGAAATCAACTTATAAAATAAATTATCTTATATATATCCACATTTTTCAGATTTTTTCGGGTTTCCTCGAAACATTCTTTCAGTATGGAAAGATATAGTTAATGTGGATATCTCAAGAGACGGGGAATTTCATGGAGAATGCAAAGATATGTAACATGCCTTATATATTTTAATGAATTGAGATGTTATATTATATGCATAATTCCGTCATAGATGTAATGAAATATAGAACAAATAAAACTTAAAAATAGGCAGCAATTTGCGGCTCTCGTTACGGTAAAGGTTCATAGTACCTGAGTAAACGTGTAATTTCTGGTAATTCGTAGTCATCGGCAGGATTTTTATTTCATTGTTAAATTAATTAATAGATAGATATAGTTCAAGTAGTGTTCTGAAATTGCTTCCTAAAATCATGAAAAACTTGTGTTATTAATCAGGTAAGGCACCCCCCCTTTACGGAGTCCAAAAACACCCCCTTCCTAGACGAAAGTCTGGAAACTATTTCTTTGAGAATGAGTCTTAAACGTTGGTACATATGGTAACGTCATGAAGCCTGGAAGATAGTAGCCGTCCTGAAGATATCTGGAATCTATAGGTGCAGGACGTCAGCGCCGCGTGGACCGGGAGCCCTACACACACACTGGGATAGGCATACACCCTCCCTACACACCCCTCGCGTCCAAGCGATCACACCCGTCCGGCACACATAGCAAAACTAACCTAACGCAAAATCTTTAACTTTGTAAAAAAAATCTGTATGTTTTTCAAGCTAATCAAAACTACCGAAAAACTTTACTGAAAGATCGAATAAAAGTCAACGCCAAAAGCAAGTGGCTCTCAAAGATTCATTAATCCTTTGAATGCTTCAGAATCTAGATTAGGTTTAGTCTAGGAAATTTTATGCGTCTGACTTTTCAGGGGTCAGACTTTGATCGAAATTGTGTCCACTGTTCGGACGATTGACTTCAACGTTCATACAAAAACGAATGGATGAAACATTTTACGTTTATCAAAAAAATAAACACAAGACAAACACAAAAAAAACAACATAACGGTTGTATAAATTGTTTTCTTACAAAAAAATATGAAGTCCGAGAATAACATTTAATTTGGCTGCAATACGTCTTTCAATTGTGTAGACGAATGTGTGTTTATTTGGTTCTTTAATATGTTGTCTCACTGTTAAATAAGAAATAGACTGCAAAAAACTTATTGTAATATCGGCATCAAAAAATATCAAAGCGATTCATAATTTATTCATAGTCTGCTCGGGTTTACAAGCTCAAGCAGCGATCGATAGTCCAGAATACATAATTTATTGTACCTCTTGGAAAATTTTCCTTGCGTAATGTAAATAATCTTTGCAGTAAATAATCTTTCAATCCTTAGATACTTAGACCATGTTTTAATAGAAAAATACATTTTTGGTAAGCAGAAACATTGTCGATAATTGTGAAACTCTCAGTTCTGTACAAAACTATATTGTGAGCACTCGCACAAGTTATAACTACGGCAGAGAAATTGAATGTAATTTTCTTAACACGAATAGTCCTCATAGATCATTAGCCGTTTGGTTAGTAACATATCTTTATTCTGGCTCAGCACAGTGAGGTCACTATTAACGACTGTACAGGAGCATTTGTCTTCACATTGGCATCGGTTCACTGCCACGTGATAAATGGCCGTCGTCGGATACATTGCTGCCCACGAGTGTACAGTCGACATGCCAAACAGTACGGTACGATTTGGAAGTAGCGAACAGATAAATTATACATTGTTCTCACATATAGAAGCAACAAGAATAATTTACCCAGGATTTTGAGATTACTAGATTTAAAAGAGTGCTCTTGGAGTATTTTTCCGTTCTTCTACTTACGTAGAGATCTTCGATTTGGAATAGGCAACTAGCTTCAACTTTCTGACTAAGTGACTGACTCCTTGGCAATTCAAAAGTGCATGTAAATGGTTTAATTGAAATAAATGCTTTAGTAGTGTGAAGAATTCGCATATGTTGAGGTTCTTTTATGTTTCTTTGTGATAACGAAGTTCAAAACTCCTCAGTTCGAGTAGGTACTAGAATAGGCTCTCAAACATTGTTTCTCTGTGCCGTGGACGGTAAATGACTTCAACCTTTGATCTGAAGAGGTATACCAATTATTTTCGAAGTAGGCATACGTAGTGTGATTTGAGATACGGACGATACGACATGAAATACAGTGTGATATCATTCTATGTGCAAGCTTTAAAATAACGAGCTGTTATATCTGTGTTTCATCTAGCATCCGATACTAATATATTCACAGTGTAAATATCACATCTCATTCATTTGAGGTACGTTTGACTATGACCATTTTGTTACAGTAATCAGTAATCACGAGGCGTTGGCTTTCAGGATTCTGTTATTTGTGTTTTCGTGTTTCTGCTTTGGTAATAAAGCTTTATTTGCCGTGTGACACAACGAAAATATGATAATGAATAAAGTTTAGACTAGCAAAGATTTCTATAGAAACCTGTATCGTCCAGTCCTACATCGGCCTCTACAAATACAAGTTCCACTATAAACACTACTATTTGTATCAATAATCTATACAAAAAAAAATACATAAATAACCAGACACCTAGTATAAATGCAGAAGTAACCAGGAGTTGATCTGGCCATATATCTTTGTGCTACCTTTTCACACCTTAACGACTAAATCAATTCCAACGAAATTTGACACAGATAAACCATGTACAATTGTACATATTGGATTAAGACATAGAATATTTAATTATTTATATCCCGGTACTACATTCCACTGGGATAATTTTTGACCACTACGCGTCCGAAGCCGTGGGCAAAAGCTAGCTATTCAGAAACGTAACAAGTAACAGATTCCCCTTTCCCTCATGCCACCGCAGTACCACGTACTGCAGGTTGCTGATCATATGGTCGAGTGGAGAAGCTTGTGAACACATTGCCACTTAATTCAGCTAAGTTCTCGACTTAAACACCAAGTTCTAATATTCATAGTAATCCAATTGGCATATAAAAAGATACAGTGAATTTAAATTATCGTCAATAGAAAAAAAAAAATCGTCATTGTGACAATTTGTTGGTTGTACATATATTCGTTAATAGATAATCTTTTGCTGTTAATGTTCAAAAGTTTCAGAAAGTTTTCCCGTAATTTAATATACTCACGCCTTCTTCCCGACGGGGTTGGTAGAAACTACAGAAACCTTTTGCTTGGGTTATGTTCATCCGTCAAAATGCACTAAATGTCTTGAAAACATTAATTGCAGTATTAACCTTGTCTCCAGATACGCGTGATCAAGTGAAATTGCTGTTTCAAACTATAGTCTTTTAATTTTCATACAAATTGGTGTAACTTTCAAACTACTTACTACTACATGTCTCGCATTCGACTCTTTAACAAAACTTCGGATTTGCCAAATTGCGGTTCGTAACAGAACATAATTCACTAACATTGCTCTCTCTAGGAGAAATCACATTTAATAAAATTTTGTGTTTTCATGTCACCGCCATACAAATTTTTCTTAAAAAAATTATAACTCCATCATTTCTACACGCAATTGCCTCACACAAAATTTTGTAGAATAGTAATGATCAGCAGAATCCATATGTAGCTAAAAAAGAACTCTTCAAAATTCATGTCTCTATGTCTATGAAAGGCGATTTTCAGCCCACCGTGAAACGCCTACCAGAGGTGCAGGTTTTTCGAAAGAGATACCTTGGCCTCTGGCACACAGGCAACTGCAGGAAAACGGGTGGGTTTTAGTCAGTAAAAGTCTGACAAGCCCTCCCGCTCCACCCAGAGCGGGAGAAGTCACTTGATGAATGCCCATCTTCATAAAATAAGAACCAGAAATGCTTTATTCGATCGTTAAAATTATATTTTCCTATTAACCCTCATTTATCACTAGTTTCTGCGCGCAACTTCGCTCACGTGAAATTTCTTGTTTCAACTTAAACTTTATCCTACACTATCGCATCGCTTCGAGTTCTTTTTTTCTTTTTACTCAACCTTCGTCAAGAACTGGTCTATTAAGTGCAAAAAGAACTTTTGAAATCCTACTGGTAGTTTCAGAGATTACCCCCTACATACAAACTAAAAACAAACAAATTTTATTATTAGTATAGTAGGTGTATATAATACAGGATTTGGACAGATTTAGCCTCATGAAGTAAACATTTACTTTTACACATCAAACGCAGTGTCGATAGCGGACTTCCATGTTTTAAGAAGCTGGGAGGGACACCATCAATAACCACACCTACGAGTAAATCATTTCGCACCCTTACCACTTGCTACCTAGTTCGCAGATCTCGTGATGTAGAACATACGAACGACGAATAAAAAAGCACGAAGCACCCAAAATATGGTGAGACAAAGACAGCGAACAAGTCGATCTGTAGAGAATTAAGTATTGATGAGCGAATAGAAGGCCTATACATAATTTGTAAAAGGTACTGCCACTAAAATGTTTATGTGTCTTTTTGATACAAACTGAATATTTAGCAGGTTCTCCAACCGTATTTTGATTTGGAACTTAATTTGAAGATATTTCACGGTAATAAAGTATTATAATGGCAACTTAGGCACGTGCTCTTGAGTATGGGTGTTACCCTTCATCACCCTACTATATTATGTTTCGGGTGAATGCATTCACCCATAGCCATATAAAATGTCATAAAATACCCGTCGATATTTTAAAAGCAGGCTCTATACCTTTTCCACACAATTCATTTTTTTTTCCTTTTGTGTAACGTATAAAAACCCTACGCAGTAACCCTACCGACGGATGCTCATTGTGGCACCTACATCCCGTCAAGTGACGTCATTCACCACACTAACTATCTTGAGCTATAGTTTGTTCATGTGGGCAACGCAACGCAAGAATGTTGTTATAACAGATTATTTTCCCTTTAGACACTGTGCGCACTGGAACTACAGCTTAGTACGGCCGTCCTCCCAATTGCGTACAGTGTGGCTACGTTTGAGACGATTGAGCCTAGTACCTATCAGTTATATAAGACCCTACTGACTATAAACTTAGCCTTATAGCATTTACCTAGCAACCGAGATATCCTTACGCCCTAACCTACGATACAAACCATACCAAGCGTAAGTTACATTGGCTTACGAGAGGTAAGCCTGTAACCTGGAGACCTACGGTAACAGACGGAATTTGGGAAGAAATGGTTTGTGGACGTCATGCATTGTACACAGGAAACGGTTTTCTTACCACCGATCCCACAGACTCGTAGGACCAATGATGGCTAAATGTGTCTTGGCCACAGTAAGAGGAGGTTGTAGGAGATGAATCACACTCGACTCCAGCTTGATGACTGATTTATTTCAAAAATTAACTTAATTTTTACAAGTTTTGTGGTCAATACACATTGATATCTATTTCTAAGTGTGTTGTGTGTGTATCAAGCCGATGGTGCAAAAATCTCAGTAGGCCACTTTTTAGCGCTAATGGTGTGCCGGTGTCACCGGCGCGTGGAAAATATGTATATCGTTCTTAACGCTGACGCTGTGATGCTATTGCTTTTTCACGCTTGAATAGACACAAAATGTTGTTTTTGTTTTAGACAAAAATGTTCCACAAGGAATACAGATATTAGCAGGAATTCTATAGCGCTTTAAGTGTATTCCGAGGGGATTTCGACATGTCCAGGAGCATAAAGGAAACCAATGTGAAAGGTCGCATCCTAACCGAAAGCAACCGTCCCGCGAGTAAACGATCATCGCGCTCTTTTATATGAGTGTGTGTATGAATATCATTAAGTCGAATTCGTAAGTCAAAATTCATGAAAATGCTTAACCGTATTAGGCCGCTGAGTAAGACTTTGACATAATCGGGCAATCAATCAAGTCGCTTTTGTATGTCATAATTCAAACTAACGATTGCGTCGATTGCATACTCGGTTGATGGTCGCTTTTGGGGACGACTTAAATCACGCGAACGGGATCTGTACGATGTTTTATTGAAACTCTCGACGGATGCAGTGAATAGAGGATAATTTATTTATAGAGGCTATAAGTTAGGAAGTAGCACTATAATATGCTTCGAACAAACAAGAATAAAAGGGGAATTATTTCTTTGGCTAAACGTATGCGTCATGCGTTGATTTTATGGAATTGTTGTTTATATCAGCTATCAGTGTACTTAAAAATGTATATTTTGTAATTGTTGATGATATATTACGAAAAACTCTAAAAATATTACGTTTTCATTTCTTACTAGTATGAATTTTCTTTTTTTTATTCAGAGAATGGTAAAGCATGTACCTACTTTCCTCTACTGTTTTGCTAGGTAGGTATCTGAGCTAAGTTTCTTAAACTTCTTTATCCGAGTATTATAGCTCTTCTTTTCTTTTAAACAGCCGAGTTACTTGTTTTGTTGTTCTTGATGATAAATTAAGTTGTTGGTTAGTTCTTTGGGAAAAAATAACGACAATCTTTTTGTATTTATTTTCTTTATCAAAGTTATAAATACGGTAAATAATTCAAAAGATGAAGTAACAAAAGAACTTAAAAGACATAAACCAATGCAATAATGAAAATCTGACAATGTTGCCATAAATCTAGGTTGTAATGTGCTGTTTCAATAACACACGAAGGTTTATTTATTTACATACACGACAATTTTTATGAGTGTTGTAAAGCAGTGCTTTTCCATTAAATAACAGCCCGTGTTAATACCGTATTAATTTAATGCCATCCCAGGAATGAAACATTTAGCTATAATGCCAACTGATTAGCATAAAACCATGAAGTATTCATGTTTTATTGCGGGTGGACTGTAATGCCCCCAACAGCCTTCATTAACAATTCAAATTTAATCAATCAAATGAGTCTGTCACATGCAAATACGAGGTAACATATAAACTGCGGGATGACGTCCATAGTTAACTGGCGCAAATTTATGTATATTCACTCACATTCTAACAGGAGATGGTATGAACAAGGACGCATGGAAGTGTTAGATAATTATGTTAACAGGTACTCACGTGAGAGATCTAAAGATCGTCGTGATTTTACATTTCCCAATGCAAGGAAAATAACAATTAAAGCTCATGTTTCGTCACTTTGAAGTCTTGTAGAATTGACTTACAAAGGTTCTATTTTCATTTTAGAAGTATTGAAGCTTATTTAAAATATGTGTGTCTGTATCGGCATCGCTCAGTTTCTAACAAAATGAATATCGACGAGACGCATAGCTAATCTCAATTATTCTGAAAAAAAAAAATGAAATTCCTTCAAAATGATATCTGATGAATTTTGTTTTGATTATATTCGTCTAATATCATCAAACGTCACTCAGTAAGAAAGCACATACATTGATTTTGGGGTTTTGTATTCAAAAAATCCTTAACTGTAATTATTCTGACCATACCTCTAACTCTCTCGTGTCTAGATCAGCTATTCCATACACTTTGACTGCGTAGTTTGTATTGCATGATGAAACAGCAGTTTTTTTTATAACCGACGAAAAATTCCTACACCCTACGTCCTAGGGGGTCTAGAATCATATGCTATCTGTAACATGTGAAAGCTTGTCACACACTATGTTAAACTCGATTTCATGTAGCTGTGTCCTTACAGATTGTGGTTCTGCTCACCGCATATGTTTTATTCACTCCTTGTTTGTATGTGTATCTCATGTATTCTACAGTCTGTTCCAAATAACGAAGTGTCTGCAGACATTATCCTCATGTCTATGATTACGTACGCGTGTGTTCGTGACGTGCGTGAGATTAGATGAAACGACGTAAAGCGGTGGTTGTCGCGTTGTGCGAAGCAAATTTTTATCAAATCCTTAACTGGTTCACTTATATAATTTATGTGCATGTTTGTACACTGACAGATGCAGACGGAAAACCTTGCTCTTTAACTCAAAACTTAGTTATATTTTGTTATTAATGGCTAGACGACCACGAGTAATCTTTATTCATTATCTTTCATTCTCCTAAAGTATTGCTCTCTCACCTAACCTAACCCTCTCACGTAACAGTTTTTTCACACATTTTATGTGCAACTTTTATGACGACATCTTATTTATCGTGACCTGCCACGACTTTCTGCGGTAAATCGGGTACAATTCGGAACCAAGTCTGAGTGAGAACAATGAATCTTCAACAATTGTTGCTCCCAACTATAATAACCGGAATCCTAAAACTAATGGTTTTTTGCAAAACAAAGTTGTTCAACATTCTATAGCAGCTTTAGTAAGGAAAAATCAGAAATCATCTAGAAGTATCAAAGTAGTCAAGTAATGACATGCTCAATGCAGTCTAATAAAAATCTCGAAAGTTTTATTACAGTTAAACAAACTTTCTAAACAGAGCTTCCATAAAAACAAATCTTCTTTAACTTAGCGGATGGTTCCACTAAAAATGTGTTCTATCCTCCAAACAATTTTTCAGTTCCATTTACTTGAACAGTCTGAGACAAATGTGCTCAAGTTTCAGCATCAAACTGCCAAAGAATGCGTCTGTACATCTCAAGGACTGTTAAAATAGATGAAACCCTAAGTAATTACAGGTAGTCTGCCTCATAAACTTGTCCTTTGAGATAATATGTGTGCCGGTTGTAGATATCACTTCATAGGTGTTTTTCTAAAATTCTTGGCACCTACTTTTAACGCATTGATTTTTTTTTAGGATATTTTGTGTAGAAAATTGTTGATTTCCTCTTCACTTATTCTATTTTATGCCTACGGGAAGATTGCAAAGGGAAACTGTCCCAGCTATTCACGGCAAAGGCAAGAGCAGTCTAAACAAAAAAAAAACAAGCTAAAGCTAAATGTTCCTGTCACTCAACATCGAAACACGGCTTCGTATATTCTGGGAACCGAAATAAAATTCTTCGTCGTCATAGTAGTTGGAAATATTTCGCTAACAACAACTTGCAGACAAACTGATCGATTTTTTTACAATACAGGCATGTAAATGGTCTAATTGAAATAAATGCTCTGAGTTTGAGTTTGAGGAAATAAAATGTTTTGTAAAAATACTGAAAGCTGTAATGCAGTTATGTTGGATTAGTTTGTAGTTGATGAAGCTGTTTGTACATTGAGGCTCACTTAAAGTTTTTACCATCAAAAGACGAACCAAAATCGCCTTTTAAAACGTTAGAGTTTGTCAATAACGAGGGTCATTGAATTATATCAAAGAATTTTAAAATTACGAATGAGGCGGCCATTTATCATGAAGTGGACAGTTAAAGTAACGCAAGAGACATCTAACAAATGACTTGATTTTAGTCTCCACCCTATATTGTTGTGTTAGTACCTGTTCAAAAAACATAATTAGCATATTAATTGGTTTGTCTTGTTCTAGGCTCGTGATGTGGCAGCTGTATCAGTATCACTCTTCTCAGCATTGTCGCAGAGTACACGCACGCCCAGCAACGCGACAGTGAGCACCAGGGACCATAAACCTGCGGCGGACACTTGAAGGCTCTCGTGGGCACGATAACGACACCAAACTTCCCCAACCCTTTCCCCGTCCCGATAAGGTGTAAATGGATAATAGAACACCACATAGTGAATGGGACTATATCGATATACTTTACTCAGCAGTACACTACCAATGGGTTGACGTTCACTGAGTACATCTACTATGACGAGTCTTACAAGTTGGGCGAGAGGAGAGCGCTCACCGTCACCGATGAAAATATCACCAGAATCAAGTGGCTTCAAGTATTTTTCAATTTAATAAAATAGATTTATGTTAAGTATCCCCCATTTGGATGAAGTCTGTTAGTATTGATAGTTGGCGTGTTAGAATATTTTGTAGGGTACTTCCCCTACATGTAAAGTGGTTTTTTTTTTCTCCCTGTCCGATGTTGGGTGTCGTAAGAATAATGGTCGATGTGTGATAACCATTTTTCGATTCAGGAATGCGTTTGCAAAATATTAAGCTTTAAAGTGTTCATCTATCTAAGAGCCAAGTGCATTCGAATATGTGAAAAAACTTGCGGCAGTAGTATACATTACAAAGTTGAAAGAAAATCTATTTTAGCTATGTAGGCTTCACAAGTTAACAAGGGATAGTTAACCAACTTACATTTGTAGTTGGAATGTATGGGAGAATATGTTTTTCAACTACAATTTTATGTTTTTGCTTGGTATAAATTCATCCCAACTACGGAACCCTTCATTCTGCGTGATATTTAGTAAGACATTTAAATTCAATAGGGCTACTAAACTCATCTAATAAGATTAGCCTTCCACCGCTACGATATATTTGTCTTTTTACAAATCAAAGTACAAAACATCTTGTTTATATTGCAACCACAAAGGCAACCGCTAAACGCCAACCGCTTGACTAATTGCCTCCGTACGGAACTCTTCTGTTGTAAACTTTACCCGTACTTTGGTTTGTTTGTACCGAGCGAGCTTGTGTGAGAACAACAAAATGAGAGTGAAGTTACAAACTTTGTGGGCTAGTCTGACGGTTTGCTGTTAGAGGCTGACGAAATGAGTTCGAAAATTGACTCAAAGACAACAGTGGTGGCGATGCATTAGAAAACAAACTGGTTAATCCAAAATCTACGTGTGCTGAGTCTAACGTATACTTTCATCAATTGGAATAAAGATTTGAGCAAAAACCATGATGAACAACAATAGCCATCAAAGCGCTGTAAGTAAAACCTGCATGTGACCGGGAACGACTCATTTGATCTAGCAAACTGGCATTTCTTTGCGCATATATGGGACTTGGTAATTGGCCTTCAAATAGAAAATTTCGATCTAATTGTACCGTGCCGCTGACGAATCGACAAACTGCGAAATAGTTATCCATTTAGCCGGCTAAATTGAACAAACTGAATAGAGGTAGAGTATGTGATGTGAAGGCACTTAGGCTTGTGGTACTGGTCAACACTTCAAATTTCAGAGAAAAAAGATTCAGCGGGGTAATTGCGTAACATATTGACGATAGGAATGGCTTTTATTTTATCAGTTCAACAACATTCATAGCGTTGTTTACGTTGCTGAGCGCAGATAAATTTTTCGAACATTTATTTAACAACGGCTTATTAACAATATCCTTCAAAACGATTCAGATTTTAATTGATAGTGTGTTACGCAATCAGGGTGCAGGTTTTTCGATGGTTTGAATGTCAACATACAAGTAGCTACACGAATGACGTCAGTACGTAGGCAGCTCTCGAGTGAAGGCACTCACAACTTTCGCTGCGCAACTCTACAAAACAAGAAAAGTCGATTGGCGATATTAGCTATGTTTGTAGAGAACTAAACAAACATTACCAACAAATTAACCCTTTGTAAGTATCCATTCAATGGCTCGAGTTGTTATGATTGTGCGTTTATTTTTTGTATAGAAAATGTTTGTTTGGGCAGTTACTAAGAAATTCCACAAGGAAAATTCTTTCGTTCGTATACTATAAAAACGTGTTTTGTTGAATTATGATCATTAAAACCAACTGAATTTGCGGAGGAAATTATAAATATAATTTCACGGTCTCACAATGCCAACAGAAAAAATTGTCACGTGAGCGATGCCGCGGCAACAGTTTGCATTAAATATCACTTTAATAATCCTGTAAAAATATGAAACTAAACGAAATAAAACTACACAAAATATACCCAAATTCCTGCAGCTCAATAGGGAATATGCATCATTTTTTTAAATTTTATAAATGAATCATTTACGTCTTTATAACATAGAAAAAAATACAAACAGGCTTGAAAAGAGTCAAATTATTTCTCAAAGTGAAATTTTAAACATTGAATAAATTTGAACCGTTCAAACGCCACCATTTAGCGCGCGCTTTTGATGACGTCATTGGTTGTGTCCCGTGTTTGTTTAATCTAGCGTTTCAGTTACTTCAGAATTATTTTCAGTTTTAATTACTATACAAATCATGGCAGAAGTTAAAAAACCTTCTTACAAGTGTTGTATGGTACCGAAGTGCAAAAACACTATTATTAGAACGCCCGATAAAGTGTTTTTTCGTATTCCACGCGATGCGAAAGTACGAAAAACGGTGTAAGATTATGAGAAGGGATAATGTGTCTCCATTATCAGTTACATTTTGTTGTGAAGATCATTTTAACGTAAATATGCTATATTTAGTGTGAATTCGCTATAAAGCAGTAGAAGATTCGGTTTAAAACTAACCTAACGTAGGTAGTTTACAAAAGTTCATTAAAAAATTCTCTAAAGAGCTTGCTTTTACGAAATTTACTGGTTTTATGAAATTTTGATGATTGATGATTTATTTCAGGTTAAGAAAGATACAGTTAATTATATTTAATATAACGTAATGGAACAGAAAGGAGAAAAATGTAATCTACGGTTAAAGAAAGGAGTTGTTCCTCATATATTTTTGTGTCAAAAACGGAATATGCCACCGGTTGTAAGAATGGTCATACCTAGTTAAAAGGCAAAGACTAGCACTGGTAAATGTAGCTCTTTCAGAGTATGCTATCAAAAGTAGTAATATTTTAGAAATTGGTGAACATCCACATAGAAATGTTTACGAAGCAAGTCTTAGTACTTTCCATACAAACATTAATCAAGCAGGACCCACTACTTCCCGAATTGAAGTATGTGATGATCATCAAACAGAGCCTTGCACTTCTTATATTGAAGATAAATTACAGAGTGACAAAGCTGACAAAACCAGTTTCTGTCATCGTCCTACATTGACTACAAATATATATTCACAAGTAATCACACAGGAATACAGTTTTAAACATTTTTTCTCAAAACCACTACTAACACAGTATGAATATCGACGCCGATAAATCCAATGACGTGACGTGACCATTGACGTCACATTTCGTTTCGACCAATGGTGACGCGTTTTGTAAGTTTGAGTTTCCCTCCCTTATTTTTCACTTTTTATTTAATATTTTCTAAGTTTAAATAATAAATAAATAAATAAATACCTTTTAAATACAATGTAAAGACAATAAAGAATGTAGAAAAAAATATTTGAGACAAATTAAAATTTTATGCATATTCCCTATTACCTACACTTTTGTAAGCGCAATTTCTTTTTTTTCTCAAATAAGGACAATTCAGAACACACAACTACAATCTCTTACAAATTAAATTAACCCTGAAATACAAGAACGATTTTTCCTCCAGATTCTTAATGTTTCCGAACAAAATCCGTTCGAGTTTTTCCATTGTAGCGTGAGTGTGACAGGGGTCGAGCGGCTGCAACCTTCGTCTGTTGACTAGTGTGGTACCGACCGTGAGGGAAGCAGTTGGCGGGCTAAAATGGGGTCAAACATAAAACAGTGGAAAAAGTCACGACTCATTTTTCATTTTAATGATGCGGAAATGGCAGCGATATCAATCATACATCTACCACTAACTTACAAAATTGGTAGAATCGAATAGACTTAATATCTCAACAAAACAAGATCTCATTACAAAACCTACCACAAAACTGTCATATCAGCCGTAAGACCCGTGTCCACTGCTGGACATAAGCCTCCCCCAAAAAGGGGGATTTTCCATAATCGACACGCTTGGCAGGCGGGTTGGCGATCACAGTATGGTGGTCAAATGCATAGAGAACGCTGCTGCCCATTCTCTAGTAGGCCCTCTACTATATCGTACAAGACCGATATCATCATAGCTCTGTACCACTTTTTCTAAGACAAGACACACCGCCCTCTCCTGTTACCTACTTACGTCAATAAATTTAACAAAGTTAAATATTGTTGCTACGTTGTTGTGTGTGTAACACATTTTGGAACCCTTTAGAAGTAAAGGTTCTGGCAAAAAGATTGCCCGGATAATCCGGTAGCGCCCTTTAGCCACTCACTCATTGTGCCTTTTATTTTAAGGAAAACGTTTTCTGAAAGTAAACAGCATGTAATAAGAACCTACATATCGCTCACTGAATACAAAAGGGCCACAAATCGAAATGCACATATTTTATAGGACGGCCAAAACAAAATTCAGACAACGTATTTTTTAAATATTTTCTTCATTTTTGTTGTGAACATAACATGTTAATACATAATTAGAAGCGTTTTTACGCGCACCATCTATTAGTTATATGAAAATTTTAATAGTTGTCACTCATTAAGCTAAATTGCACAAAAGTCCCTTTTGTATTCAAAATTGGAATCAATGACATACAAAATTATGCCAAAAATTTAACTTAATTTTACAAAAATAAATGGTTAATTAATACTTCTTCAAAATAATTATGTTCTAATGTCTCATTAGAGTGAAAGATAATAACATACATAGATATGAGATAGTCAAACACATCTTTAACTAAAGAATCGTGACATAGAATTATATTAGTATAATATCATTGAAATCAAATTGGTATAAGACTATCAAAATTAAACATCTATAAAGCTTTAGCAGTATTGTAACTTGTACAATGTTACTATAAAAGTATAATCATTTCGTTTTATATGCATAATAATCACATTAATTAACAAACTCTAGTCACAACCATCACATCATTCACTCTCTGAAACCTAAATATTTATTCTTTTAATCTTCTACAAAATATGAGATCTATTCTAATGGCTTAACATACATATTTAACAATTACCTATGAAGTTATAAAATCATACACTGAGTTTCAGACAGTTTTATATTAAAAGGCACTTTCTGTGTTAAATATTTAATAATAAGTAGTAACATTTTTTATAAAAATTAAGGTAAGACACTTACATAATTATGTCCTATAGGTATAAATAAAATTGAAAACTTTCTTAAAAACTTAAAAAAAAAAACAACCGACTTCCAAAAAAAAGACTAAAAAGTGAAAAATAACTTTAATTTCGGAAGGCGGTGACTTTGGATATGTATTTTAATTTTTTGTCACCGCCTTCCGAAATTAAAGTTATTTTTCACTTTTTAGTTTTTTTTTGGAAGTCGGTTGTCTTTTTTTTTTAAGTTTTTAGTCTGGTTGAAGGAGTGTTGGAGTATTAAATTCTGGTGTATCTTGGATGTTTTGGAATAGGGGGAGATAAAGGTTGATCATTATTTCTATCTGATTCTTGAATAAGGGTCGCCATATTCAAAATTAATCGTGCTCTGCTGTTCATTCTGTAAGTGATAATAAATTAGATAAATTTAAAAAAAGTAATGGTTCACTTAGAATAAAAATCTTAAATAAGAAATTGTATTATTGTATTGTGTATTATGAAATAATACTAAACACAGAGGGTCTTCATCGCGTCAAATTTAACAAACTAGATATCTATTTATTTATCCAAGATTTTGAAGTTGCTGCATCAACCCTGTACAAGACTGATTATATTATACTATACCTACCCTAAACAGATATGCGAAACGTTAAATATTACGAAAATAAGACTCACTGACTCATCATTTGTTAAAATACGTATTATTTATAACCCGGGTATGCTAAAAAACACAACACATTATTATTTGTATCATCGTCACCTAATCGCATTCCATTACTGGACATAAGGTGTCTCCAATTATTATTAGATCTTGTTAGTGGAAAATTAGTATGATTCTAAGTTTAATAACGAAAGCAATTGCATAAGCGTTTGCTTTAAAGCCATTTAAGTAATACAAAAATACGATATAATCGTACATTATTTCCATAAAAAACGGACACATTTCTGAACTTCCCACTCTAGCCTTCAAAAAATTATAATCAATCCATGCATAATTCCATGCAAAACGAACACATTTTAAATATGGCCCTTTTGTATTATAAAATGTACTAACACTTACACGATGTGAGAATACAATGTAGACGCATTTCGAATAATGGCACTGTTGTATAAAAAAATATGATGATACTTACTTGATATTTGAATGCAAAATGGACGTTTTCCAAAATGCGGCACTTTTGCTGAGAACTATGAACACGAACTGCAGTATTTTCTTGAGTTCTGGCCTTTTTGCACGCAACTGGCGTGCGTTCGCGACGAGTTTCGGGTCACAATTGAAAAAACGGCGGCCTTGCACTGAAGTTAGCTAACAAAATGCTCCAGTGCAAAAACGGCGGTCAGCCGGTTTAGGAATAATGACGCGAAAATGCTGGGTGTCTTTTTTTTACAAAAAAATTTAGTCGATTTAGACCTCATTTTTGCAATAAAATTAATTTCAGATTGTTTTGATTTGTGGCTCTTTTGTATTCAGTGAGCGATATTGTAGTTATATTAAGTACGTTTTTCTCTGCGTAGGCTTTGTACAAGTCATACAATTATTTTTTTAAATTATTTTGTTCCATGTAACATGGAAGTACTCGGTTCATAATCTTGTGTTGTTTTCTCGACCATGAAGACCGTAGCTGCCACGGCTGCATTTAGGTATAGGATATTACGGAGAGCTATGTTTTAGCTGGTGTTGTCTTCTGACAATATTCTGAGCGGAGGCCCTTTTGGCATTACTAGCATTGTTTTCTGTTTTAATAGTTAAATGGTTTATTATTTTTGCTGAATGCCCGGTAAATGCATTTTCCTTTCTTTCTAGCAGTATAAACTATCGTTTGTACTTTATTCAACCGTTCTATAATTTAGCTGTGCCGAGCGTGGAAAACACAATGGACAAAATGGACGATTTGTGTGCAGATAACATTTTACAGCCAAACTCGAATCGTCGACAATTTTACTAGACTATTGTATGGTGTGCTGAATGGGAATAGCATTTTATTTCGATAGAAAAAACCACTTTTAGTGAAAATTCGATATAAGAGTCTTTGGAGTTTAGCAAAACGAAAAACTGAATACAGCGCACCATAGAATATTTTAGTAAAATTATCGACGAGTGTAGCTGTATAATGTCATGTGGGCACAAATCGTCCATTTTGTCCTCTAACCCTCAGCACAGCTGGGCACGCCACGATTGCGGCGGTAAGTCCCCTCTTTGAGGAATGGCTTGAGAGGCGGCACGGCGTCCTCACCTTCCGCCTGACGCAGGTCCTCGCCGGACACGGTTGTTTTGGGAGGTTCCTGTTTCGGATAAGGCAGGAGGAAACCCACTCGTCTTCCCTCAGTTGCCTGTGTGCCAGGGGCCGCGGTGTCTCTTTCGAACAATCCGCACCCCTGGCAGGCATCGGCCCTTGCGGAACCCACCAGTTGGTGCTGACATCTCTTTGAGGCGCGCGTGGAACACAACGCGCCGTTGACCCGGACTTGGTCCTTACCGGACAGCTAAACTACCCAATACTTGCCATCCGTAAGCCCACGCCTATGGTGGCCAGGAATCAGCCTGGGATTCCCGGTGCCCAGGGCGCCTTATCCGAAATAGGAACTTCCCGAACCAGTCGAATCTGGTGAGGACCTGCGTCAGGCGGAAGATGAGGACATGGCATGTCGTCCTCTCAAACCACTCCTCAAAGAGAGGACTTACCGTCGCAATCGTGGCGTGCCCAGCTGTGCTGAGCGTTTTTTTTTTTCTTTGTGGGTGGGAAATCATCAAATGACTTCTCCCGCTCTGGGTGGGGCGGGGTGTGTCAGACTTTTACTGACTAAAACCCACCCATGTTCTCTCAGCTGCCCGTGTGCCAGGGGCCGCGTTATCTCTTTCGAACAACCCGCACCCCTGGCAGGCATCGGCCCTTGCGAGCCCCACCAGCTGCTGCTGACGTCCCCCTGCGACGGGTCAGTAGTGGCCCCGCCGCCTACCACTTTTCGGCCGCAGGGAATAGGGAGAGCGGCCAACGCTATACCAACACTCCTCTTCCCCTGCGGCCCCACCGCGTCCGCCATCAAACGGTGGCGGCCCCGTCCAGGCCACGGAAGGGAAGAGCGCTACTCAGAAGTACCGGCACTCCTCCTCCGCCGCAGCCTGTAACTCTCAGCCGCGATGCCTCCCATTCGACATCGCGGCCCGCCTCAGCTGCGATGCACCTCACCGCAACCTACTTTTTGGCCGCTACGTCGTCGGCTTGGAGGCACAAGCCCTGACGAGCGGCCCCACCTTGGGGTTCCTCTTCGCTTCACCGTGGGAGGGTGACTACGGTTACTGAGCCCCCCCGCAACGACAATGCGGGAACCCCACTGGGGGGCGAGCTGTGCTGAGCGTTAGAGGACAAAATAGACGATTTGTGCGCACATGACATTATACAGCTAGCTAACAGCTGGTGGTCTTTGTCGATGTTTGCTATTAGCCTCTATTATGTTTGATTTTTATTTTAAGGCCTAACAGGTTTGTTGAGCAGATCAACTTTATTCATTTCTATATCCTTTTGTAGGTATTAAAATGGTGTAGAGCCGTTTCGCTGCCGTCATATGGGCGTTAGGTGAAAAATGTATTCACTGTTCATTACTTTTCTGGTATACAATAGGTAGTTCAGGTAGTAAGGAAACGGCCATGCCACATATTTTGACTCTCTTGTAGACTTTGTGAAGTTATGGCCTTGCAGAGTTAGAAGCTTGGGTCTACGTGAGATATAACTTTTTGTCAGTGCGAGCCATATGGTTTCGTCTTGGCAACATTTTACATGAAAATGTTTTTGTTGGGATTTATTTATACAAATGGTAAATACATACTGGTCCCAAAACTATTGCAACATCTGTTAGCTCATCGCCAAGGGACGCAGATGACGAGGGTGCCGCGATATAAATGTTTCTTATTGTTTGACACTTTCAAATAAAACATAAATTATTTTTTCAAGCACGTGTGTCTGTATGGAGTTACTAACAGAACTCATGTTTTCGGAAAAATGTGCTAAGGAATAAGTGGAAGAAGGAATCAATTTGTAATATTGTATTAAATCTTTACTTACAAGTTTTGTGTTCTGTCATAATCACAAACTCAAAGCATCTATTTCAATCTAACTAAAGACAGGCACTTTCAAATGTCATGGAGCCCGTCAAGCAGATAGATGAAGCATGTAGGCACTGTCGGACCCGAGAGTCCTAGGTACCCGGGAATACGAATAAATAAAAGCCTGTAGGCGTATAAATATAAACTTCACGTTTATTCCATGTACTGGACCTTTACAGCACCGCGCCTAGTAATCATTTTTTGTTATCTCCGAAACAAATCTTATTCTAGTATACATTAATATGAAGGAATTATTCTAGACCGATCTCCTTGACAGTTTGAATGTGACAAAACCATTTCATTACCTGCCTGTATTTACATAAACGATGCATTCGATAAGCAACCAACCTTTACAGTACCTATGGAGAAGAATGGGCAAGAAACTATATATATACTCTTTTTCATAATAACTATATCTAATGAGAATGACGCATTTCTAAACAAAGTTCTACGATGAAATAATTTAACTCGAAGTCTTATCAACATTAACGAGCTAAAGTTTCTCTAAGCTAGTAACTCAGTAGAGAAGTACATTAAATACGTTACGTCGACCGAAACTCATTCATGTTTCGTTCACAAATGTCGATATAACTTTCATTACATTCAAACCCTGAACTACTAGGTATAATGTGAGAAGTTAACTACTAAATTACACCCCAAGACAGATTGCCAATCCTCTAAACTTTACAATGAACCATGCTGCCAACTATGAACATAATTCCAAATGATACGAGCACACAGTTTGTGTTTACTTCATCATCATCATCAACATTTCAGCCGAAAGACGTCCACTGCTGGACATAGGCTTCACCCAAGCTCCTCCACTTTGACCGGGTCTATGCTTCCCGCATCCAGCGGATTCTTGCGGCTTTGACAAGGTCATGTGAAAACCGCAGTAATGTGTTTATCATCTGCCATGAAGGACGGAAAGGACGACAGACAACGATAGTGTAATTAGTAAAATGAGAGATGAATCCAAGAGTTCAGGCACAGAATATTTTTATCTAAGGAATTCTTGTTGTGTCCAAAATAAAGTCTATGAGCATCATATTTTTATCATCTGCAACAAAATTTGTAATAACTTATTAAATTTTTAATTTTTCTGGCAAATACTAATGTAGCACGAAAACAGCAGTATTGTATTCATTTCATGTGAAATCTAAGTTATATTGGATCGGCTTTTTGAAATAAATTCATGTATTACTTCACTATTGGAACCAATATAGGATTCCCCACGCCATCGCTCTTGGCTGAGATGATAATATATTAATATTTTTATGAGTATGCGTCGCGTTCGACCGCATATCACTTTTGTATATTCCCGGTGAAAAACTAATGCTGTTCTACATATTTTTTTTATCGAAACATTGAAAATTTGATGTGATATTATTCTCAGTAGGTAATCTTAGTTTGCCTCTGAAAATACGACATGTAACAAACATTTCATGCAGATACAACAAGATATATTTCATGCAGATACAACAATCCTATTTTAGCTAGGATCTAACAACTCCTTTTTTTTTATACTTACCTCGAGGGTCACGGCCTACAGGCAATGGATTTGGCTTTCCAACAGTGTGTGTGGCCTCTGTCTGATTCTGCCCTGGCTGGGTCCGGTCTGTGTTATTGTCACTTGAATTCTTGGTTTGGTTTTTAACTGATTGGTTATGTAGGTGTATTTTGCTTCTTCGTACATCGAAAAGAAAATCCCACTAAAATCAAAATTATCTTTATTAACACTATTATAAGCTATACCAATTGGTTGGGAACTGTGCTTTGATCGAAGGGCACGCAAATGGCCGCCATACCATTACAGCTCCCATGGTACACGACATTTAAATTTATTATTTAGCATTAATATTTATTAGCACTGTTTCATTGTTTTATTTTATGTACCTATTTTAATCAATAATTATAATTTATTCCGTTTATTACAGATATGTTTTATATTTACAAGTGGTAGGCTCAGCTATTACTTAAGTTTTTCATGGAAAATTGCACTTACCCGATAATGTAACATGTTAGATCACACGATGAGCGAGCGTCTTTACGTCACTCCAAAAGGTTGTTTCTGAAAAACAGCGCTGTTGACACTAGGTCCGTCCGAAGTCACAGCATTTTGCTGAGCAACGACCTGTTCTTGCACAGATACGACGCACGGCTTTGTTGTTTTAAAATTTGTGGTTTTTTTTTGTATGAAATAATATAATGCACTCTGCTATCGGCATTTTGTTTTTGTTTTGATGGATATTATATAACTACCGGCGCCTTAAGCAGTATTTATGTTGTCTATGGTCCCAAGCCTTGACTGACATTAACAGTCAATGGACAATATTGTATAACCTTCCGACTTGGATACGGGGCTTTTGTCTAAATTGTATGTGTGCATTTTAAGTTTCTCAGCATAATTTTATTTTTTTTGTAATGTGCGTTTTGTTTGTGCAGAATAAACATTTTTTCTTTCTTTCTTTCTTTTCTTTCTTTCATATTTTTGTATTTTGATGTTTGATAAGCTTTCTCATTTTGTTATTTAACGTTTCCAAAAAAAACTCTACTTTGAAGTCTTTATAACTGGAGAAATAGACATGGCTCTATTCTTTCTGGCTTTGTTTTTCTAACACAGCGGCGAATGATTGCTAAATCAGGTGCTGACTGTGCCTTTCTTTTAGTTTGTACCAGATGAATTGTGAGTATTTTCCTCTATTTAGTCAATCTTAACAAGTATCCTTTTATGTTACTTTTCCCCATCCGTGATCTTAAAACGAACTGTTTATTGTACCTGTAACGTCCGGGAGGGCACGCATGCGTGCCTCACTCAATAGATTTTTTTTATCTCATTAGCCGGGATTGACAGGTCATTAGTTAGCAGAAATCATAACTACGTCTAACGAAGAAGAATCAGACGAAGCTTAATAGTTATTCGGATTGTTGTGGTTGAATAGATCTCAAGTTTCCTTCTTAGATCAATACTGTAAAGGCAAAAGTTTTGTTTGATAAGGATTCACTCTAAAATCGGCTTATCTGTATTTGCGGTCTCTACAACTCTGGTATTGGGAAGATAACTAAATTTTTGCGAACTGTTTGAGTTTTTGGTGCGAAAACATTTTAGTAAATAGTAATTAATAAAGCTCCAATGCCCAAAAAATATATTTGCGAAACTGACTGGTGTCAAAAACGCATTCTCTCGTCGGCCAGACCGTAGTAAAAGTAATAATAGCAATTTGATTTACACCGCAATACCTACAGGTAGAGGGAGGCTTTAGCCTTTTGCTCAGCAGTAGGACAATACAGTATAGATAGATTACATATTACCTACATAGCCTCTGACGATAGGTATTATTCCCATTGGACATGTCAGTCTAATCTGGAACGTATTTGACACCAATACACCATTTATATAGACGTCCTGATTTACCAGGCGATTAATCTGGACGTCTTTATTAACGTTGTATTGATTGCTTGTTTATTCAAAGCTTTCGACAACTTTTATCTAAATAAGAGATTTCAGTTGGATTCCAGCATTCTGAGATTCCAAATTCCTCCTGTGCCCTACAATAACTATAATATATCTCTAATTGACCCATTGATTTAGGTAAAAGATAATCAAGAAGCGACTACTTTCTACATCCACAAATACTTTTTTAATCAACTTTAAAACGGAGGAGGTTCTCAATTCGTCATTCGCATTTTTTTTTGTGTATAAGTTCAGCGATATCACCGGCAAACTGTGGATCGATTTCAATTATATTCGATTTATACTCGGTCACAACGCTTGTTCGGGGATGCGCAATCCTCTCCGTTCCATTATCTCTGCTCACATTATTCATTATGTTGTCTGTGTTCTGTGGTCTGTCAGTGTAGTCATAGAACTTTAAACGTTATACAGCGTGCGTATGAACGTAGCGCTTAAACTCCAATTACAATACACGATATTTAGGGCCCGATATATTTTATTGATGTGTTTTTTTTAATAGGGACCGTTCCTTCCTTAGTCTTATTACACCAACCCAATTTACAGAATGGGTCCCTCAATACCGCATAGTGTTATATGGGTTCAAGCGTTACTTTGCATTACGTACTCAAAATTTCTTCCGATAGGCAAAGGCAGAAACAACAGAATGCAGCCTGCTACGATCCTCACATACTGCTTTTGCTTCGTTTACGTTCATACTCATACACGCTGGTTGCAAGTACAGGGCACCTAACCTTTCTGAAGAACAGCTTGATTAATTGCTCATCATCATGATGTATTATCGTAATTTAATTCGTGACTTTAAAGTTCAGTTGTCTTTGTGAGTTTAACGGCTCAAATTTGAAAATAATTCTTTTTAATCTAATAATACTTTAGAACTGAGTTGGTAAATTAAAAGAGCTTTTAAAATGGAGTTTAAAGTAATATATTCTTAAAGTTTATCTAAAATTATCTATCGACTAAAGCATAAAAAATTAGGTACATAATAGAGTCAAAATGGATATTACAAACCCAAAACTCGTCCACAGTAGAACTTAACAAGTTTACCATGTTATCCCAGTATTACACAATTGCGAATGTCCACCCGTCGACATGACATATACCCTCGTCATGAAAGCCACAAATCGTGCTTTATTTATGGTACAATTGACCAGACAGCTCACAATTGTGTGATTAACAGATTGGATAGTGAAAAAAACGAGGTTTTCTTCACGTGATTTATGAAATTGGATTACTGGATAGTATGGCAAAGAAATAAGTGTAATGTTTTATGAACTGTAATTTTGCGTAGTTCCTACGTATTGCTTTAATCCATACATCTATTATTAAAGCTGATGAGTTTGTTTGTTTGAACGCACTAATCTCTGAAACTACCAGTCGGATTTTAAACATTAATTTTGCAAAAAATTGCCTTTTTCTTGAGAAAGACTATAGGCTATTTAAAACACGCTAAAACTCTTGGGAGCCGAGTAAAATGAAAAATAGTCAGATAGTCAGATAGACGCCACGCAAAAACGAAACACCAGCGACCAGATTTGACAGGGCGGGTCGGAGGAACAAGGAATTTCACGCAGACGAAGTCGCGGGCGAAAGCTAGTGAGCTAGTTAGCTCTGACAAGGAAGATTATTTAGTTCCCTAATTGAGGTTCTTACGTTACTAACACGTTATTTTTTATATTTTGGTTTATGTCAGTCTTTTCTTTTCTCCTAATAGAAAAGTAAATTAAGCAAAAGACCCTCTTTCATAGTCCTAATAAGATTTCGCTACTCAGTGGACTAATATACTGCGGCAAGCGGAATCCAGATCTCAGAACCAACACTGAATACTATTCCCAACTCGGCAAATAAAGCGGTCCCTTTTATTCCTCTAATTAGGTGTTATTATTTTAGTGATACTTAGGCACAGAGGTCTACCATTTCTAAGCCCTATCAATTTAATAATTACAGGAAAATCTAGTTGTCTAACAATTTTAAAGTCGGCGAGGTTTCACGCATTACATTTTCGTTAATTTCATAGAAACCAAACAAAATTAATAACACTTAAGTAATTAACTAATGTTTCTTTATTAGTTATTCTGGGAAAGTTCATTTGAAGGTAAGTTACTTGGAACATCGGAAACACTGACTCGCCGATGATCTTGGTAAATATCAAAAGAGAGTTATGAGTCGAAGTGAATTAATATTAGGCATACTAATAATGAACTCTGGGTGACAAATCTATTTAAGGCCGACTTTTTAATCATCAAATTGACGTTGCTCATAATTTTCTAAAAGAAATAGGTGTCAAACGAACATATTTATTCCTCAGGTAAAGCTATCTGGTTGATTAATGAATAGTTTTATAACAATCATTATAAACTTATCAAAACAGTACCTGTGGAGTACTAATCATGACCTAACTATAAAATAAAATAGTTTGTTGTTCTAATTTATGCAGGTGGACTGTAATTCTCAGCCACTTTACGGTCACAGTACAAAACTTTAAGAGGGTTTTATAATACGGAAACTGCGTTAAATACCCAGGGACGCTTCATTACCATACAGAAGCGATAAAATTAAAGTGGCTTGTTGAGGTTAACCCAAAACTTTTATGAAATGGTTAACTGCAGTACATGCCAGCCACCGCGAGGAATTTATACCTTTATAAAGAAATACTGAACTAAACAAAAGAAACCGTTAAGGCGCCACTTGGCTGTTAAATTAGCCGCGCCAGTTTTTTCCATGTGAACTAAAAGCAACGAATGTAAAAAGACAATGGGGCTTTATTTTGAAGTAGCCTTTCAGTAAAGTGTGTTAGCTAAAAGACAAAAGGGAAGCGCTTTATCTTGAATTTATAAATCTATCGGTTCCAAATTCTAGAAAAGTATTTCTTGTTTTTAGGGTTCCGTACCCAAATGGTAAAACGGGACCCTATTACTAAGACTCCGCTGTCCGTCCGTCTGTCTGTCTGTCTGAAACAAAATAAAATAAATATTTAAGGGGGCTCCCATACAACAGACATTTTATAGATAATGTTACGGAACCCTTCGTGCGCGAGTCCGACTCGCACTTGGCTGGTTTTTTTCAAGCAATGTATGTGGGTCGAGCTCTGCATTTTTTATTATTACGTGTTTCCACTCTGCAGCATAGTCCATTATGAATGCCGTGATAGGAGTAACAGTGAGACAGTTCATATTTATAGACTGAACTAAGGAACCGAAACGAATATACATACTTGGGTCGCATCTCTGTACGGTGCACTTAACTAAGTAACTAGCGTTAGTTAGATATAGCTTACGCTTCCTGTATGATAGAGTATATTATTTTGTGTAAAATGTTATTATTTGCACTAAAAATGGAAGTTTTTCCTCAGGTCTTGTCTGGAAACCAATAAAACATTATTTCATTTTATTGTAAGTTTAATACGTCTCTTGTCATAATTCTTCATGTCCTAGTTGAGGAAGATTATCATGTCATCACTTGTCCGCTGTGGGCGTCATAACAATCCATCAATACGCGACTTTCACTTTCATTGCTCTGAAGTGTCGGCATCGAGAACGCGTCAGGAATGAATGGGAAATGTATTCAAGAGGCTTCTGCTGCAATTAGGTTTAGCAATTTATTGCTCAAATACGTGCATGGTCTCGGTATTTGTGTTCTTATTTTATGAAATAGACTACCTTCGCTTGCCGTTCTGTCCGACCAGTCTTTGGAAGATGAAAACCATTAGTGCAATTGCTGCACGTGTGTTGTATAGTTCAAATTAAGCCACGGTCACTATCATGACTTATAATTAGTCTTATAACCAATTTAAAAATAGGACAAACTCGAGATAAAAATACGTAAAATATTAAATTACAAATCAAACGGTGATGTTTTTTGGTTTCTGTTTCGCGTAATGTCTGACTTCTGAGTGGAAATGCTCGTAATTTTAAGAACTTTTACAGTCTGTTATCTGTCTCAGTCTGTCAAAATAGTTCTGTCTCGACTTTCCATACAGTTTTGACAAGTTTTTGACATTTGATTGTCGCCGAGGTGAGACTGTGACTAGATTTCTGTTTAAGTTACGGTATTCTAGTATTTTAATACTGTCAATGCTTAAAGTTGAATAAAACATATACATATTGGTGGTAAGAGAGTATGAATGTAATAACTGCCACAAAAAACTCAAACTCAATAAGATCAATAACTAAACAGCCAATCAAATTATAATTTCCAGCAGTAGCTGAATCAGTTCTTGTAATACCAAATAAAGGCTGATAGTAAACACATTTATTAATATGTGCGAAACACGTAATACCAATCTGTGGATCGAAATAATTATGCTGGAAATGTCTTGTAGGCTTTTGGAGGTCAATGATTACATTTATCCTTCGAGTTATAGGTTTTTGCAAATATTACTTATTTGTTTTCAAGAAAACTATCTAATACTACACGTGTAGGTTTAATTAAAGATTAAGCGAAGTTCAATTTCATAAGCGAACAAACTCTGAATATGAAACAAATAAACAGTGGCTTCCATGTAAACTGTTAATTAAAGTCAGTATTAGGAGTGTAATCAGATTATCGGTGGCTAGTCTATTAACTTGTTTTAAAGCAAATAATAGTTCTAACAGCTGGTGGGCTACTGGCAGGTGATCTTAACTCACTGGAAAGTTAGGTACTGAGTTTATTGTACTAGAAGATATACATAGCTAGGTTGGATTGTAACATATTCAATTATTAGAAAAGCCTGAAACATTGTCTTTCTCTACCGTCTAATTACGAAAAATGCAAAAGAATTCGACACAAACCATCAACATCCTCTAATTTTTGGTTACAGAAATCACCGTGTGTTGTGTTGTTCGTTAAAGAAACAAAAGTAACGAGCTGTTCTGTCAATGTGACACTGACACACGCTGTGGACAGCGCGCTGTATTGCGTCGTACGCCACTACTATTTGCAACTCTATTTTTTCAAAAGAATACCTCTAAGCTAATGTATTGTTGTAGGAATCAATCACTAATGATGAAAAATGTGTGTGGTCATTATGTTTGTTTCTGTACCATCATACTCTTTGATAACAGAGAATTTTGAGGAAGATTTTTATTTCAACAAGCTACGTGTATTGTGCTTTCTGTTGCGTATTTATTTAATTACATAATTACTTGCCTTCGGTTAGCAAATGTTGGTTTAAAAACAACAATCGCTGCATTTACTTTATTTACAATCAATAAATAAGTATAACTTAAACAGTAGAATCCATATTCATTTAAGTATTTAGTATTCTTATTTTCATTTGATTTTGCAACCTTTTCCTGTGCAAACCAACTTTCTTTGTATTTTTTAAATGAATTGCTGTCTGTACCCAACCCATACTAATCATGATTACTGATTAAGTTCAAGCTATCAGCTTTCCCATTTAAATATTTTATCTTTCTACTTGTAACTCCTCTATCGTTCTCAACATGAATGCTGCAACAGTTCTGCTCAGTTAAGTTAGTTAGTTATGCAGTCAATGTGGGTACTGTAGACTATAAATCATACGAAAATAATATAGTAAGTAGGTAGATACCTACTTATTTATGTTCTACTATTTCCGTACTTTAATAAATATTGTATGTATCTAAGATCTGAAAATGTAAAAGGATAAAAAACCGATAAGCTCGCTCACAAAGCTGTTTCCACGCGATTTCGTATAGAATCCTTGTAGTTCGGCAATTCTGCATTGCAATAAACTACCTCGGCATGAAAAATAAAAATCCTTCTCTTTCCTTGAGCGATATCATTCGGACATTTTAACGGCTTTTGTAACAAATTCCATTCTTCCGGGGCATTTCTACCGAACAGTGTAAGCAGAATTGTGTTCTAAATAAAAATTTAAAATGAATTTTATACTGAAACACATCTGCCTATACAACTGGTAAATAAAGGCAACATTCTTGTGTTGAATTTCAAATACACTGAACAACTTAAAACCTTTTCACGTATTTAAATAGCGAGCGAATAAAAACCCGTGTAGCGTGCAAATTGACCAACCGACAGTTGGTGAAAACGAAAGACAAATACAAAAACAACTCGTTTAAAAATCTTTTTCAGGACTAAACTGTGGACTAATAATTTCCGTTGGATTTTAAAACTTTTTGTTGTTGATTAAAAAAAAGAAATGTAGCGTAAAAAGATGGTGTAGGTTTAACATTCTTACAAACATTGCTTTTCGCAGCAGGATAAGTTTTTGTAGTCAGACATCGGACAAAGAAGCCATTGACAAACGCTCAGAGACGATATCCTTCCGACGTTATGGTAATTTTTCCGGAAGGCCGCACTCTCCGGACTGGGCAATTAACATAAACCATCCTAAATGTTACTGTTAAGAGAGCAGAGAAGCGTTTGTGAGACACTAAATAGTGATTTAGCTGACGCATTATGTACATGATTGATACAAAATTGTTCGTAAAATTACCTAAGTAGACAGTAGATGATCTAGTCCTTAACTAGAACATACTTTTTATTCGCATTAATATAAAAAATTGTAGTAAGTTATTTTAGTTATATTATTTCCAAACTGAACGCATAACACTCAGAAGTTATGTAATTTGATTATAAGTTTAACGACGCTCAAGTTCCATCGGTTCGGCGAAAACTTCTTCATAGATTACCTAAACTATGCCACCAAACCCCCTAAGTCCCCCAGCAATTAATACGATATTGGTAAAGTTACACCACAATCGTTAATGTGAATAAAACAATCGACATGACAAATCTATTAAAACACATCAAACAATAAAACATAACTGGCGGTTATTCCCGAATGTCTCAGATATTTTCATCGCAGCACAAACTTTACGTCGTCGTGACAGATTTTGAAGTAGACGAAGACACTGATAAAGGCATTTAAAGTGGAGGTTTCTGTGCCAAGTGACAATGTAAGTAAGAAGTTCTAGTTACAGAAGCAAGATTTATCGGTTAGGTCACTTGGACATTACCGATTCTATTGCAACTCTTGAATTTATTGCTTTCACTTTGGTTTGGTCTACACTGAAACATTAAATAACGACCAGTTTGACCAAGAACTTGATTATACTCTATTTTGTTTCACAGGAAAGGTCTACTTATTATTCTAATGGACGCTATCCAATTGTTGATTGATTTAAATTATTATTCAGTTTCGATCGAAATTTGACCACCAAAGTCGAATCGGTCGGTGTTAAGTTTTGTAAATCCCACAGAACTGCCATTCTAATCTCAATGACTCAAAGTACAACATGAAAATGAAAGGTTCAATTTTCAAAATGAGATGAGATGCATGCATAACTACCTAAAACTACTTCTTTCGTTACATCCTAAGAAGCCTTTGGTAAAATAGAATATTACCGACACAAAGAAACACTTTATTCCAAGGATACTCAATACTCAATACTCAATACTTTATTGCATTCCACAATGTATATGCTTAGGTGGTAAACATTAGCTTTACGACACAATCGTGGACCCTGTCGGGCACAGCAAAAGAAATTTAGAAGGTAGAGATGAGGACCTATAGTTTATCTTATAATCTAAGTTATTCTAAATACAATAAAAATTAACAATAGAAAGAAATGTTTTAAGCAGGTTCGAACGTTGCGTTTGGGTTCGAACTCAGCCAGGCACTTTACTTTGCGTAGATTTTCTCAAACTCTTAAGTCACGGCCGTTACCACTGGCTGGGCTACCACTGTTCTCTGTTACACACTCTTGCATGTTTACTTAGAGTTTACGATTTCCTCATTTTGTTAAAAGATTGTATTTAATAATTAATGTTTTTAACAAAATCTATTCAAACCATACATTGCAAAACTTTATTTCTAAAACCAAACAGGGGCACAATTTTTTATACTACAGTCATTAAAAGTAATACGACAAATTATAATAATTATATGCAAGTAATTTTCGAAGTTTATGTCCGCGATATTACATTGCATGAACTTAAAACACAACTCCCTTTTGCAGATAATGAGTAACATCAACTATCATTTGTTCAAGTCTTCTCACAGTCCATGAATCTCAACTTGAAAAATTGTCTGAAGAACAGTTTTATATTTGTTCCGCAGCATGTCTTTCTCATGAATTTAAAACTTTGTTCAAAAAAGTATTATGTTTTCCTCTCGACTCCAATTAGTGGAAGGTATTATTAGGGTTGGAGACGAAAGGTACCGTAATTGGAAGTTTAAGTGACTTTTATTTTACAACACTTTTAGTTTTAATTCGGCAAGGTGTCTGAAAGTTGGAGATCCGCACGAATAGGCACAGGTTTAACAGGCATGCAGTGTGCATTTGTCCTCGTATATTAGTAAACTGTTCAGGTACAAAAGTAGAGAAACAACTCTACTACGTCAAAAGAATTCACTTCAAAAGTTTTTGAATTATTAAAATATTCAGCTTCAGTTAGTTCTGAATATGCCATGATTGAAGAGATGATTATTCGTTTGAAGAATTGTGAAAAAATGTATAAAATTGCTGACATAATTGATGAAATAAAACAAAGTTACTGCATGGCTTTTGAAATTTTTCTTCTATCCTTGTCACGCAAAACAATCATTGTACTGAATGGCGGGACGTAATAATGGCGTTTCTGTGTTGTCACGTCAGACCGCAGCAAACCTGCGCTGCTGTCCCTGCCAAGCATATACTTGGGGTGTTTGATATTAATTGATTATAAAAATACCTCAAAGATCACCCCACGCTTTTTTGAAATTATTTTCTGCTTATTTAGTTGCGTAACAACGCAACTAAAAAAGCAGCATATACTTTCAGTTGCAGCCCTAACGGGAATGTAGGTCGTGGGTTTGAATACAGGTAGGCGTTTGACTTTGAGTAATTTATTTCATCACCACTGGAGGAAACCGGCATATCCTAGAACCAAAAATTCGAAGACTACATATACAGCATCTACCAACCCGCACTGGGCCGCGTGCCGGTTTACGGCCCGCTCACTCTCACCGAGAGGAGGCCTGTGTCCCAGCAGTGGGAACGTTATAGGCTGATGAACCCAATCTATCTACCTATCTTTGAGCTGTAAGATTTGTTCCAAATGTATTAATATTGGTAGGTATCGATCGAACCTTCATCCGAACTTGGATAAAGTTTATGGTGACGTCCCATGGGTACCGGAACTGGTAGTAAATAAGTTGTGAAACTTAAGATCAAAGTCCCTATTATTACAATGCAAAAGAAAAAACTTTTTCCAAAAATTCAATAACTGACTTACGGAAAATACTAAAATATTTTTCACATTGTAGCGTTTTTCCGGAAGTCAGTTGTTTTTGTTTTTGGAGAAAGTTTTTTATTTTTTACTTTTTAGTTATAATACCTACCCTACACGAATTCGAAATTTCATCAACCTTGGCATCAAAACAATGCGTATTTATGCGATAGCAGCAAGCGCGGTTGATTTACTGTTATTTTTTGAAGAGTTCCGAAATTAATCATTAGATCTATATGAAATTTAAATGGGACCAGTTCGGAATAAACCCTTTCGAAAAAAAAAAGAATTTTGCAAATCCGTATAAATATGACGGAGATATGCCCGAACATACATAACAAAAAATTAAAAATATATATATAAACATGTCGAATTGATAACCTCATTATTTATGAAGTCGGTTAAAAACAGCACCACACCATTAGTGAGCCATTAGTGAGTTATTTGATGATTTCCCACCCAGAAAAAAAAAAAAAAAAAAACCATTAGTGAGCTACCGCAAACCGTAGCACATCATTATTTATTATATCACCTGAATCGGTATCATACTCGTATAATTGAATTCCTATGGTCAACATTAAAATGGATGGAAAACATTTACAATGTTATTGGTACTTCGACAATCGTTACAGCACACTGAGTGTGAATCTGTAGCTGTAGCTAGATAAGGAGCGTTTATCGCTTTCGGTGCTGGCCGCGTTTGAAATGGTTGATTTTTTATTTAAAAGTACAAAGTACTGTTTTGGGATAGCCTTTTTGGATTTTAATTAAAAATACTGATCACGTGCTTTCATAAAATACTGGGGTACCATTAAGTTTTTATTGTTTTGTCTTTTTTCTTAAATGGCCTTTATATGAATATTGGCTAGAATATTAATTATTTATTTGATTGAAACCTTTTTCAGAATTTAAATTTTGTAGATGTTTGCCAAAAAAAAGATGGTTTTGTAAGGCAATAGCTAACTAAGAAAGGTAACATAACTTTAAGGCTTCTGCAAACAGACGCGCCACGACACTTGAATTTCCATGAAGTCTTCATAGAACTTGTGCTACGAGACTGTTTAAAAAAGCCTTTAAGATGTCGAACAAGATTCGCCATCATGCAAAAATTTCGTTGTCACGTACGTCATTAATTCAGGTTTTCTACAAAAATACAAAAGGGACCGTAAGTACATACAATTTTTGTTAATACAACCCTTGTCTTTTTAATTTCTTTCGATTGGTTCCGGCTGTAATTCCTGGATCTTTGACAGTCGTTACAGGTCATCAGAAGCCCGAAAGTCTGAGAACCAGTCTTACCAAGAGGTATCGAGTTACCCAACAACTGGGTTGTGGAGGTCAGATAGGCAGTCGCTCCATATAAAATAATGGTATTCAGCTGCATCCGGTTAGACTAGAAGCCGACCCCAGCATAGTTAGGAAAAGGCTAGGTCGATGATAACCTACACTGACTGTAGAACTGTTTCTGAATCTCAATTTAGCACACATTTCATCTGCGGGATCAAAAAAGCTCTCGTTCTTGTTAAATCATACATTCCTTGAATATACAAACAAATTCGCTACCAATGGGGAGTAAAAAAGAAAAGTTTTCTTGAAACAAAGTTAAGGCAGCAACAAAATAATTAGTTTATCTCGACGAGTGCTAATTCCAAAATTAACAAACTTTTATCGCGCAGATCTTTTCAATTATTGTTTTCCTTTCTTATCTTCTATTGTTTAAAAAAGCAACTCTTAAAAGTTTTAATGCTTTCAGAATGGTAGGGACCGACCAAGCGTTGGAGAATTCCAGCGTGTAGCTTTATTCGTACACTTTACTTTTCTGAAAGCATTTTCAAGTGTTAAATAAGTCTTTATTGATGAAGTGTCCGGTAAAATAATACATAATGAAGTAAACAACAACATTTTAACAATGCAGTAGATAATATGTATTTTATGTGTGACTAGTGTCTGCCCGCGACTTCGTTCGCGTGGAAGTCGTGAGTCACCACAATTGTCTCAAACTCAAACTCAAAGCATTTATTTCAATTAAACCATTTACAAGCACTTTTGAATTGTCAAAAAGTCGATCAGTTGGAAAGTTGAAGCTAGTTGCTCATTCCAAAACGTAGATAACTATGGAGAAGGGCAATAAACTCCTTAGAAATCTCTATTTTAAATCATGACTTTACAAAATTCTGGGTACATTTTACTTGTTGCTTCTATATGTGAATACAATGTTACGGAATAAAGAAACAATTCTAAATATAAGATTAAAAATAAGCCCTGGAAGTTAGGAGATGACCAGTCTCCACCGACGGCGTCCGTTCACGAACTCGACGCGTGGATCAGCACCATCCAGGTCAACCATTTTGTAGGGAACCGAACGATCCAACACACGCGCCACCATGATCCTAAAATGACAGCCACAATTTATAAAACTTTCCTGTATATTACGTTTGTAGTTTTGGTTACAGTATAGTTGTCCGTGTAAGAAGCAGCTTGTCTCGAGATCGACTCCCGTCCAATGGTCATAATATAGTCACTGGAATTCAATTTGCTAGAGAATACTGTGGCTGTTCCTTGCAACTTGATCATTATTGGGCGTCAAAATGGCCCGTTAACATACCCAACAAATAGAAGGATACCAGAAGAATCAGATCTTCTAAGGTGAGAACTAGTCTACCAAGAGCCTCTGGTAGGTTCACCTATAGCCGTTCTCCTCTGGTAGAGTGTCTTCACTGACTTTAAGCAAAACTCACATGTTGATGGTCAAGCGCAGTCTATAAACTTACGACTATAAAGTCGACCCATTCAACGTAGCATTCACTTTGTCAGTCCTAGTTCCTCGCCTCACCACGTGTAGTTTTTTCTGGAAATCGCCACTAAACAGAACTGGTACACCACCCATCATGTTTTTGTTGCTGCGGATGTCTTGTCCTGTTGTGCTACCAAGAAGCGGTGTGGTAGCGATGCCGGAAGACACGACTGTAAATTTAACCGAAAATTTTGCTTTGCTCCGAAAAAAATGTGTTAATTTTGTTCTTGTTAATATAAACAACAGTCTATAATTAATGCACTCATAGGAAATAGGCCTCCTCTTTGTGAGAGGAAGTGGGCCATCAACCACCACGCGGGTCCTTATGTAATTAATAATTAGGGTCAAAATTAAGGTTAAAGCTCAGTGGCGCGTGCTGGTTCGAGTAAGGGTCGGGGCTTGGGATGCTGCAGTGGGCCTCGGTGGGGAGGATGAAATGATGGCGTTCTGTATTTAAGTATTTTGAGCGTACTGGTGGACTTGCCAATCTCCCGGAGAAGGGTTGTAGCGTGGTCGGGAATAGTTAAGGTATGCCATGGCCAGCGAATACTTCTCATGTGGCGCCCTCCAACAGTAGTAGGATTGGCTGCTCGTGTGGCGGTTGGCTGCAGCAATCAGGGGATCAAGTAAATCAATGCAATCAGTCGACCAATTGCCGACAAATGGCATGCCTTTCATACGGGCCTACTTTACGTCACAGACAATTTTTAGTAAAAAACCTTCCTTAAAAATTTAAAACACCAACATTGAGTATTTCTACATGTAATAAAAATCGTAGTAAAACCGTATAGTATCATAAAATAAACTGCAGTTTGTACATTTACCCTCAAACAAATCTTTTAATAACTTCGAAACCAGTGGTCCCATTTATATGATTTCAACTGGAAAATCCGTTTTATACATAACTCTACTATTTAAATCTAAAATTATAGAAATATGTAAAATTATAAATCACACTTTCAAGTTACGTAATCCTAATACTATCCTAATATATAAAAATATTGATTTCAAATAAACCAATTATAGGCACTTTTGAATTGTCAAGGCAAGTCTCTACAGACATTGATATGCAACACTGATAATGTTTTATTATGGGATTAATGACTGCCTCGTTGGTCTCATGGTCGCAAGTGCTACTGCTGAGCGTTAGGTAATGGGTTCGATTATCGCATCGGGCAAAGTGGTACTGAGTTTTTCCTTCTAAAATATCTTAGTAGCAGCTCGGAGCCTAGATTTGTGGCCAGTTGATGGCATTAGGCTCGAAACCTGCAGGTTTAATATAGGTACACCTCAGCCTAACCCTTCGCTGAATACAGGCGTGATGATGTTATGTTATTGGATTAATTTAGATCTTAACGCCACTGATCAATTTACTTCGTAATTAAATCTTAAAGCAATTTCATATGAGAGCCATATATTATTATACATTCTTCTTTGGATCCGGAATACATAAAAAAACCTTCCTTACCTCACACGCTTGACTTCCATGCTATAAAAAGCTCGGGGATATGTCGTTATTGACCTTACCTTAATCTCGTTAGCGATATTTCGGTAAAAAGCTAGTACCTTAAATAAGGCAAAGACTGCGTAAAAGTCAATTCGTAACGTGTTATGAATTGATGCGTGGATTGAAGCTCGGAGTAGGCACCTATAGACGATTTGTGCGCAAGACTGTCCGTAAAAAGATTAACGAGGCTTCTTGATACGAGTTTAATATTTAGCAGGTTGCTGAATTTTCTTTTGGTTCCGAACTGAACTGAAGACGTTAAAGAGTTTTATAAGCGAATTAATTACGTGCGTACGTTTTGTGTTTGAGTTTTACCCTCAGATAACGTTACTATATTATGTTCCAAGTGAATGTATTACCGCATAGCCATATAAACTGCGATAAAATATTCGTATATTTTCAAAAGCTGGCTCTTCGTTTTTTGCACACAACGTCGTTTTTCTTTTAAGTGACGTATAAAAACCCAGCGTAGAAATAAACCCTACAGACGGATACTCATTGTGGTACATCCTGTCTAATGATGTTATACGCTACTTATTACCTATGGATGGGTAGCTACCTAAACATTATAAAACATATTTTTGTACTTTTGGATATCGCAAAAATGTTTAATAAGTGAATCTTCTTCCTTTTTGCGCCCAACAGTAAAATAAGAAGCCTGAAATAGAAAATCATGCATTATATGGTACTTCTGAAATGTATATCGAGGAGATACTCACTCGCCTAGGTGCACAAACGTCATGCGGACGCAATCCGAACGCTGTTTTATTGAATCTTGGTGGATTCAGAGAATAGAGGATATTAAACCTTAAAGTAAGGAGCACAATGTTTAAAAATAAACGAGTTTGAGTAACGAAAACTGAACTTCTTTCTCTGTCTTGTGTCATAAGCTATACATTAGACACTACATTGAAAAACGCGACTTATACTTAAATGTGTATCCTTGTGAGGTGTTGAATATTTCAGTACAAGCTGTCCTGCCAATCCATTTGACTGACACATGAATATCTCCCATAACAACGCATCTATCAGATACGTAATCACATGGCTGACGTGAATATTCAATTGTTTCATGGAAAAATAAACAAAGCCTTCATTTATTAAATATTATAGCAGATTTTCTATTACATATTTTATCCTGCCATCACCACGTCACCGTCGTTCGGTGAAACTGACAATTGACTATCCAATGAAACGTAAGGCAGGTTCACAGCTACGCTACAGTAACTTGTGTACTGTATGCAAATGTATTATGATAGTTAATTTATTTTACTGAAAGTTTATTAACAATTATTAAAATCAAAAATGATTCTAATAATTGCTCCTACTTATTCGGTCACATAAAATTAATTACCTTACAAATTAATATCCATGCTCGTGACGTCAGCTCTCCAACCGCACACTTTATTGGCCCCCACTTCATAGTAATATGCGTTGGGTTGTAATAATGCCTGAAACATTTTATGAATAACTTTATTATGAGCGGTCAAAATAACTCATGGCATTTTGGTGAATTAAGGCAACGAAACGACTACTATGTTACCGGTAAAATGGGACTACTTTAAGAGTAAGGGTAATTTTTGCAGTTTATCTACTTTAACAGTGCGCTAAAATACTGTTTAAAAGTGTGCAAAAAAAATACCAATAACATGCCAAAACCTGTGAAAAGTAGCCCAGTTACGGGAGGTTCGTTATAAATATCTAAGTTCCACGAAAACTTACACAACAAAAAAAAAACTAAAACGTAAAAAAAAAATATTTATATATTGGCATTTTAAGTTGTAGGTAATATTTTGATCAACGTATTGTCAAGTCGGGGGATGGCTAATGAAAATGCTAGGCCACCTCTGTTTGGCGTTTTCTTTTGAGACCTTTTCAATGAGCGTAAACACGATACTTCTGCTGTTTGTTGGTGAGTTACTTGGGTATCCTGGAAATTCCTGGTGTTGCTCCAGCATCAGTTCAAGATTACTTTGTTGGTCTAGTATCATTGAAGTAATAGAATACCAAATTTCGACTTGATCAGACCCGTGGAAGATGGTCAAATCCCTTCACCGACCAGAAAAGAGCTGATATTTTTCAAACGGCTGAACCGATTTTGATTAAATCTATCTAATAACACTCCCGAATAATTTACCTTTCAAACAAATAAAACAAAAACGAAATCGGTTCGTCCGTTCGAGAGCTACGATGCCACAGACACACACACACACAGACACGTCAAACTTATAACACCCCGTCGTTTTTGCGTCGGAGGTTAAAAACAGCTGACAGCTTACGGTAGTTCATTCATCGAAAGATCCTCCATCGAGATTCCTTATGTATTAATTTATCGTTGAATATTATACAAAACATGTTTAATGTACGATGTTTTAGGTACCAACTCCGTTTTAATAATTAATAAGGGAAGATCCTTTTGAATTAAATCTTTGAAATACATAAGGAACTATATAATAATATCCTTTAAGACTAAATCACAATTTAAAAAAATATAGTAGGTTATTACAATCGCGGAATGCTTGTATATTAAGTACGGAATAACCTATATCAAATACAAAATGTTTATATTCGATGTCTCAAAGGGCGCTGAAAGGCCTGTCAATAAGGTACACGTTTTTCCCTCGGAAAAGCAGGTTAAGTGCCGTGTATACGAAGTCAACTAAAGAATTCACCATCAATCAGAGTAATGTTATATTAAAACATAACTTGAATTATTTAAAAGGCGAAAGATTCCTGTATAAACATGGCATAGAAAATTATCAAAGCACACTTTAACTGTAAGTTCCTGGACAACCTTATATTCGAAATTACCTCGAGGAAGAATCACATTTTCATGGTTTTATTAATATACAAATAGTGAATGTCAATGTAACTGACTGGTCCCTAAACTATCGCTACATTTGTCAGCTCATTGCCAAGGGTCGCGTATGACAAGGGTACTGCGATATAAATATGTTTCTTATTGTTTGACACTTTGAGATAAAAACATACTGTTGTGTGAAACACACATAACATATTATGTTGGTATGGAGATAGAAACAGATCTATCTATGCTCTTCGTTTCTGAATTTTCAATCTGATTTAGATCTGAATGGATGATGACAATAATTATCCTAAGATATCTATTCCCTCACAATTTCCGTGTTTATCATGAACACGGAAACCACACTCGATGACATATTTCTGAACAAAGTTCTACGACAAGGTATTACACGTACAATTCGAAGTCCTATCAGGATTATCCGAGCGAAGTTTGTACTCGTAAGTTAGTAACTCAGTAGAGAAGTACATTCAACACATTCCATGTAGATCGTATGCTGACTGAAACTCATTCAAGTTTAGTTCACAAAATGTTGTTCGATATTACATTCAGACCTCCAGACCGTCAATTACTATAATATGAAAACTTGGGCACTGAAACACACTCCAAGGTGGATTGCTACCTTCATCTTTCAAAGATACTATTAGCTAACTAACACGTATTACATAACATAACATTCCGCCGGTTATGTTAAAGTCCCATGTAATCTATAACGCAGAACAGATGGCCAATAGGGCCGAAAGGATAAACTATACTAACTATTATGAAGTTATTATTTTATTTTTAGCCTGTTGTCTCATTGCGGAGTAACGGACTCCCTTTCTCCATTCCACTTCTCTCTATGGTAGCATATTCTATTAAAGCTAAATACATAATACGTTTTATAATATTTTGTATTTAAATTAAAGTATCAATAAACCATTGATACTTTAAGATGAACCAATTGATTTACATATACAAAGCATTGATTGCTTGTCTAGTCATAGATTTGTACTGCTGTTAACTAAAAAGAAAATGTTGGTTGAATCTTAGTATTTTAATATCCCAAATTCCGGCTCAGCCACACAATAACTTAAACTCTAAAAGGCTCTTCTGAGATAAAGGATGATCCACGAGTGAGTCCTTTCTTCATTCGCAAATACCTTTTTTGGAGAGACCATAAGTTTACAAAGAGGGTCATATATAGATAGGGGCACAACATTCCCCGTGGGTGTGTCCGCAAACGAATAATTTATACTTCCAGCTAGTGGCCCTGTAAGGTAGTTATTTTTAGACAGCATATTATACATATTAAACCATTGAAGGACACTGAACGAGACATAATATTTTTTCTGTTATGACGTCGAGTGGCGAAATAAACTCATGATATTCAAGAGCCTTTAACTCGCTCGTCGGTTCAGTGGTCACAGTGCTGAACATAAGGTCCAGTGTTCGATGCCCGAGTTAGGCAAAGTGTTATTGAATTTTTCCATCTGAAATGTCTCAGTAGTAGCCCAGAGTCTTGATTTGTGCCCGGTTGATGGCAATAGGCCCGCCCGCTATTAGCTGGGGCATAAATATAACTAGCTCAATGTGGCTGTATTATAAATACACCTCTACCTATCCCTTCGAGGATTACAGGCATAATGTTAAGTTATTTTATGTCATTTATGATATTACGTTTTACACTAAATAAATTAGGAACCTTCTCACCTCTTAAATAATTAATCACACATCCTAACCTACTACTTCTGTTTTGAATGAAATACGCCAACTCTCAAATTCAGAAATTATGGAAAGACGGGTGATATACAGCATTCGTTGATGGAGTGTGTTTGGTCGATCAATGAATTAGACAATTGCAGTTGATTGGAAATAAAAACGTTAACGTTTACGATATAACAAACGGACATGTTTCGTGTTGAAATATATATTTGTCAGATTCGTCATATACGTGACATTTTGAATTTATTCGGATTTAACAATAACCATATGAATAAATTGAATTCAATTTAATACGGGGTTAATCGATTTTATATGAGACCCAGTTCCGGTTATAAGATGAATATTCAGCGCACGTTCTGTTTACATAACTAAGGGATCAGTCTCACTTGTGCGTCGTTATTAATCACGCAAATAATATTAAACAGACTATGATGTAGCTTTATGACTCGAACTCAAAGCATTTATTTGAATTTGCACTTCCATTTATAGGCAATTCTGAATTGTCCAGGAGTCGGTCAGTATGAAGCTAGTTTAGAAATATGTAACTACTTTCTTAGAACAAATGTAGTAAGGTACAAGAACATAGGAGACAGACAAGATAAGCCATGCAGACCGAGTTGTTTAGTTACAGAACAACATTGACCATTAGATGATCAGGAGACAGCGGATGAGTCAGACACTAGAATGAAACGATATCATTTCTGTTGCTATGAAGAAGGTACATGAAACGTATTAGAAAGTTACAAAACGTTCAGCAGTCGTGATTGTGACTATGAGACCAACGGGGCAGCTCGAAGCTTTGAAGTACATACGTAGGTACCCAGTCATGATTATTTGGGTAACTACTTTGAAGCTTCGTAATACTGATTGTGGAACTCCAGAGTACGTTAACCCTTCCTGATCATATTACAGAACTTCACAGAAAATTGGATCAGTAATTGTCTCCATTTGATAAACAAACCGCTAATAATTTGATAAATTAAGTAGATTATGAAGCTTTTATGTGGCATACGACACAAAAGTTGTTTACTTTAATTTATAAAAACGCAACCAATGTGCTACTGTGTATTAGCGTCTGATTTATTTCCTAGATATCACTTGATCATACAAAGACGGTTTATAAATGCCATAAATATCTGGTTAAAAAAATTAAAATGGAACGAGTTTTGAAATATTACAATGTTAATAAAATAATTAAATACTGTTTCACCATTAGGCAGTGCTACGAACCGCTATGCCACCGCGTCTTGCTACTAACTGCTACTAATGGCTTTGTCGCTGTCCGATACTATACATTCTCAGAGCCAGGTAAATTGATGGTAAATATATTAATTTGTGATACATTATACTAGTGAAGAATTTGTGACTAATGTTATTGAAATGTAGAAAATATAATTGTAACTTCGTTTAATAAAACTTTCACATCATGTGATATCTCTGTAATAACAAAATTCAAAACAACACAGTATAATTATTGACACTGTTCTTGATATTCCAAATAACTTTTAAATGAATATTTTCTAGGTTACCTGAAGTCAATTTCTTTTCCGCTGTCCCTCGGCATTTGTATTTATCAACTCAGTTCCGACTAAAAGTCCGCAATTATTTTATTATTAACATTCAGTTCGTATTGAATACTCTTGCTGTAATTGTTGCTTTAACAGATTATTTCAATGAAATAAATGTAAAAGAAGAAAAACTAGAAGACATACGTTTCTGCTGCACTTGTTTATTTTAATACTAGCGACCTACTACTGCCTTGCACCGTTTTAAAAATGTATGCACCTTCCAGAATAAATGCTCTAAATAGTAGCGAAAACCGTTTCAAATTTTTGTTTACTCTAGAGAAACAATTCGGTCACACATTCAAACACGAAAAACAACTTGAATTTACGGATAATTTTTACACAAGAAACACATTGTATGCTGCAAATAATTGAGTTCGTAATCGAACTTCACTCTATGTTACTCTCAGTAAATATCAAAATTCAGAAGCACACAATCTAAACAGCTGTTGTCTCAAGCGTTGAGTCCACAGACAAACTGATTGCGGCTCGCGGTCTGTAATCTGAATGTCGAAACAGTACCATCGAGTATACTAGACTAGAAGAAAAAAAACACTAAAAAGTGAAAAATAACTTTAATTTCGGAAGTCGGTGACTTTGGATATGTATTTTAATTTTTTGTCACCGCCTTCCGAAATTAAAGTTATTTTTCACTTTTTAGTGTTTTTTTGGAAGTCGGTTGTTTACTTTTTTGAAAATAGTTTTTTATTTTTCACTTTTTAGTGGTTCACATGTGCTTACCCCTTCACAGCGTACCGGCGTGATGTTATGTTATTAACTGGTGTAAACAATTGACAGACATGAGATTTCAGCAATCCCTGTCCATTTGCTATCATTTATTGAGGAGTTCCGTTATCTATCGATAGATAGTTATCTATCTCCGAAGTTCTTCATCAGGTCTTCACCAAATTGAAATGGAACCACTCCGAGAAAGTACTCTTCCAAAAACTACACAAATTGCTTCAAGTGTGCCTATAAAATTTGAAGAGTTCTCTCTATTTCTCCAGGATCCCATCATCAGATCCTGACTTGATGATCATGGGACCACCTGGGAAGTATACCCTTTCAAACAAAAAAAAATTTATCCAAATCGGTCCAGCCATCTTCGAGTAATCGGGGAACATACATAAAAAAAAAAAAAAAAAGTTCTGACGAATTGAGAACCTCCTCCTTTTGGAAGTCGGTTAAAAATAGGTTTTGTAGTCACAATCTATCATCTACTGAATACGAGAGTGGATTTTAAAGTCAAGAGCAAAAGTAATTGGGCTATTGAGTTAGAGAGGGACGGTTTTACGCAGTAGTGTTGGGTAAAGGAAGAGACAACAGGCTATGGAGAAGTTTTGTTGTGCGCCAGAGCCTGTCTATTAACACCAGGTATAACAGAACTACTACGGCGTAAAAGCCATTCTCTTACATCGTTCCAGCCGCTCAGATTTGTTTTTCTGTTGGGTTCATCTAAAATTCATAAAATTGCTATGGAAGCTTTCAGTAAAAGATTAACAAGAATCTTTTACGTAATTCGTTTTATTAGCTTATTATACTAGCATTAACAGACCAAGGTTCCGTTGCCCGCAGTAAATTGGAATTTAACTTCAATTAACTAATCATCTAACTAAACAAATAAATACAAAAACACAAGGAGACTTAGGCGTCAAAGTATTCGTCCGCATCGCTGTCATCAGGAAACGTGCCCAGAAGACTGGCAGCATTGCCACGTTGAATGGCAATGCTAATTCTTTGGCCAAAGAATGACCCAGCCCTCTGGTCACGTGAAGTGTCGACCAGCCGGCGAAAAATTTCCTTAAAAAGGAGACGTGCACTCGGGCCCCATGACCCGAGCGTTTCGACCCCAAACGGCGAAAAAATGTAATTACTAATAAGGTTACAGTATTTACGCCGCTTGAGGGTCTCAGCAGCCGCAGCAGCGGCTCCAGCACAGCCCGCCGTGCTAGGACCAATTCGACTGTGAGCCCTTATATTTCTGAAACTGTCAGATATTTACAAAAAGAGACTTATTCCATGAAAATACGTTAAAGGTCACGAAAGTATTCTTGAATGGGCACACAATATTTCTAGACCACTGAAGACCGTGTGGGTGGATCAAAGTCCGAGAATACACATAGTTAGAGACATATTATGTTGTTGAACGAGGTTTCAATTTAGTTTACTATTCTATATAATTATATATAATTCAGAAAGGTATGTTTGTATATATCATCTATGACCAGATGTATGAACGTTAACTAGGCTAAAGGAGTGTGTAAGTATCGTACCAGGTTGCTTGTTCTGTAGTTTCTGCCTTCTCCTATGGGTAAAAAGCGTGAGGTTATGTATGCATGTAATGTATGTATAGGATGTATTTGTTCAATATTTACCACCATATTTTCCCTGTAACTGAGACAGACACCTGCGAGTCCACACTTACGGTCAACCCCTAGCATAAGGTAAAATATCAGCTCATTTCAAGCTCACTTCATCTAAGTTTTCACGGTGACATTTTTACAGAACAGATCAGCTAATAACTGAGGTCTAATACTTTGTAGAAATAAACGAGAAAGTACAGTTATTAAAACAAGGCAACACGAAAAAAAAATCTACAGCAGTTCTTTAACAACGTGATATTTTGGAAAATGGTGATTCTGGAGTTTTGCTATATTTTTCAATAAGGTACTCGTAATGGTCGTCCGACTGAAGATTAAACTTGTTTCTGCTGACGGCTTTGCTTAAACATTCATAAGATTGCTCAACTTTACGTACTGTAATCGGCTATTAGAGGGGAAAACGAAAAAATCAAATTAATTTTAAAAGTCGTTTGAAAGTTAAAGTGGTTATTTCGTTAAGTTTAGACAAATTACGTTTTCCTGTGTTTTCCTTTTTCTCACGGATACTCTAAATCGGATTGTAAATTGGATAACCATAACATTTTTTAAATGTAGCGTAGTATGTTGTATAAATGCACAGAAATAAATTTCGTATTCACACAGGAAAAGACAGGTCATAAGGAATACTTTCGGAAAACATATTAGTTACCTACGATTATACGTAGATACAAATAAGTACTCGAAATAAGAATAATAAAACAAATTTGTTTCACTTTGACTGTTTTAAATGACTACTACCAGTAACTAGGTTTTGGAGGTCAGATAGCCGATAGCCAGTCGCCATGTAAAATACTGGTATTCAGCTGTAACCGGTTAGACTGGACGTCTACCCCATTAGTAGAAAGCTAGGCAGATTTCTCGCATTGTGCGTGATGCGTGTTCTTAGAATTATTTTAGAGATAGATTATTAGTTAGCTATTGCAGGTTCTTACATTAAAGCTTGTCTTTTTTTCATTTCGTTTACTTATGCTCTTCTTTTTTTCACTATAGGCAAGTTAATCAGAAAATACCAACTTTTTGCTCTAATTAAATTTCTCTACTCTGCTCATAATTTTAAGCACGGCATTTAGAATCCAGATCTGAGACCCAACGCTGAATACTACTCCCAACTCGGCAAATTAAAGCGGTCCCTTTTATTCCGCTAACTAGACGAAATTACTTCAGTAATATTTGAGCAAAATTTCCACCATTTCTGAGCCCTATCGCTTTTATAATTTGCAGACAAAATCGGTTTGTGTAATGATATTAATTAATTAATTCTGCAAAACCGGCTCGGGTTTATTTATACATTAAGCTTTAGAGAATATCATAGCCAGACACAACTCTAAAGTCAATTAATATCAATTAAGTAATTCCCTCATGATTCTCTCTAAGTAACTGTTAAGAAGTTAATAGGAAGTCTTAAGCTTGGAGACGTGTCGATAAATTCAAGGGAGGATAGAGTTATGGCGAATTAATTATGTTAATACACACATACATAAACTCACGCCTTCTTCCCATGGGAGTAGGCAGAAACTACTGAACGCCACCAGCTACGATTATTACATACTCCTTTTGCCCCGTTTTGTGTTCCTACATCTGAGACCCTAGTGTGAGTTTCATTTAACCATCCTCACCAAACGCAGTGAGCGCGTTCGGCGTTCCGATTGGCCCTGGATTGGTGACGGACCAATCGGAGCGCCAAACGCGCTCACTGCGTTTGGTGAGGATGGTTAAATGAAACTCACACTAAGGCCTCTGGTCATACACGCACGCCGGTTGTGAGTACCATGCACCTGAACTTTGTTAATGTTTAAATTGAATCTGTTTCGGTGATAAACCTAACTTAGTGAAATAAATATTATATATAACGAAGACATAAGTTTCTGCAAAGTACAAATCGTGACTAAACTATTAAGATAGAAAATAAAATACAAACCAGAAGTATAGCCACATTATTGCATATTATGTTAAAGTAGGTACTATAATATTGTTATCTTGATGTAAGTAGGTCTGTTCAGTTTATTGCTCTAATTTATTGAGGCGGACGGGTTAATTTTCAGCCACTCTATGGTCACAGGACAAAATGTTAAGAGGGTTTTATGATACTAAAACTGCGTTTAATAACGCTTTATTACCATATAGAAACGATAAAATTGAACTGGCTGTTGAGATTTCCCAACTTTTGTGGTGTTGCTGTGGAGAATTTAGGCCTTTAAAACATCAACTAACTAATAAAAAGCGGTCAAACGCACCACAACAACAGTTTCTTCCAAGTCAACTAAAAACAACGAGTGTGAAAAAATAACGCAATATGTTTAAGAAGCCTCTTAGAAAAATGAGTTAGCTAAAAGATCAAAGGCAAGCGCTTTATCTTGAAATAATTAAACCTTGACTACTCCAAATTCGAGAAATTTCTTTTCTTGTCTTCCTAACAATGTAGGTCGAGCTCCGAACTTGCTCTTACTTTATTATAATCTAGCAGTACCTCATAATAAATGCTGTACCTGGTGTAGTAATTAGACTGTTCATATTTACAGAGTTAGATGAGGATCCTAAACTTATATACTTTGGTTGCCCGTTTGTCTGCACGAGTCGAGTCTACGGTGCATATAACTAAGTATACGCAGCGCTACATCTGTAATGGAGCCTCTTCCTGGTGTTATCATCATGTTCAGTGTACTAAAATGGAGGCTCGTACTCGGGTATTTATTTATTTATTTCATTTGTATATATTACACTTATTTTTTATAAGCTTTCATCTACTAAGTGAGGTAGATAGGATTGACATAATTATTTTATTTATTTATTTATATATGCTTTATTGTACGCCACAAAATACATGACAAAGATACACACACAATGCACGACTTAACATTAGAAACATGCAATGGGCGGCCTTATCGCTTTCTGCGATCTCTTCCAGGCAACCTTGGAATGGACAGTGATTGCGTGGACATAAATATGGGGTTGTCGTTGGTGCAAAATAAAATACAATTTACTATAATAGATAAATAGAAACATAGATATATTCATATAAATGCTGCATAATAGTATAATTAATGATTAAACGAACTTACCTGTACGTGAAGTTCTATCATAATTATACGAGCGCCGAGTCCGAAGAGATTAGTACTTTACACATGTAGTTACGCTAGTTACCACCACTCATGCACTTAGTTGAGAAAAAAATATTATATTAAATTTTTCTTTATCTATGGCAATTCAATTTGACATACCCACAACTGTTTTTTTTTAAATTTTTTTTTATTCATGTGGGTACCTCGTCCAGTTCCGCTCTCAGACGTTATCGCCAGTCATTTAGTTTAGAGTAAAAGATCCTGTGGTTCATTGATGATTTCCGAGACACTAGATAATTTGGGGTGTGTATGTACTGTACTGGGAGGGAGGGATTACTAATCTCTTCGGACTCGGCGCTCGTATAATTATGATAGAACTTCACGTACAGGTAAGTTCGTTTAATCATTAATTATACTCGCGCCTCGTCCTCGAGATTAGTACTTTACACATGTAGACTTTGAGAGTATCATGGGAATATCATCAATGTATAAAATGTTTCTAAGAATCAAAATAATTTTATTATCATCATACATTTTGGTACAATCAATAAACAGAAGGAACAATATTGTACTTCTAGGATTAACAATAATCAAGCGGTTTCCTTGAGTATTTACTCAAACGGTAAAATTAATCACAAACAAAGGAATATTTATATAATTAAACTAACTAAGGAATAATTATTCTTATAATAGCTATCACAGTTAGTAGTAGGCAATTATGTATAATCACAATAAACTAATTATGAATGAATGATAATCTGCTATGTGCGAGATTTTAACTGGTTGTAATTGAATAATTAAGATGAATGTTGGTTGATTATTGATTCTACTAAGGTAGTACTATCATCATCAATAATATCTCTGTGTTAGAATTTTGCAAATGTTGTGGAGTTTCTACTCCAGCCTGCCGTTTTACGGATAGTAACTAGACTAACGCCCAGTGAGTGCGCGCGCGATGATGCTGCATGTCTCGTGCTGTGTGCACTGAACACGCTCGTGTCGACCCCACACTCACTGAGCGTTTGCTTAATCCAGCGGCTAAGCGTTTGCGTTCCTACTGGTTTATGAGGTTTTCTAATCCCAACAAATAAATCGTCAGACGTTCTTAAAAATGAGGTGCGTTCTATGTAACACAGTAATGTAGTGGCTGGGCATATGGATATTTTATCCTTAAAGAAGGGTAAATGAATAACAGGTTGTTGAAATCCCGGTCTAGAAGTTTTTATAATATCGGAGATTTTAATTGTGATACGCTGAGAAAGGTTTTGAACATTGCTAACTTTTATCTTCGAGAGAGTTTGAACTCTTTGTGCGGTTGATAGGGCCAGTAAGGTAATGATTTTATTTGTAAGCTTATCTAAGGTTAATTCCTCATTAGGATGCCATGAACTCAATTTATCCAATACTAGGTTGGTATCCCAGGTCACTTCATATTTAGGTCTTGGTGGTTTTAGTCTAAAAACCCCTTTGAGGAATCTTTTTATTCTGTCGTCACTAATTAGAACCGGGCTCAGCACCAGGGAAAGAGCAGATCTGCATGAATTGAGTGTACCATATTGGGAACCGTCATTAAACATTTGAGTTAAGAAGGAAATAACTGTGGGTACAGAGGCGTCATAAACATTTAACAAATTAATTTTACAGAAATCCCACCATTTCTTCAAGTAAACGTCATATTGTTTCAAGTGATCATTCTGGTAAGTTTCTCCTTAAAAATGCTTCCCGGATAATACGCCTGCCACCAGGGTAATCGACTCGTGTATCCGACGGGAGCTGGAATGAGACAGTAAGGCATGGCTTTTAGGAGAAAATATAACAGTTTCCGAAACAAGGAGGGATCTAAACACGGGGTACCACGGCTGTGTTGGCCAAAAAGGTACGACCATGATACCCCGTGCCTTGTCTGTTATTATTTTTCTAAGAGTTTTAAGAATGACTGAAAACGGCGGGAATGCATAGAAATCATAACTTGCCCATGAGACCGTAAACGAGTCTATCGTGAGTGCGTCTGGGTCTCGGTGCCAGGATATGTATGTGGCACATTTGTTATTTATGCGACTAGCAAACAAATCAATTTTTGGATGACCGAATGCGCGGGTGAGACTGTCAAAGGCCCAATCAGACAGTTCCCATTCTATGTCCGGATGAGTTCTTCGTGATTCGTAATCTGCAACAATGTTGTCACTAGATTTTATGTACGAAGCAAAGACAAAAAGCTTTTTACTTTCGCACCAGTTCCAAATATCACGAGTTATTCTTGTGAGATGTGGGTATTGTATACCCCCCATTTTATTTATATATGCTACTGCTGTTGAATTGTCAACCCGTAGTAATATTTGGCAATTAAAAAGGTCTTTAGCAAAAACTTTTAAGGCAAGAAATGCGGCAAGCAGTTCTAGATAATTTATGTGTCGATCTCGTTCGGTATTCGACCACTGCCCACTCGCAGACCTTCCGGCGCAGGCGGCCCCCCACCCCGTAGTTGAGGCGTCAGAAAATATCTCAACTTGGTAAACATCAATTTTAATTCGATGGACAGAATGTTCTATTTTATTTAGCCACCAGTCAAATTCCGGTTGTAGGGATTCAGGTAATTTCATAGATTTGTTATAATCATCATGACCTTTCAAGTTGAGATATTTACATCTTTCCATTTCTTTAGTGTGCAGCCACCCGTATTCGATCGCTGGACAAGAAGAAACTAATAAGCCTAATAACTGAGCAAAAGTCCTAATTTTACAATGCTTAAATTTTGAAAACATTTCAAGCTGCGCTTTTATTCGTAACCGTTTATCTGTTGGTAAACTAATCTGAAACTCGTGTGAATCAATAATCATACCTAAGAATCTGCATTTGGTCGAGGGAAAAAGTGCGCTTTTTTCTACATTAATTATGAAGCCAAGTGAAGTTAACAATCTTTTAGTTAGATCTATGTTAGTTAGGCATTCCAGGTGGGAATATCCAAACAATAACCAATCGTCTAAATATACAGTGGATAGAAGACCCGCAGAGCGCAATAACTTAGCTATAGGTTTACATATTTTTGTGAAAACGTATGGGGCTGTACTTAATCCAAATGGCAAAACATTAAATTCGAATAATTTACCTTCAAAACAGAATCTCAGATATTTCCGAGAATCTGTATGCATTTTAATTAAGAAATATGCGTCCTTGAGGTCAATTGACGCCATTTGACAATTATAGGTTACAATTTTTATTGCAGTTCTTAAATCCTCTAACTTAAAATGGTCTGTTTTAACGAATTTATTAAATTTTTTTAAGTTTAGAATGAATCTCATCTTGCCATTTGGTTTGGCTACTAAGAAAATATTTGAGACAAATTGATTTTCACATGGAGAGCATTCTGAAATTGCGCCAATTTTGAGTAGGTTATTAATTGCTTCTAAGTAATGCAATCTCTCATTACCTGAGTAAGATATTCTAGCAGGAGGGAGAGTATGTTGTACAGCGGGTGATGTTAGTGGTATTTTATAACCTCTGATCCAAGACAGTATAGTCTGATCGTTCGTGATTGCGGTACATTGTTTATAAAATTTAGATAACCGGCCTGCATACTTAACTGCCTCTAGAAGCGGCGACGGGGATACGTCGACTGATGGCCCCGCGATGACGTCTTCGATGAGTGCGCGTGCGGTGGCATGTACTGCGTCTGCGGTGGGGGATACTGCGCGCGCGGCACAGCAGGCTCGCGGCTCCTCGGCGCTGGCGCCGGCCCCGCGGGCGGCCTGCGCGCCTGGGGGGGAGCCCTGCGGTTTAAAGCTCTCGATGCTGGTCCTTTATAATAAATATTCGCAGTTTTGTTGCTAGGTTCGGCCTTTAGTTCGGTTCCTGATTTATTTACAGCCTTTGCTGATTTTAATGTCTCTGCTAAATTTTCACCGAACAGATAGGTGTCTATCTTGGTGTTTTAAGGTGTTCCTTCATGTCGTTTTTGAGGGCAAATAAAATAAAGTTTCTACGTGTGATCGAGTCCGCATGTTGTAAATCGCATAAAATTCTGCTTACATCCATTAATTTTTGCAGCACGCCATTAGTAATTGTCTTTGACTGTAAATGAGAATTTATGATTTCGGCTAAACAAGCAATTGCACTAGACATTTGTTTCTGTTTGTTTTCTATGCCTTTATCGCGTTTAACTGCGGTATCAGCAATAGCCGCCTTAATTTCCAGATTTATTTTAGGAGCATCGACTTGGATACAATTTTTAGGTAACAGATATTTTGAGATTAAAGTTTTTCGTATTTCCTTACTCAGACCTTCTTTAACAATATGTAATAAACGATTTGCAACTTCGTTGCGTATTTCGAGCCCGTATTTGTCAGTGTTAGTAGGGTCATCGCCTAAAATTTCTAGAATTTCCGTATCCAGATCAAGAATATTGACATCATGAGTAATAGGCTCTTCGAGGAGTACATCCGTGGAAGTACTAGGCCCTGGCTGAGGTTCACAGGTGTTATTCGAATCCTGAACGGTTTCGTCTTCAGGTGGCCATTCTAATAACCAATCATCTGGTCGCAATGCGGGGGTATCTGAAAATTATCATAGATATGATAATTTTTAAAATGTAAGTTAAATAACTTACCTAACCATAAGTGGACCTAAATAAGTCCATAACTAATATTCATTAATATCATAATATCTTTATGCTTATAAAGAATTTAGATTAGTTATAGTCATAACAATTATTAGGTTAGGTTACAATCCCCAGCGGAAGGAACGCCAACCGTATTTTAAATGCGTTGAAACAGCCCCAGCGACTGTTCCGGTTGCAATAAATTAATTTAAATACGTAGATACGTAAACAGGGTGGTGAGGTAGTTATCACTTTAAAATGAGTAATTAGGTAAATACCTGGTCCAATATCCTCATCGTGTTGAACAACCGATTCCTCCAAGTCTGATACACTTTCCGAAGCACTAATTTGTCTATCACGAATTTTGCGTTCTAACTTTCTTATTTTATTTTTATAATGGTTAATATCTTCTTCACGAGACCTAGAATTCTTACGTTTCGGCATTTTTATAGTAAACTGTGCGAAGACGCGAAATAGATGTTGAGTGGTTGAGCACTAGAATGCGAATGACTGGCGATAACGTCTGAGAGCGGAACTGGACGAGGTACCCACATGAATAAAAAAAAATTAAAAAAAAAACAGTTGTGGGTATGTCAAATTGAATTGCCATAGATAAAGAAAAATTTAATATAATATTTTTTTCTCAACTAAGTGCATGAGTGGTGGTAACTAGCGTAACTACATGTGTAAAGTACTAATCTCGAGGACGAGGCGCGAGTATAATTGTCACACACAACAATAATTAAAACGCCAGTTTTAGTTTCATTGCCCTTGAATGAAGTGTTGGCATCACGAGGGCGCCACTGCTGCAACTAGGTTTCGCAAAGTATTGTACAAACCATGGGACCATGCAGTTCCAGTATATATGTACTTTTTTAAAAAAATACAAAGTTAGCTTGCAATTCCGTGCAGAGTATAATCGCATTTACACTGACAGTGCCGGGGCCAGTTTCAGGAAAAAAGAACAACGCAAAATGAATGTGACAAATTGTCAAGCGACGAGAGCGAGAAGCTGATGATACATCATTCAATAAATCACAACATTTTACGCGCACTTGACAGTTTATCACATTAATTTTGTTTTGTTTGAGAAACTGGCCCATATTCTGATTTGTAAACTTAGAATACGAAAAACTAGAAATAAGTGAAGAGACGTAAAATATTTACTACCAATTAAACGGTCCCTGTTTATTTTAACAGCTTTTATTTGTTTTCTGTTTCGTTTCTTGCCATATGACATCCATTTAGTGGACAGTATGTACGATGTCCTTGGGCGACCGTCTTATACACGCTTTATTTCCCGACACGGAAAGTGAATCCAGACAAAATTAGTTTTCTGTCAGCAAACGTCCTTCCAGGATCCATCCAATATCCCACCTTATAACAATACTTGTAAAGGTGATGTTGACCAAATGTAGTACATGAAACGAAAGAAAAAAAACGTAAGTAACAGAATCTAAGTTATTTCTATCACATCTAACGCCAATTCGGTTTTATGGCATAAAAAACAGCTTTTTATTTAGTAAGTATCTAATCGGAATCGACCCTCATGCTCTTTTAGGAGACAATTCAAAAGTGCCTGTAAATGGTTTCATTGAAATAAATGCCTTGAGTTTGAGTTTTTATAGCTATGTCAACATAAAAAAAAAATTTTTGAACATTACAATGCTAGACTTGGTACTAAAAATGGTTATCTGCTAAAGTCTTGGTTATAGGTATGACGACGCAGCGAGTGGTACCATCTAGTTTTGTTACGAAGTAACTAGGTACCACTGAAAACGTCAGATAAGAATGACACTGGCTGATTACTGTCTGACAGAGCGTCGCATATAAGGTTGCATGGCGGCTATGTTCTGATGACAGAGATGATGTCAAAAGAGCCGCGGCTGTCGTACTACGTCCACACGGACTGCTACAATAAAATCTCAATTCTGATGATATTTATGATGATTATCGTATAAAAACGCTATCCTGCGCCGTTGGGTATTACTAGGGAAAACTTTATCCGGTATTTTTTCCGAAAGCTACATTTTCTACAATAATTCACAAAGTAGAAACTTCCAGGCACATCGGTACGCACAGCTACACATAAAGTTATACATTTCCAGTTTATGTTGATCTCGCACTGTACGGAAATCCAATGCGAGATCAGCTTATACTCGAAATGTAAAGCTTGAGTACACACGGCTACACAGCAGTGTAGCCGTGTGTACTCAGAAGATGTTGTTTGTAATTAGGATGCTAATATTGTTACCACCACGATCGCTCCGCTCATACCTTCGTATTTCCGTGAAATTTTCTCGTGTTTATCCAAAATTACTTCCATTAATTATATAAACGCTTAACGCTCCTTTCTTAATAACCACGAGTAAATGATTCCCTAATTAAAATTAACGTTTGAACGTATTTTAGGTGCTTATCAAAGAATTAAAAGATAATAATTTACTATGAACATGACACTTTTTTATGGCCAATATTTTGGATTTTGTATGCATTTGACCACCATACTACGGTCACTAACCCGCCTGCTAAGCGTGGCAATTATGGCAAATCCCCCCTTTTGGGGAAGATTATGTCCAGCAGTGGACGTCTCTCGGATGATGATGATGATGATATTGTATTTAACGTTAGCTGTGTTCAAAAGTTGAACAAAATCAAAAATTCCGTGTACACGTATAATGAAAAATACAATATTTATTCGACTACGCTTTGACACAAAAGGAGGCTTATAAATATTTCAGTGATAAAAAGTGCCTATGGGACCTTCGACTAATTTTTCATTCTATGCACACCTAACTTGCTGAAACACAAAGCGGAACCCAAAACTCGTTACTCACATAAAAGACTTTCAGCACACAATATAAAACGCTACGAATTTATTCGCTACAAACCAACAAATTACAAAACAACACCACAGACGCAGTGTCGGCGAGTAAGTTATGACGTCGTAAATTAGTCGGATGTCAGCGTTGTCCGAGCATACCGTCAGCATGATGCTACCATTGTGGGCTATTACGGTATCTACAATGAGATAGAGGAGATTAGAAGCAAGAGCTTGATGAATTGATAGCACTTGGCGGAGAAACAATTAATGACGTAGCCAGGTCAGGATTTACCTACGATGTATGGATCGAACGGCAAGATAAATGATGTGTAAACCATGGAGACTATTGTTAATGGTTCTTTTCATAGGGCTCAGACCGAAAAATATACATCAATATTTTCGCCTACCTATTATCATTACTCTAATCTCAAGAAGCATCTACTCTACAAACTCTATAAGCTCATACCACCAAGTAACGCCTGAGGCAACACAAACATACTTGTAAACGGAAATACATATTATTCTAACACAACTCATCACTGAATATTAATGTTGTTTTTGTTTTTAAGAGTCACGCATACTGATACTGTCTTTGAATAAATTGTAATTTTTACATTTTGGAAAATGCACAATTCTGTCGAGATTATTCTTTAAACTATTTAAACAAGGCTCGTTCCGTATTACATGTAACTTACCTATAGAATAACTGTCGACGTATGGTATACTAAAAGTACACCTCTGCCTTCATCATCATCATTTCAGCTAAGAGACGTCCACTGCTGGACCATAGGCTTCTCCCAAGCACCTCCACTTCGACCGGTGCTGTGCTTCTCGCTTCCAGCGGATTTCTGCGGCCTTCACCTCTGCCTTACCCTTAGGGAATTACAGGCGTGATGTATATTACAGAAAATATTACAAGAATGAATGGCAATCCTGTCTACAAACGAGATGGGTTCCTCAAATTGGTGATACATTCTCTCACCGTCGTTCCCCTGGAGCAAATCAGCATTACATTACAATCACTGGCAGTCAGTGATGTGCAATAATACCTCATGAGTCACGGGCGCATTGTGTTCTCTTACAATCTTGAACTGAAAGAATGTTTGTTTAAACATTATGCAGTTCTTTATAAAGTTGTTGTTTCAACCGAACCATTTCATACAATAATGTCCTGTAAACTAGAGAAGGCCGGAAAATTTTCAAGTAAGGAAAATCGTGAATGGACGTCGATCAATATGTGTTGTAGTATATTATGGCGAACACAAGTGAGGCTCCAGTGCAGTAGTGCAGCGTGTATTAGCGGGTATACATATGAATATGAACTGTACTCGGTTTCGACGTACCACATGTGGTCAGAGTCATTTTGTAAATTAATCTAAAATGATAATCTGTTATTTTCAGTTGTGCTTACATACATATTACTGAAGCAAAATGTAGATTGCACGAGTTAGCATTGTGTAATTAAATATTTCGGGAGACTGAGACGCAACTGTTGATTAAAAAGTACGACAAAATTAATATTCAAGAGCAGTTCAGCACCAATATCAGTATCGCTCCCTCGTCTCATTCGGCACATTTATCGTGATATTTATAAAATATGGGGAACCACGGGAGACGTCACAGTGAAAAAAGGCTTCACTAATTAAAGTACTGAAAGTAAGAATGTGGAGCGAGACGAGTGAGCTCGGGTAAACGAAGTGTATGACGTATTACAGTGCTATTGAAGTTGCTCAGGAGTTTTTGTTTGATATTTTTAATGAACCAAGGAAGGTTGCGGGCCCCGTCAGTTGGTGCTGACATCTCTTTGAGGCGCGCGTGGAACACAACGCGCCATCGACCCGGGCTTGGTCCTTACTGGGCAGCGAGCTACCCATTACTCGCCGTCCATAAGCCCGTGCCTACGGTGGCCGGGAATCAAACTGAGATTTCCTACGCCCAGGGCGTCTCCTGCGAAGGCCACGGCTGTGAGGGCGCATGTACTGCATCTCCCTCACGTGCGCTGCCTCCCTCTTTGTGAGCATAACTGCTTCGCTGAAGGAGGCAACTGCTAGCCATGCACTCTCGCTCCGTACCATGGCCTGGACCAGGGTCGGACGCGGGAGATCGCTGCCGCCGATCACCTCCACGAGGACACGGCGGTGCTCTGCCCAAGCCAGGCAGACCTCCACCGTATGCTCCACCGTGTCTTCAGGGCGATCTTCGCAATGGAAATACCCGGGCGTTTCCTCCCGCTCTATCCGAAACAGGAACCTCCCGAAACAGCCGTGTCCGATGAGGACCTGTGTCAGGTGGAAGGTGAGGACGCCATGCTGCCTATCAAGCCACTCCTCAAAGAGGTGACTTACCGCCGCAATTGTGGCGTGCCCAGCACTGGGTTGCGACAATCGCACTCTGCACGTCGCCATGAGATCCTGCCGGAGCTCTGTCCGCCGTGCCGCGATTTCCCGCGGCAGCGGAGTTGCGCCCCGGAACAAGGAAGAGATTTGTCGTGATATTGGCAAGTAACGTGGAAAATTATTGACCTACGTAGTGCGGTGACATGTTTGTTATGATTTAAATTTAAGAAACATATGAAACCGAAAATTTGATAATATTCTTAGAGTATTTTATTTTGAGCTGAAACTATGGATAGTTATTCTACACCAGCTGTTATCTTTAGTGCTTAAGGATAGCAATAGAGTTTCTGATACACCGTATATCGTAAAAATGTCGCATTAATCCGACTAATGTTGTAGATGTGAAACTTGTACGTTTGGATATTTAGATGTTTGGATGTTTGTTACTCAATCACGCAACAACGGATTTAGATGAAGTTCGGCACACTGATAGATTATAACCTGGATTAACACATTGGATAATTTTCGACCTTCACGCGGGTGAAGCCGCTGGCAAAAGCTAGTGTTAGTATAAGCTCCTCGTATCAGAACAGGTGAAGCTAATTTAAGTCATTACAGAACTAGCTCAGTATCTAGATTATTTTTACATTCGCTCAAATCAAAAGCGGGTAAACTGAGGCACGCGGCAGGTAATGAAATGCGGGTATTGTCAAGTCAACGACCGCCAAAAGGTACAAAGTAGGTGACACACTGTTTTGGTTACTGAATTAAAAGGACTGTTTGCAAACTATTGCACTGCAGACTATTGTAGTTTAATAATTGCAAATCATTGTAAACTTGCACTAGGTCTCACGGGAATTCCAGAATATCTAAAGTAAAACCATTTTTAGGGTTCCGTACCTCAAAAGTTAAAAAAGGAATCATTAAAAGATCACTCTCTTATCCGTCTGTCTGTCAGTCTGTCCGTATGTGACCACCGATTTTCTCAGGAACAGGTGGACCTAGCAAGTTGAAATTTACATCAGATACTGAAGTCTATAGTCTCTAGTAGTTGTATAAAAATCAAGGTCTTGAGTCAACACGATAAAAACTATATGGGCAAATTTAGATTTTCGTGAAAACGAAAAATGTAAGTTTATCTTAATTTTTAACTTTTTTTATTTTTTGGAATTTTCCCTTTACTTGTGCCATAAGACCATGCTGTTAACCAAAATTGACAATTCTAGGTCAACTGGAAGTATACTATAGCGTTTGGGTCGAAAATCTGTATGGTAGTTCCCGTTGACCTAGAATCACGAAATTTTGAAATAAGCACAAATAATAGAAAAAATTTAAAATTAAGGTAAATTTTGGTACTTGCAAGTTTTCGCGAAAATCTAAATTTGCTCATATATTTTTTTATTATGGCGTTTTATTGGGTAGGTGTGGAATCCTCGGCGCACGAGTTACTCGCACTTGACCGGTTTTTTATCAGAAAGAAAGACTGTTGAAATGGAGATTAGACAAGACAGATGACTAGAGACGGTACTTAGGACAGAATTGACAAAAATACAACGAAATGGCAGCCACGCGATGGTAAAGGGATAATACGCAGACCGGCAAAAAGATGGACTAATCACATTAAGAATATTGAAGAGGCTATCTGGTAAACCGGGAACCCGATGTGCTAGTTTATAAGTTAGTCTTTTTATAATTATGGTTAGTTTCAGGAATTAAGGCTTAATACAAATAAAAAAAAACTGGATGACGGAAACTCAATTAAACAAAACCATCTTGTCAGGTGAGTATTGTGTGGTGACGTTACTGAGCTCTGAAACGATAATTGTGTGCTCATATCGATATTTCAATATACCACGTAGTTCAAAATAATTGGCAGGTTCTAGTAGGGCACCTAATTAAATTTAACAATCTGAATTTATTGTGCGGATACTAGGTCATAAAACAGTGTTATTAAAATGCATTTTTTTTACTTGTGATTTGAAGGGAAAATAATAATAATCAAATCAGATTATTAAAAGAGCATGTCATCAAATGTTAAGAAAACCAATCCCACAAAAACTTTGGTTGCGTTAAACTGTGGCAATTTGTGCACAACTAAAAGGTGACACTTTTCGAGGAAAAGCGAGGGCAACACGCCGAAACGGACAAAAACTTTATTCCTGCCAACGACGGTTACAAATCGTCATTCGTTTTTAGCAAGGCAATCCTAAAAGAAGGCATTTACAATATTCTTTTTATTATCCGTCACGATTCAGGACGGCTCTGCTCCATTAATAACAGACTGGCTTTCGACTGCTTGACGGATGACAGTAAACACTTCATTATTATCAATGAAGTCTTCGAAAAAATTGAAGCAGTTCTAATGGTTTGTGGACAAGGGCCGGTACCAGTCTTACTTATTTTAAAAATTATTGATATAACTATTTTATTTCTACTATACATACATACACACTATTTTTATATACTCACACACTCACAATCCCAGATAAACGAAAATCGTGTTAAGTGTAAGAATTTTATTTCATTTGTTCCATTTCCTTTTCCTAAAGAGCTTATCTTAAATTCCCACTCGTTTTTAACTCTATGGTTCACAAAAATGAGGAATAATACCCCACTGTAACACAGTATCAACTAGAATGGGGGATTTTGTGACTGTTAGCGGCCTTATATATTCTATTGTTAACAGTTAACTTTAGGTTTTAAATTGTGTACAAATAAATGTAAATATGAAATATGCATCTGTCCTACTGTCGATATCGCAGACTCTAGATATGTTTTTATGAAGCATAATTTTTAATAACATAACGATGCTATACAAATTATTTGATTTCATGATTCAGGTATTCATCGGAAAATGGTTGCGTTTATCGTCGAGCCGATGAGGTTTGTTCCAAACAATCGACCAATTTTATGAACCAACGTGCCTCGTGGTTTTGATATAAAAGTTTGTGAGAAAATTAAACAGCAAGATTTTAACTAGATTAATATTTACTCTGGTATTAGCAGAATCTCAGATATTCAGCGTAAAAACTCCAGTAATAATAATAAGTTTAGCGTAACAGTTATTTGCGTTAGGTACCTAGGTATATCTAAATTTGGGTTAATTATTATTGTAAGATTGATGCAACATTCTGATATTTTCGTAATATATAACGTGTTTGTTTCATGCTTGAGAAAAATTTGATATCACGTCATTTGTGAAAGCGGCTGAAAGGATATAATAAAGTGGCAAATTATATTTTAAAGAATTATCATAAACGTGTTCCGTTTGGTGCCGGACGTTAAGAATAGCACCATCTGATTTCTTCCCGTGGGTGTCGTAGAAGGCGACTAAGGGATTTACTAGAGAATAGGCAGCAGCGTTCTCTATACATTTAACCACTATACTGCGATCGTCAACCCGCCTGCCAAGCGTGGCGATTATGGCAAACCCATCTATTTTTTTTGGGGGAGGCCTATGTCCAGCAGTGGACGTCTATCGGCTAAAATGATGATGATGATGATGATCATAAACGTAATTTCTCACAGCGGGTTAGTTTTTATTTGTTACTCTGACATTCAAAACTAGCCCCACCCTCCTCGGAGCACTTGCTCCGAGGAGGGAGAGAGACAGGGGATGTGATATCCACGAAACTATTTACTAATGCGTTTGAGGACGTCTTTAAGATGCTGGACTGGACTGGACAGGGTACCAATGTGAACGTCGAGTAAATGTCATACCTTCTTTTTGCCGATGACATCACCATAATAGCAGAAACGGCAGATCAGTCATACCAGATGCTGCACAGCATAAATGGAGCTTCCCGGCGGGCTGGCCTTGGCATGAATTTAGACAAGACAAATATCATGTCAATTTCACCATCATATTTTTCACGTAACTTTGTGAAGATGCTTGCATAACACAGTTGAAACTATCATGGCATGTGATAGTGTAAACAGCGCGCCTGCTTAGTGATCGTTCGTTTTATATCACAACCAGTGCAGGAACGTTAAGAACAACGGATAGTGTACTAATACTAGTTAAGGGTAATTAATCAAGAATTCCTCAGTAGCAGCCGGGTTTGTGGCCGGTTGATAGTAATAGGCTCGCTTTTACGAAACTGGCGAAATGTGGGTATACTATAGGGTCACCACTGCCTAAGCCTTCAGGGATTAGAGGCGTGATGTTATGTTTTTAAGTAATTGTTTAAAACACGATGAAAGAATCTAATATTATCGATTAACACCGGGAAGCCGAAAATGCGCAACTACTTTTATCTGTATACCTCAAAACTGTTTGCTGATGACGGATTACAAACGATCTCCTATTCCTCCTCGAAGTTTCGTTGTTGGATTTCTGATATCGTTGGTTAAAATAGACCCTGTTCACACCACTCACGTAACAGAAACTTAAGAAAGTCGTGAACTATGACAGTTTAACTTTTGGTCCTGAGTTTGGAGCATATTCTTTGTACTTAGATAAATTATTCTATTTTATGACACCTTGGTAGGAAAGTAAATACCTCTTTATAATAAATATGAAATAGCTGAGGTTTTATTTAAATAATAATAAAAAAAACAATAGTATTATGACGTATGATGGGACTACACGGTTACTACTACGCCGTAGCCGACATGATGACATCACCGCTACGCTGTAAAACTATCTTCGATCTTGAGGAAACGTATATTTTGACTATAGCTAAATACTAAACAATCTCTGCAACCATTAATGGACAAGACCTTTCAGAATTTAAACTGGGAAGGTTTTTTTAAAGCGAAATATGATTTTTGTTTATTTTTAGATACTCTTGGTATTGCAATAAACCCTTCTAAAAATTTATCACAAATCGATTTAGACATATCCAGAGCCAATTTATTTAATCTTGGAATGGGCTAAAGGCAAGCGTCTCTCATGTATATATTTTTAACCGACTTTAAAAAGAAGGAGGTTATCAATTCGACATGTTCATATATATATTTATGTTTTTTAATGTATTTTTGGGCATAACATGACGGAGTTATGCCCGAAATATAGACTGATTTGCAAAATTCTTTTTTGTTCGAAAGGGGTTTATTTCAAAATGGTCCCATAAAAATTTCGTATAGTTCTGATGATGCGTTTTGGAGACAGACAACGGAACTCCTCAAAAAATGACAACAAACAAACCGCGATTGCTGCTATTGCACAAATATGCATAGTTTTGACACCACAAGGATGATGAAATTTGGAATTGTGTGGGGTAGATACGGTAACTAAAAAGTGAAAAATAGAAAACTTTTCCAAAAAAAAAAAACAGCCGACTTCCAAAAAAACACTACAAAGTGAAAAATAACTCTAATTTCGGAAGATGGTAACAAAAACTTAAATACATTTTAGAAGGAAGTATATAAATAGAAAAGTGCGTTTATCCTGTATTTTATTGTGTAATGCTTTTCTTTCGTATATTTCTCCGAAATAGGACCTCCCGCTTACAAGGATAGAGACGGAACACATTTATGGAATAAAATTTAGTTACACAATTAGGTCACATCCCAAACATGTTCGACACCTTTTGTCTGCTCATTACATGATAGAATTTGCTTTACTAACATAGAATTGTGCATCGCGTCGTTGTTAATAGCACAGAATGATAATCAGACATCATTTTTAAATGTCAGACCAAATTAAAAAAATGTGACAGTGACAGGCTCACAATTTATCTTTAAAATTGATTGTTTTTTTAAAATAGCCAGGCCATTGGAAAAAAATACGTTGACTGTATTTTTCTATTTTGATAATTCACGTCAGTAATTAAATATAATTTTCAATAGAATAGTCTGCTCATTGCTGTAGCTTCAAAAAGTGTGACTTGATAACGGACTGAAATAATAAATGGACGAAGTTATAAAAATACTTGGTGTACCTCAAAGATAGCAACCATTTTTCATGTACTATTTTCTTATTAATACAGACAATCGTGATGATTTTGGTGGTATTTAGGTTGTTACTAGTACAATCGAGTTTTGTTAGGTTATTGAAGCATTACAAGATTATGTAGGAATGTATCTATTTGTTTTTTTTTATTCTCACACTCACAGTTCTTGCATCGCTCCGACAGTTTTATGAAGTGCGGAACATATACTTTTGGGCAACAGACGGGAGTCTGCTGGACACACCAAGAATCTTAAACTAAGTGTTCGGTGAAGGTCCATCTGACTCACATAAATAGAAAAAAATAATAGGCATACATTAGATATTTTTGTACACAATCTGTAATAGAATATTTTCGAATTTTTGTGAGGGTTCCATTGTCCCCTGCCCAGTGTCCCTTATTATTTGGATCAGTCCTATGGTTTTCTTGATCTAAACATGATTTTAGTTTTTTAAGATACTATCTTTATAAAAATATATAAATAAAAAGATTCATAATTGGTGACTGTTTTAAACAAATTAGCTTCTGTGGAGTCTCATTCGTTTTAAATATTCTTTTCCTCGGTTAGTCACCGCTCTCAAAGTGTATTAATTCCTTTTAAGATGCTTAAGATTATCTTGTCGCCCAAAGAACCTTTCGGGCGATTAGTTTTATAGAAGACGTAGTAAAAACTGGAATGACACTATTACAGACCGGTTTCCATCTTTGGCAAGTCGCCAAGGTCGTAGGGCAACAACACGAACACCATCACTGAATTCATACTGTTTAATCGTATTTTCATTTTATCTTAAACTAATCGTTTTTCTTGGTTAAAATGTTCTTCATTCATTTAAGTATGATCGTGTTTTTCTTTTTCATTTAAGTATGATTATAACTAGATGTTAGTCCTTTGATATATTTATAGCTTTGATTGCACTAAGAACGTGTTTATGTTCCTTATAGCAGTTGCAGCTTGTTATTTGTATTGTGAGTTCTATTACTTACCGGTTACGGGCTGAAAAGACAGTGACCCACTTCTCTCAGAAGATGAAGTTAAGGCTGCTGATACACTTCATAACGCTTATAGCCGCATTACTACCAAATCTGACTTGGGACTTACGAGACTTGGACACATAACACGCGCACTTACTAGGTTGTGCTAGATAAGTTAATCTCTACTTACCCATATAAGTGAGGTGATTCGAGACGCTGCGCTGTACAGGAAGCGAGTCACATCTGCATAGATATTCTCTATTTACCTATAGCATTTCCGTCGATTTGTGAAGCACGTGAAATAGAAATACGTACAAAATCCGTTGAGCGCGTGAGAAATTGAACGTTTTTGTGCTGAAAAAAGTAACTCCGTGTTTTATTGTTGTAAAGATATTACCTGGAATACGTACTGATACAATGTTTAGTAAGTTAGAGGCATCGTCGTCACTAAACCGTTGGTCCCGACTGTCGTTTGTAGATCTTTGCCAGTCGTTACGTGTAGTCAGAAGCCCGAAAGTTACTTACCAAGGTGTATCATATTACCCAGTAACTGGGTTGTGTTGGTCAGATAGGCAGTCGCTTGATGTAGAATATTGATATTCAGCTCCATCCGGTTAGATTGGAAGCCGACTCCAACATAGATTAATTGAAGTGAATGGCGTCGCATCGTTTATGTATTTGATTGCTAAAGTTGACAGATATAACGTCTGTATCCAAGTAGGATGCCCCTTACCGTATATATGAACTGAGACATTTAGGATGGATAGATAGACCGTCGAGACGCAGTCACAAATTGAGAAAATGACTACTGTAAAAACAACTACAATAGCTATAGTTATAGGTAGATATTACTTATGTTTTTTTAACTTTATGAACTGTTATTGTGAAGGATATTAGAAAAAAGTCAAACACTCCTTTACCATTGTTGTGAATTCGGGCAGGTGTGTGGCAGGGATCGTAATATATCTCAAGTATTTATTTTGGTAGGGCTTAGTTTAGGAATACAAATCACGCACGTTGACTAGTTTCAGGAAAAAAAAGGTTAAAAAGATTCCATTTCTATCTGACTTGTAACCGTTGCTATAACATTGTCTAAAGCAACCATCATTAAATCGATCCGACTATGTATACAAAGCTTCATGCTTTTAGTACTGCGTCGATGGTTATATTCGCTTTCCTTGGATAGGAATAGCGAGTACTTCTTACTAACATTTCCTGTTATCTTCGCTTTTCATTTGACTAAATATTTCATCAACAAGGTTTTCAATTCAAAACTTCCTTGCCTTTCAACTCATTACTCATTTCAATGGTGTCATAATTTTATCAAATGGTTCCTTAAATAAACTCAAGATTTAATTTATCAGCAGCTAACGAGACCTCACTAGTGGAAGGGCGCTCGCAATACTCGTAAATAACTGAATAACACTTATAGTTGGGAATTTGTGAATACTTAAGGACTTGAGGACAACTCTGCGGCCTGTGCGAGCTATTATGTCTGTTTTAAACATAAGGGTCAGCTAGGAATTCGCTTTATGGTGGACACCAATGGAAACTTTGATAAATTGTGAATTCTGCCATTTTGTGGGTGAGTCGCTCGTAATAAGTTTGTCTGTACGTTCGTATTTCTGTATACACCTGACAGTGGTAACGTTATATCCTAACTTCTTAACTTTTTTAGACTGGTACCAGAAAAACTGTTCCAAACAAACTATTGAAGGGACAATGATATTTATCTTTGCACTATGGTTTCGGCTCATTCTCATCAATTGTTTCCACAAAGGTTGCTCCCAATTTTTGATGTTAGATGCTTATCGCCACATGAACGATGCTTTTAAAACTGACCCTTTTCTTGTTAATGTTGATAAGGCACATTCTATACAAAACAGTCGAAAACACTGAGCTGGAATACAATTAAAATTTCTAAACAGTTTTGTTTTATCTCTGGTTTAATTTCGGGTCCTTAACATATTCTTTGGTTAACTTTAACATAGGAAATTATCAGATAACGAACCCATTGTAAATAAAACAGCGGTAGTGTTTAGTAAAAGCCCAGTTTTGTGGAGATTACAATTTAGCTATCTAAAGCGATTTACTTTCGACGTTCATCTGTTTTAAAACTAATTTATAGTCCGTTTCAACGGTTTAAGAACCGTTTAAACGGACTATAAATTAGTTTTGGTTTTGGTTCATTTTGGTTCATTTTTAATTAACTACAAAGTTTAGTAGGTATCCTAAACAAACCACAATTTCGGTAACATGGGTACGCGTGGTTAGTTAATGGGTGAACTATGAACTTTCATGGGTAACTTTACAGTAACATGGTTTGTTGCTCAGTATACGTACCAATTACGCTTTTGTTTAGTTAAGTGTTCACTAGTCAGTTAGAAAGTTTCGTTTAAAAATAAATAAAACTTATTATTGGAATTGGACTCCTACACATACGTTTTACCTATTCACCTTCAATATATAAATCAAATCATCGTTAAACGAGTCTATAGAAGCAAATTATAACTTGTCACATAAGTGATGTTTGCAATTTTACAACAGTAATATTGGAGCTACACAAACAAAGGATTTTTTTATTCGGTTTATGAAGATAGAAATATCACAACTGTAGAAAACTAAACGGATTTATACAACGGGATGTCTAGACGACGTGTCACATAACTAATTTATCTGCTATAATCAGAAAACAACTGATATCAGCAAATGAACAAACTTTTTACTACCACAAGTGTTGGCGATTGCCGTGCTTTCTTTACAAAGTAAAGAGTGACATCAGCAGAGCGGCCTGGTGGCCTCCAACAGACGAGGTGCTTGCGCTGCAGTATCCCGAGCCGGACGTAAACATCCACAAGATAGGGTCAAAATTCAGCATGGGAACATATACAAGAGCAGCGTTCCCACCCGTGTTTTATAGAGACTATGAGGGACTTTTTCGGAGACCGCTGTACGAGGCAGTCGTTTCTAGTGTAAATATTTCCCTTGTCATCCTGTGTTTTTGTTCGATAGTTTGAAGTAATTATATTGTTAAAAGTACAAAGTGGTTTCAGTTAATAGTTGGTAATCTAAATACATATCTAGCTAATACAAGGACCTTTAGTAACTTTGTAAAACGGGAACCCGTATGTCCGAAACCAAACACACAAGCAAAACGCTTTTATCACGTAACTTTATGTTATAAGTCACAATTATATCGCGTAGTGTAACATCGATTGTTTATAGCGTGTCTCCTAGATGACGTCACTGATCAGTAGCGCACAAATGAACACATTGCGAGGGCACAGTTTTAAACAGGGCGCGGTTTTTGTGTTTAGTACACGATTTTAATTTTCATCGACAGTCGATCACATCTGTTGGCGATGGCCGCAATCTCCTACAAAGTTAAGAGTGACATCACCATCAGCGAAGCGGCCTGGTGGCCTCCAGCAGACTAGGTGCTAGCGCTGCAGTATCTCGAGCCGGACGTAAACATCCATAAGATAGGCTCAAAATTCAGCATGGGAACATAAACAAGAGCAGCGTTGTGACCATTGTTATATAGAGACTATTTGACAGAATGGGACTTCTTTGGAGACCGCTCATGCCGCTGTAAGAGGCAGTAATTTTATGTCTTAAATATTTCCCTTGTCATCTTGTTATCTTTATTATACAGAATGAAGTTATTATATTGTTAAATGTACAAAGTGGTTACAATTAATAGTTGGTGATCTAAACACCTATGGAGCTATCACATGGACATCGATCTGTGGACTGCCTCGTTTGTCTGAGTATGAGGTTCTAGGTTCAATTTTCAGGTCGGGCAAAGTGTTATTGGGTTTTCCTTCTGGAATTTCTCAGAGCAGCCCGGAGTCTGGATTTGTGCCCGGAATTGCCATGCCACACCTCTGCTCAGCCCTTCGGGGAAACAAGGCGTGTTGTTATGTCATGTTGAATTTCCATGAATTGCTTTGTTAATATACCTAATCGTAGTAAGAAGCGAACTGTTTGTATGTTTGATAAACCGTAGCAAACAGTTGAATCATAACCAACGCAGGTTTATTTACACAACACTTTAGTATGCAAGACTTGTGTGTTTGATATTTCGCAGTTATCGGTCTTCATATCGCTTACATTTCATCATCGTTATGCTGAAGCTTTGTTAAAAAAAAATCCCGTGGCCATACATGAAACCAAACTTAGCAAAAAGGTGATCATTTACTTTTAGGTAGGAACACGGAGTCTTTCATTACTCCGTGGGTAGGAATCAGTAAAAAGAAATGTATCGAATAAAACAATAACTTGTTATAATGGCCTCGTTTGTATGATAAACGAAAACTTTTAGGCGTTTTCAGCACTTTACTGCGTTTCTGCTAGACTGGTTATAAAAGCACATTCATTTTTAGGTGATCCTTTCGTAATATCAACGACTATTACCTGGTTCAGAACGAGCAAGTGAGCAGTAATGGGGTACTTTGTTTTTTAATGGTTCTATTATTTTATTTTATTACCTTTGTATTGTTTGCCTATTTCGTAGGTATATTAGTATTATTGACTTAGCTTTGAGGTGTATTTTATACTGATACATATTTTAAATGAGTACCGTGAACAAAGGTACAAAATTATATATAGCTTAACTTTAGTACTACTGCTGTATTTATTAGTATTTCGTACCAACGACACATTCAAAAAATGAAAAGCGCCATGACACTATATTTCGTAAAAAAAAACTGCTTATGAAATGACCTGCATAAAATGTTTGTGGGGTATAACAGCAAAGTGAAAAGTTGCGAGCTTATCACATTGACTGGTTTACGTCGCTACACTTGAGTGCAATGATATTGACTTATCACTTCATTTGATTACCGCAACTTTTGCATAACAATGAGTAGTTCATTATGTTGTTAGATGGAAACTGTCTTCGTCAGTTTTATTTTTACGTTGGTAGGTTCTGTTTACCAAAAACACACATGACTTATGCCACGAATTGAATGCCTTATATTATGTTGGAAAACTATGACACCAATTTTATTTTTAAAATAAGCACTGTTATGAAGTACACTAAAATTGAAAAAAGCAATCTAAGTTTAATACCTATAACTTTTAGCTTGGCTATTTTCGATGTTGAGGTACCTAAAAGTCTTTGTTCATATTATATTTCAACTCAGCACCTGCCAACTAGAACGAGCCCACAAACTAGCTGTACCTACAAGCTATACATTCCTAAACACTAACATCGCTTGCAGCTTGAATTTAGAAAATTTTCCGTATAACAGTGAGTGGTCATCACACGGGACATTTCCTCTCATGCGACCCGACACTTGTTAAATATTCCTTCACTTAAAATTTAACTCCCACGCTCTCCCCTGTTGCCGCAATTTACAAAAACGCATTCGCAATTTGTTCAAGTGAGGTAATTTCTGAATTTTTCACAAGATTTCCTTAGCCTTGGGAATAAAATAAACATGTTTATTTACTCTGCAGAGCTGCTTAAGATAAAGCTTCAAAGAATGTTTTACGGATTTACAGTCACCGAAGACTTTTGAACGTTCAACCACGGGGACTGAATTATTATGAGGATATAATACATTTTCGCTAAATATTTCCCTAGACGACCATAGATATTGTCCGGAAGTGTTTTCACCATTTACTTACTCGTACGATGTAACCACATTTCGATCAAGTTGTTGCCAGTTTAACTTTAGTGTACGCATTTTATAGTTTTCCGATAATGCTGTATCAACAGCGGTGTTTATCTTTTGGAACCTGTTTTGTGGTGATCATGAAATAGCTGCGTCAAATCATACAACTGGCAGCTTTACTACAATAGGGACATCATAGTTATTAAAAGTTCATCTAAAAGCCAATTATATAGTAAATGTAAATGCCAGTTTCGTGTTCATTATAATTGAAGGTCGTTTATTCAATAAACGAGATCCTATAATATTTTGTAAGCAATTGATGTAAACTTTACGCCTGTTTGATTAACTTTGATGTTTATCTGTAGAGTGTTCAGCTTATGTTTGACATCTTAACTTTTATTCTGTACTATTGCATATTAACTTTGAGTTAACGATTTCCTAAGGGAAATCAATCCATCCCGTACATTTAATAAAAATGATAACAGAATATCAAACGGGAGTGTTCAGAAAAAAGGAGGAGATTCTCAAGTCGACAGGCATAACTTACATGGTAGATAGCTAGGTAATCACTTTCGACGACTGTTTCAACTCGAGTCCAATACTAAAGTTGTTATAATTGGGTATAAATTCAGTTCAGCTTGTTTAAATTCAGTAATATGTCTAAAAGTTGGGATTTAGACTTTTTTATCTTCGTATAGATATTTGTACAAAGGATGTACATTCACGAAGGTACAAAGGTAAAGTAACATTTTTTTTTGTTTTTTGGGTGGGAAATCATAAATAACTTCTCCCGCTCTGGGTGGAGCAGGACGGCGTGTGAGACTTTTACTGACTAAAACCCACCCGTGTTTCCTCAGTTGCCTGTGTGCCAGAGGCCACGGTATCTCTTTCAAACAACCCGCACCCCTGGCAGGTATCGGCCCTTGCGGGGCCCACCAGTACCAACTGGCAACCAGCACCAGCTGACATCTCTTTGAGGTGCGAGTGGATCACAATGCGCCGTCGACCCGGGCTTGGTCCTTACCGGACAGCGAGCTACCTATTACTCGCCATCCGTAAGCTCGTGCCTACGGTGGCCGGGAATCAGCCTGGGATTTCCGAAGCCCAGAACGTCTCTTGCGAAAGCTACGGCCTTGAGGGCGCATTTCCTCCCGCCTTATGCGAAATAGGAACCTCCCAAAACGGCTGTGTCCAGTGAGGACCAGTGTCAGGCGGAAGGTGAGGATGCCATGCCGCTTCTCAGGCCACTCCTCAAAGAGGGGACTTACCACCGCAATTGTGCCATGCGCAGCATTGGGTTGCGACAATAGCTCTCTCCACGTCGCCATAAGATCCCGCTGGAGCTCTGGCCACTGTGCCGCGATTTCCCGCGGCAGCGGAGTTACGTTCCGGCGGTTGGCCTCCTCGCGCCACTCCCAAATGTACGCGAGAACCTTTGCCTCCAGATCCCATGGCGGCAATCTGGCAAGGAAGCCCGCCTCCTCACCGGTGAGCTATGCAAGGGTTGACGTTCAGTCTATCTGGATGCAGCTGAATATCAGTATTTTACATGGATCATCTGCCTATCTGACCTCCACAACACAGTTATTGGGTAACACGATACCCCTTAAAAAGACTGGTTGTCAGAGTTTTGGGCTTCTTTCTACCCGTGACGCCTGTCGCAGATCTACGAATGATGGCTGGGACCAACGGCTTTACGTGTTTTCCGACTCACGGAGGGGGTTTGATACGTAATGGATGTTTACCGACCGTGGCAAATGTAGCTTATATGGTTTGTATAGTGTGGCTGTTATTATTTAATATTTAACCACGAGCCCCTCGGTACCTAGTCTACCTATTCAAATACCGAAAGTTCTAGAATAATTAAAATATTCAGTTTCGGTTAGTTTCGCACGTTCCATTACTAAACTTTGACGAAACTTATTTGTAATAATTGAAACAAAACTAGCTTCACTGTTACTACACTTCTGGACACATCTATTGGCCCACCTTAGAGTTTAGGTTTCGATGGCCCCTACCGAAATATGATTGCTAGATTGAACAAAAACGATTGATGCAGTTTTAAACCTGATACATTTTACCATCTTTTTCGATCGTATTGTTTTAAATTTGAATTCAGAATACCATACGACATGGAGCTACGCCTAACAAGTCGGATATGCGCCTTATTAAAGGCAATTGATTTTTGAATAAAAAACATGTTTTATCAAATAAAGGTTTAATTTAATAACGCGTGTTGCCTCCATGGGCATCTACCACAGCTCTCATACGATTAGGCATAGAGTTTATCAACCGCTCTATGAAATTTTGAGGGATCATCTCCCATTCCTCTTCTATGGCAGTTTTCAACTCCTGCATCGTCTGGGCAACTGGCTGACGAGCCCTAACACGTCTTTTTAGCTCGTCCCACATGTGCTCAATGGGGTTCATGTCTGGGCTTCTGGCTGGCCAGTCCATAACTGTGATGTTCACATCCCGAAGATATTGCCTGACGATGCCGGCCGCATGGGCTCTTGCATTATCATGCATAAAAAGGAAATTTGGGCCCACATAGTCAGCGTATGGTATCACGTGAGGTTCTAAGCACTCACGAATGTACCTTTCAGCATTTAATGTTGGCAGCCGTGGTCCTGTAACAACCTCAAGTTGAGTTTTGCCGCTCGCGGATATACCGCCCCAGACAGTCCATGAGCCACCGCCATAAGCAACCCTCTCTTCAAAGCAGCATTGTGCGAAACGCTCTCCCTTACGTCGGTAGACCTTCTTCCTTCCATCATTGCCATGTAACACAATTTTAGACTCATCAGAAAAGAGTACACGGCTCCAATCTTGCTGTGTCCAATTTAAATGACTGCGTGCGAAATGAAGGCGCGCTGTTCGGTGGGCTCGCGTTAGTTTGGGCCCATTAGCTGGCTTCTGTGGTACCATATCGCGTTCTTTTAACCTTCTCCGAACAGTTCGAGCGCTCACAGATACACCGTGGAAGTCGCGAAGTTGGTTTTGTATCTCAATGGAGGTAAGGTGACGATTTCTCAAGCTGGTCGTCACGATGAATCGATCCTGCCTTTCAGTTGTGACCCGAGATCGTGGCCTTCCTTGGCGACGAACAAAGCCGCCAGTCTCTAGGTACCTCCGATAAACATTTCGGACCGCAGATCGACTTAAATTAAGTTGAGCACTCACGTTTCTTTGGCTGTGTCCGGCCTGAATAAGTGCCACAGCTTGGGCGGCGACTTCAGGTGAAGTATCCATAGATTATTGATAGAACCTCACCTTAATGTTAAGAATTAGTAATGTTTGTTGCAAAACCAAAGATATCAATCACTTTTTCAAGAATTAAATCCAAGTAAACCAATAAAACCAAGTTTTCTTAGTATTCGTTTGTTTGATATCAACAAACAGGCTCCAAATTGTCTTTTGTTTCTTTAAATTCTGTGTTCGAAATTCAAAAAAAGACTATTGAATGAAATTGTGAATGTGCCAGGTTCAAAACTGCATAAAAACTTTTTGCTCGACCTAATATAAAATTTTAGCTAGGACCAAACGAAACTGAAAATACAAGGTGGGCCAATAGATGTGTCCAGAAGTGTATAATTGCCGGCCTGATAAAGGCTTTATTAATGTCTATTCGTGTATATCCTTTTATGAATATTCATTGTTACAGATTTCGTAATATTTCAGTTTATAGCAGGTGAATTGTAATAAAACTTAATTACGTTCCTAATATAGAGAACATTTCAGTAAAGTTTGACTGAACTGGGGATCTTTACAAATGATACAATGCACCGTTCTTCAAATACGCCTGCCGCGTTTCCATTTTAATTTCAAAGAAGTATTTTACAGATCCTTGAGATCTAATTAGACAACTCGGAATAAAGTTTAAGTCCTTCAAGTTGTGCCTGATTTACTTTGGAAAGAGCACAACTTGGTCGCTCTGGTCCACTTTTCATTGAATTGTATCAATTGAGCAAAAGTTGCTGCTTACAGTAAGTACATTTAACTATAGCAATGCTCACGATTCTTAAATGAATTTTGTTTAAAGCGAAATCAAAGATGACAATAATTTAGTATTTCTTAAACGGGTAATAAACATTTTACATAAATACAATCACAACTGACTGAACGAGATAGATATTCTCACTATTACATTAAAAATACTTCCCATTATGTGCATCAAAAAACATAATTTTGAAAAAATAATTATATAAACATGTAAAATAAATTAATTAATTTTCCTCAGAAACAAATACTTGAAACTCAATTACCCTGACACCATACTGAACACGTCATTAAACTAACAAAACAGTGATGATGATGAGTGTGTTAAGAGAACTGTTTTGTACGTAACATATCGTTTATTGCCAACATCCTCTGTAGCCGCCATTGTCCTTCGCACTACTTACATGAAAAACAATGGAGCGTTCGAGTTCGTAGCGATAAGTTGTTTGCTCTATTATATGATCCGGTATGATCTGTTTTTCTCAAGACATACGGTTTCATTCAAACTCAATGAATTGATCGAATTTAAAATATAGTTCTGTATTACCACTAGCATTGCAGTTCTGTCGCTGGAAACACTATTAGCATCAACAGCGAGCCATACTAGTGCGCTTTCCAATAGTCAGTTTCTATTAGTCGGGTAGTGACTTACCTGAGGGGATTGAATTGAAATTGGCAATTTGCGAAACTAAACTATACGAGGAAATACGCAGAACGTAACTTTAGTTGTTTTTTATTGTCCCAAAATTTAACTTTACTAATTCAGTTGTAAATATTTAAAGAAAACTTTTACTTCCGGGAACGTTTTTGGTTTAGATAAATAGTCTGGAACAAGCGGTTGTAATACCGACGATTGTTGGAACTACCCCGAGGGATGCGGACGAGGACGTAATCTTTACAAATATGCTTAAAGTTCAGTAGTACTCACCCAACCACGGTGATAAAGTGACAAAGGGGAGAAAGGTCTAAAAGGATTTCTTTGCGAACTTAGTTTATGTAATTGCTACTTTCATTTTGATCCCTTAGAGCTTTTAGTTTTAGCATACATAAACGTATCTTTACATATGTAACTAACTTGTGTTATTATTCAGGAGATAAACGAACATTTCTCTACTTCAATTACTATCCAAAGAATCCAAAACGACAAGTTGCACCACAATCACTGAAATTAACTAAGTAACATACAGCAAAGGACATCGACCACTTTGTATGGCGTTTGGGCTTGAACATGGACACAAAAATATTACAGTATTATTAATTTTATTGAGTGGCTTACAGTACAAAGAAAACATATAGATAAGAAGTTTTGTATCAAATTCGTTAAATAATACAAAAAAAAACTTTAAAATAAATTGTTTATTTGCAAAACTATTCATTTTCGTAGGTTAATAAAACATGGTCTAAAAACTGGGCAGGTGGAGTTACATTTACATACCTTGCCCAGCTTAAATACTATATCACAGACATGATATGAGCGCAGCAACCTATAGTCCTTCGGCCGACTATGCAGTTGCAGCAATACTGTTTAATTGCTTGGATGCCGGGAGTGTGATTTTCGTATATTATATAAACGAAATATATTGTACGGCTTATGTGTCTGCTTTGTATTTTTCCTCGCAATAATGTGCAATTCTCAACCGAAGGAAATCTTTGTAAAAGGTCACTGGCACTGTCAATGCACACTTCAATAGTATAGGAACCATAATTTCTTATGTGCTCCCCATAGTGAGACTTCGCCAAGATTAAGGATGTGTCTTCTGTGAGTGCTTTCTGTACCACAATTTATACAATGTATAGATTCACTAGGCAAAATCGGACAGTCCATGTTCACGCGCTAGTCTTCATATAAAGCGGGTTCATTATGCGGAGAATTGCCAGGGTTAACGATTGAAGCGGGTACTAAGGCCGAGAGTGAGCCGAGGTCGTCGTAAAGAAAATCATCAGAATCCATTTTGAAAAGCACAAATCGTTAAAAATAGCTAGTCGAAATAATATTCACAATACGATACGAAAAAGAGCACAAACGCAAAGCGAATTAGCGAATGACATTGACAATTTGACAATCAATTGCCAATCCGGTCTGGCTTAGGGATGGCGATCTGAGATCGATTAATTGAAGAATCGATTTTACAGGCCGAAAAAATTGATTTTTTAAATCGATATGTAGCACTGAATCGATACTTCACCCTAGAAAATCAACATTCGATTTTTTACTCAAACTCATGTAAAGGAAAAACTGTTTTCAATTTCACATAATTATTCGAAAACTCGCGAGATGGCTGTGTGCTTAGTTCCCTTTGCCTCTCTTTGATAAATAACATAAATAAAAAAAGTGACGTTTGTTTATAATCTTTGATTTGTTGTTTTTGATATTGCGTCATCTTGTAGACCCGATATTTTGGAATTAAACAATTGTAATTATCGAATTCCCTGAACTAAAGATTTCCCTGTTTTTAGTGATAAGAAATCGGTTCATGATGCCTTTCTTACTTTCCATATAATATATTTATATTTCCATTGTAAATGCACACTCGAAAAAAAACGATTTTTGAGAAATCCAACTTTTTGTGAATCGATTCATTAGATTAGGATTCGAATCGATTTGAAAATCGATCTTTTTTAAAAGAATCGCCATCCCTAGTCTGGCTGGGTTAACCGCAACTGTCACCATACAAAGACATCAATTAAAACTCTTTTTTATTCGTTTTTATTATTATTTATTTTGGCACTCCCGAATAGGGACCAACGTTCAGTAAATATTATTACTAGATTATTCATAAATCCCTTTTTTCCCAATACGGTTGTTCACTAAGTTAGCCCATTTTGGTTGATGTCCTTTACAACTGCTACAAGCACGCTGCATGCGACAGTCCGGTGTGGTCGTCCGAAGTGAGGCTGTGCACTATAAATGACTTTCTTATCTAAACTCTCACTCGATTAGCTAATGTTAAGTTACTTTAGAGTAGGAGTCACTAACTCGCCTGACCAACTTCCTGAACGTACCAGATTTGTACAAGGAGTTGACCCAAGTCCAAGTTAACACGAAATATTTCATACATAATTGATAAGTTGGCTTTTGATGGAACGTCTGAATATCTCGTGATATTCTGAGGTGGAATAAGATGAGGTAGTTTGTAGGTTTCTAAGGTTGTAACCATGTATAGGATTATAATAACCTACCAAATTGGCATAACTATTAATCGTTTACTTTAAAGTTGACGTTCCTAATATTTCTTTTTGATTCAGGTATGTAATCAAATCCAAGTTTAATAATAGAATGGTAACGGATAATGAGGATGGAGTTCAACGATGCCTCAAATTAGTCTTGCCTCAGTGGTAAGCACTGTTCCTTTGAAAGTTTAGTAACGAGAACTTTCGACTCGGAGCCACTTCTGTTAAATTGACTTTGTGTTTGAGTTTCTACTGAGTGGATAATTAATGATGGAGCACAACAAACACATCTTACAGTTTAGATATTCATTGTGAAATTTAATCTTCGATGAGAAGTTTTAGGTAGGTAGCTCATCATCATCTGCGTAAACTTATCTCAACTATGTTAGGGTCGGCTGAATACCAGTATTTCACATGGTTCGACTGCCTATCTGACCTGAGTGAGTTACTGAGTAATACCATACCCCTTGGTGAGACTGGTTGTAAGACTTTCGGGCTTCTGGCAACCCGTAATGACTGTCCAAGATCCACGAACGATAGCCGGGACCAACGGCTTAACGTGCTTTCCGAGGCAAGTTTTAAATAACTCTTGAAAAAAAGAGAACAGAGTATGTTGATTTCCTTATTTTCAAACGCATAAGACATTCTTGATGAACCTCAATTAATAAGCTTAGTAAAGTTATCTACTGAATTTCTTTGCTACTGGAAAAACAAAATGTAAAAGGATTTTCAAGGCATCGGTAATTGCAATTAATTATTCCATCGCAGCCTTCTTAATTAATAAGTATAAAATTCAAATCCAATTATGTTATCTGTGGAGCAAAACGGTCTGTAGCGTTAAAAAAAAAAAGCGATGAAAACTAAGAGGAAACTTTAACCCTGATCTGACCCACTATACATCTGGAAATCCTTGTAACGTTCTTAAAGAACTGTAATTCAAATTGTCAACATAATTGGGTTTGTTTTCGTTCCGCTTTTATAGAATAAACAAAAGAACGAACGTTTTCCCAGCAATTAAGAAAACTGATCTTTATAAAACATACAGCTCTGTTTTATTTAACCTATTGTTAGGATGATTTCTTACACTTCAGTGCATCATAAAAAATATGAGTGACTTTTTATCAATGTGCACTAAACGCGTGGTACCTATTTTCACGGCAAAGTAACGAACAGCGCAGTAGAAAAGGAAATACCGTACATGACTTTTTTGTCAGAACACCAGAAATAAATGAGGCTGAAAACTCGAGAAAAACTCGCCAAAAGAATTTCACAATGAGCAACTAATAACACCAACTTGGCTTTGATAATTATAGGACAATAATTAAGAAAAAAACATACACACGAACTAATATGGCAAACAGGGAAATCTTAAATCGTCCTCTTAATTTTATGAAATCGTACTTGGTTCACATCATGTATTCACATCTGAAATTGTTCCCGTTCGTGTGGAAATATGGAAAGTCTCTACACATCCAACATCATGGTATTAGCATGCCACAAGTTATGCACGAGCTCAGGCCGAGCCTTTGTCGTTATTTTACTTTCTTGGTTCCACGTGGAACATGTTTTATGACTTGTTCATATTCACAAAGCCAGCCATTTATCTTTGTAAAATATAGGTATGTGATAACAAATACACTTGAAAGAGACTTTAATCCCAAAAATCTGTGGAGCTCTACAGGTGAAAATGGGTCAGTGACTGGCTGGCGCGGACGTAGCTTTGTGTATAGCAAAACAGGTGAAAGCGTTGATGGATTGACTCTTCTGATATTCAATATGTTGTATAAATAACCAAAAGACAGTTATAGGTGTATGACTTTAGAACAATCCGTCACGGAAATAAAACGCAGCATCTTTGCATAACGACCAACGAAATATCTTCTCATCAAAGCTACTCCAGAGTTGGCTACATTTGTTAATCATTTGCTACAATCTTGCACTAATTGAATTACCCGGGAAAGAAAACCAAACCGTCTAGTTGTGATCCGTAATCGAAATGAAATAACATTATTCATGTCGTTTGAAAGCTACTCCGCAAGATTTTCGTAACTGATGTTTGAATAATTCGGATTTTTTTTTCAGATTATGTAGATAAATTAGTTAAGGGTAAATTTTGACAGCAATAGATGCTGTCAAAATTAAGTAATCTTCTGTTTTTCTTATAACTCTCTTGGCAAACAATACGTCCGATTTTATAATCATGTAATTCATTCAATGTTAACACAAGAATTTTGTGTTCCGCGACAAATTTTATCCCATTGTAGTCCATCGAGGAACAATAAAAGAAATGGAATAATATACAAACCGCAGAAGAAACAAAAACAGTGTTAAGCTGTAAACTACTCTTGAGTGGAAAATTATTTTAATAGTTTGCATTTTATTATTCAGACTAAGTATTGTGAATTCTTTTTACTCTTTCTGTATGTGTTAACGTGAGTGAGAGATGCAATGGATAACCTACTAACTTAATATACTCGTAGTATGTCACCGTACATGCGTGAAAGCGGTAGTTGATTAGAGTTTGTTACATAAGTGACTACCTAGAACTTAGATGATTTACAAAATAATAACATTTATATATATTATACTAGCGGCCCGTCCCGGCTTCGCACGGGTGGATATTTTTTTTTTACATTTTGGCATAAATAAAGATAATTTAACTTATAAGTATGCTAATTAAAATGTACATGACTCAAATGTTCAAAATTAAAAACAAAGACTTCTAGACTGGAGCAGGTTGGGGCTGCTTTGAAGCGGCTCCTGCCCAATCTATGGGGTCCAATCGCCTCCTGCTGGAGGCTCTACGTGGCATCGTGCGATCCATGACTCTTTATGGGCTCCGACCAGCTCACCGGCTGAACGTGTCCGGTATCCCCGGACCATCCGGATGGTCCGGGGATACCGCACGATCTCCGGTGAGGCAGCGGGCCTCCGTACCGAATTGCCGCCATGGAATCTGGAGGCAAAGATCCTCGCGCACACTTGGGAGTGTCCTCGCGAGGAGGTCAAACGCCGCCGCCGGGACGTAACTCTGTTGCCGCGAGAAATTGCGGTACAGTGGACAGAACTCGGGCGGGATCTCATGGCGACATGGAGAGTGTGATTGTAGCAACCCAGTGCTGGGCATGGCACGATTGTGGCGGTAAGTCCCCTCTTTGAGGAGTGGCTTGAGAACCGCCACGGCGTCCTCACCTTCCACCTGACGCAGGGCCTAACCGGACACGGCTGTTTCGGGAAGTTCCTGTTTCGTATAAGGCGGGTGGAAATGCCCGGGTGTTTCCGCGTATGTTTGTGGTCTACGGTGCTAAAGCCTTTATGGAATCTGGCTTGTTCGGGAGGCTGTAAATCGTCAAAATTGCGTGCGAGATGGTTCGTGATGACTCTCGAAAACAGCTTATAGACATAGCTCAGACGTGAGATGGGCCTATAATTCTTAAGAAGGGTACTGTCGCCCTTCTTAAAGAAAAGTACCATTTCCATGGGTGTGGCGGTTTGCTCTCGAGTATGACAGAATCAAACAGCTTCTGGAGGGCCTTATGAACGGGTTTTCCGCCGGCTCTCAGGAGTTTGGCCGTAATTCCGTCATCACCCGGCGCCTTTTTCTTTTTAACTGCTTGAGGGCCATCCTAATCTCGAACAAGCTAACGTCCGGGATGTCTCCGGTATACTATCGGGTCAATCTGACTCTTGCTTGTTGACGTGTATAACTTTCCATACAACCTCTCAATCTCTCTCAATAGCTCAGGTCTGGCGTATATGATCCTGCCAGTCTTCAGTTTCGCAAGTTGACTCTGTCCAATAGACAAATCTCTTGCAAAGATCTTGGAGCCCTTGTTCCGCTCTATCACGTCCTTGATGCGGTCCGTATTAAAACGGCGAAGATCGCTTTTCAAGGACTTAGTGATCCGTCTAGTGAGCTGTCGGTACTTTAGCGTATCGTCTGCAGACTGCAGGATCACGCCTCTCCTCCATTAGCTGCAGAGTGGTATCAGAGAGTTTTTTTTCCATTAGTACGACGGGTCTTGAAGACCTTAGGCCCGACCGTATGGACAGTTTCCATGAACCCATCGTTATAATCGTCTACGGAGCTCCTTAGGCACTCGAAACGATTCTGGAGTTCGAGCAGAAAGCTCTCAGGGTTTTGGACTTGAATCGGTGCTGGACGGAGCAAAGACTTCATCAGCCGACATCTTTCCAGCCTGAAGTTGATATTCAATGTACTTTTTATTTACCCGACTCGTTTTTACGTCGGGGGTTAAAAAATGTTTAAGTAAAAACTCTGGCCTCAATTAAAACTTAATTCAATTAAATATTTTGTGGTTCACTTTATACTTTCGTGATCTTACTACTACTATTTATCTATCTTCTATGTACATAAAAATGAAATGCTGTTCGTTGAAAAGCGCATCATTTGAGAACGGCTGGATCGATTTTGCAATTTTACTATTTTAAAACGTTTGTAACGGACTGCAGCAAGAATTGAAACGTTTCATAAGAAATATTCAAATTCAGGAATATCTGAACATTATTTTTCTATGATTATTGTGAAAAACTATTGACATTTTGACTAGACAATGTCGGGTCAGCTAGTTATACATAAGCAAGTAGGCAACTAAAGCTATAAAAGCCTTTCGATTGAGCTGGTCTAGTCCCATACATAAACTGTCCACGTTTTACAACCCTATTCATGTTGTAAGTAGCTTCCTATGCAAATACTTCAAATTACGTATCAGAGGAGCCAAGTAGTTCCACGTAATTTGAATAAAATTTATTAAAATGCTCGTATCAGTATAACTGGCAGGTGCCACATGTTGCTCGACAAACAAGATTTATCGTCTCGACATCGACATTTTTGCTCCACGGCGCGCGTGCTCTTTACGTCAAATGTCACCACGTACTGTATTAGTTTTGGTTTTGTATTTTATATTATGGAGATCCACGTAAGAACTATTTAAATTTATAAAAAGTCTATCATTGTTTTGGTACTAATTAGATTTTGAAGATGTTTTTATCAAGCTGATCAAAACTACTGTAAGCTTAGCTGAAAGATTCCGAATAAAAGTCAACGATGAAGACAAGTGTATCGATGGTTTATTTTTATGAATGTGACAACCTTTTCTAGTGTCAGAGGTTTTAAGTTTCTCTAAAATACAGGAGATGGTGATTGTTCGAAATGAAATGCGTTAATTTTGAAGTTTAAAAACTTTTATTTTAATATTTAAAAGAGCACAACGTGCGCCATGACAAAGACAAATTTTCTGAGTAAAAAATACAGGAAAAAATGTTGCCAACTTATCAACTATAATATATAACTAGAGATGTACAAAAGATTATAAAAGGACGATTATTTAACTAAAATCTCTAAATTAAACTATATAAAAAATTATTAACCAATTATCCATATGTTCATGGACTTGAACAGTGATGATGGAACGTTTATTGAATAACGTGGAATATTTGAAACGTATCTTCCAAATCATCACTTAGGAAGTCTGATGTTAATCTTTTTCAGCAAGTGGATCCCGAAATTCTGAAACATGTGTATTATTTTGTAAAAAGCAATTTCCAATAGCGTTTTATGTTTCCGATAAATTAACCATACTGCGCAAGCTGTCAGCTAAACACTGCCACATGGTTGCTGTTTAGTCAGATTAATTCCATTAATTTTCATAATCATTAGTTAAGTGTTGCTTGATTATTGATCGTTGTATATTCATGCCAAGATACTCGTTATTGTTGTATTACCTATTTGTTTTGGTTGTATTAATATAGGAATCAATTTGAGTAAACGAAACATTGTTATTTTATCATCTGCCTGGGAAAAGGCTTCCCAACTATGTTGCGGTCGGCTTCCATTATAACCGGATGCAGCTGAATACTAGTATTTTACATGGAGCGACTGGCTATCTGACCTTCACAACCCAGTTACTGGATAACACGATACCCTTTGGTAAGACTGCTTTTCAGACTTTCGGGCTTCTCGACCCGTAACGACGGTCAAAGATCCACGAATGACAGCTGGGACCAATGGCGTAACATGCTTTCCTGGGCACGGACGGGTTATGGTATGTAAAGATGGTCACCCATCCATGACCAACTGCAGCAAGCGTAGCTTAACCTGATCGATCGACCGGTGCGGCTATTATAACTTAGCCTCAAGCCTCACTTAAACATAGTTAGTTACCGTACATAAAATCTCTTTTCAGATATAACTATGAGAAAAGGTAATTTTTCATTAATGACTAAACTAGCTTTTGCCCGTGGCTTCGCTTGCATGCATGTCGGAAATTATCAAACGAAAATGTACTATCGGGATTTCAAATACTCTATAAGTTAAGTTAGATGATCTTTTTCTGTTATTGTTCCAAAGATTCACAAAATATAATTTATGAATACTATCATATCAATCTTATCCTACAAAAAAAAAATACAAGACATCTTCAGATAAATGTGATCAAGTGCAAATTATTCAAACTAAGTATAGTCTTTTCACACAAACATACCGATCCTCATAAGTGAAATTTATTTTCATTGCCCATATACGACTGTATAAACTAACATGATTGGTGCAACTAGAAAAGTATTCACTAAAGTAGTTAGTACGGCTATAAACCGTGATTTATTTTTTCGCCGGTTTTAGCGGAAAAGCTGAAGATGGATGGCGACTGATTGTGAGAAATGCAGTCTAACAAAATAAACGATAAGCTAAATCGACGAAAATAGGAAAGGAAATAGATAGAAAAGAAGAAATAAGCCCAATTGGGGATTGTGGATAGATGCTCGGTCGATTTTGCCGTGTGGCTCACTTTCCAAATCACCTCACAAGCCGAATCGCCACCCTCATATACACATGCCGATATAAGTCGCAGTTGACAAGTTCATTTTGCATAAAAATGTCAACCTTCATCCGGCGGGCGATTGCTTGCGATTTTGCATTTGTACGGTCGATTTTAGTCACCCGCGGCATGCGTCCTGTCGCTGCACAACAAAAGTCGAAACTAGCCCAGCCAAATTGCCCTTTAGACATTTTACCGCACGGCGTTAATCGTTTGGCTATTTAGTCACCTGAAACTAAAACTCTCAATATTTCACGTAACTTTTAACTAGTTTCCTATGGTTTTCCTAATTACTCATTAATTTTACAGCATAGTGTTTGGCTTAGTAATTAATTTTATGTGGCATACGGTGCTAACCTACAAGAAATTTTTGCACCAACCGGTTGTAATATACTTAACATTACTTTATAATTTCAGCAGTGTTAACTACTGTTGGGAATCATAGGAAAAAAATATCGTCATCAGCACACCCATGTCTACCAAGCTTAAGACAACACCGTTAAAATTACTCTATTCTCGAAGTTTGATTTTCCCTGCTCCACTTAATCTAACGCTATTTACCGGAAAATCTCCAATATCCCTCAGCGTTCAACATACCGGAAATAAGCAGCTACTGCTCCATACTTATTTGGGCCTCATCACTCAGATCCTTTGTGAGGTCTGAATATCAAATTACCTTATACAATTTAATCCAATATGTCTGATATTAGCTTAGTTTTGGCACGGCAGGTATGTGACGCATCTGTCACACCAGACACTTATAATTTAATCTTCACGTGATTAATGGAATAGTTGCAGCATTACTCTGTGCTTTGAACCATATTTGTAGGGTCTAAGGTTGGAATTGATATGTTGAAGGTCTTATTAATAAATTATGGCCAAGGGCCGCTTGTCGGACTTAATTAAGAACACAACGAGTAGAGCAAATCAAAGAAATTAGTTTCATATTAGATATTGCTTTTCATCTAACTGTTACAAACTCTCATTGTTAGCATGGCCATGACAATGGAGCACTAGGAAGTGGTGAAGGGCAGGCGTTTTGGGGGACTGTGTTATGTAATTTTGACGTTCAAAAAGTACTGATTCTCAGCCAAATTTGAATAAATAACTTTTGATTTTGATTTTATTTTATTAATTAAAACTTGTGAAACTCCAATTGAATCTTAACTTTCCTCAGCAGGTTGCACAAATGCACGCCTAGCTTTTGTTAATTGAAGTGGTAAACTCACTTTGCCTAAACCAGTCGGTTATATATACCTACAAAGCTAATTCACCAACACACGAGCCGGAAAAGAAACTAACTAGTTACGTTTATTATTTTGAATTAGAAACAGTTTTTTCGTTCGTTTTCCGCGTCGGTAAGTAAGCCAACAGAGTATTCGCACCCGAGTGCCCAAAAGTTCTTATTGACTATTGCGGTTCAATTTCTGGTTCATAATTCAACCAACGTAATTTATTCAATTTTTTGGGTTTCTCGTAGCATAAGTCACAATTTAATTTTATAAAAAATCATGTAAATTGATTGATTACACTCTGACGTTAACAGTTATCAGCACTGCACATGCCTATTACTGTGCACTATCTCATACAGAATACCCAAACACTGTACACAGTACATTTTTGAATTATTACCTATAATCATTGAAGTCGTAATTGTAAACCATATTAAAGTAAGGCTTCATATTGAGTCACCGCGCTTGTTAGTAGATGTACAAACGGTGATTATCTATTGAATTTCATTACAACATTATTTTCTTAACATATGACTTTTATTTACTGGGATTATTATTAATATTGGGGCACTATTTATAATTAAAATTGATTTTACAAAATTTCCTCGCTGGAGGGCATTACAGCGATTCATTAATTAATCTTTTAGTCTCGCTGGTCTACGTAATAAAATTGGTAATTACAACGTGAACCTCTCGGGTTTTGCGCGCTTTTGTGTTATTTAGGCAAACCTTTTTAAATCAGTGTATGGTGCCTATTAATATTGTTACACTGTACAAGTGTTTCGGGCTACTTCAAATCACGTGATTACGGTAATGCTAAAACTTTTTTCTCCAAACCAGTAATTACAAAACCACTGACCATACCTGTAAACGTTTAATGAACCTCACAGTTGCGCACCTCGCTTACATCGGCGACACATGCAGCGGATATTGCAAGTCTGTATCTCTACAGACATCAATATATAGCACCAACGGTGGTTTATTATTGGATTAATTTATATATTGACGCCACTGCTCAACTGGTTAGCAATCCAAAACAACTTTATTTGAGAGTCGCGTTATGGATCATTCAGAAAAGAAAGAAAAATATGTTATTTGAGTTGCTGTATTTTCTTTTGATGACTTGACCTGATCATATTTTCATTATATTGTGCTACTAGCTGTGCCCGTGACTTCGTCCGCGCGGAATAGTTATTTAAATATTAATAAAAATAAATAAAATTTCTAAAATAAAAGTAGCCTAAGTTACTCCTTATTACATCAGCTATCTGCCAGTGAAAGTCCTGTCAAAATCAGTACAGCCATTTCAGAGATAAGCCGGAACAAACAGACAGACAGACAGACAAAAATTGTAAACAATGTTATTTTGGTATATGTACCGTGTATACATCCAAATCCATTTAGTAAAAACTTAAAAAGTGGTTATTTTTAACCGACTTCCAAAAGGAGGAGGTTCTCAATTCGTCGGAACCTTTTTTTTTAATATTGCAAACAGACACTCCAATTTTATTTATTTTTATAGAAGATGTATAGATGTATAGATGTATAGATGAGCAATTTATACGTGCTCTTGAGTTTTGGTTGTAGCCTGAGGCCGTTTGTCAAAAAAGGTTATTATAATAGTAACAGTAATCAACCATTTTCTTTATCTGATGCCTTTGATGATAGATATAAAACAAGACGTCCAAAAAGCTGCCGTGATAAATGATGAACTTAATAGTGGACAGGTGGTGAGCTCTATGCAACTAGCATAACAAAAATTACTTAGAAGCTTTGAATCTGAAATGTTGGTGCATTTTGCATATTTATTGTATGGAAAGCTATTGAAGTGTTAACATCTCGCGTAATACTCTCTAGAGATGCCCTCAGATAGAGAGAATGGATCACTTTAAACCTCAAGGGATGCTGTGTGATGTGAACACAGAGAAAAGGTGACCGGGTTGTCTTTAATATACGAGTATGCATGTAGTGTAGGTACGAACAATTTTTTTCTTTTTTGTTGTGTTATTGCTGAATGGGCCTGCTCTTGACGTCGATCATGGCTGATGGAAAACGATGGATGAAGTCTGTGTTGTTGAAATATTGTGCATTGTATAAGAAGTAGAGATTTTTGTCGAAATTGGGAAATAAAACTAAGAGCGAACTTAAACTGAGACTGTTATTGAACAATTTAATCATGCCCAACTACCATCTATAAAATATTACGAATAACTTTAATCAATACAACTGATTGTGTCTGATAACTTCTGACAGGAAGCCGTTCTGAATTGATGGTATTGAAAAACATCTTAAAGAATCTTTTGTTCATTGAACTACAAGTTTCTGAAATCGTTTCAAATTGTTGTCTTTCACAAAGAAAGGCGTTTTCGTTGGGTATACGATACATTGAAATGCTTCGATTTTAATCGAAGAATGAACAGTGAAATTATGTTATTAATGACATAAAATATTCTTACTGGCTACAGCCAAAGCTAAATCATATTAATTGATGTTATCAAATCGACAACAGTATTTTTTCGTAACATCATATTAATTCAATTTGCTCATCATCTCAATTTATGTTCAAGAGGGAATTCTAGCGGAATCGTATATGTTCATTGGTTAAGGAAAAATGGTTTCCGCAATCAATTTTGTTTGTCTATGAAGTAGATGATATTGAGCTATTTGTTGTCTAACAACGCAATATAATTTTTATGATAAACCATATTTCGCTATCACTATGAATAAAATACGACTTTTGACGTCTCGAACACGTACGATTGTGACTCGTTCTCAACATTTTTTTTCAAAAAACCCACCCAATAAGTAAGTCAAGTTTTGTTTCAGAAAAACAATACGTACAGTCAGTAAAACCTGCATGTAGCCAAATATATGTACTTGCTTTCATCTTCCCCAGTGAATTAAAAACCTCACCACGAAGTATTAACAGTACGTTTTGTGTTTGTGAACAAATGTTTACCTTCGTGAACTGGACCATTGAGTTAACAACCGTACGTCAGTCCCTTGAGACTGAACTGTTAGCAGGCGTGTGTAGTGAGAGACGATAAGGAAACAAAGCTTTGGTAATCTCTCAAAAACGGATTTATTTACGCAACAATCAGCTTGATTTGGTTTCTTAAATGTTTACCTTGTCCGTCCTTTATTCTGGCTTGCGATAAGCCTTTTCCAAGTACAGTACGTACCTATGTATATACAATGATACCTTATAATGTACGATTTTTCAGAGATCTGTACGATAAATTCTTTAAAGAATTCATTCTTATTCTTTTGAAAGATCCTGTCATTTTCGTTTCACTTGTAAAATTCACAATCCACGTCAGAATTTCAAGTTTTCAGTTTTCTTTGAAACAAAATTAACTTATTTGAATAAACTTCTGTTGAGTTATTTGTTTTATTGTTCTAGTGTACAATGACTGGGAAATTAATTATAAAATGAATAATAAAGTTGCCGGTGATACCTACTTTCGGCAAACTTTTTTTTGTCAAAGTTGGAGATAGGCTTTTCGAAATCGATGGAACGCCTAAATGACTCGAAATTTGGTACATGGATTAGCTGAAATTAATATTGATTTTAAAGTGGTAAACCAATGCAACGATGAAAATCCTGCAATGTTGTCACAAATCCAGTACGCCAATAGTATGCGGTTACAATAACATGCGAAAGTTAATTTATGTAGACAACGCTATTTACATTGTATTATGATGAGCATTGACATAACAGCAAGACAGTATTATATCAAAATAAAAGATTTGATTATAATGGTAACTAAATCAGATAAATGCATCAAGTATGAGGTAATGCTTTGTTGCGGGAAAAGGCCGATGGTATCAAAACATTTTAGTTCATGCTTTAAACAGCGTACATTTTAACTTCATTCACTACACAATTCCACAAATGATCCTGTTACAAATACGAAGTAATACGTAAGCTAAAGAATGGGAAACAGCCTCTATGCCTTTTACCGCCATACTGCGATCGCCAACCTGCCTGGAAAGCGTGGCGATTACGGCAAAACCTCCTTTTGGGGGCCTATATCCAGAAGTGGACGTCTTTCGGCTGCAATGATGAATGATGATAATATAAGCTACGGGAAGGTGGCAAATGTAGGTGTGCGACGCATCCTTTGCATATTCACTCCGATTCTTACTGCAGATGATATGAATAGGGACGCGTAAAAGTGTTAGATATGGCAATATGTTACTCACGTGAGAGCTTTGAAGGTCGTTCGGATTTTACATTTCCCTCTGTAAGGAAAAGGCACCGAATCTCTGCAAATGAACTAGGCTTTCAATGAAAAATGTACCTATATTTTATCGTAATCTGCAAAGAATGTGTACTTACCATGTTTTCTTTTTTAAATAAATATGGAATATCGATGGTAATTTCGTATACTAGTATTCTGAAAACACCCAAGTGACTATTGTGTTCCATTGAAATAAAATATTGTTTTTGTAATTGTAATTGTTTCACCCACCCTGTTCACCTCATATTGAATAGATAAATTACGTGCGTCACATCGGTGACGTAAAAATACCGCTGTGTGGCGTCACATGCTGAACTTTTTGATGCCGTCGGGTATCTCGCAGTATCCGACGATATTCTCATGGATCTATAGATCTGTCTCATGTGCCCGATATGATCAAGAGAGGTTTGTATTTTAGGTCAAACATCATATATCTTTTACACAAATAATGTATTTATATATCTAAATTGCAAACCTGTATATGAAACTAATTCTCTCTCTCTATTAAGAGTCTACTTTAATAAGATAATTTGTTTCTAAATTAAAATTAAAACTTTGATAACCTTGACAAATAACAACAAAGAACAAAAGCCTTGTTTGAGTCTTTGCCTTTAGAATTTGTTACTAAGTAGGCACCTACTGTAGATAATTCTTCAGTAGGTACTTACTTAATAACAATTTATTTTTTTTAATATTCGTAGAAGGTTACGAATGGAAGCATCTAATAATAATATTAACTCTGGTTCCCTTAATATTATCGAGTTATAAAAGAAAGTATATACCTCTTTAGTGGGCGGGTAATACTTATTGATAAATAATTTATGAAAAATAGCTGCGTACCGAAAAATCAAGGAGAGCAAAAATAACTACGCAAACGTCCCTACTTCTTCAAGCGGCGGAATTTCCTCAAATCAACTTGGCTGAATTGATTTTGGGGACGCACAGAATAATAAACCTTTATTTTTTTTGAATGAATTACTTTCTTACAGAATGATATGACGTATTGAAATGTATTTTGATTATACTCATCTAGAATCGTCAAACTTCATTGAGTAATTACTAATGAGGCACATAATTTCATTTTGTGCTTTTCCATCTATAAAATCGACAACCGAAATTGTTTTGACGGTTAGATACCGTCAAGATAATTTCGGTTATAGATAACACAAAAAAAAATTATGCCTCCTTATGTCAACACAAAATTGATTTATCGCATTGGAAACTTCTACCACAAAGGGTTAGCTTGTACTTAGATCTAGATATCGTGATTTTATAACCAAGTCCCCCGCAAAATGCGAAAATTCTACCAACATAGATAATAAAATAATATCAAATCTTGACCAACTTTATAATCGTCTCTCTATTCTTATGTCAAGCCCCACTCCAAGTACGTACCTAGGTAGGTAAGCTTAAGGTAATTTCCTTACATATACTGGTTCTGCTTACCACGTACCTGTATTATTTTAACTCCTTGATTATACGTATGTGATGTGTTCTTAGTCTGTTATTGATATTTACCATATAGGGTGGCGAGTGAAACGACGTCCAAAGAAAAATTTCTGAAGCCTTTCTCCATGGGCATCCCGAAACACCCGTTTATGTGCACCGAGTCCGATTATTTATAGTTTAATAGCATCTAGCTGCTAATCTATAAATAAGTTTTTTTTTTTAATACTTTTTGGGAAATTCTCACTTCAGAGACTGTTAATTCTCCTAGTTTTGGAGTTAGACTCCAAAACCATAAATAGGTAATCGCTGATCAAACATGGGGTGTTTTGGGAAGCCCTCGGAAAGCAGCTTGACATTTTTCTTGGGACGTCGCGTCATTTTATAAGCCATTCTGTATCTGCAGGCATGATCCGCATGTTTATGTTTACAATCATTTGCTTTACTGGTGCACTTATGTCACATTTGGGCAAGATGTGACCATAACAGATTCTGATTATGATAAGATGCTGCCTTAAATCACCTAGACTATTTTAGTATTTGCAAAATTAAGCACAATGACCGCCAATGCTCTTTATTCACTATCATCCGAGCTCCTAAAGTAGGTATAACTGTTCCCTTTCTCATGTGACAGAGGCAACAGTAATAAAGCTGTAAAGGATGTCCTTTACAGCTTTTTCACACATTTTACGTGCAACTTTTATGAAGACAGTTCATTTATTGCGACCCGCAACGACTTTCTACGGTAGACATTAATCTTTAAAGCTCGGGTATAATTTGGATCCAAGTCTGAGAATAATCTCTCTAAGAATTGTACCTAAATACCTAAAAAAAATTTGAATGAAGTCGGTTAATTGTTTTTTGGAAAAAGTTTTTGTTTTTCACTTTTGAATTGTTACGACAACTAGATACAAAACTGGCAAATTAAGGGGTGTACTGTAGTGGATTGAGAGGCGCCATGGCGTCCTCACTTTCCACCTGATGCAGGTCCTCACCGAAGACGGTTGTTTCGTGAGGTTCCTGTTTCGGATAAGGCGGGAGGAAACGCCATCCGGTGTTATCACTGAGTAGATCACTCGGAGGACACAGTGCAACATACGGTGGAGGTCTACCCGGCTTGGGCAGAGTATCACCGTGTCCTCGCGGAGGCGATTGGCGGTGGCGATCTCTTGCGTCCGGCCCTGGTCCAGGCCATGGTACGGAGCGAGAGTGCATGGGAAGCCGTCACCTCCTCCACCGAAGCAGTAATGCTCGCGAGGAGGGACGCCCTGGACGTCGGGAATCCCAGGTTGATTCCCGGCCACCATAGACGCAGGCTTGTGGACGTCGAGTAATGGGTAGCTCCCTGTCCGGTAAGGACCAAGCCCGGTTCGACGGTGCGTTGTGTTCCACGCGCGCCTCAAAGAGATGTCAGCACCAACTGGTGGGGTCTGCAAGGGCCGATGCCTGCCAGGGGTGCGGGTTGTTTGAAAGAGATACCGTGGCCCCTGGCGCACAAGCAACAACAACATCTTACAAGTTAGACAAGAAAGAGAGCACTCACCGTCACCGACGAGAATATCACCAGGATTAAGGGGCTTCAGGTAACTATGTTGCCTTGTATCAAGTTAATCTTTATGTAAAACCATTTGGGTACCTTCTCTTTTTGTGGACCACGTTTAGGGTATAAATAGTATTTCATTGTTTGACGGTGCTTAATCTAAGTTATCAGAATTCATCTTTAGAAACGGTAGCTTCTAAATCCTCTATTCTATCTCGTGTTTACCAATAGGCACCGCCACTTTCTCAACATAAAGAAAAATATTTAACAATGAACACTAAGCATTTCGTTCAAGTAAGTCTTGGGATCATTTTTGGGACATATATTGTAATCACTATTTCTATGGCATGTTTAAAACGTACAAGCACTAGTTTATGTAAGAGACTAGCAGGTTAACTCAAACGTTTTATAAAAAATTGTGCTCGTGTGCGTGGGAGGGATCCGCTCAAAGTCTTACTTTGTCAAGTTACCTAGCTTTTCCCAACTATGTAAGGGTCAGCTTCCAGTCTAATCGGATGCAGCTAAATACCAGTATTTTACATGGAGCGAATACCCACAGGTCCAAATTATTTAAAAATAAGTATTTAACTTAACTGGATTGTCGTCGATTGCAACGCGGAATGGAAAAATATTATTATTGACTTTCAATACGCTTGAAGGGAACATAAGTCATGCTTCTAGTCGAGTTTATTTTGACCTTATTTTGATATCAGCTAATTATTTTATGCTGCGTTTCCTTTTAATAATTTCATTTTCATTTGTATCAAGCCTTCTGTTCATAAGCTTAATTATTACCTAAAATACATAATTTAAAGTATTGTGTACTTTAGCTGTTCTGCGATATTTTCCGCTATCTAATTTATTAGAGTTGTTTTGTTGTTTTACCTTAATATTACAAAAATGAAATAAATTAAAGATAAATATAGCAGTCGATATTATTATCACGAGTTCCGTTTAACCATTGCTGTAACTAATGAATATTATTATAATAATATGTTGAGGCATGCACAGAGGAAACGTAATTTCCTGTTAAACAAGAGTGGACTGAGGAAGATGACAGAGGAAGGAATGTCAGATGTGAGCCGGCGGCGACCGAGGACGATTTTAATTCGATTTTCCATACGTAGGATATTTATTTTCGTTGGACAGAGGCAAACAAAATCCATAATTAATGTAGAGTTTACGGTATAAAGGAATTAGCAAAATAGGTATGATAAAAGTATTTTTAATAAATGAACATTCAGTCAATGAAAGTTCAAACGAAACAATTTGAATAAGAAGACTGGTTTCCAAATAGAAACTTACTATTTTTACTCAAGTTTGTATAAACTATTCAAATGATTGTATTTGTTAAAATGTTATTACTAATTTGATTTCTGTTTGCACTTTGGAAACTTATTTAATGAATAATGTAATGTAATGTCAACTTTGAAATATTGTAAGTATACAACGTGTAACGGAAATGGTATATACATACCAAGGGTATGGCTCCTTTGGATGATATCAAACGATATTGGAAGGGTTTTTTAATGCTATCTTTACATGTTCGGAAGTTATGAGTTGTGTTTTTTTGTTATTTGAATTTAAGAAACATATGGAACCGAACCACTACCACTAGGTATCAATTCTTAGACTATTTTGAGCTGAAACTAGGTATGTATAGTGATTCTATACCAGCTGTTATCTTTAGTGCTTAATCTGTTAATCCCGGCTAATGAGACACGAATAATTTTCTATTGTATTGGAACCGATATGTTCTACGCCGGACTTAACCGGTTAAGGACAGCAATAGGGTTTCTGTTACACCTATATAACCGTGCCGTTGGCACTCATTTTAATGGGGTTAACAATTTTATACTGCATTCAAATTAAACTGTTCAGTGTACGAATATTTAAGCTTAGCACCGAAACTATTAACTGTTTAATTTTACATATCAAAAAAAAAATGGGCCATTTCCACTTCCTTTTGACATTTCTACACATGAAGTAGAGACCCACACAGCATCAACTGCAAATGAAATAAGCTGGGAGCTCACTGAGCTACTACGTTACGCTATTGGAAAACATCAACACATGACAAGCTCGGGTTCAAGCCAAACCAAATATTGACCGTGGGAATGTCCCGATGTGTCACATGCTGAATGACAAATATAGGTAGGCAATATATAACCGAAAACCTTTTATTGGATTGGCGTTCAATAGGTGTGGCGAATCAATTTTGAATGTCACTCAAGTAACAAAATAGATTGATAGCAACGTTTCAATTTTGTAGTGTCCTTGTGAAGAAATCGCATCATCATCTGCCTAGCCTTTTTCCAACTATGTCGGGGTCGGCTTCCAGTCTAACCGGATGCAGCTGAATACCAGTATTTTACATGGAGTGACTACCTATATGACCTCCACAACCCAGTAACTGGGTAATACGATACTCCTTGGTAAGACTGATTAACTGACTTTTGGGCTTCTGACGACCCGTAACCACTGTCAAAGATCTACAAATGACAGCCGGAGCCAACAGCTTAACGTGCTTTCCGAGGCACGGAGGGGTCTTGGTATGTAAAGATGGCCACCCATCCACGGACCAACCGCGGCAAACGTAGCTTAACCTGATCGATCGACCTGTGCGGCTTATATTACTTAGCCACAAGCCCCTCCTCAATGATTTTTGATATAAAATTATGGTTGCATCGTGTTAGGAAATTCCCCTTTAAAGTGTTACGCTTTCCATTAGCTCAGTTTTGTTATTTTTACCAAGCACGAGTTGCGGGTCTCAGAGACGTGACGAGAATAGTAATCAACTCTCACAGACTCTCATAATTCATTGATACGAAGCCTTGTGTAATGTATGTGATTATTTGCTCACTTGGCCAGTGTTCATAAATTACTATATTGTTAAAAATATGTATTTAATTTTAACACTTAATTTCAGACCAAACGTTCTCGTAATAAATATAAGTTTCTCGGTAATATTTATTGAAACAACGTGATACGAACATTTGAACTATGAGAATGTTACGGAACGTTTCCTTCTTTTTACAAGCCATTTATTTAACTTGCTTCTTTCGCACCTATGTATTTCTGATTATTCTGAAAAAAGTGAATGTTTGTCGTACAATTGTTTATGAGTCTGTTCAAGGCGGATTTTCATTTGCTTCAGTATATTAAATCCACCTTTGTGCGTAAAAAAAGGGAATTCCATATTTTTTCTATACTCAGTAACTATACTGGTCAGATAGGCAGTTGCTCCATGTAACATACTGGTATTCAGTTACATCCGGCTAGACTGAAATGCGACCCCAACATATTTCGGAAAAGGCTAGGCAGGTGATGAGGTTTCATATGCAGGGTTCGTACTAAGTAACAGCTAATTGCCAGCCGCTTGGCTAGTGGCCCCCGTTCCGAACACAATAAAATTTGCTGTAAAGTTCACCGTAGTGTTCGTTGCTTTGTTTGTAACAAGCCAGCCTGTGTGAGAACAATAAGATGTTAGAGAAGTTACTAACTTTGTGGACTAGTCTGACGGATTACTGTTAGGGGCTGAGGAAATGAGTTTTACAACCGACTTAGAAAACATTAAGTAGGTACTGTTTGGAATCTTATTTATCCTATTTAATAAGAAAAAATATAATGAAAACCATACAATCTGACTCTTGTTCGCGTTAAATGTAACACTGATTTAGAGAATTTCCAAAAAGAGTTAAAGTAAAATCAGGTCTTACAGCATTACGTACCTAGAATCAGAAATAGTACGCCGTTAACCTAATGGATCGTAAAAACGGGTCATTTGATCAAACACAAAGGCAATCTCTTTCTGTATAAATGGACCTTGGCAATTGGTTGGTACAATACTTCCAGTAAGAGAAATGAGTTGATTGTGGTAGGTATTAAACATTTTGGAATACTTGGCGTGTAAGCTAATAGATAATTCAATAAAGTGGGTAGGTACTATTTCTTTCAAAATGAGAGGTGGTGATGTATCTAATACACAAAACACACCATCTATGTATGTACGTTTTCATAAACTAGCTCAAACTACCGTCGAACCAAACAATTGACTGGATCTTCTTAATGCTGGTTTGTAGGTAATCAGCTCCTGTTGCACAATGCGGCTACGCAACGAGACTCAGACGACCGACAGGGATGATGGCGGGATTGGCACTGGAGTCCAATTTGCTGGCTCGCTTGTGTGATCGGCTTTGTAGCATGGAGGCAGTGTTTGTGATCTGAATGTACTGGAGTTAGCATCGTTAGATATATAGGTACATATTTACTGTAGATAGCTACATAGTAGTTACATAGGTGACGTCAATAATTTATGTGGGAATTTTGCGAGTGCAAGAACTCACAACTTTCGCTGCCCATGCAAAGTTTCGATTGGCGGTATTAGCTGTGTTTGTGGAGAACTCAAGAAACGAAATCACTGTATAAGTATTCATTTATTGGCTTGAGTAGTTCTAATTGCATGTTTATTTCCTGAAACATCTGGTCATAAAATAAGAACAGGTCAATTATCATCTAGGAATGAGACGAAGAATTTGTTCCAGACTACATAACAGCGGCTGACCAAAATCTTAGAATTCATTTATAAAGTTATATTTTCGTACTATAACATCAGTAAGCAAACAGAAGTGTTTTCGCTCTCAAGTCCGAATCCTATTGTTAGTATTTGACCCTTACACCGAGGGATGAAATTGTAAACAGAGTTATACAGCCTCCTTGCTTTACTGAGACCAAACTGAGTGCAATCAGTAGGTACTACAGTACAGCACTACGGAAACAGAGCCTAGTGACAACAGAGTCAAGTTGAGTACATATAACACCGACGCGGAACACAATTGACCAGGTTTAGCTGCTTTTTGTTTTGTTAGTTCACGGCTTTGAATAGCGCTTTCCATATGCTTCCACTGATCTTACCACTATTGCTTATTCTGTTAGGTGGTAGCTGAATATTTTATTTATAGGTGACTTTTGAAGAATAAGATCGAGGTTATTAATAATGTTTTGGGTTTAAAAAGACAGAGACCTCAACATCATTTATTATTATTATAATTATTTATTTAATTTCAAACAAGAAGACTCAGTGTTGGTAACAAAAACTTACAACATATGTTAGTAGAATATTGCCACGGAATACAACAATCTGAGATATCGAGTATCACTGCTGCAAGGTGACTGGCCCAGCCGATACCTTGCAGCAGTGGCTCACAGATGCACAATCTAACCTGCTTGCTACCATAGACAGGATGCTGTTGGTGCTGCCCCGCACCCTCCTAACCAGGGATGCGCACCGCTACCGCATCACAGTGTAGAAGCAGTCAACGCGCGCTTCAGCAAACATCCCTGACGCGCTGCTGTATCGAGGCAACCCCATCAGCATCCTGAATGCGTTATTGTACTGAACGCGAAGACCGCCGTCGAATTTATGCCTGTATTCAATATTTTTCTTGAGTTAATATGCCTTTAATACAAATTATGTTTCACAAAATGAAACACAGAATGAAGCCAAATTCCTGATACCCAATTATACTTTCCCTGAAATATTTTTTTTTTGTCTTTAAAATAGACCGCTACAATCTCTTACAAATTAAATGGACCCTGAAATACAAGGGCGATATTACCTCCAGATTCTTATTTGCAAACGAGATGATTTTTTTATTATTTAGCTATCCGTTTCAGTTTTTATCAATTGTAGCGTGGGTGTGACAGAGGTCGAGCAGGAGACCGTCGTCAGTTGAGCGGTGAGGGAAACAGTTGGAGGACAAAAGTGGGGTCAAACTTAAAAGGTTCAAGTTTTTTATGGTTGAGTTTTCATTTAGGTATAAAATACGTTAATGTCAGCAAATTAATTGCCACTAACTAACAAAACATACATTAGCAAAACTCACTACAAAACTGTGCATTAGATACTGAGATAGAATTGTTCATAAGGTTATTTGTATTTGACCCATTTTAGAGTTATTTAAACAAATAATGTACAGGTGTCCAATGAAGTAAATGCATAATAGATTGATACCTACTTAAATGCGACTGGAATCTCATGTTAACGTAATTTTCAGGTCAACAGAGGGATTCTGAAAGAGTGATAAGTATTATAGCAACTGGGCTTTAAAACTGTATTACACACGGTAGGTACTATAGACTGTTCTTGCCGTTGTTCTGTATAATTTTGTTCTCATATGACACACCGCCCTTTCTTGTGACTTACGTAGATAAAATGTGACCAAGTTAAATATTATTGCTACGTTGTTATGTAACACATTTTGTGACCCTTTTTCAATTAAAGTCACTGGTAAAAAAATTGCCTGAATGGTGCAAAAGCGACCTTTGACCGCTCACGCGTCGTGTTTTTACCCGACTGCGGAGGGTAATATACAAACTTTTACTGACTTTTATTTTAAGCACAATGTTTGTCGGAAACAGTTTAATGTTAAAAGTACCTTCGTATGTTTGTTAGGTACGTTTTCTTAATTGTTGGCTTTGTATTGCTAAATCAATTGCTTTTATTATTTTTGTTTTAACATGGAACTACATGGTTTATTTTGTTATGTTTTCTCGGCCTTCAAGAAAATGACCGTCGTGGCAGTTAAGAAAAATATTTTACCTAAAAAAACATTGATATCCAGCTGTGATTTTTATGTAACTTGTCCGATTTCCTAACTATACAAACGATATATGTCTATGTGATTTTCCTCATTCAAACCCCATTTAATGTAAATCTAACAGTATAAATCATCGTTCGTACTGTATTCAATCGTTTCATTTAACTGAGCCGAGCATTAGAGGATGAAATGGACAATTTGTGCTCACATGACATTTTATAGCCACACTCGTCGACAATTTCACTGGATAATTCTAGGGTACTGGATTTTTCCGATTGAAAAAGTCAAATACATTCAGTGAAAATTCGACCAAAACCCTTTTGGTGTACGGAAAACCGTATATTTTATAAACCTACCAGTCAAACATTAATTGTATATCGAAACTATCGATACACAGGATTTCGAATAGTTTTCTACTAAACTTTATCTAAGTTATTGTCAAAGGCAAATATTTTTGTATCGAACTGACTGACAGGTGAATATCCTTCATAATACGTCTATCGAACAAACAGATCGCACGTTCACGTGTTTGGTCGCCCAACAACCAAACACGTCAATTATTTCTAGAAAAATGTATGCCTTTATTGATTTAATGGAACATATTCACATATTTTCCATAAAAAATATATCTTGCTGTCGGTTGGTGAAACTGACAATTGAATACCCAATGAAACGTGTGGCGGGTTCACGGCTACGCCTGAGCAACGTTGTGTACTGTTTTAAATTAATTTCAACAGTTTCATTTATTTATCACCAGGCACGGAGGAGTCTTGGTATGTAAAGATGGTCAACCATCCTCGGACTAACCGCGGGAAGCGTAGCTTAACCTGATTAATCGACACGTGCAGCTATTATAGCTTAGCCAATAGCCCCTCAATTATGATATCGTCGGAGGTGACATAAAGTTTATCACCAGCTGTAATTGTGCTCATTTCACGTGAAAAACAAGTCATATTGCACTTAAATTTAAAATGCATTTATTAACTACCTTACCTGCCAGAACCAAATAGGGTTCCCCACACGGTTGGCTGTGACTGAACAATATGAGGGTCGGGGCGCGTAATGCGTCACACACACACCTACGACACCACCTACATACACCTAAGATCTCAAATTATTTATTATCAGTCTGACTTAAGGCTCGTTGAAAATGTTAACTCATCAAAATTACAGTTCCCTGGAAAAACATTCAGTAAAAAACATTCTCCATAACTAACCTTTATTTGTTAATTCTTCAAAACATTTGGTAAAATTGTTTCAAATTCAAAATCAAAAGTCATTTATTCAAATTAGGCTGAGAATCAGCACTTTTCGAATGTCAAAATTACATAAGACAGTCCCCCAAAACGCCCGCCCTTCACCACTTCCTAGTGCTTTAGCTGTGAAGAAGAAGTGGCGCAACAAACTTCCCAGCAGCACAGCTGTCTGTTTAGTTATATAGACTCGATTCTATACATAGGTAGGCAGAGTAATCAACATTACGAGACACAGAACTTAAAAATTTGTCATATGTCAGCTAGCTATGCCAATATACCAATAAATAAAATGAAAACTCAAGCACAAACAATAAAAAGTAAACATGGCATACTTATAGGTACCAAAATATATTTTTTTGTTGTTTGATATATAAAAAGTTGTCATTTATCCAAATATTATTGAATTTGTAATAAAATATAGAATTTCAACAAAAACAACAAGTTAAACTATTCGTTTGTTTGAAAATAAAATCAATATTATAATTAAACAAAAAAACATGATTGGACAAACAGAACGTGGCTCCACGATTCATTTGGTAAATCTAATATTGATTTACAGCCATACACTTGGGAACATAATTCCAAGCAAAATATTATATGTTTTAAATACAAATAAGTACCTATATATACTACATTCAAAATAGAAACCTAGCTACAGTTCACAACGTATCCGTGTTCTTTAGCGACAGATACTTAGATCTCGGTTTTATACTTGAGAAACCAAAGCTATATACACAGTCGTTTATCAGTTGTATGTGGCGGCAGACAGACGCGGTGGACATGGGTCTGTCCTAGCATTGTTTTGCAACCTATTGCGGAGAATGATAGTTTTAATTAAGCGCTGACGGTGCCTTTCTCTTGGTTTGTACCATAAATTTGGATTATGAGTATTTTTCTTGCTTTTTGAAAACTTTCGTATGTATCCATTTATGTAATTTCACACCATCAATGCTATTTATCATAATTAACAGTTCGCGGGTATCATGACGCCATCTAACAGAAAGGATCAACCGAATCTCTAATTGTTAATAGGATTGTTGTGGTTGAATAATTCTCAAATTTGCTGATCAGATCAATTCTATAAGGCAAAAGTTTTGTTTCTAAATGATTGACTCTAGAATATCTGTGTTTTTGGACATCACAAACTGAAACTCAAAGGATTTATCACAATTAAACCACACTACAGACATTTTTGAACAGTCAGGGAGTCAGTCAGTCAGAAAAATGAAACTAGTTGCCCATTCCAAAGGGTAGTACAGGTATATGGAGAAAAACGGGAAAGAGACTTCACAGATACTATCTCAACTCCGATATTGGGAAGAAGAAGTGATTACCTACATTTTTGCGTGACGAAAAATTACAATATTTCTCGTCTGTGCCGTAATTTGGTGCGTATTCACATTTATAAATCCCTCCTGAGATATTACATATTTGTCTTGTCTAAATGAAACACATTTGAATCCAGTACACTATCGCATTTGAAGAATTAGCCATATAAAGAATAAGCCATTTTGATAGTGAGCCCATTTAAGGCTCAGTTGCCAATTTGAGAAGAGGGCATTGCGCGTTAATCATATCTACAGCCTAATTGATTCCATATACAACGTATTATTCGCTCATAAAATCAAAGCATCTTAATATGAGGTTCTAATGGAATCGTAGGATTCTGATGTTATAAATTCCTTCTGTTAGGGCTAAGCCTCAAAATAACTTAAAATCAAAGGGTCTTCTAAGATAAATGATGATCCACGAGTAACTCTTTTCTCAACATAGACCTTTTTGAGAGAGACTGTATCTGTAGGTAATATATGCGGTTGCATTTCCCCGAGGATATGACCGTGAACGAATTTATAATTTAAGCTGCTGACCTTGTAAGGTAGTTATTTTTATACTCAATAACTTTAGGTATACACTATATTCACACAACTTTAAACATAATATGATTAATTAATAACGAAGAATGTTTTCCCCTTTTTCTGTTTGTTTGTATGTATGTTCCGGATTGGCGCAAAAACGGCTGAACGAATTTGTACGAAATTTGGCACACAGATAGTTTATAACCTGAATGATTACTTAAGATACTTCCAATACCGGTAGTAAGTTTCCGTGAGATATTTTCCGATATGAAAGCGATTGAAGCCGCGAGCAAAAGCGAGCTTAACAATAAACACGTAACATTTTAGTCTTACATTATGGAGATTAGACATGTTCCCGTCTCTTAAACAAACACACATTCGTCAAAACTGGAATACGCATACTCTCAAATTTTGAAGTTGTGAAGAGAGACGGACGACCTACAGCATTCCTTGATGGAGTGTGTCCGGACGATTAGTCAGTTGGACAACTGCAGCCGATTGGAAATTCAAACGTTCCGTACATATTTCCTATTGAAATATTGAACACGTCACTGGGAGAGGGCAGCAAGGGCCAAGCTGGATACAAGCTGGAGGCTGGACATTCACTTAACATCTTGCTATGCATATACTTACATATACCTACTGTGTTCAGCAACAAGGATTTGATTTGATTTGTTCACTATCATTTCTGTTGATAATGATAATGTCAGAACATCTCCAGGCTAGTCTGCACTTATAATTGTAAAAAATAAAGCCTACTTGGCGCAAAGCTGTTGATTATCAGAAGCAGAATTGGTAGGTATTTTTGTATCTACTACGGAAACTGTTACTAACTATTTACTACTTGGGTACCTACTTCGAGGCTTCGAAATACTGATTGCAGAACTGTAGAGTACATAAACCTGCCCTTATTATATACATCACTTCGAAGATAATGGAATCCAATTGCACCTACATTTTGATCTACTAACAGTTTGTAATTTCATAAATTAGCTACATGCTGGGCGTTTTATGTGGCACACGAAACATAACAGTAGTTAATTTTGTTAATAATTTCAACGTAGTTAATTTCCTAGTTTGTTTGAATGCCTCAGTTATTGCTCGATACCCCGTACCACTTTCTAGGATGTGTCCAAACCTGGCAAATGCGCCGCTCGCGAGCCGCTTGCGAACTGTGCGCGTGTTGCTCGCGTGCGGTTACAGCCTACGTTTGGTGCGCCGCTCTAGTGCAACTCCGGCAAGGCTTAAGTGGGGCACGCGCGCTGCTTGTGTGCACGTAGCTTCTTTCGCGTTTGAACTAAATATGGGTACGAGGTAGGTGTACCGCGGGCGGCACGCGCGCACCTCCTGTGCTGTTCGAGTACCTACGGCGCGTAGCTGGCGCGCGAGCGGCGTGCGGACGGCGCAGGGGCTGCGTACGAACATGAAATGCACGTGCGCAGTTCGCAAGCGGCTTGCGAGCGACGCATTCACGGCGCATTCGCCAGTCTGGACACCCTAAATACCCCGTACGCATACAACTCCCTAAAAAAATGATAAAAATTATTTTGTTTCTGTTGCAGAGAGTGTGAAAATAACTTGTCAACTTGATCAACACATTGCAATGAAAAATAACGATAGATTGAAAATGTCGGCAATCTCGCCAATTACGGCAATTGCCGTAATTGGCGTTACTATGCATAGAAAGCTCATTGTTATCGATTTGTATGCAATACGCGGCACGACGGCTACGAACTGCTACGCCATTGCCATCGCGCTTTGCTACGATCGATGCTACCAACAGCTATAACAACTGATGGAGCCCGCAAGGGCCGATGCCTGCCGGGGGTGTGGGTTGGTCGAAAGAGATACCGCGGCCCCTGGCACACAGGCAAGTGAGTTAACACGGGTGGGTTTTAGTCAGTAAAAGTCTGACACGCCCTCCTGCTCCACCCAGAGAGGGAGAAGTCATTTGATGATTTCCCACCCAGAAAAAAAACCATATTAATTTGAGATACATAGGCTAAACTACAAAATAAATGCTTGATAACGTTATTTTGTTGTAAATTATTTTTTGAGATATTTCGATAGTTAAACATTCCTTGCAATATTAGTTGCTAAGAATTGTTAACTAACCATAACTTAAATCCCAAAGTAAACTCGTCGTAGGAGATTGGAAGTAAACGTTTACGTAGAGTATAGAGAACTAAATAGTGGTGGTGTAAGCGCGTGGGTTTGCGACTTACACACAAGTAGTTTGTTTGAAGTAAAACAGTTAGTTGAACAACTATAACTTTAATAACTCTAAATTTACAATTAGTTTAAGAAAGGTTAAGTGTCTCGGATCATTTTTGGACGCACAGTAGAGAGCACACGGGCGCGTGTGTAGTCGTCGGCGGTAGCGGAGCAAAGAGAGCGACAACGCGGCTCGCTCGACGCAGACGCGTTGCGGGGCTTGAGGGCAGGCGCGGGGTGCGCTATAGTGATGGGACGCGCGGCGCAGTCGAAATTCTGGTCGCGTAGTATTGGCGCGAACATACTCCGGGGCCGGTAAAGTTCAGCAGGGGAGTGTGGACGAGGAGACGTTGGCGACGAGGGCTTCCGTCGTCATCGAAGCTGATAAAGTTGCGCCCTTGGCGCTGATGCAGAATTATCGGTGCAGCGATGTGTGCCCACCCATGATGCAAGAAGTGAGTGGCAGTGCGGCGCTGTATGCGGCAGTGCAGTGATGTGGACGCCGAGAGGCCGGTGTGGTGATGGCGTGTAAGTGAAGATGTTTTCCTTTTCATTAACTATTGTCTCTATTTTCTTTAAATGTTGTCTTCATTGATTACTTAGAAATGTATGATGAACATATTCTGGATTAGTCTAGTAAAGGGCAGAGGCGGGTGAGGGACCGCTTGATTGTGCCTCTGGTAGTCGAGATATCGGCGACGTGGGATATGCCGTCCTCTCCAGGATACAACTTGGCAATGCGCCCCAGGCGCCAACATAGCGGCGGCGTATTATCCTCCTGAATGAGGACTAGGTCCCCAGTAGTCAACTTGGCCTTGTTCTCACGCCATTTCATTCTCGTTTGGAGCTCAGAGATGTACTCCCGTTGCCACCGTGTCCAAAATTGCTGTCGCATTTTTTCGATGGCCTCATATCTTGTGCGGCAGCGTGCGTTGTCATCTATTATTGGCGATGGCGGTGCAGTCAGCGGCCGGCCGATCAGGAAGTGTCCTGGGGAGAGAGGAAGGAAATCTGTAGGACAAGAAGAAAGTGGGGACAGGGGTCGACTATTCATTATAGCCTCCACCTGCGCAAATAACGTGGACAACTCTTCGAAGGTCAGATTAGTGTTGCCCATTACACGTTTGATTATATGCTTAGCCGATTTAATGCCGGCCTCCGACAGACCAGAAAAGTGAGGAGCGTAAGGTGGATGGAAATTGAAGTTAATTTGCATATTTGCTGCAAGATCACAGATTCCTTTCGCGTGTGCTTTTAGAAATTGACCGACGTCCTTGGACGCTGCCACGAAATTACGCCCGTTGTCTGAAAATATCTCTAAAGGTTTCCCTCTACGTGAAATGAAGCGTTTTAAACATGAAATAAATGCGTCTTTGGAGAGGTCGCTAACGGCCTCCAAGTGCACACACTTGAACCTAAAGCAGATGAAGAGACATAAATAACATTTGGATAGGCGAGCCCCACGACCTTTTTTATTTAGTATGTGAAAGGGCCCTGCGAAATCCATCCCGATAGACTGGAAGGGTGGAGCGGGAGTGACTCGCTCTGGAGGTAGATTGCCCATCATAGGTGTGAGAGTTTGGCCTTTGTGGCGGCGGCACACGACGCAAGAGCGCACGGTGCTGCGGGAGAGCTGCCTGCCGTTAATCGGCCAGAACGTCTCTCGGACAGAGTACAGCAATTGCTGTGGACCTGCGTGCAATAGGCGTTTGTGTTCTTGGCGAAAGATTAAAATGGTCATATGATGTTTGGAGTCTAAAATTATAGGATGTTTTTTATCGTGGCTATAGCTGGAACGATCAAGCCTACCGCCTACTCTCATAACGCCTTTCTCGTCAAGAAATGGGCTGAGACCTGATATTTTACCCTTAAGTATGGATTCACCTTTAATTAGTATATTATACTCTTCAGGGAATGATTGTTTTTGAGCCTCTTTGGCTAATAATGTTAATGAAGTGTTCATCTCTTGAACTGATAGAGGACCTCTTATAATATTTTTATCTTTCAGATATTGAATGTACCTTAGTACATATGCAAATATTCTCTTGATTCTGTTGAGAGCGGAGAAATCTTCAAATCGTATAACTGGTGACTTGCTTTCGGTCGTCACGAGTAGGACCTTCATCTCAGGTAAGTTGGTTTTACTTGGTTTTGCTTGTGATGGCCAATGATTTTTATCCATGCTGAGGAAGGACGGGCCTGACCACCAGTCTTGTAGAGTACGCAGCTTCTCGGCAGGGACGCCGCGGGAGATGTAGTCGGCCGGGTTGTCAGAGGTGGGCACGTGACGCCATGAAGAAAGGTTTGTATTTTCGCAGATTTCTACGACCTTGTTAGCAACAAAACTCTTCAGTTTGCTGGGAGTGCTGTTGAGCCATGCGAGTACGACACTGGAGTCACACCAGTGTATGCACGTGGATATAGGGTGCCGCAGGGAGTCCAAAACAGTCTTCGTGAGATTTGCGGCTAGTAGAGCTCCAAGTAACTCCAACTTTGGTATGGTAAGAGGCGGTTTAGTAGGCGCCACTCTTGATTTGGCACAGAGTAAATGGACTGCTACGTTACCTTCGTTATCAGCTGATCGTAGGTATATGCATGCGCCATAAGCGTGCATGGATGCATCACAGAAGGAGTGTAATTGAATTTCTTTTGGATTCTCACATAGAACTCTTCTTGGTATTGCCATTTCATTAAGACACTGAAGGCTAGAACTCATTTTTTGCCATTCCTTTTGTAGATCATCTGGGACTGGCTCATCCCATCCTCGCCGCCACAGCTGTTGCATAATCATCTTCGGCTGGACTGTGGATGGTGAAAGCAATCCTAGAGGATCAAAAATGCTGAAAGATGATGATAGTATTGCTCTTTTCGTAGTCTTCTCTGCAGATTCAGAGCTTGGGGCTTCAATGGAGAATTGAAGAGAGTCGGATCGCGGACTCCAACCCAAGCCGAGGGCACTGGATGCGTCACTCAAGCTTAACTCGCTCAGCAGTTCGACACTGGAGATGGAAAAGATGTCAGGGGCATTTGACTTGAATTTTCGGAGGTTGAAGCAGCCGGATTTCAACATAGTGGTGACTGCATTCAGTATGTGTAGTAGCTCTTCTTTAGTGTCAGCTCCTGTTAGTAGATCATCGCAATAAAAATCCTTCTGAATTATTTCCTTGACCTTATCGTCGTCGCAGTCTTCTCCAAGTTGCCACAAGCATTTCGTGCTCAAGTAGCTTGCGCTGGCAAAGCCATAGGTCACGGTGTTCAGCCTAAGTGTTTTTATAGGGAGATTATCATCTTCACGCCAAAGAATAAACTGCAAGTCTCTGTCTTCTTCGTGGACATCGACTTGACGAAAGAATTTATCGACATCTCCAGCTAATACGTACTTGTACAGGCGAAATCGCAGCAGAATCGAAAACAACGAGTCTTGTACCTTGGGGCCAATCATTTGGATGTCGTTTATGGAAACGCCAGTAGATGTCGCGGCGGAGCCGTCGAACACGACGCGCAGTTTGGTGGATTCGCTCTGCTCGCGCAGCACAGCGTGGTGGCACAGGTAGTGGCGCCGGCACGGCGGCGGCGGCTGCTCCAGCGGAGTGCAGTGGCCCAGAGACAGGTATTCTGCTATAAATTCACAATAAGCTTGCTTGAGATGCGGATTTTTGCGGAATTTTCGCTCTAAAGAATATAATCTTTGTCTTGCTCTATGATAGGAGTCACCAAGAACATCAGTAGACTCTTTAAGTGGAAGCTTCACAGAGAAACGTCCATTTTCTTGGCGGGTAGTATGTGTCTGAAAATGCTGCTCACACATCTTCTCACTGTCACTCAGGAGAGGCCTTTTTGGTAGCTCTTCTAGCTCCCAAAATCGGGCAAGTTGTTGATCGAACTTATTGTTTAAATTGTTGTCATTTCTTGACAAATTGCACTGAATATTTCTAGTTGCACAGTTGGGAGGTAAGGATATGGCGCCTGAAATTAGCCAGCCCAATTGGGTACTTCTCAAAAATGGCAAATTTGCTCCAAGTGATTGCTGCTCTGTTCCTATAATTTGCCAGAATAAATCTGCGCCAATCAGCATGTCTATTGGGCCTGAAATGTTAAAGGAAGGATCGGCGAGTGGAGTTTTCGGCGGAATCTTGAAGTAGCTTAAATCAATGGTTGAACTTGGAATATTTGCTGTAAGCTCAGGTAGAACCGAGCATGCCAGTGTTGTATGGTATTCTGTATGGCGAGAATGTATGCGGACGACGCTTCTCTCTGCGATTAATCCACAGTATGTATTGCCCATACCGGTTATCCTTGTAGTATTTGCCGGTATGACAGGTAGACCCAACTTCTCTTTTAAATCTCTAGTTATAAAGGTGGCCGCACTGCCGGAATCGAGAAGGCAACGTACCTTCTGGCATGCATTGCTACTTGGATTTGCCACATCAATAATGGCTGTAGATAGTAACACGAGATTGTTTTGTTGAGCCTGAGATGAGAAGTTTACCAAAACTTCAGTGGTTGATTCAGGAACGTCATTGGCTTCAGTGATGGCAGGTTGCACAGAGACGCTGGTTGCAGGCTGTGAATTTATGTGAAGCAATGAATTATGCTTTCTATTACATCTGCGACATGGCCCTTGAGGACAATCCTTGGCAACATGTCCTTTTTTAAGGCAATTAGGACATAACTTTAAGCGGTAAATTTCAGCTTTTCGTTTTTCTGGAGTATTTGCTAAAAATATAGGACATTTGTAAATGCTGTGATCTGCACCGCAATAGTTGCAGACCCAAGTTGATTCATCATTAAGTTTGTCATTGATTGTATTAGCTTCTATGCAAGCTAAGGAATTGCAGGCGCGCTCCTGCTTATTGCTCAAGTTGTGTTTCTTACTACTAGAAGTATTCTCTACGATGTTAGCTCGGTTTTGTAAGAATTTCATTAATTCACTTAATTTGGGCATAGAGTCATCATCAGGATTCCTATGTTCATCCCATGCTCTTTTGGTAGTGAAATCAAGTTTGTGGTACATAATTTGTACTATCAATGGGTCCCATTCGTCCGTGGACTGACCTAAACTTGACAGGGCTCTGAGATTTTTATTGACACTATAAACCAACGTTCTAAGAGAATTTTCAGAATCACGGTGAGTGGGTTGTAGTTCAAATAAAATTGAATCTATGTGTTGGGTGATCAAGTGTTTCTTGTTATTGTACCTCTGACACAGCAGGTCCCAAGCAACCGAGTAGTTTTTGTCTGATACCGCTAGGTTAGTTAAAATGTTGGCTGCTTCGCCAGTTAAATAAGAGTTGAGATAATGGAATTTATAAATGGGAAGTAATCGTGAGTTTTCATGAATTAGTGACTTAAAAGTATCTCTAAAGTCTAACCATTTAGAATAAGTACCATCAAACCTTGCTATTTCAATTTTAGGTAATTTAAAATTCACACTGTTAGAATGCTCACTCTGAGAATGATGATGGGATGGAAGTTGTTGAGATTCACTAGGACATTGCCACAGAATTGTTTCTGCCTCAGCAATCAATTCTATAAACTTAGAGTCTGTAGCATCCCTCTCATCAATTTCAATAGATATAGTTTCTACAGAAAGTTCATCGATTTGATCTTGCAGCACGACAAAGTTTTTAAATAAATCTCTGATAATCTCTACTTTTAATTTAAGCTCATTTACTCGTGATTCTTTGTATTCAGATATGGGTACTGACTTGATTTGGTTTAAGTAATTTTCAAATTTAGTCAGCCTGCCACGGAAACTGGCACGTTTAGCTTTTAGGGTTTTGATATCCATGGCGATAAATTAGCCAATTAAACTGCCTTGATAAAGGTAGCACTGAATCACTAGTACAAGATGAATGGAAAGATCTTACGTTCCTCCTCGTCTGGCTATCGGTAGTTACCGGCACTCCTTCGGCGTCAGCGAAGCGACGAGACCACGCGCGGGCGCGGAGGATGGGGCGTGGGGCACGGGGCACCCGTGCAGTGGCGGCGCCGTCACGAAGCGCTTGATGATTACCCGAAGTGATGACGGGCTCTGGCCACAAGGATGGGCACGGGCACCTCTTGCGCTGAAATAGTCGGCCCAAAGCGGGGTATATAACGTGCAACACAAGCCAAGGATAGTGCAATTAGAGAATAGGAGGGGTGTAAACAACGACGCACAGGCACAAAATAAAAACTCGTCAATAAACTGAACAAATTAAACTAGGATAGCTATATTGCACACGAGCACAACTGCTGGCTAGAGCACATCCAACACGTGCGGGCGATAGCGTGGGCAACACGATATTCACAACACAAAATGGCGCGCTAAATTATTATTATTATGTATTATTTTTAAGGTCACTGTTGTAGTTGCACAATTTAGTGCGGGGTATGGAAGATAGCCTACAACGAATTAGAATAGGTGACTGGTTAATAGAATCGCAAAATAATAGCGTGGAATTGTAGATAGGTACCTTACCTATAGGTATTTTCCTAGCCACTTGTAGCTACCTGTGCAACCGCACTATTGCACAGGGCTACAATAATCAAGGGTATAGGTGGCAGGAATAAATGTTGAATGAAATAGACACGCACCCCAATGCACATGCATGCAATAGGCTTCTCCTATCACTGATGTAGTTTTCCCGCAATTACGCAGGCTGAAGACTACAACAAAAGGGGTATAGGTGATAGGAAAATAGAAGAAAGGAAACTTAGCTGGGTATTCACGCCGCACTCGCAAATTAGGTAGATTTTGATTCGCTTCTTCGAACTGATTCTCGACACGCACGATGGTCGAGGCTCGTTGCTCGCAGGCACGCCGAATGCACACGGTGGCAGGTGCACGAAGCTCAGGGAAGTACGAAGCGGTAGAAGGCTCGGAGTCCCGGAATCCGATGATTGCAGTTAGACGGTCGCCATTATGTAAGCGCGTGGGTTTGCGACTTACACACAAGTAGTTTGTTTGAAGTAAAACAGTTAGTTGAACAACTATAACTTTAATAACTCTAAATTTACAATTAGTTTAAGAAAGGTTAAGTGTCTCGGATCGTTTTTGGACGCACAGTAGAGAGCACACGGGCGCGTGTGTAGTCGTCGGCGGTAGCGGAGCAAAGAGAGCGACAACGCGGCTCGCTCGACGCAGACGCGTTGCGGGGCTTGAGGGCAGGCGCGGGGTGCGCTATAGTGATGGGACGCGCGGCGCAGTCGAAATTCTGGTCGCGTAGTATTGGCGCGAACAGGTGGTATTATATTACCTTCCAGTCCTTATACAAACAAAAGATTAAATGAAATTACTAATATTTAGGGTTTTGTTTGTTGAACTTAGCAGTAAAAACCTAGAGAAGAATTTCACTCATAAATTCTTACTACATACTAAGAATAAAGGGTAAAGATTGAACTCCACTCCCGTCATGCAGATGAACCTAACCCGTAAAGACGGTTACTTGGTAATGTTGAAGTGTAGTGAACAAGCACTAATCAAGTAATGTGAACAGTTACACACAGTAAACATCAAAATAGGTGGATATAGGACCACTATGTAGAAGCTCATAAACTAAACAGTCGTTGTCTCAAGTATAGACGTATCCCCCCCAGTGGGGTTCCCGCATTGTCGTTGCGGGGGGGCTCAGTAACCGTGGTCAGGGTTCCCACGGTGAAGCGAAGAGGAACCCCAAGGTGGGGCCACTCGTCAGGGCTTGTGCCTCCAAGCCGACGACGTAGCGGCCAAAAAGTAGGTTGCGGTGAGGTGCATCGCAGCTGAGGCGGGCCGCGATGTCGAATGGGAGGCATCGCGGCTGAGAGTTACAGGCTGCGGCGGAGGAGGAGTGCCGGTACTTCTGAGTAGTGCTCTTCCCTTCCGTGGCCTGGACGGGGCCGCCACCGTTTGATGGCGGACGCGGTGTGGCTGCAGGGGAAGAGAAGTGTCGGTATAGCGTTGGCCGTTCTCCTTATCCCCTGCGGCCGAAAAGTGGTAGGCGGCGGGGCCACTGCTGACCCATCGCAGGGAGACGTCAGCAGCAGGTGGTGGGTCTCGCAAGGGCCGATGCCTGCCAGGGGTGCGGGTTGTTCGAAAAAGATACCGCGGCCACTGGCACACGGGCAGCTGAGAGAACACCCAACCCACCCAGGGTTTTAGTCAGTAAAAGTCTGACACGCCCTCCTGCTCCACCCAGAGCGGGAGAAGTCATTTGATGATTTCCCACCCACAAAAAAAAAAAAAAAGTATAGACGTATAAGACAAACAGATTGCGGTTCGCGAGCTCTTATCTGAATATCAGAACAGTACCATCAAGTACACTTGACTAGATGGAATCAGGGATCGAGTCACAAACGATCATCCACTGAATACGAGAGCTGATTTTTAAATCGGTACTAAAAGAAAAGGGCTCTATAATTGGGCCATTAATTTCAGTAAGGGGTGGTACAATGCGGTAGTGTTGGGTAGAGGAGGAAATCTAAGAAGGCTTTGTTTTGCGTGAGAGCTTTTCAATTACTCGTGGCTATAACAAAACTATAACGACCTAAAATCCACTTTCTATAATAGTTCTGGCCGCTAAAGATATTTTTATGTTGGGTATCTCATTTAATATTCATGAACTGTTTAGGATAACTTAGATTCTTTTTTGTAACGTAAAATGTACAAAGATCTTTAGGTAATATATTTGAAATTGTTATTTATACTAGCCAAAAACCAAAGTTTTCATTGGTCATTATTACAATGTTAAAAACCAAAATACCCGGCTGCTGGTTTTGTTTTATTCTTTTATTTTCAACCTGTGAGTGTGTTGTATTTTCGGAATCGTCTCCTGCAGTGCATTATTTTGAGACCCCACATACACATGGTACTAATGATTACTTTCACAATTAGCTATAATATTTCCACTGCTGGGACTATTCCTTTTTGGCAGGAATACAATTACAACTACCTAGCAGTAATCATATAATTACAATTTGTGTTCCATATACATTAAGGATCAATGTGTAGTACAATTCATTATCCAACATAATATAATCTAGGTTGTGGCTTCACATTTTCATAATATTGGCGTTTGCCTGCGGATTCACCTGCGTAGATGTTGGAAAATTTCCCAACTAGGTATATGCCAAACCACCAATCCGTTCAGCCAATCCAGAACATACATCTGGATGTATGCTATCCAGATATATGTGCCGGATTGGCTGAAAGGATTTCATTGTTTAAAAAAAAAAATCAAGAAACGGACAAAAAGTCTCAGTTACTGTTTTATTATATGTATAGATTATGGAACAAAGATTGAAGACGATTAAAAGAATTCTGTAGATCTTAAATATATAACATATATTATTGGACTCGACTGAAACTGGATGCTGATATTGCAGCAATATAGAAATCCAATCTCTTCCTGGGCCTGGTTCGTTACTTCGTTCGATGAAACAAGATTTATATTTTATATGGCTACGATACGATACTTTATGCAAGTACACAAATATTTTTCGTGGTCACAATGTCTATTCTCCTAAAACATGAGCTTTATTGTTCAGATAACTTGAATATACACAGCTTTTTCCCAACTATGTTGGGGTCGGCTTTCTGTCTAACCGGATGCAGCTGAATACCAGTATTTTACATGGAACGGCTGCCTACACATCCACAACCCAGTTGCTGGGTAACACGATACCCCTTGGTAAGACTAGTTATCAGACTTTTGTTCTTGGGTAACGACAGTGAAGATCTACGAATGTCAGTCACGACCGACGGCCAATATACGTAATAATATAATAGATGGACACCCATTCACGAAACGACAGGGACACGCGTAGTTTTATCTATGATCGACCCATATAGCCACAAGCCCCTATATGTTTTTTAGAATAGGATTAGAGAGTAATTTTAGGAAAAGAATGTCAATAATTATAAACGGAGCCTATTTCATGAAAGTTTTCCTCTACAATAGTTTTTACAACGTGAGCGTTTTGGGAAATGATAATTTTATGTTTTCTTATACTTTTCAATCACTCGTAATAGTCGGCCGTCTGAAGATTAAACAAAGTTTGGTCCTGCTGGTAGTTTTGTTTGGAAATTCTTGTTAATTTAACTTTCGTGTAAATGGAAGGGGAAGCGAAAAAATAAATTAAACTGTAGGTATCATTTGATGGTTGTTAGCGGATATTTAGATAAATTTAATTTTGGGGTTCGTTTTTTCTATCACTAAATCGATTTAACTGCTAAACATTTTATGTCCTTACAACTAATCGGATTATCAGCCGGTGGAACTTCGCGGAACATTTCCGACGTTTAGCTCCCAGACTGGAGCGGGCCGGGGCTGCCTTAAAGCGGCTCCTGCCCAATCTAGGGGGGCGAAACGCCTCCTGCTGGAGGCTCTACGCGGGGGTCGTGCGGGCCATGGCCCTATATGGGGCGCCGGTGTGGGCGCCTACATTGAGGCGCCAACCAGCACGCCGGTTGAAGGCGGCCCATAGGGTCATGGCCATCTGGATGATACGGGAATACCGCACGATCTCTGGTGAGGCAGCGGGCCTCCTTGCCGGATTGCCGCCATGAGATTTGGAGGCAAAGGTCCTCGCGCACAGTTGGGAGTGGCGCGAGGAGGCCAAACGCCGGGGCTTAACTCCGCTGCCGCGGGAAATCGCGGCACGGCGGACAGAGCTCCGGCAGGATCTCATAGCGACGTGGGAAGTGCGATTGTCGCAACCCAGTGCTGGGTCAAGCGACAATCGCACAAAACGCCACGATTGCGGCGGTTTGTCCCTTCTTTGTGGAGTGGCTTGAGAGGCGGCATGGCGTCCTCACCTTCCGCCTGACACAGGTCCTCACCGGACATGGCTGTTTCGGGAGATTCCTGTTTCGAATAGGGCGGGAGGAAACGCCCGGGTGTTTCCATTGTGAAGATCGCCCAGAGGACACGGTGGAGCATACGGTGGAGGTCTGCCCGGCTTGGGCGGAGCACCGCCGTGTCCTCGTGGAGGTGATCGGCGGCGGCGATCTCTCACGTCCGACCCTGGTCCAGGCCATGGTACGGAGAGAGTGCATGGCTAGCAGTTGCCTCCTTCAGCGAAGCAGTTATGCTCGCAAAGAGGGAGGCGGCGCACGTGAGGGAGATGCAGTACATGCGCCCTCACAGCCGTGGCCTTCGCAGGAGGCGCCCTGGGCGTCGGGAATCCCAGGCTGATTCCTGGCCACCGTAGGCACGGGCTTGCGGACGGCAAGTAATGGGTAGCTCGCTGTCCGGTAAGGACCAAGCCCGGGTCGGCGGCGCGTTGTGTTCCACGCTTGCCTCAAAGAGATGTCAGCAGCAACTGATGAGGCCCGTTTTTATCCGTTTCTGTACCTATAAGTTTTGCTGAAGCCTGAAATACGTTCAGTAAGTTAATTTAAATATCATAACTGAGACTGGATCCTTATTCTATAAAATAGCATCGATCACCCGGGACATGGTCATCATATAAATGGCTATTGTATTGAGCATCTGCAGAATGCAGGTGTTTATCTCCCAAGGACTCTTGCTTTACTGTTCAACTTATGTGTCAGTCCTTCCTATCTGCCGGCTGATTTAGTGAGAACAGTTGTGGTGTCGGAGACCGGTGATATGTCGGATTTATCAAATTACCGACCGATTTCCCTAGCGACAGTTACAGCTAAAATTTTGGATAGTTTACTAGACAGTTATCTAGGTCAACAGCTAAATATTAATGACAGACAGTTTGGTTTTAGGAACGGGTTATCAACTGAGACTGCGATTATGACTCTGAAGAGCACACTGCAATATTACACTGGGAGGAAATCACCTGTTTATGCATGCTTCCTGGATTTATTCAGGGCTTTTGACCTGGTCTCATATGACATCCTATCGGAGAAATTGTCCAGGGAAGCTAACCTGCCGCCAGAAGTCATTAATATGTTTAAGTTCTGGTACGGTAGCCAATATAACAGTGTGAGGTGGGCAGGTGCTTACTCAGATGTGAATAGGTTATAGTGCGGGGTGAGGCAAAGGGGTTTGACCTCACCCAAGTTATTTAATATTTATGTGAATAACACACGGTAGATGGTGTATCTTTCAACAACATCAGTTACGCTGACGATATGGTACTTCTGAGTCCGTCGATTAATGCCCTCAGGAAGCTATTGAAGATATGTGAGTGATATGCTGAAGCTCATGGACTAAGGCATAATGGCAAGAAAAGCGAGCTGTTAGTTTTTATGACAGAAAACAAGACCTATTAATTTGTACCACCTGTCTCGATATGTGGTGCAACTCTAAACAGAGTAAAGCAGTTTAAATACCTTGGTCACTGGGTTACAGAGGATGGCACTGATAACTGTGATATGGATAGAGAGCGCAGGGCATTGACCGTACGATGCAACATGCTGGCCCGCGGATTTGCAATTCTATTCTTGCCTGAGTAACCGGCAGCAAGTTCGTCATGCTCCCGTAGATGTCACTGCTTGCGGTAGCGTTGGGGATCGGGTTACCTCTTTCCCTCAAATATGGCGAGGGGGGTAATGGCTGATCTTTGCGTTATGCTCGTGAACGGGTGCTGCTTGTGGTGACTGGTCGTCTTGCTGACCATGATTTTGTTATTGTTGCTAATAATTACCTACTTGTTTATTTATTTTACGTCGATGGTCCTAGGTTATCATTTGTAAACATAATCCAGCATTGCTTATGTAAGCTATCACGCCATTTATACCAGGAGACTTTTATTTTGGTATATGCTTTGTTTACTTTTTATTTTTTGTGCTTGAGTTAATTTTTCATTTTATTTGTTGGTATATTGGCATGGCTAGCTGACATAAATGACAATTTTTTAAGTTCTGTGTCTCGTAATGTTGATTACTTTGCCTATGTATGTATAGAATCAAGTCTATCCGACTAAACAGACAGCTGTGCTGCTGGGGAGTTTGTTCCGCCAATTCTTCTTCCCAGCTAAAGCACTAGGAAGTGGTGAAGGGTGGGCGTTTTGGGGGACTGTCTCATGTACTTTGACGTTCGAAAAGTGCTGATTCTCATCCTAATTTGAATAAATGACTTTTGATTTTGATTTTGATTTTGCAAAGTATATCAATAATGTTAAGTTAACGCCGTTTATAATATTGCCAGGCTTTTTATACCTACAGCCTTAGGTCTAGATACACGCGAAAAACCTTCAATACCTTTCGTGTGCAATACAACAATGCCTTTAGGATACTGCTGTTGCTATCACGTTTCTGTAGCGCATCAGGGATGTTCGTAGTAGCGCATACAGATGACTTTTTTGCGATCATGCGTAAAAAATCTGGTTCATTACTGCGTCGGCAGCGAGACAGCGACAACAGTCTCCTGACCATTGTTGCTAATAAAATTGAGGGCCACCTGATGGGGCACCTGTGCCAGACGATGCCGAGTGTGTCCAGACGATGGCATAATAGATATAGTGTTCCTTAAGTTGTATTGAATACAATGCAACTTGGGAAATACTGTACGTATTTATTTATTTTTGGTCCTGGTTTGTTCGTGTTTGGCGTATTTAAGTAATTAATGCAGTACTAACATAGTTTAAGTAATACGAACAAAATTATGGGTAATTTGCCTGAAATAAATATAAATAAATAAATAAATATTTCTGCCCTTGTTTCATGTTACTTACGGTCGGCACAATACGTTTTTTTCTTCTATTCTCGCCTGTCAACCGGCATACTATCATCTTTTTAGCCATTTTCATCCATCTTCTTCACGGCCCAGCAATCAATCAACGAGATGGTGAATCAGAAATGGCTCCTACTGTGATGGTGAACTTAACGATCGAATATTGGGTCGAGTCATATCATATCCGAGACTCTTTTTACATCTAGCAGTTTCGAAAACCTGTATTTTCTTCCATCCAGTTTCACCAAGCAAGTTTAAAAGTAACTGCTAAATTGTAATGTGTTTCTGTACAGACTTGACAATGAGATTCATCCTAAACATATGTTGTTTGTTGACTGATTGCCCGTAAGTTGAATGTTAGTTGGAACTCTATTTATAAGGCAAATAGAGTTTGCTATTGCATGATTAAAGACTCGAATATCGCATACGGTGATGTTTACTGAACGCTGCCAAATAGCGTTTTATTCAAACATTGACTGCGGCGAGAGCTTGTACCTCATCCCCTGAATGTTTATCCGGCACTCGGAATCGTAAATTGGTGAAAATGTTTCACGACATTTTAAAGCTGTCGAAAAAATTCAGCAAATTTTTGAGTGCAGCTTTTAGTTATAGTGATACACACACACAAACAGTGGAGTTCGAAGTTTTTCTTTGATAAACTCTTTCACAAGCGAAAAAAATTAATTTAATTTTAGATAATCAAAATTTATTAATATGCATGGATTTCGAGGTTCACGGTAGTGAACTTACTAATAAGTGCGATTTGTTGCAGTAGCAACAAATCGTGTTTTTATATCTTACCCATTCCCTTTTCTAAAGAAAAGGAGATAATCTTCTTACATTCATACAACATCTATGTCAGTCTCTACAAACAACAAATGTTACTCACACTGCTAGACACATTTGTTTTGAGGATTTGGGACCAGAATCGCACATGCGTAACTTTGATACTTACTGAAAGTTCTCTACAAAGAAGGCTTTAGTCCTCTGAGAGAAAATAATTGTTTTGTTCATCACTTTGGTATTCCATCACCTCTATCACTCATACACATACATGCACATAAAACTCCATAGATCACTAAGCAGTTAATGAAGGAAGACAGCTTGCGCATGAGAACTAATCCGCGGTTTGTGATATGATACCTCGAAAAGGATACGCCATAAAGTATCACTGAGGATCACATGAGATTTACGCATATTATGTTGGTTTCGATGTTGTAAATCATGTTATTTATGATGGTGCTAAGAAATCTAGCAATATTTATTATAAATAAATTCCTAACGTAGAAAATATACGAGGAGCATAAAACGAAACAGGCTGAAATAACAGATATACCCTGAAAATACAAACTTACATAGGTTTTTTCCCCATAAAACATCGAATGCGAACTAGAATACTAACACAAACAGAAGTCTCTCTGCAAAAAATGGTGATACACACAAAGTACACACGCAGGATGAATAAGAATGTTCACTTTACCAGCTGCCGATGAGAAATGGAAACAAATGGAGAACTTTGTGAGAGATACATGACAGGGGGCGCTGATCGATGATCGGCCTTTTCTGTAAAATGAATCAAAATAAAAAATTTCTTCGTCTAACGTAAACTGTGGTGTCCGTAGTTTTCACGTATTGTATTGACAGACATCAGCCAAGCAAAAGAGTATGCTTTTTAGTACTTACTTTCATTGTAATGGTATCTGTCATTTAGGAATAGTCGGCCAACTTAAACATTTTTAGGTCTTGGAGAATTCTGAGTAGTAGACAGAAAGTAAAATAATAACCTTTCACAGAGCTAATTGGTTTGAAGGAAAAATATACCGCTCTCCTTCCTCCATTTCTGAAAACTTCCCATCCAACAATTTTTAAAATGACTATCTTAAAATGTATAGATAACCTAAATGATCTCTACTGAGTGTTGGATTGGAGAAACCACTATATAGGACATTGTCCGAACGTTGGTCATATGTTGGACAAAACGTTCCCGTTTTTTTTTTTCAATATACGAGTTACAAACAAACCATTCCGAAACAAACATAAATTGTTTGAAATAAATTAAATTGCGTACCCTCGTCTGTATTCTGTCAGTTAGATAGTGTAAGGTACCTATAGGGAAAAGGTTACTTACTATACCCACTGGACTGCTTTGCACTTTTGAACATTGAATGGCAGCATGCAGATTTTGTTTCACCACTTTTCTCAAAACGATGAAGGAAAACTTCGATAGCATGTTCTAGAACCAAAAATTCGAAAACGTGACGTCTACCGTCTGCATTGGGCCCGCGTGGTGGATTACTGCCTACTGCTTCTTATAGAGAGGAGACCTGTGTCCCAACAGTGGGAACGTTGTAGAATCAGCCTATAACGTAACGTATGATACAGATTATAATGCACATTACAATTTATCTTCTCACGAGCTTTGTCGCATTTTTTCTAATAACGCATTTTCATTTTTACAGGTATGTGATCTCACATTATCCTACGGTTACAACGAAGCTAGAGAGCATCTGATACAAGTACCTGTCTTTTATAATTACTTTTACGTACAGACAGTAAATCTGTCATTGAAACAAAAACACGCTGCGTGAGATTATTCATCTCGCATTATTTGTGATACAGTAGAACGTCACATGTGGAAGCTATGTTGTAAACAGCTTCATGTGGATAGTGGTAATCTGTGCTCTGTGGTAGATCAGTGGTAAATGCCCCTTACAAGTAGTAGGTTGTTGGTCCAAACTCAGTTAGGCGCTTTACTTCGTGTAAATAATTTAATCACTACTGGCTCACAAAACGGTTAAGAAAAACAAAAAAAAAGGAAATCAGCATGTCGTAGAACCAAAAATTCGAATGCATTCATCTACCAACCCAAACTGGGCCCGCGTGATATATCACAGCCAACTCCCTGTTATAGAGAGAAGTCCTGTGTCCCAGCAGTGGGAATATCATAGGCTGATCATACTCTGCTCTGTAGTCTGATAGTGTATACACAGAATGCCAAACGTAATACGCTTGATTTATTGCACACACTATCATAAAGAAATACGTGGGTTGATGGTAGGTTTCATAGAAGAGGAACACAACTCCGAAATACCTTTAACTTTGATCAACAGGGCTTAAATCCGAATATCCAAGCTTAGCACCAAAAGCATTTGGTACCTACTTCGGTTTCTTCATGTGAACTCATGTTTATTGAAGAAACTTTCGTAGTTAAAATGTGGGTTTCAAGTCTATAGGTTTCATCAACAAATACTCGGAATACTAAGTATAACAGCTCTGAAATATCTTAAACTTGATTAAATAGATAAAGTTACTGTCAACGTTCAACCTCTGTGGTTACCTACCAAAAGCATTTGACAGCCTCACAACAGAACAAACCCGTTTAGCATTTTCATCTATTACCTAATTACTTGCGATCTATAGCCAAGTGGGTGGACCGACATAACGTGTACCCTCGTCATGGAAGCCACAACCGCGCTTATATGGTATAATTGACGGACAGTTCGCCGTTTTGTGATTAATAGATTGAATTCCTTGTGGAAATAAATGAGGGCGGGACTCTTCACGTTATTCATGTGATTGAAATTCAACTACATAAATTAGTTCTGTTATTAATCATGAAAAGTGGTAAAAAGTAGGTTATCAAGTTAAATTATTATAGTTTCTAAGTTACCCAAGCCATATCTTTTCTATTTTTGTTGAATTTGTTCACGTTTTTCTCATAATAGCAAAGTCGCAAGATCACGTTGAGGTGATGACTGAAAGGCTATTAACAAATGGTATAAACAATGCAGATGTGAGTGGAAACGCCAGGAGCAACGCCCTAGAAGGACATAATAATATTATAGTGACCTTATTGGTGATGTTCTTCAAAACGGTCAGGTGCGCAGTACTAGCAATCGTTGTGCGTATATGACCCCGATGTATGAACGTAAGTGAAGCGAGGATTGTAGCAGGTGGTGTTCTGTAGTGTCTGCCTACCCCCATGGGGAAAAGACGAGAGTTTATGTATGTGCCCATGTTCACGTGTAATATGCTGAAAATGTCTTTTAGGGTTTTGGAGTTCCAGGATTTGATAAAAAAATTGTATGACCACCTTAACTATTGTTTGCGTGTCTCTATCTATTCCATTCAAAGAATATTATCTTGAAGGGTAATACAATGGAAAGCACTCACGTAGCCGTGTGTAGTGGCCGTTTAGTTTATAGGAAACTTGAACCTAATATAAGTCAACAAACTTCATAAGTCAAACAGAAACTAATAAACAGCGGCTTCCTGGTAAACTGTTAATTAAAGTCAATGTTTGTACCCAGTATACGAGTAGTTTATCGGCGATAACGACTAACTTGCATGTGAGCAATTATTAGTTTTAACTTAGTAGTGGCTAGGTGAGCTAACTTCGCTGAAAGACTATTTGCGGTCTGCGAAGTTAAGCACAACATTCACAGTCCTATTTAAATGACGTAAAACCATTCGTTAGTTATTATAATGAAACTTTTATCTCATCGTTATAAAGCGTACATTAGAATGACGCCGTTAGTTTGATATAGTTTGATAAAAAATCTCTCGGAAATTACTCTAATTTATACCTACTTTAAGCACCACTATAATATATTATGTTGCCGCTCTCACAGTGTTTCAGTGTATATTTGTCCAATATCTCCCAAAACAAAAAACCATTGTGGACTACAATGTTGAATTTCTCAGAAATTATCATGTCTTTTTTTCGACTTTCGTAATGCTATAGGTACCAAAAGAGGACGAGCGCCTCTCAAGTTCCCTTGGTTTGTCCAAAATTAGGTCACTATAGCCCCAACTATAAATTAAATATTAATAAAGTTATGCAATAATCGTTATTCTGAATAAAACAATGCCATCATCAATAAGATGTTCTAATAGATATTAGAACAGTTCAAACGTAACTTCAAACAAACATTATTTCAGAAAATCTCAGATAAATTCTCCACTCAGCACAAACATAACGTCGCCATGACAGATATTAAAATGTTCAAGTCTGTAAATTGGGTTGCAACCTCTTTTATTTTGATATGGTATTCTGCAGTAGTGGCTACTTTGGTACAAAAAGTATTAGGTGCACTAAAATTTTCCTTTTTACTTATTTTTTCTTTGTTATGAAAAAAGCATTCATTTTCATTTCAAAGTTGTCTATTTCCAAGGCAAAAAAAAATCGTGATGAAAATCCTGATAAAACGGGCATTCGACGCGTACCTGAAACAGCAGATGGCGCAGTTTCTGGATTCGATTCCCAGCTCAAGCAAAGTATTATTGTATTTTTCTATCTGGAATTTCTTAGTAACCACCCGGAGCCTGAATTTGTGCCCGGTGATGGCAATATGTTAACCCCCTATTGAATGGGACTTAAACATAACTGGCGCAATTAAATGAAAGTAACAAGCCGATCGCCAAATTGTTATGTTTTGTTCTGTCTTAGTAATGCATAAGATAAGAAACTTTATATATTTTTTAAGCAATTGTTTCTCAAAAAATATATTTCCTGAAATCATTTAATAAATGTTGTTTTTTGTCATTTCTTGATTTTTGACGCATGTACACTCTAACGGACAGTCAACTTGGATATAACCAATTCTAATGCCACGATGAAATTTATAGCAATCCCACTGAACAACTAAACACCAACAACTAGTTTAACCAAGAACTCGGTTATCCTCCATTCTGCGCCACGGGATATGGCTTGTAAGAGTTTTAATGGAGCTTATCCAAACGATAAAGTATTTGAATCAGAGGCCATTCAGCTACTATCAAGTCGATCAGCAAAATTCGGCAGTGAAACTTGTCATTGCAATAGGATTTCCAATTTAATCAAATTTCTAAGCATATTGTTTTATAGTTATACAAGTAGTATTGTATTATACACGCATCTTTCTTAATTGCGTAGATAGTGCAAGCAAAGAAACAGATACCATCCATTACTTTATAGACGGTTGTTCAATAACACTCATCAATCGTGCGGCAGTGTAAAGCCTACCCTTTCAATAGATGTCGTCCGGGCAATCGATTGTTCAGCTGTCCCTACAGAATTACTGGCACTCCCATCGTAAAATAAACTTTATTCGCCACACGTAAAGCACACATTTCAATGCTGCAATATTGACTACTGGCTGACTGTTTAAAATCGTATTCACTGCATTGACGTCTTTTTTTTTGGAAAACTTTAAGGCACATTTTCATTTCTTCATGGCAGAGTTGGTTCAAAAGTAGCTTGCGATTGCTTATTTTGCTACGGAACACAAAACTTCTGTTCTCAATGCTTTTGAGTAGCTCCGAGTGTTTTTCTTAACAGTTTGCAATGCAAGCTATTAAGAGTAAACTTTTCTTTAACAACTTAGCTGATACCACCACCAGCTGACAACACTCTCGAATGTGCACAAAGAGCATCGGAATGTTTGAAGCGAAATACTGTGACGAAATTACAACGAAATGCACCGACTTAGTTTACCAACGAACTTTGTTTGAACACCTGTATAACTTCCGCATTACAAGCATTGGCCTAAATCACTAATGCTATGCTAATTGGCTGGTTTTGCAAACACTTAGGAGTGCCACCGAAATTATACAAGCTGTTAGTATTTGATCATAAACGAAATTCGCGGAAACGTATTGTGTGCAGAATCCAGATTCATAATAGGTACATTGTTATTATCAATTTTACAATCAAACACTTAGCAATCCATGTAGCAATTTAGCATTTAGCAATGGATGTACACGAAAATGAATAAAACCCACCTCATGAGGTACACATGATTTGACCTGGCTGTATTTCCCTTCACATTAATCACCTGTAGTAATGACTGATGATGTAATGCAGTGACCCGCAAAATGTATTCAGGAATCCCACGCTTCCTTACATGTGACGTGCTATGATGTAAAGTGCTCGCACGCGGCGCACGCTGAGAGCTCACTGACGGACGCTGACGCTAGTAATAGTTGATTCGATAAATTTTCAGGATGGTATTATAAAATAACACAATCTAGTTTTATGCTCTACTTTTATTATCAACAAGCTGGAACGACGCGGATTTTCGGCACAAATGTAGCAAATATACGAGATAAAGAATTTATTTCATCGTTTTATTTGGCCTAAGATATAAGATACGCGAATTGTTTCCAGGCAATAGGCCATTACTTATCAATATTTGTAGACAGTTGCGAGCCGTTATGTCTACGTGTTCTAACTGTGTTTTGAACTGTATATAGCTTATCTCAAACTATGAACGCGCAAACAGTTTAATTAAAATAACGTTCTTATCGTGTCCACCAGTATCTTCAATTTTCAAGATTTAATTATGTAATAGTTTCGGGAAAATAAAGGTTGGTTCTGCCAGCTTGGACATAATATCTAAAAATACCTTCCGTCTTTATATTTTTTGATCACATTGCTTCTTTCTTCAAGCAAACTACGGGAGAACATAAACGCGTCTATTATTTCATTTGCTTTTTAACAATACCGTCGCGAGACGTTTAAAGGAATCATGCCACCTCGACGTCTCCCCTCGTTACTTTTGACTGTTACATTTTATTTCGTCTTAGCTCTTTTTTCTTGTCAGATTTATGCCAGCTGTCGACTTTATTCTTGCATAATTTGATAATAAATATTTGCTTTGCCTTTTTTATTTTATGTGACGTTGAGCAGACTACTAGGAAATATTTTATTTGATTGCGAATCACACTAACTAATTAATAAATGTGACAGTTTGTATGTTTAAATGTTTGGATGTTTCTTACTCAATCACGCATAAATTGCTGAATGGATTTAGATGAAATTTGGCACACAGATAGTTTCTAACCTGGAATAAGATATAGGATACTTTTCATCCTTGTAGTGCGTTCCAGTGAGATAATTTTAAAAATGCAAGCGGGCGAAGCCGCTGGCCAAAGATAGTCAATATCAAATGATTAAATTAACTGCACAGATTTTGTAAAAACGGTATCTATTTTCCGGCTTCTTTTCTAATTTCTTTATCGTACCCATACCTACATGTCTGTGATAAACGTGCCATGAAACTCTTGCAACTTTCTTTGTCAAGGAAATAAAACGAACTGAAACGTCAAAGGGAACTGGCAACTTCAAATCCTTCAAGCGAGAGGATCCTTGATTAGACTAATTCATTTAAAAATTAAATTCGTTTCCGTTCGGGATTGAATTTTTCTACAAAAAGAGCAATGAATACTTAATTCACCGAAATGACGGTAAGCTGAAACTCGTTTAGAAATCATAAAGTGCTGTGTTAACTCCGCCTACATGCCGCGGGGATTTAAAACATTACGGATTGAAAAAAAAAAACACGTTTCTATAGCTGGAGTACGATAGTAGGCATAGCATGCTCGCTTATTACAGCCCCTTCCTCTTCCTCTCTAGGGAATATAAACGTTAAATTATAAACGGAAAACCTAAATACACACAGATTTTGAACTTTTTAAACAATAAGTAATGGGTTCGGTACTATTTAAATTTGAGTTCACCTACAGTATGGTTCATGTGCATGCAGATTTGATACTCCATTGAAACATTTATAGTAATAATGTAATGTATAGTAGGGTGCTCCCTTTCTTCTCCTAAAATTGTTTGTCCGAAAATCATTATCCATAAAACGTTTGCCATAAACTTCAGTAACCATAATGTTCGAAAATTCTAAATTTTGTTTTAAGTAATTGTCTTTACTTCTAAAACTATTCTGTCATAATAACGAATATTATAATAATTTAATCTCCTAATTTTGCATGAAATAAAGTCATATGTTCTAAGTATTGTATTATATAATGTGTATTATTCCGAATGGTCATTTATAATAAAATTAATAGTCCAAAAACATTTGCTAAAAATTAGGTTTTTAGTAACAGAAACGAATCGCTGTAAATCCGAGTCCCCGTAGTCTTGTCTGCCCTACCCCTAGAGTGTAATTTAGAATCGCGTAGGCGCGGAGAAATGAGGCGGCTCGCGAGTTGAAGAACAGATGGTTGTAACACTCACCGCCGCGGCTGAGGCTGGCCGGCGAAACTGGCCAACAAGAGGAAGCCGCGGTGGTGAGCGTTAAACCATCTGCGACGATAAATTCGCGTGGGATTGCCGGAACCCGCGTCGGAGCCGTGACAGAAACTATGCCCTGCATGTTGAATGCTTGTTACGTGATGTATGTTTGGATGCTGCATGCTTGCTTGTATGCTACATGTTGCATGTTCGCTTTCATGCATGGTATATGCTTGTTTGCATGCTTCGTACAGGGAACTACACAACAATCAATCAAACAGGGAACTATCTCAAAACAAGTCTGTAGAAAAAAAAATATTGCCCGTGTGTCATATACCTTACTCGTATCTATTTATCGGCTGAGAGAAGTTCATAACAAAAGCTTTGTAATGCAAATTTGTTTTAAAAACATTGGTAGGATAAACAAACGTTAAATAATTTGAATTTAGGACTTCTAAGATTTATTGAAAACGGTTTTATTTCTTTTGTATATTATTGATTGTAATATTTATGCCAAACAAAATTATTGTATTTAGATATTTAAATTTTATGTCATGTTATAGTGACATAAAGTTCGGGCAAGTTATCGTTCGGATAAATGATGTTTGCAACAAAAGACATTATGGCACTTAAGATTATGGATTAACAAATTAGGGAACACATTAGAGAAACGTAAAGTAATTGTCTACTGAAATACTTACTTACGGTATATTAAGAATAATGCTCCCTTTCACCGGTTTCATAAAGTTCATAATTCATTTGTTGGGCTCGATATAACCTTTTATAGCAAGCTTCTCTCTTCTTTGCTTACATTTTAATGCATTTAAAATTAAAGTAAAATCAAATATTTTTCTAAGGCATACTATTCTATCAACGACTACTTAAACGATAAGAATTGTAGGTCGCTATGATTAACCCAAGACAACGTTTGTGTTCTTTCACCAAAATAAGCTTAACTACTGACAGGTTATATGAGTTACTTCATATCATTGTTTATTTTATTTGACTGTATAAACCATATTTTTTTGTATTTTTTAGGAACGAAATTTTCATTTATTGTTGAATGTTGATTACTTACCTATTATTGTATAGAATCAAGTTCTTCCAACTTAACAGACAGTTGGGCTGCTGGGGAGTTTGTTGCGCCACTTCTTCTTCCCAGCTAAAGCACTAGGAAGTGGTGAAAGGCGGGCGTTTTGGGGGACTTTCTTATGTAATTTTGACGTTCAAAAAGTGCTGACTCTCAGCCTAGTTTGAATAAATAACTTTTGATTTTGATGTCATCAAAAAGTTTTTTCCCACCTACAGGTAGATAAAACATTTTGATGATAACTTTTTACATTAACAATAACGTATTATACCTACACTTACACCCGCACAAAACGTGATCAAAATTGATCGACGTAAAACTATGGGTAAGTCATTGCACTGTAACTCTTACCTCATTATCATAAAAGAGTTTGATAAAACTCTCGGCAATCATTATAATTTATAACTTACCTCACCAAGATTTAAGTTACATTGCAATAACTCACTAATGGTTTTACGTAGATCGTGAATGTCCTACTTTACCGAACATTCTTGGCATCGAGAACAAATCACATTTCTCACCAAACATCTAAGTTCACCTACGACACAACTTCTCGAACATTATACGTCAATCATGGACACACTTGAGGCGCGATAAACAGTCAATCAGAAGGTATAAAATGCTCATACATACTAATAGCTTGTGTTCAGTGAAACACGCATTTTTTCAATAAAGCAACGACTGTCTTTACTACGTACTCAGTGTGAATTAAGCCAGTGAAACTGATCGCGATCGGCACATCTATGTAAACCGCGTTCAAGGGCTGTCACTATCACTATTGTTATGAAATATTGATACTGACAGCTCTTGGTATTATTATCTCTCTCTTGATAGCTCTTGATATTGACTCTTGAACGTAGTTTAGATGGGCTGAACGCTATCAGTTTCATTGGTAAAATAGTCCTCAGCCTGCTGAAGGCACTCTCTTTGATGAGTTGGATTAAAATAAACGCCTGTTTGTATCTTTTGACATCATTATTCGGGATTACGAGAATAATAAACAAACATATTTCATACTTTGTACTTATTTTGTGTAACTTATCACGCAGTATTGTTGTGCAAAATCGTTTGCAATATTATCATTAATATTAGGTTATACATTTTGACGTCAGATACAATTCATACGACTGTACAAAATATACAGTTTTGTGGTCATCGTCGTATATATTTTGAATGCTAATTAACCTCATTAGACCTAATTGACACTCTTATTTGACCAAAAAGTAAATAGTCATTCTGTCTATTCTATGTAATGTTATTTTCTATTATATTTCACTACACGTTTTACATTCTGAATTGACAATATAAATACGAGAAATTTAACAATGCCGAAATAACAAAACAATCGTTATTGATATCCTATTCTATTATAGGAAAACACAAAATCTTGTTCAGACTTATGAAAACTGTAATAACTGACCATTCTCTCGATTCAGTCTCAAGACTAGTTCTCATTGCGCGAGCCAAGATAAATGATCGTACTGCGTACGACTCCGTTAAATCAAGTTTAAAATTGCTCCATTTATACTAACTTTAAGTTTAAATAAAATAATTGTAGTTTTGATAAGAAGTGTTTTTTTTAGAACTGCTGTTACTATGTTACTGCTTCGTGAACATAAAAAGAATATCAGTTTGGGGATAAAATTGTGGTGATTAACAATAACATTCTTGTTTCAGGTAATGTGGCTACTATTGGACATCATTCCTACCATAACACGCTCCTAGTGGTACCCGTAAGTAAACAGATAACACGGTTTGAAATGGCAGTAAGTAAAGAGAAGCTATCTAAGTCATCATTTTCCTGCCCTTATACCAATTTATTTGAGGTCGACTTCCAAAAAAAGATAGGTAAACATAATAGTCTTTATTATGTACACCACATGAATCACAGAAATACAAGTAGGAATTTTACATAGGGCAACACAATGCGGTCTTATCGCTAAAAGCGATCCTTTATAGACCGCTATACTTCTTTATTCGTCAACATCTCGCCTGTCGCCCCCTTTCTAGCCATTCCATTTTTCACACAGTCCATCTATAGTTTCTTTGATCTTCCCCGAGGTTTAAAACCATCCACATTCATACTCAAAAACTTTCCTCACTACGATGCTGGCTATTCATCGAACAATTATTGTATCTCAACCTTCTCAATGCAACATCATACAACAGAATTTAGGCTCACAGACGTGCTCCACATGCGTCCTAATAAAAACATAGCGCATTTGTCCTACTTATCATAAAACAAACATAAAAAGCCATCATTGCTTCACATCTGTAATACCTCGCTATGCATAATTTTGCTCCCTTCAGATACATAACTTGTTTTTAGGAAGACATAACTTACAGACACGACTCACCGCTTCCTCGCCTGTAGCATTCACTTACTGAAGACGTTACTTTGTTGTCTCGTTTATTTATACATTTTATGGACGTTTCTGCCCAAATGATTATAAAGGCTGAGTAAATAAATCGTAGGCAACACGCACGAGTGCCACACTTCAGTGGCACTTAGATGGTTTAGTTTACTATTACAGCAGCTGCTTGACTGTTCTGACTTTCATATCGTATTTGTCTACTATATTATAATGGAAATATCTAGAAATATTTACGACGAACTTCACGTAATATCAAGCAATAATATCAAGCTGATACTCATTAAGTGACTTGCGTTTCCATGAATTTCTCTCACGTGTCTACCCGTTAAGTCCAACTTGTTACAATTATACTTTATTACGAACTCATGACGATAAAAGTTAAAAATATATCATCAAGCATTTTCATGGATGTTAAAACAAAAATAGTTTTTCACGTGCTATTTTCTGCTCGTGAAAATCCTACTTAAAAATCGCTTACAAGTGGAATTAGTTCCCCGGGATGAAACGTTTTGTAGCAAATGGGTTTTTAAAACGTTTCAACCCAGTAGATGAAATATTTTTACTCTTTGGCAAATTTCGGTGACTCTAATTATATTTTTTAAGAAACTCGATCGTCAAAATAAGAATATTCTGAAGATCGAGGAGGGCCAAGTATTGTTTTTTTGTTTGAACTTTATCAGAAAATAAAGATATCAGTAATACAGACTTTCAAAATTAGGTTATTTACATAAAAAATATTTTATTTGATCTGATATTAAAATACTTACTAAAAATTAAGGTAATTTATTGTTATAAACATTTATAAGTAGTTTAGTACAGAAATAAACTTACACTCAAAGAATCCCTTTCTAAACCAAAACAAAACAAAAAGAACATGCTGTATTCCTAAAACCAGGAAGGTATTAGCGAGCTTATAGAATGTTTTGTTTAAAGCAAACTTGTTGTTGCATAATGCATGAGCTTATCGAGGATTCTCAAACGAACGGTGCTCTGGGAGTTATCAAACGACACAGCACTCGACCGGGCGACGAGTGGAAGGAAATGTAAGCATATTTTTTTAAAGCTGTTTGTGTTAAAATGTTATTTTTCTTTTTCAATATTTATTCGAATAAATCATATTTTATAAAAATGTTTTACTAACAACTTTAACATAAATTTGGTTGTCGAAATATTGAGTTGCCGTTGTTACGATAAGTCTGTGCTACGATAGCGTAGCTGCGTAGTACCTAGCGTCGTCGTAGACCCACTACCGGCCGTAGCGAAGGTACAAATTATAAAATGAAAGTACTAGTTCAAACTACACACTAAGACAGAGCTCGTGAGCCTATTAAGTCGTCAGTTCACCCCGTCAGGTCGTTACGTAATGTTTCAAATGCTTACATTTTAATTATGTACATAGTACTGTGTGTACTCCTCTGAGGGAACCCACTGTTATTAAATATGTTCCACCGTTCTATTAGGATCATGTAGATATATTATTAAGGATGTTAAGAGCATTATAGCCACTGAGTCCTACCTCCATAGCCTGCCTGACTTTGTTGCGAAGATGACTATGCCTATGTATGCGGCCTCCTACAAACACTCTAATTTTCGTCCTTTTGCACTGACCTCAAGTGCATTTATACAAACTATACTTACATAGCACAAAGTTAGAAACATGTGCTTGTAAAGCCTTTTGCGAGGCGAATGTCGTATCTTTGATCCGGCCGCCTCAAGCGACTCAGGAGCCGTTCACTTTCGCCCTGATATGCGGCACAAACAATACCTGAAGGGACACAAGACACAAACTTAAAAAAATGTGTCGTTTAACCTTAAGTTAAAATAAAACATTAATATCTTTTTTTTTTAAAAAAACGTAAGAATCGGGCATTCTTAGGAAATGTTAAATATCCACACTAAAACTTTTAAACATTCTTACATTTAACCGCAATTAGTTTATTATTAGCTTACATAGTGAGAAAATAACTAGTTTATAATATCTTGAACATTATATTTGTACAAAAGGGTCTCTCGAGTGTTCCACACTGCGGTATATGTAGTTGCTACATCATTATTCTGTCATAGTACAATTTATTACAAGCGACTATTACAAACAAGACACTGCAGGTAATTTCACAACAGTATGATTATAATATGTAGAAACAATAGGTTGTAAAGTGTGGTTGGTAAGTTATTTAACCTTTATCTATTTAATGTTCATAAAGTATCCTGCCATAAACAAAAATATGCCTATGTAATATGATAATAATTATTTGTCATAGTTAGATGCTAGCTGAAAAGCGAATATTATCATTATTTAGTCGCACATAGTCCCTAAGTCTGTGCTTGAAGCACAGACTTAGGGACTATGTGCGATGAGCTAACGAATAGATACAACAGTAGTACAAAATTATATTTTCTACAAACATATTGAGACAACAATTCTAAGTCATATTTTTTCCTACGCACATTGCTCGTAGCATTTTTCAACGTTTAAACAAACATAGCCTCATCCATGAACCAACACCTCCTTTGGCTTTTTGTGGCTGAAAACTAAAAAAAATCTGAAAACATACCAAGGTAGTGACAATGACAATATTTTTGACAGATCGCTTCCATAACAACTGCGACACTACATCTTTTTCCGGAACGTATGTCACTTTATTTCCAATAGTGCAGGTAAGTTTCACAATGGTTTCATCATAGTCGGCTTAAATTGTTGACGTGCCCTTAATTATTCCTTTGGATGAGAGTAATTAATATGCATAAATAGCAACCCCTTCGAGTATCTACGCACTCTGGTAAGGAAACAAACCAGGGATCATCATCACAAAATATGGTTGCCTACCTGCACTCACTTAGGTAGTGAGTGCAGGCAAGCTATGGAAGCACTTCCTGATTTCGATGCCCGCCTCACGAAATAGGTTCTCCGTTAAACTAAACCACAGTTGCGTACAGTTAAAGCAGCCGTAACTGGCCATTGGTCATTTAACAAACATCTCTTTGTCATAGGAGTAATAGACAGTCCACTGTCCAGGGCCTGCATGGAGGACGACGAGACAGCGGCTAATGTGCTGTTAAACTGCCCGGTGGTCGCTAATTACAGGGCAAAATACTTCAGTAACCCAGGTACCATACGTGAGATTGTCAGAAACACCAAGGCGTGGCTGGCCTTTCTCGAGGAGCTGGGGTGGATCAAATAACTGATTCTCCCACCCGTACGCAAAATACGCGCTTTAACATGGAGTTGCAGACAACAGCCCGTTTTACCTATCACCTATATGAAGAGCAACACAGTCAACATAAAAAAAAACTTCAATCGTGATTCAACCTCTCGTTCTGTAACAAACTCTTCTGCAATATTATCTAGAATCAAGTTTGTATACGGCAGCAATCTCATTCGACTGCAAACTTCTGATTTCTTGACTTTTGAAATCAGAAGTTTTGATATTCAAAACACTCAAAGTCCTGAATAAAACAATCGCAATGCCCATGATTACACTTCCGATACTGAAGTTTATCCAGCGTCCGCGCGTCTCTGAGAACAACATGCATTATTCAACGTGTGCCACACCTGCCATTTGTAGCCTCTTATAGCTCATCTGAACCCACTTAAACCTTGACTACAAAGTAGAAACGCGTTACGTAGCTTATCCCACCTTCTTGCACGCTATGTACTTGTGCAGTTCCTTTTGAGTTTGAATCGGATTTGAATGTGTTACAGGAAAAGTTTTATTACTTGGTTCGACTCCACGTAGGACTAAAGAAAAATAGAAAGTAAGTTAAAGAAAAATCACATTTCAGGTTAGCCACAATGCTCATTTTGGCATAGCTACCGCATTTCAAAAGCGCGAGCCACGCGTTGTCTTCAAGCCCCCAGCATACGGCGGGCTGACAGCTAAATCGTAAACCCGACTAAGTAGACATGCTCTATCAAACATATGTGCTGATAGATCTGAAATAACTGAGTTTACAGAAAATCGGGCAAACGAATCGGACATCTCTAGATATCTGTACTTGAAACTATAATTAAGGCATGCCACTAACAATAGTTCAATAGCAAATCTTGCTCATCCGTGATTAATTTCTAGAAATCTGAGTCATAAGAAACATCTTACTGTTATAGCTAAGATAGCTAGACCTTCATGTCGACCAACCATACCCATAAGTTTTGCCCCCAATTTCCCGTCGCGTCAACGTCATTGCTAAAAAAACTAAATCCTATTGCACTTTACTTGAACTTTCTGGTTCGATCGTCGATATAAGGAGATGTATTTGGCACTCGTCCAACTTGTGACATAAATATAACTTGCACACAAGCACTGGCTTTTCTTCGCGCATATAAATAACTAGGATACTGACAGTAATATTCTTACAGTACAGTCCGCAGCTTGTGTTTAAATTGTAAAATGCTTTTTACGCTAAAATGGTCGAAAGCTAACGTTGAGAGTAGGTGCGTTAATATTTAATGTTGTACTACTTAAATACTAGAAAGAGAGCAGGAAGTTTCAATATCAATGTTGAACTAGTAGATAGCAAGCCGGAAAAGTTTGCTCAGTCGCACTTCCTGCTTTACTTTTCCTGAACAAATATCAAAGAGGGGTGTACAATCAAATAAATGTCTTTACGTTCTCTAGTACTTCCACCCTAAAGCAGTCAAATAAAATTTTGTTTTATTTTTCGGAAGTGATTGCGATAATTGGTGCGGCTGTCCCTAAATTTTTAAATAAACGTGATTAATTAATTCAACATTCAGTAAGTGTTCTTACAATATCAATCCCAATACTAAGCACCTATACTGTTACCGTTTCGTGTGGTGTCGGACGTAAAAGAATAGCACCATCCCATTTGATCACCATACTGTGATCGCCAACCCGCCTGCCAAGCATGGCGATTATGGCAAATCCCCCCCTTTTGGTGGAGGCTTATGTCCAGCAGTGGACGTCTTTCGGCTGAAATGATGATGATGATGATACTGTTAGCTGGGACGGCACTCTTAATGCGTAAAATACTTTCAAACACAATCTGGATAATTTTGAAGGATATTGCTTCCTATGTTAGAAAATTTCATCTGCTCAACAACTGTTGAACTGTCAAAATTAAAGGCACCGCCAGTGTTAGTGCGTTACGCATTTACTTCACTGGTTGGTATTTCTAAATGTCTCCATTGATCGTCCTCCAAGATAAGATACCTGGAGCCTCGGTAATCAACAGATGGTGAGTAAATGGAAATTCCTTTCCCGCGAAATCTCTGAATGAATCCAATAAGTTGGGTCACCTTACTTAATTAAATACCCTCAAAACTCTTCTCTGTAATTACCTTGCCTGGTAACATTTTCGTCTACCTAATCCGAAAACAAGTCACGGTTCTTAGATATTTATACACACGTTTTTACTCTACAACAATCCGCCCTCATGATAGCGTTTGCAGAGCTTGTCTGTAATTACTATTGAGGGGATGGAATCTGTTCCCAGGTAATTGTCTGTCCCATCTAAGGTCATTAGGACCTCACAGTTTGCAGGGCTATTATACAGCCGACATTGCATATTGTTAGGCATTCACCTGTTATAAACATAACATAACCACGTGTATTATTATGGCATAATATTTACGTGTGTTGTATATGTTAAAGAAATATAATTTGTCTGATAAATAAGAAATCTAAAGAACCTGGGTATTTTGTTTTAAAATACCTACCTGCTCTCTAATACACAATATAAAAGAAAATTCAATCAGCTTTTATGGCATTCTAACCAAGCTTTTGCTCTATCTTACAGGAAGGAAAAACCTAATTCTTGTTCAGAAAGAGAAAGTGTAATTCTAGAAACGTGTTAGAGCATGCTACAAGCAGCCTCTTAATAAAATTTACATTTATTTCCCGGCTGATATAAAATGCCTTTGCTGTTGAAAGGTAGCGTAAGATATGTTTTGTGAAAGCTTTAAATAATCAGTACTGGCAACTAAGAAGCAAATGGGATTTACTATTTGCGGAGAATACTTTAGACTTTTACTGGTGAAAAGTGGTCTGTGGTAATGTGGTTCGCTTTAAAGCGAGCCGCTCATCTATTTGAGCTGTAAAGGAAAAAGATTTAAACATCAGCATCAGAGACCTCGGACATAGTTACGTAATATAAGGTATTGTGCCTATACATTTTCATATGGCAATTTAGACCATCATGGCCACTATTTATCTCGGTACAATTAATATAATGAGACCCCATTACATTAATTGTACCGAGATAAAGAAAGAGGGTTCAAAATCAATTGCTACACAATACATAGAGGAGCTTCAGAGAAATACTTTTAATAAACTTGTTACTTTTATTGAAGCTTTTCCATAAACGAATAATGAGTGAACGACACTCAAAGGTGACAACCAATACGGGCTTGTAAAATTGAGTGGCAACTACATAGAAATATACATTACATATTATATTTGACATTACGAATGTTTTATTTTTGCTGAACCAAGTGTTAGTTACTTACGTCAATATATATTAAATGTTTTTTCTTTCTTTTAGGAAATCAAATTTTATTAATATTTCAAATAGATTGCAAACTGCAGTTTTGTATAATTTAGAAGCATTTTATTTACATTTTGTAAATGTGAGTACCATGCATCCGTTTATTGTGTTGTTATGATGTACGTCGACTTGAAAAAGCATGGCAGTTGAGAGTATGTCATGCTCACATAAATGTCTCACTGATGGTGGCGCGTGTGTTGGATCATTCGGTTCCCTACAACATGGTTGAGCTGGATGGTGCTGATCCACGCGTCAAGTTCGTGAACGGGCGCTGTCGGTTGAGACTGGTCATCTCCTAACTTCCAGGGCTTAATTTATCTTGTATTTAGAATTGCTTATAATTATTTTTTTACATTGTTCTCACATACAGAAGCAACAAGAATAATGTTCCCAAGATTTTGTAATATTTCAACTTGATTTTAAAAGAGTGTCCGTGGAGTTTCTTACCCGTTCTTCTCCATAGAGATTTACGTTTTGGAATAGGTAACTAGCTTCAACTTTCCAACTGATCGACTTTTTGACAATTCAAAAGTGCCTGTAAATGGTTTAATTGAAATAAATGCTTTGAGTTTGAGTTTGAGTATATTTAAATATACAAGCTCTATTCCAAAGCGCTGTACAATAAAACTCCGCGACACACATATTCTTAGAATGAAATTTTGATAATTTACACAACACTTTTCTGAAAGAATATGAAGGAATGTTCAGGCAGTATTGCATCTCTAAGGGAACATTGCTGTAGGTATATTTTTATTCATTTTTCTTAACAGAACACGTAAAAGTCAACAAAAAAAAATATGCCTAGCTTTTAAATATTTTGGGTTTGGTTTCCAGTCTAACCGACTGTTTATCTGACTTCCACAACCCAGTTACTGAGAAATACAATATCTCGTGGTAAGTCTAGTTGTCAGCCTTTTGTGCTTCTGACTCCCGTAACGACTGTTAAAGATCTACGAATGACAACCGGGAAAAGTGCTTTCTGAGATACGGAGGGGCCTATGGGAGGGGGACATGATTGTAATGGATGATCACCCATACACGAACAGACCGCGGCTAGCGTAGCTTAACCTTTCGTTGACTTGTGAGGCTGTTATTATTTGGCCACGAGCCCTTATGTAATTTTATCAAAAGATGACCAAAGAAAACATATAGCAAAGCCACTAATCCCTCAAAATAAAACAATGAGTAACTGCCAACTCAAGTGCACTACTTTTCCGAAAATGGACGAAAAGATAAATAAAGTAAAATTGTCACCACATCTGCCAATAAACCCAAAGGTCGAGTCAGTGATTCCCGTGCAAACTCTCGTAATATTTGAAGATTCTTTTGGTTACCCGATAAAGTGCCTTCAAGATTTCTTTAACAACATTATTATTCCTATGGCCCTTTAAGGGTCTGAGTTTCGCAATGTCACTGCACCCTTTTCAAAAAACGGTACATTACCTACCTACCGTTAAGATAGGTATAGGTACAATCAAATATATTTTATTGACATCCTGGCCTCATTTCATTAAAAAACATGTGCATTGCATTTAAAAAGACGAATTACATCAACAAAATCTAATGGCGTTTTAATGTATTTGAGAGCTAGTAGTTAGTGTTTCATAGTGAAATGTGAAAAGGTTGTATCTTAAAACTTTTTTACTAATAAAATATTGTTGCTTAGCAATGTAGGCACGTATTTTACACTTTATAGATTGCATTTTCCAATTAGTATTGGTTGAAAGAAAAATTGATTTTATTAATTTCCGTGTACAAACAACTTTTGTCACTGGCATTGTTATGTTTGTAACTACCTACTAACTAGAATCAAACACAACACCCAATTGAAAATCTGCAACCTGCTTAGACGCATCGCTTCGATCTGAAAGCACTCTCGTGTTCGGCTTAAGGATCGCTTCTGTATATTATTTAGGTACCTATCTATGTGGCTACAGTTTGCTGACTCATCGTCTAGATGGTATTCCACAGAATACCACACAATAATCTGTGTGTGCAGCTGTTGTGTGTGTAATGTGAATACTGTAGCAAGATCTTAAAATACACAAATGTTTGAAGAACGTGCTACTGATAGTCCTTTGTTTCACCATGCAATACGATATTTTTAAGATTCATGTAATATTCAAACCAGCGCTGTAGACTGCCGCACCGCGGCAGTTATTGGAACTCTCCCGGAAGCAAGCACTTTAGAGAAGGAAATAATCTGGAACAACCGGTGTAAATAAAATAGTTTTATTATCCTCCCCAGAGTTATTTCATTATCTTTCCAAAAGTTACTGCTTACATAATAAAGTTTGTTTTTTAGGTGGGAAATCATCAAATAACTTCTCCCGCTCTGGGTTGAGCAGGTGTCAGACTTTTACTGACTAAAACCCACCCGTGTTCCCTCAGTTGCCTGTGTGCCAGGGGCCGCGATATCTCTTTCGAACAACCCGCACCACTGGCAGGCGTCGGCTCTTGCAGGCCCCATCAGGTGGTGCTAACATCTTTTTGAGGCGCGCGTGGAACACAACGCGCTATCGACCCGGGCTTGGTCCATACCGGACAGCGAGCTACCCATTACTCGCCGTCCGTAAGCCCGCGCCTACGGTGGCTTGGAATCAGTTTGGGATTCCCGACGCCCAGGGCATCTCCTGCGGCGACTAAGGCCGTGAGGGCGCATATACTGCCTCTCCCTCACGTGAGCCGCCTCACTCTTCGCGAGCATTACTGCTTCGCAGAAGGAGGTAACGGCTACCCATGCACTCTCACTCCGTACCATGGCCTGGACAAAGGCCGGACGCGAGAGATCGCCGCCACCGATCGCCTCCACGAGGACATGATGGTGTACACAATAAGGTAAGATTATAAAAGTTACTGCGTTTGTGCTTACGAAAACCTGGCCGAGTATTTAGTACAAGCAAAAGTTACTCAAAGCTGTGAGCTTAGTACCTAGTTACTCTGACCTTTCTTTTATGGCGACCTTTTGTCCTGAATTCGTGTGTAACAAAGCAAATACAGCTGAAAATTATAAAACCCTCGGGAATAAAAGAAAAACAATCTTGTAAAAGTACCAGCTTTTTCGTATACAGCAAAATGCGAAGAAATATTTTAAAAAAGAGCAGTAGGAACTCCATTTCATAACGTCCAGCACTTAAATCCCCTCACACCTTGTGCCGTCACCGCGACGTAGGTACTTGTTGCGACGAGCCGCCGGTATGCTCCCGGGCCGCAATATGCCTGCAGATTTATACCAGGACTTGTGGCATTCCGTTTCAACTGCATCAAAGTATGGGTCAAATAGGTTTTTCGCTTTGACTGGGCCCGCTCAGTATTGTGAGTTGTAATATGTACCTACGTAAAGTTAATCTGCCGAAGAATACGGCCAAAAAGGTTTTGTCACTATGTATCCTTTTTGTACATATTAAATCTCTTCAACCAATACATACTCGACTGTATTGAATCATATGTCGGGAATATATTTTCTTATGATAAAATAAACGGGTTCACCCCTGGGCAATTAGTCTGGCCAACCGTCCGAATACTTAAAGCCTCGTAATGTTTGCCCACACCACACAACTCACTGAATATTGTACCTATGCGCTGAGAGCTCAGCGAATTATTTCTTATTTTCTAACCTCAGGGGAATGTGTACTTATGTGCCCATTGGAATAATTATACCTACTAATGTGCCTGTAAACAGAACCACTTTGTAAAAAGGTAGTTTCATGCCGACTGGATTTTCAGCTACAAGGTTAGTCAGCATTAAATATTAACAAGTTCTGTACGTTTCTCCGTGGCGATAATCTAGTTTAAATGTATGGCCGTAAATACCTACTGAACTTAAGGAAACATTTTCTAGACTAATGAATGGGCCATTCTTATTGATAGCTTGAAACTCGGCTGACGAGAGAAGTTCTGCGTAAAAGTTGAATAATTTCGTTATGTTCTTTCTATCAGCAGATAGAATTAACTCGGACGCGGATCGTGACTGTTGTGTATAATGTAGAATGAATGCAGCTTTCAATAACTTCGTCGGACTTCACTGAAGTTGCTGTCGAGTTAACGTTTGTATAACAAGTGTGTACAGGACTTTAATTGGACGAGAAACTAGGCAAAACTCTTCGCATGTCTTAAAAACTGGCTAAAATTTTCGATTGTTCAAATTATCTATCATTTGTTTTTGGAGTCTTGGTCCCCACCAAGGCTCATTCTGGCAAAGATAATTAGCTATTAACGCTTTGTTTAGTTATGATAACAAGTTTTTAAAATGACGCCAGGAAATAGAATTTTTACATAAAGAAAATACGATATACACAAAGGAGGCGTCTAATGATCAGGTATACATAAACATTATCTTTGGTCAATAATTCAGAATTTGCATTGATGAAGAAATCTGAGAAATGTGTTTTTCGCATGGTTATGGTGTCTGCACATTTTCGAACGACACGCCTGAAACTTAGAAAAACTAGGAGTAATATATAACCAGCACGCTAGGTGACATCAAAACTTGAGAGGCTCCTGACAGAACAGCCAATGTACTTTACCATACACTAACTTGACGAGTCGACGTCGACGATTTGTACTTGTAGAGATTTCCTTTAAATTAAATTTGTTGCAAAGCATGTAATTTTGAAGTTTATTTACAGTTCTCACCTTAGTATTCAGTGTGTAATAGTTAACCTATATCCATGTTACTTACTGTTCTTTAATAATTTAGTTTTCTTCTAGTCTCATTCTCCATTCAAATAATAATAATAACAAAATTAGATATATCACTATACTACTGGTGCATGGTGGAAAATGCATCAGTCATCGGTAACGGTTATCTTACTCATTGTTGAGCCCAAATTGTAGTCGGAAGTTTTATGAAACATCATAGCAGAGCAGAAGGTACCTACGTGAAAGTCTGACACTAATTAGCGCGCACTGGAAATAAAAATGTTGGTGAGCAATAGATTGTTAAGGTCTCTATAGTTGCATTTAAACGATGGATTTTGCGTTCAAAAGTGGATATTATCGTACTTGCATCTAGGTGTGCGAACTGTCAGTTATCTGACCAACTTGAATGAAAATATCTATAAGCGGAGATCCTGTTATAGATATTTTCATTCAAGTTGGTTACTTACTTATTCCTCATTATTTTGGGTACAGTTTTTTTAACGGATAATTGTGCAATTTTTACGACCAATTTGATTAGTTTTCATGATATTCGTTCCAGATTTATAAAAAAATATCCGCATATCAATTTCCCCAGTTTGTCCCATTCCTCGTGCTAACGAGTCTGGTAAACTTTAGCAAATACGGAACATTTTCATATGCTTTTTCTGCCTAGTCATTTCATTTAAGCCCATCCAAATGGTATAGTATTTCCATGTTTGTTTTTTGACGGTGGAAAATCATCAAATAACGATTTGGGTGTAGCAAGAGGGCATATCAGACTTTTACTGACTAAAACCTACCCGTGTTCCCTCAGTTGCCTGTGTGCCAGGGGCCGCGGTATCTCTTTCGAACAACCCGCACCCTTGACAGGTATCGGTCTTTGCGGACCCCATCAGTTGATGCTGATATCTCTTTGAGGCGCAGCGGACCCCATCAGTTGATGCTGATATCTCTTTGAGGCGCACGTGGAATACAACGCGCCGTCGACCCGGGCTTGGTCGTTACCGGACAGCGAGCTACCCTTTACTCACCGTCCCCAAGCACGCGCCTACGGTGGCCGGGAATCAGCCTGGGATTCCCGATGCCCAGGGCGTCTCCTGCGAAGGCTACGGCCGTGAGGGCGCATGTACTGCCTCTCCCTCACGTGCGCTGCCTCCCTCTTTGCGAGCATCACTGCTTCGCTGAAGGAAGCGACTGCTAGCCATGCACTCTTGCTCCGTACCATGGCCTGGACTTGATTATTCGCCATCCGCAAGCCCGCGCGTATGGTGGCTGGGAATCAGCCTGGGGTTTCCGACGTCCAGGGCGTCTCCTGCGGCAACCAGGGCCGTGAGGGCGCATATACTGCGTCTCCCTCACTTGCGCCGCCTCCCTCTTCGCGAGCATTAGTGCTTCGCAAAAGGAAGTGACTACCCAAGCACTCTCGCTCCGAACCATAGCCTAAACCAGGGCCGGACACGAGAGATCGCCGACGCCGATCGCCTCCACAAAAAAAGTTTCCATGGTTGAGGCTTAAATGCAATTTAATTTTTGAGGGTAGGTAAGTGCCTCGATATTACTAACACTATCCAAGTATGTTGTACTTGATACGTATAGGCTCTTAAATAAGTTACCTTTTCTATTTGAATAAAAATTAAAATTGTTTTGAAATAACAAAGTGCTTTATCTGTGGATTATTTAGACTGCACAGCGTCTGTCGGGTCAGCTAGTTGTCCATATAAATAATTATAATTTAACACATTGTTTTGATCCGTATGAGTACCTTCCGTTAGGAATAGCAGATAATATAATTCTGTTATATTAAACCTTATAAGATGAAATATTTATGTGAGAACATTGTTACATAAGGCAATATTAAAGTATTACCACCTATTCAAATAAGCTTCGCATATTTGAGTAGGTGGTTTATATAGCCAGAAAATTATGTTTTAGTATTAAATAACTAGGTAGGTATACTGTATACATATGCTGCGGCGATTATGTATTGTTTTTTAATTGGGGGATAAAATAGAATAATAGTTAAATTTCCCCAATTTAACTATTGTTCTATTTTGGGAGACATTATTAAAGTGTGACGTTTTCAAGAATTGTTCTGATATAATTTTCTTCATCACCTGCCAGACGGCTGCGGCTCGTTATGAGACATAACTACTCATGTAAAATTACAATTGTGATTTCTGTAGTTATTACAGCTATTGATGTTGGTTCAGAAGTTATTAGCGGGAACAACGGCCATGGATGAAGGAATCAGTCAGACGCATTAAAAGTTAGCTAGGTTCCGAAAGCACTTTCTCATAGATGAAAAAAAAAATTGTTGGAATTCGATATTCCAATAACACAAACAAAATGTTGTGGAAATTACCCTTCTATTGTTCATTGTTCTCACAAAACAATGAAATCCTTACAAACGTAATATACGTATATACGTTAATCTGTTATTACTACGCACATATTCGTACATAGTTAGCTATGATAATTTGATGCATTACCCGAACTGTTTAGATAGTTATCCATTATCCAGACTATTACAATTCCGAATACTCCACTTCTAGATTCATCTCGGCTACCTAAACTAGCCATCATCTCCTCGGCTGCAAGGAGGTAATGTACATGAGAGTACAAGACGACACTGGTGCGGAGAAGCTCGGACCGATGACTTTAGGTAACGAAATAAATTATGCATTGAGTGCTAAGCTACTTGCACTTGAGGGACTTGTAAACGTTATTTAGGTCTTTACCATCTACACAATTACAATACATTGTTCGATTTATTTGGATGATATATTTGACTGCCCACATTTAAAGCAGTTTTTAGTATTTAATGTTTTTACAACTTAGTGCAAAACAGTTTTATTGCAATGGCAACACCGAAAGATTCAAAATTTAAAATGAAGCAACAACGTGCATTATTGTTCGGGCGTTGATGACAGTAGGACGTTCCCGGAGGGCCTGCGTCGCTGTCCGTAAAATATAATTTAGAATAGAATTGTTGGAGTTCTACTGTAACCTGTTTAGTTAGGTTGGTAGTTTTAAAGTTAATTTTAAAATTCTCAATAAATAGTGATATTATGTGGAGTACTGGAGATGCGATAGTATGATGGTGTAGAATACTGAATTTGATGTTGACAAAGAAATAATATATATATTGGTGTTTCTTATTATTTCCAATCGTAAATAAATTTTTAAAAGACGAAGTTTTTTATTGTAGTCTAGTTGTTTTGAGGAAGAGTAATTTTTGTGCCACAAGAATAAGTGTTAATACGTGTATAATAAGTGTTACGGGCAAGTGCTCGGGCAAGTGCTGGGGCAAGTGCTCGGGCAAGTGCTCGGGTAAGTGCTCGGGTAAGTGCTCGGGCAATTGCTCGAGCAAGTGCTCGGGCAAGTGCTGGGGCAAGTGCTCGGGCAAGTGCTGGGGCAAGTGCTCGGGCAAGTGCTCGGGCAATTGCTCGGGCAAGTGCTCGGGCAAGTGCTCGGGCAAGTGCTCGGGCAAGTGCTCGGGCAAGTGCTCGAGCATGTGCTCGGGCAAGTGCTGGGGCAAGTGCTTGGGCAAGTGCTCGGGCAATTGCTCGGGCAAGTGTTTGGGCAAGTGCTGGGGCAAGTGCTGGGGCAAGTGCTCGGGCAAGTGCTCGGGCAAGTGCTCGGGCAAGTGCTCGGGTAAGTGCTCGGGCAAGTGCTCGGAAAAGTGCTGGGGCAAGTGCTCGGGCAAGTGCTCGGGCAAGTGCTCGGGCAAGTGCTCGGGCAAGTGCTCGAGCATGTGCTCGGGCAAGTGCTGGGGCAAGTGCTCGAGCAAGTGCTCGGATAAGTGCTGGGGCAAGTGCTCGGGCAAGTGCTCGGGCAAGTGCTCGGGCAAGTGCTCGGGCAAGTGCTCAAGCATGTGCTCGGGCAAGTGCTGGGGCAAGTGCTCGGGCAAGTGCTCGGGCAAGTGCTCGGGCAAGTGCTCGGGTAAGTGCTCGGGCAAGTGCTCGAGCAAGTGCTCGGATAAGTGCTGGGGCAAGTGCTCGGGCAAGTGCTCGGGCAAGTGCTCGGGCAAGTGCTCGGGCAAGTGCTCGAGCATGTGCTCGGGCAAGTGCTGGGGCAAGTGCTCGGGTAAGTGCTCGGGCAATTGCTCGAGCAAGTGCTCGGGCAAGTGCTGGGGCAAGTGCTCGGGCAAGTGCTGGGGCAAGTGCTCGGGCAAGTGCTCGGGCAATTGCTCGGGCAAGTGCTCGGGCAAGTGCTTGTGCAAGTGCAGGGGCAAGTGCTCGGGCCAGTGCTCGGGCAAGTGCTCGGGCAAGTGCTTGGGCAAGTGCTCGGGCAAGTGCTTGGGCAAGTGCTCGGGCCAGTGCTGAGGGCGAGTGCTCGGGCCAGTGCTGAGGGCGAGTGCTCGGGCCAGTGCTCGGGCAAGTGCTTGGGCAAGTGCTCGGGCCAGTGCTGAGGGCGAGTGCTCGGGCCAGTGCTCGAGCAAGTGCTCGGCCAAGTGCTCGGGCAAGTGCTCGGCCAAGTGCTCGGGCAAGTGCTGGGCAAGTGCTCGGGTAAGTGCTGGGGCAAGTGCTCGGGCAAGTGCTGGGGCAAGTACTCGGGCAAGTGCTCGGGAAATTGCTCGGGCAAGTGCTCGGGCAAGTGCTTGGGCAAGTGCTGGGGCAATTGCTCGAGCAAGTGCTCGGGCAAGTGCTCGGGCAAGTGGTCGGGCAATTTCTCGGGCAAGTGCTCGGGCAAGTGCTCGGGCAAGTGCTTGGGCAAGTGCTCGGGCAAGTGCTCGAGCATGTGCTCGGGCAAGTGCTGGGGCAAGTGCTTGGGCAAGTGCTCGGGCAATTGCTCGGGCAAGTGTTTGGGCAAGTGCTGGGGCAAGCGCTGGGGCAAGTGCTCGGGCAAGTGCTCGGATAAGTGCTGGGGCAAGTGCTCGGGCAAGTGCTTGGGCAAGTGCTCGAGCATGTGCTCGGGCAAGTGCTGGGGCAAGTGCTCGGGCAAGTGCTCGAGCAAGTGCTCGGGTAAGGTCTCGGGCAAGTGCTCGGGAAAGTGCTCGGGCAAGTGCTCGGGCAAGTGCTCGGGCAAGTGCTGGGGCGAGTGCTCGGGCAAGTGCTCGGCAAGTGCTCGGGCAAGTGCTCGGGCAAGTGCTCGGGCCAGTGCTCGGGCAAGTGCTTGGGCAAGTGCTCGGGCAAGTGCTCGGGCAAGTGCTCGGGCAAGCGCTCGGGCAAGTGCTTGGGCAAGTGCTCGGGCAAGTGCTGGGGCAAGTGCTCGGGTAAGTGCTCGGGCCAGTGCTGGCGGCAAGTGCTCGGGCCAGTGCTGGTTGCAAGTGCTCGGGCCAGTGCTCGGGAAAGTGCTCGGGTAAGTGCTCGGGCAAGTGCTCGGGCAAGTCCTCGGGCAAGTGCTCGGGCAAGTGCTCGGGCAAGTGCTGGGGCGAGTGCTCGGGCAAGTGCTCGGCAAGTGCTCGGGCAAGTGCTCGGGCAAGTGCTCGGGCCAGTGCTCGGGCAAGTGCTTGGGCAAGTGCTCGGGCAAGTGCTCGGGCAAGTGCTCGGGCAAGCGCTCGGGCAAGTGCTTGGGCAAGTGCTTGGGCAAGTGCTCAGGCAAGTGCTGGGGCAAGTGCTCGGGTAAGTGCTCGGGCCAGTGCTGGCGGCAAGTGCTCGGGCCAGTGCTGGTTGCAAGTGCTCGGGCCAGTGCTGGCAGCTAGTGCTGTTGGCTTGTGCTGCGGGCCAGTGCTGGCGGCCTATGTGCCGCCAATGGCGAGTGGTATTGGCCCTGACTTACAAGTTGTAGGTCATGAATTCCAACTCAAGCAGGCACTTTACTTTGTATAATCACCAATGCTCTCTAAATAGTGAAGAAAAACTTCGTAAAGAAACCGACATATCCTACATCAATAAATCTGATGACATGTGATATCCACCAACACGCCCTGGGCCCACGTGGTACATTATGGCATATTTTAGGTTGATTGTCGTGAAAAGATATCATTATATTTTATGTTTGTTGTAGGATAAAGCAAACACAAAAAATACTCTATTTACAAGTTATAACTGAGGTTTTTAAAATAGCCGTGTCAATTAAGAAAAGAAATTACAATCCGCATGCTAATATATGTATGTGAAAAAGAAAAGGTTGAAAACTTGCTGTCATAAGAAACATCTTTATTTCCATCCATGTCAGGGGTACGGGTTGTTCGAAAAAGATACCGCAGCCCCTAGCACACAGGCAACTGAGGCAACACGGGTGGGTTTTAGTCAGTAAAAGTCTGTCACGCCCTCCTGCTCCATCCAGAGCCGGAGAAGTCATTTGATGATTTCCCAACCAAAAAAAATAAATTCAACCATTATTACTTAACACTGCTTTCCGTGCCATTAACACTTAAAGACTCAATTACATACATAATCTGCCCATAATGTTCCCACTGCTGGGACACAGGTCTCCTCTCGATGAGAGAGTGGGCCGTAATCCACCACGCGGGCTCAGTGCTGTTGGTAGAGGTCACATGTTATAAAATTTTTGGTCCTAGGACATGTCGGTTTTCTCACGATGTTTTCGTTCACCGTTTTGAGAGCAGTGGTAAAGAAATAATTTACATAAAGTAAAGCGCCTGTCGGGGTCGAACCTACTACTTTCAGCTCGTAAGTCGCGGCCATTACCACTGGGCCACCACTGCTCTAAGACTCAATTAACTTGCTACATTACTTACTCACCCTGCACGTTGACAGTGCACATAAAAATTACGCCATATTGTATGTTACGCTTACACTCAAACAGTTCTTGCATCGCTTCGACAGTTTTATGAAAAGCGGAACATGTAGGCTTTGGCAATAGACTCAATTCTCCTGTACTCACTCCAAGAAGCGTAAACTTTATGTGTTCTGTGAGGGGTCCATCTGACTCACATATACAGCAACGAATCATACAGATTTGATATTTTTACATAATGTGTAAACAGAAGTTTTTCGGATTACTGTGTGGTGTCGGGTTCACATTTTGATGAAGGAAGTGGTGTTTGGTGGGTTTTGGTGAAGAGTGGGCATTTTGGGGGACTGTCTCATGTATTTTGACGTTCGAAAAGTGCTGAGTCTCAGCCTAATTTGAATAAATGACTTTTGATTTTGATTTTGATTTTGATGTCGTTTTCTGAAACCCTTATTTTTTTAAGCAAAGGTGATCTTGTTCCAAACATAATTTTCTTTTAATAATAAGTAGAGAACATAGCATCACGATTTTAGTTATTTCTCGTAGGGTAAGGCAGAGCTGTAGTTGAGCTGTGTGTTGCTGTGTATAGTAAACAACTAAACAAGGTCGCCTCTTTTGAGGGCCGTTTGTTTACTTTTTATTAGCTCGATCAGTCACCGTTTTCAAAGTGTAATAAGTCTTATCAAGATGCTAAAGATTATATTGTTGCTCAAAGAATCTTCAGGCGATTAGTTTTATAAAAGTCACAATGAAAACTGAAATGGTACCAAAGTCGTGGGGGCTATAATTTGGACAGTGCCAATATGTAGCGTTATCAAAAGTAATTGTCTTGAGTCTTACAGACTAGTTAGATTGAAATGATCGAGAAATTTAATATTCCATAGTCCATATTTATTATGCCATTGCGTTAAAGATGTTACTGCAACTGATGTTACTGTGTGAATCTCTCAATGGAAAGATTGATAAAAAGAAAAGGTTATGCTGTTTCAGAATAACAAATTATTTTTACACCATAGACGCAAAAGAAAAACACCTTTAACTAGAGTTATAATAACTATATAACTTACTTACAGGACATTTTTTTTTTTCAAAAATTAACGTATTTTGAATTCCAAATGGATAATTAATAATAATTACGATAAGACATGTTTATTTTTACACATAGAAAACTATGTATAAATAAAATTACACAAGGATAAGGAAACATTGTCCAATAGAGTCACATTCATTTACCTACTTTTAAAGATTTTACAGTTCTTTTCTGAATTTGGAAAACGGTTGCCAAAACATAAAAAAAATCTTTGTTTTCCCTCGTTATATTGTCAAGTGATGTCCTAAAACGAATTAAAGGAATCATATTTTCAGTTTGTAGCATTTTATGACAAAAAAAATATACACACAATGACATTTACGCAACAAAAAATGTTTTTGTGGCTCGAAATTATTTTCATAAAAAAGTAGACGCGACTTTTTACATCACAAGAATAACAGGACCTGCTGAATAATTTATCAGATTGTTTGATTACTATTATAGATTTTGTTCAAATCCGTCATCAAATTCAGACAATGTACAATAATTATTGGTATAAAAAAGCTTTTGAGGAGTTACGTCATCCACCCGAACGCTTCGAGAGATGAAATGCGAAATCAGTGATGGAAACTTTGTATTCGCTGACATTTAATTAATTGAATTGTGGACAGGCTGATTGAGATGAAAATGATGAAATTAAATGAGAGTGTACACGTTTTTTACCTATCTTAAAATGAGGGGGTATTTCTGTACTTGATGTTTATTAATGAAGTGTCACGTTTCATTCCAAGCGAATTCAATTACAGGATTACAATCCATCTACCTCATTTTAATTGATTGTAATCCTATATGGCACTGTACCAATGTTTTGTTTAATTTACCAACGTTACGAATGTTATTGGAAAGTAACGTAGAAAGTTAATAGTTTATATTACAAAAGAAGTCAGTCAAAAATAACACCCAGTTTGTTTAATAATTGCAAACCGCAGTATCTACCATTACTCAACAGTCATCGCATGTAAAAAGAGCTCTTAAACATTCGAAACTCAACATTTTAATCGTAAATGCTCCCATAAAAGTAGTAAAAGTGATAAAAAAAATGTTTTCCCATGTTGCTCCACTGAAGCTACAGGGCTGCCACGGAGCGTTATGCGGAAAATTTATACTCAATCATTTAAGTTTGCACGACAACGAGTAAGTCGTTGCCGCCTACATAATAATACTTCTTCTACTACATTATACAATTAGTAATAAGCTCTATTGAATCGAAGCACCCTGGTCATGGTCTTGGATTTTCTCCACGAATATTCGTGTTAATAGTCTATCAGGAGTCTGTGTGATGGGTTGATAGTTTTTGATCAGATATTGAAAACATCTTCATCGGGTAGCCCTAGTGTGTGTGTGCTCACGGTCGACTGATCTAAAATATTTAGTGATACGAATTGCACGCGCTTTTCGTCGCCAGTGATCCGTGAAAATTGTCTAAATGGAATTACCGATTCACGCTACGTTCCAGCTCGATTCATAAAGGGGTGAACAACTACATAACTAATTTTTTTTAAACTGGCTAGTGCCTGGACTGTCACTAACGCCTGCTCATTGAATTGACTAGTGTGAATATGCAGCACCGGCTTGATATTTTTCCTTCCTCTATAAATGATACCCAAGGTACGGTAGCACCTGCCAATACCAATATTTCTCTGTCACTCGCAGACCGCCAAAAAGCTCTCGAGGGCCATCAAACCGAATCTCTTTCTTTTATTCAATAACAGTTTCTCATAAATAATGTTCGATAGTTGTAAATGGCTGCGTGTGAGAAACTGTCACGTACATGTATCAAGTATCTCACTTCTTACGTAGAATACTGCTAGGATATACATGATACTTTTTTTTTTTTTGGGTGGGAAATCATCAAATGACTTCTCATCATTCTCATATCTCATAATTCAATATTAGGAATAAAATATCCTTGAAGCACACAAACATCCTATTGAATCAATCAGCTGATTCAAATAAAATCCGCCATTTTGCCTCTTAGCAAGCTTCAAACAGGGCACCGATGGTTTTCAACTATAACAGCTACAAATTAATTGCTTAGCGACCTCTTACCGCCAAATAGCGTTTATAAATAAGAATTTTGCTATTCAGTTAATTAGCAATTGATTAAAAGTTAAGAGTCGTTTATAAATAAGACCGATAATGATTAAATGATTTTGACCAATTGAGCTAAAGGATTGGACAGTCGCTCCATGTGAAATACTGATATTCAGCTGCATCCGGTTAGACTGGAAGCTGACCCCAGCATAGCTGGGAAAAGGCTAGGCAGATGATGATGAGCCAAAGGATTGATATTAAAGACTTCAAACGCTTTTACGTTAGATTCATAAATGTATTGTGTTTTATAAGGGGCTTGTGGCTAAGTAATAACAGCCACACTGGTCGATCGATCAGGTTAAGCTATGCTTGCCGCGGTTGGTCCGTGGATGGGTGACCATCTTTACATACCAAGACCCTTCTGTGCCTCGGAAAGCACGTCAGTCCGTTTGTCCCAGCTGTCATTTGTGGATCTTAATTGACAGTCGTTACGGGTCGTCAGAAACCCGAAAGTCTGACAACCAGTCGTACCAAGGGGTATCGTGTTACCTAGTAACTGGGTTGTGGAGTTCAGATAGGCAGTTACTCCATGTAAAATACTGGTATTCAGCTGCATCCGGTTAGACTAGAAGCTGACCCCAACATAGCTGGGAAAAGGCTAGGCAGATGGTGATGATGATTGTGTTTTATAATCGTTACATTACGTAATAATTTTGGTATAACGGTGAAAAAAAAGGAGCTTCTCATGACATAAACCTACAGAAAATTCATGAAAATTTTATGTGATATCATACTTTTTTCCCAGAAATTGGCACATTGTAATAGAATGAGCCAAAACCATAGTTCAAACAGTTTGTTTAGAATTGTTCAAATCCACCCGTAGACCACCTGGTACAGACAAAAAGTACAGTCATAACTTTTATGCGAAAATAGTTTTGCTATGGATGGGAATTTATACTTTTAAAGGGAAAAACTATCGTGACGATAACACGCGCTACTCTCCCACAATTTTTCAAAGTTACAATTGATGACCACCATAAAGCATATCCCTAGCTGACCCTTAAGGCTCGTGCAGACTAGCGCGACGAGACGGTCGCGTCGCGACACTAAGTCTGTCTCTCATATAAATCAACGATATTGAAAACGTGTTATGTTTTCCTCTCCATCTCAATTAGTAATAGGTATTATTAGGGTTCGGGATAAAAGTTGTAGTAATTGGGAGTTTAAGTGACTTTTACTTTACGACACTTTCAGTTTTAACTCCGTTATTGGCCTGAAAGTTGTAATTCCCCATGAATATGTACCTTCATAAGTACATTTACCATAGTATATTCGTACAAATGACGTAGGTGTATTAATATAGGCTTTAAGCTACTACAACCATAAAGGGTAAACAAACTATGACATTTTCTAAATAATTAAAATATTCAGCTCTAGTTTTGCACGTTTCATAGCTAAACTATTCGTTCACAATAATTGAAACAAAACTAACTATGCTGTTCTGGATGGACTGATAAAAGCTTAATTTACAATAATAATAATAATAAATAAATCACTTATTTGGACCAAAACGTGTACAAAATTTATAAACCTGCGAAACCGCGTGACAGTTTGTCGGCAGGATTAGCGCTCGTTTTAAAAATTTGCTATCTACAATTTATGTACACATCTAAGTAGGTCGATACAGTCTTACAGCTAATTTAAAAGGACACGCGGTAAGAATACTATGCTTACAGTGCGGGCCGCCGCGGGCACACACGCAGACGACGGCTAACACCGCTCATGCTTTTTGTTATTATGTCTACCTTAGTCCTTTTATTAATATAAATCGTTGCCACTTTCATTTAGTCCCCGTCTATAAAATAGGTAACTAACTAGTAAAGTTGATAACTGAACTGAAGATCTTTGATACAATAGACAATACTTTGAACAGGCGCTTGTACATTCACTTTCATTTTTTCTAAAAAGGTATTTTGAATGGAATTTATTGGACTCAGGAGCGATCGTTTAGTTCTAATCAGAAAAAATGGTCCACGTGTTAGCCTGATTTACCTACTTTAAGTTTTGCTGCCTGTTTTACAAGATTATTGGCAAGAAGACTAAGTCACCGCCCCGGTCTTCTTTTCACTTAATCGTATCAATTGAGCAAACACTTGAGTCTGTTATATAAAAATAATGAGAAAGAATCTAGCCAGGTTCAAAGTAATCAGCGAGTGGTAGCTGCTGGTCGTGGAGGGAGATATTGCAGCGTCTGCAGAACAAAATAGGAACTAACTAATTCCAAGTATTTAATTTGGTCAAATCTAAGGGCCTACTCTCTATACACGAAATCCGTAGTTTCGGAAAAAGTTACGGGTGTTACCTACTCCGTATCACTTACGGATGTAATATTAGTTTGGGACCCGAAGTAGAAATTAATGACATCGCATGTTGACAGTTGACCTTACTATAGATGTATTTTTGCCCAGTCGAAAAATTAAATTACACACTAGTTGATGTAGTGATGGATCAACTACTTTTGGACGGACCTGTATCTTTGTTGACATACTCAGAGAGTAGACCCTCTAACCCGAAAATTTTGCCCGAAGCATAAGTTTTAGTAAGTGCAATCACTTACCAAAATTTATGCTTCGGGTAAAATTTTCGGGTTAGATAAACAGATCGTAGTCAGGCACATGTGGCTGTATTCCCGAAGATTGTTGGAACGAATTACCCCGAAGGATGCGGACATGGACGTAATCTTTACAAATATGCTTAAAGTCCAGTAGTTCTGACCCAATCACGGTAATATAGTTACGAAGGGGAGAATGGTCCTTCAAAAGGGTTTTCTTTGTGAACTATGCTTATGCAATTGCTACTTTGATTTTGATCATTTACAACTTTTAGTTTAGCACAAATATTTTAACATTAATCAAAAGATCACTGCCATTTAGAAACACATACTAACTGCTACAAACTGATCTCCACGTGAGGCTGAGTGAGTCTGTATACTATAAACCACCTTCTTATCTAAACTCTCCACTCCATTAGCAAATATTTAGTTACTTAAAAGTAAGAGTCACCAACTCTCCTAACCAACTCTCCTTAGCCGACTTCCCGAACATACCAGATATCTAGGAGAACTTGACGCGCGAGGTATTTTATACATATTTGATGAGTTGGTTCTTGAAGGAACGTCTTTTATATCACGTGATTTTTTTTAAATAAAACAACATTGGGAAACTTATAATAGATTTGGAATTTTGACAATCACAGATAATATAGTTCTGTAGATAATTATTGTATTTGGATGTTTGTTACTCAATCATGCAAAAAGGGCCGAACGAGTTTTGAGGAAATTTGGCACAGAGATAGGTTATTACCTGGATTACCACATAAAATATTTTTTATTCCGGTGTTCCCGTGGGTATTTTTCGTAGCTCCACGCGGACGAAGCCGCTGGCAAAATCTTATTACCAATAAAAATAAACTCTTTGATGGCACAACTAGGCTGATTATATTATTTGTTTGTAAATTATAATAAGCGTATTACATTTTACGAGACGTAATATCGATACCATGACATCATCGGTGTGGCAACGCTTGGGATGGCTTGGAAGTTCAGTAGATTGAGACCATGCATCATTAATACATTGAAAAGTGACGCGTTTTGATTGAACCTTGTTTTAAGAATACGTTTTATTTTGCTTTACTGACTGAAAAAGTCATAACCAAGAAAAAATACTTGACAAAATGTGAATCTTATCCTTCGCGACAGTCACAATATTTTACAAGACTCAGAGCAAACTCAAGGTGAGTCTTGACAGCAAGGAATTCGACCTGAGGTGGCTTAATGAAAACCCGAAGTTCTCACAGGATAATCTCTGACCCTGATTTATTAGCTTGCCACGTAAAATATTCATCGAATTAATTTAGCGTAGAGCAATATCTTTTGTACGTCGTGTCGTCCGCAACGTTCCGCTCGTGTATGTGAGCACGAAGAAGCTATAATATAAAGACTTTACTTTTGTTTGGAAAACCCAATTCTTCATAAGTTTCGTTCATTGCCAAAAACCTATTTTAACAAAACATTTTTTGAAATATCTCCGACAAGTAATTAACTGATCGAGGTGAGCTGATCAGAAGAGAACATTTTCACTGTATGCTTTTAAAATTTCACGAATGCATTCTATTGTATTCATAGATCTTATTGTATTCTCATTTGGTAAGTCTGTAGTAAATTTAATGTGTGTGAATATTCGCATCTGTTGCCCACCACATTAATTTTCCGGACCTTAGAGGGTCCTGATAAGCAGTATCGACCCTTATTTGAATAATTACCACTAGCCCTCGGTTTTGTTCAGAATATCTGTCATCGTTAGTTCTGCAAGTCGGAGACGGACAATGAAACCGCCAAAAAGAGGAGGCCTAGTGTTATCATTAGCCGTCCCCCGACTCGACAATGCCTTGATTAAAATACTACCTAAAACTTAAACGGACTATATTTTGGAGTTTTTGTTTGGGTCGGGGGTTTTAAAAAAATTTTATTTAACTTTTTCTGTAGATTTTGTAGTACTGTAGATGTTTTCGAAAACAACAATTTAGTCAAAACAACTAAGAAGCTCTTGATAAGCTGTTGTGTAGATAGAATCAACATAAACGTTCAATAACACAGGTCGGTGACTATTTATTTCAGAACTTCAATTCAAGTTCAAAGTAATTAAAATATTTAAAGCAGATCTTTGCATCTGTCAAAATAACACAACAGTAATCTTTTAGTGAAAGTTAGAATGCTTTTATCCCGTTTTGTCCCGAACAAAATGGCAACATGTAAATTGTCTACAATCATACCTCAAGTTTCATTTAGGAAAGGTTTAATTCAATCAAGATTCATCACTTGGAATGTTTTATCGTTTCAAATAACGCTCCCGCTGTGCGGTCAAACGCGTGTTTAAGTTCCGGCTAATTGTGTACAAGCTGCGAGTAGTCGTAAACTGTGGGATCTGAGTAATCATGTTCGATGAAATTCTGTGCACGGGTGGCTGCTTTTTTAGGCTTTCTGTTTATCTGGGCGGTGCTAATGGGTTAGGTCCAGCATGGAATATTATATATTGGTTTAGGACATCAATGTCTATAAAGTTCCCATTCGTGGGACACAGGCTTCCTGTCTCCGAGAGGGAGTGGGTCATAATCTACCACGTGAGCCCAGTATGAGTTGATAGATGTCACATGTCTCCGAATTTTTGGTTCTATAACATCCAGTCGTAAAAGTAACTTATTTGTTTGTTAAATATTTTGCATTGTATCCGATTTGCCGGATTAAATTAATAGGCTGGTAAACTATGAAAATAATTTCACCGTACCCATACGGCTGGCGCTGGCTTCAGTTCACATGGAAAGCCAATTTGATCATATTCGTTTAAATATTTCGCACGTGGCCCAAATAAGATTTTTTTTTTAAATTCCGTTCACGTAGCGTTGTCCTGAATAACGACCGTGTGGTAGAAAATTTACTTGGTGGTTTTAAAGCATTCCTTTGAACCAGAGACGTAGCTGCGTAGGCAGAAGGTACTCGAACAAATAATATTTATGCTCATATAACTTTGAACGTAATCTCTTCATGTCTATGTTACCTGCCTTGTTGCCGTACAAGTACTGATTAGATTTCATACTACTATTTAATAATATATTAACACCACAAGTTAGATTCCCTCTCAAACACATTTCTCAATTTCACAAGACATACCACTGTGTGAGCTGATAATACGATTTCTGTGCAATATGCAAGAGAGCCCGACGATGTGTGACATCACATAGCATTATACTGAATTGCTATATTTGCAAGTGTAGTAACTAATTGGTGAAATTGGTTAAGTTTGGCACCAGGCTTGAGTATACGACATCAAGGTTCGTCGAAACATACTGTTGACTTTATGCAGCACTAGTTTCTCATGTTATAAATTTATAGAAAAGGGAACCAATTTATTTCAATCTTAGTTATTTTAAAGTCTAAACATAATCATCCTACCACGGTAGAATAAGGCTTCACTCTGATCTATTATATTTGCCTGTAAACTCAATGTCAAGTTTCTTAAATAACGAGATTTAATCGTTCAAATGATTTAAAACAATATGAAAGTTTACTCAACAAAAATATAAGTGTCACGCTTCATAAAGTTGTCGATCACTTGGAGGCGATTATTCACATTTTCCTTTCAATGCATTCTTTGGCAATAAATAATTGAGTGACGATATTCAGCGGTTATTTAAATGTTGTTAAAGGAAGTATTGGATAGAAAACATGATTGTAATTAAAGTTTATCACACATACATAGATCAAACAGAAAACGACTTATTGGCTCTCGGACCTTATTGATTTCATTTGGTAATAATTATCTTGCGGAAATTCAACGGAAATATGCGTCGTAGCGGTGTGGCTACGACGTAGCTCGTACTCAGTTGTGGCGTAGCTAACACGCTATCTGCATACCGGTGCCGCTACGCTGATTGCTACGATGTTATGTTTTAAAAACGAAACCACATATCCGAGCTTAGTAGTTTCATCAGCTATAACTTATTAATAACTAGCTTTTGCCAGCAACTGCGCCCACGTGGAGGTCGAAACTTACCACACGGGAATGCATTACCGGGATAAAAAGTATCCTTTGTGTTAATCCAGGATAAAATCTGTATGTGTGCCTTTCATCCAAATCCGTTCAGCCCTTTTTGCGTGATTGAGTAACAAACATCTAAATATACAAACTTTCATAACACAAACATACAATTTATGATATTAGTAGGATTTGCCAAGATCCGAACAAATTTAATCAATCGAAAAGTATTAACATTAAACTACTTATTGAAGGCATCTTCCCTAATTCCAAACTTGGCTAAAGTTTTGTGTAGTCTCGTGGGTACCGGCACTGTTAATTAATAAATTACTAAAGCAAAGCTCATGTTTTGATCTTAGACCGCGGCGCATGTCTACCAATTTAATGAAATTTATAATCAATGTTAATTCGCACACACTCTTCTTACCAATTACAGGACACAAGAGCTGGAAAGTAAATACTTGCAGCTGGAGAGTTCTTTTGGCGTTGTTCTACTTGAGAGGTTTAATATGAGTTCAGTGTTTGAAAAAAGCGTGCAGCACCGTACAAGTGATAGAAGTGAAAATTCTTTAAAAAGATTATGAGAGATTTAGTGTGAGAGACAGAGAAAGTTATATTTCACTTCTCTCTCATATGACGAAATATGTACCACCTTCGAAGTGAACCAGCAATAGTATCGTATCATGTGACTCGATCTCCTGTAATAACATTCCTATGACCGATATCGCCGTCGATACGAAATATTTACAATGTGATTGGCACATTGACAACCGTAGCACTGCACTGTATGTGAAAGTGGCATCAGGTCCATTAGCCATGTTCGCATTTTCGCTTGAAATGGTTGTTGTAAATCATATAACCGGTCATTGACGAAATTTAATGTTCTGTTAACATATTTTTTTACATTTCATCGGCATACCAAATAAAACTATGGAAAAAAGTATTAAATACTATTTTCACCCCACCTTTTTTAGCTTTACAATAAAAAAAACAGGTGACTTGCTATAAAAATAATGAGATGAGATTTAGTTTTTATTTTAATTTATTCTTCCTTTCTTATCAAACGGCCATGCATATTTTAGTATTATCAGTGGCCAGGATGGTATATTTGATTGAAACCTTCTTATAATTTAAAATGACGATGATGCTTAATATGTAAGCATTCAGTGCTGAAAAATACCTACTTAATACGTAAGCATTCAGTGCTACGAATCATAATAAAAAACCCCCAATCCAAATAAAAACTCTAAAAAGTGAAAAAAATATTTATTGGCCTTTTAAGTTGTAGGTAAAATTTTGATCAAGGCATTGTCAGGTCGGGGGATGGCTAATAAAAATGCTAGGTTCCTCTGTTTGGAGTTTTCATTGACCGTCCCCCGACTTGACAATGCCTTGATCAAAATATTACGTACAACTTAAAAGGCCAGTAAATATTATTTTTTCTTAATTTTTTGAGTTTTTTTGGGTCGGGGCATTTTTATTTTAACTTTTATTTCCTGCTTTTTAAACTTAATGTCTCGCTTAAATCTGCGCAGCGCTGCGTATGTTTCTCACAGTGAAGTTTGTTACTAATTAATCCTCATTCCTTGTCCTGATCACCATTTATCTATAACATATTCATTATGACCTTTTCTATGAGACCAAACACGATACTTATGCTGTTTGTTGGTGAGTAACTTGGGTATGCTGGAAATTCCAGGTGATGCTCTAGTGTCAGTTCAAGGTTACTTTGTTCGTCTAATATCATTGAAGTTATAGAATACCAAATTTCGAATTGAGCAGACCCGTGGAAGATGCTCAAATCCCTTCATCAACCAGAAAAGAGCTGATAATCTTCAAACGGCTGAACCGATGTTGATGAAACATTTCTATGAACACTGCTGACTAATTCACCTTTCAAATAAAAAAATCTAAATCAAAATCGGTTCATCCGTACGATGCCACAGACAGACACACACACATACACATACACACACGCACAGACACGTCAAACGTAAAACTTATAACACCCCGTAATTTTTGGCGTCGGGGGTTGAAAAGAAGAACACAATAACTTTCCTCTGCTTTGAACTGCAGCTCAAAAGCGTTTACGGTTCAATGTCCCGTGTGTATGAATATAATGAGCCGATTCAATCCAACCGTAATCACAACGGTTTCACAATGATTTCTCTGTTAAAGCGTATATTGCTGGAATGAAAGCTGAAAGGTGAATAAATTTAGCTTAAAATAAATATGCTCGTACCGTAGGGCTGTCACAGTTGGGGCTGAATGACATCAATATATATTTGTTGATTGAAGCATTACGTAGCAGCTAGGGTTATCGCTCGATGTTATGAATCGAATTGATGGTTACGAGCTGTACAGCATTTTATTTTTTAAATTGACCAATTTAACATTCCAATACCTGAAATATTTCCATGAAACCTCAACGAGTACTCACATGGGTTCTAAACAATAATTGGAAATTGAGAAGCGTGTCATTGAAACATTATCAGGCTATTTTAATTATCAATCGAAGCTCTGTTTTTTCTATATAAACTATAATTAATTATATTTTATTGCAACTACATACATGCCACGCTTTTTCCCATGGGGGTTGGTGGATACTACGGAGTGCGCCACCTGTTACGATCGTTTTATATTCTTTTTTATCTTAATTACACGAAAGCGTCGTTAAGCGTCTTTTATTAAGCATTCTAAAGGGACTTTAATGGTCTCTTAAGTATATAATTGTCTTACATACTGGATTTCTAAAGCCTGGGCAAGCTTTGACTGATCGATAATAATTAATTTTAAATTATTTCAGTTGATTATGGAGGGAAATTGGTGTGACTTACATTCAATGGCGAGATTCGTTTGCCTGTAATCTTGACAACCCTATAACAATTCGTAACACACACCGAAACAATAATGTATGCTTCCATTACAATAGTAACCGCACATAATTGAATGTTAAATACGATCACAGTGCGAACTAAATGATAACTAATGTTAGTAATTTCTGTTGATGTTAGTTGGTGGTAATTTTTTAATTTTCTTAATATGAAAAGTTTTTTTTTTCTTTTGGCAAATATGAAAAGCTAATATAATGTTAAAACAGGATGGCAGGGATGGAGGCGCAACTTGTTACTATGAATTCAGTACATGAATATGTTTCCCTGTTTTCCCTTGGTTAGAATTTTTCGCAGGTTATTAAAAAAAAATGCAAACCTCTGAGTGAGATTAGCATCAAAAATGCCGCAATACCCAGTCTTAAGACAAAGCAAAAGAGTGTCATAGATTGTGTATTGTGTTGTGTATTTAGTACGGTTTGAAGGCGGAAAGAGAAGTCGCTTACTACGACCGCGACACAACGCGGCGAGATTTAAATCTCTTAACACAATTATATTTAAGCGTACTTTCCGTTTTGCTGAGATCCATTGTCTTAGTTTATACCATTTTAAGCTTGTGGGGTGTTGACTTTGTTAGCTGGCAATTTTATTTAAAGAATTTCATTTTGTATTGTAATCATTTACGTTGACGTTATCAGAGAATCAGAGTTTAACAGTAGAATTGTAAGGATAATCAGGATGGAGTTCAACAATGCCTTAAGTCTCATTATTATTCCGGAACTCATTTTGTTAAATGAAGCAAGTAAAAATCAGTGGTAAGTATCTAGATCTATTTATCTAGTAGATATCTGTTCCTTTGAAAGTTTGGTCACGGGAACTTCTAAAACTGCGACCCGAAGCCGTTTCAGTTAAATTGATTTTATCTTTGAGTTTCTACTGAGGGGTAATTATTGACGGAGCACAACATTATATAGAAATTATGTTGATAACAGGTTTTAGGTTACGGTTTTACTAGAAACAGGAAACCTTTTTTGTGGTTCACTGAATCGTATCACTAAGTAGAGTTCTATACTGACACTAGTATAATCGCGGCGTAGATGGTTTCCTGACCGCTTGAAAAGAAAAATGTAAAAGGGAGCTTGAGCCAGCGGTAATTAGAATATTTTACAGTAGAACAGACGTAACGAAAACTTTTGCCATGGATTCAGTACGGGTCCATATTGGCTCACCTAAAGTTCTTTATCCGAAATTGTTCTTCCTAATGATTTGTAATCCGAATGATCACTCTTCCTAAAATTTTTCATCCTAAAGTTTTCATTTATACTATTTGTAATGCTACCGGCGATGTTCATAACAGTCATGTTTCCGAAAATTGTAATTAATAATATCATTAATGTAAATATATTTAAACTCCTACTGTTTTTTATCATAACGCTTTTATCCCTAAACATAGTTACCATAATATTTGCACTCATACTCAGTGTCGTCTTGGGGGCACTATAAAAAAAATACTTAGAAAAATTTCGCGACCAATTTCGAGGTAGCGCTCGCCGGCCACTACCGCGGCACCGCTCGCTTCGCTCGCTTCGAGCCGAGCTCGCGCGTAGTTGGTCACAGTTCTAACCTTTTTTTTTTTTGATTACGGGGGGAAATCCTCATGGATGTCCTCCGCCCCGGGGAGGGCGGAGGGGTCTGTCAGACTCTTACTGACTAAAACCACCCCGGTGTTCCGTCTCTCACTTGCACCGGGGATCACGGGAACTAGTGTGACTTCCGCGATCCCCGGGTCACAGTTCTAACCTAACCCAACCTAACCTATGGATAATAATAATATTAAATATATATTGAATTTTAAAGCAAAATACACTAATAAACGTGATTATTTGAAAGGTATAGCCACTAATATTAAACTAATTTAACTGAAATGTGTATATGAAAACATGTATTTAACTACAAGTAGTTAAATAGTACCATGGTACAAGTACCATGGTACTATTATTCTTATATGTTATACATATTATGTAAACATAAAGTTACGCAAAATTAATGTATATAATACTGAGTATTATGAATAAAAAGAAATCTAAACAAAAAAGATATGACTTTGAATAATAGTGCAAAATATAGGAAAACAAATAAAAGTATAATAGATGTTAATTGCTACTGACATTATGAAGTTGAATGCTTCGGAATTATGAACATTAGAGACAGAGTAGTTAGGAATTGTGATTGTTAGGATGAAAAATGTTAGGAAGAACATTTTCGGGTTTCCAATTATCGGAGTTGAAAATTTAGGTGAACTTTGGCGCAAATGGTTCTAGACAGTCCAACGTTGAAATGTGCCGTTAGTACTTTTAATAAATTTTTCACTTTTCCAGTCACAACTTGTAGGACTTTTACCTATCTACTTTAAGATATAGTAATACCACAGAGCGCTAAAAACTAATAATACACGACTTTTCATTTTCACCAGATCACAGCCTCAAAAAAAAACTCACAATGAACAAATAGTAAACCCCAACTTAACTTTGATAATACTTTAATTACGAATAATTAAAGACCGACTTATTTCTTTTTTTGTGACATACTAACAAATAACGTTTGAGTTATTACATTGCACTTGCCTTAGCGTACTTTTTTCAATTTTGTCACCATATGTTATAGTTTTTTACTACTCATTATAAGTCCTTTGACATCTACTATGTAATAAATATTACGCTGTGTATGTACATTACTCCGAGTCTTCATAATGAATTGTATTCTTTTTTACGTCGTTCATTAATCGGAAATTATCCGGAATTCTGCTGACCAAACCGCACATCCGTTTCTCAGCGACGACACAGACCTAATCAAATTGTCGGGGCCAGAGCGCGTAATCAGAGAGGCTATAAAGATAACACGGAGTGCGACGCAAACATTACGCGGTATTAAGGACGTTCATTATATCAATGTGAGGGAAAAACGCAATGTATGACTAACCTTATATAGTACGTCGCCGTGTATTCGTGATAGCGGTAATTCATTAGAGTTCTCTAGGTAAATGGTTGCCTAGCTTTTTGGAGACAGCAGTTTTACTACGGTATTCACGAAATAGTATTATCTTATTGTACTATAAAGCATCTGCGATGCTATATTCTGCTATATTCTGTAGGTGCCTGCCAATTCAAACAATGTTCCGGCAAAACTTAGTACATCAATGCACTCAATAGTAAATAATAATTACTAAATAATAATATTAATTACTCCTCACTGGACAAAGCGATTTGCTGTCACAAAACACGCACTAAGTGAACATTTTATACACGATGAAACTGGAATTAAAGTAAAATGCGAGCAGTATTTCACTTTAATTACGATATCATCGTGTTACATACATAAGACTGTTTCATACATAAGAGGTTTTCTTCGTAGTTTGACGAACCTACTTTTAATATATTCAGTAGGAATTTAATTCTAAGGAGCATTTAATTTTCTATTCAACCTGCAGACTTTGGCAAAGTCAATTTATAAGTTCATCAACGTGTTATTCAATGGAAGGCTCGAATAAATAACTAAAATAAAAGGTGTTTTCTGTGAATTTTAGTTACTTAATTTGATTACCAGCTGAATAATCGGCTTTATTTAGCAGTTTACAAACAAGTTTAATCTAAAACGTCTGAATTCCGAAAGCATTTTCAAGAGTTAATTAAATAGTTGCTCATAAATTGCCAGGTTAAATAATACATAAGCAAGTAGGCAACAACATTTTAAATTGGCAGTAGATAAATTACCTCTTATAGGTACGTTTTTAACTTCAGGAGACATTAATTAAATATTTTTGAAACTTTACGGTATCTTCTTCAAGATTTATTTTTGTAAACCTTACAATTCTGAATTAGCACACTTATATACAATTCATCATCATCATCATATGAGCCGAAAGATGTCCACTACTGGAAATAAGCTTCCCCCAAAATGGGGGAATTTGCCATAATCGCCACGCTTGGCAGGCGGGTTGGCGATAGCAGTATGGTGTCAAATGCAAAGAGAACGCTGATGCCCATTCTCTAGTAATTAGTCGCCTTCTACGACACCCACGGGAAGAAATGGGAAATATATACAATTGCTCCGGTAAAAATCGGCACCTTGATGAATTTTCTCGTACAGTGATTTCAGAGATTTATATAAACATGAGTCCTATTTACACGTTTGTTTATTTAGATTAGCGTCAGTCTGAAATTGTATGCGTCCGACACCCTTTTTTCGGTCAATCGTTGAAAATGTTGTTCCGTGTCGGGACAATTGTCTGCAATTTATCACGAAAGTAATAGAAAATCTTATAAGACAGTAAAAAAAGCCAACCAAACGTTGAGTGTTTCTAAAGAACTTAAACTAATAAAGAAATAATATAAAACTGTTGCAAGAATTGTACTCAGACAAAATATAGGTATTATGTTCTAAATAGCAAACATAACTTGCGACATGTGGGTGTACTATAGATACACCTATGCCTAACCCTTCGGGAATACAGGCGTGTTGTTATGTGTTTGTGTGTATTATTTTATAAGTTTGAAAAAAAAAATTTTTTTTCAAAGCTATTACTTACCTTTTTATCTAGCAAGGAAATATGTCTTTTGCTTTATGAAGTAAAGGATTTTCGGCATCATAAATTCAAAGTGAGCCTTTGTTATTCATCACCTGCTCCAGTTTATAAGCTCAGCAAGGATCGATGGATGTTTCCGTAAATCAATTAATTGGGTGATCAGACTACAGCCATGCTTTCCGTGAAATATCCAACAAAAGCTATAAAATTCTGACCAACTTTGTGCGCTGTGCTCATCATCAATAATCTTAACTTTCAATTCACATCATCATCTTCATCACCAGCCTACAGCAGTCCGCTGCTGGACAAGGGCCTCTCTAATTCGTTCAACTTGATTCTTGGCAACTCTCGTCGAGTGCTACCTAGACTAGCCACCTTGTGAAGATCGTCACTCCACCTTTTTTTTTTTTTTTTGATTACGGGGGGAAATCCTCATGGATGTCCTCCGCCCCGGGGAGGGCGGAGGGGTCTGTCAGACTCTTACTGACTAAAACCACCCCGGTGTTCCGTCTCTCACTTGCACCGGGGATCACGGGAACTGATGTGACTTCCGCGATCCCCGGCTAGTGCCGGCCCGCCTCTGCGGGCCACCTCGCGATAGGGGGGGAGTGAGGTGTTAAACTCCCCCCGTACGTCATAGAGAGGCGCCCGTGGAACACTATGCGCCGCCATCTCGGGTCCTAAGAAGTAGGGGGCAACGAATTTCCCCAGATCCGTTGCCCCTGGACCCATTTAGGGGGGCTGGAAGAGGGCGTTGTCCGCTCTCCGCCAACGCCCGGTGCGTCTGCTGCGGATCGGGTTAGCGGAAGCAATCTCCCGCTCCCTCTCCGCAGCCTCCTTCTGCGACATAACTGTTTCGCAGAAGGATACCACCGCGTCCCAGGACTCCTCGCTGCCGACCATCGAGTCGACAACGGCCGGCAGCGACAGGTCACTGCCGACTCCTGAGATGAGGGCATGGCGCGGCTCCTCCCAAGCGGCACACTCTGCCAGCGTGTGCCACGCCGTGTCCTCCCGACAGTCGACGCAGTGGTGACACCGAGCGTCCGGCTCCCTGTTTATGCGACACAGGTACTTCCCGAAGCAACCATGCCCCGAGAGCACCTGTGTCACCCGAAACGACAGGGAGCCGTGCCTCCTCCCGAGCCAGCGCTCGAGTACTGGCCGGACCGCCCCAATGGTAGCGGGGCCGGCGGTAGGGCGTGAAAGCCTGTCCTGCCATTCCGCCACCAGGGCAGCGCGAAGCTGTGACTCGTCACTCCACCTAGCCTAAGGGCATGCTTTCTTATAACATACACAAAAACGAATTCCGAAGTTAAACGTATAGGTATTTCTTACGACACTCGTTATTAAAGAAGATTATAACAATTTTTAAGCAATACCAAGCCTTGGAAAGTGATTCCCTAAAAGCGTTTAATCTCCGGAGGAACAATCCATTTCCCGCGAGCTCAACATCTTTAGTAATGAATTCCAACGATTTGCATTAAGATCAGCTCTGTGAGGATCGACGGTTGATCGTTGTAATCACTTATATAGGAATCTATTTATTGTAATATTGGCATGGCTAGCTGACATTATGACAAATTTTTAAGTTCTGTGTCTCGTAATGTTGATTGCTTTGCCTACCTATGTATAGAATCAAGTCTATCTAACTAAACGGACAGCTGTGCTGCTGGCGAGTTTGTTGCGCCACTTCTTCTTCACAGCTAAAGCACTAGGAAGTGGTGAAGGGCGGGCGTTTTGGGGGACTGTCTTATGTAATTTTTACATTCCAAAACTGCTGATTTTCAGCCTAATTTGAATAAATGACTTTTGATTTGATTTTATTTAATGTTAACTCGTGAATGCACTGTACTGCTGGTATGCTGGTCACGTGTCTATAAGCGATGTTTGTGATCATATTATAATCGTATAATTCAGTTACTCTTTTCGAGCAGATAGGTTTAACATTTAAACTACGTAGGTACTAGTAATACGCCTCACAACGTAAACTTACGTAACGTATACTTAAATAAAACTTTGGATCTGCTTCAAGTTTCGGTTCGTTACATGAACATAATCTCTTCTTCAATACCCCGCAGCGTTAAAATAATAATATAATTACTTAAGCCTCGTAAATCAACCCCTGTGTGAGGTCTGAATAACCAATTACCTTGTGCAATATAATCCAAAATGTTTAATATTAGCTAAGTTTCTCGCGCACGCGAGTCACGGTTACCATGTGATACATCTGTCACACCAGACACTTATTTAATCTTCCCGTGATTTAAGTAATCTTAACTTTTTATGATTGCAGTGCAATCATATAAAATTATAGCATAGTTTGAACCATATCTGTACGGAATAAGGTCTCAACTGATATATTAAAGTTCTTATCAACTGTCACCAAGGGACGCTTGTCAGACTTCATTAAGAACATAATGAGTAGAGCTAATGAAATCATTTTTTTTGTCTTTGGTATTGCTTTTCATCCAATATCGGTTACTCTTTACGTCATGAATTGAACCAAATGAATATTACATTCCAATATATTACATTTTCACATTAGCACCAACAGTTTTATGTACCAATGAGTAAATTGAATGTGGTTCCATACCGACGTTGGTGTTTATCAGCACCAGCATTACTTATGAGATTTACCTGAGCTACTATCTCATACAGAACACCTACAGATCTAATTTATAACTAAACCAAACTGTTGAGCGTCCTCTTGTACAGTATATTTGCTGTTCGTCGAGATAACCGAGATACCACTAAGAGGCTGAGCGCGCAGGGTTAGCTCCGACCACAATGTTAATAATTCCGCAGTATTCGTTATCTACAAGGATAACCAAGATCAAGAGAACTATGTGTCTGTGGCAGAATGTTCAGAGTATAATCATTACAAACTTGGTTATGACGATTGAATTCCTTTGGATGTTATTATTTGCTCTTTTGTAACTAGAGTTTCCGCTATGTATACAAACAGTGATTATGTCGTTAGTTATATTACTGGACGAAAACTCTCCTAACTTACATCATACAACAACAATGTTTGAATTTTTGTGAGAAGAATGCATGACTGTGTAAATAGATTGTAGATATTGTAATGTAGATATTGTTATGTGTTTATTGATGTGTTTAAATAGAGTAATTGGCTTCGGCCGTTCTATTTAAAATTAAAATAAATAAATTAATCATAATTTATTATTCGTAAATAAATAATACGGTGCCTCGTTAAAAACGGTCGCAGCGGTTCATTAATTAATCTTTCAGTCACACTGGTCTATGTATTTCATAAATGTAACTTGAATAATGGAGCTACTGGCTTCGAGTTTAATTAGGTAAAGCAGTGTAAATCCGCGTTCGGTTTCCGGTGGTATTGGTAGAAGTGTTGATCTACTGAAAACATATATGATTATAAAAACACTAATTATAGGTACCTATAAATGCCTGATTAAATTTAATAAACCTCAAACTCGCGCGCCACATGCACCGAATATTATAATTCTCTGCAGACCTTAATATGCAGCACCAATTGCGGTTTCATATTGTCTTAATTTAAATCTTGACACAAGTCATGAAATAAAATTTTGAATCAGAAAAGCTTGATTCGGTTTATGTAACTGGTTCGTTTTCACGTATTATTAATGTATACAAAATATTGTATAACATTTCAATAAAACAGTAAGTGTGGGGTTTCTTGCCCGTTCCTCTCCATACGGAACTTCCTTTTAGAAGGGGCAACTAGAAATAATTATATTTCTTTGTACGTTTTGACGTATAAAAGTGCCTTTTATTTGCCTTTTTGAAATAAATTATTTGACTCGAGAATGACCATGAAACAACAACAGACTTAGGGTAAATTTCACGAATGAAACTGATTGCGATCAGCAGAACTAAACCGCGTTCAAGAGCTGTCAGTGTCAATATTCCATAGAAAATAATGACACTGACAGGTCTTAAACGTAGCTTGTGTGCTGATAGCGTTCAGTTTCATTAGTGAAATTCGCCCTTGGCGGACTTCCATCTCAATCACTTCATCATCAAAAAGCTCGGAGGCGCACCATCGTTAACCTCACGTAAATCATTCCACACCATTACCACTAGCTAGCTAGTCCACACATCTCGTTAGCGATATAGAATAGAATAACTTTTTTTGAAGAAAACAAGTACCTACCAAGTAGGACTTAGGTATCCAAAATAAGGCAAGGTAAGGAGTACGTAGTAGTAGTCGATGTAAAGAGAATTAAGTATTGATGACTGAATTGGAGCTTGAAGTGCGTATAGGCGATCTGTGAGCGTAACTGCCAATAAAAAAGATTTACGAGCCTTCTTGATACGAACTGAATTTTCAGCAGGTTTGAAGATTTCCCTGCCTTTTGAAATGGAACTTTTTGCTATAAAGTTTTATAAGTTACTTACGTACTCTTGGGTTTGGGTTGTACTTGTTTCCACCCATAGCCATATAGAATGCCATACAACATCCGTATATTTTTAGAAGGGGTATTTTTACTGTTTTTTGGGTAGTGTAGATAAAAACATCGCAACGCATTAAGCCTACAGACGTCATCCGACACAACAATAGATATGTAGGCCAAATACAATCAATGTATTTTTTTACTTGTGGATGTTACAAGAATTTTACATACGCGAATTCTTTTCCTTTTTGAACCTATATGTAGCAGAGAATAAAATAAGGAAAAGTATTTTACTTGAAATTGAAAAGCAGGAATAGTGTGGCGCTTATAAAATAGCTTCCGAGGGGAGTCCCACACGTCCAGATGGACAAAGGCCACCATTGTGGACCAGATAAATTATATCGACTCGATCCGCAAACATTGTTTTATTGAAAATCTCTTTGGGTTCAGAGAACAGAGGATATTGAACTCAACGTTAGTAGCAAAACGTTATAAAATGTAAAAGTTAGAGTTTTATTTTTTCTGCTTCTTTGGTCTAGTGGTCGTTAGCGCTACTGCTCAACATGTGGGCCTGGGTTCAAGTCCCAGGTCTGGCAGTGTTATTCGGTGTTTCCATCCACGATCCGACACCACGTTGAAAATTCGTGATAAATATAAATCGTATAAAATTACCAATCCTGAATAAAATATTCAGATATTATCTGGTAATTTTCGTTACACAAAAATATACTTTAATAATTAGAAGTTGGATACTTCTGAATTGGCCACCCTGTACTTACCTGTAGGTACCATTACAATGTGAAACAAAGTAGAATTTTGTTTCAGTTCGCATATTGTATGAAAAGCTATTGAACTGTAAACATCTCACGGAAGCCTCTCTAGAGATGCCCCCAGATGGAAATAGAATGGATCACTTTCTAACTCAAGGGATACTGCGTCATGTGGACACAGAGAAAAGGTGATCGGGTTAACTGTAATGTACGAATAACAGTAGCAGTGAATAAATGTTTTACAACATACTGTACACTATGAATTGTTTCAATAGTGATAACTATACTATTTTAATTTCGCCAAAGCTTGAAGCTTAAGGTGGCGCAAAATTGAAACTTTTGTCGAACGGTTTCCACTTGCCTTACCTAGGAATCGCAAAACAAAATGTTAACAAAACAAAATAAACTAAATTACTGATAATAAGCCGTTCTGACTTGATTGTTCTCAAAGATATCTGCATTATACTTCAACCATTTATTGCACTTGCAGGTAAGAAATGTCATCTTCGGAGCTACAGTTTATAAAATTCTTTCATTTCGTAGAAAGTCGTCGAAAGAATAATTGTTAGAAGTTGCAAAGCATCATACATAGCATAATAGCATAATCAGCCTATAATATTCTCACTGCTGAGGAACAGGCCTCCTCTGTGAGAGGGAGTGGGCCGTCATCCATCACGCGGGCCCAGTGCGGGTTGGTCATACAATAGGCAATAGGCTAAAAATCATTTGAAGTTTTCGAAGAAGTAAGAACCCAAGGCAAACTTGTAATATCAAATCGACAATCGAGCTTCAATATAATTTCTTTATTCAATTTGCTCTTCATCTTGAATTTATGTTCCAGAAAGAATCCGAGGGGAATCGTATATTTTTATTGGTAAACGAAAAATGGTTTCCGCAATCAATTTTGTTTGTCTGTGAAGTAGACGTTATTGAACTTTATTTTGTTGTTAATGTATATCAATGCAATTGAAGTAGTCGTAGAATGAACAACTTTACGCTATTACTGTGAAAGAATACGACTTGAACCCGTTTGAGTGTTCAGCTAATTTTTCAGCTAAAGTGGTAACGACCGCGACTTACAAGTTGTGTCAAGATGCAAACCGAGATATTTCACAGTAGGGGTGGTGGGTAATTTACATCTGCTGTAGCGTCCAATAAACCTTCCACCCCATCATAAAGATGAAAAGAACAGTGTTGACAATCCTACTTCCCAATTTTATAATTCTGTGTGAGTTGTTTGTTTGGATGTTTAGATAACTGGATGTTTTTTACTCGATCACGCAAAAATGGCTGAACGGATTTGGATGTAATTTGGCGCGTAGATAGTTTATAACAGAGATCCAAACCAATTCAACCACAGGGTACTTTTTATCCCGGTAGTACGTTCCCGTAGGATAATTCCAAAAAGGTACATTTTGATCTTTAGGTTAACTTTTATAACTTGCTTTCGTTTTTCAAAACAAATACGGAATATCCATTACAAAATACTTTCAAATGCTCATATGTTGAAACCCCAAACAATTGACTGTTGTGTTCCATTGAAACAAAAAAATATTATAAATTCAAATCGTTTCCGTTTAAATTAATGATTGTTCCATCCTACTCCGTTCACCTCATATTAAACAGATTAGTGACATGCGTCGCGTCAGTGACGTGTCAATACCGCTGTCTCACGTCCCACTCTGAACGGATCGTTTACCGCAACCCCGCGTCTTATAATAACGCATTATTTATATATTTATCACAACCTTGTACCTACTGATGATATTCTCGCCAATCTATTATAGACCTGACACAGTGACATGTGTGGCAGATAGGATCAACACAGGTTTACATCTTTTGAGAAATTATTTCTTTACAAACAATGTCTTTATTTACCTTGATTGGTAGAAGCTAGTTTCCTTGTTCATAAGAATACTATACAATATATAAAGTGAACTCGTAATAGAATAACTATTACATTGATAACCTTAGCAAAAAACCAACAAACAACCGAAGCCCTGAACTTTGGCTTTTAAGTTTTTCAGTCAGAAATAACAAAATCTTTTGGAATATAAATAGACATCACGTTTCAGACTGATCATAATATTAACTCTGGCTTCGTTATTACTATCGAGTTATAAAATAAAAAGAAGCAGGACCCCGCCTGCTTCTTTTTATTTATGCTTTTTGAATTTTTTGCCTCGTGCCGAAACATCAAGAAGAGAGAAAATTAATTTAGGCATCCGTAGGTTTTTATTTTTGCCGCTGAATTTCCGAACACCAACTTGAAAGAATTGATTTTTGAGACAAACAGAATAAAAGTAAATTATTTTTTTGAAGAAATTCATGAAATTTTTACTTAAATTATATATATAATCTGATGAAATATTCTTTGATTATATTCATCTCGTATCATCAAACTTCATTGAATAAGAAGGCACATAAATTGACTTGTGTTGATCAAATCAAAAAATCCTCGACGGTGCCTGATTATTATCTTGACGGTACCTCTAACACGAAGGAAAACTTTATTTGCTATATGATGTCGACACAAAATTGACTCATCCGATTGGAAACTTTCACTAGGTATAGGAGAACTAGCTCGTGCCTGGATCCCTATACCGAGATTATGTATCAAACTATCCAACAAAGTCCAGCCACAGAGAGTAAAATCAAATCTAGAGCAACTTTATCATTCTGGCACTTTCTGTCTATCATTATGTCAAACATTATTCCGAGTAGGTACAGTTTCCTAACAAATTGTTATTTTGTTCACAGTTTCTGGTTCTTTTCTCTCGTTAGTTGTATGTCGGTCATATGTTCTACAGTCTGTTCCTGATAATGTGCCTAGTTTATCTGCAGACATCATCCTCATTTTAATGTAAGCGCATGTTTGTGACCAGACGACAAGAAGTAAGTTCTGGTTTATTTTGTTTGCATATAGGCGACAGGAAAAGATAAAAACGTATAACATACGCAACATGTACAGCAGTTTGTGTTGTTCCAGGCAATACTAAAAACGACAATATCCCGTTCATTACGAAACCAAAAGTAACAAATATGTGATAAATGGAATATTTGCATTTTTGAAGGATACTGTCTGTGGCTGTTCCTAAATTACCCTCGACTGATAAAATTTATGCAAATGTGGGAAAGGCATCCTTAACACGCCATCATCTGCCTAGCCTTTTCCTAACTATGTTGGGGTTGGCTTCCAATCTAACCGGATGCGGCTAAATACCAATATTTTACATGGAGTGACTGCCTATCTTACCTAAACAACCCAGTTACTGGGTAATACGATACCCCTTGGAAAGACTGGTTGTCAAACTTTCGGACTTCTGACGACCCATAACGACTGCCAAAGATCTATGAATGACAGCCGGTACCAACGGCTTAACGTGCTTTCCGAGGCACGTATATTAATATAATTATACAAAAAATTTATCAGCCTAAGATAATTTAGGAACAGTTACAATACGATCAGAGCTCCTGTAACGCAACAGCCAAACACAGCTTCATAGGTTTCAGCTGAAATTAAATTCTCTGTCTGCTATAGTGTGTAGTTCAAAATATTTCACATTTACCGCAGCACCGAATAACACAACTCTGCAATATATCACGGACGTGCCTAAGAGACTGCGCGCTTGTATACCTCTTCCGCACATAATATTATAGTAGGTACTCCATACAAATAATTTAAGTAGAATAAGGACTTTTATTCTTGTGTTTTATAGAGTTTTAGTGGGAAACTCGAGACATTTTTGAACATGTACTTCTGAATAAAATCTTTTGGCGAAGATAGGCATGATGTTTTTATGTTTGTAACAAGTTAACAACCTTGAAAAAACACGGACAATACCATTAGAATTTTTATATAATTTGATATCTTCCGGGACCGTTATAAAAACAGCATTAGGCACAATCCCTTAATAGGGAACCACTTTCAGGCGAATCTCTAACTCAATATTGTCCGAGATATAATAATAAAGTTATGAAGGTACGGAAAAACTCTCATAAAACTTATGCTGTAACGTTTTCAGCCAATCTAATATCGCTCCATGGACCTCTGAACTTCGTCACGTTGCCAAATTAATTTGATATGAAAATTCCTTTTTGTAAACTTGTACGTTGGGTCTCACTTAAAAGTTTATACGATGAAAAGTTAAACCGAAATCATATTATTAAACTTAAAAAGTCCAAGAGGGTCATTATGTTAGATTACAGGTTTATATAAGAAGACAAAATATGAGGTGAAAATGTAGACCATTAGGCAAGCCGCACACCAGATATACTTCTATTACGGGAATTGTGGCGTCACATGCGAAACTCCGCGATCCACTCACCGCGCTACACGATTTTAAGATCGGCCACGTTGGTGGCGTTGTTTTTTGGCGCGGTGATTTACAAATATGACCCCTAAAACCCTATAATATAAAACCTATAGTGTGTTTTTTGGGACATTCGATGATTTAAGTGATACTGTTCTTCGTCGAACCGAATTTTGAAATGACCGAAAATGGTAGTATCTTGATTAAACGGGTGAACCCTACTTGTTTTTTCTCATTTATTGCCACACCAAGAAATCTGTATCGTCGGACAATGATGTGGGCATTCTGGAAGTTGTGGCAACTTTGTGTCCAATACGATACATTTGCTCCATGCTAAAATGTAGAGCAGTAATTGCAGTGACGTAATGGTAGCAGTGGCAGTGTGCGGCCGCACTTAAAGTAACGCAAGGGACAACTAATAAATTACTTTATAATAATATCTGTCCTTTTCTTATTACTTTTTCCACAAACGTAATTATTATTTTTTATTGAACGTTCAAGTAAATTTCTTTCGAAGATAAAAACTCAGATAAGTACCTTTTAACGTTTCATGGGCAGCGTTACGTCGTTTGTTAGTGGCGAGGTGGATCCTGAGTGAAGAATGGTGTTGTGAGATTGAGAACACCAATCAACTGAGCTGACTCACCTCCATAGAGTCGGAACAAATTCGTCTTACTCTTGTCTTCACGTTGAACTATGTACCTCATTCCACCTTTCTTTATTTCTAGACCAATAAACAAAATATTCTTGGAAATTTCTTGCCGAGTTTTGAAATCGGAACATACTACCCAGACTTTGCTAACGGAAAATTAGATATCTTCCTAAAACTATATGTTATTTTGTGATAAAACGGAAACGGCATTAAATCACCTACTTTTTCATTTCAAGAAAATAGATTTAATTTCAAAAGGCAAGACGAGTATGTTGTTCAGTTTTTGTCAAATTAATTTAATTTTTAATATACTCTGTTTCTTGTAAGCGCCGCGGTAGCTCAAAGCAACATTTTAATTTCGGGATCTACCTCGCTCGGCGCATCCTCTTCTAGATTCTAAATCAGCATGATTTAAAAAAAATGATAAGGTTGTGTTTATGATTGAAATAATAATAGAATACATGTATGATAAGTCTAAGTCATTCCAAAAAATGCAGAAAAACACCGACAGTAGATAAACGAAAATAACAGTAACTACCTGAACGTTAGTAATTAATCAACAGATAATTTTTGGCATTTAAACGCCACTTAGTTATCTTAAAATGAATATTCTGAACCTCCATATTTCTACTTAAAAAGGGTTTCCACTCATTAGCTTATCATTCCTGCTATCGAGAAAACCATTTAAATGACCTCATCGCTTACAAACCCTACACCGGTAAATAATAAAGCAGCTGGCAGAGATTAGGCTGTGTAATCCGTATCACTCATGTGTGCTGATCATGATTTTTAAATGTCAGAGGTGCTCAAGTTCAGTCGGTTGACTTCACGATCTTTTGATTACGTTATTCAGCTTTTGTTTTATCGCTGTCATGCATGCTGTATGATAGTTTTGAGAGAGTAATAGGGAATGTGCACAAACTATAGATAGCAGCACAAATCGTCACGAGAGCCACGGTGTGGTCAAAAAAAGAAACTGTTTAGACCTGTCATCGTGTTGCCGCCAATGTTTATGTTAATGTTTACATTATATTTATATCGTTTATAATGATTAAAATGATAAAATGTGGGTTCCGGCCGATTAATAATAATCGTCAGCCTGATCAAAATATGTTCAAAGGCCAAAAACTCTTCCGAGTCCGGGCATGTATTAGATGTAGAAGTAACAGTTATGAATCCTAAAAGTGCAGTAATAACTGGCAAAATTGTAGCTCAAACGACGATTTCTAACGTTTATGACATCAAAATAACTGTAAAGTAGTTTCTGAACTCATTTTTTACGTAAATATTTTGTCCATATTATTTATGTTCATGTAACCTTCTTTTCGGCTTGATTGTAATATAAATATTAAAAGAGCAAATTGCAAATGTAAGGCAGGCCTATTTGAAAATGTAAGCACATCTGTGCTTTAATTTACTTTAAAAATTCTCCAGATAATGCTGTAACGAAAACTAACAAAAAATAGTTGAGGTTATGTTTACTTAAACATAACCTCAACGTTTTCGTTACCAAACGTTAACAAATCTAAGTAGATTTGTTTGTATTGAATAGTAGTACTACATACGAAACTCAAGTAATTTTACAAATAAAGTTATTGAGTAATTTGTTTTGAAACTCTCACATTTTTTTTTTACTGCATTTATCGACTTTTGTCGTTTATCACGTAACCATGGAAAGTAAGTAATATACATGGGAAAGTAATAGAATTTCACACCATCTGATTTATTTTGAGTTTTCTTTGAAGTGTTCAAACATCCAAAAACACAGCAATACATTTTTACTTAATAATTATGTTTTTTCACTTTTTTTATGAGATTATTTTATTACGTCAAGTGTCAATTTCAAGTTATGATTCCGGGAAAACTTCGGATTTGCGCCACTAGATGGCAGACCCTTCGTCGTGCACTTTCCTTATATTTAATTGCCTTGACCACAAATGAAATGCATACTTAGATTAATATAAACAGTTATTCCACCGCTGGCTCATCGTTCATTATTTTTATAACTAACCCCTACCTGTCTATCAAGATACATAATAAGATATGCGTATTTGATGGTACGTTTAAAGGTACTTTGATGGATAGTGGAAATAAATGAATTATACAACAACTGGAAGTAATGTAGTTAAAACTGCGGTAGTAATCTTACTTATTTATATTCATATAATTAACCATTTCCATACACACATACAACCAAAAAAAGAACAGAAAAATACGTACAAAGGTGATGCCTTTTTCTAAAGAAATCTCTTCCAACATACTTGCGATAAAAAATGTAGACACTGTGTACATATGAGTAGAACAGAATAAAAAGAATACTTAAAATAAAAATCAAATAAAAACAATTCAATTATTAAAATAAAACGAATAATGTGAGAATAATATACTAATATACATCCATGCATTATCTCGGAAAGCATGTTAATCCACAGGTCCCAACTGTCAATCATGGATCTTTAATTATTTATTTCATTACGGGTCGACAGAAGCCCGAACGTCTGACAACCAGTCTCATTCAGGGGTACCCAGGTGTTACCCAGTAAATAGGTTATGGAGGGCAGATAGGCGACTGCTCCATGTAAAATCCTGGTATTCAGCTGCATCCAGTTGGAGTGGAAGACGACCCCAACATACTTCGGAAAAGGCTAGACATGATTATGATGATGATTACATACATACAAACTTCATTGTAATGTCATTTAAAATAATAAATTCGCGACAGTGACGAAATGGAAATACATATATTAGAATTACATATATTATTTCCATTTCAGTGGACATCTTCACCATACTACTACTCAGTTTCTCACCTAGTAGCTACGTTATTATGACGTCACTTTTATAACACCGACAACTTACATTGTCCGTATATTCAAATTACAACTGTTATTTTTTGACAGTTGTATGAAATGATTAAAGCATGGCAATTTGACGTAAGGTGTTAATTTGCTTAACAAAGAATTTCCTTGGTTTCAGTGCTGAATAAACAAAACGCGTGCTAATGTAGGTATGATGTTTCGCAGTTTCAGGTACTCTGTAACAATAATACGGAGATCTCTTGAAATTAAATGTTTATTCTTGTTGTTATAGGCATTCTCGGTATTTGTAAAGGGAAAATTTAGATTTAAATTAAGTGCTGAGAGATGCAAGGCTAATGAAGGAGGTGGACTGAGACCATCCCAGACTTTGTTTTGTGACATTATTTTTACGAGATATGACTATAAATAAAAAATGCGATACTGAACTAATGAATAAACGCATCAGGGATTAACCCGCAAGGGTAGATAAAACCAATGTACTCATTTTTAATTCCTTACTCCAGCTACCAATGGTTGTCTTATAAAATCAAGAGGTTTCACAATTATCCCAAACGGCTATGTACACATATAGCCCCCAGCAAGTGAGGATAATCAGCAACTTTACTCCGCGTTTTTCCGAAATTATTTAATTTAATGTAATCTTACCAATTAAGACCAAGCGTGCGGCGTTTCGTCGTAGACAATGGCCTACCTCCCATCCTGCGCCGCCGTGTACTTGGGGATTTAATGAATGCGTTAGCAAGTCGAGTTCGCTGGCTCAGTTTAGAGCAAAACATAGTAATTGAACATTATTAATAACTTTCTTATTGAGACACTAATTTGAAGGTACGCTAGATACTCAAACGGTTTCTGGAGGTACCGAAAAGCTTAAGTACTGTACAATATTCACGGAAATAATTGAAAAAGCCTTTATTATATTATTATTTGAGGGTGATTTGGAATGCAGATTTAGCTGATAAACTATACATGACATTCCTATGTGCGAAAAATAATTGGCGTGTAGTATTAAAATTTCGGAACCCTTTAGTAGTCAATATGGGTAACCTTTTTGCCTCGGAAAAACACGTTAATCTGTCAACTACCGGCTAATGAGACACAATTATTTTTTATTGTAATGGCCCCTTGACGGGGTGGGTGGTACTTAACCGATGGGACAAACTTATTTTAACCAATTATGTATCACTTTACTGCTAAGCTCTTATTTTGAATGTTGTTTTTCCACGTATACATTTTCATTGAAGTTTGCTTACCTAGTGCCTGTCAATCAATATTTTGGTTGAACCTCGTTCAACAGAACGCGGTTTATTCAAAAAGGTTAAAAGGTTAGGAAAGGTTTTCTCTATTTTATTTTACAACTGCAACTGTTTGAAACTTGTCTCGACGTCTTTTGGAAATAAAAGAATGACCGGAACCTTGGCCGTTTGCAAAATGCAAATGTATTTACTATTCCATTATTCTGATGGATGCTAAAACTTTTTTAGTTGACCTCATACGCGCACGGCACTTAAATATACCTTCCACGCCGCGTCGTTGCATCACCACTCATGAATGTACGTCACATTGTCTCTTCACGTTGTGATCATGCTTAGAACTAAGAAATACCGTCGTCGGGCGTCGTGTGTCAGTTGTATGTGGCGGCAGACAGACGCGGCTGACATGGGTCTACCCTAGTTTTGTTTAGTAACTTTGCAAAGCTAAATATAAATGCTGACTGTGCCTTTTTCTTAGTTTGTTTAAAAAATATGGATTAAGAGTAGGTATGTATTTTTTCTTCTTATGTTTCTTTAACTCATTCGTGACCTCAAAACGTATTATAATAACTTATATATAGATCATGGCTATCATGACTTCATCTGACGAAAGGGATCAGACGAAGCTTAAATAGTTAACAGGATTGTTGTGGTTGAATGTTTTTCAAGTTAGCTTATAAAGGCAAAAGTTTTGCTTCTAAAGGATTTTCTCTAAATCAGCTTATCTGTGCTAGCGATCTCTACAAAGTAGTAGAATTGGAAAGTAGAAGTGATTTACTAAAAATTGTTTATGAGACGATACTGTTTAACCCCCGTCGGTACAAGATGGGTGTTACAAGTTTAATAAATGCATCCGTGAATGGGTGTATCGGTGTGTCTGTCTCTGGCATCGCAGCTTCCAAACGGCTGAACCGATTTTCTTTTTTGTTTTGTCTGAAGCGACTTAATTGAGAGTGTTCTTAGCTATGATTTGAGAAAATCTGTTCGGGGGATGATCAATGAAAACGCCAAACAGATGACGCCCGACCATAATAAATGTATGCTATTGTAGAAAGGATAACATTTTCACTAGCCGTCACCCGACGCGACGATGCTTTGATTAAAATATTATCTACAACTCCTTATTAAACATTAAGGGCGAATACAAATATTTTTTGGTTTTTAGAGGTTTTTGTTTTTCCCTATCACTTAAGCTGCAGCTTACTTAGTACAAAACCAATTACACCGTATTATCAATACTTCGCCTTTGACGTTAATACATTCACAGGTATTATTTGCATTCAAACTAACGCAGATCCGTGTATATGGAATACATTTGAACCCAATACACCGTTTATAGAGAACCCGATTGATCTCCATTCACAACATATTGGTTGCTTGTCTCATCAAAGCATACAGCTGTTAACTAAATATTAAAGTTGCGATTGCATGTTTCGAGATTTATAATTTTTAGTGTTAGGGCTCAGCCTCACAATAAATTAAACTCTAACCCCCCTATATTTATAAACGTTGCTTAAAGTTAAGTAATGATTAGCGTCTGTTTAACTATACATTACTGACGTTTAAACAGCTCTTAACTTTTAGCAACGTTTATGGGTAAGGGAGTAAATGTCTCTTCTGAGATAAATAATGATTCACGAGATACTTTTGCACTAGGTAATTTATTTCAAACTGTTACACTTCCCTAACAATATTTAAGACGCAATCCTGTCTTGTATGTGGTACAAAATTAGTAGCTAAAAATACAATTTCGTTTTGCGGCCATATCCCTCAGGAAACGTTGTAACCGAAAATAAATAACCTACCCTCAACCTAACAAAACGGTATTTCCAAAAAGGGCTTTGTGAATGTAGAAGGGGGTCACCTTCTACATTCACAAAGCCCTTTTTGGAAATACCGTTTTGTTAGGTTGAGGGTAGGTTATTTATTTTCGGTTACAACGTTTCCTGAGGGATATGGCCGCAAAACGAAATTGTATTTTTAGCTACTAATTTTGTACCACATACAAGACAGGATTGCGTCTTAAATATTGTTAGGGAAGTGTAACAGTTTGAAATAAATTACCTAGTGCAAAAGTAGTGCTTTGTTACTAGAACACTATATACTATATACGCTACATACTAACACGGCTTTTTCTTTATTGTGGCAAACATAAGAATATTACAACAACCTTCTTACATTATTAGGACCTCTCAGAGTAAATACGGACACATTCTGAAGATAAGTTTCCATTTTGAAATTGGAAATGCATTTGCTTTATAACTGTGAAGTATTTGGAGAGACGGAGGACATAACACATTGGTTGATTGAGTTGGTTGCTGAGTTGAGCTGCATGATTATATGATTGATAAATGCGTGCACTGAATGGACAGGTCCACTCAATCTGTGTGGTTCTTTCCACAAAAGACCATTTCAGACACCGATCCACATGGTCTTCACATGATCTGACCAAGATTATGTCTGGACTTTAAAAGAGACTGTGACCTCTGAGTTTGTTTCGGCCTTTTTTCTTAGAGTAGTCAGATAGGAAACGCCGACCTCATCTAGTTTAAAAAAATATGATTGACGTGTAAAAGTGTTTGTACAAATCTACTTACAGAAATAAAATCATTTATCATTTATCATTGGTATGTTTGGTCTGCTAGACAAATGCATTTGATCGGAAATCCAAACGTTGTGGAAAGCAGACATATTATTATCGACATGAGTTTATTTCACTGCAAATGAAAGACATTTTGAGCTTTATAGGATTAAATGAAACATTCTACACCCTGAATACAAAAGAAAGTCTTAATCCAACAACGTGATGAGTGTTATATGTGCCTCATTATGTAATCGTGTTCCCATGACTATTGAACAGTTCAGTCCTCTAACCTAGTAAATTGAATTAATTTATATCAACGCTTGGTACCGTTTGCGTACTATTCAGCGTGTGATTAGTTCACAGTACCTACTAGGGAAACAATCACATTTGTACGCCACTATTTCTCATACAAAGATCACAGACTGCTGTGTTGCGTCATAAATACAATACGCAGGAATTTCTTTTAGCTTGGGTTATATACAGTATAAGCCAAGGGTTAACAACAACCTTGACCAGTAGGTAGACCTCAAACTCAGATATTCATGAGACAGTGAAAGAGTAAACTAATAGATTGATATGTTATCATTTATGTTGTTGTGAAGAATTTAGAGATTGAGATTGATTGAGAAGCGACGATTTCAATGCAAAAATATCAACTACGTAGGCAATTTACTAGTGAGTTTAAGTGCCTGAGTTATTTTTGCATTCATTGGAAACCACGCGGGCATAGAATCACCATAGCAGGGTTAACATTAGGGAGGTTTATAAATGCCGTCTGTCCAGTTAAAAATATTAAAATGAAACGAACTTTTCAAGTTTACCTTGTTAATATAAAATAAATTACTTTTTTTCGATACGGATTTTGCAAAATAACGATAGATTGAAACTATAGCATCAATTGCTTTGATCCTTCTGATTAAAGCAATCGATGTTTTATGCATAGGAAACTCATTCTTACGATTTGTATGCAAACGGATAGATTGTGCTACGAACCGCTACGACCACTTGCTACGTGTTGCTACGCCACACCTTGCTACGTGTTGCTACGCCACACCTTGCTACGAACGACAACTTCAATAGTCGCTAGTACCATAAAATTCTAAGAGCCAAATAAATTGCCAGTAATCATTTTTTGAGATACAATGGCTAATTTAGTTAAGGATTTCATAATTTCGTTACATGTTTCTATGAGGATATTTTGATAGTGGTTCGGCTTTCTTCAGACTTTAGTTACCAACATTTGTGTATCAACCAAAACTTTGAAAACCTTACCAAACACGTAAATAAACATCCTTATATTTATTTACGTGGTTATAGAACTACAAAATGATACAGTTTAATTAGTTATTAGTGTTTACTTAATAGGTACTGTCAGTCTGATTGTTTTTATCAGCAGGCTTATTTCATTGAAAGTCAGTCTTGGTTGTATTTATTAAACTTAGTAGTACAAACGTAGAGAAGTACTTCATTAATAAGCACTTACTATTTCTAAGAATAGTGGTAAAATTCTAACTCTACTCTCACTCTCACATTACATACACGGAAAATCAAAGTAAGTAAGAGCACTATTCAGAAGTTCACAATCACAAACACAACAGTTATGGTCTCAAGTACTGAGACGATAGACAAACAGTCTGCGGCTCACGTTCTCTAATCTGAATGTCAAAACAGTACCACCGAGTACACTAGTCATAATCGATTTTCTACTGAATACGAGAGTGGATTTTTTAATCGAGGTCAAAAGAAAACAGCTCAGTAATTGGGCTATTTATATAGTGAGGGACGGTATTATGTGGTAGTGTTGGGAACAGGAGAAGATCACAATCTATGGAGAGGCTTTGTTGTGCGTGAGAGACTTTCGATTAATACTAGGTATAGCCAAACTATAAGAGCGTAAAAGCCATTATTTAAATCGTTCCGGCCGTAAGGATTTATTTTATACTTGAGTTTCTAATTTAAATTAATTAAATTGCTGTGGAATGTAGGTTCCATTTTGTAAAAGATGAACAAGGATTTAAAAAAAATATATTTTGTTTAGTAATGCTAGCTTTCATGAGACCTCAATATTTTCGTTTTCCGCAATAAATTAGAATTTAACTTTAATTTTAAAGCAGACTGAAGACCCAGAATTGTTCTGAAATTGCCAGTTTATTTCTAAGGAGAATTTAGAAAAATACGTTGAAAAGGTTACGAAAATATTCTTCAAAAGATTAGCGAACATTTGCAGACCATTGAAGAATATGCGGGTGGATCAAAGTCCAATTATACACTTAGTGAGTTAGGTTAGGTTTGGTGGCGTTGTTTGAGTATCATGTATGTGTATATGTACCGACCAATTTACGATTTACAGGTAATTAATGTCATTTGCTCAGTGTATACTACTACTTTTATTTTGTAACTGCGACACCTGAGGAGCAATTACCGTAATTTTAAGAAATTTGGCATTGTAATCTCAATCTCAATCAGTCAAAAATACAATCAATTAACCTACATTTTTGGTTTGAAACACAAGGTGAAGGTTTTTTTTTTTTTTTTGTGGGTGGGAAATCATCAAATGGCTTCTCCCGCTCTAGTTGGAGCAGGAAGGCGTGTCAGACTTTTACTGACTAAAACCCACCCATGTTCTCTCAGCTGCCCATATGCCAGGGGCCGCGGTATCTCTTTCGAACAACCCGCACCCCTAGCAGGCATCGGCCCTTGCGGGCCCCACCAGCTGCTGCTGACGTCCTCCTGCGATGGGTCAGTACAGTGGCCCCGCCGCCAACCACTTTTCGGCCGCAGGGGATAGGGAGAGCGGCCAACGCTATACCGACACTCCTCTTCCCCTGCGGCCCCACCGCATCCGCCATCAAACGGTGGCGGCCCCGTCCAGGCTACGGAAGGGAAGAGCGCTACTCAGAAGTACCGGCACTCCTCCTCCGCCGCAGCCTGTAACCCTCAGCCGCGATGCCTCCCATTCGACATCGTGGCCCGCCCCAGTTGCGATGCACCTTACCGCAACCTACTTTTTGGCCGCTACGTCGTCGGCTTGGAGGCACAAGCCCTGACGAGCGGCCCCACCTTGGGGTTCCTCTTCGCTTCACCGTGGGCGGGTGACCACGGTTACTGAGCCCCCTCGCAACGACAATGCGGGAACCCCACTGGGGGGAGGTGAAGGTTGACACTTATTGTCGTTGAGTTGAAATTGCAAGTTGAATTTGAACGTTTTTAATGTACGAGAACTGAACTGAGACCTTCAAATACTTCACAGAAACAAAAACAGTAAAAATAAAACTTGACCTTATAAACATCTCTATCGCAAAATCAAATCCATTCAAGTAGGTCAAACATTATGAGATGTGGTTTATCAAGGCATGTTTAATGTCCTTATTAAATGACGATGAGTTAAATGGAAATTATTGGCGAGTTTAAGGGAAGTAACAAGCATGCGGCAATGGATTGGATAAAAATAATCAATTATTTGATACAGTACCTACTTCATAATGTCAATCCAGCACATTGTACACACAGCACAGCACAGTGTAGATACCTCTTTAATCATCGTACGTTACTATTGCACGAGACCTAGATGATCAACATTTAATGACGTAAAGTAATTAATCCTACTTTAATCCAAACTTAATGTTTGTTTGGATGTATGACCTCGTATACTGTCGTGTCTACCTATCCCTGACAAATAAAAGGGGTAGAAAATAGACTAGACAATTAAAATTTAATAAGAGAAATACAAGATAAATTATAAAAAAGGTACCTTTGCACTCTATTTATTGGTAATAATCGCAGTCCAATTCATTGGCTTTCACTCCTGAAACACTTCTTGGAGTTGTAGTAACAGTCACAAAAGCTTGCTTAGGAATAGTTTCAGTAACTGTTGAAACACTTCTTGGAGTTGTAGTAGCAGTCACACAAGCTTGCTTAGGAATAGTTTCAGTAACTGTTCCATTCATGCCCGGGACGAAATACCGCGCACGAGCCAGCAGTATAAACGCGGCCTTCAGCTCGGTCTTACTCTTTTTTTCTTAGTTTTTCCCCTTTTTATTCTCTGACCCGCTCTCGCTGCTTTTCTTTTCTCCTTCTCCTGTCATCCGCAATCGATTTTCTGATCTGCCAGTCTAGTCGGCCAAGACGTATAAAACCTCCTTCATATAAACCCAGAGTGCGTTTAAGAATCTTATAATTATAATTTAGAATTTTGTTATTTAGTTGACAACGTAGTTAGATAGATAAACCAAATTTAGGCTATCCAAAACGATATAAAATGATTTTTGGTAATTACAATCGTAATGCAACCTTCCTTAAATAGACTGCATAGATAATTAAAAGAATAAGTAGACATCAGTTTGACACGTTTGACTTAAATGTCATAACAATAATATTATTACGTAAAAATATGGAAATTCTAATGTAAAATCAAGTAATTCTATATAGACGAATCGTTTAAGACCGATCCGCAGAGCGTTAGCACAGAAAACAAAGAGAGAAATATAATAATGTAAGAAAGTCGTAAAAGGATAATAAAACAAAGATGATGTGGATGGATGAAAAAGAAGCGTAAGTACAGTATCAGTAATAAACAGATACTATAATACATAGGCTAGTATTTTATCCTGGATCGCAGACGAAGTCGCGGGCAACAGCTATTAAATTAATAAATGTGAATGTTTGGGTTTTTGTTACTCAATCACGCAAAAACGGCTGAATGGGTAACATGAAATTTGGCACGTGGATAGCCATAGACCTGCATTAAGACACAGGATAGTTTTTATACCGGTAGTAATTATCTCAGGAGAACGCCCGAGATAATTTACAACATCCATGCCGTCGAAGCAATGGCCGAAAGCTAAAATATATGTATGATCACAATCAACCTATAATGATCCCACTCCTGGGACACAGGCCTCAGCTCTGTGAAAGAGAGTGGGCAATAATCTACCATGCGGGCCCAGTGTGAGTTGGTGGATGTCATATGACATCAAATTTTTGGTTCTAGGACATGCCGGTTTCCTCACGATGTTTTCCTTCACTGGTTTGAGAGCAGTGGTGATGAAATTTAATACACGAAGTAAAGTGCCTGCCTGGCACCACTGCTCTTATATATCTAAAATGTCATCATTATATTTCAGACTTCATTTTACATCTAAAAATAGTTGTTATTCGACTGAACTGGAAGCTGATGTTGCAGCAATACGGACATTCAATTTCTTCCTGGGCTTGGTTCGTTAATTCGATGTAATAAGATTTATTTTCCAGCAACCAGCAAAATACTTTATGCAATCACAATGGTTTGTACTTATTTTTTAGATACATGATTTTTAGTCGGTAATCGTCAGCTTTTTTTTTGACAATTGAAAACATTTACAATATCACAAAATGATTCCCATTCCCATTACACCAAATCTTGTACTTTTCCTATATTTTCCGACTACTCGTGATGGTCGTGTACAGATTAAACTGGTTCCTGCTGATGGGCTTGCTTAAACATTGTTAAGTATGATTAAACAATCGTTTAAAGTTAAGTAAACACTTAACTTTACTTTAAACGGCTATCAAAAGGGAAAACGAAAAATTCAAATCAATTTTAGGTGTCGTTTGAATGTAAATACGGTTGTTACGAGGAGTTGTGACCCAGTTCATTTTAGAATATTTTTTTTTCTATCAGTAAATATAATTTAACTGTTAACATTTACATCGTTTTAGATAATCGGATTTTGTATCTTTGTCAAGAGTTGTATTCAAAACTTACTCTAGGTATAGTCACGAGCTTATTTAAACCATAAAATTACGGAAGAATCAAATTTTTTTCGCTATTTCCCTCGAACCTAAGTATTGATAGATTTTATGATGTTACCAACACTGTGTATTATCGTAATCATAATATAACAACCGACTTCCAAAAAAACACTAAAAAGTGAAAAATAACTTTAATTTCGGAAGTCGGTGACTTTGGATATGTATTTTAATTTTTTGTCACCGCCTTCCGAAATTAAAGTTATTTTTCACTTTTTAGTGTTTTTTTGGAAGTCGGTTGTTTATTTTTTTTGAAAAAAGATTTTTATTTTTCACTTTTTAGTGGTTCACATGTGCTTACCCCTTCACAGCGTACCGGCGTGATGTTATGTTATTAACTGGTGTAAACAATTGACAGACATGAGATTTCAGCAATCCCTGTCCATTTGCTATCATTTATTGAGGAGTTCCGTTGCCTATCTCCGAAGTTCTTCATCAGATCTTCACCAAATTGAAATGGAACCACTCCGAGAAAGTACTCTTCCAAAAACTACACAAATTGCTTCAAGTGTGCCTATAAAATTTGAAGAGTTCTCTCTATTTCTCCAGGATCCCATCATCAGATCCTGACTTGATGATCATGGGACCACATGGGAAGTATACCCTTTCAAACAAAAAAAAAAATTTCCAAATCGGTCCAGCCATATTCGAGTAATCGGGGAACATACATAAAAAAAAAAATAAAGTTTCCGACGAATTGAGAACCTCCTCCTTTTGGAAGTCGGTTAATAAAGTAGCTATTTTCCCAAAGTTTTAATATATTTCACGAGAAAAATGCTTTAAAATGTAAGGTAACCGTACGATATTTGTGCTCGTGACTGAACCTACTCTACTCTATAAGTTGAACCCGAAATTCTTTAAGTTGAGTTAAAATGTCATGAAACTGAAATGAACTTTTCTAAAATATTGCTTTGATTAACGAGACCATTAGTATAATTATGTAGTAGTTATGTGTGTTTATATGTGTCAGTATATGTAAACGAAATGAAAAAGGGACATTCGCTGCTTTATCACGTATGATTTATTTGGATTTAAAAAAACATTAATAGATATTAAAAAGTTGTTGAGCACATAATAAGAATTTTTAAACAAAAAAATACGAGAAAGCTTGAGGAACGCCGTGGTAAAGCTTTATGACGTGTTTGTTTTTAGAACTAGGGAATCGAATGCAATGTTTTTGGTCCGTGATCAGAAAATTACGTAAACTTTAGAATGAATATTACCGAATAAAGATGCCCCTTAGTTATCGGAATATAAGCAATGGGTGCCTAAAGATGGACGACTCCACCGCGGTTGGCCCAGAAAGTGGTAGTGAGACGACCTGGACGCGTACCGCGAGGGCTCGTTCGAGATGGCGTAGGAAAAGAGTTCCTGGAAGGACTTGGGGGAGGCCTTTGCCCAGCAGTGGGACAATATAGGCTAACCAAAAAAAATCTAATTTCAATGAAAATTTTTGGGGAAATCCTTTTATTATCATGTTTTTATCTTAACCATTTCCCCTTCTGAATATCAGGTATCTTCTTTCATTTCATAAAACATCTGTGTCGGTCCCATGACCCAAAAACATATAACGCATGTAACACTGTTGGGACACATTCATTTAAAAGATTTGGGACCATAACCACAACTATACGAAACTTTGGTAGGCACCTACTTGTAGAAAGGTTTCTTCTAAGAAGAAACGTTGCTATTCAAAACTAGTAGGCGGTTAGGAAAAAATGTTTGAATTCAAATGTCAAACGGTGAAGAGAAAAAAAAAATGAGGGTACTTATGGCACTATATTAAAAATGTTATTACTAGATTAATAAGCACTTATTACTAATTATTATTGGGTGAGTATCTACTTAGACGGGACAAATCTACTTGAATGAGTTGACACTGAACAAAAATGACAAGGACAACACGAACCGAAAGTTTATGATTAATTCTACTGGATTAAGAAGCCAATAGCTGATCTTGTGGGATTAGGTAGTAATCACTAAAACGAATATGTTGCTACTGATGTATGATTCACTGGTCTAATGCACTATCTAATACTCTAGTGGAATGAAAATTAGTAAACGAATAATGTACAAATGTTAGTAAGAATATGGAAAGATCTCACAAAATCCTTTGACTGCGAGTCCAAACTGAACGTCTTCTTGCTTGAACTGGATGGCAATGTTCTCGGGCACTGCTTGGGCTGCTACGTTGCGATGACCCAGCTACGATGACCACTGAAGAACTGCTTGCTCCAACAAATACGCCTCTTCACAAAGGCGCCGAAGATGATGACCGAAGACTGGAACCAAATTCACACGAAGGGCGAAAAGTCGTCTTGATCTTGAAGTCCTTTCTTCTAACGGCCGTTTTCAAATTTTGAAAAAAAAACCGCTTGTCACTCCCAGTAACTGGTCATTTTCTCGTCGAAGGACCATGAAGAGAAATGGTAGATATCCTCCAGCCTAAAACGTTTCCAGCGTATTGAGCATCTCAAGCAACAGTTCTGGAATAGATTCTCTAACGAGTATATCTTTTACCTCCAACAGAGAACCAAGTGGACGGACTCCGATGGGATGCTTGAAGAGGGAGCCATGGTGGTACTCAAAGAGCAGCAGTCACCACCACTGATGTGGCCCCTGGGTCGTATCATACGTCTCATACCTGGGAGGGACGGAATAAGCAGAGTCGCAGACGTACAGACCAAGAGGGGAATAGTCCGACGTGCTTACAACACCATCTGTCCTCTTCCAGCTTAATCTTTGAAGACAAGTCTTCAACGCCGGGATCATGTCGAGAATATCACGCCGCGCCGGGCGACCGCGGGGAAGCTGCGGTCGCAGAGGGGGCCCTCGAGCAGCGGGCGCGCACCGGACGGCTCGGCACTGCATCATCGTCCGAGCGACAGCATACACGACATAGTTAATATAAACTCCTTTTTCTCGCCGGTTCAAATATAGTTGACCGTTTGTCATCCCTAGAATACATTCATATAATACAGTCCACTATCGATCAAGTTACCGTGTTTTAGTCCTCGTACCACCTGGAGGATATCTACCATTTCTCTTCATGTGGTCCGCTGGAGAAAATGAATTTGTTTTGATGGTCACTTAAAAACTACAATAAATCTTATTATTATAAAATGTATAGGAACCCTACCACCTCTACCCATCTTAATATGTATATACGTACATAATACATCTGAAAAGGGTAACCAATGTAACCTGAAGTCCTGGAAATGCAAAACTTCATATTCTTATGATAGTACCTTTTCCCAAAAAATATTGGAAGCGAAATAGAACACAAATGCGTTTAATATATTTCTATGTAAGGACGGTGATACACACTAATGGAGAATTTTGTGAGAGAAGCACGACAGGGAGCTGATTGATGATCAGCCTTTTTGTACAAATAATAAATGAAAATAAAAGTTTTCTTCGTCTAGCGTAAGTTGTGGTGTCAGTAACTTTCACCTATTTTTGTCACAGACATCGTTTAAAAATACCATTACCATTTTTCTTCTACTCAAAGTTAACAACCCGGATACGATTTTTTTTAATATTTATAAAATAGCGTAGCCTCATATACAATATGTAACAAAAACCCTGTTGTTCCTTCTACCCACGTTTTCAGAATCGGTATACATACGTAATAAAGCAAGTCATTTATAAAAACTGTTCAACAAAAATATTTAAAATAAATATTTAATTATGAATATTTGTAAAGTTTAACTGATTTTGATTAGATCAAAGAAAGCCGCCGAGTTCGTAGTCTATTGTGCGAAATAAGGATACTTGTAAAATCACATATTGTAAACATTTTTTTCGAATATGTCGATTTTAATAGTTATTTGATACTGAACTCTCGACCAGCCAATGCTTATTTTTTAAATTATAACTTCGTAAATGTTGTGTTTGTAGGTAAGTGTATACGTCCCTAAAAGGAACAACAGGGTTTTTGTTACATATTGTATATCATAACGTAATATGTATTTACTTCTTAAAATAGATAAGTATAGATTACATCTTTATGGTTTCAGGTACGTAATGTCACAATATCGTACTCGTACAATGGAGATAATAAGCAACTGACACTATTATAAATTGTAACTTTTGCTTGAAAAGTATGTGCTGCGTGAGATTATTCATCTCGCGTATGATACAGTACAACAGTACAGATACAGGTGTGATACAGTACACCGTCACATGTGTAACTCAATTGTAAATTGTTTCACGTACTTAGCTCATGTTATTTGTGGTCTGTGCTTTACAGTTTGTTAGTGTATTGATAGAAGCCCAAACGTAATATGCTTGATTTATTTCGTACATATTCGGAATGAAATGCGTGGGTCTGTCTACAGTCTAGAGGTTTCATTACCGAATAACTTCGATAAACAGTAGGTACTAGAAACTCAAAGTTATGTTGGCAACTAAAACGAAATTTGTTAAATACACTGGGTTTCAAATTCAAACCTTAGGTTTCGTGAATGCATTCTCAAAGTAGAAACATAGGTTCCAAATACTTATTGGTATTAACTAGAACTTTGCTGTTACCTGGAACTTTAAACCGGAGCTGTAACTGGGCTTGCATTGTTCCAAGTATACAAATAGCAGATGACATTTACCTTTGTATTTGCAAAAACAAATCATTTATTCAGTGTGAACTCTCTTTTCAATGACGAACACCTCTAAATACAGAGCACTTAAAAAATGGATTCTATGAATATCCTATACAAAACTTAGCCCGGTAACTATCGTTCCTCCGTTACCCAATTTCGTACGACAGTGTGTGTACCGTGTGTATTGACATACCTGCGTCCTGGAAGCCACAACCATACTTTATTTATGGTGTAATTGACCGGTCAGCTCGCCATCGGATTGAACGGTGGAAATAAACGAGGTTACTCTCGCGTGATTAATGTCATTACTAGATAGAACGGCAAAGAACTGATTGTAGTGCTGCTATTATTGTGCGTAGTACCTACGTATTCTTTGAATGGCTGAAGAGGAGGGTCATTAAGATAAATCATTTAGGTTCCTAAGTTACTAAAATCTTATCTTTTCAACGTATTTTTCATTTAATTTGTACACTTCTTTTCTCTTAATAGAAAAGTTAATTAGGAAAAGGTCCTATCTTGTTGCCTTACTTAGATTTCGCTATTCAGTGAACTAATATGCTCCAGATCTCAGACCCAACACTGAATAGCGCCAGCGACTTCCAACTGCGCAAATAAAGCGGTCCTTTCCATTCCTCTAATTATCCTTGTATTATTCTCTATCGCTTGATAATTGCAGACAAAATCGGGCTGTATGATGATTGTAGTTTCATAATTGGGTTAAAAGCAAATGTTTAACATGTTAGACTTCAGAAAATTGAACAGTGACAAATAAGTATTACTTTAATGACAATTATGTAAGTTACGAATATTTTACTACAACTAATGCCTGAAGAAGTTAATAATATGTCCATTTCTGACACGTTGGCACCCCGGCAAATCCAAACTTTATTAGTGTCATTGCGACTGATTATTGAAGCGGTAAAAATTCGTTTAGAGAGAAAATTGACGACGATCTTCATAAATCAAATCCAATCAAAGAAGGAGAAAGAGAAGAAATTCGGCTGGAAATCAGACAGTCCCCCGCCCTTGACCACTACCTAGTGCTTTAACTGCGAAGAAAAAATGGCGCAACAAACATATTTTATGTAAAAGGATCAACTAGAAATAAAGGATAAACATAGTACTCGCCTACACCATCTAATTAAATATATTGTATATTGTGTTAAATTAAAATAATGTTGTCTGTGTAGATATGTTCTGTGTATTGCTTTAATGTATTCAAGTGGTCTGGATAATATTCTCAGCCTGTTTATGATTACAGGAAAAAACGTTAGGATGGGTTTATGATACTTCAACAGCGTTTTATACATAGGGATGCTTTATTACCACAGAGCCATTATATCTTTATGAAAAAGGCTGTTGAGATTTTCCCAAACTTATGGACGACAGTTTTTGCCCGTTTTTAGAAGCAAAGTCGTAAACCGAAAGCAACCTTACTTTTAGCCAAGGTTGATCTAATATAAGTCCGTTTAAAAGAACATTATCGACTCATACTCGACTCAGGTTGCCATTTCATTAGCTGCAGAAACGCTCTCTGTTTATCTTAGTCGCAAAGAGTGAATTTAGATTTAACCTCAGATACTAGTCGAGGATTTATTTGACGTGTTCATCGTTTCTAGTAGCTGACGCGCTGCTTGAAATTATATAACAGAACATGTGATTATCGAACCCATAATTACCATGTTGCGAGCTCATTTAATATAATCTAAAATAGGTTTCAAGGTACCGTGAGTTTGGCAGATGACTCCTAACCTACACTAAGGAAAACTCTCGAGTCGAAGACGTTTATGTCAATTATTAACAGTCACTGGAACTGATGGAGGCATAGTCGTCGTGAATGAATGTGGTGGGAAATGACTAATAATATGAGTGGTAGAAATAAATTACAGATTAACGTTTACACAGAGTAGCAGATCGTGTATTCATGTCACGAGACAGATAAAATCATTCTGACAAAAAAATATAACAACAAGAAAATACATGACTGTTATCTTCCGCCTTCAACGCACTCATTTCCAAAGCGGCATGTGGAAAAAGACAAAGTTGTGTATTTTAAAGATGCCTCTCAGAAAAGTGAGTCATTTATAAGAAAAAATAACAAGCGCACTTTTCGCGACTTGGCAAAATTCGCTTTAAAAGTCATGAAAAATCTTTGGAGCAGTAGTTAGGAAAGTACATAATTTTAAATCCGTATTTGGTGAAGTAATTAGACTGAGATTTACAGAGCTTGATAAGAATTCCAAACAGTTCAATTTAGTCGCTTGTCTTCACGAATCTGTTCGGTGCACTTAATTAACTATAAAAGCATATGTAATGGAATTGAGACAAATAAAAAAAAAATCATGTCCTAGGTGTAACATTAACATGTTGTCATCACTTGTCCGTTTTAAGCGTCACTACAATTAATCAAAACGCGATTTTCATTTTCATAGCCCTGAAGTGTCGACGTAAAGGACGCGTCCGGAATAAATGTGAAATTTATTCAAGACGGAGCCACTGCTGCAAAGAAGTTTAGCAATTTATTGCTCAAATACGTGTATCGTCCGGGAATTTGGGAAATTATTATAAAAAAAGCCATTTAAATAATGTTAACATCGCCCTAGGTTCCGTCCACGCAGTATTCGGAAAAGGAAAACCTTGAAATAAAATTGGTGCTTATGTCTTGCATCTCTCAACAGAAGGCACGGTGACTATCGCGACTTGTTAGTCGCAATAGTCACCGTAATTATATTAAGGAAAGTTTTAAAACTGTTGTCTTAAAACTTTCCTTAATATAATTAATTAATCAACTCAGTCTATCGCAGTCCACTGCTGGATATAGGCCTCGCCCAAGCTGCGCCACAATATTCTGTCCTCCGACTTCCGCATCTAGTCTATCCCTGCTACTTTCTTTCGGTCGTCGGTAGATCTAGCTGGGGAGTGTCCCGCGCTACGCTTGCCAATACGCAGTGTCCACTCATTCAACTGCTCTATCTCATAGCCAAATCACTGCCACTTCAGTTTGCTTTCTCTGCAAGCTATGTCGGTAACTTCGGTTTTGTTCCGGATAATTTCATTTCTGATTTTATCCTTCAAAGAAACACCGAGCATAGCCCTCTCTTTAGCACGCTGAGCGACCTTGAACTTGTGGACCAGCCCAACTGTCAGTGTCCATGTTGCGGCAACGTATATTATTACGGGCAGGACCCACTGTTTGAAGACCGTAGTCTTCAGATATTGCGGGATAGGCAAGAAGACTTGACAAAGTTTCCCGAACGCTGCCCAACCCAACTGGTTCCTACTGTTGACTTCTTTCTTAAAGTTGTGTCAATCGAGCTGGATGGCTTGCCTTAAGTAGACATACTTCTTCACAACTTCGAGAAGCGACTCTTTGATGTGGATTGGACTCGGCAATACGTACAAATATAGACTATACGGTTAAATGTAAATCAAGACGTTCCCTATTTATTTTAAAAGCTGTTATTTGGTTTTTGTTTCGTTTACTGTCACCTGACATCCATTTAGTGGAAAGTGCGATGACCTCAGGCGACCGTTATAAATACGCTTTATTTTCTGATACAGAAAGTGAATTCGTACAAAAATAACTTTGCTATTAGAAAACGAACTTCCAGGACTAAACCCATAGAATATTCTGCCTTATTCCAATAATTGTAAAGTCGATGATGACCAAATGGGTACCTATGTACCGACGAGGGAACATGAATCGTAAGCTAGTTACGGAAACTTAATGGTTTTTTTCGCATCTATTGCCAATTCGGCTTTAAAGTACACCTTGGTAAATTGTTAAAATAGCTTTTTATTTATTGCGGATCTACCTTTATGTCTGCTGATAATATAGTCTTTATTCTGATGTGTTGTCTTGTACTATATAAAATAATGACAAATAAAACGTTTTAATGACAGGCTTACTGTGAGACTATAATTATTATTACAGTCCTGGATAGAATCATCGTTTTAGTTGTAATTATATCAATTACTTTTTGTTCCACTTTTTTACCTAGTTCAGAGGTTCCTAGACAGACCCTAGACAGAGGTTCCCAAACTTATTTTTTCTCGTAGACCACTTTCAACATTTTACTGGTTTCGGTGGACCCCTTAGCTACATTTCTAACATATTCCAAAAACTCGTCTATAACGAAGATAAAAGATCTGAGTAATGTAGTGATAATAATAATTAGTAACCAACATAAAGCGTCCGTTTTATTCCGACAGGTTAAAGAGAATTGTTCAACAGAGCATGTACTAAAAGCAATCATTACTTTTATGAAAAATGTGTGTTCCTCTGAACGTAAGCGATTTGTACGTATGCATGATATATCTACGGATTGATTTCGAATCGTTTCTGGAGAGTGGCTATTACGTAGGGTAATATTTGCGAAGTGTTATGTGAGGTGTACTTTGGTGTTTGCTGATGTAGGTAAACGAACTGTGAAATTGAAAAATTGACTTCAAAGTCAACGAATACGGGCAACAAAATATTATAACTTTACTTTCTATTCAGCTTGCACCTTAAATTCTATTCGTTGGGTTCAAAAAAATATTAATACAGCTGGCTGTCACTATTACATAACAAAAGGTTCACCGAGGTATAAACATCTACCACTGCGGGCGCCAACCGCGCCGAAAGTTAAATAGTATTCAATAGAATACAATATTACTGAATAGATTTCAATATTACTTATTGTTAAAAAATTCTACAACCTGAATATGGGTTCAGCGTTTAAATACAATTTTTATATTCCCCAGTGAAAAAGTGAAAGGGGCTGTAATTAGAACGGAAGTGAAAAAGTACGAATACGAATACAACACATACGAATTTCAACATGAAACGTGTTTCTTTTTTTATAATCCGTGAATTTCTTAAACCCCGTATGTAGGCTAAGTTTACATTACGTTTTATGATTTCTAAACGAGTTTTGACTTACCTATCTTTCGATGAATTAAGTATTCATAGCTCGTTCTGTGAAAAAAATCGATGCAGAACTGAAACAAACTTAACTTTTAACAGGTTTTATAATATCAAAGGTTCTGTTGCTTGGAGGATTTGAAGTTATCAGTACATTTTGAGGTTTAATTTTGTTATAGTTACTTGGCCAAGGATGTAGATTTTTACGACTCCTTTATCACCAGCATGGCAGTCTATGTTAGGGAGAATGTCAAGACTATGAGCCGGAAAATGGTGAGGCTCACCATTATAGTAGCTTTTAGTCGTCCGTAACTTTTCTGAGCGTAATTTATTATTCGGTAATGTATTAACTTATAAATATTGTGAACGTTTTTCAAGTGTCAAAGAACAATTTATTTACTGGAAAGTCACAAGTTATCTACAGAGTTCAAGAATAGTCGAACGTATGGTAACTAAGCTAATAAGGTCTAAAAACTCGACTGATGTATACAGTACATATTAGCAGAATAACAATTAGTTTTTAAATTGTAATAAAATATAGTCATACATATACATTCATGGTTAAAAATAAAATGAGTAAATAATATAGATTAAAATAAAGTAAATAAATGCCTAAACCTTGTTCCCGTGTGGATAAGCAAAAACTGCAGATTGTCAGCTCCTGAGATCCTTACAAATATTTCCTTTTTTAGTTTTTTTTTGCGTTTGCGACGTCTCTCAAAATGCAAACAGTAAAGATGGTACGATGGTGGTGGTGGTAAGATGGTAGATGGTGCTGCGATCGCCAACCCGCCTGCCAAGCGTGGCGATTTTGGAAAATCCCCCCTTTTGGGAGAGGCTTATGTCCATCAGTAGACGTCTTTCGGCTGAAGATGAAAATGTGCCAAGTAAATATGCAAGATTCAAAATTAAGAGCAGGCATACTTTTTTAAGGGAAATAAAAGCCAGACATCACGACATAATATATAATAAAATGAAAATGTAACGAGGGAGGGACGCCGCGATGGCAGATAATAAAGCCATTATTCATTTGAGCGTCTCGTTACAGATTTGTCACAAAACAAACGAAATAATAGAACAAACGGGTGACTGGCAATTTGAAAACGAAGCCACAAGGTGATTTGATTCAATTTCCAGAGGCAGAAATATTCTGCGTCAGATTTCGTTGATAGCTACAGTTTTATTTTATAACGCAATTTTCAATGGAAAATAAAGTAATCTAAAATAATGATAGCGCCGCGTGTGAGCACTATACATCATAGCATTTTAAATGTAAGGAATCGTGAGATTCCGGAATACGTTATACGGAACACCACATTATTACGTCGTCAATCATATTTCCAGGTGATTTAAGTGAATGGAAATACAATAAGGTCAAGTCACGTGTAGTAAGGTTGCTTTCATTCATTTTCGTGAACATCCATTACTTAATAGGGATTTTTGATTCTGTTAATATAGTGTTATGAATCTGGTTCCTGACCAAATGTGTTTCCGCGAAATGAATTCCAGCATCAAATACTAGTTAGTTATTTAGTTTAGTTACGATTTTTTAATTTCACGACAGTTCCCGAGTGCGACAAGCGAAATGCAAAACCAGCCAATTTGCAGTGCACTCCTGAATTAAGAAAACGTTTGTAAAGCCGAAATTATACGGTGTTCAAACAACGCCGGTGTATTTCGTTGTAATAATTATGTCAAATTTTTTGAGCTTGTTAGACTGCACATACAAGAGTATTGTTAGCCGGTGAAAGTATCGGCTAAGTTGTTAGAAGGAAAAGCTTTTGCTTTGAGTCTTGTATTGAAAACTATTAAAAAACAGCTCTACTCTATTTATAACCATTTAAGAACAACAGTTTTGTTTGAAGTGAAATAAATAAATGGACATTTTCTGCATTTGAATTTATTTACCTGCACTACGAAAAAATAAAAATGCGCCTATTTCATCAAACACCAAGTAGCTACCTACACAAAAAGAAGTCGTCATTGCAGTGGATATGATCTGTATACAGTCAGAAAATATTGCAGCTTGATACATGAAATATGAGCTCTAAGTGTGACGAATAAACCTCATTTTACGATGGAAATGCTGGTGAAGTCTGTTCAGACAGCTGAACAATTGATTGCTCTGATGACATCTATTGAAACGGTAGGCACTGACACTGTTGCACTAGCGATGTATATTATTAAACAAACATCTCTAAAGTAATGAATGGTGCCAAATTAACTGCTTGCGCTATCTACGCTAGGTATATCCTTAGAAGTTCTATCGGAATGCCAATTATAATTGCGACGTTGCGCTGACCCGATTTTGATAATAGCCAAATGGGCTTCTGATTTCAATAGTTTAACCATTCTATAACCACCTTTAAAGTATTACCAAGACGTCTCCGTCAATGTAAAGTGGAGTGGCATCCGAGTTCCTGGTTCAGCTGCTAGTTATTTAATTTATTTAAGGTTTGTGAAGCATTAACAAAGAAATCCTTAAAAAAGTGCAACATTTACTTACACGCATTTTTCGCTCATTCGCCATTTATGGTTAAAATAATTATAATAAAGCAAAAAAGGATAAGTATTTACAATTAATACTAATAAATAATATTTGGATATTCATGTGTAACAATAACAACAAAAATATCTACCTAATTAAATAAAGATTGATAACAGTAAAGGCTTCTTCAAACAGGCGCGACGCGACAGCGCGACGCGACACTTGTAGAACAATTTCCATGAAGTTTTTATAGAAATTGTTCTACGAGTGTCGCGACGCGACCGTCGCGTCGCGCTAGTCTGCACGAGCCTTAAAGGTTTTCACAGACAGGCACGACGCGAGTTCAAGTGTCTTCTATAAATCTTGTCTCTGACTAGAACGTCTTACTTACATTGTTACTTGGGACGGAAATCTCCACGCTAAACCTCTTTGTCTGCGTCGTCGACTACTTCAATATCTGTCACGACGACGTAAAGTTAGTGCTGCGATGAGAATATCTGAGACATTCCGGAATAACCGCCAGTTATGTTTTAATGTTTGAACTGTTTTAATAGATTTCTGATGTCGATTGTTTCATTCACATTTATGATTATGGTATAACTTTAGCAATATCTTAGTTATTGCTGGGTACTTCGGTGACATAGTTTTGGTCAATGGGACTTGAGCGTGGTTGAACTTATTGTTTCTGAGTGTTTATGTTCACTTTTGGAAAACATAGGTTTACAATTTTATTTTATTTTTAAACCCTTCGGGGTATACAGGCGTGATGTATATGTAGTTATTTTTCTGTTAATATCAATAAGCTAATGCTGGTTAAATCATGATTGTATTCACATTTAAATAGGTAAAAGGAATAATGTTGAGTAAGTATTACAAATATGTTTTATCTATACAGAACTCCATCAGACTTGAAAGTTACAGTATAAACTAAATCACTTGTCTCATGAACGCTTGACTGTTCTCTTAACCGTAACATTTAGGATGGTTTATGTTAATAGCCTATTTCGAGCAGTGCGGCCTTCCGGGAACATATCCATAACGACGGGAGGATATCGTCACTGAGCCTTTGTCAATGGCTTCTTCAATTCCGACTACTAAAACTTTTCTCGCTGTAAACAGAATGTATGTGAGGATATAAAACATACAGCATCTCTTTTTGATGAAAAAAAAAGTATGGCGGGGCCCAACTCAAGCAGGGTACTAGAAGGAATAGTAGGCTGGTAGTCGGTAGGAGTCCGACATCACCCTCTGGTCTTCTCAGACGGAGGGAATACATGAGTAGGTATTTCCAAAAGGAAAAAATAAATAAAAATGGCTGCACTAGTTTCTATTTAGCTGTAAATGTTGTTGCTGTTTTGTGTAAATGTTGTTCAGTGTATTTGAAATTTAGCACATAGATGTTCCCTATATTTACTAGTTCTATAGACAGATGTGTTTCAGTAATAGATTTATTTAAAATTTTATTTAGAACACCATTCTGCTAGCGCTGTTGAGTGGAAATGTCCCGGGAGGCTAGAATGCACTACAAAAACCTTTCTACAGTGTGTCCGAATACGATCGCTGTCGGAAAGGGAAATCATTTTTTTAAACGAGGTAGTTTATTGCAATGCAGGCGTAGGTTTTTTTTTTTTTTTTGATGATCACATGTGAAACTAGCAACACATAGGGATGCGTAACTACTTATTATACTCTTTTATAATTTATAGTCTATAGTTACCAATAAATCTGTCCTTTTTGCAAACCCCACACGACTATTTCGTATAATTTGCGAGTGGTTTCCCACGTTTAGTTGATTAAATTTGTGTCAAAATTAACTGTTCCATCCGATTCAACCTACAATCTACATTGATTGTACCACCTTCCTGCTTTGATGTCGAGAACTTTGATAAGATTCGAGGATAATAGATAATAATTAGCAGAAAGCTGATAGCGTGTTGGTATACCTACGCCTGACATAATTAGAGAAATTCTATGAGTTGGGTAGTGTGGAGTACTGTTACAATGTGATACAAGCATGTCAGTAAGAGATTTTAATTAATTAAATCAAGTTATCAAATTTCCACATTTCACTCAAATTACCTATTTTCCTCCCAAAATACATATCCCCGAAAATAAATGTTTCCACAAATTCTTTTGTATCCCTGAAAAGTTTATCACTTGACGAAATTATTCGTGTTTATATTCCACTGTACCGGAAAATTGTTCTGTAATGCACGGAAAATGAATAATTCATTTCTTATATCTTTTCATAGCCATCGTGATTCTTACAATTGTAATTTTAAAGTTAAACAAAGTAGGATCAATAAAAATAAAACAGTCAGAAAGTGTCGTGTCATGGAACAGCCGGTTGGAAGATTTGCAAGCAATAGCTATATGATCATCATACTAAAAGATTAATCAAATTCTTTACGATCAAAGTGTACCACGCATTTTCAGCATAATACAGTCTCCGAATCACATTCCGCCCTCCGCACAGATTAATGAGCTTTCACTATGAGTATGCCTATTACCTGCAATTACCTGTATGAACTAAGACAGCTGTGCTGTGGTGATTATTATTTGATAGGCTGTTAAGCTAATGAATAATTTAACTTGATTAACGTTAGTGAGCTTGTGATTTAAATTAGTGTAGGTCAATGTGCACGTTTAACGTTTAATCGCACCCCAGGAAGGCGGTTATTACATTTGCGCTATCTTACTACCAATATATTATGTTTGTTGCTGGGGACTAAGCAATAAACATAATAAATTAATTAAAGTAATGACTGTATATTTGATTTATTGCCTCAACGAAACATGGATCCGTGAAACGAAAACCAGGAGAATGTTGTAAGACATCCATATTGTTTGTGTTTACTTACTACTTCCTGAGATTGTGTCAATATTTTTTATTATTTATTTTTAATATTAGATACGTTCGAATACGCTTGCTTACTGCTAGGGTTGATCATTGAAACAGATACAAAATATTGATATAGATATGATGTTCTCTGTTCTCATTTATGAGCAAAACATCTAAGCTTTGTAACGCAATGTATCCTTTGAAATAAGGCAAACCTTTTGACATCTAAAAGTATCAAACAGGTGTTCTTGTCTTTTTATACCAAGCGAGAATAAAGTCGAGTTAAAACATTTGTTTGTCTTTATACTCAAAGACTTTTAAATACCGGGTGGCAGGGAAAGCGACGCGCAAATTGTTACTATGAGTTCAGCACATGATTCTAGAAGCCTGGCGTAGAAATTTTTCGTCGGTAATAAAAAAAACAAATGCACTTTCATTAAAGTGCAATGTAAAGTTGGTAAAATGTACTGAACAGCATTTTTTTTGAAATAACCAATGAAGCATTTCAACCATAGGGGTCTAAAATCACATGATTAATTCATGGTAGCAGGTTGTGCGTCGATATCCCTGACACCTTGTATACCAACTAATCTCAGGCGGGACAAACGAACAACATCGTTATCTACTTACAATACCAACTGGTCTATTTTCGCTCTCTTGAAATACGCCCAACATTAGGCATGTGTCAAAAGAAAATTTATTTTTGAAGAAAACATGTTAATTAAACATTCATCATCATCATTTCAGCCGCAAGACGTCCACTGCTGGACATAGGCCTCCCCCTAAGCACTGCCATTTCAACCGGTCCTGTGCTTCTCGCATCCAGCGGATTCCTGCGGCCTTCACCATCTTATGGCAGGCCATCCAACGCACGCTTACGCTTAAGCATTGTACACTAACGGATTACAAATCTCGTAGTGATAAAACAACAACAATTATTATTTATTCCCTCTCTGTGACATTATAAGCAACACTTTAAAACAAAGCTACTGTTCCGACCCGTTAATAAAAGCACCCTTATCTCCATTGCTCCTGAGCACATAAAAACAGGTAATAAAAATGATTCACTCATTACCAGCTTACATAGTGAGAAAATAACTAGTTAATACCTTTCAGGGGTGCGGGTTGTTTGAAAGAGATACCGCGGCCCCTGGCACACAGGCAACTGAGGGAACACGGCTGGGTTTTAGTCAGTATAAGTCTGACCCGCCCTCCCGCTCCACCCAGAGTGGGAGAAGTTATTTGATGATTTGCCACCCAAAAAAAAAAACTAGTTTATTACAGCCTGAAAATTATTTGTCGTACAAAAGGGTCTCTTGAGTGTTCCGCACTGCGGTATGGATGCTACATAATAATTCTGTCAGAACACGATTTATTACAAGCTACTATTACAACTCACTAAAGATAATCATGAAATAATGTCTAACCAACGAGATTGTTTACAAAAGTGTGAACATAATGGGCGAGAACTGTAGGTACTGTATAAAGTACGGTGTGTCAGATATTTAACTTTTAACTTATTAATGCTCGTAAAATAATGTATATAGGTACTAAGTCCTCTTCGCTGTATCCGATGGCAGCGACCCAGACTAATTTTCTTTTTTCAACATTTCCGTTACCTGTGTTTCATAACATATTCTCTATCTTCACCATGGAGTAAATTACTAACGGTAATAGAACTTAATTGCTTTGAATGTTCTTACTCAATAACAAACCACCCTCATAATGTCGTGTACACTCAACAGAACTAAGCTTATCTTTAATTACTACTGAGAGGCTTACCTATCTCTGTTGCTTGGTTATCTTCTGTCCCATCTCAAGTCATAATGACGTTGCTGTTCGCAGGAAATCATACAGCTGACGTTGCACGTTATTTGCCATTTACCTGTACAGTAATTAATGTAACGTTCCCACGTTTATTACTATGGAGAAATCTAATCTAATACCTTTAAACGAGCAATTCTTGTACATATATAATCTGAATCTCGGAAACGGCTCCAACGATTTTCATAAAATTTAGTATGCAGGGTTTCGGGCGCGATAAATTGGTCTAGCTAGGTTTCATTTTTAGAAGACGTCAAACCAAAAAAAGCCGGCCAAGTTCGGCCATACAGATTTTATCATTTTGTCTGATAAATAAAAAATCTACATAACCTGGAACAAAATCTCTCCAATAAACGATGTATGAAAAAAAAAATCACAACTATTTTGGAATTCTAACATTTCTATTCAACGTTTTGTTCCATCTCACAAGAAGGACGAATCTAATTCTCGTTCAAAAAGAGGACGTAAACCGTGATACTAAAATCTTAACGTTTTGGGCTTTTAGTGTTCGTCTCATGAATACTAAATCTGGAAACGTGTACCTACATGCTACGAGCAGGCTCTTGGTACTGATTAAATTCACATTAATTTCTTAGCTGGTATAAAATTCCTTTGCTGGAGAACCAAGCGTTAGATATGATTTTTTTGTACGAAGAATGTACTATATTCGCGTGGTATATTTTGGCCTTTTACTGAAAAAAAAAAGTGAATAGTGGTGTGCGGTTAGGTGGTTCGTTTTTATTTAAGTGAGCCAGTCATCCATTTGAGCCGCGTAAGAAACTGGTGCATAGTGCAGCAGCATCTGATAGTTCTAAATACCTTATACAAGGTATGCCTTGACTTCTTCACTTACTAATTTTGACTATTTATGACTTGGTAAAAGATATAGAGTGCCTCTTACGACGTTTCGCAATAGAACCGTTGCCAACCAACAAAAGAACTATCTTCTTGATTGAGAGGAACGTTAATTGTAGTAAAACAATGAGCTTCGGAGAACTTGTTACTTTTATTGAAGACTTTTTGGAACCGTGGAATGAACGAATCTAAAAGGTAACAACCAATACGGGCCTATAGACTCGAGCGAAAACTAGTTTGGAAGCTGTTATTCCAAAGTGGTGAACAATAAAACTCACTTGACACATATCTACAGATATTTTTCAAAATAACATGTTACAAGTTCACACGAGAACTTTCATGAGACAGTTTAGATTAAGCATTTTTCAGGGAGTATTACACCGATTTCCCTAAGGAAATACATCAAATATGTCACTGACATATTATATTCTTTGAATTATATTTGTTTCATAATTATTTACCTAAATAAAAACAATATTTACTATGTAAATCGTTTCATATTACTTTGCGATACTGGTTCATAATATGTATTCAGATATGCAGACTGTTATTGTACTGCAATAACATCAAATGTCACATTTGTACTGGTATCTTCAACCCTACCGCAGAGCTGTAGTGCGCGTCGGTCGCCTAAGTTCCAAACATCATTGGCCTCATCTCATTTAAAGTAGGACATTGTACTGGCTCAGTGCAAAAAAGAGTATAATCTTACAAACTCTTTTTCATGTCGTGTCCTACCCAACACTATATGTCAGTACATTAAAAGTTATAAATTCGAATTCAAAATATTCACATTCATGTTGCCTTGGTCTAATAGTTTCATAGACTGCTGTCAAATTTTTTTTTTTTTTTGGTTTTGGGTTTTGGCTTCACACGGTTTGTGCATTTAGCCAGTGTCAAGTAATTTTTCTTTTCAATAAAGTAAATGGCCCGATATCGGGCACGAAGTTACAAAACAGTCATAGTCGTCTTTAGTCAGTCAAGTCAAAGTTAAAGTTATTGTAAAGCGGTAGTAACTTTACAACAACCTAATAGGAGTTTTTGGGGGGAACACGAAAAGTCCACGTTAGTCAGTTAGTTTCACTTTCACGACACTTGTGCACTCACACGTAACTAAATTGAATAATTCACTACCAAAATTATACAATTAAATTCGCTATTTCACTAAATTTCATGAAAATGAAAATTCGTGCGACATGTTCCAACGCGATCCCGCCAAAAACTCCTGTCAAATGTTTCCTAGCTTCAGATGACAGAAATGTGCATTGCCAACTAAAAAATAAAAATATATGAATAATAAATCTAATGGCGTTACAACATTATTTTAAAACAAGTGGCCAGTATTAAGTTTTGAATAGGTTGCATCATAATTTTAATTCAACCTTTTCTTTCAGTGTATGGTATGCATTTAACATTGTTTTTTTTTTCAATTTATGTTTAGATTATTAAATTATTATTTAGTGGCCATTATTATATTCTTTTGTCTTAAAGTATCGAACATCGAATCGAGTTCCACGTAATAGATCACAAACCTTTCAAATGGAAAACAGAACATTACATATAATTTTTATCCCTGGTATTGTTTAAGTGTGAACTAGAAATACACACGCCAAATTAAGATAACTATTTACTAATCAGAGAATTGAGATTCTCAGGCCAAGGTAGCCAGGATATCGATTTTCTTTCTAAGTTGTACCGCCAGTATAAAAGCACTATCGTGTTCGGTGAGTGAATGAAAAAGGTTTTTGCTATCTGACTGATTTTGTAAAACCTTAGGCGGATGAATGCTCGTATTTAAGACAGTAATTGCATCGATATTCTTTAGCTATCTTTATGCATGTAAACATCCTGTTATACTCAATAATGTACATAAACGCTGTTGGTTTGTAAAAGAGCTGTTACATGTCTATAATATCCAAAAAAATATGTGCAAATGTGCAGCACATAAATCCCCTCACGCTATGTGCGGTCACCGTGACGTACTTGTGTGCCCCCGAACCGCAATATACCCGCAGACTTACCCAGGGCTTGAAGCATTCCGCTTCAATTGTATCAAAGTCTGGGTAAAATAAGTTTACCGTTTTGAGCAGACCCGCAGAATAATAAATGAATACTGTTTGTTTTAGTATACAAATAATCTGTGAAGACTGCGGGCAAAACTGCCTTGTTATTATGGTGGCCTATTTTGTTCAAATACCTGGCATACCTGTATTATGAACTGTTACTTACTTTGAAACCTGTGCTGGGTCTATATTATGTTCTCATAATAGGATATTTCACTCATTTTTGAAAAGCGTCTTAATTATATTCTATAGTGCTAATAAGCCGCAAAAAAACAAAACATTTTTATTTAATCGATTATTGCCATAAAAATGCATTAAAATTTTTCATTCAGTTATTTCAATACGGTATTTTTAAATTTTTCTCATATCGAGTAAAATACCCTATTATTAAACGGGTTTACCCCTGGCCAATTATGCCGGCCGTCCGACCACACACTTAAACCCTCATAATTAAAGACAGTGTTTGCTCACACCACACAACTCACTGAATATTGTATGTGCTGAGTGCTCGGCGAATTATTCCTCATTCACTAACCTCAGCGGAAGGCCAATGTATTCTTATGTATCTGTTAACAAGGCTACTTGCTTAAAGAGGTTTCACGCAAACTAAATTTAGTTAGATTACCAACAAGGTTAGTCAGCATTAAATATTAACAGGGAAACTCTGCTTGAAATCTTTACATTCTATCGAGAATCTAATGTTTTTGCTGTTGTATTGTTCTTGTTGTTGCTGTTGTGTGTTGGTGTACGTATTGTTGTTGACTGTTCTGAAGTAAAGGAAAAATCATTAGACGAATTAATGACGAAGATTCCTACTATTGTCATTGATAGCTTGATGAACTCAGTGGATGAGGAAAGTTCTGTGTGAAACTTATTAGCTGAATAAATTCATTATCTTAATTCTATCTACTACTCGGACACGAATCGTGACTGTTGCGTATAATGTAGAACGAATGCAGCTCTCAATAACTTCGTCAGACTTGACTCAAATGACTGCTAAGTTGTATTCGAAAGTGTGTACCGGGCTTTAATTGCACGAAAAATGAAGCTAAACCATGGAAATAGTATATACCTACTTCTTTTGAAAAAAAAAACTGGTTTGATAGAGCGTGTTCTATTTTCAAATGTTCAAATTTTGTCTTTTTATTATTGTCGTCACGCACCACACAGCTTAATTTTGTTAGTAATTGTTAAATTTTCAATGCTGTTAACGATTTATTCAGTGATATTATTTTACAATGGTGCCGAAAAATTGATTTAGGATAAATCAAAATGGCGAAAATTAACACGGGAGGCGCCTAACGATCAGGTATTCTTACATGATTATTAAAATTACGTCATTGATCAATAATTCTTTTGCTGCAAGCAATGCTGATTATGAATTTTGCATTGACCACCTTATGAATCTGAGACTTGTATTGTCCAAGCAATTATTGTTTGTGTAGGTATTGGACAAATAAAGCTTGTACTTCTTCAGTTTTATACAGCCAACACTACATTTGAAGGGTTAGCTTGAGAGGCTCGTGATTGAACTACAAATTTACTAAATCAATTATTAGCTCTGTGAGTTGAAGTTTTAAGATTTCCTGAAGAGTTGTAGCGAGGCATGTAATTTTGAAGTGAATATACAATTTTTAGCTTAATGTTTAGCGTGTATGTAAATCTATATTCCCTCAACTTTTCTTTTGGCTTTTGGTTTTCATAAAGTCTTTCTCCAGAACAATGTTATTTTATATTACGCAGCTTCTGCTGGTGTACGAAAATGATAATTATGTAGAAAATGCTTCAGTCATCGGTAACGGTTAACTTTGCAGAGCACTTAATAATGATTCAGAATCAGTTAAATGAAAACTCATGTCTACGGTGTCGTATTGTACTACCGTTGGTGAAAGTCTCACGCTAAATTGCGGTCTTTGCATTTGCATTTGCAAAATGAACATAGATACTTGGATGGAAAATATCGTGGAAATTAACTGTTAAGGTCTGTAGTGCCTTTGAACGCAATGGATGTGCATATCTGCAAAGTACAATGAACAATATCCGAATGCTTTCCTTGATTTACGGCTGCAAGCACTTTGTGTATCTTCCTTTGCTATATTCTGGTTTCCCTACAGCACTGATGTAATAATTCATGCCCATAATATTAACACTGTACAAGTAAGTGTGTTGTGACATTATTCCTACTTATTGTTAATCTTAATCTAATGTATATTGGTGAATTATTACAAATTATGCTCCTGAATCGTCGTGAACCATTTCAAATCTTAACGATCATAAATTAAAAATGGTGCTCGCCCCTGTAAACTCGTAAATTCTACTGCACACTCGTTTATAAAACTCATCCACCGCAATAAATGACTTTTATTGCTCTCAAATAAACTGAAAAAATATCAACACAACCTTTTGCAATTTAAACGTTAATATTTACAATTTGAGATAAACATAAAAAGTGTATTATGCAAAAAAAATTAGCTTGTTTGTTTTTTATTAATCGTGTCGTAATAGGTAGTCTCTTCACAATTCAATTATTTTTTACAATTACACAAATTAGAACATTGACATATAAAGCTTCGAGTTTCATAAAAGGAGAAAATCTGGAGATTTGCCAATTCCTATATTATCGTGTCCAATTCATAATTCCCGTTCTTCGTATAGAGTACAACGCGGGGGAGACTGACGAATATCTTCGTAAATAATTCGACACGGCGCTTTTTTGACGTATGTCTGCTTTGTTGTTGAATTGAGAATGAGGCTGCGAAATAAGAAAACATTGTAACGCTGATCTCTATCCAAAAATGTATTCGAACTTCTCGTGATGTTTACTTTCATAATGTAGGATTATGAAAGTAAAGATACTTACTTACTATACTATAAGGCTACTAATATTATAAATGTGAAAGGTTGTATGTTTGATATTTGGATGTTTGTTACTCTATCACGCAAAAACGGTTGAACGGTTTTGAATAAAATTTGGCACACAGATAGTTTATAACTTGGATTAACACATAGGATACGTTTATCCCGATAGTACGTTCCCGTGGGATAACTTCCGAAATCCACGCGGGCGAAGCCGCTGGCAAAAGCTAGTGATGAATATAAAGAAATGAATGTGAGCTATAAATAATATATCAGTATTTAAGTCGGCTTACTGTTAAAAGTAATATTTTTGCCCTTTCCAGCATTGCAAACTTAATATTTGCAACGTTGGATATCCCTTATAATTGATGTTTTTGATAGGCATAAGTACCCTATGAGGACTTACGTATGGTACACCATATGAGATATATCGTACGTAAGTAGTTTGAATATATACCGTCTTATTACCAAACGCGATCTTACGCGACTTTAGTTTTAGCCTAAAACTCTAAGTCAGTAAGTTCTTAATACAAAAATGACACTTTAGCACTGGACTAAGTTGTCCGTTTTGTAAAAGGAACTGTATTTCGATTTCAGTAAGGTTCTTATATCAAAAACAGGCTCTATGGTTTAAACCATACCTAAAGAAAAACTTTGTTTTGTCATAAGGGGCGCTAGGTTTGCTTTCATGCATAGTTTTCGAAGAGATAGAAATATAATGTGTTATGTCTCATAATTACTGTGAGTAATAACATGATAAGCTATTAATCGGCAGTCTTTGATCCTTGCTGGCACCGCACTTAACAGGTTGGTTATACCTGAATATACATGAAGGAAGGGTCACTTACAAAACCCCACTTTGATGTCCCATTAGGAAGTGTCTGGTATGATTGTCGCACGTGTGTGAGGCGCTTGTGAATTGTGTGCATGTTATAAGGTCTTGGGAGAGAAGGCAATAATGTTGGACATTGGTTAACGTACGAGTCCCTGGGGACAGACGTGATCGGTTTGCGTGACAACTCTCCCTTTCAGTCTTACACACCGTAACGAGCGGTGGTTTGTAATTTAGTATATTTTGTTGTATAAAAATAGGTAGATACTCCATAATCCTTTAATACTATAATAATATTATAAATTTGAATGTTTGTGAGTATCCAGTATGGATATTTGTTACTCTTTCACGCAAAAACGGCTGAACGGATTAGAATGAAATTTGGTGCACAGTTAGTTTGTAACCTGGAATAACACATAAAATACTTTTTTATCACGGTACTATGTTCCCGTGGGATGAATTCCGACCTCCACGCAGGCGAAGCCGCCGACAAATGCTAGAAACAAATATAAGTCTGACCGTAGTTATCTCCCGGGTCGACGGCGCGTTGTGTTCCACGCGCGCCTCAAAGAGGTGTCAGCATCAACTGGTGGGGTCCGTAAGGGCCGATGCCTGCCAGGGGTGTGGGTTGTTCGAAAGAGATACCGTGGCCCCTGGCACACAGGCAACTGAGGGAACACGGGTGGGTTTTAGTCAGTAAAAGTCTGACACTTCCTCCTGCTCCACCCAGAGCAGAAGAAGTTATTTGACGATTACCCAACCTGAGAAAAAAAATCCGTAGTTATCTGTAAAACTGATTCGCTTATCTAGTCTATTTTTTCTATTAGAATTTAAAAGTGCTACTAGTACTAGTACTGTATAAAACAAAATAATAAATATCTATAACAGCAATACTTAGAACATACTATTGTAATGGAGATCTCTGTATCGATGTTAATAACTTTATGTAAGTATAGGAAACAGAACCTGAGGTGATTATCGAACAACAATATACCGATGTTGTTTATGTCTAGCATACATCTCAGAGGCCAAACCACGGCTCAACTAACTTATCGAAATGGGGACGAGCCTTGCACAACTCATAAGTACATACACATTAACTTGTGAAATGACACCTACCGACCATTGTAACTTATGAAGGATTATTTGTTAAGGATGCGGATTAACCCAATATTGGAAATTTTGCTTTCGATCAGCTGTTAAGCTTAATTAATTTAAAATGCTTGTGTAAGAATATTGTTTCTTATTAAAGCAATATTCATGTTTGTAAATAATCTCTCTCTCTCTCTTTATCTAGGCTGATGAAGTGTTAAATAATTCCGTCCAGCTGTGATAATGTAGTGTGGTTATGTTTATAGTATAAATCAATAAAATCTAATATTACTAGTTGTGAGAAATGTTAACCATTGTTCGTTAGTTATTGGATATTAATTTGATTAGTAGTGTCATTAATTACATGCTTTGTGGAGTGGTTAGGTGTTTAACGTATATAACGCAGGTTATTACAATCGCCAACTGGCGCTTATGAATCATTATGACACTATTATGATTTTGCGTTACTGTAAAATTAGATCGTATTTTGTAAAATAAGTTTTCCCAATAATTTGGGTCTATATACATAAATGGCATGATTGCATAGCGCTACCTACATCTCATCGGTAACAAGGAGTTATGGAATGTAAATATGTACATTGTAAAAGACGGGATTGGTGCGGAGGAGTTCGGACCGAAGCCTTCAGGCAACGTAATCAATTATGCATTGAGTGTTAAGTGCTGCTCCTTGTGAGGAATTTGTAAACGTAATTTACACTGCCAAGGATAAGTGTTCACTGTCGTGCAGTACCAGGCTACTGCAAATAAATACATTCGTCATCACAAGCGTGAAATAAATATTAAAAAACTAAAATACTTTGCATTTAATCGCGAAATGATTCAATACCTGCATACAATATTTTTAATAATTTTTTGCAATTTATTCAACGGGTCAATCGCTCAGCTTGATAAGAAATCATACACCTCAATCCAATATAAATAATGTTTATTCACTATTCCACATAAATGATCAGGTAATAAACAATTACTTACTAATTAATTAATATAAACATAGCAATTGTAGTACAGATCCGTAGATATGCTTACGGTTCAATGCCTCAAAATAGACTGAGTCTCACTAAGCAAATCAGTAACCAACTGAATGTTTCCCCACTTTAAACGGAAGTGAACTTGGCCGGCTATTCGATCAATCAGAGCAGAGTAAACAATACTTACAATCATTTGACTAACTAAATAACATTAGGGCTTAAGATTAAATGTAAATACTTTATCCTGTTAAATTAAAACTATAACAATTTATTAATTATACAAAATAAATATACATTAATACCGATATTCTACACATGAATAATTAAAACAGATGTATAAAGTTCCAGCAACCACTAGCACCACTTGTCGCTTGAAAATAAGTCTATTCTTAAATATTATTTAAAGAAAATCATTACAAGCTTAACATAGATCCTTTGGTTTAAAAAAAACTAGTTTGATTAAAACAATATTTGTTTGTTTTTCTTTTTGTTCATGTTGAAATAACAAAAATAACAACTTGGTCTTAATTAGAATCTAAATAAAGGCAGAAACAAGATATTTTTAATTCTGAAGTGTAGTACAATACATATTTCAAGCATTATATTATGTACGTTTGTAAGAGAAAGTTTGGTTATTTGATACTGTTTATGTGTTTCAAGTTAAATCAATAATAAATTCTTAACAGAAATGTGCTCTAAGCCAGGTCACTCATTTACATTTTATTTTAATTATTCACTAGCTGTGCCCGCGACTTCGTCCGCGCGGAATAGTATTTTTAAAATTATTTATTTATATTATATACCTATATTAATAAAAATAAATTAAATTTCTAAAATAAAAGTAGCCTAAATTACTCTTTACATTAGCTATCTGTCAGTGAAAGTCCCGTCAAAATCGGTCCAGCCGTTTCAGAGATTAGCCGGAACAAACAGACAGGCAGACAAAAATTGTTATTTTGGTACCTATATGTACCTACCGTGTATACATCCAAATGCATTTAGTAAAAAGCGTTTATTTTAATATTAGAAACAGACACTCCAATTTTATTTATCTGTTTAGATGTCTAGATTTCAAAAACATTCCCATGATGACAATTTATGACAATTCTATAACACTTCAATTATTAGCACATTCATGACGTTTACACAGATCCTTACACTTCACGTGACCCTACGGCTTATGTCGCACCCGGTATTGCTTATTGTATTTGCGTTAACCCAAAAAGATTAACCTGTGTTCCTTCCTAATCCTAATTAAGATAGGCTTCAACTGATAATACCGTATGCGGCGTTTGTGAAGATTGCTTGGATAAGTAAATAACAGTCGAGTACCTAAAACAATTTACGTCACTCTTGATTAATGAGTTATCTATCTAACAAAATTGGTAAGTTCGGTTTCAAGTACCTAAAGTCTTTGTAACGTGTCAAGCTTTAAAACAAGTCCACTCAACAATATATATCTACGCTGGCAGATGATACACGGCTCCATTACAGGTATCAATAAAACACTAATGTGCTGGTTTTGTAACGTTATGTAAATTGTAACTCGTCCACGTGACCATTACGCCGGTCACTGAGTGCTGAGTAAGCAGAATGTACGCTGTTTAAAATATGTGACTGGCGCGCGATGATAATAATATGTAAATGAGACGTGTGTCAGTGCCAAGTGTCAGCTATATTGTTTGCTTTGTGCTGAAATATAACCTGGAACTTGAGATGTTTAAGTGCAAAACATGTGGTAACGGTCACATTATTTTGAAGATCAATTTTATTAATGAATGCAGGTATCAAGGAAGCTCTCTTATCTCATAATTGCTGAAATAAAGAGTTTCCGTAATATTGAAGTTGAATGTGTAATTAAACATTAATATTACAGAATGCCCAAAATTACGGTGAAATTCCTCGATTAGTGCATTATTCTATGGTAAGAGCGGTCGAAAGATTCTTAACTACGTGAATAGAAAAATTCCCTTGCGGGCCCCATCAGTTGGTGCTGACATCTCTGTGAGGCCCGCGTGGAACACACCGCGCCATCGACCCGGGCTTGTACCTTACCGGACAGTGGAGCTACCCATAACTCGCCGTCCGCAATAGTTGTTTTCAATTTATTGTTTGTTTTACCTACTTGTTTACATTGAAAGTTAGAAGTTTGTGTACAGCAAATACTCGTACCTTGAATACTTCTTAGATTACGTGATAGATTAAAAAAAACTATCATCAATTATCTTTATGACGATTACTTTTTGAATACATAATTATGTTGCAAAAAAGAAAAAACCTTTAAAAAATCTAGATTTTATCGTCAAAAACGAAATACCTTTGCAAAAATTAAAACAAATAATCAGTTACCAATTATTTCATTTGGTAACATGGACCAAAACGTACATTACCAAAACTTGGCGTGGTCTTTTCGCCGAGGTATCGAAGTTTCTCAAACCAAAATGGAGACTGTAATACACACGCGCCTCGCTGCCTTGTCGTCAAGCAATACTACCGTCTGGAGAATCGTTTTCTACTTATGAAAGAGTAAATGAAATTAACCTTGTGTTCGTGTCGTACTGCTATGCTGGCATCGCGATTAACGCGTCATCATCGGCACGCCGAGGCTTGGCGCGGTGGCAACATGGCTCGGACCAACGAGCACTCGCTTCCACGGACTCCACCGCGACGGATGAAGCTCCTCTCTGAACTCATTTCATTATTTGTTTGTCCGGGAGAGTTTCCTATTGTAATAAGCACGGCAATAAACCATTGCCTATTTAATACAGTCCGTCTTTTATTGCCCCTCGCGTTAACACCGACGACTGTTACGTACTACCCCGAAGGCTGCGGAGGAGCACGTAATCTTTAAATTTTATGCTTAAAGTTCTACTGATCTTTTAAGCATGTTTGAAAAGATTCCTCTCGGGGAACGAATGAAGTGAGGAAGGGGAGAAAGGTCTGTCAAAAATGGTCATTTCCCTTTTTTTTTACTTACTTAATTTATCATTATTCAGGAGATGACTGCGAACATTGTCGGACGTCGGGTAGTGTCTAAAGACTCAACAATACAAAGTTCCAACAAGATCACTGACATTTACAAACACACAGCAACTGCCACAAGCTTATCTCCACGAGACAGTCCGGTGTCGTCCGAAGTTGGGCTGGTCACAAACAACCTTCTTATCACAACTCTCCACTCGATTAGTTAATGTTCATTGTAACTTCAGAGCTGAAGTTGCTGACCGACTTCCCAGTTTGCAAGTGTTAATATCTACTTATTACTGGAGTTGATTAGTATTACACAAGTTTAAGTGCCGTCTACTCAAACCTTTAAATACATAGCATAATTATTTAAAAAATCTATAAACGAAGTCTCCCGGAAAATGTTTACCACGATTCATATAACAAAACACTTTTCTTTTTCATAGATTCCAGTTAACTAATCACGTAATTCACGTGAGGAAAACTCCGTTTATTTCCACTATTCAATCTGTTAATCACACAATGGCGAGCTGTCCGGTCAATTACACCATAAATAAAGCGCGGTTGTGGCTTCCATGACAAGGGTACATGTCATGTCACCGGTCCACCCACTATGGGTTCATAATTGGGTAAAAGAGGGAAACGTGGTAAACGGGTTAAGTTTAGTAACAGAGATGAGAATAATTCATTTGTAAAATGTTTTGTATTTTGCTGGTGTTTGTGATTGAATCGAGAGAACACAATTTTTTTTTTGTAGTGTAAAATTAATTTGGAACAATGCAGGCTTAACAGTTACCTATCCCTGGAATATTCACCTTTGTGTATTCTGAAACAATGTTTCTATTCTGAGAATTCAATAAAGAAACCTTGAGTCTGAATTTCAAACCCACGTATTTAATCACAAAACTGTATATAATAGAGCAAGCGTAATACGTTACGCGTTTGAGGTTCGATGAATAACAACCAAATGCCTTTGGGGCTAAGCCTGGGCTTTGAGATTTAAGTTTTGTTTATCGAAGTTGCTATTCGTAGTATTCATTCTTTCACTAATGGATAGCCACACGATTGCCGAGTGGCATAGGATATATTTATGTTCGAATAAGCAATTTCAAACATAAATGTATCCTGGACTGGAGTGGAGCGGGTATTGAAATTACCCACCAATATAAATGGATTTCTTAAGTCGCTTGCGAAGTGCTAAGATCTCACGTGATCCTAACTGATTGCCTATGGGCATCCTTTTCTAGGTGTCCGTCTATAGGAGAAAGACAAACACGAGTGTCATTAGACGAACGCGTATCGTTTATCAAACGCACGCCACGTGCGCCCTTTACGATTAGTGCTAAGTGTTACGATTGTGTCCTTCGATAAGCTAAGTAACTATAATAGATATGTAAATTAGCAAAAAGTTTGTTTGGTTTTTCAGTGACGACCAAAACAATTAATTTTGCTCAGAGGACCAAAGCCTTGTTAAATGAAAACTTTCTACAATGATCAAAGTTTCGTTGTCATCTTCAGTTTTGAGCCCCACAACCTCAAAATGAATGTGTCTCAATATTGTGAGTTACATATGTTTTGTTTGTAGGTCAAAAGTCCGACACAGATGTTTTATGAAATGAAAGAAAATATTTGAAATTAAAAAGGGGAAACTGGGTTAGATTTTATTTAGTTTTAATTTGTGTGATTTATTTACAGGGTTGGTACACATTTGCAACGATGTCACTCCCATGACAAAGATTAAAAAAAACATGATTGTTTGCTGCTAGTAAATCTCGAATCCCATGCATATTTTTACTTCTTTTGTACTGTCCCACTGCTGAGCAAAGACCTCCCCCAAGTCCTTCCAGGACCTCTTCCTCTTTTTTTCCTAAAAACAGAATAATAAAAGACATTCTCCATAAAAAAAGTTAATATAGGTATGGATTATTTAGCTTGTAAAAAGGTTTTCCAATGTAAGCTACGAACTACAGTCTGTTACTGTTTACATCACTAAAAAACAATTGCTGTAGCTCATAAGCTCAATCCAACATCTTATTTAACTATTCGAAAGCTGTAGTGTGTGTCGAATAAATATTCAAATGGGATAACAACACAAGCTCTCGCCGTAGTCAATATTTGAACAAATTCTATTTGGCAGCATTCAGTAAACATCACCGCCTACAACATACAAACATTGAATCATGCTTTTTTAATTAAACTCTATTTGATATAAAATGAGAGTTCAAACCAACATTTAATTTCCGAGCCATCAGTCTACAAAACACACATATTTCGGTTGAATCTCATTGAGAAGTGTGACCAAAATCACATAATATTTAGCAGATACTTTTTAACTCGGCTGATAAAACTAGATGACGTTCGCTGAAAATGCAGTGTACTTGAGCTGTTAGACTAAAATAGGTATTGCTCATTTTAACTACTTTTTAAAGTACTTCCTGCTTTTTAAAGTATTGCTCAATTCTGCGTGTTAAACTTCAGTAATTATTGAAAACCGCTAAACTTCATTCAACTATGTTACATAATTTGATTAGACAATACATCTGCGACATTATAGTTACATTTGATGTGTAGTCAGTGAACCAAATAATTACGCCAACATGTATAAACAGCGTTATAGTAAAAGCCGGCTTAAATAATATCACAAGACCGTCAAGTTAACTGACTAAACCTGTAATATTTTAAACATGACCAGCATACAGGGGTGATAAGGATTACACAGACTTATCTCTGTCCAGCTGCTTTATTATGTACCTACCGTGGCAAGCTTTAGAAGCGATGCGGTCATTAGTTGTTTACACGATAATAGAAAAGTTAAGTTAATCAGTGGAACACTTTTTGAGTAAAAATATGGAGGTACAGAATTAAAATTTCAGAGTAAATGTGGTTTAAATAATCTATTGAATGATAAAATACGAAAGCGAAAATACTGGTATTTTTGCCTATTGTCTACCTATATAAACAGAATTTATTTGTTCATTGTATGTCTCGTCTTAGACGCAGTTTATTAAGTCTTCATCATCGCGTGAATGAACTACGTTATGTTTCACTTGTGTGACACATTCGAAAATAAGCATGGGTGAAAGGACGACCTATTAGGTATATCTCAGGATGTATAAAATATTATTTAATGGTATCATTAAATCAACAATAATATACAACTAAATAAAGTAGGTAAAACTTATTCCGCACGTTAATAAAGCAACTGTGTAAATATTTCATGCATCTAACGTACATTACAATGAATTCTTCGGTTAATAATGTGTGTGGTGAAATGGTTACTAAGTGATGTCATCCTGAACATAAATTAATTATACAATTTGATGAAACCAAAAACAATAATATGATTCACTTCTGATTTGATTAAACTTTCAGTGAACTTATTAAACTGTAATCAATCACTTGAAAGCAGTTCACAATGTCGCTGAAACGTACCTGCTTCACATTTAATTGAGTATTCAAATGACAGTAAAAAAAATAAAAGTAAAATTTTCATGGAAAATTAACGGGTAATATTTTATTTTTCGGTATTCTAATAAAACAACAAAACCTTTATTTTTTTCCTTGAAACATTTGAAATATCACGTCATGTTTTAGGAGATGAGTGGTTGCGATGCGTGTGTGATAGACGTGTTGTTATGAAGGATATTCAACTGTCTGTCAAATGGATTGGCAGGACCGCTAGCTCAGCAATGTTAATGTAAACGGATTTATATAGAAACATTTTTCTTTACGGTTTTTTTAGTAACGCATTCAATATACGATTTTACCTGTGTCAATAACTTGGCTTTATTTAAATTGAAAGCACTTCAAAATCCTGAATTACGATACTTTAGGTATAGAACATTTTCAGTTACATAACATACCGTAGATGTTGTTGGCAAATTTTTACTGAATGTTCTTATTCAATTGAGATAAATATCCCGATCCCATTCAGAGCAAATGGCTGTAAAATCCATTGCGTCCTCTAACGTTCGGCTCAGCTAAATGGAACGATTGAATCAAGTACGAGTGGTGATTTGTACTTTTAGCTTAACTTCATAATAAATGGACTTTGAGTGTGAAAAATGTCCTACATAATATTGTTAAATGATTTGTTTGTTTATTTTCTAACGAAAGGAAATCCGACAGAATAAATAGAAAAACGTCACAAACATTCATGGTTCCCCGCCCAGTGGGTTTCCGCATCGTCGTTGCGGGGGGCTCAGTAGCCGTGGTCATCCCCACGGTGAAGCGAAGAGGTACCCCAAGGTGGGGCCGCTCGTCAGGGCTTTTGCCTCCAAGCCGATGACGTAGTGGCCAAAAAGTAGGTTGCGGTGAGGTGCTTCGCATCTGACGCGGGCCGCGATGTCGAATGGGAGGCATCGCGGCTGGGGTTACAGGCTGCGGCGGAGGAGGAGTGCCGGTACTTCTGAGTAGCGCTCTTCCCTTCCGCGGCCTGGACGGGGCTGCCATCGTTTGATGGCGGACGCAGTGGGGCCGCAGACGAGGAGGAGTGTCGGTATAGTGTTGGCCGGTCTCCCTATCCCCTGCGGCCGAAAAGTGGTAGGCGGCGGGGCCAGTTTGCTGACCCGTCGCAGAGAGACCAAGAGTGCCAGACACGGGGTCGTCTGGGGCCCGTATGCTATTTGGTTCCTGGGGTGGTTACGGCGTGCCATGTGTCCTGGTGTGCCGGTGGTAGGGGTTATTTCCCTCTGAGGAGGGTCCGGTGACGGACAGCCGCAGCGGGTTCGCGGATGGTTTGCGCTTTTCCGTGTTCCCGCCTCAAGCGGCACTGGAGGACACCGTGGAGTTTTAGGGGTTACAGTCCCAAATAACTGCGCTATATCCCCGTCGTAGCGCAGGAGGCATTTCTCCACGTTAAAAAAAAATGCCTGGGTCGACGGCGCGTTGTGTTCCACGCGCGCCGTCAGAGATGTCAGCAACAACTGGTTGGGTCCGCAAGGGCCAATGCCTGCCGGGGGTGCGGGTTGTTATTGGAAGAGGTCGCATATATGTATGCACTGGCCTGTTACACATGCCTGTCACCGATTCAAATTAATATTGTTACGGCATATATGTTTTTTATGAGCCTTGTCACTTGTGTAAAAATATTGACCACGAAATATACGAATTATATTATCAGACCACTGCTCGTTGTTGCATTCTGTTTTCCATTAGGTTATGGGCCCAGGAGCCCAGTGTGCTGGAGTTTTTTCTGATAGTGCGTATAATTTATATGAGTGGTTTGCTGTAAAACTTACGAAATTTTAATTATGTCAGCTGAAGTTGGTATAAGTGGTATCAAGAAGCTGAAAGGATCGTCCGACTACCCAAATTGGAAGTTCTTGGTGCGAAATTACTTGGAGAATAAAAACTGGTGGGGAGTAATTTCTACAGATGTAGCAAACGCTGACGTAGACCGGCAGGCACGAACGACAATATGTTTGTTGTTAGAACCAGAGTGCTTTACCCACGTCTACAATGCGAAGACTGCGAAAGAAGCCTGGAACAGCTTACAAAAAGCATATGAAGACAAAGGTTGGGGAAGACGTATACATATTCAGCGAGAGCTTTTCAGCTGTAAGTTAGAGAATTTCGATTCTATGGAAAGCTACATAAGCAAAACTACATTCCTGACACAACAATTGTCCGATATTGATGCTGATATTCCTGATGATTGGATCATATCGATTTTGCTGGGTGGACTAACCGCTGAGTACAGCCCTCTCATCATGGCTGTAGATAATAGTGGACAACAGATCACGTTGGAGCAAATCAAAACGAAATTGTTACAAGAAGGAAGTAGACAGAGTAAGTTAAATACAGAGTACGAGCCTTAGTTACACGTAAAGTACAGAACGATGCAAGATCCAACACAAAAACTAACGATCGCAAGCAGAAATTCGTCTACAAGTGTTTTAAGTGCCACAAGCAAGGACACAAGGCGTCCGAATGCAAGGAGCGGATCAAAACCGCGAATATCTGCCTGAATACGAAGAAGGTGATACACAAAGATAAGTGGTATTTAGACAGTGGGTGCTCAAATCATATGACCCACGATAAAAACAAATTGTTGTCTTATAAACCTGAAAAGGGCAACATGAAGATCGCAGTAGCAAACGGCGAGAAATTGTTGGTGAAAGGACGAGGAAATGCTGAGCCACGAGTCAGCGAAAACAAAAAATTAATTTTAGAAAACGTTTTACATGTTCCTGATTTATCCATGAACCTTATTTCGGTGAGCGATTTGACCAAGAAGAATTATTGCATGAATTTTGACAATGGAGGTTGCATAATTCAAAATAAGAATCGAATTATTGCAAGATGTCAAGAGGTTGACGGAATTTATGAGTTGACAGAAAATAAAAATAACGTCGTGAATGTGACACTGTCAAAACAAAATGAAAATATTTCGAACATTTGGCATAAAAGATTAGCTCATTTATCGCGTAATTATATGAATAAAATGAAAGTTTTAGTAACCGGTATGGAATTTAAGAGTACCGATTCATGCGAGCCGTGTATTCCATGTATCGAAGGAAAGACCTGCAAAAGTCCCTTTAAACACCAAGGTACGAGAGCGAACGAGGTCTTACAGCTGGTTTTTAGCGACGTTTGCGGACCAATCGAGGAGCCGTCGTTCGGAGGTTCGAGGTATATTCTTCTATTTATCCACGATTTTACTCGGAAGACTCATGTTTACTTTTTGAAGAACAAAAGTGAAACTTTCGATAAGTTCCGTGAATACAAGGCGGAAGTTGAGAATGAGACCAGTAAATTCATTAAATGTCTGAGAACTGACAACGGCACAGAGTACTGTAATAGTAAATTTAAATCATTTTTGAAGTCTGCAGGTATAAAACACCAGACGACTGTACCGTACACGCCGGAACAAAATTCTGTCGCAGAGAGAGCGAATCGGACTATAATAGAAAAGGCAAGAACATTACTCTCAGAATCGAACTTAAGCAAGAAGTATTGGGCCGAGGCTGTTAATACTGTTGTTTACCTAAAGAACAGAAGCCCCACGAAAGCATTGAATAATGCGGTACCAGAGAAGCTTTGGACTGGAAAAGATGTGGATGTCAGTCATCTGAAAATCTTTGGTTGTTTGGCGTACAGATTGATATCAAAACAAAAGAGACGGAAACTAGACATGAAGACGGAACCGATGATTTTTATTGGATATCCAGATAATCAGAAAGGTTATCGTCTGATGAATCCTAAGACAGGTGAAGTGAAAACTGCAAGAGATGTAAAATTTCTCGAAAACGTCTTTTTCCAAAAAGAAAACGTGGAAAAGTCGGAAGTTATCATAAACCTAAATACAGATTCTGTTCATGCCAATTTACCCAACAGATCTACAAGCAGATCGGAACCCTTGGAGGCTCACGATGATGTGTACCGTAATGCTATAGACGAGAACGTAGAAGTATCGGAGGAGATACAACCTGAGCCTGTAGTACCAGAGCAAGAGATTGACGTATTGACTGAAGAGGAAGTCACAATACCTGAATCGGAAAGAAGGTATCCTGTAAGAGAACGCAGACAAGTCGATCGGTATGGATGCAATGTTATGTATGCCAAGAGCAATCTTGATGATGATCCATTGACTATTAATGAAGCGTTGGCGAGACCCGATGGTGACTTATGGCAAAAAGCGATCGATGATGAACTTATGTCACTAAAGGAGAACCAGACTTGGACGTTGGTGGATCGTCCGATCGATAAGAAGCCTATCCAGTGCAAATGGGTGTTCAAAATCAAGAGAGATAGTGACGGCAAGGTAACAAAGTATAAGGCTAGATTAGTAGCAAAAGGTTTCACACAGGTACGTGGTGTAGACTATACTGAGACGTATTTTCCAGTAGTTAGAAGTTCTACTCTGCGAACGTTGTTCTCGCTAGCTGTTGAATACGGTTGGTTTATTGACCAATGGGATGTCACGACTGCCTTTTTATATGGCAAGATTAAAGAGGACATTTACATGCTCCAACCGAAAGGAGCAGTAGTCAAAGGTCAAGAAACCAAAGTATGTAAGCTGCAGCGTTCTTTGTATGGATTGAAACAAGCTTCGAATGCTTGGTTCAAGGAATTGGACAAAGAGATGTTGAACTCAGGCTTTGTACAATCAAAAATAGAACCGTGTTTGTATCAAAAGCAGCTTAAAAACAATAACAAGTTAATTGTTGTTATTTAAATGTAGATGACCTTTTTATCTTTGGAAATTGTGAACAAGAAAAGCAAAAATTAAAAACCGATTTGCTTGATAAGTTTAAAGTGAAAGATTTAGGCGCGGCTAGGCATGTTTTAGGCATGAGGCTGAGGAGAGATAAAGATGTTATTTGTCTAGATCAGCAACAGTTCATTTCGGAAATTTTGAATGACTTTAACATGACAGACGCTAAGCCAGTTTCAACCCCAATGGAAGTCGGCATGAAATTAGAAAGATCGACAAATTCCCATAGTAATCTGCCATATCAAAGCATAATAGGGTGTCTAAACTATTTAGCCTGTAATACGCGACCAGACATAGCACATGCGGTGAGTGTACTTTCACAATTTAATTCGTGTTATGACGAAATACACTTTAAATGTGCAAAACGGGTCTTAAGGTATTTGAAGGGTACGTCTAACCTTTGTCTTACTTTTAGGAAGTCGGGAGATTTGGACTTACGAGGCTATGTTGATGCAGATTGGGGAGGGGCACTTGATAGAAAATCTTTCACAGGATTAATTTTCAAGATAGGTAAAAATATAGTGTCATGGGAGAGTAGGAAGCAAGCGACAGTATCCTTGTCCTCCACAGAGGCAGAGTACGTAGGATTGAGTCTAGCTTCGAAGGAAGCTCTTTATTTACGTAGTTTACTTAACAGTTTGACAGCTGTGGATAGTAAAGCAGTAGTAATTTATAATGACAATCAGTCGGCGCATAAAATTGCAGCTAACAAAATGATGCATAATAGGACAAAGCATATAGATATCAAGTATCATTTTATTCGTGAATGTGTACTAGCTAACAAAGTTGAAATAAGGTACATGTCAACTGATATGATGATAGCGGACATCTTAACTAAAAGTGTTCACAGCCCGAAGCTTAGAGAATTTTTAAAGGATTTATCCCTGTCAAATTATTCTATTAAGGGGGCGATGAGTAGTTAGACGTTTTGACGTTTTATGTTCTTTTTTGTGCTTTGTGTAATAGATAATTTAGTTTCGTTATGCATACTTTATTTTGTTAGATTTCTTCTGTTTTTGTATTCTACTTTTGGGTACAGCGTAGTACAGTCGGACACAGAAGTGTTGGTGATTTATTTAATTTTATGTACCGAGTTCTGACAAGTACAGAAGTGATCATACGCAGCGTAACTATATTAAGGGGGCGTATTGGAAGAGGTCGCATATATGTATGCACTGGCCTGTTACACATGCCTGTCACCGATTCAAATTAATATTGTTACGGCATATATGTTTTTTATGAGCCTTGTCACTTGTGTAAAAATATTGACCACGAAATATACGAATTATATTATCAGACCACTGCTCGTTGTTGCATTCTGTTTTCCATTAGTTGTTCGAAAGAGATACCGCGGCTCCTGGCACACAGGCAACTGGGGGAACACGGGTGGTTTTTAGTCAGTAAAAGTATGACACGCCCTTCTGCTCCATCCAGAGCGGGAGAAGTCATTTGATGATTTTCCACCCAGAAAAAAAAAACAAAACAAAAACATTCATGGTTGAGACAACAACATAAGAGAAAGAACTGCTGTAGTTGAGTACATAAATTACGACTAAAATAGTAAAAAGAAACGCTAAGGGAAGCTAACATACACAAGTACATAGGTACATGCATGAAACTGTTTAATTTCAGCAAACATTCTGCTTATAATAAAAGAACGTTACGGGTCAGTTGTCAAAAGTTGCTCCCGGAATAACCGGGAAATATTGTTACCAGAAACCGTAATATAAAGAGTCACAAAACACCGTAGCAACAATATGTATAATTAAACTTAGTTACATTTTATCGACGTAAGTAACGAAAGAGGTAAGACGGTGTGTCTTAAGTATTCGAAAAAGTCACACAGAACTATGAGTACGTTACGGTTTACATCTTGTGCGATACAGTGATAATGCCCATTCGCGTACTATACCAGATTTCTTTATTCACCGGATAATTACGAAAACATCAGATTTGAATCGTATCACAATCTATTATGCATTCGAATCACTGGACACCTTATTTGTTTAAATTACTCGCAAATAGGTTGAATTCAAATTAGCAGATGAGTGTTTTGTAGTTAATTTTGCTAACTTATGTAACAAACGCTACCGTTCTATTAAATTTGGTTAGATACTTGAAATTTTACCAAACTAATCATATAGGTATATGATTAGTTTTTGTAAAATTGTCCCTTCATATAAATGAAAGCTAAACTATGGAAACCTCAAACATTTTATGTTCGTCCCTACTTTTTCTGCCAACTGCTTCTTTCACGGATGGTTTATCAAAAGGTAGGCAGACGTGGCGGCCGATGGACCCCTGGCACACGCAACAATAGATAAGACTGAAACGGATAACTAAGTAATAAAAAATCATCTCGTTTGGAAATAAGAATCTCGAGGAAAACTCGTACTTGAATTTCAAGGCTAATTGAATTTGTGTAAGAGATTGTAGAAATCCTTTCCTAAAAGGTCCTTGTTTGAGCCAAAAAAAAAGAAATCGCTTTACGGAAATTATAATTGGGTAAACTCTTTGGGAATTTGTTTTATTCTGTGATCAATTTCGTGAAATAGGTTTTTTCTCAAATGAATATTGACGTCCGGCAATGAATGAACGCATATTGTAGTGAGATTTCCAATTCTTGATTATATTTTTATGGCTAAAACATAACATTCCTAACGATGACCATATTCTTTTTGTAGTACTGAAAATTTTCAGACTTCTGCAAAAGTCGGCGATAAATAAAGTTGTATAAACAATAGCGATGACATCAGGAATAGTACATAGAAGGCGATATTCAAATCCATTAACTAACAAAATCAACTATTCCTGGACTATGTGTTCAGCGTTGGTGTTGTACTGCACTCTATTGTCACTAGACTGTTTTCTGAGAACTGTAAACACTTTTTCCCGGTAAAGTTAAAAGTTAAAATTAAATTTATAAATGGCACCCTCGTTTATTTATAGGCTTCGCAATTTCAGACATCGATGTTAGAGCCAAATACAACAAAAATATGGTTCGGACGTGACAGCAAAAACACTTCGACTCACTTCACTCACTTTACCAATTTCATTTATCGTAATGCCGTAATATAAATACGTATGACTCTACAGTGCAGACCAATTTCCTTGTCTTGAACTTAAAAAACTATAAAGAAGAAGATAGTAAAAGATTTGATAGGCTCTAACCAAATAAATCTTAGCATTGTAAAGGTAGATAGGTCCTTAAGTGGAAACCCGGACACGTGGTCATTGATGTTCATTAAATCGTACAATATATCGAAAAAATATATTTGAATTAACCGGGGAGAGAACAGAGGTAAACGTTAGTATGTAATGAACGCCAGCGATCACGTGACCACGTTTCTTTAAGTGTCTGGGAAATAATATCCAATCAGATTTACGACTAAGTACATTTTTTCTAACATACTCGTAACTTTAATAAATGGAAGAAACAAAATAAAAATCGCTTTTGTTACGCACAAAGCCGGATTTGCACAAAAGAAAATCCGGCTCCAACATACTTATAAAAAGAAGGAAACGGTTCGTAACACTCATTGTTCGTATCACGTTGTTACGATAAATATTACTAAGAAACTTACATTTATTACGTGGACGTTTGGTTCTTTGTTACTATACTTTATGAACACTTTTCTATCTTTTCGGTTAACCCATATAATTTAAAATGAAACATATTCCAATGTCTCGTGTCAACAAGATTACAACACAAAGATCTATCGTTAGAAAAATAAGCTACCACCAATGTTCGTGGCCAAGTGTGAGCAAATAACCAACACGTTAGGCAAAGCTATTTATATCAATGAATTATGAGAGTCCGTGTGGACGCGTTTACTATTCCTGTCACGTCTCAGAAACACGAAACCCATTCCAGGTAAAAATAACAAAACTGAATAGGTTAATGGTGTTATACTTTAAAAAGGAAATTTTCTATCAACGACGATGTAACAATAATTTTATTATGAAAATTTGTGTCCTATTTTAGTTTTTTTTTTTTTTTGGGTGGGAAATCATCAAATAACTTCTCCCACTCTGGGCGGAGCGGGAGGGCCTGTCAGACTTTTACGGACTAAAACCCACCCGTGTTCCATCAGTTGCTTGTATGCCAGGGGCGGCGGTATCTCTTTCGAACAACCCGCACCCCTGGCAGGCATCGGCCCTTGCGGGCCCCATCAGGTGCTGCTGACATCTCTTTGAGGCGCGCGTGGAACACAACGCGCCGTCGACCCAGGCTTGGTCCTTACCGGACAGCGAGCTACCCATTACTCTCTCTTTGCGAGCATAACTGCTTCGCTGAAGGAGGCGACTGCTAGCCATGCCCTCTCGCTCCGTACCATGGCCTGGACTAGGGTCGGACGCGAGAGATCGCCGCCGCCGATCACCTCCACGAGGACACGGCGGTGCTCCGCCCAAGCCGGGCAGACCTCCACCGTATGCTCCACCGTGTCCTTAGGGCGATCTTCGCAATGAAAACACCCGGGCGTTTCCTCCCGCCCTATCCGAAACAGGAACCTCCCGAAAAAGCCATGTCCGGTGAGGACCTGTGTCAGGTGGAAGGTGAGGACGCGATGCCGCCTCTCAAGCCACTCCTCAAAGAGGGGACTTACCGCCGCAATCGTGGCGTGCCCAGTCTTATTTTAGTTGCGGTGAGAATATTTGCATAGCTTATATTAGATTTATATACTATTGACGTCACAAATGGCAATAATCCTAGCCTTTTTCAAACTATGTTGGTGGCTTCTGGTCTAGCCAGTTGCAGCCAATACAGTTTTTTTGTCTCACGAAGCGACGCGGGCTTAACTTGGTAGGTAGGTTAGTAGCCAAGTGTACAAATACGCTGTGAATATGTGCATGAAGACGAATAGCGTCAGAAGGTAACATATACATACACTCACTTCGCCTGTGGCTTGGACGGTACCCAGAGCGCCTGTCCATACATGGAATTCACAGCGTGTTTGTACACTTGGTTATGATAAGAAAAGCGCGCGTCGCTTCGTGAGATAGAAATACTATAGGTAACCGTGTTTTACCAATTTCAATCAATGTAACAATAAAAATTCCGACTGGTCTTTTAACAACATGTGACACTGCACTATTTACTGAGATTGCTTCTCAAGAACACTACAAAATTCAACCGTTTCTATCAATCTACTTAGCCCCCCTCTCATGAGTGCACTATCAAAGCGGAATTGATATATTAAACGCCAGTAATCTAAACGTATTTAGGTTAGATTCGTGGACCACAGAAATTGTCAGCCAGCTTGCATGCGACACACTGGGACGTTTCCATGGTCAATATTTGATTTAGCTCAACCCGATCGTGTCACGCGTCGATGTTTTTCAATGCGTACGGCTCGGTGAGCTCCCAGCCTACATTAGCTGCAGTAGTTACAGTGCGATTTCTGCTTCGTATGTGGGAAATCTAAAAGGCTGTGAAACTGAATGAATATTTGTTGCATAGAGCTCAACTGTGAGTAGTTTCGGTGTTGAGCTGGTAATTAATTAAATATTTTTCAAGTGCATTTTAATTTAAGTGCAGTATGAAATTAAATGCCCACGGTTTGCTTATTCATTAAAATATTCCAAATAAATTTCGAAAGTGGTATGCACATTCAGAAATCAAATAAATAAAAACTTTTAATACAATAAAAGATACTCAAGCCAAAGTAAAGTTGAAATTGTGTCTTATTATAAATAATAAGACATGATTTCATCTTTAAAATTTAATTTAATTTTGATTAAATTTAAGTATTTCTTTTAAACATCTAATAAGAGCTACAGACATTGCGCTGAGGCACCGTTTGATAATTTTTTTATTAAAAATGATTTACTTATTTTATACAAAACTGAAATTATGCTAACTATATCATTTATCAAGGCAACAAAATATTTGTCTGTGTCCTTGATAACTGTTAAATGATTTTATTTCTATAAGTAGATGTATACAGTAAAACGGACAAAACTTCTTCGTTACTAATTTTATTATTCTTTACTCTATGAATATATATTAATAAAAACTTCTATATTTACGTTCTATCCTCTTAAAAAAAAATCTGTTCAATTTACTTGAACGTAATTGTGACAGATGTGCGCATGTTTCAACATCAGCATGTCAACGAATGCGTCCACTTGTATAACTCAGGAAATGTTTTTGAATAATAATTAAAAACATGGAACCTTTTATCGAAACGGTCTGTGCTATAAACTTATCATTCAAGGGTGTTTTTATGTTTTTATTCATAGCAGTTGCTATAGTCTTACTTCTCGTTTTCTTGCCAAAAACGATGTTGTTATATTTTAAATATCTTCTTTATTCATTTGCTATTTTGTCACCGGCTGTGTTTAATTCGATTACCGTACGCTATTTTATGTCATTGAAACCGCACATCATTAATTTCGCGTCAAAAGAGGCCCACCGATGAAGAAAACTGGGTCGACTTTCACAAACAAAATTATCTCAAAAGATATAAACTACATATTAGCACATTTATTCTTATTTGTTATAACGGCAAAATACTTTTAAATACAAGTCAGGTTTCCAAACTAAAGGTTTTCCCTAACGGTATTTATTTCCAGCAATTATTCAAATATTGATGTGGATTGTGAATTTTACTACTAAAATGAAAAATTGTGGTTTCGAAACAGGAACCCCCCGAAACAGCCGTGTCCGGTGAGGACCTGTGTCAGGCGGAAGGTGAGGACGCCATGCCGCCTCTCAAGCCACTCCTCAAAGAGGGGACTTACCGCCGCAATCGTGGCGTGCCCAGCACTGGGTTGCGACAATCGCACTTTCCACGTCGCCATGAGATCCTGCCGGAGCTCTGTCTGCCGTGACGCGATTTCCCGCGGCAGCGGAATTACGCCCCGGCGTTTAGCCTCCTCGCGCCACTCCTAAGTGTGCGCGAGGACCTTTGCCTCCAGATCCCATGGCGGCAATCCGGCAAGGAGGCCCGCCGCCTCACCGGAGATCGTGCGATATCCTCGGATCATCCGGATGGCCATGACCCTATGGGCCGCCTTCAACCGGCGTGCTGGTTGACGCGTCAATGTAGGCGCCCACACCGGCGTCCCGTCATATGATGAATATGTTTAGTAATAGATTCAGTACTTTTGTCTCCATTTGAAGTTCCATACCTACTTTAATAAAAATATAAAGCAAAAATCTATTTTTACAAATACATATTCATTGAACAAATCTAATTCTACTGCGCGTGAAAAAGTACATTACTCTAAACCCGATCACCCTTTCTCTGTGTTCACATCACGCAGCATCTCTCGAGATATAATGTGATCCATTCTACTTCCGTCTAAGGGCATCTCTAGAGGATTTGACTCGAGTTGTTAATACTTCAATAACTTTGCCTAACAATATGCAAACATCGATGTCTGTATCAATATTTCTATTTCACTGAATATGATTTACTCTCGGGCCATCCACGCGATACATACCTGTTACTAACTGTCTCGTTGGTCTTGTGGTTTCCAAGTGCTACTGTTGACCGAACCGATATCGCAGTGTCTCTAGACGAAAGTCTTTGACCAGTGTTTGTTGCCAGTGATGACCTATGGTACAGAAACGTGGTCGCTCACAATGGGCCTTATCAGAAGGCTTAAAGTCACCCAAAGTGCAATTTAGAGGGCTATGCTCGGAATTTCCCTACGCAATTGAATCAGGAATGAAGAGATCCGCAGGAGAACCAAGGTAACCGACATAGCCCGGCCCCCTAAAATCCTACCTTACGTCCAAGCTGAACACCTGGCTACGTGGGGGGCGGACACGCGTACTGTACAACTGTACAAAAACTTATGCGGCTAACAAGGAAAGGTAACCCCTTTATGCGAATAAACCTCAACAAAAAGACAGTGTCCGTATCCAATCGCAGACACTGTTTAAAAATAAAACACAAACATACTTAACCTACAACAAAACAAAACCCAAAAAGTGAAACAAAAAACAAGACAAAAAAAAAAAACCGACATAGCCCGAATAATTGCCAAACTTAAGTGGCAGTGGGCAGGGCACATTGCTCGCAGAACAGATGGCCGATGAGGCCGAAAGGTTCTGGAGTAGCGATCGCGTACCGGAAGACGTAGAGTGGGAAGGGCTCCCACAAGGTGGACCGGTGACCTTGTGAAGGCCGCGGGAATTCGCTGGATGTGGTAAACACAAGATCGATCGAAGTGGAGGAGCACGGGGTCCAGCAGTGGGCGTCTTTCGGCTGAAATGATAATAATGATGATGATGACTGTTGACCATGATGCTTTGGGTTAGATTCCTAGGCCGAGCCCAAATGTTATTGGGCTTTTCTGTCTAGAATTTCTCAGTAAAAGCCCGAAGTCTGGATTTATGCGCAATTTAAGCCAATAGGTTCGCCCCATATCACATGGGACTTAAATATAACTGGCGAAATGAGGGTGCACTATAAGCACACCATTGCCCATCCTTTTGGCGAACTAAGCGTGATGTTATGTTATGACATACCAACAAATGCACGCACATAAGTAACGTTTTTAAGGACGGCTTTGAATTGTCGCGACCAACAGATTTGACGGTTTTTCATGACTTAAGTTTAAAACCTACGCATAAAATAACCTACATTTATGTGTTTACGTCAAAATTTTATGTAATTATTATAACTTAAACCTTCCTAATTAAACTTAAACTTCCTTAATCCTTCCTTGCTCTGTTCTCTGAATTCAGAGAGAATTTCAAACAATCAAGGTTCCGATCGCATTTGCTTGATTTGACTCGTCCACAAAGTGATCTTGTTGCACATCGACATTTGGAAAACCATTTGGAATATATTTATTAATAGGTATCGAAGTGTTCCAAAAAAATCCTTTCCTTGGTAAAATTATTTTTACGTTTTCCATTTTCATCTTTTTTAGCTTCATGCTCTGTTCTCTAAATTCATCGAAAGTTTCAATAAAACAACGTTCGTATCGGGTTCGCTTGATTTAACTCGTCCACTGTGTGTGGTGTAATAGTCGTAGTCTGCAGATAACACTTTTAGATACTACGATAAAAATACATTAACCTAAGTGTTACCTAAACTAAAACTTCGATTACGTAAATTTCTACTTATAGTACAAACTTCGAACATTCAGCTACATAAACGTTAGTTCTCTTGATCTTGGTATTCCTTGTGGATTACGAATACTCTTGAATAATTTAATATTATGGTAACCTAACCATGCGTGTCCTCTTAGTAGTATCTCGGGTATCTCGGCGAACACCAAATACATGGTGCAAGAGGACGCTGAGCAGTTTGGTTTAGTTGTACATTGAATATATAGCTGCCGAGCTGTTTTACCTGCGATAGTTTTACTTAAATGTAGTGTTTGGTAATAATATAAAATGTGTAGTTCTAATACTACAATACTACGTTCTATCATCATAATCAACCTTTAATTTTCCCACTGCTGGGACACAGGCCTCCTCTCTGTGAGAGGGGTGGGCTACGATCCACCACGCGGGCCCAGTGTGGGTTGGTGGATGTCACATAATATATCTTCAAATTTTAGGTTCTAAGACTTGCCGGTTTCCTCACGATGTTTTCTTTCACCGTTTTGAGAGCAGTGGTGATGAAATAATTTACGCAAAGTAAAACCTGTCTGTGTTCGAACCTACGATCTACATCTTGTAAGTGGCGTCAGTTACGACAGGACCATCACTGCTCTCACTTCGTTCTCTTAAACTAAATTATAAATATTAATATGGCTTGATTTTTTATCACAAGTATTTAACTTAATCATACACATGCATTGGTAGAATAGTATTTTTAAGCGAATGGTGTACCTACGCATAGTAAGTTTAAGATCTAGGTGGACGTTTTGCATTTGCACAACTTTTTAAGTAGATATCGAAATGGTGTTTCTAAAGTTTAAATGGGGTGGTGCTATTCTTTTAGTCCGGCGGCACCACACGAACCAACATATTCATTACTAATAAGATAATAATGAATATACATACATACACCGTACAAATATGGTTCAAACTACAGTGAATTGAGCAATGATTACATAAATCTAGCGAAGTTTAAGCAATGACAGATAAATTAATTATGTAACTGATATTATACATGCTGCTCACATTTATACAAACATTGTAAAAGTAAGTATAAAATTTTTCTACAATATTAACAAAGTAAGAAGTCAGTGCGTCAGTGTAAATCTATGTCATAAAAATAATGAATTATACAATTCAATTAGCAACCAGTGTATTTTTGTCAAGACTCAAAATTGTCCTGTGGAGCAGGACCATCAGGTTTCCAAGCATTATTATCTTGATTCGTATTAAACTTAATTATTTCTCCTCTGATTTGTAATATACTTGTTTACAAAGTGTACTTTGAATATGAGTTTTAAACTTTCTTAGTTGTATAGTTTAGTAGCAAAAGTTTAGCTAAATAAACCTTCCTCTCGATTTACTTGCATTTCAGGCAACTTAACTTTTCGTTCATTGTTCACAGTAGTGACATACTGTCGAAAGCTCTGCAGATGGATAGTGATCCATCTTCAGAGCTATTTACTGGAACCAGCGAGTAATGCATCACGGTTTATAGCTGTACTAAACTGCTTTAGAGAGTTCTTTGCAAGATTATCACGGCCATAAGTAACCGAAAAATTTAGCAACCAAATCAACACATGAATTTTATTCGTAGTGACCAAAATTTCTTCATAATATTCTCCCAAAGATGTCAATATCAGTAAATTATGGTCATCTCATGTTCAAGCCGCAATTAGTGCAAGATCCAAAGTTTTGTTAAAGTATCATAACTATGCAAGGCATGTACCTAAGTAGTATGAAAGTTACACCAATCTGCTAGAAAATGAGAAGACTATAGTTTTAAATAATTTCACTTGATCACTATTAGGGTGTTTGATATTTCAATGAAATCTTTAAAAACAAATTATATTTTATGAAACATTAGCAGCAAAAGGATATCTACTAACAAACCATAGGTAATTTGTACTTAAGGGACCCAGCCAGGGTTTAACAAGCGTATTCCCTTTTAAATATATAGATTTTTCAGTAACAATCTGCTAGCACCGTTTCTCCAGTATTTTAAAAAGAAGAAACTTAAAATATTATTTAGTCTATTCAAAGTACACACCATAGCCATTCATTTTCATTCGTGATAAGTCAATCATCCGGACAGTGACCGCAATTTCGATCAAAGTTTGTTCGAAGAAAAGGTTGTCAGACGTACGACATTTCTTGGAAAAACCCTGATCGAGATTTCCAAGCACAAAGGATCTATAAATCTTTGATAGCCACTTGGCATTGTCGTTATTTTTATTCCGAATATATCAGCTCAGTTTTTCAGGAGGTTTCATTAGCTAGGAAATTTTTAAATCTTCCAAATAAAATTAATTCTACCAACAGAATTTTCATAAAATTAAAAAGATTTAACGCTAATGTATTTTTATTTTAGCCCCATATAACAGAACAACATATTTTAGCTGAAAATACAATATCAAAACGTTTCGAATTGATCACGCGTGTCGTGGAGCGAATATGTGGATATCGAGACGATAAATCTTGTTTGTCAAGCAACATGCGGAGAGTGCCAGTCATAGTGTTAGGAAAGTTATAATAAATCTTCTACAAATCACATGGAATTATTTGGCTCATCTCTGCCAGCGTCTGTATTTCCCATTCACATCTAACCCATCTGCCTTCTAAACAAGAGTGAACAGGCATCTTCTAAACTCGCTCGTTCTATCACAGACCTCATCTATCAGGTGAAGGATTAATATAAAAAGGGTTACAGAGTGTTTCTAAATACCTACAGTGATGAACTTCCAAAATAATACATTTTAACCAAGAATTAATAAAAGGGTGAAATCTATTATATTCAAAGAACTTACTTAAATGATTTTGTAAGCTGGTGAATGGCATTCGGCTATTTAGTTAATAAATAATTAAATGAAGTTATTGCAATTCACGGAGTAAGACACTAATTTCAGTCATTTATTCTACCCTCCAAATAAACAACACATTAATAAACCTATAAATTGACTTTGTTAATGTTTTCAGGTTGAATACAGAAAATAATTTTCGTCAAGTATCCATAGCGTCTCTCCCTGATGTTGATATAATGAACATTCTTAATACCGCACAATGTAGAAAATAACTCGGAGTGCGTTGTGACGCACTATACATACAAACATATAAATTCAGGCATTCATCGATCGAATGCTTTCAACTGTTTTGCTATACACAAAAGGTACGCCCGCGCTATTCGGTCACCAAACAATTATTATCCCTAGAAATCTGATTTTTATTCAAAGATGTTTGTTTATAATGCAGAAGCCAGGTATAATTCGTTGAAAGCCAGGTATTGCCAATTTTTCAAAGAGATAAATGGCCGAATTTGTGAATAAGAACAAGTCATAAAACACGTTCCATGTGGAGCAAAGAAAGTAAAATACCGACAAAAGCTTGGCCTGAGCTCGTGCATAACTTGTGGTATACTGATACCATGATGCAGAATCTACTGAAACTTTCCCTTATTTGTTGTTCAGACAGAGACGGTGGCGGTAGCAAGAACGGTGTTGGACAATAAATTATAATAATATATATGTATTCTGCGAGAGTAAGATTACCTACATATCAGATTGCAATCATTTTTAATACGGGAAACATCCAGTTTGCTAACTGTTATGATGAAAACAATCATCATCATCATCATATCAGCCGAAAGACGTCCACTGCTGGACATAAGCCTCTCCAAAAGGGGGGGATTTGCCATAATCGCCACGCTTGGCAGGCGGGTTGGCGATCGCAGTATGGTGGTCAAATGCAAAGAGAACGCTGCTGCCCATTCTCTAGTAAGTCCCTTAGTTGCCTTCTACGACACCCACGGGAAGAAATGGGATGGTGCTATTCTTGTACGTCTCTCACCCTTACGCAAAATACGCGCTCAGACGTGGAGTTGCGGACAACAGCCCGTATAGAAGTAGCAACAGCCAGTATAAAGAATAGGTAATTACCTATTACCTATTACCTATTCTTTTACGTCCGGCATCACACGGAACACAATATTCATAGTGATTTGAAGTTTTAAACAATAAAAAAATATCCGTTATAATTTAAATCAATATGAAAAAATTGCTGTTCATTGTGAAAATATTTTCGCGAGTTATCTCGACTTGTCAGCCTGATTTATGTTTGTGATCTGGTGAAAAAAGTGAAGCAAATGAAAATAACTTATACGAGTATTGTATTTCCATTTGCTCTGCGGTGTCTTCTTTTACATTGCGTAAAAGTAGGTAGGTTACTCTCCCTCTGGCCTTATCGCTTTCCTACTCGTTTTGAATTAGACATTGAAAAAAAAAATCAGTTAATTTATTTATGCGTTGAATGAAGGTGCAGGCAATCTCCGTAACAGTCCATTCAAACCGAGTTGTTTCTTTTATTGTTAATTGTAATCCAAAAGTTTTGTACAAGTTTCCACAAACTACATAAATATAAAAAAAAATGTTGCACGGTTAAAAAAAGATCACTCTCATATTTCGACTATTAAACGGAACTAAAATATCCCTCATCGTGTTTACAACTTGCAAATACAAACCTAAAAGAACTTTACTAGGAATATCTGGTTTGAAGTTCGATGAGCGGAATTTTTTAATTTTTTTTATCCAAAAATACATTTTTGAAGTTGTATTTCTTCTAAGCGTTTATCAATATAATTAAAATGGTAAATATTAAACCATTTTTACCTATAATTATAACTTGTATTACTAGCTTTTGCCAGCGGCTTCACCCGCGTGTTGGTCGGAAATTATCCCACGGGAATATACTACCGGGATAAAAAGCAACCTGTATATTAATCTAGGTTATAAACTATAATATATGATTGCCAAATTTCATCTAAATCCGTTCAGCCGTTTTAACGTGATTGAGTAACAAACATCCAAACATCTAAATATCCAAACATCTAAACATCTCATACAAACTTTCACATTTATAATATTATATAGTAGGACTACTTAGTATTAACTAATTGATAATAGTAGGATAGTAGGATTACTAATTATTATTACTTTTCAATTTTTCTCTCATTGATCCAAGGAAGGCTGCAATGGAAGAATTAATTTCAATTAAATATTCTAAGTAGCCGCTGGCAAGATTTTTTTTTGTAGTGGCTAGGAAACCATCCAAGACACAAATGTACTAATGTAAGTAGATAATTCTAGTTAATTAGATAGGCTTAGTAATCAGATTCATCAAGATTGCCAGTTTAAGTACATGCGAACACAAAGTGAACCTCAGGTTTAGTTACCATGTTTCAAGCAGGTACAACAATTAAGTAGGTACCTTCTCATCATAACAGTGTACTGTTTATTACATGTGAGGAAAACGTTTCGCTTTTCATATTTAATTTTGCTTTATTTTACGAAATTGCAAAATTCTACCTCCCTACTATTCTAGTATATAAAAGAAAACTTTTTTGTTTATCAGAAAACCTATTCAATTCAGATGTTATCATTTCAGCCGAAAGACGTCCACTGGTGGTCATAAGCCTCCGCCACTTCGACCGGTTCTGTGCTTCCCGCCTCCAGCGCATTCCAGTGGCCTTCACAAGGTTATCGCTCCATTTTGTGGGAGGCCTTCCAACACTACGTCTCCGGAAGACGTACCGTTGGAAGGCCCGCAGTCACCACTCTAGAACCTTTCTTTTTGCCAGAATTTAGATGTGTCGTGATGTCATCTTTTTCAAAACATACTAAAAAACATAAGAGTTTTGTACCCAAAATAATATTTTATGAAATACTGTGCTGTGTACAAAAGTAAAAATATGAGGGTTTATTCATTTCGAATTTACTTAAAACGACATCAAACAAGTAAAAAGTACATAGTTAAAAGGTACCTACGTACATTATTAGACAAAAAACAAGCTTGTAACAAGGGTTTTTGCAATATTAACTTCATTATAATACATAATGTTAATACATTTTCAGTTATATTCAAAGGAGACAAAATCTTTATGCTTTTTTTAACGATAATAAAATTATTTTGGGCATAACCTATAACTTCAACATTGAAAGACTAAATGTACTAATAAACAGAAAACTTATTTTAGTTGTTTATTCTAAAGAAAATTTTGCAACTTAAAATGAAAGTTCCTAAAATATCCAGCTAACAAAGTTAACACCACACAACCTCAAAATGGTATATGCCAAGACAATGGATCTCAGTAAAGCAGAAAATTGCTTGAATATACTAGTGTTGTGAGATTTAAATCTCTTCGCTTTGCGTCCGCAGTCATAGTTAGCGACTTCTCTTCCCGCCTTGAAAGAAGTATTTGCCTTTAAAACAATCACAGTTTTGCGTTACCCTCTTTCCGGCACTCTTTTGCTTTGTCGCGAGACCGGGCAATACGGCTTGTGATATGCTAATCTTGCTCAACGGCGATATCCCTTTGTTTGAGCGTAATCGTGGCTCGACCTCATTTTAGTGCTTATTATAGATGAAAACTTTCAAACTGCACTCTGCTGTAATGAAGGGGATCAGGGGGATACTTAAGGGTAGAAATTGATGTCAAAGAAGGAAACAAAAAATAATAATCAATTCAAACTATGTTTGACAAATCAACCAACCTGTGTCTTTATGAATGATTAAAAGCTATAATAAATAATAAAAGAAATAACTTAACGCTAGTTATCATTTAATGTATACTCTGATCGATTTTAATATTCAATTCGGTTTGTGCAGTTAGTACCAATTGTAAAGGAGGCGTACATTGTTTCGATGTGTTACTAATTCCTGGTAGTAGAATTGTGAAGGCTTGCAAAGGCTTGTAATATAATATTACTATAGTTTAATAAGTCCACAAAAGCTACAAAATTCGCCCAACATTGCATGAGTCCTCAAGTCACACGACGAACCAATAAATCCTTGCCAACAAAAATATTTCAAAGCATAAATCTCACAAAGCTGGTCCAAGATTGAGGTATTTACTAAATTATAGTAGGAGGCCATTAAAGGTCCCTTTTTTATTTCATTAAGTTGAGTGAAATTAGCAAGGCTGCTTTTCAAAACAATGAAGCTTTTGCGTAGTAATGAACAAAAATTATAATTTGCAGTGAAGAAAGTGAGGCATTTGATAATTAGAATAGCGTGATAATGTTTCAATGAGATACTTCTCAACTTTCCATTATTAGTATTGTTTAAAATTCTTGCACTTGTCGAGTTTTCTCTGGAAACTTCAGTAACAGTACGTCAACTGGTCACGTGGATTACAGTTTTCACGCCGTAACACTAGTAGCTGTGTAATACTTCTATGCAACAATCAACGATCATAATATTGTGTACTAGCTTTTGCGCGCGGCTCCACTCAGGTGGATGTCGGTTATCGCGTAAAAAGTAGCCTATCTCCTTCTCCATATTCCAGTCTATATCTCTGCCAAATTTCATGACGATCGGTTTTGCGATTGAGGCGTGAAAGCGTAACAGACAGACAGACAGACACAGTTACTTTCGCATTTATCATATTCTTAGTAGGGATTAGTAGGTATCATCCAGGGCTCAGGTGGTGGGAGGTGACAGCCCAACGGTAGGAACATGTATAAGATCAGCTTCATTTATTTGCCTTTCAATTTTAATTCCAACAATGTATGATTTAAAAGAGAAATTATTGTGTATACGTTGTGATTACTGTTGAATTGAATCGATTCATTATAATGGTAAACACGGGAAATCAAACCGCAAAAGTGTTTGAGTTGTAGTTCATAGCTGAGGAAAGTTCTAATTATTTGTTTTATGATCCCTTGCAGTTAGGTATATTTTACCAAGCATCTCCACAATTTTGAATTGTAAATAGGTTTCAATTACATATTTCAATTACATCTTGGCCAATTTTTAACAAAAAAATGCGCATTGCCGCTAAAGCAAAAAATTTACAGATAAAATGGTGATGAAATATATTTTTTGAGAAAAAGCTGCCAGTGTATTGGAATAAATCCAAAAACTTTAAATGGGAAATTTTGTTGTAGTTTGTGTAGATAAAAGTATACAGTTTATGAGTAATCTTTCTTAATCTTACATCTTAGAATTTCGTCGAAAGCCGGTTGTTGTGATATACAGACATATTAGTACTTACTCAACGCCGTTTTGTCCTTATCTGATACCACATTCACATACAGTGTGCTGCGACGATTATCGATGTTACAAGTAATAACATTGTGAAATATGTTTCACATACTGAACTTAACTTTAGTCATTTATTGATCAACAATTCCGGTACCCACGAGACTACCACCTGAAACTAAACAATTTTGGAATTAAGGTAAAGTAGCTTATTTTTATAGCAGTCGGATGCAATTTTAAATATTAATTGCATTTAGATCCAACGAAATATAGCCATTCTGTACTGCACCCAACCAATTAGGAAGTAGTACAAACAGCCTGAAAATAAACCCCCGACCGAAGCACAGCATTCATGACTCACCCCACATTTTACGACTACCCGCAACTTCACAATTAGTCGGAAATGAAACTCACGCTTGACCGCACAGACGGAGCGTTTATTAATACGAACTGCGGATGTCTGTACAGAAACATGCTAAGTGATAAATCTTGAATGAATTAGAACTTTCCTAAATGAACGTTTGAAGAAGATTCCAGAGTATTTACATTGTTGCTATGTTGTAATTGCTCTGACGTGTCAGAGTAATTACGAGTACGTCACCGAAGACATTTATAACTTTTTTTTACAAAACTGCTTACGTTCTTTCCATTGTTATCAGAAGTCTTATAATATTATTGTGGAAAACAGTGCAGACAGAAATTCTTAAATCAACAGTTAATCTTATCAATAGGACAAATTTTAAAAACAAATTTGTCCTATTGATAAGATTAACTGTTGATTAAGTTAGATTAAGTAAGGGGTAAGTAACGACTGATTCGATTTTGACATATCAAGCAGGCGAAGCCGTGAGCAGAAGCCAGTAAGTAGTAAGCAACCTGTTTTACCACATTCTATTGCTAGTTATGTAAATATTGACCTGTTTTTATTGAACTATACAGTTTTCAAATTCCAACACAGAGGCTAAAAAAACAGGCTGCAATTGTGTGAATAGAATTATCGACACACTACTGTAGCAGCTGGAGTAAAGTTCTCAAGAGCTTCTTAGTAGTTCAAACTCACTATTTGAATATATACTGTATGTTTTGCTCACGAAAACATGCCTAATTGCCTATCCACTAGTTTAATTATGTACATAAATGTAGCATGATTATGAAATCAAAGTCGTGTTGAAGGCCTAGTGGTTAAGGCCTGGCTTTCTGCACGAGGTTGTGGGTTCCAATCCAGGCAAAGACTAATGTAACTTTTTTCAATTTATAGGAACTTTCTGAGTTTATCTTAGACATTACTGACAGGGGTGAAGGAAAAACATACTGCCTGATCGCCGCCTCGTCTTGAGCAAGCGTGGTGATCAATACCTGTGCCTTCTCTGTATGAGAAGAGACCTGTGCCTTGCAGTGGGGCCGTAAAAGGCAGATATTATAATGTAATTAATATTGCTAACAACAATGTAGGTATAATTCTGTAGGTTGTGGTGTAGGTAACAGAGAATGCAAACAATGGTAGTAATAATTATCATGATTATAGTTAGATCAGTGCCTGCTTGTTCCTATTCCAAGAACATTTATGCATAGGTATATAATTATCACTAGAGTTGGCAGAATCCTTTGAATTGGTGGCAGGTGGTTGAATTTAATTGTAAACGGTTGTAATTGAGTTCACTTAGTGTGTTTACGGGTCTGTGATTGATTATTAAAATTATTTCTGGCTAGAACATACGACTTATTGTTTACTTTACTACATCACAATTGGCTTATAATGTTCCTAATGCTGGGACACAGGCATCCTCTCTGTGACAAGGAGTGGGCCATAATCCACTACGCGGACCCATAGTACGGGTTGGTCGATGTCACATGTCTTTGAATTGACATGCCGGTGGCCTCACGGTGTTTTCCTTCACCATTTTGAGAGCAGTTGTGATGAAATAAATACTCAAAGTAAAATGCCTTCCTGGGTTCGAACTCACGACCTTCAACTTGTAAGTCAGGGCCGCTACCACTAGGCCACCACTGTTTTCTACTTCACTGCATGCAACATGCTAATAGAAATAGATGGGAACTTTAATATTGAAATAGATTGAAATTGTAAACTCTAATGGAATGGTGAAGAGAAAGTTGGGGAAAGTCTATTCAATAAATAAAATTGGATAAAAATAATAATATGCCATTTCATTTCTAAAGATTTTATGTTACTTTCTCTTACAAGAGACCTCTGCTTTCGGTGAAAACTGTGATTCATCTATAGTTGGCGAACCAAAATGTGCACAACACACCACAGTCACTATTACATGACAGACTTTTATACGTAAATAAAGCCGCTTGGCGTCGAGGGTACGTTTTGCTTTTTTGACGTGGCGGTCGAAAGGTTAAACAGTAAACAACAAGCATTTTAGGATTCCAGTATGCTTTATAAAAGGCTTCAGTCATTTTAGGTCTTAGTGGTTGCTGTGGCCAACAAAAGCCAGCACGTCGCTAAAAAGGAAACTTTTGGAAAAGTTAAATGGACAAGTTGCTCGGAAATCTGTTTTTTTTTTTGGGTTATTTCAGTCCGCACTCGGGGTACCCTTTTTAACCATTAACAAATTTAATATACATTTTGTATCATAAAATATGATGACGTGCAACTAATTAATAGTTTCCTGGCTGGTGGCCTAGACCACCACTAATATAATGACTTCTTCATTGGTAACCAATTGAATCATGTAATAGGTATGTATTCGAATTGATTAAATTATTTAAAACACAATTAAAAGAAATGTACTAGTGTCTCCCCAGGACTTCGTCCGCGAAGCGACACGTTATATGCAGCCTATTAGCTTATTTCTAAATATTAGAAAAGTTGCAAATAGACTTTTAAAATCCAATTGTTCATTTCAGAGATTAGCGCGTTCAAACAAGCAAACAGAAAACTAACAAATTCATCAGCTCTATTATTAATAAAGATAAGACATAGATAACTTGGGTATAATATTATGAAATTATGTTATGTTCTATAGACACCACGCCCTCAGTATAACTCATAAAAGGAAATCGTTCTACGATAAATTACTTCTGTGAATATTTCACTTAGCGAGCTAATAAATCAGGGTCAAATGGTGTTGGGGAACTTCAGTTTTTAATTAAGCCACCTCAGGGAGAATGGCTGCCAATAGTAACCTTGATTTCGCTTTTTATGTTGTAAAATATGTTGACTGTAATTAGGAGTCTTACAACTTTGACGACGGTTAAGATTCACGGCCAGTACTCTATTTTTGACGTGTATTTATATTTTTGGTGACTTTAGGTGTATTTATATTTTCACGTTATTTTTATTTAGTAAGTACATATATATATACAGGGTGAAGAAGACAATACGAGAGTAAATTAAACTAATTATATCTTATGACCCAGTCTGCATACGAAAATACAATCAATTTTATCCAATAATAATTTAGTCATTAAGTACAGTTAGTCGGCCAATCGGCAAAATCCATAGTCATTCCATCACTATTACTCATTTTGTTTGTTTGAAAAATCACTAATTAAATTAACATGTAAGTATTGTAGTATAGTAGTGGAGGCTTGTTATAAGCATTTTTTTATATTTCTTTCTTTATATCATTGGTTTGTTAGTCTGTAAGCCTTCTTCAAAATAAAATAAATAAATTTATTTGATAGTTCTAAAATACTCTGTTCTAATGCACTGTCAGTATTTTCATTTATTTACGTCAACACATTGTATTACTAACTACTTAATACATTGTATGCAGCTTTGAAATATAGGTTGCATTTCTTTGTTAATATAAAAAAATGTGTTTTTCGACGTAGGTTTTCTACATGCTCAACACATTATTTTGTGCTCAGAAATAAAACCACTACATTAACGCAATAATGAAGCTCTACCGTTTAGAAAGATATCACAAATGAGTCCCTTTAGTTGTAAAATGTATTCATGTGTACGAATAAGTATTATTACATGAACGTTACGTGGTTTGTACCTTCTGAGTAGGTAAAATAGTAGGAAAATATATTCTACACGAGTAAAATCTATTTTCTCGCGGAGCAACCTTATTTAAACATGGAATTAAAACTGAGAGTGTCGTAAAATGAAAGTCACTTAAACTCCCAATTACTAAAACTTTTGCCCCGAACCCAAAAAATACCTGCTACAATGTAGTTGAGACTGAGAGGAAAACATATTACATATTTTTTTTCTTCAACAGAGTTGATTTATCTGATAGACACTCTTTGAAACAAAGGTGAAGGTCCTATTTCGTGTTGTATTTCGGACACAATTTTTTAGAAAGAGAGACTTGAACAAATGAAAGTGGATGATAGGTACTTATTATTTGTAAATGTAGTTGTGTTTTAAAGTAAATGCAAAGCGATATCGCAGAGTTAAACGTTGAAAATTATTCAGATATAAAATAAAATGTTACTCTCCCGTTCGGTGTATTAAAGCAATCCGTTTTGGAATGTACAGTTTGAATAGATTTAGCTGAAACAATCAATCATCGAGGTAGACTTTTTTACATCAAGAAAATCGAAAATTCAGAGTTACCATACAAAAGTAAGAAATGAATGATGAAATTCTTGATGGTAAATAAGCATAAACTGATAACTCTATAGATAAACATCAAAATAGTTCAAAACGAAATTAAATTTATCGCGAGTGCTATCGAGTAAACTTTAACTAGCTGATAACACGAAACAGGCAGTAATTGGCGTTTAGATAAACTTTTTAGGACGCCGATTCGGTACCTATTGTAGTAAAGCTGCCAGTTGTATAATTTGGTACGCGGCTATTGAATGCTCATCGCAGAACAGGTTCCAAAAGATAAACACAATAAGTACCCGGTGCACTCGACGCAGCATTATCGAAAAACTATAAAAATAGCTACGAAATGTATCTACCAAAGTTCAATAGTCAACAACTTAAAAGAAATGTGGTTACATTGACTAGCAACTGGCAAGTAAATGGCGAAAATAATCTGGGATTTATCTAATAAAAATTATTATTTCCACACACACGTGGCATAAAACATTCTTTGATGCTTCTTCTTAGGAAGCTCTGGAGTAAATAAACTTCTTTAGTTACTTCTTAAAGCCAAGGAAATCTCGTGAAAAATTCAGGAATTACGTCGCTCCGACAAATTGCGGTCGCGTTTTTGTAAAATGCTTCATCCACCCGTGGGGGTATAAACGTACTTAATTAAACTGCCTTGGTCGGCAGTTTAATTATTAGCTAAATAATGTTTATCAATGTTCTTGTCACTTGAGAAGACGTATCTCGTGTGACCACCACTTCTGTTTTACGAAACATTCTAGAAATTCAAGCTGCAAGCGATGTTTGTGTTAACGAATTTATAGCTTGTACAGTTAGTGGTTTCGTTCTAGTTGGCAGGCGCTGAGCTTTGCTGATAAACATTTCGCTATAGGTTTTACAGTAACTACAACATATATTAAAAATTTCCGAGCTTAACTTACGATTGCTTTCGGTTATGTTATCATGTTATACATTGATGGAGTACTTTTTTGTTAGATGCATTAAAACCAATTTATTGAGATTTATAGAGATTGGCCGTCATGGCTGAAACACCGGTCTGGAGGACTATACATATATTAATTTTAGACAAATATATTGACGTAAACATGACCGTAAATGCGATCGCTAGCAACTTTTCACTTCGCTGTTATTAAACCTTTTTATCTAGGTGATTTTTATGCAGTACCAAAAATAGAGGCAAAAGTGACCCTTTTTCAGTCAAAATTACTCACTTGTGTGAAACATGAATAAGATAAACATCAGAATTAAATGTGAAATATGAACCCGTATGAAAATAACTCCGAATTATATGTTTCAATTTCTTCTAAAGTATTGCAGCTAGAAACCCGACTACAACAATTTGTATAGCATACGATGACCATCTCAACGTATACGACACAACTTTATGGAAAATGGATGAAGCCTGTCTCTAAATCTGTTCCGTAGATAAGCGAGAGGTATTCCACAGCAAAAGTAATACCTAGATACTGTGACCGACTCATCTTCGTCAGCTTAGTTCACGATCATCTAGACATTGGTAGCAATTATCATTAGGACAGTTTACACTAAAACGTATAGGTAATTTTGTTCACCTTAGTTTAATTGTTCAATTTGTTAGTCGTAATATTTCATAATTATACGTACTAAGCATTACTAATTTAACATGTGACCTTTGGAATGGCCTAACGAAGTCTAATCTAAGGTACTAACGTGATGGTTGTGTTTAAAATTAAATTGATGGCTATGTTGGGATTTTGGGTATGTTATGGATTAGTGGGGGATGTGACAGAGGGCGAGCCTACTACTGGCTACTGAGAAATCCCAGATCAGAAAACTCAATAACCACAGAATCACACCCAGGACCTCATGCTTATGACCACTTTACTGTCTTTTATTTGATAATTTTATGTTTGAGGACGTAGATGATTCCATCCTTTTCAACACACAACAGTAATCTTCAATATGGAGGTGTAGCCACTTAAATATGGACATAATAAAATGAAGTATACACAACTACACACAGTACACACTGTGTAGTTCATTACTAATAATAAATAATAATAATAATAAAAATCTTTATTGATACAAAAACCTTTGAGATTGCTTAAGACTAGGATACATATTAAGTTGGTTAACTAAAGGACATACAGATAATGTAAACCCTGACTCCTAAACTAGGTGATCCTGTGACTTAGGAGTCAGTGTTCTGCTGTCACTGTGATACCAAAAACCTTTTGTGTTGTGCTCTAACATTACAAAAAAATAGTAATTCATTGACAGTGCAGGTTAACAAAGTATGTTTGTATAATAAAATAAAATCAACAACGAAGGACTAACGGATTTTGGAAACGACTTTTACGATGTATATGTGTGTGTGTTAGAGTGAGGATGTGTATGTCAGAATGAGGGATGTGAGGGTGTGTATGTAAGACTGTGTGTAGTAGTGTTTAGCGTTTGCGTGAGGGTGTGATAAAATGTTTGAGAATTTGTAGTGTATATGTGTTGCTGATATGTTCCAAATAAAGTAAAGTAAAAAATTCCAAGCAGTAGTCGAACAGGTTTATAAAATAATATATATATTTAATACGCCTACTGCTGGTGGAGTAGTAGTTCTTCTGTTTGAGCGTAGTCCTGATCGTGCAGCCAACTTTGTACATTGATCTTAAGTTCATGGTTGTTTAGCTCAGCTATCTGAATGACTTTACATATATTTTTATAAATCAGTGTACTTAGAACGTAAAATTGGCGCCTAGCGAATGCAGTTTTGTGGCTTACTGTCGGCCATACATTTTTTGCTTTGCGCTTAGAAGGATCAGATGGGGGAATTCGTTTATGTATTCTGAGAGTGGCTCGAAGGACAAAGAGCTGTCTCACAGTAAGTAATTTGCATTCTGCATATAATTCAGTAGTAGGGAATCTGTATGGTCTTCCAAGCATCACCTTGAGGACAGCTCTCTGTGCTCGCTCCACTACAATAAACTTGGTTTTAGCAGCCCCTCCCCATACCGGGATGCAGTAGGTGATAACGGACTGACAGAGTGCAAGATAAACCATTTTTAAAATGTTAATGTCTGCGCAGTGTCTCAGAGATTTAAAAATGTAGATAAGTCTTCTGACTTTTGAAGCAGTGTTATCTATTTGATTATACCATTTCAGTCCGTCATCAATCACTACACCCAGGTACTTCGTGTGATTAACACGGGTAAGTGTCGCACATGAGCAAGAACTAAAATCAGAGCACGTATGTGCCGTGATAACAAATTCTGGTGGAGCTTTGTTCCTGTAATTCATAAAGAAAGGAATGAAGTTTGTTTTGGCCACGTTAAGGGTGAGTAGGTTGAATAGCAGCCAGTTCATAACGGTCTTTAAGGACTGCTCTGCCGTATTCTTTACCTCGCTCCAAGAATTACCATAGACCACAATCGCGGTGTCATCCGCATAAGTGAAGATTTGTGATTTATGTAATGGCAGCGTGCATAGGTCATTAATATAGATTTGAAAAAGTGTAGGTCCCAGCACGCTGCCCTGGGGGACTCCATATGTGACAGTTTCTTCGTCACTTAGGCATGAGTTGATTTTAACAGCTAATTTTCTGTTTCGAAGGTAGTCCTTGAAGAGTCCGAGAGGTTCGCCACGAATACCTATACACTCCAGTTTGTAGAGAAGGGTGGGAACAGAGACTGTGTCGAACGCCTTTTTTAGATCCAAGAAAATACTGACGCATTTTTGTCGCTCGTCTAATTTTCTTGAAACAAACTGGGTTAGGTCGATAACTGCGTCTTCGGCAGAAATTCCTTTTTTAAATCCATACTGGTTGGACGCTATAATTTTGTTTTTGGTAAGATAATTTACTAGTCTACCGTTAATTAACTTTTCCATAACTTTAGAGAGAGCCGAAAGTACTGATATGGGTCTATAATTGTTGACACAGTCTCTGGCCCCGCTCTTATGTATCGGGTGAACTAAGGCCCTCTTGAAAGGTTCTGGGAACACTCCTTTTGTGATAGAAATGTTAATAATATGTGTTATTAGCGGGACAAGGGTGTTGCGACAAACCTTCAACAGGGTAGACGGTATTCCATCCCAGCCAGTCGCACTGTCATGCCTAAGGTTCAAGATGGTGGACTCCACCTCTGATTCGTCCACTTCAAGGATTACAAAGGAGTTATTAGAAGTTTTTTGAGTGATGGGCTGTTGCGAGGTTGCAGGAATTTTAGAGGCTAGCTCAGCTCCAATTGTGGCAAAGAAATGACATGCAGTGTTAATTGCCGCCTTTTGATCAGGTTTGGTATTCAGTAGTTCTGTAGGTGGTGCAGATAACTTTTTTGTGTTTGTGATGTCTTTTATTTTATTCCAAAGTGCTTTAGGATTGTGTTTTGCTTTATTTAGTTCGTGTTTGTCATGTAATGTTTTTAGTTTTCTAAGAAGGCCATTGCAATAGTTACGGTACCTTTTATAAGTAATTTGTAGGATTAGATTATCAGGAGATTTTCGTGCTTTTTTGTGGAGTCTATCGCGGTGGCGAATGCACCTCAATAGACCGGGGGTGATCCACGGTTTTATGTTTCTGTTTATTTTGGGAACTTGGATTATTCTTGTGTGCACATTAATAATATTTTGAATTATGCTTATTAGAGCGTTGGAGGCAACGTTAGGGTCATCTGTATTTACGACTTGGGAAAAATCCTGGTGTTCTATATCTGTTTTGACACTTGGGTAGTCTATCATAGGAATTTTGTATGCCGGGACTGTATGTTTAACTGGTTTTGTGTCATCGATTTTTACAAGTAGAGGAAGGTGGTCGGTGATGTGAGAATCCAAGATAAGTACAGTTGTAGTTTTATTAGTTTTTAAGATAACGTGGTCAATACAGGAGTTTATTCTTGTTGGAAAAGAATGTGCAGGTAATAGGCCATGGGTAGCGTTGAGGGTTAAATAGTTGGCTGAGCGATCGTCTATATTAGAGGGTCTGATGTCTATATTGGCGTCACCAATAAGACATATATTTTTGTATTTGTTAAGGGAGGTAAATACGTTATCCAGACTATGTAGGAAGAGCTCAAACCCTTGCGTTGTATTGTATGAGGGAGATCTGTAGATTGCAATTATTGCTAATTCGTTATCAATTTGGCAGGTGAGACAGCTGCCATTTATGAAATCAGGTTCATCGATTGTGTATTGGATTTGATTTTTGATATATAAAACTACACCGTCGTTTTGGTTTTTTGATTGCTTTGTACAGTGAGAATTATAGCCTTGTAATACGGGTAAGTCTGTGATTTTGCTCAGCCAACATTCACTCAGTATAAGCACATCACAGTTAACTTTAATTATTGATAACAGTGTTAATAATTCATCAAAGTTCCTTTTAATGCTACGTATATTGATATGAAGAATAGTAGTAGATCCGTTTAAACCCTTAAAATACTTATTGCAATCTTCTGGAATACATGAATAGGCCTTCGCGACTTCAATGTCGTCTAGGTCAGCGATAATGCTTTCAACTAGATTAGCCATTTATAGAGTAAGTAATTCCCAATGCTGTTGAATACAGTAATAACTAAAGATAAAATCGGTGCATAATACCTACGAACAGGTGCGCTTTTAACATTTTTAGGGTTATGTGCAATGATGTGTGAAAGTGTTATGTTGGTGGTATGATGAGAGGGGATTTGTGTGTGTGTGGGTTGGAGATATGTCAGTGTGTGTCGTATAGTACCGTTAGTGTTTATAAATTTCCTTATTAAGAACATTATATAGAAAGATATATCATGCAGTATAAAAAGAGGAATATTGTACATGTTAATAGATATGAATTGACAATATAAGTTATCTATTTTTACCAATACGAGTAGTAGTCATTTGTTTTCCTGCAGCTCCTGGAGAGTAGTTTCGGATTTAATAAGTATTTGTTTATGTCCTAGCTGTTTGCGTAGGAAGATGTTGCCGTTAGTAGACCAGCAAAACTTATAGTCATACTGCTTTGCGAACTGCCTTGCCAAATAAAAGAGTTTCTTTGCAGATAGACTCAGGTGCTCGTCCACGAATACGGGTTGTTTTTGTCCTGGGAGTCCTAGCAGCAGTGAATTAAGCTTGCTGTCTTTATTTGGATTTTTATTATTAAATCCACGAACACAGGAAATGAGTTCAGTCTTGACTTGCACACTCGTAAACTCTGCAACGATCGCTTTGTTGGGCGAGTTGCCTGGGGCACGATATATGTCTCGGATACTCGTTGAAGGGATTGAAAAATCGACAGCGTTTCCGATATTCGTTATAATTTTTGTGAGATCTGCAGTCGACTCATTAGGCTGTAAAGGTATATTACGAACCTCAACAGTGGAGGATCGCGATTTATACTGAAGATCTCTTACGGTTTTCTCCAAGGACTCCGTATATTGCTTGTAATCTCTACACTCATCCTGCAACATTTTTACTTGGTTTTTCATATCGTCGTACAAGTCGCTAGTTGTAGAAATGGATTTTTCAATTTCTTTGTTTAGCTTTTGAATCTGTAAATTTTGTATTTTCAATTCTGCCACGTCAGAAACCAGTTTTGTGACTAGTGCTGTCTGTTCTGCCATCACCCTCGCCACTGCGTCATCATGGTCACTCTTCCATGACGTCAGCATTTGCTTAATTTCAAGTTTAAATTCCTCGAATTGGTCAATCGAAGATTCGTCTAGTCTTGGGCGCTTATAGCGTGCGGTTACGTTGATGAATTCTGGGTCATTCACAGCCTGAGTTATGTCCGGGACAGACTGCGATTGATCCGTCGCCATCGCAGCAATTGGACTTTTCGTACCTTTACTACGCGGAGAATGTTGCACGAACGCCATGAAGCTAATACAAGTATTTTAGTAATACAAGAACCGCTAGGCGTAGCACGCTGCACGCACGAGTAGGTGTTTTGCGTAGCAGATAGACGTTTCGTAGCACTGATTAAAGCGGTGGGGAGGGACACCTTCGACCTTAGCTCGTAGCAGTGTATGACGTGTCCGTGCGCGTAGCACTGCTACGTCGCGCCGCGCGTCGTAGCAGATACCGCTTCGTAGGTTATCCGCTAGTTTGGCGTCAGTTCTCAATGTTGATATGACTCGGCGGCTACAAGGACGACACTCCACCGCACCGAGCGCCCGTGTCCGGCAGTTCGAATCCCGCCAATTACCAAAAGGGCCGAAGTAAAATTTGGTGACAGACCCACGGAAGTTATGTATGTCCCTTTCTAGACACGCCCAGGAGGCGTTAACAGTCCATATGAACACTTAAGGAAAGACAGAGAATTATAGTTACACTTGTCCACCAATCAGGCACTAGTAAGGAGATAGAATCGAACACACGTCTACACTCAACGACAGTAACAAGTGAACTACTGGCAACACTCAATGACGGTGGCGTTATAGGGTACGAGCAAGACGCGGTAATGAGAAAAAATTCAATTAACTGTTAATAATGTATTGAAGCCCTGTTGAAGGGTTTCATTTGAAGGGATCACTTATGCTTGATTTTATTATTTGGAGTAGGATGGTCGATCACATTCCGCAGGTAGGTTCTTACACTGACGTATAATTATGAGTATTAAATACGGTCCATATTATGCTATTATCTATTGCTGCTAATAAACTGTACGTAAACCATAAAATGGAAAAATAATAAAGCCATTACAGAGCAAAGTACCCTATTACTGCACATTCTCACATTCTAATAATAAATAATAATAATAATAATAAAAATCTTTATTGCAGACCACATGATCCATAAAAAAAAAACACAAGCAAAAAATTAAAAACTAAAATATAAAAAAATAATAAGTACAATTAAAAAATTTAGAGTAAAGTAGAAAAAAAAATGTATAATTAAATAGCATACATACACACACACACGCTCACACACACACACACACACACCCTCACACAAACTCACTCCTTTCTTGCACATAAATAGGCACAAACATTTTACGCGGCTATTTCCAACCACCGCTTGTAGGTCTTGGTAGCATACATTCTGTCAGCAATGTCCTTAACTAAGGTGTTTCTACTCGTACCAACCCTGGACATGAAAGAGGCAATTCTGCTTCTCTGAATGGCATTGAACGCGTTCAGCCTTGCCTCCGCGAACATTCCAGAGGCACTACAATAGCGCTTCAACCCCATTAGGTGTCTGTAGATGTTGTTGTACTGAACACGTATACCATCCCAAGACTTCCTTGTATACTCAGTCCAGAGCTGGCACGTATAGAAACTTTGACAATACGTTTTGAACAGGTGCACTTTCGTTTGTACATTAACCTTAGCAAATTTTCTGGTGTGACTGTCTGTCATCTATTAAATGGCGCAATGTTATCATTATTTTAAAATCGTCACACGTGTTCCCGGGCCTCTTAGAAAACACATTAAGTCTCAACTTTATGATCTGAGAGCTCGACCCTAATAAATAATCCTATTTCTTTAAAATTCTAAAACAATTTCGAAATCTCAGAAACTCATTAAGGCACTTATGCCAGTTATTAACTTAGTCGAAAGCAATAAATTACGGCACCTAAGGATGCAATATTTCTTGCAAATTCTAAGAACAACGAACAAATGAGCAGTGGCGAAGGCACCATATAGCACGTTAGTAATGGCTACTATTGCCAAAAGAAGGTATTTACACTACGTGTATTTAATTCACCATAACATTCAAACAACAGTTATCTTTAGCTTTGTACTACAAAATGTTCTGTATTAACCTGGCACCGAAGCGTCAGAATCGGGAACTGGGAATTCATACAACGGCGATTCCGTAATTTGTTTGGGTTTCAGCTGTCCAATTTGATAGTAGTTAATTATTTACATTCCTGTGTACATTTTGGAGTGATAGTAGCTATTCTTCCTTACATAATATAAAACAAAGTAGCTTTCGTGTTGGTGCGCTTAGATCTTTTAAACTACGCAACGGATTTGAATGCGTTTCATCAATACACAGAGTGACTTGAGGGGAAGGTTTATATGGATAATGCATTGACCATCACGCGGGCGAAGCCGCGGGCAAAAGCTAGTTATCAATAAATCAGTAAGTTGAAGCCGACTTCGTTTCGGTTTCTCTCGTGGAGAAATTTATACGTCTGCAATCAACCACATCTGGATACCATAACATAGGCCCAAGCGTACCCTTGAAATCCATTGAGCAATGAGACAAAAGAGGGTTTCTTTTGTCTCATTTCTGGCCATAAAACTATTCTGAAACTATTCTGGGAAAGAGACGCGGGGCCGACATGTGGGGATTTTGAAGATGGGGAAGGGATTGGAAAGTTTGAGACAGTTGTTTTTAGACCACGGTAGGAGGGAGTCGAGAGAGGGTACGCTTGGAGAAGTGAGAACGGAGTCGTGAGCAATGAGACTATGTCTTTGTATTTCGTTAAGTGCGTGATAAGTGTATAGGTTTAAACTAGGCTATATTAGTCTAGAATGAATGTAAGGCGCGTGAATCTCAGAGAGAGTTTGTGAAGGAGTGAGTTTGAGAGCACGGTAGGAGGTAGTCGAATTAGATCTCGCTGTGAGAGTGTTATAGAATTCGTTAAGTTTACAGGTTTAGACTAGGCTATATTAGTCTAGAATGAATGTAAGTGGCATGTAAGGCGCGTGAATCTCAGAGAGTGAGTTTGTAGGCAGTCGGTTAGGGACGGTGAGGGAGTTGATAGCCCAGGCTAGTTAAGTTAGGCAAGATATTCTAAGCGAGGAAAAATAGTGTGGTGAGCTGTGAGGGATGGTGCAGGGAGAAACTGGTAATAGACGCAGTATTTTGTAAGTGAGTTGTATTGAAATTCACCCAAGGAATTACCTGGTAAGTGCCAACTTCAATCTTTAATAATAGTGTGTACATTGTAGTAACGGAGATCTCGTTTTATTGTTCTCGCAGGTTGATTATATATTATAAATTTTACCAAGCAGATTGGTGATATCGCGGTGGTGCTATTAATGATCATTTATTTCAGTATGGCGTAACTACTCTTAAGTGCCAACCGACTTTACAATTCATGTAATCTTCTCTTGTATTGCGTGTCCCCTTCCTAATCCGTACCTCGGCAGATATTTGTCATTTGCAGGTGGTTATAGAGAAACGGGGAAGGCCTCCTGCTAAACTTGACACTGAGCAATAAAGCTCTGACTTTTGACGACTGTTGACCTATTGACGCATCACTTTGGGAAGGCAGAACCGTAAATAACTCATTTCAATCAAACTAGGCTACAAGGCCGATCTATGTTTGCGTTATAAACCAATCAAATGTTAGTGATGATTTCCGTTTCCAAAAAGGTCTTACCACAGGACTTATTGCGAGAGGCTTTGCTTTTTGTACATTTCTGGGAGTGGGGTAGGCTTCACACACTGTCACTAAAATGCATTGGTAGTCGTTCTAAGAACGCTAGGGACCGTGTCTCGTTAAAACCCACACCCGGCCGTTCTGTAGGCCTATTTATGAATCGTCACTATTTAGCGAGACACGAAATCTGGATGCACCGCATCCTCTAAATGGGGAAGAATAAAGAAATGTGAAGTGACGAAATTCCACTTCGGCAGGCACCAAGAACAGTTTGAGGGAAAATATAGCCATGTCAGTTGAAACCCCTGGCCGAAAACCAATCTGACCATCATCAATTTTAAGGGACGGACTCAGCTTTCTGTGTATTAGACGTTCAAGAACCTTGGCCGCAATTGTTGCGAGAGAGATGGGTCTGTAATTAGCCATGCTCGAGATATCACCAGTCCTGTTTTTAGGGATAGGAACAATCACTGTGCGAATGAGATCCGCTGGCATGTAACAATGCTGTGGACAAAGATTAAAAAACTGTGCCAATACACCACAGATATACTGGCCCGCATTCAGTAAATGCTCTAAACTAAGGCCGTCATGACCCGGAGACTTTCCACGCCTCATACCTTTGAGCACGGCAAGAACGTCATCGGTAGTGACATGGAAGGCCTCCGCATCATCGCCATACTGCTGCTTCTCTGCTATCACAGTCTGCACCTGCCTGAAGGGCGGCGTTACATCAAAGTGTTTTCGGAACTTATTTGCAATACTCGTGGTATCAGTCTCCCCTTCCACATTAACAGGAGTGCCACTCTTAGGATTTAGCTTCTTGATTTCCTTCCAAAATTTCACAAAATTTTTTGATGATTCATGTCGAGCCAGTATATCCATTTTGATTTTTTCTTGATTATTCTGTACATATTTGAGGGCTCCTTTAAAGTTCTTTCGCGCGCCAGACATCTGCTCATGATAATATCCCGAGCAAGGCCTACCACACTGAACCCACTGTAAAAATGTTTGCCTCGCCAGAACGTGATATTGTCGCACATGATAGTTCCAACCTACAACATTGTGCTTTTTCTGAGTTTTGCAATAATATGTACGTTCTGCAGACGTTTGTAACGTTTGAACTATATCAGAGTAAAATAAATCAATTAATTTATTATGATCCGAGAACGTACATAGTTCACCATTACCACACAGATTATAATAATTACTGTTCCAAATTTTACTAAAACTTTTATTACATAGTGTGCAAAAAATTTCTATTTGTGTATTATTTCTGTTACCCCATACACATTTTAGGGAACGTTCCGATGTAGCATACTCTGGTGTTATTGATTTACAAATAATATTATCAAACATTACCTGTATTACAAGCGGGAAGTGGTCAGACAAGTATGCGTCATACAGCACGCATGCGTGACTCACTATTGCTTCGGCCGCCATGGAGACAACACAGTGATCGAGCCACCGTCGCGAACCGTTAGCCTCACTGATATACGTATGCGTGTTTGCATCGAGCCACTTAAAATCTATACAAGATAATGCTTCCTCAGAACAATAGTCCATCAACTCGTTTCCAAACCTGGTACCCGGGTGTGCATTAAAGTCCCCCATCACAAAGATAGTTTCAATATCCACACTTTCGATTACAGCACTAATATTAGCAAGACACTGTGACAACACAGGAAAGTTATCTTCACTATCTGTAGGCATGTAGACACTAAATACGAGTATACTGCGGTCCCCGCGGCTAAGTTTCACTGCGACCATACAGTCATTCTCACACTGCACTACTTCCGCGGTTGTAAACACACGCCTATCCCACAGGAGCGCAACACCGCCATACGGCCTTCCTCGTATCACGCCTTGCTGCGTGTCGATTGCAGATACGCCGTGGCTACCAAATTGCTTATTTATTGTACTTAACATGTCCAAATCATGAGGGAACAACCAAGTTTCCTGAAGCGCTATTATCTGATGCTCATCACAGAGATGTGATATTTCCTGAATGGACCTTTTTAGTGATCTACAGTTGTATGATACAAGTTTAAGTTTAGTATCCATTAGTTTTTATTTTGTGATCTCTTTGCTACCAACTGTTCTCTTGTTCTGAGTACGACTACGCTCCCAGTGCTTTCTGAACACTATGTCCGCAGGCCATAGTCGGTCCCCATTATCATTTAAAAATAGATCTATATTTTTCAGCGGTACAACTACTTTAAATGCATTAAATTGATTATCCACTGTATTAATCTTGTAGACTTTGACATCGAGATTAGTCTTATGTCTGATAAACCCCACAGTATCTATAGGAGTCGTTTCTATGTGTACCCTTGACACATACAGGGAGACAGTTCTATCTGCTGCCCTAAAGTTAAACTGATCGAGTGGTTCCGCCACACCTCGCCTATTTTTTATTTTATTGCGGCCATACTGGTCTTTCGTCCAGCCCTCTTCAGTATTTTTATAAGTAGTTTGTGTCTTTGTACCGCTTCTAACAACCTCAGCGATTGTCAAAGCACTAGTACTTTTGTTTACGTTTAACTCGTCGTCAGCTGTTAATGAGGATTGCGTCATCACGTCCGCCGCTATAATCTCGAGGGCGCGTGCACCGCGGTCGCATGTAGCTCGCACTTCTCGCCTCACATGTTCCCCCACTACGGCCCTGCCTCGCTCTGGCCGCTGCGCATCCAACTCTCCGCTCGCTACGATCGCAACCGTCTCAATATTTCGGTCTACCCGCAAACTCGCAGTACTATCGGTACAACAATTAGACAAAGGAACAAATGACAGATCTTGTCCTTGAGTGTTTTGAAGTCCTGTACTTTTGGCACATAATATGTCGTGTACCATCGCTTTTAATTGTTGAATTTCCGTCTTTAAAGACTCAACTTCGACCGAAACTGACAACGTCTCTGTTGCCAACTTCTCTCCTCGTAAGTTAGCTACCTCTTTCTTGAGGACACTCATTTCTTTCAGGAAAGTCGTTACATCAATGTGGTCGAAAGTGACCGGGGGCAGCTTATTTAGGTCTTTAGCTACAAACGTAGGTATGCATTCCGGATTGGATTCTTTAACAATCTTTATTATTTCTTGTAAACTTTTCTGTTGATTACCTTCCTTCCTTCTCATGACTTTCTTGGTCGGGGCCAACAACTTCAATGCAAGTAGCCTTGCAGCCTCAATTTCTGTGTCAGAAAACGCACTCGTACATATTTGCACAATAGCTGTCTCAGCAAGAGTATCCACTTTGTTATTCACAAAAGCAAGTAATTCATTGATTACCACATTGCAGTTACACTCCGCGTTAACATTATTGTCACAATTCGCAGACTTAATAGGAGAACGCAACATCGTGCGTTCGCGATGGGTGTGCGACGCGAACTTTCTGAATTCTGAACCACGTTCACACAAGGTAGAAAAGAATCTCCTACATAGTATTGGCTTTTATAACCGCAGTCTATTAGAAACGCAGTAAAGTCCTGAAAACGCCCCAAAGTTTTCATATTTCATCAATCGAGGTACCATTATAACAAATTTATTGTTTTGTTCATTTATTTTTCTGGTCATCTAGACGGGGTCTGGATGACTTGTCACGTTACGCGTTTTAAATCTATGGTATACACCCGTTACAGGCTGTCACAGGATCCTGGGGATTGGCACAAGAAAAGGGAGGCCTATGCTTAGCAGGGGATAATGATGATGACGTTTATGCCCGTTTTTATTGACATTATGCAACACCTAAATAAATTCCTAGTGTTCATAAAAAAGGGCGTTAGTTAACTACGTTTGCGACTTTCCCAATTTCAAGAAATCGAACTCTAAATGCCTTTCTTTGTATGACTTCAATATGCAACCATGATTATGACTTGCGTTAAGTGTACACGTCGCTTATGTGACAAGTAATTAATTTGAGCCTGGACTTGTTTATACGGTACTTTATGAACATATTTAAAGCTCTAATATTATATTCTTACATTGAAACTGAACGTTTAAACTCACTTGTGAATTTACAAATAATTAAACAAGAGCGTTATTCAAATTGGTATTAAACTATGATCAACAAACAGTTTTAATTTAAAGTTATGAAAGTTCATATTTCACCCATAAACTAAATATGTATATTGCCCAATTGTGGTTTGTTTAGGGCACTAAATTTTAAAGTAAATTTCAATGTACCTATTGTAGCATGAAAGAATTGGAGTAAAATACATACACCGCTACTAACACGTTTCATTTGCTTGTATAAAAAATTTGCAAAATAAAACACCAAAGACACAAATATAAAAAAAAAACGGAAAATCGGGTTAAAAAATGACCACCTACAGTTTTGAGAGGGTTTTATGCGCTTCGAAACTTGGTGGTATGGTTTTAAAAGAAGGAAAAAAAATTGTTACAGGACCTATCGAGCGATTGCAATCGGTGGATTAAGGCCTATATAAGGAAAAGTATGTTTGTTTTACGATAATTCACCAAGTAAAACCGGTGCGTTTTTTTCGTTGAATAAAATTTAAAATGGTTTGTCGAATAACTAACAAAACAAACAAACATAATATAATACAATAAAAAAAGAATAATTTATGGCACGGTTCTTGCAGTCCGAAGAAATATGATCGCCGGAGCGCAGCATACGAGTGGATGGAAGAGTCGGCTGGGGTTACGTGGCCGCGGCGCCCACGTCTAGTTTCCAGGCGCCTCAACTCATAATCGCACGCCTCGGCGCGCGGACGCCCTTGGACCGCGGCAAAAGCTCGCCAACGTAGGTCGACAGGAAATCTCGTCGTATTTAGGCCCATCGGGTAAACCGAAATTCTGCCTTTAGCTTGATGTCCATTAAATGTGGAAGAAGACACTTATTCAACTCACAAATAGCTTGTCAGAAAGCTCTTTAACTTGCACCAACAATAACTTTGTCTTTACACTTAAATCACATTAAAAATTTTCAGTAATTATTCCAATCAAAATGCTGTTGTCTCAACGAGTCTCAAAACTGTAGTTGCCCATGTCAGAAAAGAAAACATTCGTCTATTTTTTTTCACATTCAAATCTTAAAATTTGATCAAAAGCTATGAAGAAAAAAAATTTTTTTTTTGAAAAGTTTGGCCTAGAAATCAAAAAGGTTTTTACCGTAACGGATTTACGCTACACTACTCGTATGTACCACAAAGTATAAAACTTTTAAACGCCTGTAAATATTTGAACTATATGGGTCTCGGTAAACACGAGGGTAAAATTTTGAATTTTTTTGGTGAAAATTTCCTAAGCTGAATTTGACCAGATACCTAATATGCAATGGAATCGAAAGTGACCCAGGAAAAGGGTCAATATTAAAAGCATTGTTCAAATGCAGTAAGACATCAAATATTGCGGTCGCGGAAGAAATTTGGGAGTGTTGAAATCATATTGCAAAGATAAACATCCATGTCCCTTTAGTTTGTTTATATTGGTTTAGATTCAGCCGTAGACCATTTGATACGGGAAAAAAGTAAAGACATCAAATTAATTATGTCGTTCACTGAAATACTATAGTTGGAGTAACCGTAAAGCGCGACTGTCCCACAAAATGTCCACAACTAATCAAAGTTTCCCTTGGTGGTTTCCATAAAGCGAATTCCTAGCTGACCCTTATGTTCAAAACAGACATAATAGCTCGTTCACAAATTCGTAACGAGTGTTGTGAGTACCTTTCCATTAGTGAATTCTCTTTAGCTGCTGGTAAATAAAATCAAGAGATTATTAAAGTAGACAAGCAACTACTTAGTAAAATTATAGTAGCCATTGAAATAAGTTGGAAGATTACAAAGTTGTAGAGATACGTTGAACTGAAAATCTTAGTGGAGAAATATTACCTCAAATAAAAAAATAAGGTAACGGGGAATTTTAGTAGGGGTATTCGTTTTTTTACTTCTGTGGGAACAAGGCGTGAGTGGCATGGCGTGCCGTGAATTGTATATAGTAAGGTGTAATGTTTTTATCTTACTTGGATACAGACTTTATATCTGTCAACTTAAGCAATCATTTACATGCATGATATCTCTTCCAGCCTTATATAGCAGAACATACGCAACAAATTCATTGCCTTTAGTGAATACTCTCGTGTATTTTAACTTTTACCCCTTTTTTAATCGACTAAATCCACTATTATAAATTAAACAATCTGTTAAATTATCCAGCAGGCCCTGTTTTTCTTTCAGTGTGATGTGGAAGTCATAAAGGTTTAATTCGTTTCAAAAAGTAGAACCATTAATAATTATGTAAGCCCCATGTGACGGTATTTTCATTTCGCAAAACAAATATAACATGAAAATGTGTACTTTTAATTTTATTACAAAGTTAGAAACTGATAACAATGTTACAGTATTATAGCACATCACTTTGCAATATCACGAGATAAGACAGAGTGGAAAGGTTTTTGGCAAAGCTCAACTTCCTGAATTCCGAAAGGACACTGAAATCTTTACAGTTTGGGTTTAAAAGTTGAACGAACTGCGCATACTGAGTTCCGCATGATTTCTTTATCGGAAAACATTAAAAATAATCATATTTTCCGTGTATTGTCCTGTAGCGGTCCGTTTACTTTACTTATGTACCTAATGATTCTCGAAAGTGAAACTAAATAAGTCCATGTTTTTTACAAGAGACATTAACATCTTCATCACATATTCAATGTTTTTTTTTTTTTTTGGGTGGTTAATCATCAAATAGCTTCTCCCGCTCTGGGTGGAGCGGGAGGGCGTGTCAGACTTTTAATGACTAAAACCCACCCGTGTTCCCTCAGTTGCCTGTGTGCCAGAGGCCGCGGTATCTCTTTCGAACAACCCGCACCCCTGGCAGGCATCGGCCCTTGCGGGCCCCATCAGTTGCTGCTGACATCTCTTTGAGGCGCGCGTGGAACACAACGCGCCGTTGACCCGGGCTTGGTTATTACCGGACAGCGAGCTACCCATTACTCGCCGTCCGCAAGCCCGTGCCTACGGTGGCCGGGAATCAGCCTGGGATCCCCGACGCCTAGGGCGTCTCCTGCGAATCACATATTCAATGTTAACTTCTTATTAACAAAATTGAGGCATGTAGTTATAGTATAATTTTAATAAAAGCCACTCAAGACTTGCTTTTGATAACGACACCTACATACTACCGACTTTGAACACTAGCCAAAGACAGGAGCCGGTCTCCGAGAGTATCGTTACAATTTTTGCAACCCCTGTTAAACTAATCGCCTCAAAGTTTCTTTGAATGACTGGATGATGTATCTTAAAAGTTAATTATTACACTTTGAAAGCACTGAGTGATTGAACTAATTACTTATGATAAAAGAATATTGAAAACAAATGACAGAAGTGGCATTAAAAAAAACCCTCATGCTACGCATTAAGTCGAAATATCAAACCTAGGTAAATATTATTCATTGCTGTTTATGTCGGTAGATAGATCCCCCACAGAACACATAAAATGTCCTATTTATGGAGTGTGTCTAAGAAACGACCGTCCGTTGTCAAAGCTTACATGTTCTGCTCTTCATAAATCAGTCGGAGCAATGCAAAAGAGGTTTGAGTGTGGGGGTAATAATCAGTAGAGCGTTTATTGTTATGTGCCCGCTGGTTCACGCGTGGGGTGAGTAGAGTACCAAGTTAATTGAGACATCATTATTTTATTTATTGGAAAGTTAACCGTAAATTCTGTACAATATTAGGTACCAACCTAATGCACTATCTTTTGCCTGACTGACACAGATACTTTAATTGCGGTCTAATCTAATTTGCTACTAAAAGAGAGTATGTTGTGTGTAGAGACCACACATGAAACAAAACAAAATGAGAAATAACTACGTACATAACCTTTGTAACATCTCAATTAGATAATAAAGCTCGATTTCACTACTTTGTAACTAACTCAATACTTACCACCAAAATGATTATCAGGATTAAGAAAAAAAAACTATTGCTATCGTTAAAGGTAAATGTTACTTCATAAATAAATATGTTCTGTCTCTATTATGTAAGTAGGAGGTCCTATTAGACCCACTCTCGGAGAAAAATACGATAGAAAAGCAACATACAGGTCCAATAACAATACGCTCAAAGGGCACTTCACGTTTATTATAGGTACCTACCTACTTTTAAAAACTAAACGTATTACCATTTTGGTAGAATAACGAGTACAATTGTATTGGCGTTTTATTTTTTCTTATTCGTATGAAACAAATAATTTTGTGTCAAGTCAATATAAATCCATTCAATACATATTGAATTGTATTTCGTATTTGATACCCTTCTTCAAAGCTCATGAAAACGATAACGTGAAAGGAACACGAAATATCAAAAATATCATAAATATATCACGTATCGTATAGCACATTTATTGGTTTTTGCTCGAACTGTGGTTTAGTTTTAAATGAATTTGTAGGTAACATTAGCAAAAAAAATAGTTTAGTCAAGTTGTAGTTAGTTAGTTTTAAATTGAGGAAGGTTATTTTTTTTCATACTTCTGTATGTATAAAAGCTACCCGTAACGCTAACTGCGACCAACTTGGATGTAACAAATTGACACAGTTGGTCGCAGTATCACTTAACTGTGTCAATTTGTTACATCCAAGTTGGTCGCAGTTACTGGACTATTTAATATTTTAGAATTCCAAAATTAAAATGGTTAGAGGTTCACAAAAAGAGTTCCATTTATTATATAAGAATGTTCAATAATATTTAAAGGCAAACGAAACAGGAATGTTATTACTGTTATTATTTCCTACAGTAGTGCCGCGCTGCCTAATAGAGTGAGTGTACAAACAGGCTCCATTAACAACGTTTAGCAGTGTTTTCTCACGGCACATGATGTAGCAACGAGTCCTTTGTGAGAGCTGAAGTGAACGAGCACTATGCAGGCGTGGTTGAAGTTTATCGTTCATTAAGAAAACTTTGAGAAGACACTCAAGTGTAGCGCAACACAAAAGCGTTCTAACTATTCGCTGACACTACTACCTACAACTTTCTTGCGAAAAGAAAGTTATAAAAGTGTCAGCTCGCAGCGCTTCATTCTATGCAAATCTTTCGAAACAATCAGGAATGGTATAGTCGCATCCGACATGTAAATTATACATGCTTTTCTATAAAGTAGCTGGAAATAGCACTGTTTATTAGCGATTTGAAGCTGAGAAAACACGCCAGCTGATTTTCCGAAACAAACATTGCTCACTCAATATGGCTGGAACATAAACGAGCCAGGAAAAAGCGGTTGTATCTGTCTACTGATGATCTACTAAAACCATTTAGTAACACCTCTACTTGAATATTTTATGCGTACTTCTTTACTAATGCAAGCAGGCTTTACGTTATTAAACCAGTTTAATCCTACCTTAATTAGGATGACGAAGGAACACAGTTAAATCTTTTCAGGTCAACGTGAACACATAAAGCATTACCCGGTACGAGGCCAGCAAGGTACTTGAGCCGTCAACCTTTGTCATAAACCAGAGGGTCACGTGAAGTATGAGGAGCTGTGTAGACGACATGAATGTGCTACTAAGTGTGATGTTGAGGACGTGAACAGCTTAAGATCCGATTCATTAAAAATTAAGTTGACCTGCCTGGTACCCAAAATTGTATTAAAATTTAAATAATTTAAAATGGAATCATGTTATAAGACTTTTTCTGTAACAAAATAATGTTATAATATATTTTTTACCGATACGATTCAGGGCAAATCCAAGCAGTTAATATCACCAAGGAGTTCCAATCAATATTTTCTAATGGAACGCATAAGCGGGGCGCGCCATTTTTATAGCATTACCTACAAAACTATTTTCATTCCATCTATTCGAAAAGGACGACTTGGTTCGCCTTTAAGTGTACACATAGGTGGTGTTTTCTCTATGAAGCTTTTAGCGGGCAGTAATGAATTTTCAATCCTCTTTATAAGTGCGCCGCAATTATCTTTGTCGCGCACTTTTTGAATTTGGAACATCTTAGTGTTCAGCGCCAAAGAAATCGAACGCAAATATTGTTTGAATAAAGACTGGCTGGTACGACGGCCCATAGTCGCGCCGCCAGCTGAATAAAAAAAAAGAAATCAAAATAAAAACGCGCGAACTACAGCCAGCGTTTTTGTCAATTTTCACGGATTGTTCGAAATTCATTGTTTTGTTTTGAAAAATGAATTCTTCAAGTGACAGTGAAAGTATAGAATTAATTCCTGAAAGTATTAAAACTGACGCAAGAAATGTGATGGATAATCTATTACCTGCAAAATCGCGGGAGAAATATATGAAAGCTTATGGTAATTTTATTGAATGGAGAAATGCACGAGGCGCCTAGAATTTTTCAGAATCTGTGTTTTTTACCTACTTCCAGTACTTAGCCAAAACTAAACAACCTTCTACTCTTTGGAGTACCTACTCAATGCTAAAATCAACAGTCAGTTCTAATAACGACGTAAAACTGGGCACATATTCGAAATTAATAGCGTATCTGAAGAAGATGTCTGATGGATTTAAACCTAAAAAAATCGAAAGTGTTCTCAGTCAAAAATGTGGAGACTTTCTTTAATGAGGCATCCGACAAAGTCTTTCTTGCCGTAAAAGTAAGTAACTATGTATATGGTGGATTAGTAAAGTATAACCATTGTGTTTTAAAATGCGCATTTTATTGTAACCTGTACTTCGATAGATACTTGTCTTATTCACATTCGGTTTTGTTACAGGCTTGTCGTACATGAAGCTTGTCGTGGCAATGAACTTTAAAAAATAACTGTTGATGATGTCGAAAATCACTCGAACGATTTACTGTTAGTAAAGCAGACAGACACAAAAACAAAAATTGACCGATCCTTCATAATCCAAGGAGAATACAAAACTATTATACAGAAACACCTGGACCTGCGTCTTGCTGATATGAAGACCAATCGGTTTTTCATCCGTTATCAAAATGGAAAGTGCTTCAAACAAGTTATGGAAAAAAATAAAATTGCTAACATGCCACAAGAAATCGCTACTTATTTGAAGTTACCAGATATCAAATTGTATACATTGTGTTCGTCGTACTTCTGCTACCCTTTTGGCAGATTCTGGAGCGAACTTAACTGTTCTCAAGCGACATGGAGGATGGAAGTCGAGGGCTATAGCAGAGGGGTATATAGAAGATTCCATTGAGAACAAGGCGAAAACATGTGAACGCGTCGTGGAAAACATTAAATTGCAACCTTCAGTTAATCCACCCATGCCACTGTCACTGTCAGGGAACACGGGTGGGTTTTAGTCAGTAAAAGTCTGACACGAAGAGCGGGAGAAGTTATTTGATGATTTCCCACCCAAAAAAAAAAAAACCCATGCCACTGTCGCTGCGCCTATCTACATCCAAACAACGAGATTCACCGTCTCATTTTTCTCAAAATGAGCCAGATTTGGACATTATTTCAAACACTCAGAATATATAATCTATAACAATCGCTATTCCTAATAAAACTGTAACAATAAATTTTGATAATTGCGAAAATGTCTCAAATGTAAATATGAGTTTTTAGTTGTTTATTATGTTCATTTATTTATTTTCATACATACTACGGATATTTTTAAATATTTTTACAAAAATTATACAAAAACATATAAAAATGTCAAAAATAGTGGCCCATCGGCATCAGGAGCAGGGTTCAAGATGCCGGTGGTCAGGGCTCCAGAGAAAGGAACCTCCTAACTATGCGTGCCGTATCCAGGAGTACTGGTTTCTGAATCAAGCCCTTGATCCAGCCGTGCAATGAGAGCCTCTTAAGGTGTTGGTTGAGGCTCTTCGCTATTAGACCATTTACTGTAACGATTATCGGTACAATGATTGCTGAGTCCACGTCCCACATGTCGACAACCTCGTGAGCTAAATCCAGATACTTGATTTTCTTATCTTGCTCAGCTTTCACGAGATTCTCGTCATGAGGGACAGCGATATCAACAATCATTGCACGACGCTCTCGTCGATCTATCACCACAATATCAGGCTTATTAGGGATAATAGTCCTGTCAGTGATGACAGATCGATCCCAGGACAATGTGGCGTAACGATTCTCGAGAACTGGGTCGAGCACATACTTGTAGTACGGTACTTCAGACTCCACAAGGTTGTACTGCAAAGCAAGTTGCTGATGGATAATCCTAGCTACTAGATTGTGTCTGTGCAAATACTTGCCGTTAGCAAGACGAGAGCAACCGGAAACAATATGTCGGATTGATTCACCGGGACGGTGGCATGCCCGACAGATGTCAAACGTACTGTCCTTGACAATGTATTTCCTATAGTTATTCGTTATGATAACTTCATTCATAATCGCACAGACAAAACCTTCGATTTCCCGGAAGAGGTCGCCGAAACGCAGTCTGGATACAGACGCCAAAAAGTCCACATCATGCCCATGAAGACCCCAAAGAAGCTTCTGTGAAGCTCTTTGCCTTGCCTTACTTCCTTACGATCGTTAGTATCCAGTTTAGTTGTTTTATTATTAGATAATATTTAATTTTAATTTAGTTGTTACTCTATGTTTTATTAAATAATAATATTACAAAAAAATATTAGGCGCCTTTTATTTTCTCATATAGGGTGATGAAAAGTACAGTGTATCACTCGGGCGCAAAATATATTTTTGGCTCGGGCGACGTACTTTGAATACTCGCTACGTTCTGGATTCTACTAAAGAATCCCTTACTTCTCTCTGGATTCAAAAAAGCGCCCTCACCGTGAAAATATTATTTTGCTCCTTTATGATGCAATCTTTTAACTTTTCTCTTTTATTTAGTAGGTTTGATCACAATGTATGCGACTAGATAAAGTGATGCATCTAACTGCACTTAACTAAGTACCCCTCATTATGCAACAGTTTCATAAACTACTATTACAAAACATTATCCTTCTAAGGTCCTACACTTCAGAATTTAAAGTATCTTATTTCTGCTTTTACTTAGGTTCCAATTACGATCAAGTTGTTTATTTCAGCTTGAGAGAAAACAGACAACTGTTGTTTTTGTGAAACGTAAATATATGTTAAGCTGATCGACTGACACGTTGTAAACAACATAGCAGAAAAGCAAATGTATAGATTCAGATTTTATTCAAAATTCAATTGAATCGTTACGATAAAATGCAAAGTATTCCCATGATCATTTTATTTTAATGAATTATTGTATGAACATTGTACTCTCATATATAGGTATCTACTTATGTTCAGTAATCTATAATCTTCAATGGCTCATCAAACTTTAATCATCATCTAATTCATCATCAGCTCATTAATTAATTACTACGTGGTTAAACAGAATTGAGATTAAACAGATAGAGAAATTGACTTCAAGAAGTTGATAACCATTTTGGCTCATACTTACATTTTTGAAATTAAAACCGAGTTCCTTTTATTTTAAAAAGGTACTATTTTTAGTTATGGTTTTAGTTTGTTTTATATTATCAAACAACCTACTTTAAATCTACAATTCGTTGGTTTGCACAACGTCAAGTATAACAAAGCATCTTCAGATAAGCATAAAAGTCCCTGATAAAAGTTTACTAAACAAGGTCAAGTTAGTAAAGTCTGACCTTATTAATTATTTTCATACCACGTAAGTATGTCTAGACTGTAGTTAACCTTTGTGCTGTCGTGAACAAAACTTTGAAAAAAATTGTTGACTCGGGAAAATACCAATAGGCATCCTAAAGTATTATGCCGATATATCGAAGAGAGAGGGAATTAATGTTTCACTTGTAATATAGCAGCTTTCTAGGAAATAATAGTCGTTTTTATGAAATGTACGCCTCATTTTAAGCCCTCAGCCTTAAGCATTACGTAATTAAACAAACTCTTTGTAAAAAATAAACTTCTCCCGGGGGCTTTCTCAAACTACCACCGTGTTCTAACTACACCTCACTTAGCTACAGTTGATAATCCAAACAGTGTGTCTAACAACTGAGCCGTCGGCTATTTGAATCAAGCAACCTTTGTGGTATGAATTGTTGACGTAGGTACTGTAGACGTTCTATGATGATGGATCATTCTGGCCGCTAGTTAGGACCAGTCCTAGTCCTAGCTTAAAATAAAATAGTTTTTAAATAAAAAAAAAAAGGAAGAATGAAAAGGGGATATAAAAAAGTCATGTAATATTGATGTGACCTCTAAAGTCCCGGCCGGGCCGTGCCACGGCCCGATATAATAGAAAATCAATTGTCTCATTAGCGGGTGTTGTTAAAGTTCAAAATATAAGTATTTAGTTAAAAAGGAATATAATTTTGGTAGTGTAGTATCCCACACACTCAACAAGTTCTACAATTCATACACTCAACACTCTACAGTATACTAGCGGATTTCTGGATAGTTACCCAATACTTCCGTCTGTCGGTATAAAATAAGCTAAGTAATCATCTCAGAACAAGCAATTATCCGTCATTGTAGATGTGTTTGATATTTTTATTGTGAACTTAGGGTATACAGCTTTTTACATGTTGAGGACTCTCTAAGCGTACAATGTATTCCTATCCATGGCTTAAGTTAACTCCGGTTCGTTTACTGGTTATAGTCGTGCACTACAAACAACCACGAACGAATAAGAGAACGGAATTGCATACCACGTATTCGTGGTTTTGTTCAGGGTCTAAACATTTCGGAAGCTTAAATGCAATTTTTTCCCAATCCTGCTCGTATTTGCTATCGTAACCGATAAACCAAATTAATGTTTTGCTGACTGATCAAAACCGACCACCAAAATTGGAACGTGAATACGCAGATTAGTTCCATAATCGATGCCTAAACAAATACTGATTCTAGGGGTTCAAATCAAAGCGAATACATAGATTTTGAAAATTCATCGACTCCATGTGTTTTGCATGGAATAGAAAGATAATGTGATAATGTAGATTGGGTTATTACTGCCTTGACTTTTGGCAAAATTAATCAGCGAATACGAGGTTATTGTTAATAGGTATGGTAAGTAGCTACTTAAATGTCTTTATAATGCATAAGTTAACGTTGTTTGCAATTCGGAGGTTTACAAGTATTCAATTAAGAAGTCTTTTATAAAGCCTACCCAAACAAAAACGGCTTAGCCATCTAATATTTATGCAATCTTAAATCCTGCGGACGAATCACAGATGAATAAAACAGCGGTACTTCGTGTGTGTGCACGACGGAATTATAAAGTAATGGAGTACTTACCCACACACTGACACATTTGCATACAAACACAACGGATATCCACAAATCCTCAAATCCCCTCATGTTCATTCCGCACGATGATTCTTACTATGAGAGCTTAATTAGACTACTGTGATTGTAGCTTATCATTTCATCTAAACTGAAATGGGATTTTCAATTTTTGTGGACAAATTGTATAATTGGATAGTGTCCGTAACGATTTCGTTTGAATTAACTGAGATCTTGTAAAAGAAGTGAAAGAGAGATCGGTTACGACTCCTGGATCAGGCTATATCAATAAACATAAAATACACTCTTATTTTTCTTCTAAATTTAGATCATCGTTTCTTTGACCACGTTGCCTTCCTACCTATAGTTTCGAATTTAGCCCTCATGTACCATCGCATAATAATTTTCATTTACGCGACTGACGTACATATTGTGTGACACGCCCTTCCGCTCCACCCAGAGCGGGAGAAGTTATTTGATGATTTCCCACCCAAAAAAAAAAACTGGTTGCAAACATAAAGCATGAGTCAAACTCAATAACGAGTTAAGAGCAATACGAATAATGAATCTGGCTGACTAGTTTACAACACGAAATGTGAAAACAAATTAAACGTAAGTTGCTTATTACTTCCCAATAACCGAGATACAAACACTTTTTGATCAATGTTTTAATGTCTCTATTTTCGCAAATCCAATTAATTGGTATGGAGCAAACAAATATTGATTCATCATCGATCTCTCTACCTTTCGCGAAGTCTGTTATTACGCTCAAGTCCAAGTTCTAGATCAAATAGTTGGAAATATTCACTACAATGTACAGTCACCAAAAGAAATAATTAACCAGGGTCGTCGGATGTAGTTGAAGTTTAGTAAGAAACCCATACTGGTTTTTAAATAAATAAATAATTAAATTAATAGAACACAAACATTTCAATTATCAAATTGAATATCATTCAAAAACTACCATCGGTTTTTTAATAAACTTCAACTATATCCGGTGAGCCTGGTTATTTGACTATTTTGGTGACTGTACATAAAGAAGATACGGGTATATATAAGTTTTATGGTTATGATGTAATCGTGGTTTTTTTTTTTTTCTGGGTGGGAAATCATCAAATAACTTCTCCCGCTCTGGGTGGAGCGAGAGGGCGTGTCAGACTTTTACTGACTAAAACCCACCCGTGTTCCCTCAGTTGCCTGTGTGCCAGGGGCGGCGGTATCTCTTTCGAACAACCCGCACCCCCGGCAGGCATCGGCCCTTGCGGGCCCCATCAGTTGCTGATGACATCTCTTTGAGGCGCGCGTGGAACACAACGCGCCGTCGACCCGGGCTTGGTCCTTACCGGACAGCGAGCTACCCATCACTCGCCGTCCGCAAGCCCGCGCCTACGGTGGCCGGGAATCAGCCTGGGATTCCCGACGCCCAGGGCGTCTCCTGCGAAGGCCACGGCTGTGAGGGCGCATGTACTGCATCTCCCTCACGTGCGCCGCCTCCCTCTTTGCTAGCATAACTGCTTCGCTGAAGGAGGCGACTGCCAGCCATGCCCTCTCGCTCCGTACCATGGCCTGGACCAGGGTCGGACGCGAGAGATCGCCGCCGCCGATCACCTCCACGAGGACACGGCGTTGCTCCGCCCAAGCTGGGCAGACCTCCACCGTATGCTCCACCGTGTCCTCTGGGCGATCTTCGCAATGGAAACACCCGGGCGTTTCCTCCCGCCCTATCCGAAACAGGAACCTCCCGAAACAGCCATGTCCGGTGAGGACCTGTGTCAGGCGGAAGGTGAGGACGCCATGCCGCCTCTCAAGCCACTCCTCAAAGAGGGGACTTACCGCCGCAATCGCGGCGTGCCCAGCACTGGGTTGCGACAATCGCACTTTCCACGTCGCCATGAGATCCTGCCGGAGCTCTGTCCGCCGTGCCGCGATTTCCCGCGGCAGCGGAGTTACGCCCCGGCGTTTGGCCTCCTCGCGCCACTCCCAAGTGAGCGCGAGGACGTTTGCCTCCAGATCCCATGGCGGTAATCCGGCAAGGAGGCCCGCTGCCTCACCGGAGATCATGCGGTATCCCCGGATCATCCGGATGGCCATGACCCTATGGGCCGCCTTCAACCGGCGTGCTGGTTGGCGCCTCAATGTGGGCGCCCACACCGGCGCCCCGTATAGGTCCATGGCCCGCACGACCCCCGCGTAGAGCCTCCGACAGGAGGCGTTTGGCCCCCCTAGATTGGGCAGGAGCCGCTTCAAGGCAGCCCCGGCCCGCTCCAGTCTGGGAGCCAAACGTCGGAAGTGCTCCGCGAAGTTCCACCGGCTGTCGAGGACGAGTCCTAAGTACTTCATCGTCGACTCGACGCCGATGTGAACCCCTCCCACCGTTATCTGGGAACCCGTCAGTGGCGCATTCCGAGGACCGTGAAACCACATGGCCTCGGACTTGTGCAAGGCCACCTCGAGTCCCAGTTGCCGGATCCTATCGACGATTGTCGCAACCCCGTGTGTCCCTAAGTCGGCCGCCACCTGGTACGACCTCCCTTGCGCCAGGACCAGCGTGTCGTCAGCGTAGCAAACCACGCTGACGCCGCTAGGGAGGTCGGCGCGCAGCACCCAGTCGTATCCGATGTCCCACAGATGCGGCCCCAGGACCGATCCCTGTGGGACACCGCACGACATCTCTCGCCGGTTCCACTCTCCTAGGTGACCGGGGTAGATGACGGCCCTGTCCGTCAAGTAGGCCTCGACCACACGACAGAGGTAGGTCGGCATCCGGTGATACCGGAGTGCCTCCCTTATGCAACTCCAGGGCAGGGTGTTGAAGGCATTGGCGATGTCCAGAGACACCGCCAAGACGACCCCACCCCGGGCCACAGCATCCCCCGTCGTGAGGGCTCGCACGCGCATGATGGCGTCATTTCATGTTGTTGATATTGGCAGTAATATTACAGTCGATAGTTGTAACATCGTGTATAGGTAAGTACGTCAGCAAAGCGGTCAATATCGAACTGCACTTAGCACTGATTCGTAATCCAACAGCAACCTGTAAAAAAAACTGTTTGTAACTGAAAAACCGCCGCTTCCGCTTAAATAGGCAAACAGGTTTAAATTAACGAGAAATTTGGTGAAAATACTTCCGTAACTTTTGATGAGAACTTGGGAAAAGATGATATCATTAAAACAAGGTGTTCATTGTAACAGGGCAGACTTTTGATGTAGATAGGCCGCATTTTCCTTGTTGTAAAATTCGAGGAAACTTGTGATAAAATTGGCCTTGAGGACAACATTATGTTTAACGCATTTAACGCAATAAATTAATGAATATATTTGCCAATTACAAAAACCTAAAGTGGTCGTGCACTTTCCAGTGTAACTCTAGACAGCATCTAATAATATAATGATTGTTTTTGCAGATAATGTTCAAATAGGTTCTTTATACGAAATAGTGCAAAGCTTTTCCTTCTCCAGCACGTTCTAATTGAGCGCTAAGTCTCAACTGTCCAACGAGACGATGTTTAGTACTTCCACAAAGTTGGTCACTTTAATAGTACAGTAAACGAACTGTTTTCTGAACAATGGACTCGCATAATATAATTAATACAGTTTGTGATTATGAGGCAGGCAGTACACAGGATGAAACACAAAATGTATTATCAAAAACTGAACTAGTCACAAATAAATAAATACATAAAATAAAAACCTTTATTTATTTAGGCTCCTTCAGTCATAATACAAAACAATGTTTGGGTTTAGAGGGCTTAATCCTAGTAAAAATTACTTAAGTACCTATCTTCATCACTATATGTACTTAATTGATAAATAATGCGAGTATTTAATAGTAGGGAACCTAATAAATGCCTGGTGGCTTGCCAAAAGTTAATCGAAAACGTGGATCTTCTTCGCTTTGATTTATTATTCCCACTCGATCTGTGAGTGAAATTGAATTTGTATATCTACGGAAAGTGGAAGCGTTAAATTAAGAATTTATTTGCTGCCTGTCTGGATTCAAACCTACGACTTACGGATAGGTGGTGCCCCAGTGACTAGACAGTAACAAGCTGTAGTATCCACTGGGTGATGCCCCACGTATTATCGGCTGCTCGACGTTTTATCGGCTCATATTATTTTTCTTGGTTTTTATTTCAGTAGCATCGCTCGGCAGTTCCCCTATAATGTTCAAGTTCCTCTGGTGTACAACAAATATAACCGAACTACACTATAAATTATCCTTTTAGGTTTTTTATTTTAATAAACATTAATGAATACAATATAATAATAATGTCACGTCGGGGGTGGTCAATGAAAACGCCAAACTGACGATACCCAGCAATAATGAATGTAAGTAACTATGCTATAGTAAAAAGGATAAAATTTTCATTAGCCGTCCCCCAACGTGACAATGCTTTGATCAAAATATTACCTACAACTGAAAAGGCCAATATTTTTTTTTTACTTTTTAGAGGTTTTTGTTTCGTTCGGGGGTTTTTTAAATTTTTGATTTAACTTTTTAATCATTTGTCGTTCTGTTTACATAGACTAATTTGTGTTAATTTATAAACTCACATGCAAAGAAATGAAATTGAAGTGTTAGTTTGTAATAACACCTTAATATTAAAGGCATATGAAAAATTTTATGGTTCTTATAAACAAATACTTTACATGCCCTTGCGTCGTTCAGTCAAATAAAATTAAAAAAGCTAGTCTTCGTCATTAATAAATGAGTAAATTAAAACAACATTTTCGAAAAATACAAAAATATAATCAATCATCACATTATCCTTAAGAGAAGTCCGATGTCTTTCGGCTGAAATTATGATGATTTTTATCGTTTTTTAACCGACTTCCAAAAGGAGGAGGTTCTCAATTCGTCGGAACCTTTCTTTTTTTTTTTTTTTTTTTTTATGTATGTTCCCCGATTACTCGAAGATGGCTGGACCGATTTGGATAAATTTTTTTTGTTGGAAAGGGTATACTTCCCAGATGGTCCCATGATTATCAAGTTAGGATCTGATGATGGGATCCTGGAGAAATAGAGAGAACTCTTCAAATTTTATAGGCACACTTGAAGCAATTTGTGTAGTTTTTGGAAGAGTACTTTCTCGGAGTGGTTCCATTTCAATTTCGTGAAGATCTGATGAAGAACTTCGGAGATAGGCAACGGAACTCCTCAATAAATGATAGCAAATGGACAGGGATTGCTGAAATCTCATGTCTGTCAATTGTTTGCACCAGTTAATAACATAACATCACGCCGGTACGCTGTGAAGGGGTAAGCACATGTGAACCACTAAAAAGAGAAAAATAAAAAACTTTTTTCACAAAAATAAACAACCGACTTCCAAAAAAACACTAAAAACTGAAAAATAACTTTAATTTCGGAAGGCGGTGACAAAAAATTAAAATACCTATCCAAAGTCACCGACTTCCGAAATTAAAGTTATTTTTCAGTTTTTAGTGTTTTTTTGGAAGTCGGTTGTTTACTTTTGTGAAAAAAGTTTTATAAAATAATTAACAATGGTCAGAGCTATTGTGTGAATCGTGTAACGATCAAGAGTTTAATGTATCTTTACTCTGTTTTCTTTTAACTAAGCAAAATAATATGTTCGTTGTTATTACGGAAATACATTACAAAATGATTTGTAATAGGTAGGTTCATCGACACCATAACTATTAAACTGTAAGTACATTATTAAATTTAAGGTCAAATCCCCTGTATCCATGTCACTCGTTTAGTCACAAACTACAAACACTACTAAGTGGGCGCTTCTTCTATGGGCTGTGAGCAGTGGTCGGCGGCCCGGCTCGGCGTCCTGTTGAGTAGGAAGTCCAGGTCATGTGATATCTTGTGCAGCACTTTGTCAGTTTGTGTGTGTGTGCTGTGACTGTTCACTAGTTGCATGTGTGAGTGGTTGTGCGCGTCGCTGCACTCGCGGTGGAGGGACGGCAGCGAGCTGCTGCTCGACAACTGTGACGCGCGCTTCTTGAGGCAACTCTTGATCGGACGAGCTGACACGTCGGGCGTTGACTGACTACAGATCGTACAGCTCTCCTGGGAATAAGATTATCATCAGAATAGATTTTGTGTTGACATTTTTAGTGAGTAGACGTCTATTTGAACTTGTCCTACCTTGGGCGTGTCAGAGCTGTCTTTATAGGTGCGTGTGTCTGCGTCGTGTGGCGGAGCGTGCGTCGTGGGTAGCACGCGCAGCTCTACACACACGCGCGAGACGTGCATCTGTGCACGCGCGTGTAAACCGATACCATCTGCGGGGAATGACATATGTAACTATATTGTATGATGCCAACCGTATCGTTTAACAAGTAACGTGTATTCTGTTAGGTACATTATAAAGCAATGAACCGGAAAGGGTCGGTAACACAATTTACAGTTGAACATAAGTAGTCTGCAATATTATGACCCAGGTCTATAAAGTTTCCTCAAACTATTCACAATCCTGTCTTTAGTAGCAAGTTTAACACAAGAAGTATTCACAGTACCTGTGGGTATCAGGTCACACAGTGCGCGCGTGTGTGTGCGCGGTGACTGTAGCTGGTGCTTGTAGTCCACACACCGCACTATGTCCATCACACACGCACCGCTTGACTGACGCCTGCAGCAACAAAGAACCCAGTCAGGTCTAATGTAAAAGGTACTTCGTGATCGCTTCTGAGTGATAGTGAAATTTTACCTCAGCCCTCACCTATACACCGAGTTTGGGTTCTCGAACGTCGGCGATTGCCAGAAGGTGTTAGCGGGTGACACACGAGACGAGGAGCACTCCACCTCTCGAGCTTGCTTTATGTACACTACAACAATATTATGACAATAGCTTAGTAGTAAGTAAATTAGTCGTAACACACTCAAAGTTATAGCAGTATCATATTTTAGTACTTGAGGTCCCCACATAGTGACGCTGACTATACGTCGAAGTTGTGGCAAAATAAATGTCAAAAGGCAGAATCTCACTCACGAGTATGTGAGACGTCTGGCTCGGGGGTGTCCTGCCACTCGCTGTGTGAGGAGAACGTAAGCAGGCGCCGCGCTGCTAGCAGACACTCCTCGTCCATGATAACGTAGCACACCAGCATCGCTATACCCTGGACAAGCAGTGGGAGCTTTTGGTTGAATCCAATAAGAATTAATGTAGTTATGTTGAGTTGCCTTACATTAGCCAGCGCGGCGACCGCCAGTACTACAACGTGCGTCATGCTGGTCTCTCCAGGCTGCACGTACGCCACTCCGGCCGCTTGCATCGCGCACGTAGTGACTAGCAGCACTAATGTGTGCCGCACTACTCGCGTTTGCTCGTGCACGTGCTCTTGTCTCCCCAGCTTGGGGTCGCGTGCTCGCCCTCTGAGCGCGAGTGCAAGTACGAGCGCGAGCGCGGCGAGTAGCGCTTGGCCTGCAGTACAGACGGTGTTGGCGGCCGCGCCCAGCTGCAGTGGCGCGCCGCCCCACAGTCGAGCTGTCAGCCAGCATAGTGTGCACACGCCTGCAACCAGTTCACCTGAGGTTAGAAACACGTTTGGCTTTCCTGCAGACTGGCCCATCTGCTACTACACATACCACATAGTAGTCCGACGGATGGTGCGCGTGTGGCTGTAGCAGCCAGATCGGCGTGAAGCAGTAAAAGTGCAGCACACAACGCGGCGCAGCCCACCATCCAGCACAGCGCCACTACCCAACCCACGCCGCCCGCACATGCTACGTCCTGCCGAACATAGCGACACAGCTCACTCACTTATAACCTGAATCAGTGACACAGAACAGAAACATAACTCACCAGCCTTGTGTCACATTCGATTAGAGCCAACATAGCTGCAGAGTGAAAGCCCGCAGTGGCACCTTTGAGCAGCACTGGCAGCCTGGTCTTACTACCCGTTACCAGGCCAAGGAGCTGCAGTAACGCCGCCACAAAACACATCGCACCTCCCAGGCTCACTGTGATCTTCACGATGCCTCGTAAGTCGTTCTCTGTACCTGTCTAAAAAAACATTTTTGAGTGCTTAACGAATTAAGTAGCTTCATATTATATTACTTCTCTTACAGTACTCACGAGTGTTTGCCGGTCAACAGTGAAGAGTGCGATGGTCGCCAGTCCCTGGCAGCGGCACGCAACGTGTGTGCGCTCCAGTATGCGCAGCTCACACGCCTGCGTGCTCCATACGCGCGGCGCCGAGCGCGACCGACCTCCACACGCGAGCTGAGGTGCTGACACAGAACAACTACATGAGCGAGCGTACATTCTAGATGAGATCCTTGTGTTTGATGTGATCGAATGTTGTGTTCGATGTTTTTACTCACCAATAACGCTATAATTCTTGGAGTGCGCAAATAGGAGTGTGACAGTGTGAGGGAGCTTTTGATTAACTCCCGCGCCGCTTACATACACCTGCACCTGTTGTGATGCTACAGTGTACTCTGTCACACGGCCAGACCTGGAACAGTTGCCACTACAACTACCGTGTCGGAGGAAAATAGAAACAATCTATAACTTAAATTTAACAAACGAAACAAAAATATATAAACAATACTGGAACATCAAAAACCAAGAAACAAAAGATCTGCAACGTTAATGCTGAAAATGATAATGGGAGCTAAAATATTATTTATGATGTAAATTGCTTTAAACTCTTTATTTAAAATTAAACAACACATAATCATGGTATTTTTTGTAAAGGTATATAGGCTGTAGTGTAACGTATACTATTGCAATATAGCCTTGCAATAGTATACGTTACACTACAGCCTATTGCAAACTATAAACTCATAATATGTGCTGTAATGTTATTCTTATAATTAAACGGACTATAATACTGTTTGAAATAAAATAAAGGGGATCCTTACTTATATTCGACGTATCTTCTCAAGGACGGTAACCTTGCTCCCAGATCATGATACAACACGGTGACCACAGACGTATTGCTAGTTATATCCGCCAACTCCACTCCTGCTGACGTCACGAGCCACTCCTCGCTCCCCACTGGAGCTGGTTGAAATTCGAAGTGCACTGCATTGCCATCGTGTACTGGTTTTGTTGTAACTGTGAATTCGTGGTAGTGCTTGTCGAAGCTACTCCTTATGACTGCTGTGTCCACAACCGCATTTTGAAGATCGAAGATTTTCTAATGGAAATAGCATGGCCAATCAGAACAGCATTCTAAACTAAATGTGAACTGGACTTTGCTTCAAGCTTATCAGAAATGTTTAGTAGCTACTAACTTTTTCATCCAGGAAAGCATCAGGATGTGTGAGCAGGTGGTCATAGATGTGCAGCAGGTGTTCCGCGCTGTGGTACCTATCTGCTGGCTGAGCGGCAGCAGACATGAGGTAGTGTAACATGTGAGCTGCATGTGTGAGGGGAGGTTCACCCTCACCCGGGTGTGCCGGCAGGGACCGCAGCACCGCACTGTACTGCCGCAACACGTGCGACACCGTGCGCCAAGAGTAGCCCAGCGATATCTGAGTAAACTGACAACAACATAATGTATGTTTTAACTGGTTGTTATGAATAGAAATAACGATTTAAGCTATTATGTTATGTTTTCTGTTACCTGTTTATAAATATCCCCGAGTGAGTCTGCAATACAACCAGAGAAATCTGGTAGCATCCACTTGATGCCATGTTGTCCGGTTTTCGGCTCACAAAACCTGAAAATAAGTAACTTACCTAAAACACATTTACTCTATGTCATAATATATTGTTGTCTTTTGATCGACCATCTAATATAGTTTAATCAGTATTTTCTACTTGCCTGGTAGTGTCCCCGCTGTATCCAGGTGGACAGGAGGCTGTCGCGTGCGCTCCGGGAGCAGTCTTTGGCCACCGCAAGCCATGGGAGGCATCACTCTCACAGGCTACATCATCAGTGCTTAGAGCCCACATGGTCACACCTTTGGCGTTGGTGCCAGCCACGGATGATACTTGACAACGGAAATTGCTGGATTTCTAATTAAAAAGTAATTTAATATAAAACATGTAAAACATTCCAAAAGGCATGTTGTATAGTAGGAAAACGGAAGAGTTTCTCTTATTTTTGAGATGGAAGAGCAATATATATTACCTGTACATTATAAAGCTTGAGCACGCTCCCTGTGGGGTACAGGTCCTCCCAGGCCACTTTGCCCGGTTCCATCGGTAGCAGTGTCCTCTCCCTCGCCCAACTAAACCCGAGCGCGCCGTGCACGCGCCCCACTCCCGCCAGACATGTTATACTCACGTTATCGCCCTGACACACATTTATATTAGCTGTCGACTACAACATAGTACATTTATTGTTTTTTGTCAATGTGGTATGCCGCCACCAGATATTACAGTTTTAGATCGATTCACCTTATTGACAGTGATTGTGGAAGGCACGAGTCGTATATCGGGTGGTCTCAGCACCGTCAGCCTCAGCGCTCTACATCGTCTTCTGCCAGCATCGTCTGCTGCACAGGACCACTTGCCGCCGTCGGGCCTTTTCGCTTCTGATATGCCTAATACTGACATGCTACGACCGAGCGCGTCTTCTGACACCGTGCGCGTCCAGATGTCTCTAAAATAGAACGCTCTTATATCAATGCTAGCGCGACTCGACTTTGTCTACTGGTTTTTGCAAGTATAGCGTAAAAGTACGGTATGTTACAAAGAATGTTTTAAAGTTTTCAGTTTTGCTGAATACACTTATTATTATAAGATAACATCGCGTTGCTAATTTCCGAAGGATGCAATGAGGGTGTACATAGAGTACACCCTCATTGCACAAGTTGTGTTTAACTTGATAAACCAATTACTATGATAAAATAATCTTAACGAAATGAACCATCATAGAGCAAGCGTGTTGGAAGTTAGCCGATAAATGGGTGCGGTTAAATAAATAGTCACCAGTAATGGACGGACGCTCGTTAGGTGCCAGGACTACACAGGCACGCTTACTCGGCGGTGTCGAAGCCAGGCATAAGGTAGCGTCTGTCATGGCGAAATGTACCAGCCTGGTAAGTTTTATATGGCATTGGTAGAAAAACTATAAAATACAGTCTCACACACACTCAGTGTCCCTCACTTACCTCGTAGTTCCATTGAAGTTTATCTTGACACCATCTTTGTACCACGTGAAGGTGATGTTCGGAGATCCATACGCCATACATGTCAGTATGAACTCCGACCCCTCCCATATTTCTGGGCGATGGTTCACAACCAGAGTCTGCAAAAGGACCTTACTTAATTGAAAATGTCCAAATATACTCGTACGTTATCCTGTAAGTAAATGGAATTATAATAATGAATGCAACGATGAATAGGATTACTCTGAATATAAGATGGGACAAAAAAATTATATTTCGTTGTTCGTGTGATTTCCCTTTCGCAATAGTGCATTTACTTTTTTAATAATTATAACCTACAATTGATATTAACCTTGAGTCCCGCGTATTCAAGGTTAATGTTGCAAAATTTTGGCACGTACAAAAAGCGTCCATAGAAATATGGCTTTAAGACGGCGGATAAAAAGCATAGGTAGATTCTCACGTGTAATCTAAGCGCAGGCTGCATGTAGAATTGCAGTGTGTCTGTGCGCAGACCCACGCGGTGTGAGCGCATACGCGCCAGTGCCGCGCGCAGTGCGCCCGCGTCACGTCGCGCGCCCCACATGCGCACCCACACCTCGCGTGCACCACCCGCAGACCTCGCACTGACACATAAACACGTGTACAGTGTAGTACACATCAGTTCACAATACTATGAGACACACCGACATTATTTTTAATGAACGGAAACTTACCTTGTGTTAAGAATTTCTATTTCATCTTCCAATGTAATGTTTGACGCCTTCAAATAACTTGTTAACTGAAATAGGTAAGATATTGGCTATTCATAAATTTTCAGTCTTGAAGATTTTTAAGTATTCTGGTGTTTAATTTCTTCGTAAATACCTGTTTTATGACTTCTATGTTTACACCTGCTTCATTCAACACTTCCAGTCTTGTTTCAAATCGTGCTGATGCTATAAACATACACCCCCTTATTAATAAATGTGGCATTAAGTTATGACCAGTATCACCCTCAGATTACCAATTTCATAAACATGTGTCGTGGTTTAATTTTGGCATAACTTTACGCCGCGTGAAAGAGAAGAACAACGTTTAGGTATGTCACCATAATTATGTAATTATGAACATCGTTACTTTATAATTTACTAGCGGCCCTTCCCGGTTTCGCACAGATGGGATCCCTATTTTCGTAATAATAAATATAGCCTATGTTACTATGGGATAATGTAGCATTCTAATGGTGAAATAATTTTAAAAAATCGATCCAGTAGTTTTTGAATTTATTCGTTACAAACATACAAATCATTCCTCCTTATAATATTAGTGTAGACTAGCTGTGCCCGCCACTTCGTCCGCGCGGAATAGTTTTTTACTATTATTTATATCAATAAAAACAAGTAAAAATTCTAACATAAAAGTAGCCTAAGTTACTCCTTATTACATCAGCTACCTGCAAGTGAAAAACCCGTCAAAAACAGTCCAGCCATTTCAGAGATTAGCGGGAACAAAAAGACAGACAGACAGACAAAAATTAAAAAAAAATATTTTGGTATATGTACCATTATATTCATATGCATGTAGCAAAAAGTGGTTATTTTAATATTACAAACAGACAACCCAATTGTATTTATATGTATAGAATAGATATACATGTATAAATATATAGATGTAAAGATGTTGGGAGATTATAAAGTATCGATTTTTTTTAACTGCATCAAACTATTTACAATTTAACCCATTATTTGTCATAAGTTTATAATCTGTCCATGGCAAATCGACAAATTCTGAATTGGTTTCAAACGTGCACGTAACGGATCGCACCTGCAAGGTGCGATCCGTTACGTGCCAGTACTAAATAGCCAAGTAAGTCCGGCCACTTTGGAAATAGTGCTCGCCGGCTGCTGCTACAGCACCGCTCACTCCTCTCGTTCAACTCGCGCGTGTTTGGTCACAGTTCTAACCTAACCTAACCCATTTGGTCGGGGTGCACTGGCTTAGTTACTTCGACCAATTCTACTACAAATCAGGCAGGTTCACAATTTTACGACTCATACAATCGGACAAATTGTTAACCCTGTCGGTATATTGGCAGGTATGTTCACATTTTGTAAGCAATATGGTGCAGTTCATTAATAATTGACAGTTTACAATTTCGTGGAATATGTAGATTAAAAAAAACGATATTCATAATCATAATTATGGTGACATATTTATACAGCAGGTACTACTTAAACTAATGTATCACGTCTTCTTAACATTATCAATCAATGTAAATACTCACATATGTCTGTATCCTTCGGGTTACAGTCACAAGCTGTTCCTTCCTTACAAACTTCGGAACATTCTTCTATACCGCACTCTTAAACAAAATTCACACCCTAATAATGTTAACGTGGTAGAAATTATTACAAGATTAAACTCTAAATGGTATATCTTCAATGTCAAACCAATTTAAAAATAGTGATGAACCCAGTATTATCCCGGCAGTGCTGTTTTTAGAACGAGAAAAGATACGAAACACAAAAATATTTGTCAGCGGCTTTTATTTTTTCATTCTCGCTTTTCTTGCCACATTGGTATAGTGATCGCTAGCGTTACTGCTGAGCATCAGGTCTTGTGTTCGATTCCCAGGTCGGGCAAAGTGTTATTGGGTTTTTGCATCAAGTAGTCTGAAGTCCGGATTTGTACCCGGTTGATGGCCACAGGCTCGCCCCCTATTACCCAGGACTTAAAAAGAACTGTCGAAATGTGAGTGTACTACGTAAAGGTACTCCTCTACGTATCCCTTCAGGGAATACAGGCGTGATGTCATGTCATTTCTCACCTGGCGGTGCTAGCTGCGCCTCGCACAGGTCGCCCGTGTAGCCCGGAACACAGATACAGCTGACGGCAGCCGGGCCCATCTGTCTGTCGATACAAAAGGCTTGTACATTATTGTTGAATGAATAATGTCTAAAGGTTGATATTTGCCGCAAGAAATCGCGGCACAGCGGACAGAGCTCCGGCGGGATCTCATGGTGACATGCAGAGTGCGGTTGTGGCAACCCAGTGCTGGGCACGCCACAATTGCGGCGGTAAGTCCCCTCTTTGAAAAGTGGATTGAGAGGCGCCACGGCGTCCTCACCTTCCACCTGACGCAGGTCCTCACCGGACATGGTTGTTTCGGGAGGTTCCTGTTTTGAATAGGGCAGGAAGAAACTCCCGTGTGTTATCACTGCGTAGATCGCCCGAGGACACGGTGGAGCGTACGGTGGAGGTCTGCCCGGCTTGGGTGGAGCACCGCCGTATCCTCGTGGAGGCGATCGGCAGCGGCGATCTCTCGCGTTCGGCCTTGGTCCAGGTCATGGTACGGAGCGAGAGTGCTTGGCTAGCCGTTACCTCCTTCTGCGAAGCAGTAATGCTTGTGAAGAGGGAGGCGATGCACTTGAGGAAGAGGTGATACATGCGCCCTCACGGCTTTTGTAGTCGCAGGAGACGCCCTGGATGTCGGAAATCCCAGGCTGATTCTCGGTCACCGTAGGCGCGGGCTTGCGGATGGCGAGTAATGGGTAACTCGCGGTAAGGACCAAGTCCAGTTCACACACGTATCAAAGAGATGTCAGCACTAACTGGTGGGGTCCGCAAGATTCGATGCCTGTCAGGGGTGCGGGTAGTTCGAAAGAGATACCGTGGCCCCTGGCACACAGGCAACTGAAGGGACACGGGTGTGTTTTCGTCAGTAAGTCTGACACGCCCTTCCGCTCCGCTGAGAGTGGGAGGAGTTATTTGATGACATCCTCAAAAAAATAAAACCGTTGATATTTTATGAATATTTTTAACGAGTCGACGTTTACTCTAAAGTAGGAGGCACTGCCATAAAATAAATTACACATTCACAAAACGTCTGCCCACATTGATAAGGAAATCTACAATACACAATATACAATTCTGACCCGTTTTTGTTCCAGAATTAAAAACACGACGCAAAAATCGGGATTGTTTTAAACGCTAAATGTGATCCCTTATATACAGATGTGACTTCGTCTCGGGAAATAAGACAGGAAAATGTGTTTTCTACACATTTTCGTATTTTGCTGTAATATTTTATATCGTATTGTTAAATAAATAAATTATAATAGTAATAATTTTTACATTTAAACATGTTTATGCAAACAATGTTAAATAATTAATGACAGTCCTAGAAAAACAGTGGTTAGTATGTACGAAACGATGCCAACTGGAGGATCATGGGTTCACTCACCTGCATGTGCCGCCGTTCTTGCACATGTTCGAGGTCCTCGGGCACAGTGGACCTTCTCCGCAATCCGCTCCCGAATAACCCTCGAAACACGAACAGTAAAACTCCCTGTGATGTGGAAATTATTAGGGAGTTAGCAAATAAATATTGTAAATAACGGGGTGAAAATAAATGCCATGGTAATAAATGATGAAAACGAAGTTTTTTGCTGTGTACAACAGAATTTGTAAACAGTGAATGACGTTCACTATATTTTGTTTTCCAGTGATTCTGGCAACCGTTTTGGTGTTACTTTCACTTAATATCAACGTGAGGCAGCTTAGACTGGTGCCTTACCTACCTATTTGAAAATATAATATTTGTGGTTTTATAAGGGTTCCAATTGATTATTTTCAAAGGTATGTAGGTAATAATAAGGACCACAACTTCATTAACAAAATTGCTACTGGTGTCTTATTAAAAAATTCGTGCCCAACTTACTGATAGTCCCGCTGGGCGTAGCAGTGCCCTAGCAGTCTGCACTCAATGGCGCTGCATGAAGTGGGTCCCGGTGACTGCGCTGCTCCTCGCACCTCATACGTTACGTTGAAACCGTACACGGACAGCATACCCAGCGCCCTCAGCTGTGTGCCCTCGAGTCGGTCAATGTTTAGCTCCACCACCAGCACCGGACTTTGGACCTGGTAACAATAATGACGACTTTAGTAACTTGCTGTAAAAGTGCAATTAAACCTACGTTTAAAATTTAATCATCCTGAATACAAACATTTTAATGATAAAGAAGGCTTTCCCTTTATATTTTCTATCAAAAAATATTTATTCCTTTGTTATTTCTGTTATTAATAAAAATCTTTAACAACGCTCAATTTTTTACGCGTTTTAATCGTGACCTATAAACGAAACTGACCTACAGGCTAAAATATTTATCTAAACATGGCAAGACAGCTTAGCTCCTATGTAAATAAATGTTAAACTCGCATGATCTTCAAACAATATTAAAAGGATTTCTATAATTACCAGTGTTTGACATATTTTGTAATATCCGTTTAAATATTCATGAAAATTCGTTTCTAACATTAAACAGTATGTTAATAGGAATATCAGACTTCAATGTTTACAATAAGAGTTCTCATTTTCATTTCACTTTTATATTTAAAAAAAAGTAAGACCAAGAAACGCTTAAACACATTTTTGCTTAAGTACCTAATGTTTCTAAGGTCAGCGTAAATTTTGCTTATTTTACAGCTTCATTCTCAATTTAACGACAAAGGAAGGAGACACGTCATAGAAACGCCCTGTCTTGTCATCCTTTCCCGAGCTGGAGTCTATACGAAGAACGGGAATAACGAATTATTTAGAATAATATAGGAATTGGCAAATCTCCAGAAGAAGGAATTATTATTTTCTTTTTTTTTTCTTGAAAATTAGAAGCTTGTTCATGTTGTAAGATTAATCATTGTGACAAGACCATCTAACACGGCACGATTAAGTAGAAACTAACTAGCTATGTTACATGATTTTGTTTTGAGAATAGAACTCATTTATAATTTTATCGAATTTTAAATATCGTATTACTCGTATTACGAGCGAGATTAACATTTAAATTTCAAAAGGTTTGTTCACATTTTTCATATTTATTGTGCTATATTTACGAGTTCACAGAGGCGAGCAATTTCAACGACGATGACTCGTTTAACAATAGTTGAAAAAACAACTTAAAACAACCAGCTTTTTAAAAACTTAGTTTATCCATTCTATCGTTACCCGGTCGAGTGCTGAGTCATTCAATAATTCCCAGAGCATACATTGTTTGAAAATCCGGGTAAAACTTTCAGTCTCAAGCATTGGTCTCAAGACATGCATTATGCAATACTAATACAGTTTATTTTAGCAAAACACTTTACTTGTATTTATTTATACTATCCTAGTTTTTGGAATAAAGAGTTTTCTTTGTGTAGGTAATATTGTGACAGCACATTTACATAATGTTTTTCTTTTGTTTTTTTAGATGGGTAAAACTTTATGATGTCATCATTCCAAATATCCCGGTAGGTATTTCAGTAGACACTGTGACTGTTCCTAAATGACCCCAGGCCGATAAAATTTTCGTTTTTCCTAATTATGTTAATATTAGCTCTTAGGTCGGTTCCCCCTAAGGGGGAAGGACCGCACCCCTCCCCGTACGGCCCTGTAGAGCTCGTCACCAGACCGGTCACTCTTCCACCGATTTACTTTATATGAATTCCGAATAGCCTTAAATTATACTTAAGAATTCATATTTATGGAACCATATTGGATGTGGTTTTAGAAAGCTAAATATCAGAGATACTCAAAGTACTTGTATTTCTATTTAAATGTACGAGTAACCCATACGCTAGCGTATCAGGTATCTGGTCAATCGTTACTCACACGATACTTCACGTCAACACTCAGAGTACTCAGGGCAACACTTCCATAAAGTGACGCAAGCTGCTTTTCAGCTACTTCACGTCGTCATGCTCTTTCGAGACATGGTCCCTAGCAGTTCTTTCGAACTGAAAAACGTGACGAAGCGGCTTTCCCTGCGGCAACCATGCGACGGTCCTTGTCTGACAATGGTGCGGCTAGTTCTTGCGGCAAATCGTCGTCATCATGCTCTTTTTGGAGACATGGTCCCTATCAGTCCTTGGACTGAATATGAGATAGATGTGGTCACCCAAACCCCTGGAAGTTCACCCGTTGCACAACAAGCATATCTGTAAGACACGTGTTCATGTCAATCTGACCGAATTATGGATCTGAGATCAAGAATATAATAGTCACGGATGACTAATAACAGTAATAATAGAGTTGAAAATCTAGATTCAAGAATAATTATTTAAGAGACGTTGAATAATCTCTCTAAAAGCTCTAGCATTGGTCTCAGCAAAAAAGTAAAATTCAAGAATTAGTACTAAATAGATAAGGGTAGAGAATCAAAACCCAGAATTATTATTTAAATAGAATTGTGGATCAACTCTCATGAAAGTCTATAGACAGCCCCAAAGAGCCCACCCGTCACCACTTCCTAGTGTTGGGGCTGAGGAGAAGAAGTGGCGCAACAAACTCCCCAGCAACACGTCTTTGTCTAATTAGTTATAAGAACTTTAATAACTCTATCGGCCTAGGATAGTTATTAAGATGAAAGACTCACCCGTCGCACCAAACAACCACACACACACTATGTAGATATTAGTTTAGTCTAACTTGGGCTTCAACCCAACTACATTTAAGTTATCAATTATAATCGCTCATCTACGACAGCCCACTTGGGCATGACATGGCCTCTTGGCGATAGCCATAGGAGACTTGGTCAAAACCAAGTCTCCTAACTTAACTAGCCTATAATATTCCGTCCGCACCCTTTAGTGGTCTAAAACAGACTGTCCACAAACTCTCTCTGAGATTCACGCGCCTTACATTAATTCTAGACTAATATAGCTTAGTCTAAACCTATACACTTATCAATCACTTAACAACTTGTACAACACTCTCACAGAGACATAGTCTAATTGCTCACGATTCCGTTCTCACTTCTCCAAGCGTACCCTAATTCGACTACCTCCTACCGTGGTCTAAAACCAACTGTCTTCATTTCTAAATCCTCTCTCCATCTTCAAAATCATCACGCCTTGACCCAGCGTCGCTTTCTCAGAATAGTTTTATCGCTGGGTTTTTTTGTCGTAATTTTTTAATGGATTCTAAGGGTACGATGGGCTCAAGTTATGGTATCCAGATGCGGCCAATCCGTCCGCTGCTTAGAATTTGCAAGAATTATTACATCCTTGAGTGACGTAATTTATTGGGTTCGATTGTTAATAACTGGCATAAGTGCCCTAATGGGTTTCTAAGGAGTTCCAAAATTGTTTTAGAATTTTAAAGGAACAGGATTATTTATTAGGGTCGAGTTCTCAGATCATAAAGTTGCGACTTAATGTGTTTTCTAAGAGGCCCGGGAACACGTGTGACGATTTAAAAATAATGATAACATTGCGCCATTTAAAAGATGACAGACAGTCACAACACCTTCTGTGCATTACATGAAAAGATTTAACGGGATAAAATCTTCAAGTACATGCACCACAGTACGAGTGAACTGAAAATTAAATAATAGACATTATTATTATTTAAAAAATGTAATACACTGTATTTAAGTTTTCCGTCAATAATTCAATATCTGTATTCTCAAGAGAGGAAGAGGCTGTAACAAGCAAGGATGGGACGCGCTATACCAACGTATGTAAGTACTCTACATTTATAAATCTCCGCATGCAGGCTAAATTAACGTTACGCTTTATGATTTCTGAACGAGTTTTGGCTAACCGATGTTTCGGTAAATTTAGTATTCATAGCTCGTTTCGTTCGTGCTGAAAATAAATAAAAGTGATTTGTATTTTTCAAGGTTCTCTCGCACGAAGGATTTCACGTTATACCGATTCCTTTTGACGTTTCTTTTTTAATTTTCTTGTCAAAGGCTGAAAATGTTCATGGCTGCCTTATCACAAACATGTCCAGATATTTTTAGGAAAATATCGAGACTATCAGCCGGAAAATTATGAGGCTAACCATTATAGCGCTTTTATTCGACCATAACCGAACGGCTCCGCATTATTAACGTTTTTGTAGCACAATTTAATTTGCTACAAAGCTACAAGTTGCCCACAGGGCTAGTAAACACATCGTGCGTATTTGACTATATGCTAAGAAGGTTTAAAAACTTGACCCGTCTATGATACTGACACTCAATTGGTTTTAAAATGATTGTATAAAATATGACCTATATATTATAAAAACTTAAAAGAAAAAGTAGTAAAAGGTAACACAATGAAAATTTATGAAATAGTTATTCCTGCCATATCATTAGGGTTTTTTTTAGAATTTGTCATCTTATGAAATATTTCTTGATTAAAATATTTTTGTCACAAAGTAGTTCAAAGCAGGTTGACGTCACTCAAAAACAAATCTTAACCAAGCTACCAAGCAAATATTTAATATCAAATTGTGCAAGAAAAAACTGGAAAGCTGGCATAACTAAGACAAAGAAACGAAAAACAAAGACATGAATTACGAAACAAAATGATACCATCAAAAATAACGAGGGGAGACGTCGAGATAGCAAATAATAAAGACGTTATTCATTTAAGTGTCTCGCGACGGATTTAAAAAGCAAATGAAATAATGGAACAAACAGGTGACAGGTGAACAAAACAACAATTTGTGGCCACAAATTGTTGTTTTGATTCAATTTCCGGAGCTGGAAATATTCGTCTTTAGATTTCATTGTATGTAGCTACAGTTTATTTTACAACTTAATTAACAGTGGTATGATCCAGAAAATTAGACACAAATAATACAAAATTATACAACGCGTTGACAAAAAAAGAAAAAAAAAACCACTGTCGAGAAAATAAAAAACCGAAGGTTTTATGGAAATAGCATTTTGAACGTTAACTTATTTAAACTTTTTTCGCCTGGCTAGTTAGTACTTATAGTTAAAGATCATCTATCTTTACGATACTCTTTGAAAACAAAGTTACAATACTTAGACTTAATGAACCACTACCGTCTGAAAATATTGGCAAATCTTGGCCTATTTGCCTTGAAATAATTCGCGTATCTTATATGTTAGAGCACAGAAATTTGAAATAACTTATTTAATAACCACTTCCGCCTTGTTATATTTGTGCTGAAATTCCGCGTCAGTACTTTCCCGACTCCCAGTTTGTTGAAATTCAATAATAACTTATAATTAATAATAATATACTATGAATAAAAGATATTTAATAAGTAAAATATCAAAAAATAAATATATTATAAAACTTAATAATTATACTATTTATATAGTGTACATTATGGATTGCAATAAACGATTTGATTTGATTTGAATATAACAATCAAGCTGTCGTTCACATAAAATTAAAATTTTACATAATTTAATTTCAGTTCAAGTACTCCAGACATGCAAATCTTTGAAAGAAAATATTAAATACAAATTTTGCTTCCTCTTGTCGACTATTCTAATAAGCTTGTTTTAAAATTACTACGAATTCTGATCCAGAAGTATATATTATTATGCGGATGCCCCGGTTCCATAATTATGTAAATGAATGATATCTTTTAGGGTATGTAATGTGTATTTCTTAGTTAAACTTCAGAAAAAACTTGATAATTCAGTATTTCATATTTTTTATCATAAAGTTAAGACGATTAATGAAACGAATATGAATGTATTTTAATAGCGCAATATTGACTCAAGTTAGAGTAAAGACAGGTTGCAAATGTATAATGTGTGCAAGCTTGGTTGACCGTGTATTATTATTATATTCTATTCTTTATAAGGAGGTAAAACAAAAAACAGGTTTCTATCCTGGTTATTCATGATTAGTGACAATCCCCCTTCTACTAGGCAGTGTAGATACACGTGCTCACGTTTTCCAGTCAAATTATTACAGATGTATCAATAGACTGTCTATTTCCCCGATAGGTGATTTATGTGAACAGAAATACAGTAAGATCATACAGTACAGAAAAGTTCAGGAGAGTACCAATGGGTTTTATTCATTTTAACATCCATCGCTGAACATATATTTGATTGATGTAAAAATAACTGGAATCCACCAAATTACATTTCTACTGTATTTATTCCGGAAAGCTTTTAGTTAAGCTGATTAAGTTTAGCATAAAATACGACCCTCTGCGCGTGCCGCGTCTAAGTGCGACAAGCATAATGTTTGCAAAACGAGCCAATTAGCATTGCACTAGTGATTAAGGCAAATACTTGTAATGCCATAATTATACAGGTGATCAAACAATGTTAGTAAGTAAGCTCTCTTACTAACGTTGTAGGTGTATTTCATCAAATTTTCTTGCTTCAAATAGTTTGAAGCTTGTAAGACTATGATATACAAGATCCTGTCAACCCGTGGCTGTAACAGCTAAGTGGAAGTTGTTAGGACGAAATGTTTTATCTTTATATCTTGTATGCAAACAGTAAAAAAATTGCTCGGATCCAAAAGCCAAGCCAAGTTCTATGTTTGACGAAAAATAAACTAACAGCAACCGCCTACTTTTGAATTATGTGAGCCACGAAGACGTGAAAATACGCCTAATGTTTTGTCTAATGCTAAGTACCCTCACAAAACGAAGACGTCATAGTGGTGGATAAGATCTTTGAACAGACTGCCAGTATTATTGTATTGCCGAATTTTGGTGATCCAATTTAAATTAATAGTTATTTGTTATGCAAGACTAAACATGACAGATATGGATTTTTATGCCAACTTTGCCGGCCGCAACCCGCATTTATTTTACCACCATAGCATTTTCGATTAACCTCGAGGGAGTTGGTCAAAATAATGCTCGCGTTTCCAAGTATATTTGAGTTTTTTTTTTCATAAAGAGTTGCTACAAGTCTAACATTCTCAAATACATTCTATCTCGCAGCAGGAATAGCTTGTGAAGTCGAACATCGGACAAAGAAGCCATTGACGAAGCCTCAGTGACGATATCCTTCCGTCATTATGGACATGTTCCCGAAAGGCCGCACAGCCTGGAATATGCACTTTAACATAAACCATCCTTAGTGTAACGGTTATAACGGCAGTATAGCGTTTATCAGACACAAGTAGTTTAGTTCACGTAAAATGATAAAGTTTAATGGAGGTCTGCGGTGAGAATAGTTTAATCTAATAAGGTAATAATAATAATAAAAAGTAAAAGTACACATTATATAAATGTGTACCCCTGTAAAAGAGAAAGGAAAATAGTTCAAAAAATTTCCAGGAGGAAACCAGAAACAAATAACACAGAAGCTACACAAAATAAACGAGAATTTTACTACTATAGTATATCACAACAGGTTCATAAATACGTTACGGTATAAATGGCACAGCTGAACAATCAATTGATCAGATGACATCTATTGAAAGGGTAGGCTTTACACTGTCGCACCATTAATGAATGTTATCGAAAAACTGGATAGTTTTTATTTATACAGTAGCTGTGGCTGATTAGATCGTGATATTGTTGTATTGCCGAATTTTGGTGATCCAATTTAGATTAATAGTTATTTGTTATGCAAGACTGCAAAGTTGTTTTTTGGCGCGAGTACTTTTATTGAAAACTGCATGAGCAAGCGAAGGAGGAGGAGGAGGTGGGATTGAAATTGAACAAATGGTACGCTTTTATGTAATTGTCGCGTGATTTTTCCGGAAGATAACTCAATTCGGCATTATGTACCGCTTGCACTAACTCTACAGGTGTTAAATTTATATCTTCATCGCTGCTGGACTCGCTCATACTATATGATTTCTGCCGATTTTATCAAAAAAACAAACAAAATGATGGAAAGCGAATTGAATGGAGACTAAATTTTGTAAAGTTTCTTTTTTTTTCATGCAGTCGTCCTGCTGGCCAGTGCGATTATTCTAAAAATAGGGTTGGCAAACTGACATGAAATAAGTATTATTGCATTTTCAGTAGACTGGCGGTATAGAAAATTATTGAATGGAAAGGTTCGAATTTCAAAAACTCTTTCCACACTAGCGGATAAAATTCACTTTTGCAGCCAGATTTCGAATGTCAAACAGAGGCTTTCCTGTGAGGTGAAAAATAATTAAATGGCCTCTGATTTCAATAGTTCAACGATTGGATTAACCCTCCATCAAAATATAACCTAGACCCTTCATGCGAAATAGAATGGAGGATGGAGGATAATTTAACGCGGTGCAATAGAGTTGATTATGTCCCAGTGAACTCTCTGGTAAATCTTGACTATGCACATTAACAAATACCGTCTTTTGGCACAAACACCTAAATGTCTTTAGGAGCGTCGTCAACTCCTTTAATATCTGTCATGAAAACGTAAGGTTTTGTGTTGCGATGAGAATATCTGAGATATTCTGGCACTTCGCCAGTTGGGTTTTATTGTTTCAATTGTTTTAGTAGATTTCTGATGTCGATTGTTTCATTCAAAATAGCAATTGTTGTATTATTTGGGTTATATTAATATCGTATTTATAGCGTATCGCATTTATGGACCTGTAGTGATATACTATAAAGTCGTAAAACTCTCGTTTATTTTGTGTAGCTTCTGTGTTATTTGTTTCTGGTTTCCTCATGGAATTTTTTTGAACTATTTCTCTTTCTCTTCTACAGGGGTACACATTTATATAATGTGTACTTTTACTTTTTATTACTATTATTGCTTTATTAGATTAAACTATTCTCACCGCAGACCTCCATTAAACTTTATCATTTTACGTGAACTAAACGACTTGTGTCTCATGAACGCTATACTGTCGTCATAACCGTTACACTTAGGATAGTTTATGTTAATGGCATATTCCGGGCAGTGCGGCCTTTCGGGAACATGTCCATAACGACGGAAGGATATCATATCTGAGCCTTTGTCAATGGCTTCTTTGTCCGATTTTCGACTTCACAAGCTTTTCCTGCTGCGAGACAGAATTTATTTGAGAATGTTAGACTTGCTTCAAGTCTCTTTATAAAATAAAAACTCAAATATAATTGGAAACGCGAGCATTATTTTGACCAACTCCTTAGAGATTAATCAAAAATGCTATGGTGGTCAAATAAATGCGACTTGCGGCTGGCAAAGTTGGCATGAAAATCCATACCTGTCATGTTTAGTGGCTAAATAAATTACCATGAAAACTTGTATCCATCCAGTAATTTAAAAATGGAACGATTTTTTTAATTCGAAACGTATTAACAAGAAAACTTTTCATAATATACTTGTTTGAGGTAAAATAAATAAATTGAATGTTTTACGTAGTCTGAAGTATTAGATAGGTATACCTACAAGTCAAGGTCTTGGCCGCAACCAGGACCATACCACAATCTTTACAGTTACAATAACAAATTACAAAACAAACATTTTTGTAATATAAAAAGTATACATATTAGTAATTTATGTGTTAATATTTTCTAGAATTTAAACATTTTGCAGACTTGTGAAGTTTTGTGATTACCTGTGTGTGTGGTTACCTGTAATGGCTGGGCATTGATAGATGAACGTGAAAATGAGGGCCGAGATGAAGCCGAGGCACACATACGTTTATCCATCTATGCGTCTTTTATGGACCTCTGCAGTGTGTACACAGTAATGTACTACGCAGCAAAAATACATATGAACGGTAGGTAGTTACAGTGTTTCCCTTTAAAATTACAAAACAAAAGAGTATTTTCCTGTTTTGTTTTTTCAAGTTTTTGTTAATACTGCTAATAATTTTATTTAGAACGCAGCAAAATTCTTGCTAGCGTCTGGAAAAAAACTGGTGGAATAAATCCGTTAGAATGGGATGGGACGCAAAAGCCTTTTTTACGGTATGTACGAATAAAATCGCTTTAGGAGAGGATCTCTCTTTTAAAAAACAAAGTTTATTGCAACACAGACCTACAAAGAATTGAAACGAAATTGTTCAGAAACACAGCTTTGTGAGCAAAGATAAAGGCTTTTGACCGTTTTATATATTACCTGAACCTTACTCACAGTTGGGCACGCCACGATTGCGGCGGTAAGTCCCCTCTTTGAGGAGTGGTTTGAGAGGCGGCATGGCGTCCTCACCTTCCGCCTGACACAGGTCCTCACCGGACATGGCTGTTTCGGGAGGTTCCTGTTTCGGATAGGGCGGGAGGAAACGCCCGGGTGTTTCCATTGCGAAGATCGCCCAGAGGACACGGTGGAGCATACGGTGGAGGTCTGCCCGGCTTGGGCGGAGCACCGCCGTGTCCTCGTGCAGGTGATCGGCGGCGGCGATCTCTCGCGTCCGACCCTGGTCCAGGCCATGGTACGGAGCGAGAGGGCATGGCTGGCAGTCGCCTCCTTCAGCGAAGCAGTTATGCTCGCAAAGAGGGAGGCGGCGCACGTGAGGGAGATGCAGTACATGCGCCCTCACAGCCGTGGCCTTCGCAGGAGACGCCCTGGGCGTCGGGAATCCCAGGCTGATTCCCGGCCACCGTAGGCACGGGCTTGCGGACGGCGAGTAATGGGTAGCTCGCTGTCCGGTAAGGACCAAGCCCGGGTCGACGGCGCGTTGTGTTCCACGCGCGCCTCAAAGAGATGTCAGCAGCAACAGAGGGGCCCGCAAGGGCCGATGCCTGCCAGGGGTGCGGGTTGTTCGAAAGAGATACCGCCGCCCCTGGCAAACAGGCAACTGAGGGAACACGGGTGGGTTTTAGTCAGTAAAAGTCTGACACGCCCTCCCGCTCCACCCAGAGCGGGAGAAGTTATTTGATGATTTCCCACCCAGAAAAAAAAAAAAAAAAAAAAAACCTTACTCACAGTAATAGTAGAATACAAATAAATAGATAGATACTAACGTTATATAGATTTATTGTTGCAGTTTTCCATAAGTTTGCGCAGTGACGACAATTTCACATAACCTGCGATAAGAGCGGCGCGGTAAGTTGATTCAATTCGTGTCGAACTTAAATATTCAATCCAATTCAGAGCTACAGTGATAGTATAACGACCATTCACTGACTGGGAACGTCTCACCTTTGATATCGTGCAAGTCGATAAGTAAGATGAGTCTAATATAATAGATGATAAACTGTAAACTGGTATCTTATATTGTGGGAAATTCTATGGGATTATACAAATTTTACAATACATTACATTACAGTGCTTCCGCACTATACTGTAATGTATTATGCCAATTAAAAGTTTAAATTAGTTCAATTAGTTCCAAATCAATCAATAAAATATATCAATTTTCATATTAGACTCAATTTTCAGTACGTATCCCAGTTTTCCCTAAAAATGAAATTGTTTTGTATAAAACATTTGCTGAAAAAACTTTTCACTTGACCAAGTAAACGAATTAATATTCCACTGTACAGGAAAATTGGTCTGTAATGCACGGAAAATAAACCAGTAATTTAATTTTTTCCGTTCCTGGTTATCGAAATTGTGGAAATTGAATTTTTTAAATAGAACAAAGGCCAACAAAGCTTTTTGAAAATAAGTTTACAAAGTCCTTTGTGGTAAGTAAGGCAATAGAAAGCAGAGAATTTAATTAGGTTAGCTGACTGCTGAAATTATATTAATGAGCAAGATTTTTCGCTTAACTTTATTGTTTGCCAAAAACCATATCTAGATGACATTTATTTAAGTGAATAGCTAAGTAGCGCGCCACACGCTTTTGCGCGTCTAAAATAGAGTAGGAATATATAGACTGGAACTTTGTATTTTCTTTATTCTTATTTATAAGCTTTATTCGTTTGACATGTAAATGCTACTGCAAGTGTAGGTAAATATCTGTGATCTTATCTTTTCACATCGAGCGAGAATAACGTCGAGTGAAAACGTTTATTTGCCTTTGTATAAAGTGAGACGACAAAGAAATGGCAAGGTAAGAAAAGCATTTAAATTTTACAACTGTCTTTTAACAGCAGTTTGTCTAAGGGAGAGGAAGACCAACGCAAAACAGATGGATGGATTGTATAAAGAGTAGTATGAAAGGGAAGGAGTAAATGATAGCGTGATGGTGAACAGGGGAGAATGGAAAAAGACAACGTATTGCGCCGACCCCAAGTAATATGAGAAAAGGGCAGGAAGATGTTGACCAGTCTTTTTTCGCTAATGTTCTCATTCCATCTTAACATTGTAAGTCCGAAATACGTATTCCTTTTAGTCCACAGATAGATATATACTTTGATAAACTAGGTAGTCTCGACCACGACAAGCCACACAAAAATATTGTCACAGTATAGGTAAGTCTTTTATAACGTAGGTGGAAGCAATTACTATAAAAGGAATGTAAGAATATTTTGCTTGCTACTGGGAACTTGGCTATTAGTGGCTCTAACTTGACGCCAACTTAGTCAACTTTTGATGAAGGATGTAGCAAGAAATAAACTCTATCAGAACATGTTCAATAACTTACATTCATTTTATTCACGATTGTTTCAAACGGGAACTATTTACCATTTTGTCTTATTCTTTTTCTCTTCTTTTCTTTCTACCTACTCTAACATGTCATGTTTTCCTTTTGACGACCTTTTAATAAGCTGTGTTTACAGATCATTTGTTTTCATGTTTTCTTTCATCGGAAGATTATGAGAGCACTAATTAATTTATTAATCGATGTACACATGCTTGCTTCAGCGCCCCGAAAGAGTCGACTGATTAGAAGGGTTGGCGATGCGACACACATAAATAGTGAATAAAATATAAGTTTATTATGTATTACATTAAATTTAAAATTTGTATTTGCACACACATTTATTTCATTTCTTTCAGTTCAGTAAATGTTGGAGGAATATTTTTTTTAGTTGTGCACGTAAAATTCAGGTACGTATCGTTATGATAGTTTACAATTAAAGTCTGGCAGTAAAACTAGAACTATTTTTTATTTATTACTATTCCTATTTCTTTTTTTACAATATTATTTTTAGGATATGCGAAACCTGAATATAGTTTGTTCAGAATAAGGAACTGAATCGATTCCAATATTTTTTTATACCATGTTATATTTTTTCCCAAAAAAGTTTTGCAAAGTGTGATGGAAAATCTTATCACCAGTTAATTACAATACAATCGCCGTACGACTAGGTACCTATTGCCTAATTATTATCAATGAGCATAATACTACACAGGACGCGCGGGTGGTGGGGGGGGGCGCGTGGTGACCATGGTTATGTAGACACCCAGGTAATTTAACAAACTTATAACTTTGGGATTTTTCATGATACAATTTATTTTAAAATTTTGAACATAGATTCTTTAAATAAAAATACTAGACACGTGTTTTAGGTTTCGCATATACTAAAATTAGGGTTGCAATTTCTGTAAGTAACATACGTCGTGTTGTCTCAAATGTTAACGTTTTCGTTTAAGTCTCCACAGTGGATTGTTGTATTTATCTGTAAAGAGATAAACGAAAATATACTACTAACTAACATTTCACACAAGTTTTTGTTTATTATGAGACACAAGATTCTGAAGTTTACTAGTATCTCTGGAATGTCGCAGTGATGTAATATTTTAGAACACTACGTCATTCTAGAGATGCAAGTAATCTATTAACGAATTACTCACCTACTATTTTTTTTAATAATTCTAAAGTATAAAATGAAAATTTTAGAAAATGATTTTGATTTCTTTATTAACATTTTGAATAGGTGTTCTTTGATAATGAGGATGTAGCTTTTTCGGGTAATTCTATGAAATCCCATCACATAAAGTATTTGCTTGGGTAAGCATGACATTATTTTTGTACGTAATTCTGTACTTATAAGTATGTTTAAAGTAACAAAGAACAATTTAATTTATATACATAAACTTTAGAAAATTAGGCATTATAATATATGTTTTTGCATAATTCTGGTAGATTGAGGGAGGATTGATGATAGAGGGTTAATATAAAAACCATTAGCCAAATTTGGTCTAAATATTAATTCAGACCATATTTTGGCTTCTAAATTACAGAGAGAATAATCCCGACTAAATTATAACACAGATCGGCAGCTGCCCTGTTAACGGAAGCAGCCGGTAGCGCTTGGGCGAAGGCGAACCGGAGTATCCGCCGGTGATTAGCCGGTAATTATGTACAACGACCGGCGAATGGACCGGATTAACACAAACACACACGTGGATCGGCATCCACGTGTGTGTTTGTGTTAATCCAAGCTCGAAAGATTATTTCCTACATTTTTAATAAACGCATTTTTTTTTAAACAAAATTGGTGCAAAAAAAAAACAATTTTTATTTATTTCTTTGAGTACTGTTTTCCGCTGTGTTAAAATAAACTAGTTCAACAATTTCGCATGGCATAAATTACTTAATATTGATGTGTAAGGCCCATTAAAATAATAGATACTTACTACTTTTAACACACACTTACACGTCATTGTTTTTGGCATGGGCGTCTTAAAAAGTAACATCCATTTCTGAAACTTTAAGATTTAATCGTGAATTGACCTACAAACACCAAGCAGCTCGTATGTGGTGAATACAGTCGCTGCGCATTAGCTCTGGATTCTCAATTCCGATATTTACTGCCGGCCACGATTGTGCTTGACACTTTATTATATTGTTCGATGGTGTTTCACGATTTTCGTCATATCCATTTTTTCCGCTCATCTCTAATTTACTGTAGTTCCGTGTATAGGACATTAGTAATTTTATATTCTTATAGTTATTTACTCGCATGATGAATCTGACAAACAATTTCATCCTAAAATAAGTCCGAAACGCTTGTACTTCCAATCAACTGCAGTTGTCTAGCTGACTGATCGACTGGACACACTCCATCAGCGAATGTTTTATGTCCTCCGTGTCTCCACACACAAAGTTAGGGATTAAGTTCACTTCTAATTTCAAAACGGTAACTATTGGCCAGAATGTAGATGGCAAGTCAGGATCCTAACGAATCAATAAGGTACTTAGACTTTTCATAAATTAGCAGAAATATAGAAGAAGTCGTGGAACTATGTCTAAGGACTGTCTTAGTAACTTGGCTACACTTACTAATTTAATATGTAAACTGTCACAATTCCGTTAAATCAAGTAAGGAATAACGTATGTGGTACAAGATCCGTAGCTAAAAATATATATTCGTACTGCGCTCATATCCTCGGAGAAACGTTGTGACCGCATATAAATAACCTACCCTCTTCCTAAAGAAAATGGTCTCTCCAAAAAAGGTATTTGTGAATGTAGAACAGAGTCACTCGTGGATCATTCATTCTCAGAAGAGCCTTTTTGAATTTAAGTTATTGTGAAACTGAACCTAAACAGGTAGTGGGAAATCGCAAAATTTTGGAATTTCTACTTCTTATTTAGTTAAAAGCTGTACGAAGCAACTTTTATTAGACAGGCAATCATTGCGTTGAATACGGAGATCAATCTGGTAGTCTATCAATGGTTCAAATATTGTGTACCATATAGACGGATTTATATTCAGTAATCAGGTCTATCGTATTGATAATTACACATCATTGTATATCATCCTTTGTTTAATTGATGAGAGATTGGTTCATAAACCGAGTAATTTAATATTGATACCGTCTAGCTGATTATAGATACATATGATAATAAGTAAACATAAACCATTTTATTAATTATATTTAGCTAATGGTTCTTTGGAAGGCTTAGTGGATTAACAATTCGTCTTGGAGCGTGTATAAGTACCTAAGTTTTCACATTATAGTAGTTTAGGGGCGGAATGTAATGAAGGGCTGAATGTAAGATCGAACGACATTTTGTGAACAAAACTTGAACGAGTTTCAGTCAGCATACGTTCTACGTGTTATGTGCTTAATGTATTTCTCTACTTTCTTACTAAATTCTGGAAACTTTGCCCGATAATGTTACACGACTCTTTATACATAAGTAGTATACTTTGTCATTATACTTTAATCATAAATACGCTATCGAGTGCAGTTTCTGAGTTTATTATAAAACACATAGCTAAGCTGAGTGAAGGGAATATTGTAAAATTTTCATGGTTTCTGACATAAATAAGATAACGTAGCAATAGTAAAAACGCATAGCGTCTGAGTTTTTCTAACAACAGCACGTACAAGTAGGTATCTCCTTAATTTAGAGAATACAACACTGGAGAAGCCTTACGAACAGTTCCACCACGTATAAAACACATGTCATTATGGAGGCGCTCCCTAACGGCATGTGTTTGTTACAGCAATGACGTTTTATTACCAAATTTTCAAACAATAAGAAACATATTCATATCACATTACCCTCGTTATTCTCGTCCAAATGTCGAAAAATATAGCGATAGTCTATCGACCAGTCAGTATTGTTATACTAAACAATTATGATAGATATAATTTGGGCAAATAGCAATGTTGCTGGGTGCGAGAACCAGCCAATGTCCAGCAGTGGAGGTCTTCCAGCTGAAACGATGATGATGATCAAATAACAATGAAATTCGATGCTTCTACTTGACGATTTGAAACAGACGTTATTCTAAAAACTTACTGTTGAAAAAAAAAAACAATATTTACGGTATTGATTTTTTCTACATTATTTTTATCCAGGAACCTTCGCCGTTTGCAATATACTTATTTGAATTAGGTAATTATTCTGATTTATGGTTAAGCTTTCACATGTTAGTTAACTATTAATTAAAGATGAGTCATAAGTCATTTATTCATTTGTTTAACATAGGTAAAATAATTATCATCTAAATAGAAAGATAATAAAGAGTGCGCTATGTTATACCAGAGGGCGTACAAATGTTTGTCAAAGTATCAAGCCAGCCCCAATGATAAAATAAAATACAATCAGTTAGGATGTCCTTTTAACTTTTCTGTTACTGGCGCCATTTTCAAAATTCCCTTTAAATCCTTATTTGTTACTTTACCCATTTTCAACACTCAATGTACCTATCCATCACAACATTCTCATTTCAGCTGCATGCAAACTTTTTTCATTCGTCTTCATCATAGTCCAGCACTTCGATCCATACCGATTGTTGGTATATTCATTTAAACACCAAAGAGATTTTTGTCAAATAAAGTAAAATTACGGACTGTTCTTTTCCAATTGAAATAAAAATTCCGATTACATTTAGAGCTACAGAATATTCTAGCATAATTCTCGATGTGTGTGGCTGTAAAATGTTATGTGCGCACAAATTTAAAATTTTATCGTCGAACGCTCGGTACAGCTAAATGTAACGGTTGACCAAAGTACTAACGGTAATTTATACGACTTTAGAATTTATGGACTTCGAGTGTGGAAAATTACTTATTTTGTATGTTAAGACATATGTAGTTTTCTTTTAATAACTTGAGGAAACCGGATGGATATAATAGAAAACACAACAAGTCTCCCTGATCGAGAAAACAACACAGTCAAGATAAAGAACCGTGTCGTTATGTGTAACATATTACTAAGAAAAACAATAGTTTTTTTAAACTCTTTTAAAGCCCACGCAGAGAAAACGGGACTTAACAATTTAACATACGAAGGTACCTAAGACATGAAAGCGTTACATTTCAGCAAACATTGTGCTTAAAATAAAAAGCGCTACTGGTGACCGGTCACATGCAATCGTTTTTACCAGAAACTTTAATTGAAAAAGGTCGCAAAATAAATTACACTAGGTAGCAGCAAATATTAAAACTTGTTACATTTTATCGGCGGTGAGTTTTATGTCTTGGAAAAAGTGAGCAAGATAAACAGAAGTAACGGATCACGATCTCGTACGATGCAGTGATAAAGCCCGTCACTTACAATACTAGATTTATTACAGAATCTATTGACCTGAAAATAACAAAAAATAACATTACAATTTATTATGCATTTAATTCACTGGCCACCGGTGCATAATTATTTAAATAACTTGCAAATGGTTCGAACTCAAATAACCGTGTAAATTAGATCTTATAATCAGTTTTATAGTAAATTTTGCTAATTTAAGATATTTTTACCACCAAGTAAGTTACTGGCAGCTTTTGTGATTAATTTTGTTTATATTTCCGCAAAATAAAATTGCAAACTCAGCCATGGAAACTTTAACCTTTTTATGATTGACCCCACTTTTTTCCGCCAACTGAGGATCGGAACTCACTAGTCTACTGACGAAAATCTGGGCCGCTCGACCCCTGTCACACGCAACAATACAAAAAGCTGAAATGGATAGCTTCAGTTAATTTATAAAAATATATCTTGTTTTGGAAATAGGATCTTGAACAAAGATTCGTGCTTGTACGTCATGGTCACTTTAAGAGATTGTAGAACATAAAAAGTTTCGTTGTGTAAGACAAAAGAAAAACTCGCTTCAGGGAAAATAAGTAAGAGGAAGTAATTAGGTTTTAGTATTTCTGGGCTATATTCTGTGTTACATTTCGTGGATTATATAATTACAATTTTATAAAGTACCTATTAACGGTGAAGAAGGTGGGCCGATCTGATAATAACGCACAAGACGGAAGTTTGAAAGGAAAAAGGGTAGGCCTTTGCCCAGAACAGTGCAAGTGTACACCGTACAGTACAACACAGTATATAGGTTGACAAAATAAAAGGGATCAACGTAAACAAATATTTAAAAGGATATTGTTTTGAGGTTTTCAATTGTTGTGTATATTGATTACGGCTAAAACATAACATTCCAACCTTAGTCTTTTCGTTACTGAAAGTACCCCAGAATCCTGCAAAAGCCAACGGTAAATAAAACATGCAGCTGGTAAATAGCGGTAAGATCAATTGAGAGCACACGGAAGCTGATGTTCAAAGCCAATTACAAGCACTTTTGTATTGTCAAGGGGTTGGTTGGTGTTTGCAACAAGAACGACACTATTTAAGAAAATGCTAATTATAGATTGTTGATTATACGTAAATAATTGGCTAAGTACCCGTTAACGTTGGAGTCTGAATCTACGTAATGATGAAATCCTGATACCGCTTTTACTTTTTTTTTTCAAATAACATCACATCACGCCTTGATTCCCCGAAGGGTTGATCAGAGGTGTAACTACAGTACACCTCGCTAAATACTCGTAGCTACTGGTGAAATGTGGGCCCTCTATTATATGGGACTTACGATTTAAAAATATGGCAAAATTCAGTCATTTATTGAAGATTGCTTATGCTAGACATTAGAGCTCAACGTATCTTTTAACTCTAAAAAAGCACACCAAAAAATATTTGTGGTCAATTGTGTCCCAATAGACACAATACAAATTTATACCTATTGGTATAAAAAAATATCTGTTTTCGTCACAGTTATCTAATTCATTTTATAGAAAACAATACCGTTTTCATTGGAGTAATTTATTGTAATTAATCAATCAATAATTACGAGCTAATTCTGAATAATACGTGACAGTCTACTAACAATTACATAGATTGATTCAGAAGGCCAGTGTTAATTCAATCCAATCAATACATTTCATTACATGACATTCAAAATCGATTTACTTAATTGGATACTAAAAACTAAAAGGTTTAGGTTGAATATCTCGTTTGCCATCCAGCACGACTGTGGCACACCGGGACATTCCCACGGTCAATATTTGTTTTGGCTTCAACCCAAGCGTTTTACGCGTCGATGTTTTTCAATAGCGTTATGTACGGCTCGGTGAGGTCCCAGCTTATTTCAGCTGTAGTTGATACGGTGCAGATTTCAGCTTCGTGTGCGGTAAAGCCGCGGAAATGAATGAATATTTTTATTTAATAAACTATTCGTTTCCATTTTAAGCTGGTAATTAACGGAAAGGTTTTCTACATGTAATGATTTATTATATCAAATGCACAAAGATTGTAACTGCAAATTTATATTTCAAAGTTTATAGAGTTACTACTACAATTTATTCTACAACAGTAACAAGTACATAAAGTTGAAATTGAGTCTATTACGTGTTAAACAGAAGTTTTTCTTTTGTACTTTCAATTCGATCGTTTTTTTTTTCATTTGAGACTTAGCAATAAAATGTATAAATTTTTACTTAAAATACTTTTTTTTTATTATACATATTTAACAACGCATCTATCTATATTTCCTATGTTTTTGATAAAAACATGCCTTCAAATCGTGTGGATATCCGCAGGCTCACATCCGACATTTCTTCCTTTATCCTCTTCAGTATTCACCGCTCTTGTGGACAGGAAATCACGATTTCTTTGTTCATGCCTCTCAAATAATATTGGTAACAGCAATTTTCTCCTACATGTTGGATGGAATATATATATCATGTCGTTGTGATAGTAGATCCGACGTTATTCTTATTTCATGTTTAAGTATTTAATGTTATTTTGTGAAATTGTGATGAAACAACGAACCAACAAAACTAAAGTCTGCAGCAAATATATTGAATAGCAAAAATTCTATTCACAGAATTATTATTGATTTTAATTTTAATGATTACCGGTGCACGATGGGCACGAAATAATGTGACCGAATAAACGCCCATAAATAATATAACTTCGAATGGTAAACACCAATAGTTTAAATAGAGTTAATTCGTTAGCAATTACTACTGTTTCTATAACCACGGTTTTAACATATTTGAAGAGCAGTGTGTTGCACTGAGCAACAAACAACACAAAGTTGTATCACAAACTCATCATGTTGATATAATTAGTAATTTTAATGAGGGCATAATTACCTATGCACGTATAGAAAGTGCATAAAAAGTGCACGTGATTATACCTACCTACTTAGATCGCTTTGGTAATAACAACTTATTTTCCCTTTTCTTCTAAACATGTAGTAAGTAACTATGTATCTTTTCTGATTTGTCACAAAATATCACGTACTTTTTCTTAAAAAGAAAAAAAAACCGCTAGAAAAATCAGGGTAATAAGTTCCAATTCCAGCCAGGACTCTGAAAAGGAAAGAAAATGGAAGAATTTTAGTATTTTATAAATAAAGAAAAGTGAGTAAAGGTGGAATGAGGTATAAAGTTTCACGGAAACTGAAAAGTAAGATGTATTTGTTCTGGCTTCGCGGCAGTGACTCGTTAGTTTGATGTCCGCAAGCTCGGAACACCATTCTTCACTCTGGAACTTGCGCCTCACCATTAATAATAAATGTTAAGCAGTTCTTGGAATAAAATATTGTTGTAATTTCTTTATAAACGGTTACCTACCTACTTGAACTTCATAGAAGACTTGTTTAAAAACGTTTCGGGAAAAGACATAAAAATCTCAAAATATTTTTTTTTTTGCTTTTGTAGTTTTTGATTTTATCTACTTTTCTATCGCAGGTATCCTGGAAGAAATTTCTTTAGAAATAAGCATTGCCTTTACATGTGTACCCATTTTGCTATTCTTTTCTTCTTATCTGTTGATATATAATTATTGTACCAATTGTATTTCGTTTCCAAGGTTCAGTAGGTACACGTTACATTAATGAGGTATAAGGTCAGTGAGGTAGGTCTCAATCCTTGAACCAAGACGTTATGTTGAATAAATAAACAAAGGGCACAAAAGCGTCTAAAAAGTCAACAACATTATTTTCTCATCGCAGCCACGGTATAGTCGATGACAGCCTCGTTACGTTAAATAGTTACGGTAATGTGGCACGTTATTAACCTTCTCCCTGCAATGAGCCACTTACGGTAGCGAGCACAATTTTCTCCATCATAATTAAAATTTACGGCCATTTGTTTCACATACCTGTACCTACTTCTTCTTAGCATGAAGTTTTTAAGGATATAAATGTGTATTTTCAATTTCTTACACTGAGTACTGTAGAGAGTATTATGTAACCGAAAGTGCCTGCAAACTTGTCTGAAGAGTTAACCATTTTTCTTTTTATTTTCTTTGATATAATTATAGATTAAACCCAATAAAGGATTGATGGCCGCCATAAAACGTTTTAGTAAATCAATTACTATGTTATGCCATGTTATGCATTTTTTAGATATGGTTATGAGAAATTGAACGATGTTCGTTGAAAAAGCCACGTGTCCCAAAGCACAAGCCCTAATGATAATGGACATTGCTTTAGACTTGGAGTCTGGGTGTATTAGTGACGCAGGTACTTTTGAAACGTAGAAGATATCGTTTCTAAAGATGCATTCTGAGAACCACACCACTCCGCCCCCCCAGTGGGGTTCCCGCATTGTCGTTGCGGGGGGGCTCAGTAACCGTGGTCACCCTCCCACGGTGAAGCCAAGAGGAACCCCAAGGTGGGGCCGCTCGTCAGGGCTTGTGCCTCCAAGCCGACGACGTAGCGGCCAAAAAGTAGGTTGCGGTGAGGTGCATCGCAGCTGAGGCGGGCCGAGATGTCGAATGGGAGGCATCGCGGCTGAGAGTTACAGGCTGCGGCGGAGGAGGAGTGCCGGTACTTCTGAGTAGCGCTCTTCCCTTCCGTGGCCTGGACGGGGCCGCCACCGTTTGAAGGCGGACGCGGTGGGGCCGCAGGGGAAGAGGAGTGTCGGTATAGCGTTGGCCGCTCTCCCTATCCCCTGCGGCCGAAAAGTGGTAGGCGGCGGGGCCACTGCTGACCCGTCGCAGGGAGACGTCAGCAGCAGCTGGTGGGGCTCGCAAGGGCCGATGCCTGCCAGGGGTGCGGGTTGTTCGAAAGAGATACCGCGGCCCCTGGCACACGGGCAGCTAAGAGAACATGGGTGGGTTTTAGTCAGTAAAAGTCTGACACGCCCTCCTGCTCCACCCAGAGCGGGAGAAGTCATTTGATGATTTCCCACCCAAAAAAAAAAAAAAAAACCACACCGCTCCGTTCATTGATGCAGTACATAAAGATCAATCTGAAACATGGAAACGTACCTGAAGCCATTTGATCCTGGTAATATTCTCGTCGGTGACGGTGAGCGCTCTCCTCTCGCCCAACTTGTAAGACTCGTCATAGTACATGTACTCAGTGAACGTCAACCCACTGGTAGTGTACTGCTGAGTAAAGTATATCGATATAGTCCCATTCACTATGTCGTGTTCTATTATCCATTTACACTTTATCGGGACGGGGAAAGGTTCGGGGAAGTTTGGTGTCGTTATCGTGCCCACGGGAGCTTTCAAATGTCCGCCACAGGTTTGCGGTCCCTGGTGCTCCCTATGACGCTGCTGCGCATGCGCGTGCTCTACGGTGATGATAAGGAGAGTGATGCTGAGCAGCCGCCACATGACGAACCTAGAACAAGACACAATACTAATTTAACATAATTTTTATTTATTTTCGAATAATCTACAATCTACTAATGCCATCCTGCTATGTCTTTTTCTCTATAGTCGTTAGAAATTGTAAACTAATAAACGCTTCCAAAAAAACAATCATCACTTTTGTGGAAAAAGTAATGGGAAAATTATAGAGACCAAAATTAAGTCATTTATAAGATGTCCCTTGCGTTACTTTACCTGTCTACTTCGTGATAAATGTCCACCTCATTAGTCTTTTTTTAAATCCTTTAATCTAATTCATTGACCCTCGTCATCAATCTGAAGCGTTAAGTTTTAAAAGACGATTTTGGTTTGTTTTCGTGTTGTTCTTAACGCGAAATCCAACGTAATTTACAATGAAACGATGGTACATAGGTCCTTTATTAGAGTGCGAGGAGCGATATTAAATAGGCATCTAATATCGGTCCACGAAGTATGTATATTATCTTGAGTGCTTGTGCTATGGGACATGTAAAAGCCCGTTCTTAAACTTAAAAGAGAAATGCCAGAAATGTACACACTTCTTAAAAAATATGTAGGTATGCTAAGCTTTATTCCGTGCGTCCCCAAAATCAATTATGCCAATTTAATATTAGGCAATTCCGACGCTCGAATAAGTAAATACGTTTGCCTGTTCATTTTTGCTCTTCTTGATTTTTCGGCACGAGGCAAATTATTCATAAATAAATCAATAAGTATTACGCCGCCTGCTTCCTATTATTACTCGATAAAATTAACGAAGCTAGAATTGCTATTATGAAAATAAGCTTTCCTACCTTCTATAAATACTCCAAAAGATTTTGTTAATAAGTATATTTTGAAGAACTTCGCAGTCAAAGGTGAGGGCAAGAAGGTTCTTTGTTGTTATTTGCCAAGGTCATCAAAGTTACTCTCTATAATTAGAATGGTCTTTCAAATCAATGTTCATTCTTCAGTTTTCTATCAGGGGTAGCTAAGTATGTATTAAAAAAAAAACACCCGGTTTTGCAATCTTGGTTAATAAAGACATTACCATATCTGGCAAATGTGACAAATCAATAGATTCATAGGAATATCACCCGCACAAAGGGTGTGAAAAATATACTTATAAATACTGCGAGATACCCGACACTTGGTAGGCGACATCACACAGTGGTATTTACTCATCACCGATACGACACATGTCTTACGTACACTTATTTGTCTAAAATGAGGTGAACAGAAGATGGATGGAACATGAAATGTAACACGTGGAAATGATTTGTATTTATTTCAATTAAACACAAAAGAGTCGTTTGACAAGAGGGTTACCGATACTGTAAGCACACCTCGTTCATTTCGAGTTTCTGAGCCCTTAGAATTTACATTTTAAAGAGACTTTGAACAAGAATGCGCAAGACCTCAAAGTGTGATCGGATAAACTCCCATTATTGTTATTTTCCTTGCAGAGGAAAAAAACCATACGATCGATGCCATATTTAAAACTTCCATACGTCCTTGTTCATATCATCTGCATCAAGAATGTATATGAATGTAGGGTGGTGCGCCACTTAACTGTGACATCAATCCGCAGTTTATATATAATTTCGTTTTCATATGAGACAGGCTCATATTATGTTGTGTTGTATTCATTATTTTATAACTAAGCATGGCTGTTGTGTATAATTTACAATGTATTGTTATCAGTCTTTCCCGACGGCAATATTTGATGCTTTATGGTATAAAAATGATCCTGTGTTAATGCAGGTTATAAACTATTTGTATACCAAATTTCATCCAAATCTGCTGGACCATTTTTGCGTGATTGCGTAGCAAACATTCAAACATTCACATTAATAATAGTAGTGAGATTACAATAGATTGACTGCGTCGATGGTCTAGTGGTTGCAAACGCTACTGCTGTGCATGAGGTCCTGGGTTGGATTCTCGGGTCGGGAAAAGTGTTATTATATTTTTTCATCTAGAATTTCTCAATAGCAACCCGGAGTTTGAATTTGTGCTTGGTAAATGGCAATAGGCTTGCCCCCGAATACATGTGACTTCAACATAACTGGTGAAATGTGGGTTGGGGAATTACTGAAGGTACACTTCTGCCTAACCCCTTGCCGAATACCGGCGTGATGCTTATGTTATGTATAATAGATTTTTTGTTCAATTTTATTGATATTGCACTGGCTGTTATAATTTCAATGCAGAAGCACATCATTACACAGTGTAAATAGCATTGTGTGAATTGAAACCGCACTTGACGAGCGTACTGGATTTGTGGCAACATTGTCGGGTTTTTATTGTTGCATTGATTTATCTCTTCTATTGCAATAATTACTTTAGCTAAGCCTAATCCTCACCTAATAAATTTCGTTATTTGGGCGATCCACCAACTCTAAAAAACCTTATCTCCAACTTTGACAAAGAAAACAAAAGAAAAAGATTTTTGGTAATCATTCCGGCTATTATTTTACACAAGAACAATAAAAAAAGTTACCAACAAAAGTTCATTCAAATAAAATGTATTGTTGTAATAAAGAAACTAATAGCTATTATATTCGGATGTAGTCAAATACAGAAGTTTAAGAAACTTCGCTCAGATACAAAGAAAATCACAGTGGAGGAAAGTAAGGCAGTACTTAACTGGTTAAGCTGCTAGGCAGTACCGTATTTGGAGCAACGGCTTTCATCATTACCCATAATGTATGATACGATTCCTCCACATTGCTAATAAGAATAGCTTTTGTAACGACTTTTTTGATCGAAATAGCTTAAATCAAATGGGAAATAATAATCTTTTGTTTAGATTCAGTAATATTAATTCACTACACTTGGCATACCCATTACGAATTTTCCCATTTCACAGATCAAAGTACTACTTGACTTTAAGCTTGTATGTCCTCTATTCTCCGAATCCGGCGAGAGTTTCAATAGAACATTGTTCTGATCGCGTCCGTTTGATTTTAATCGTCCACAATAGTCTTTGGTACCTTACGTTTACCTGGACATGTTGAAACCCCTCGAGATGCTGTATTTAAAAGCGCTGTGTTTTTGGCTATTTTCATGTTTGTGGAAAACTATTATTGCCTTTTTTCGGAAAGGAGTAGAATGGAATGGGGAGAAATGAATCTGCTTATTTGACACAAAAGATAAAACTGCGTTGTGAAAAATTGATGGTAATTATGGCTAAGTCTGCAAACATTTACCTACCCGGAACATAATATACCTGGTAGTGCGATGTACCATACATCGTGCTACCGAACGCTACCACTGTCAAAAGAAAACACAGTCGCTTAATATTCAATTCGTATCAAGAAGCCTCGTAAATCTTTTTTGCGGACAGTTAAGCTCACAAATCGTCTATGGGCACTCCAAGCTCCAACTCACGCATCAATACTTAATTCTCGTTATATCGACTTCTTCGCAATCTTTGCTTGCGTTATTTGATTTACCAGGATTTTTCACACGTAAGAACTTTGTTTATTCAACTTTTATGTTGCTAACGAGATGTGCGGACTAGCTAGGTAGTGGTAATGACGCGGAATGATTTAGGTGAGATTAATGATGGTGCGTCTCCGAGGTTTTTATAACATGAAAGTCCACTTTGGGGGCTGCAGTTGATGAGAGTGAGGCACCGAATATTTTTCTATGTAATGAAATAATGACTTTAACGATCGAACGAAGCATATTTAATCAGGAAACACCCATTAATTGACTCTGATATAATACATTTGCTACAAGATTGAATAACTAACCAGTTGAGTCTCGGCGTCAAAATCTAATTTAATCCAATATTTAATCGTAATTGGTGCTGCATATTAATGTCTGTAGAGACTTGCAATATCCACTGCACATGTCGCTGGTACGCGCGACTGCGAGGGTCATTAAATTGATTGGTTAAGTTGCGATAATAGCGTGCAATCACCTAGAAATGTTAATTAGCTGAATCTTTGTACCAATATCACGTATGTCGTTACAAGGCGTTGTCGTGGTAATTAAACACGAACACGTACAGGTTCCAATATTCACGTTATAGTTACCAATTAAGAAGCTCAGCAATACCAAAATATTAACTTACGAACCGATTTTGATGCGGTTTCACCAATAGACAGAGTGATTCATAAGATAGGTTCAAATGGATAATTTGTGAAGGTTTTGTGTAAATTGGTTGCTAATATGACGATAATTGTTGAAAATGTCGGGATTAATAAAAATGCCTGGGCGCTTGCATTGAAAACGCGCTGAGATATAACAAAACAACGTATGGTGGGGTATTCCTCTTTTATGGGTCTACAGAAAAGTACGCGATGGCATTGACTATATCTTAAAAGGCTATCCTTTTAAGATATAGTCGATGCCATCGCGTACTTTACTTTCGATGCCATACCGTGACATTTTAGTCAACTTACAAAGGTGGACTACTCCCCCCCCAGTGGGGTTCCCGCATTGTCGTTGCGGGGGGGCTCAGTAACCGTGGTCACCCTCTCACGGTGAAGCGAAGAGGAACCCCAAGGTGGGGGCCGCTCGTCAGGGCTTGTGCCTCCAAGCCGACGACGTAGCGGCCAAAAAGTAGGTTGCGGTGAGGTGCATCGCAACTGAGGCGGGCCGCGATGTCGAATGGGAGGCATCGCGGCTGAGGGTTACAGGCTGCGGCGGAGGAGGAGTGCTGGTACTTCTGAGTAGCACTCTTCCCTTCTGTAGCCTGGACGGGGCCACCACCGCTTGATGGCGGACGCGGTGGGGCCGCAGGGGAAGAGGAGTGTCGGTATAGCGTTGGCCGCTCTCCCTATCCCTTGCGGCCGAAAAGTGGTTGGCGGCGGGGCCACTGTACTGACCCGTCGCAGGAGGACGTCAGCAGCAGCTGGTGGGGCCCGCAAGGGCCGATGTCTGCTAGGGGTGCGGGTTGTTCGAAAGAGATACCGCGGCCCCTGGCATACGGGCAGCTGAAGGAACATGGGTGGGTTTTAGTCAGTAAAAGTCTGACACGCCCTCCTGCTCCAACCAGAGCGGGAGAAGTCATTTGATGATTTCCCACCAACAAAAAAAAAAAAAAAAGGTGGACTACTCAAATCCTAAATTAAGATAGATACAAAGAAAAATAAATAATGCTTCAGAATTATGAAACACCCTCCCTGTTAATAATGTTTACGTATCAAACGATAGAAGATATCTCCCTACCTACCATTACATTCCATCTCCATAACAGGGTGTTTCAAACTACGTCATGCGTCTTAATGAATTATATTTTCATATTTAATCATGCATATGTTTTTGTTAAATAAATGATTAGTAGTCATGGATACATGAAGTGAGCTGCCGTTGTAAGACGACTAAAATGTCACAGTGTATTATATCCATTATAACTTAAAAAAAATGGACACGTACAGTCAGCGTCAAAAATATCGGAACGAATAGACTGTTTAAAATGATCTCAACAACTAAGAAAATTAAACCTTATCTCAATTGGATAAAGTTCTTGTCAGAATGACAGTAGTCGTGTACTGTCTTCATTCTGAAATATTTCTTGTGTCATTGAGTTAATATTTAATTTTCATAGTAGTTCAGATCATTTTGAACAGTCTGTTCGTCCCGATATTATTGACGCTGACTGTACAATGCGATGATTGGAAAGCTACTTAGATGGAAGCAGTATTAATCCGTTAGTTACCTTCAGCATTTCATGCACATTATGATAATTTTTTACGCCATGTAAGTTAAATGAAAATCTTAGGAGTTATCGCAATATAATAACCAACCTGCGTGAAAATAAATTCTAGTGCAGCGTGCCCACACCGATGACCGATGACATAACAAACATGGAGGCGTAAGCTTTACCGTGTGAAGCGGGGGCGGTTCGCTAGTATTAAATATACGTTGGAACATCAATTTGTTTAGTAGTAAATTAAAACAATATTTTTCAGTTCGGGTTCATTTATTCGATTCCCGTTATAAAAATAAGACATATTATTTTACGTGATAACCCTAGCTGCTGCGTAATGCTTCAGTGAGACAATAATTCAGTATGTAATCTAGCCCCCAGTGTGACAGCCCTACGTTACGAACATGTGTATTTTATCAGTTCAATTTATTCGCTTTTCAGCATTCATTCAAACAATATACGATTGAATAGAGAATTAACTTTGTGATTACGGTTGGATTGAATCGGTTCTTTATACTCGTACCACAGATCAATTCGTACCTCAAAAGCCGCAGAGTTTTTGAGCTGTTTTTCATAGCAGAAGAAAAGCTCTTATTGTGTTTTATAAGATTCGTTGCATTGATTGTTGAAGCTGTACTACTTTGGACAACTTCCAATTTTGAATTTCTTACATGAGTGGCTTGGGAAGTTTTACTTTGTTGCAATGTTTTTGCGGTGAAACCAATTATGTTGTCTGAGGGGTTATAGGCAACTTTCCGCAAAAATTTTGTTACTTTTAAAGTTAGCCTGTGTCATCCCACTGCTAGGCAAAGGCCTCGCTTTTGTGTCATTTCAGCAGATGCAAAAAGTGTGGCCAAAATATTTTAATTGCGGCAAACTCAAATTCTGAAATCAATAGTATTCCTATATATTATGTTGGCGATCTATTGTTAGACATTACCAAGCTGTTTTTATTAAATCTATATGTAGATTCTATCTATGTACACGTCTCAACCAGCTGGTGTAAAGTTCTCAAGAGTTCTTAGTAGTTCAAACTCACTGCATACATTTACTCTGTTTGTTTATGAAAACAGATCTACTAGTTTAATAATAATGATAAGGTAATCGATGTTGGAGAATAACTAGAAATTTGAGGAGTAATAAACTATGGTAGCAATAATAAAGGTGGTTAATAGGTGGTTATTAGTGTTAGGCGTCAGATTTTAGCTATTAAAACACCATATACGTGTTCGTGTGTAATTAAAACTTAAGCTAGCGGTGTCCTTTGAGGTGATCGCATTTAATTGTTAACAGTAACAACTGTTAACTAATAAACTAAACTAAATTAAGGTGAAAATATTAAGAACTATGTTAACAATTTTATCACGGTATTTAATTACTAAATTACTCCCGCAAATTATCTAACTAATTGTTCAAGGAAATACTTTAATGTAGGTGTATGTATTACATTTACTAAACTAAACTCCGTCAAAAACAAATAAGAAAAGTTATTTAATCGTGATCCCTACTCCTAAATCAAAGTAGATTATTTTCTGTTCTTTCTAATACATAATATGACAAACAGGAGTTTGGTCCTAAATTCACAGAACTAAGTGATTCACAGAGATGCTGAACTAAACTGCGAGCTTACGGAAATAATTCAATTAATGGTCGATCTCATTTAATTAGGATGCTCAAATATGCTGAAAATGGATGTGTTGGAGAAGATACCACTATGCGAATATTTACACACATTACACTACTTATAGATTTCATACATAAGTATCAACCAAATTAGAACAATTGCATACGTTAAATTTTAAAACCACACACAGTCGGTAGCTTTCATATTTTATAAAAGTGAAATTATTTTCGCTACTGAAATCTAATAATGAGTAAACAAAAATGGTGGCACGGCAAAGAGAAAGTCGGCGAGATGCTATTTAGTAAATAAATAGAACACGCTGCCTCATTTGTAATGAGTTTTAATGACTTCTTATTTAATAATAGGAAACAACATTTGAGGTTTCCAGTAAAATCCTTCGTAAAATGCTTCGGTCATTTTGGACTTAGTGGTTGCGGAGGTCAGCATAACCCGACATGTGCACAAAAAGGAACATTTTGATGAGTGAAACGAATAAGTGGCTCGGAAAATATTTGTGTAAGTATTTTTGTTTTGCTTTTTCGGAGGGTAAAAGTCATACAGGCAAATGTACACCGTGAAATTGTAATGGTTGTTTTCCCGCGGCAGAACAACTTACCATAAGGAGTACTTTCGAAGCATAGAGTAAAAGTACAAAAATAAAGATTTTTTTGTTTTAAAACAATTTAAAAATATTCATCAACTGGATAAAACAATACTCAATAGTAACACTAGAGGTCACTTGTAGGTACTACTCGAATCGCACACACCTCCGTCAAAGGGAACAGCAGTGCATTAATGTTTAAAGCAAAATAAACTCTCGCACGTGGTGACTTTTCACAATAGTTAATCAGCCATTTTTTGTTTCTAATATTTTATTTGTTTATAAAACGATTGTATTACCAAGACAAAACCAGTTCGCTGCAGGGAAAACAACCATTAAAATTTCATGGTATATACTAGGTATATTACAGAAAATCGTTCTACAGTAATTGAACCCGTCTAATATTGCACGTAGTGCACATAAAACCGGGTCAGCAGTTGTCAGAGAATTTCGGCTTTTAATTAAGACACCTTGCCCTTTGTCGTGTAGAATATGGTGACTGTTATTAGAAGACCTACGACTTTGACGGCGATTTAGATTTAACCTAAAGTTAATATTTTACCATATGTAACAACCTTAATTTAACTTAAAGTATCTTTCACAACTAGCGTGTCATTAAAGCAAATGTTTATTTCTTACTTTATTTTATGCAGCATTTAAATATTCAAGTAAATAGTACCGATGCATGCTCAACACATTAATTTCTGCTCACGAATAAAACCGCTTCATTAACGTAATGATGATGCTCAACCAATATTTCTACATGAAGTTTACAATTTACACAAAACTAAGCTAATGAGTTGGCAGTAGAGAATACAAATGATTGTGTAATACTTGGAGTACATAATAAAAAGATTTTCAAACGGGGCGATTTTAAAAATTACAATTTATTTTCCAGTAAAAAATATTGAAGTTTATTACCCCATCCATAAAGCCCTAGGTTGAGTGTGTGAGAGTATTAACCGTGGTCGCAGTGTGCAAGCGGAATAATATATTCACAGAATCATCTACAACATGTCCCAATGTAGTTTTTCTTCAGTATAAGCATGTCATATAATGATCAGACTTCAAAAGCCAATCATAGCCATATGATATGTTTGATTTCGCTGTTCTCAGTGAACTGGTATGCATATTCCTTAAATTTAAATACTTTACAATTATATTCGAACTACTTAACTGTTCTCTTATTGGATACAATTTAATAAAAAGAGAAGAGACGACCCAAGATGTCCTCTTTTCAAAGAAAGAAAATCACGCAGCATAGCATACAAAACCTTATTCCGCATAGTCTATAATATCGCAAGGATCGCTACGGTTCATTTTTTAGATATTTTAAATACCCAAGAGAATAAATGGAAACGCGAGATGGAGGCGCATTCAAAGTACGGCGCTTGTAAAAATCTACAGTTCAGTCAAACTTTACTGAAATGTCTGTAGTTTCTAGTTCACTATACTTAACTTAAAACATAATTGTTTTTATTTTTTAATAAAACAAAAGCGGTTAGGACGTATATGCATCATTGGAACTAGTCTTCATCGGACCAGTCATTGTTGTAACAGTGAAGTTAATTGTGTTTCACTTATTGTGGGCGAATACTTATGCCAAAGTTACAGAACGTGTGAAACGAAATGAAGCTATCATGCTTATATGTATACGTCTTTTGTACGAGTACCTGTACGATACTTGAAAACATTTTCAGACGAACGGAATTACTACAAAGAATAAAAGTCACTTAAACTCCCAATTAAAGCACCTTTTGTCCCGAACCTGAATAATACCTACCACTAATTGGGACCGAGTGGAAAACATAATACTTTTTTCAACAAGGTTGAATTATGTGAAAGACAAACTTCGGAACAAAGATAAAACTCCTTTTCAGACTCAATTTTTCAGGAAGAGATAAAAGGGCTTTTAAAAGATTTGAACAAAATGCAATTTAATGATACGCATTATCCGTTAATGGAGTTTGGTTTTCAAGTTAATGCAAAGTTATATCACGGAGATAAACGTCAAAAACCGTCGCATTATTTTTAACTGAATCATAAAAATTGTACTCTCCCATTTAGTATTTTAAAACCATCCATTCTGGAGTGTAAAGTTTGAATAATTAAAAAACTGAACACAACATTGAGTAGGTAGACACAATCTTTAAACTAATTAAGGAAATCATGAACTCTTTGTAATATGTAAACGTGCGAAATTCAAGTTAAGACGGCAAGCTAATTCTACAGATAAACATTGAAGTTTAACAAACATAAATAAAGTTTATATCAAGTACTGACATAATATTATTAGAGCTCGTTTATTGAGAATAACGTAACTCGCTGATAACATCAAACTGGCAGTAATTAGCGTTTAGATAAACGACGATTAAGTATTTGTTCTAAAGCTGCCAGTGGTGTAATGTAGTATCTAACTGCGACCGGTAATTCATAAGCACCGTCAAATAAATTAGAACCTCTTCCAAAAGATGAACACAATTAACCAATAAAATGCATCTATACCAAAGTTTAATTGTGAACCACTGGTGGGTAAACAAAATAAGATCATTGCACAAGTATTACGCCATAAAAAATCCTTGAGGAATACACTGTACTTCCACACAATATTATATTCCTCGTGGCCTAACGTTGAAAATGCCTTTGACTGTAAAATTCGTAAAACATTCTTTGAAACTCCATTTTTAGTAGCCTTGGAGTAAATAAACATCTTTATTTATTGCCCTAAGCCAAGTAAATCTCGTGAAAATTTCAGGAAATACCTCACTTGATCAAATTGCGGAAGCGTTTTTGCGACACCAGAAAAAAACGTGGGAGTTAAATTGTAAGTGAAGGAATGTTTATCAAGCCTCATGTGACTTGAAAGAAAATGTCCCGTGTGACGACCACTCACTGTTTTACGAAACATTCTTGAAATTTAAGCTGTAAGCGATGTTAGTGTTTAGGAATTTTTAGCTTGAAGGCACAGCTAACTGGTCACATTATAGATGGCAAGCGAAATTTGCTGACAAATATTTCATAGTAATATTCCAAATTTGTAGTATCTCGTTTAAATTGAAGAATCTTATCTAAATTAAAGTAAACACGTCCATGTGACTTCTGTTGTTAACAAAAATACGATCGTACATCTAAAACACGCAACTCACACAAAACGGTAGTATATTATTAGAATAGAATAGTAGTAGTAACTAACTAATTATCATTTAAATTGATGACCACCATAAAGCGAATTCCTAGCTGACCCTTATGTCTGGAGCAGACATAGTAGCTTGATACAGGGTCATCCTCAAGTCCTAAAATGTTCTCAAATTTCCAACTTTAAGTATTGTTCAGTTATTTACGTTTATAGTGAATCTCTCATTACTGAGATCTCATTTACTTCTGGTAAATAAACTCAAGAGATTGTTAAAGATGTATGGCAATATTATGACAGCCATTGAAAACCATAATGAGTTGTATAATAAAGAATTTTTACAGTTTTATTTAACTGAAAACCTTGTTGCAGAAATATTGACACAAATGTAGAGCGAAGATAACAGGACATTTTGAAGTAGATTTTGCCTTTTATTACTGGAACAAGTCGACGTGTGTCATCCTTCTGATTGTTACTATCCCTGAACCACGCCCTACCAACCCAAGCAGACGTAGATATATTACGATCCCTGCTATACTTGTTTCGATTCATTATTTACGAGTGTCCCATTTTTTGTAGCGAGGTGAACATCTTCTGAAGGGGACAAGGACTCGGATTTGTTGTAAATCGTCAACAAGGGCAAGAAACCGTTATACTTTTCCCTAAATCCTGTGACCACAGTGGTTTGTGTAGTTCACAAAACAAAATATTACATTATTGTAGCCAGTTCTTGTAACATTAGTATTTTTTTCTCAATTTGTCAAAAATACTTTTATAATCATACATACATAATCAGCCTATACTGTTTGCACTGCTGGGACACAGGCCTCCTCTCAATGAGAGGGAGTGGGCCGTAATCCACCACGCAAGCCCAGTGTGGGATGGTAGATGTCACATGTCTTCGATTTGTTTTGTTATAGGACATGCGAACATCAGCTGTCAGATAACTCCGCCTAGCGAAAAACGAATAATTATAAAATTCTAGATTATTCTGTAAACGAAAATAAAATTGATTAGATAAGTAAGTCAGAATTGCTTCAGATTCTGATGGTAACTTAATTTGTCACGTGGTATCACTTTCATCAACCCACGCATTTTAATAGCATATTTTACTGCATTTTATTTACCACTTAGGTTGGACGATTTTGAAGCTGATCAAAATTCTTGCAAGAACTCAGTTGATAGTATGAAAGTATATACATTTTATGTATTTCCCTGCAATCTTTACCAAGAAGTGAGTTTTTTAAATGTGGAAACAGTATTTTCCTGCGTGTAACATTTCATTTTTAGGTAAAAAAAACCTGTGACAGTGTTTCTACATAAATAAAGAGTGATTATTGAAAGATGTTCTTTACTTGTCGCTAATATAACTAAAACTAATTTAAAACTCGAAAACCACTGGCACTTGGTAGCACTTATGTGAAATTCTATGTTGTTACCGCCGGGAGACATTTTGTAGAGAAAACCCTAAACAGTTCACTAATCCGAATACAGTTTATGATATGTTGAACAACGAAAAGAGACGCAATACATAACATTCTCATGTATTTTGGTACATTTTTCGTGACTAGAATAAAATATTTTGTAGGCAGTATGAAAACCAAACACAAAGAAAATACAGATCTAAGAATTTTTATTCAACGTGTCTGAAGTTTGACGAAGTCAGTGTATGAGATCATAATAATATGTTATTCATACTTCGTTATCTTGTCATAAAAACTGTCGGTAACTTCATTTCTTTTTCTGCGAAAAAGGAATTCCGAAAATTTCTGTAAAACTTTTATTAACCCTATCAATATTAATCAATCGTAAATTTGTACCTAAACACAAACCTCGATGATGCAAGCAAATACCTAAGCAGTGCCAATTATTTTTGGGTGGAATTAATTTTCCCTCAGAAAAATACATTATCTTCTTGTCTTACAGGTTTTCAGAAATTACTAAGGTACGGTTACATAAACACAACGGCCAAGAAAAATATTACTTACAGAAAGTTTAGCAACATTTTTACACAGAATAACCTTAAGCTAAGCAATTAACCGTGTTGACAAGCCCCGGGGTAAGGACAACCTTCGCAAAAACGATGTCAATTTCTGTGAAAACGCTCAAGGTACCCTACACGCTATTAAGTTGATAAAATGTTTTCACTCTGATAATAATACGCCTTGTGTTGGCGTTTGAATGAATTTGAATTGTTAAGCATTACTTTTCGATTATTATCTCAATATGCCTAAATATAATTATATTGCTAGTTCATCGAGCAGTGGTGGACCAGTGGTAACAACCACGACTTACGAGTTGTAGGTTGACTCAGGCAGGCGCTTTTTGTGTAATTTATTTCATGACCACTGCTCTCAAAATGGTAAAGGAAAACATCGTGAGGAAACCAGCATGTACGTGACATTTAACAACCCGCACTGGTCCCGCGTGGTAGATTATGGCCCACTCGCCTGACAGAGAGCAGACACGTGCCCCAGCAGTGGGAATATTGTAGGCTGATTATGCTAGTTCATTGTAAAGCTTTTCAAAGAATTATAATTGTAAGTGTCGAGATTTGGAATTCGTTAACAATAGTAGCTGAAAACAGTTGTGTACGAGTTTAAGTTTTTCAGTATGACGGATCCTAAGAACGTACAAGTGTTTCTCATTTTCAATTAACATACCTACGTCAAAGGATCGCCATATCTACATCTCCAGATGGTCGCAGCCTATATTGTCTGAGACGCGGCAAAAGTGTGTAAATCCCAGTTAATATGTATAAACCTCATAAAATGTTCACGTTGCGACGGCTGAAGCTTGATATTACTGTATTACGAGTTTGAACAATAGTCGACACATTTCCACGATGGTTGTTAAAAACTCGTCTTTTAGTATTTTACCAAAATGGTTCGAAAATATCTGGGGGCACAGCAGTGCCCCCGCCAAGTCGAGCAAAAAAAAGCGGCACGGCCGTTACCATCCTTTTCTCGAAGCAGTTCAAGCCATTTTCTACCCCCTATAACTTTGTTTTGGATTAAACTAGAAGGCTGTTTTTCTAGTAACCAAGCAAGCATTGTATAAACACGGTATATTTCAAATTTCATTCCATTTGAACCAGTAGTTTAAGAATTATGACTAGTCAAATTTCTTAATTTTGTCACTCACTGACTGACGGATCATCAAAACTCTAAGGCACTTCTAGTAGACATAGAAGCTTAAAATTTAGAAAAAAATTCGTGTTTAGTGCATAAATTAAGTAAAAACTAAAATATTTTGCAATTTAGGCCCAGTTTTCTAGATACACTAACTGCATAAATAACTTTGTAATCCCATATAAATATATAGAATTACAAAGTTACATTTGCAGTGAATGAATCAGTGTACCTGTATATGTATAATCTACAAAAAGAAATGAGATGCCATCAAAAACAAAACTTGTAAAAAAAAGTCTCGGAACTCAGTTCTTCTACCATAAAAAGTTGAGAGATCCATGTCAATACCAAGTCGGTTGATTTATTCAGTCCCTACTGAAGGGACCTTCTGTCTTAAGTTGTTACGTAATTATCTAATCTGACAACATCATATAGTGACCATATCAATATAAAAATCTTTTGTGTTTTAAATAAGTAGATTAACTTGGCAATCCCACTAAACAATCTAATTTAATATAATATGTAATACTTGTGAGAACCCATTTCTCTCCGTGGGTGTCGTAGAAGGCGACTAAGGGACTTACTAGAGAATGGGCAGCAGCGTCCTCTATGCATTTTACCCCCACACTGCGGTCGCCAACCCGCCTGCCAAGCGTGGCGATTATGGCAAATCCCCCTTTTGGGGGAGGCTTATATCCAACAGTGGACGTCTTTCGGCTGATATGATGACTTGTGAGATACATTATGCTATAATTTAGTAATTCTGCTCTTTTAAACACGATGTTTTTATTTCATTAAGTGCTCGTTTTAAACTTAATCACTTTATGATTTCATTTCAATTAGCAATTAGATTTAAAAAGGAGTTTTATATATGAAGAAGTAGCGCGTACCATAGGGCTCGTGAAAGAAATTGTAACTTCAAAGAAGTTTAATAGGAAGAACGAAAATCAAATCTCAAGTTAAATGCTGATTTCAACACAGATTTCACGACTTTTCGTGTCTATTTAGAGACTTGATATACATATACGTGTCGCTACATATCTCCAGCGAGTGCAAAGCAGTGTCTGTTCACAAACACCTCGATATGTTTTTTTTATTATGAACACGTCAAGTTTAGTATCCTCTCTACGTAAGAATTGAAAAACTTGATGTAATGTATGTGACAGTTTACCACATGCAGCCATTAACAGTTACTGGACATTATTCATGAGCAACTGTTTTAAACAAGAGGAAGAGAATCAGTTTGTGGGTCGCTCGAGAATTTTTAGTTTTGTTTGCTAGTGACAGAGAAATATGTGCTTTGGTAGGTGCTACCGTACATTGTTTACCATTTATGAAGAAAGGCAAATGGAATAAAAAGATTATCGAATTCAAAGCCAGTCATTAGTCAATTAGTTCGCACTCAATGAATCAAGCCAAAACCAGGCATGTATCGGCAAATTCCATTTAGACGATTTGTTACGTTTCTTAAACACCGAAATAAATTATGAACAAGTATAATAGACGGCAATAAACGCAAACAAGTTATGTTGTACCTCACTTATCAACATTTCGCGTTACGTTTCGTGGCAGCCCAGCCTTTTATTGCAGTAATATGGGTAATTTTATAGAATTTAGTCACGTATAAGGATGTATTTCTCCAGGAGCATTTACGTTAAAAAAATATTGTGAATGTGTACGAGACATTTTTATAGGCGTTGGCTGTTGAAAAACCTGTACTTGGGTTCCACAAGTAGTAAATATGAAATGGTATTATTTTTGGCAAACTTCATTTGTTGTATGAATTCACTTTCTAATAAATAAACAGCAATAGAAAGAACATGATTTATCATCAGTACGGTGATCTATTGAAATACAATTAAGTCATTAAATCAATTACATGTTGTGTGAGTAATTAAATGGAGCTGTGTATGAAATTTTGTATTTTATTTTAACCGACTTAAAACTTGACATTTCGTTAGCGAACAACAAAAAATATAGAGTTGCCTGTCTCTCATTTATAGATAATGTTAGGTAGCACAACATACGTACATACCATTTTGGTTTCCCTTGAATCAAAGTTAATGTGGCCACATTCACAGTCATTAAAAAAAAAAAAAAAACTGGCCTAATGTGCGTCGGCAACGCTCAGTAAAGGGTTACTTCGTTGCAATGAATATTTACGCATGCACAGATTAGATTTATCGACCACATAAAAACGTTGTATTTTCATAGACTTTATCGAAAAAGCTAAAGTTATTTCTACGGTATAACCGTAGAAATAACTTTAGCTATAGGATGCATTGATTTGTTTGACATCCACAATCTACTTTCATACATTGTTAAAACTGATACCAAGTTTTAGTTTTCAGAACATCACTTCACAATATTATGAAGGAACTCAAAGAAGAAAGGTTTTGGCAAAGCTCAGTTTTTCAAATTACGTAAAGGACACTGAAAACTTTGCAGTTGATAGTTTTAAATAAACTGCGCGTTTCTATTTAATTTAAATTGCTTTTATTGTTTGAAAACATAAAACTAATCATATGCGTATATTTTTATAGTATGTTGTTGGTTTTATTTTTCTTGAAATCCTCTATACTAATATGACCTACTGATTTATAAGTTCGATACACTCGTGACAACATGAAATCGAAACTGAAACAAACCCATCTTCACCGTAATTATAAAATATCAGCTCATAATTAAAATCCTGTCATTTATTAAGATACAATCCAAAATGAAAGGCAGTCAAGACGAATTGCTTTTGATAACGACACCTACACTCCACTGCTGTCCATATTATTGCCCTCAAGACTTTGGAGACTTGCTAAAGACGGAAGCCGGTCTCTCAGAGTGTCGTTTGATAGACAGGATAATGTAAAGTATCTTAAAATAATTATTACAATTTGGAAATGATTAGTCATCAAACTAATTAGGTTTAACTTAAATTAAAAAGAAAATAATATTATTAAGCTAACTTGTCAGCGGCTTCGCCCGCGTGGAGGTCGGAAATTATTCCACGGGAACGTACTACCGGGATAAAAAGTATCTTATATGTTAATCCAAGTTGTAAACTATCTATGTGCTTTTTATTTAAATCCGTTTAGACGTTTTTGCGTGATTGAGTAACAAACATCCAAACATCTTAAAATACAAACTTTCACATTTATAATATTATTTGTTTGAGTGTCATCCTACTGATAATTAGGATGACACTCTAAAGTGACAGTTGCTTATTTCTAAAGGCAGCAATCACGGATCATATCAGATTATAATGTTAAAGTGTATTTAATATATGTAAATAGTTTATTATGTGTATAACATCGTCTTGAGAAACTGTAAGATGTTGTACTTATTGGTGTTAATAAATAAATAAATAACAATAAAATAAATGTTTGGAACAAGGAAATCTTTGTACCGATCACAAAATAAGCGTCACGTAACTACATTAATTTATTAGAACCCGAACCCTTCACAATAACCCGAAAAACTTGTGTTACTACTGTGTATAGATTTCAAATCTTTATTTTTGGTTGGTGTTTATGTGGGTCAGATGGACCCCACTCAAAACACATACAGTTTACGATTCTTGGATTGGGTCCAGGAGACTTCCGTTTGTTGCCAAAGCTTACATTTTCCACTCACCAAAAAACTGTTGGAGCGATGCAAAAAATATTTGAGTAAGAATAATTATTACAGTACAGCGTAATTTCGAGTGGAGTACCAGCGAAACTGATATTCTTACTTTGGTGTGAGCACTTTGTATCTCATTTTAAGTGAACTGTTATTATTAATTTCTTATGTGGAATAAATTCTTTTAAAACCTACATAAAGATCAGAACATTACTTTCTGGAAGCTCACAGTTAGTGTCTGAACTTTTGTGTCATGTAATATGTTTTCGTAATAGATACAGCTATTTTAATTACGGTCTCAGGTCAATTGTATCTTGTATACGCACATGGTGCAATGAACAAAATGATCAATAACAATATAAACCCTTGTAACATTTTAATGAGCTAAATTTCGATTATACTACTTAGTAATAACCTTAATATCACAATCCTCATTATTTCTTTTAACATAAAATAAACAAAAAAAATTTGGTATTTTTTAAAGTAAATGTTACCCCATAAATAAACAAATGTGTAACAGGACCTACCTACTACTAAAATTATAGAAACAATCCCTATAATATCAGTGGTAGGTAACAAATAAATTAGTTCTGGGATTTCTTTATCGATTTTTCATACATTTATAAAGGACTCGTGCCACGATGAGCTTCTAAAAATAAATGTGTAGCATTTGTTTTCTTTCTTTGCACTTACAAAATAGTTTTTCTGCATAAACCAGTAAGGTTCAATAATACATGTATAGGTGGAGACAGCACGCTATCACTGATTAAATGTTATGCTGCTGTAAAAATATACGTTTACACCAAAGCTTGAATAGAGTAGCGATCGTAGCGATGACGTCATCACGTCAGCTACGTCGTAGCAACCGCGTAGTGCTTTATACTTCACAGTGCATTTGGCTTTTTAAATACAACGACGGCTACTTATGCATTGTTATGGGATTCACTTAATGCCCAATGATCAATTTATCCAAGCACAAAGAGTATCTCTATATAACCCTGAAGCCAGATGTTAAAATGTAATAGTTTACGACTTTCAAAAGTTCCCGTTACGTGAGTGGTTCTAACAGGTTCTCTTCTACTCAACAGTATCATAAACTAAGACAAAATTGTAAAGAGGAAAAACAAATCGCTTGTATTCAGTAACTAGCAAACTGTTTTGAGGTTTATAGACAAACATTATATAACATACAGACTCCGGGCTTCTACTGAAAAAAAAAAACCCAATAACACTGCTCGACCTGGGAATCGAACCCAGACAAACGTGGTTGAATAATTTTGCTTTCCCTCTGTTTATCAATAGTGGTCGATTGTTTATTTGTATTCTAGGGAAACTATTTCCAGTGTCCTTACTTTTTAAATTTCCTGCAATGGTCGTGCATAAAGCAGACGAGCAATTGACGCTTTCACAAGTCTTAGGAGTTCAACTGTATCATACAAGCGTTGTCAAAAACTTAGATACGTTAAAATATAGCGGTAATAAATATAAGTTTGACCACAAAGTCAGTTTAATAAGTTACAACTTATCCGATATAATAAATTACGTTTCTAAGGTTTACGAGGTAATTTGCCATTTTTCTTTAGCCGCTTTGACAAATGATGTGATATAAAATTTTCCTCAAGCGTAAAAAGGACATTACATGATGAAAATGCTAGAATTTTGTCTTAAAATTATTATCAACCCGCTTTTATATAAACCTACCTAAGGCAAATGATTGTTAGTACAAGCTAAGCTAAGTATTATCATTAAAGAATTAGTAAGATTTGTTTTATTCGAATATTTAAGACAGTGCTGACGGACCAGAGTAAATAGTTGTGTTGTAAAATTGTTTTATCTAATTTGTTATAGTTCCAGAGCGTATTCCGATTAAACCGAGTTCATATGAGGTCATACGACACTCAGGTAAAAGTGTAGTTTCACATTTTCTGGAAAAAATTAGGTACCTTTAAACTTATTCTAAACAAAAGGAGAAAGTGCAGCAAGCAATTGTTATAAATAAATAAATGAAGATTATCTAAAAGATTACAACAGAAGCTGGTTAATGGTATTAACTTAGAACTTCTTTGAACTGAAGTTTCTTAGAAATTAAGCCATGTATAGCCAACTTTGCATTTATAGAATATTTTTTTGAAATTTTCTATTCAACTAAGAAAACACGGATCATGAATGTGGGCTATTGTTTGAATCTCAAAGACGTGATTGTGTAACGCTTACGTCAAACGTAATCGAACAAAATCCTGGAATAAAGAATCTGTAAAACTTATTTTGATACTAAAACCTATGTTCGTATCAGGTCGCTAACGATGCCCCATCTGGATTATGACTAAACTGAAAAGGTAACCCTTCTAAATACTTATGGTCCTATCAAAAATTAAGATCATATCATAAGAAAGCACATATATATACAATATAGTGAAACTTTTTTTTAACATTTTTTTAGCATTTTATGTATAATGTTTTTCGTATTGTGCGTTTTGTTTGTGCAGAATAAACAATTTTTCTATCTTTCTTTTTCTTCTATATCTGCAATATGAAATCAGCTTATACGACCTACCGGAGGGTATTCAATAGTTCATAACACACAATAGACCTGAGTCCATCAAGAGTCTTGATAGAAATGCATAAAAATTGGTTTACAAAAATAAAACAAAACCTATTTTCATATAAAACTTGTGATAGATAACTCTAGTGATAGAGGAAAGGGTTACAGGCCATTTTTTTTTTCTTTGGCATTTTCCAGTACAAAAAAAAACTGAAAGTAGCGGGTTTTCCATTTACAAGAGCATTTTTCACTCAGACAAGAGGCTAACAGATGCGTAGATATTTGTTGTAGATGCTTTACTAAGATCTACGAAGGTTAATGTTTTGTGATAAATAAATTAGAAGGCTGGGAAACACCTAGGACGTAAAAAAATAAGGTACAAATAACGACTCTTGGAACTCCACGCCGATTTAATTAATTGAATTAGTTACTCAAATAAAATATTTAATCTATAAAACCGAACCCGGTCTACTGGAATTTAACAGAAACTAATCAAGTCACAAAATTGATGCAAAAAGTCCAAGAACGCAATGAAACGTCAACTGTAACTATAACTACTTACATATGCAAATGAACAGTTATCGTTAGTTGAGTTCAGAATCCGAAACTCCGGCTCCGGGCTCCGGCGCCGCCAGCTTGAAGGAAATGGATGAAAATTTAAAACCTGCGCTGACCTAGTGCTTTAATTTTCGCCATGCGTTGAATGTGGATGATTTCCGATTGAAATTGGTTTGATTTTAATTGGTTTGCTACTATGTAGTCTAACCATATTTTATTAAATTAGTTTAGTTCGTTCTGTATTCTGTTGTGGGGTAATGCCACAGATATTTAGACAACTTTTGTTTTAAAATGAAAGGCAGTTCGTTCAATTTATGAATTAGGTCGCAGAGTCTTATAAGAGATAAATGTAATGACTGTGCTTCTCAGAATATTTATGAAAATTTTTTGTATGCACGTACAATATTAACCTGTTTTATACAATACAATATACAATATTTTATCTTTAATATAAACACACAAACACTTTGTAAGAAAATAAGTGGCTCGATTAGATGCCAATGGTAACGTTTTAATTATGAACTACCTAGCAACTAGGCCTTGGATTAGTGAAGGACCAATTGGAGCGCCAAATGCTGTCGACGCGTTAAGTCAAAATGAATAGAACAACAGTTGAGCCATTAATAATCCCTTGTTTCAGTTCATTGTTACGTAGCATTTGGGACGAGGGACAAAAAAAATTCACTAGCATTGGGCAGCAAATATACGGTACTGATTGAAAGAAGGAGAATTTTGTGGTGCCAGACGTTAAGAATAGCACCATACCATTTCTTCCCGTGGGTGTCGTAGAAGGCGACTAAGGGACTTACTAGAGAATAGCCAGCAGCATTCTCTATGCATTTGATCACCATACTGCGATCGCCAACCCGCCTGCTAAACGTGGCGATTATGGCAAACCCCCCTATTTTTTGGGGGAGGCCTATGTCCAACAGTGGCGTTGTCGAAGATGTCTATCGGTTGAAATGGTGACGATGATGATGATGATTGAAAGAAGGGTCGAGCATTTCTCTAGCCTGCGAAACGGTTTGGCAATAAAATCAGAGTCAAAAAATGTGGTGTGGCTGTGTTATGGACACGGCCGTGTGTTGTACGTGAACACGTTTATGTAACGGGTTATATTTTTTTCAATCCAGGTCTTGACACTTCCTTAGACTATTTGTTTATATACAATCGATAGATTTTGACGACAGCTGACGATTAAATCTTAAACGAACGTCGTAGCTTCTCCGAGTCAAAGTTATACTAATTGCAAATCTCGATACGCAGCAAAATAACCTCAAAATAGCGTCGCTTCCCCTCCATCGCGCTCGATGCGTCACTGTTCTCGTTTAGTGTAATGCATTTTTTGATCCTTTAGCTATCCAGTGGTATAATTTAATTTTGAATGTGGGCGATAGATTCGAAACTACAATGCCAAACTGTGTCCGCCGATTTTGTTATCATTAGGTTTTTTGGATTGACCCGTATGATTCCAAATTTAAAGATGTATTCACGTCAAAAAGTATAATTGTATCTGATTCGTTACGAAATATACACCTACAGCTTTGCTTCTTAAATTACTACTTTTTTTACTTAAAGTAGCAAAGCTGTTAACAGGAATAGTGAAAGAACTTTAGTAATCTTCCACACTTAACTGAACGTTCCACTGCACTGGGGGAGCAGTTTCGTCTTGTTAAAGACAAGGAATTGTTCTTAATTTTTTCCTTTTTTTTTACTCTTTCTTTCAGTAGTACCTATCTGATCAAAATCAATAATTAAACGACGTTTTGACTTAATTGCTTTCTTCTTTGGTAAGTTAGTAGATAGCTGTTAAAATACTTACTTCAAATAGGTACCCAGTACCTACTAATACCACTTTTATGTTTTGCTAGTCATACCTATCAAAATATACTATAGCTAGTTTACCAAACACTAGAGTAAAATGTTATAGCCTCAACAAGATTAAACACAAACTCTAACACATGACTTCAGTTTCACGAAAATCCATTATTTAGTAAATCCACGTTAAATAGTACGACATGAACATTACAAGGTTAATTTCATTTATTCTTTAGTAGAAGACAATTCTCCAGACGGTGTGGCTTGACAACGGCACGGCGAGGCGCGTGTAAAATACCTTAATTTTGTTTCAAGAAAATGATATAATTACCTCGGAGTTATAGACCGCACCAAGTCTTGGTTATGGACGTTTAGGTTTGTGGTACGAAATTAAATAACATTGAAATTATGTTTATGTTTTAATTTTTGGGTATGCAGTTAGGTCTTTCATATTTTGACGCTCGTCCAGTTCGCTTAAAATGTCTTTTTTTATCACATCATAAAAAAATTGTTGTACCACTTCAGGGTGAAGGCCTCTTCTCATACGAAGAAAAAGCACGAGCATTGATCACCGCTTGCTCTAGTTTTCTACACTTTCGAGGTATTCAAAAAGTAATTGTCAAAAAGAGATCTGATGAGAGCTTTGTCAAAATAGTAATATTTTCTAAGAAGCATTTATGGTAGATATTTGCTGTACACAAACTTTAAATGTAAACAAGGAGTTAGGACAATAAATTGCAATCAACTATTAACAAACTGTGCATAGCTAGCGAGCTTGGGTAACTTATCTCGATGTGCACCAAACTGAATGCTTCGATTTGAACAGAACAAATAAATCCTGAACACCTAGAGACATTTAGAAGGAACTGTTCACGCTTCCGAATTGGGGTTAACTTAAATAGTGAAGCGAAGAGGTGAAGTTCAACGAATTTAGCTTTTGTTAGATCTTGAAGTATGACACTCGAGAAACGTCGAATAGAATTAATTGAAATTCTGGCTCAATGCTAGGTTCCTAATATGAACAAACAGGGTGGCTGGGACATTGACGGACGACCATGAATTCAGTGCATGATTCTGGGCCCTACTGCGTTGAAGTTTTTCGTCAGATATAAAAAATAATATGCTTGGATGTTATAACAAAAAAGAGCCTGATACGATTACTAAAAGTACTCTCACAAATTTTGATACCATACCTTATGTACAAATTCTCTATATACAGGTGAAGTTTTTAATCCTTAAATCACTGAGCCGTTCCCAATTACAGCTAAAACTCTCGTGTTCAAACTTGCACCAAGATAGTTCACAGAACTACAAATTAACAGTACTGGACACACATTTAATGTGTGTCCAGCACTGATGTTCTACAACGCCGATTAATGTTCTTCTATCTACGTGACAGTTTGTGAATAGATAATTTTGTTCTTACTTACTCAAACGAGCAGTTAGAACTATTTAGATCACTGTAACCATAGGAAAAGCTATTCCAAATATTATATATGTTTATATTTATATATGGTTTTATTTACGTATACCATCGATGATATATTGTCCTCTAAACATAATTAAAGTTCAGTAACGTTGTGTAAATATGACCTCCGTCTGAAATTAGTTTGATGAAATATGTATTGATGGAAATTAATCATATGTTTGATGTCGCCAGACTTAAGCTTTTCTGATAGATTTCATCAAAGTATCATGAAAGTCAGCCGAACGGCTTGAATGTCACTTCACTTTAATATTTGCCAATAAAGTCTCAAATTTGTTATTTAACTTGTTACATTATGGTTCCAAGTTGATAAATCCGTCGTATTCAATTCAACTGTCGTTCGTCTAGACACAACGAGCTACTCAGAGAGAGATACGTATTTTTCTTGTATATTTTCTTTTGCAAATGAAGCTCTTTGGATAATGTAAATTATTATCTTTGCATTTTGCGATGTATTTGATCGATGCTACTGTCTACAATAATAGGGTTTCATTATTCCTATTAGAGATGAGAATATCTTTTCGAAGCCTGTCTTCGTCATATTTTTGTATAAACTTTAATTTAATAACCGTCACATGAAGATGTAACAGAGCTGAATACTTTATGTACCCGCTATCGTCCGGCTGGTATGTTATCGTACCAGTAAAGTCATACAAACGGGCGGCCGTGCTATAGTATCTGTTTATTACTGATACTGTACTTACGCTTCTTATTCATTCATCCACATCATCATTGTTTTATTATCCTTTATGAACTTTCTTACATTATTATATTTCTCTCTTTGTTTTCTGTGTTAGCACTCTGCGAATCGGTCTTAAATGATTCGTCTATATAGAATTACTTGATTTTACATTAGAATTTTCCATATTTTTACATAATAATATTCTTGTTATGACATTTAAGTCAAACATGTCAAACTGATGTCTACTTATTCTTTTAATTATCTATGCAGTCTATTCAAGGAAGGTTGCATTAAGATTGTACTTACTAAAAATAATTTTATATCGTTTTGGATAGCCTAAATTTGGTTTTTCTATGTAACTTCGTTGTCTAATAAGGAAATTTTAAATTATTATTATAAGATTCTTAAACGCACTCTCGGATTATATGAAGGAGGTTTTATACGTCTTGGCCGACTAGATATGTGAGAAAATCGATGCCTGTAAAAAAGGGATAAGAGGAGGAAAATCTAGAATGCCGTCAGAGCTGATGAATTAAGAAGGATCATCATCTGCCTAGCCTTTTCCCAAAAAAGAAAAGGGCAGGAGAGCCGTGACAGAGCTAAAAAGTCAAAAAATCAAAAAAGAGAGCTGAGACAGAGCTGAAGGGTGACCAAAGCAACTGAATGACCTCGCAAGCGAACTGACTGACAGTCACAACTTCTCTAGAAATTGATTCGTCACCGCATCCTTAAACATAAACGCCTATATAACCACCATAATCTACATAGACCTCTCCTTACCAATAAATAGAGTGCACAGGTACCTTTTTTATTATTTATCTTGTAAACCTCACATTAAATTTAATTATCTAGTCTATTTATTACCCTTTCATTTGTTAGGGATAGGTAGACACGACAGTGCACCGGTGGCGCCATGCCTTGCTCGTCAAATAACCGCGCTACCGGATGCATACCACAGAGGCATTTTACGGTAAATTCGTTATTTCTGTCATTTTCTGTCAGCTTAATTCTGTAATCTCTTTATTTCAATAATTTTGTTCTTCCCATGATCTGATACCTGCGTATACAACAGCTCATTAATCAGGAAGATACAAAAATATAATTAATTTTAATCTATAAGATGTTTTTTTTTAATTATTATTATTCCGCTTAGGATTAACCTTCATCGGTTACCGTCACATAAAACGACCGTGGAAATTTCGTGTACCTAGGTACCAACCCATCTTTGAACGATATCTGAAGTTTCAGCTCATATTTCAATACACACCAGCACCAGTACATTTACATTCTTCATTAGATTTGGCTCCAAACACATAAAAACGTTCCATACCTCACACACATGACTTCCACGGTATAAAAAGCACTTATTTTAAATAGTATATGGATGACCGAGCTTGGCTCCGTTTATTTATTTTTGACGTTTTCTAAAAATGAAACCTAGCCAGATCGATTTCTCGTTCCCGAAATATCCTGCATACTAAATTTCATGAAAATTGTTGGAGCCGTTTTCATGATTCAGATTATATATTAGGTCCTTACATATGAAATTGATGTTTTATAGAACTGGCCAGTTTGATCTCAAAAACTCGGCGTTTGGTTAAGAATTCCAAATTCAAATTTATTTCAATTTTAAGCTTGTCTATTTGTATTTCGAATGTAATAATTCATTCGTTTTTGCGCCATTTAATTTTGCTTTTGTTCTGTGCTCAATATGGAAAACATAAAATTTCGCATTATTTTCGAATACGAATTCCATCGTGGCACTAGCGCTGCAGAAACAGCTCGAAGGATTAATAATATGTACGGAGAAGCTATTGTAAAAGAAAACAGTACGTTTTTGGTTCCAACGCTTTCGTTCTGGAAATTTTGACCTCCAGTATAAACCTCGTGGACGGCTGGAGACCCTAGTTGTCAATGAGCAATTAAAAGTGATCGTGGAAGCGGATCCATCTCAAACCACGTCAGAGTTAGCTGCAGGCTTCGGTTTCAGTGATAAAACCATTTTGAATCATTTGAAACAAATTGGAAAAGTGAAAAAGCTTGACATATGGGTACCTCATGAACTAAGTGAAGCAAACCAACAAACACGCGTCGACGCGTCGTTACGTTACTCAACCGTCACAATAAAACGAGGGGATTTTGAATCATATCATTACCTGTGATGAAAAATGGGTCCTATACGATAATCGGAAACGCTCATCACAGTGGTTAAATCCAGCAAAACCGACTAAATCCTGCCCCAAGCGAAAGTTGACTCAAAAAAAGGTACTGGTTAGGGTCTGGTGGACCAGCGTTGGTGTCATCTACTACAGCTTCCTAAGATCTGGTCAGACGATTAAGGCAGATCTGTATTGCCGACAATTGGAAACCATGATGGAAAAGCTAGCCGTTAAACAGCCGAGATTGGTCAACCGCTCTAGGCCACCGCTGCTTTAGGACAACGCTAGACCACACACTGCACAACAGACGGTGGCGAAACTAGAGGAGTTAGGATTGAAATGTCTCCGTCACCCACCATACTCCTCGGAACTTGCTCGAACTATTTACCACTTTTTTCGGAATTTGGATAATTTCTTAATTGAAAAAAAAAACAATTCAGATGAGGCAGTCCAAAACACCTTCAAAGATTTTGTTGATTCTCGCTCCCGCAATTTATTCAGTAAAGAATCAATGAACTCCCCATGGCAAAAGTGCATAGATCACAACGGTTCCTACTTTGATTGATTCAATTAAAAAAATGTAAAAAAAAAAATGTTTTGCTTTTTCCATATAAAACATCAATTTCATATGTAAGGACCTAATATAAACATATATAAGAATATATACAAGAATTGCTCGTTTAAGGGTATTAGATAGCTTACACATGGCCGAGAAAAAACAAAACGACAAAAAACAAAGTTGACACGTAGACATGATTCGTTTATGGCCATCGTACACGTGCTCTCTTAGTGTCCAGCGTAATGATCACGCAAACGAGCTACAATTTGCATATCGTTACGAAACCTACATATTTGTATTTTATTGATACCGTGTAAATGGCCGTGAGTCATCTGTCACCACAGATAGCTATTGTTGTGAGATTGCGTTGGACTTGACGAACAAATACAGACATTATACGTATTTAAAACTAAGTTGACTTATTTTCGTCAGTTTGGTAAGAAAAATAATTCAAGAAGCGTGATCTAATTTGTATTAGGTACATCATTCATTATTTGTTTATAATAAATAAATAAAAACCACGTGCTGTTGTACTACCCCTATAAATATTTCACGCTTGGCGTTAGTCCAAGCTACAGTGTGATGTCACCGCGGTTGTATCTTGTAAGTAAAATTAAGCACTAGCTTCCAAATTCAACTGTAAAATTAAAGTCGTAAACTATTAAGTAGGTATGTACGCGCATGTGTAATATTAAACGTAAATTCATTTTAATCAACCGTAAAGCAAACGCCAACCGCACTTATTTTAATAACATTCAAATCGTATACCTTGCAGTGTTTTGTTTTACCTTGAGTTTTTACCCAAATATATAAAGAAAAAGTAGAGAAAACGTTTTAAATTATTACGAGTAGGTATTTGTGTTATAATAATATCTAATAATATTTATTTTTGTGTCAGTACCAATCACCCTCTGCACAAACTACTTTACAATTGGAGGACAGAAACTCTCTGCTACAGCTCTCAGGATGAGGTTGCGATTGCCTCTCACTCGACTCAGTAGCGAAGCGGTTTTCTTGCTCACAATCTCGTGAAAACCGTCTGTACGAGCTTGCGCAAACATCTCGGACGCGGTACAATAGCGAGGAAGTCCAAACATTTTCTGAAATCATTATTATACTGGATGCACATCTAGTGACATTTTAGTGTAATGGACCCATAGATTACACGTCTACAGACTCTGGCAGTTAGCCTTAAAAATAGTAATTTTTACTTGGTCCGTACACCGAGAAAATCTACCGGCCAGCATGTTGCACCGGACGGCGAGTGCCCTGCGCTCCCTCTCTGTATCTATGTGGTCCTTAAGGTCGTCGGAAAGAAAGTGACCCAGGTATTTAAAAGTAGACATCCTTTGTTATGATATAATTCGTAATGCAAAACTCTAAACTCATAAAATAACTGTTGAGTTATGAGCTATGGAAATAAAGACTCGACCTGCTTTAACTCATAACATCATGGTTGACAGGAATGACAGAATGAAAGACAAAAACGTACTGCGTCGACCCCTAGTAATATAGGACGAGTTGTGTTCTTATTATCTTCCTACTCTCGAGTAGGAAGATAATTTATAAAGAACTTTAATGTACAAAATATTAAAAGGTCAACGTTAACAACAAACAAACCTACTATTTTACGTGTTCTGAAAGGCCACTTATCGGAATTAGCACAAAACAATTTTGAAAAGCGATAATTAAAAGTTTTGCCATACAAATACTTCGTCGGGATAACTTTGTAGTGCATTTTGAAATGGCCGCCACCTCGCTGCAGATTTGGATTAAATTCTCCAACTGAAGAAATAAAAAGAAAAAGCAACAAGGCTGTAACTTTTTTACAGTAGTGCCGTGCTGCCTAAAGGAATTAGTGTACAAACAAGCTCTAGTAAAAACGTTTAGCAGTGTTTTTCTCTAGAGAAACGAGTTGTTTGTAAGAGTTGAAATGACCGAGCACAATGCCGGCGTTGTTGAAAATTCAACAACGTCGTTCAATCGTTCATTAAGAAAATGTTGATAAGGGGCTAAAGTGTCGCACTAAACAAAAGCGTTTTAAAACTGTTCTCTAGACACTAATACAACTTTATTGAGTACCGTAACTCAAGATATAATATTGTTAGTGATTCGTTCTGTACAAATCAATAGAAATGATTTGCGGAATATAATGTGTGGACATCACGCGTCTGAAATGTACTGAGCTTATCATTTATTAATAGGTAGAAACTACGTACAATGTAAAAAAATGCGATTTGATCTTGAGAAAACACGCCAACTGGCTTTCTGAAACAAACTTTTTCACCTACATAATGCTGTAAGAACTTAAACAAGACAGGAAAATTTAGTTGTGAGTATTTACTGAAATCTTTTGATTTAGGTGATGTTCTCTTCTCTTGAACTTCTTTGCATAAACAAGCAAACTTCAAATATACTAGATATTTAGCTATTTAATCCTACTTTAATTAAGATTACGAAGGAACACAGGTATATCGTTTTGGGTTAAGGCGAATATAAAGCATGTATGCATGACATAAGGCGGGATATAAGGCATGTATGTAGCAGGGTTTTCGAGCCGTCAACCATCGTCATAAACCAGAGGGTCACGTGAAGTATGAGGATTTGTGTTAACTTCATGAATGTACTAATAGGTAAAATTTTGAAGATTTTACCCAATTAATCGTATAGTAATTACGAATCAAGTGAGAACATTTTATAAAATGGTAAAATTTTGGAAATATTATTCTATTAACAATCTATCTCAAAACTCTCTCCAAATTCTCTTGAAAATCCTAAACAGTGTCAAATAAATAAGCTTTCAGTTACAAACTAATATAAAATACTTGAATCACTATCCTCTTAAGGAATCCTAGTAAAAGCAGAAACAAGATACTTTTGATTCTGAAGAATAGGTAATTCTTCAGAATCAAAAGTATCTTGTTTCTGCTTTTACTAGGATTTCATTTAAGTTGTTCATTTCAACTTGAAAGACGAAAGAAAAGCAACGAACTTTTTCTGGTGGAACTATACTATGCCGAGCAATTGAATCGTTGGACAAACAACGTTGCAGAAAAGCAAACAGGTAGATGTTCATAAAAAAATACATAAAAAAGCTACAACCATTAAGATGAAATGCAAAAAAGCATTGTCAAGTGATTTCTTTTTATTTCATCCCAGCTCATTGTCACTTTAGCATGCTAACTTGCCTGCAGTACACGATAATTAGCACTTATCCCTGTACAATGTAGACGATGGTGGTTTAAATAACGTTTACAAGATCCTGTCATGGAACAGCACTTAACACTCAATGCATAATTCATTCCGTTGCCAGCGGGCTTCGGTCCGAGCTCCTCCACACCCATGTCGTCTTGTACTCTTTATTTACATTACATAGCTCCTTGTGTCTGAGGAGATGTTTTACTACTTTATGCTTGCCAAATCGTACGACAAACGCATGCAAGGATCAAGAGTATATTGTTGGAATAGAAATAATCTTTGATTTTAGGAATACGTTTTGATTAACTTATTTTAAACCATTTTGGCGGTATAATGGCAGATGATTAAATACCAATTCACGATTATAGTAACTTGGATAGTGGAAAACTCTCGGTTACTATGTAAACAGTTTCGGCAATGCGTTTAGTTAAGGATTACAACTTATCATGATATTACACAATAACTAGCAACGAGCTAACGATGGTTAACATCAACCTCAACCAGTAGTGATAGATTTCAGGTGATGATACTATTTGAAGTAATTTGTTACGTAATGGTTGAACGAAGTCGTGGTCGATACTGGTTGTTGTTTTGCTGGTGGTTAACCATAGCAAAATCAGGATAATTTTTATTTACCTAGCACTATTTACCACTTTTTTTTATTATTAGCAGATTATTGGATCATCCCGCGTTTGTTAGAATGTAATTGCTTCATTGGAACAAAGATCAATAGAATGATCAATTCGACCACGTTTTGTTCCGGAATTTGAATTGACGACTACCAACAAAGTTGTTTACTTTTACCGTCTATAAAGCAATCTGTTCAGAACCTATTTCATTGTCATCGACAGTCACGTGCATGACTGATTCCTTCATCCTTGTGCAGGAACATCTTCGTAAACAACATCAATTTCTAATCAATACTCGAGTTATTGACTATACACCGTGAAATTTAAATGGTCGTTTTCCCGCTGCAGAACAACTTGCCATAAGGAGTAGTACTTTCGAAGCATAGAGTAAAAGTAAAAAAAATACAACTTTTTTGTTTTAAAATAATTAAAAAAATATTCATCAACTCGATAAAACACTACTCAATAGTAACACTAGAGGTAACTTGTGGGTACTACTCGAATCGCACGTACCTCTGACAAAGGGAACAGCGATGCATAAATGTTTAAAGCAAAATAAACTCTCGCACGTGGTGATTTTTCACATTGGTTAATCTGCCATTTTTTGTTTCTAAAATTTTATTTGTTTATAAAACGATTGTATTACCAAGACAAAACCATTTCACTGCGGGAAAACAACCATTAAAATTTCACGGTGTAGGAATCCATTGTTTTGTAAAATATGGGTCTAACAACAAACTGCAGCCAAAATTATTTCAGAATAATTCATGAAACACATCAACAACTTATCACACAATATCAATGTCTGGCTGAATATAACCATGGGTACATTTTCCCATCACACCGTTCTAATAAACACACTACAATTGAATTACCACAGGATATGTAAACAGTATACCTGCCTAGTTTTTTAACACAAACACTTCACCACCGTCTGCGTGGATTTCGTTTTTCCCCTTACGACACTTCCTCCACCCCTATTATACTGTAATTTTCGAAAATTAATTATGACAATATTTATTATTTATTTAGATAAGTATTCAAATCAAGTATATGTTAAACTTGTTCTCAAACGACACAAATTCCAATCACTAAAAGTCTGGAATGTTACTCTTGCCGGCAATTCTCTGTGAGGAAGAACTGACATCACTCGTAGCCAACAAATTTTACGTACCACCACGAAACACCGTCATGAGGAAACAGCACAATGAAGATAAGGAAATTGTAGTCGTTTCGTTTTAATTTGCACATACTTTAACGAGTTGTAGAGTTAGGCTTTATGTAATAATTCGTTATTTTGAAAGACAGATACAGTTTTAGCTGCTAGCAGTATGTTAACTGCGACGAACACCAATTTAGGGAGAAGTATATATACAGCAACTGTTAGCAATATTAGTTACTAAAAGCGCTCCACGCGTGCCACATACCTATATTATGCAAACAAAACTATAAACGCCGGTCAAAGCAAAGGCCACTGTTATGTTTATAAATACTACTGCAACCCATGTACTGCAACAATTAAACACAGTGCACTGACCGAATTCCTTTCTGTTCTGACAAACCTTGTGAACCACTCGTAAATTAAAAAACTTTTTCCATAAAAAACAACCGACTTCCGAAAAAACACTACAAAGTGAAAAATAACTTTAATTTTGGAAGGTTTTGGCGGAAGGTGACTTTGGATATGTATTTAAATTTTTTGTCACCGCCTTCCGAAATTATAGTTATTTTTCACTCACAAGTCGGTTGTTTTTTTTGGAAAAGTTTTTATTTTTCACTTTTTAGATATAGGACCTACCCCACTAATTCGAAATTTCATCATCCTTGGGGTCAAAACAATGCATCTTTATGCGGCAGTGGCAATCGCGGTTCATTTACCGTTATTTTTTGAAGAGTTCCGTTGTCTGTCTCCGAAACACATCACCAGATCTATATGAAATTGAAATTAGACCATACGGGAAGCACCAACTTTCAAATAAAAAAGAATCATCAAAATTGGTTCACCCAGTCGAAAGTTATGAGGTAACAAACATTAAAAAAAAAAAACATACAGTCGAATTGAGAACCTCCTCCTTTTGTTGAAGTCGGTTAAATAGATTTAATTTACGTTATATATACACATATTGTAATACAATATCTATAATTATGCAAGTCACTTATGGCATAATTCGTCATCACGTCGTCAGATAAAAGTGTAAATGTTTAATGTTTACTATCAAATAATTGTGTAGGTAAGTTATACCTTTTTAATACATATTCATTTACCTACATGGAAACGAACTCGAGTTATTCCAGAGCTAATATTCAAGCAATTTCCTTTAACGCTGCAATTTCAACGGTTCATTTATGTTTATTTAATTACTGCATGATTAAACGAAGAGACCTAAGAACGACGAGAGAGAACTAAGAAGGCTTCGTGACAGTGGAGTCGAAGCGAAGGAAGCCCACTTGCCGTAATCGATGTGGTACTGCTCTAGCGGGACCAAATATGTTGCTGCGTCCTGCAACACCGTCGACGCAGCTGTACGTATCCCGTCTGCATCACTCCACGATGACTGAAGACATCGTGGAATACATCAGGATCAAGACCAAGTGGACATTGAGAGTAGAGAAGTTGGAGTCGCGTCATAACATAAACTTCAAATCGTTTGTGGTGCGGGTTCCAACTCAGTATCTAGAAACCTTCATGAAGGAAGAATTTTGGCCGAAAGGTGTGGCATACCGACGTTTTCGCGGAAGGTTACGCGACACCACGCAGCGCAACACGACGCCGACACAGTCATCACTTCGTGTACAATAGTGTCAATAAAATATAAAAATATGTATGTTTAGATTAAGGTATTTATCTATGGGCCTGCGTCGCCTGAAATAAATGGATTATTATTATTATTATTATTATTAAACAGAATTGGCTTTACGGAGCTGAAAACCATTCTCAGTACTATAACAGTAAAGTTAACAGGAAATATACCCTTTATTTTAAATGAGATTATGTTGCTTAAACTTAAGTTTTCTGAAATTATACTGTTATGGTGTTAGTTCATTTATATTTTCGGGTTATCTCAGTCAGGTTCGGTTGGAAAACTTAAAACTAAAATAATTTGTTTTGTCAACGCGATCGGATTGGGACAAAACATGTTTCGATAATTTCCCGAAGAATATTTCAGATACTATCAGTCATTACGTAAGGTCAAGTTATCCTGCCACTTTGCTACTAAAGCCAAAAAAAATTTTTCTTCTTCTCTTGTTTAGAAATAGAACCTACATAGGTTCTATTTCTAAACAAGAAGCCAAAAAAAAATTTTCTTCTTAAGAGAAGAAGAAAAATTTTTTTTGGCTTTAGTAGCAAACTGCAAGATAATAATTATAACTTCTATTTAATGGATGCCTCATTACGTAACTAAACATACTCTATATATCTATATAAAGTTCTCCAGAGTATCGAGGTGATTCTCACACTACCAAAGTTTACTGACTTACACTTTTCTGATGTTATTTTCACAGTGGGTGACATCTAAATGAATTACTAAATGAAAGCGTGTTGTTGTATTTGAAACGGTCAGCTCAGCAATGAAAGTCGAAAATCCAACCGTGCAACGGATTAGGCCAGATCTGTCACATAGGTAACGTGTTTTTATTTTTATTTTTTTTTGGGTGGAGTGGGAGGGCGTGTCAGACTTTAACTGACTAAAACCCACCCGTGTTCCCTCAGTTGCCTGTAAGCCAGGGGCCGCGGTATCTCTTTCGAACAACCCGCACCCCTGGCAGCACATAGGTAACGTTAAGGTATTCCAAACACTGTCTGAATTTGAAACAAAAGTGAAAAATTTTACTGAATGTGAGAGCATAAAGAACCTGAATAATCACAGAATAATTAAATATTTTATGAGTGAACAAATATAAATTCTGGTTGAGATCGAGATGTTTGTTTTCCTGAATGTTGACTTTGGAAATTGACCTAAAACATGGGCGTAGTTTTGAAAGTGTAACGTATTGTATTATCTTCATGTTATCCTATTGAGTAATTAGACGACTGTAACTCCTTTGCAGCACCAAAATATAATGGTTCGAAGTTATTTTAAATCGAGGGTCTTATACAAAGCCAACCTCAACAAAACGGTTTAGCTATCTAATATTTTTGAAATCCTAAATCCTGCGAACGAATCAAGGCTGAATAAAACAGTAGGTAGTACATTGTGTCTGTGATACAAGGAGCTCCCAGACCAGGCAGCTATTATGTTTGGTGGGCTACTGCCTCACGAATGAAGTTGAGACGTTGAATACAATTATGCTAGTAGCGCGGTAAGCTCTGCCTAGGAGATGCAGGATTATGCGTGACGTCAGTGTTATGCATAGTTCGCACGTAGTGGTGTAGATACCGCCATAACCTAATGGAGTGCCATGACGCAACTGATTTAGTCAGATATGAGTTCCTCTTAGTTTTAACAGTAACTCATATCTGACTAGACATGAATGCAGACGCGTCACGTGATCACGATTCTATACCACGATTTTATGTACAGACCCCAGCACATCAAGCTACCTTAAACTGTCAAATTTTCCCAATTGAACATGAACCTTACACGGTGATAAAGATGAAAATCTATCAAAGAAATTTGACAGATTGGGGTAGCTTGATGTGCTGTCGTCTGTACCTACTTTTCGACAGATGACTACGAAAGCAATATAGAATACGCAGTATTTGTTAAAGGAAACTAACAGTCGAACAGTATCTATTGTAACAATAAACAGCAATATCCTTCTCGAGGAACTATCGATAATCGTGTAATTAAAGGCTTTAATCAAGTGATTGTAAATACAGTGAGTCGGTTTCAGACAAGAAAATATTAAACAAGGTTATCTAGTATCTAGCTTAGGTAACCAGTCTCGATAACTAAGTAGGTAGACTATTTAGTTTAGATGAAACAATACATACTCTTTTACTCATTGATTCCTTTGTTCTCATGTTACAAGTTTTTGAAGTTTTTTACTTCTTACTGAACGTGTTTAATAGCAATCTGCAGGTTTTATACACGAATACTTTGTATTTATGACGTGTCTAATGACGACTATATTTTTGTGAACCTAAAGATACCCACCTACCAGTGGCTGACAAGACCCGTTGTGTACTTAAAAGTAGGTACTTAGGTATTTAGTTTGACCAAATATCATCAAAAAATAGAATATTATTGCTAGTGTTAGTGAGTCTTTTGTGAATGACTAAAAATAAAGAAGAATGTGGATACTGTCTGTCTACAAATAGATTTAAAAAAAATCCCTACGCTATTATTTTGAAGAAAAGAGAATATACAACTCGATCGATTTAAGTAAAACCATACTACAATTCGGTCACTTATTCATTAGTGCATCTAATTATTAATATGATTTATCGCTACATTGAATTATACCCACATTTTAATCGCCAGTGATGTTAACTCTTGATGAAGAAAGAAAATCCCACTGTATCACTCAATATTTGCACTTTTATTTACGCACCATTCAATATCGACATCGTACTGACATTGCAATCACGAGAACAACAGACGCAGAGCACACGTTCACTCACTACGACAGATGCCGCGGTACTGAAGCTTTGATGCTGTAAAGTAGAAATCAAGGTCAGTTTTCCCTCCCCCATGCGTACCGAGACCGACACTTAGCGCCAACAACTTGAAGCGATCATTGTTCTTTTAAAGTGAGGCACTCTTCACACTAACAACATTATTTTAAAGAGCGGGTATAAATAATAATAAAGAAGGCTCTTGTTGGGCTGGATTAAGAGCTTGGATTCAGAAAGCGGTCCTTCTGGACACGGCTCGCATTGCTTGGAGGTTGCACTCTCTGGAGCCCTGACCGACGGTGGTTTATAAAAATTACCACTTCAGATAATGTAATCTGTTCTATAGAATACTGTATGGTTTTGTGATAAGTAATAAAATCAATTCCTCAACAATTCTAAACTTTGTTTCAATAGAGTATCTAGTTTCAAAACTAGTTAAACATATGGGTTAGTCAGAAATACGGTACGGTCACATTTATATATAAACGTACTTAACCGGTGGTTGAGTACGTTTATACAAATGCGTCTCGTTACGGTGTAAAAGACTGCAAGCGAGTGTTGTCACGCAAACCGATCACGTCTTCGATCGACGAACGAATGTCGAATATTATTTATTACCTACTCTCCCAAAATCTATTACTTACAATGTACACACACTTCACTCGCGCATCACAAATACTCACGACATTCAGACCAGATACTAAATGGGACACTTTAGTGACACTTCTTTAGGTTTAATGTTTACCTACTTACAGGTAGGTTTTCTGACATGGGTCAAAGGTAGGAACTGAATGACAGCTTATTATGGTGCCTAGTACAATTCGATCATTCTCTGATCAGAAACAGGTAATCGCTTCACAGTTGCACGACATTTGAGGAATTAGGTAAAGTCTTGAAAATATTTAAGAATACGTGCGAATTTTCCACAAACCTCAACATTAAGGCAACTTATGTGCTTCACCAATAGTAAAGTAAAGTCTCTCAGACGATACAGTAACATTAATATTATCCAAGTCTTACTTGAGCTTTACCCTGAAACTGTGGCCCGCTCCAGAGCGCTAATTAGAACATTCACCTAGCACTTACTATAACTTTTGTACTGCTTTCTCTAATTCTAAGGTTTACTTCGAGATACAAGACGAGTACAAGAAGCGAACCTACTAGTCAAAGAATGCGTAGTCTTAAAGTGCAATCTTTTTGATATTTGAATTATATTTGTTTTACAAAATTATGCCCGGAAAAGGTCTGCACTAATTATTTTACGTTCGATTATTTGTGTTTGCCATCTAATATACGTTAGAACATCATCATTGTCATCCCAAACGTCTTTTAGTTCCACCTTTCACCTTTTATAATAATGAAAAGCATCATCAAGCTCCCAGCCATTATCACCAGACAATTTTTTCAAAAGCGATAGTCTTACACCATGCGAACGTAATTTAATAGGGTAAGCATTTTTTATCGCTCAACTATCTTTCATACAATTATATAACGTGCACAAGTAACTGATCCACCTAACGAGGTATACAAAATAAGATTAAAGGCCGAATTACATTTTCTTCGTCTAGTTTTTTTTTTCGTTTAACCGGAATGCCTTTTAGAATAACAAACTCTCCTAAGTGGATAGTCTGTAAGATTTTAAGGAATCATAAAATGTTATGCGAGATGTAACAGCTAACTAACTCCTCATGTCTTCGTTATAGTAACCGACGATTTTTCAAAATCAGGCATCTGCTTGTATAGTTTATAAAGCCGATATTCTGTTTGACAGCTGGATAAGGCTTTTGAGGTCATACGTTCAGACGGTTAACATTCAGTAACTATTTTCTCAGAAACTGAGCCTTGTGGCAGTGGCCTGTTCTCACTATCAATAGACATTACTTTACCTAGTAAACAGGCATTCAAATCTTGTTTACACTAGAGACTGGCCTCAAAGGGTACTGGGGTAAAACTTTTATGAAACGACTCGAGGTATCCCGCGCACCTTTTTACATACATCACATTGTTGAAAGTACTTTAATTCTAGATAGATCCATTTTCGAGATAATATTCGGTTTTAAAACTGCTTTTTGCAATCTTAAACCAAATATATATCGTAAAGACGTATAATAAATAAAGACGTGATATCGGGATTAAAATGCATGGCTCTTTTGAACAAGATCAGGACATTTATTTTAAGCGCCACAAAAGCGTTTAGACATCAGCAGCCGCGTAATTTTATAATATGCTTTCCAACAGTTATTTCTCTTGAAAGAGCTGTGTGCTTTAAAATAAAGTTATTCTTCTGCGAGTTTATTCTCAAGTTACTTTCATATCAAAATTAACAGTTACCAAGAGGAATAAAATTGGTCGAGTGACTAGAATAATTACTCGATCAAGGTTGGTTTAAAAATACCTGAGATCTGTCTGTCAACTCCTTACTATTTTACATTAAAAATAATAAAATATTCGAAACGTCTGATTACCAGCAATGTATTTATGTAAATTATTATACGGAAAACAATGGCGTGGCAGTCTGCTTCTTCGCACACATACATAGGTACACGGCCATTATAGTTGAGTAGAAGACGAAAGTGAAGGCGTCTACTAAGTTTTTTAATTAAGCTTACCGAGCTATGTCAAGAATGTTAATACTTTGTAGGTCCTATATTCCCGTCCTTAAAATAATAAAATTCCAATTACACTTAACACAATGTACTTATATTATTTTATTATGTACGAATAGTACTCATAACAGGTAAAGTGAGACGTAAAAAAGGCAGAATGTACCTTTTTTAAAAATAGACCAAATTTAGGCTTACTTCAAAAACCATCACACGGGTTCTAAACATAAAAAAACGTGATCACGTCTGCTCACTGAACTTTGGTATACATTCTGTATTCCATGTCAAGGGTCGCCGTCGCGTCTATCACATGATAATTTTTGATCCTCCAAAAAGTAAACCTATTTTACCCCCGACGAAAAAACGACGGGGTGTTATAAGTTTGACGTGTCTGTGTGTGTGTGTGTCTGTCTGTGGCATCGTAGCTCCCGAACGGATGAACCGATTTTGATTTAGTTTTTTTTGTTTGAAAGGTGAATTAGTCGGGAGTGTACTTAGACATGTTACATCAAAATCGGTTAAGCCGTTTGAAGATAATCAGCCCTTTCTGGTTGATGAAGGGATTTGAGCATCTTCCACGGGTCTGATCAAGTCGAAATTTGGTATTCTATTACTTCAAAGATATTAGACGAACAAAGTAACACCTGAAATTTCCAGGATACCCAAGTAACTCATCACAAACAGCAGAAGTATCGAGTTTGGGCTCATTGAAAAGGTCTCAATTAATAGGTTATAGATAAATGGTGATCAGAACGAGGAATGAGAATAGATTAAGAAAAAACTTCACTGTGGGAAACAAACGCAACGCTGCGAAGAATAAACCTTCGCAGCGTGACATTAAGTTTAAAAAGTGGGAAATAAAAGTTAAATTAAAAATTTAAAAAACCCCCAACCCAAACAAAAACTATAAAAAGTAAAAAATAATATTTATTGGCCGTTTAAGTTGTATGTACTATTTTGATCAAGGCATTGTCAAGTCGGGATACGGTTTAATGAAAATGCTACGCCTCCTCTGTTTGGCGTTTTCAATTAAATATTTTAAACGATATTGGAAAATTCAGTTACAACTATGAGATGCACAGTGAACAGAAACTTACCTTATGCTACGAACTTCTATTTTCTCTTCTAATTTTATGCTGTTTGTATCTGCGTCACCCAAAAGTTGACTGGTAGAAAATGGCTATGGCATTAAGTCCGCCTCTGTACATTTGTGTGCCTACAGTGTTAATTAAATAAATATGTTTGACGTCTTTAAATAGCTTGGTAACGGAAATCAATAACATAATAGTTGTCATTTTCGTCCGCTGGTATTTATTATTCTGTAGTTTTATTAATATTCTCTGTGTATAGCTAAAAAAGTAAACAAAAAAACGTTTAAAATTACATCATTTCTCACCTGCCAGCACTGCATCTAGCTGCACCTCGCATAGGTCACGCGTGTAGCTGGCGTACAGATACAGCTGACGGTGGCCGGGCTCATCTGCCTGTCTATACATACAGCTTGTATACCTAAAATTAATCTATACTATATTTATATTATATATCTATACTACATGATATTATAAAGCTGAAGAGTTTGTTTGTTTGTTTGTTTGCTTGAACGCGGTAATCTTAGGAACTACTGATTCGAATTGAAATATTCTTTTAATGTTGGGTAGCCCATTTATAGAGGAAGGCTATAGGCTATATAACATCACGCTAAGACCCTTAGAAACCAAGCAAAGAGAAAAAAGAATACGAAGTACTGGCACGGGCAGGCGATTCGAAGCGGGTGGGTCGGGGGAGCAAGAAATTTTGGCGCGAAGAAAGTCGCGACCAGAAGCTAGTCAATAATAATATTAAAAATATTGTCGTTACGGGTCGTCAGAAGCCAACCAAGCCGTTTGACAACTAGTCTTACCAAGGGGTATCGTATTACCCACTAACTGGTTTGTGGAGGTCAGATAGGCAGTTGCTCCATGTATAATACTGGTATTCAGCTACATCCGGTTAGACTGGAAGCCGACCCCAACATAGTTGGGAAAAGGCTAGGCAGATGATGAATAAGATTAGCTTTATTAAACCTTCTTCATCGAGTCTGTGTTTGATATCTACACGTTTAGCCCAAAATACTCAGTAATGTCACTCTCAGTGAGAGCAGTAGGGGCCCAGTGGTAACGGCCGCGACTTACGAGTTGTAGGTCGCGCGTTCGAACCCAGCAAGACGCATTACTTTGTGTAAATAATTTTATCACCACTTATGTCTCAAACGGTGAAAGAAAACATCGTGAAGAAACCGGCATGTCTTAGAGTCAAAAATTCGAAAACATGTGACATCTACCAACCCGCACTAGGCCTACGTGGTGGATTACGGCCCACTCCCTCTCACGGAGAGTAGGCCTGTATCCCAGCAGTGGGAACGTTATAGGCTGAGTATGCACTCAGTAATAATATTTCTTACCACATTGAAAAATACCCCCAAAATTCTACAAAACAACCTAAGTTTATGGTAAGTATTTTAATGGTAACATTGCTAACCCCTTTTTATTCCAGAATAAAAACAAACCGACGAAATTGAGGGTACATGACGCAAAAGGCAGAATTGTTTCAAACGGTGTGACCCTTTCATACAGATGTGACTATGTCTCGGGAAATATAAAAGCAGAACTGACCAAAAGGAAAAAAAAGTATTTTCTACATATTTTCCTGCTTTTTTTTTCTGCTCTGTACCTAATTGTTCACAATTTATTATTGAAAAAATAATTTGTAGGCGCGTCTAAAAGCTTAACGATGCTAAACTTACAGAGATATTTTAGAACGATTTTGACAGCTGTCAACTTGACGTAACCCCTGGTACTGAGGCAGTGACAGTCCATCAAAATAATAGGATCGAGAAGAAATATCGAAATGAAGATGGATTTGAGGACTGTGATATTAGTGTTCGGTGATTGTCACAATCCTCTCAATGCAGTAAATCGATTGTATCGAGTGTAACGTCGTTACAATATTGTTCATTCAGTAATGCGATCTATCATTAATCAAAATGTTATTGACTTTCATTTACTTACATCTCCTCGCCCGCATACCCACGCATAGGAGACAATAAGACCTCTTATGATAAAGACGATGTACTTCCTTTAAATTTATTACGGTAAAACTATAAAAATAAACAAACAAGGCTATGTAAACAATATAAACTGAATGACAGTCATTGAAACATAGTAGTCGAAATGATGTCAAGCAGAGGGTTATAAGTTTACTCACGTGTAGGTACCACCAATTTTACACAAGTTTGGTCCTCGGACACCGCGAAACCTCTCCATAGTCCGCTCCGGAGTAATCCTCAAAACACCAACAATAAAACTTCTTGCGATGCGGAAAACATTGTTGATTTAAGAATAAAATACCTGGATGACCGAGCTAGACTCGGTTTTTTTTCTTTGACGTTTTCTAAAAATTAAACCTAGCCAGATCGATTTATCGCCCCCTGCATACTAAATTTCTTGAAAATCGTTGTTTCCGAGATTCAGATAATATATATTATTGTCGAACAGAAGTGAAATTAAATAAACAAAATGCACGAAATTAACACAACACTTACATATTTTAATAATTAAATAATTACAAGCACAATAGAAAAAAAATAAAATGAGAAATATGAAAAACAGTTTGTAAATCCTAGCACAACCGTACGCTCCGACCGAGGTAGAAAAAAGAGGCAGAATGTTCACGCGCAGCTCCTTTTATCAACTCGCTACCTCCTGAGACTCAATCAATGACGCGATCGATCGCCACGCCCACTGCTTGGAAGTGTTGCCACGTATATAAACAAGAATTGCTCTTTTAAAGGTATTAGATATTGTACATTTTCGTGGGAAAATACCCGCCTCGGTATATTATGAAAGCGAGGTTTTTCGCTATGTATCTACACTAAATCGCAATCAGTGCAGAAATATGTATAAACATTACGGGCTTTGTAACGGTGTTATGAAAAAGCAAGAACTGTACAATTACTTAAAAAATAATTACTTAGATAACAATCTACATAACTAAAAGTCCGATTCGTTGACTTGCTTATCTAGTCAATGATTGAGAACATTCGCAGTTCTGTCACGGCCTCTCAGCTCTCAGGTCAGCGCTTCAACTAGCGTGCTGGTTGTAAAATCTCGTAGTCTGGCTAACCGCCAGTCGAGCGCACTGTCATTCGAAACAGTGACAACAGTGCATTATACCCGAGATTATTGTCCGTCCACCTGTACCCACAAACCACATAAAAACCACAAGTTGCATGACACGCGTTAATGGCAGACGCATGTCATTCGTGTGTGTAAACACTAAGTCTAAGATTTCTAAAATATCAATGCAAATTTTTTACCAGTTCAATTATCGATTCAAGAGATATTTAAATAAAATAATATTTGGCATACCTGATCGTTGAACACCTCTTTTTTCCTATTTTTCTTTTTATAAAATTTATTTCCCGGCGTCATCGCCTTAAAACATTATAGAAAACATAGGATTGAAAAAAGTAATAATACTCATTATTACAATAACAAAATGAAGCGTTCTAGTGAGTGTAGTGACCACCAAAAACAAATGAAAGATAATTTGAAGATTTGAAAATCGAACACGGTCTTTCAAGCCAGTTTTGTTTTTCACGCGTCATTTTGCCTCATTTCTGGCTCAGGTAAAGCCCTGCACAGACTTTTGAAAACAACTAGGCAGTCATTTTAGAAAATATGGATGAAGGTATTGAGAGCTGCATTCATATTACATTATCGACAACAGTCACGATCCGCGTCCGAGCAGCCGATAGAATTAGTATAATTCATATATCCAACTAATGAGTTTTGCACAGAACTTTACCCGTCCGTTGAGTTCATCAAGCTAATCATATTAATATTAGTTCATAAGAATGGGAGCTGTTTTATTCATTAGTCTAAGGAATCTTACTTTACTTCAGTACCTATCCATAAATTTAGATTAGATACTCAATATAGGGTAAAGTAAAGAGCTCAAGCTGGGTTCCCTTGTTAATATTTAATGCTAACTAACCTTGTTGGTGGAAATTAGGTTAGCGTGAAACGACTTCTTTGCAAAGTAGCCCTGTTTATAGGCACATAGGAAAACATTGACCTTCTCCTGAGGTTAGTAAATGAGAAATAATTAGCTGAGCACTCAGCACATATAAAATTCAGTAGAATTATGTGGTATAAACCCGGTCTTCAATTTTGAGGCTTTAAGTGTGCAGACGGATTAACACAATTTTGTCCCATTATACCATAAGCCCGATCAAACTCAAAACAATAAGGATACATATTTACTCGGACTTTGATGCAGTTGAAGCGGAAAGCCTCATGTCCTGGTATAAATCTGCGGGTATATTGCGGCCTGCAGGCATACCGGCGCGGCGGCTCGCAACAAGTACGTTATGGTGACCACACATAGCGGTAGGGGATTTATGTGGGTACTGGACTTTTTAAAATGGAATTTTGGCTGCTCTTTTTTAAACAAATATTTTGCTGTAGGTATGTGAAATACTAGTTCTTTTAAAAGATTCCCTGTGTTTTACTACCAAACATCCCAAGTTTCAGCTGTGTTTGCTTTGTGTCACACGAATCCAGGACAAAAGGTCGGAGAACATTATAATTAAACATATAATAGAAAGGTCAGAGCTATGCGTTTGTAAATTCTAAGTGAACAGCTCTAAGAAAGTTTCGTTTGTCCTAAATACCTGGCCGGGTTTATGTAGTTACGGAGTCTTACCTTATATTATTTAAAGAACATATAAAAAGTACAATTATGGAACAACTACATACATTTCAATAGAATAAAATATTTTGTAAAAACATACCCACATTGCAAACAAGTGCACATTTTTATTAAAAATGGTTAAACAACCTTGTTTGTGCAACCTTTTTTAATTTTCATTTAGTAGCACTCGCCACATGCTCTCAGAATGTATTGGAATGCCATTAGGTATTTTTTTTCCATTTTCTTTATTTTTTTCTTTTTAGATGGCTATACACATTTTTTTCATAAAATTGGCCAGTATGGCATTTATAAATATATTGGATTATACTTAACCTTTTTTTTAGGATTGTATTTGTTTTTTGGCTTTATGACACTAGGTAAAAACCTTTTGTAAAGCCCTAGTTTAGAAAGAAACGCAACCTGAAAATGATGAAGTATTACTGAGTCTATTTATAGTGAGTCCATACTAATTCCACTGACAGAGTATAGTTTATAGGTGATAATCAGAATCTTAATTGCAATGCACTGACCTTTGAGTAGGGTAGAGCGAAGATACTAAACTCGGACCTGTTTAAGGGCCGTAGTAACAAAAATGTCAGTATAATAAGAAACATTGAAAGCACTATAAGCGGTAACCAAAAAACCTTCAAACGCTACGAGACTTTACACTGCAACCGGTGACTCGAGGTTTGGGTTTATTGACAATGTGATGACAGTTTTATTTCATTCATAGTGCGTTTCACGAAATAATTTCTGTCACCGTAATGTTGAGTGTGTCTGTAGAGTGAAGATACCTGTTAAAATACTGGATTTTCATGCTACCACAATCACAGCGAAGAGAATTCTTAGAAATTCCAATGATCCTGATGCTTTGTAAAGAAATCTTTATAATTTACGGCTCGTACTTTAGATAAATACTATAGATAGCTCACTTTAAAATGAACCGCATAACCGTAAACCACTTTTTACCAATAAAATACTAGAACATGTCACGCGAGTTAAGTAAAATCCAGTTTCCTCTGTACGGCCAGTACCAGTGAGCCAGTCATCATCGGCCTAACCTATTCATATAGGTAGTCGCTCCATGTAAAATACTGGATACCATTTTCTAAATTAAACTAATTAAACTAATAGGTGACATTAATTTAATTCTTATGTAACATAATTAACATTAAGTGCAAGTGAAAGTCATCGTTTATAAAATCTTTCACTAAAATTAAAACAACAACTCAAATTCAGTTCTGTTTTAATGCTCTTTGCTGTTACTAAGTCAACAGCAAATTCTCAAGAGCTTCAGAGCCAAGTTCATAACCAAGGTATTCACGTCACTTTGCTCATAAATAATTATCCTGAAGCTTGTATGTTCAGGTACAATGAAGCGTAGGTCAGGGAGTGTGGTCATTATAAAATTAATGTCTATATATTACTGCCACGTCATTACTAAATAGACCTAAAACATACTGCTTATTGACATGAGATTATGCGGACGTAAAACAACACTTTTTGAAAGATTCGCAACAATTATGAAGCTTTCATAAAATTACGGAACTGTCCTTCATGCTTCAATACGAAGCGAGGCCATAACCTCATTATACTCCTCAACGTTTTCCTTATCTTAGTCAGAAAATGAGCATGTAGCGTAACAAGATGCGGCTGAATGTTACCATTTTGTAAAGTTTTCAGTTGGTATTGTAATATTTTTCAGGGGTTTGTAGACCGATATGCAAGTTTTTAGAAGTAATTTAGGTAATACACAGTTTACTACAATCAACTATAGCTTATACACTCCCGTGTGTCCCACCATCTACAGTTTGCGCCGCGTCTCAGTGACATGAGCGTGAGCGGTTTTGATTTGTCCGAGGCGGCCGGAGATCAAAGAAGCGACACTCGCCATGGAAAAGTTTTTATAACTTCTTACTCTACGCTTAGAGCTACTTAAGTATGGTTAGCATAAACGCTAGTTTATAAGCACTTGAGGTCAGTACTAGGAGAAGATAAAGAAAGCATTTTTGTAGGATTCGACTTTTGTATACTTCTTTTCGAAGTAGTCAGGCCCGAGTAGATAAGTTTCAGAGCAGCTAACGCTCTTAAAATCTTAAATAATGTATCATTACACAACATAATTATGTACTGCTAAAACGGTAGAACATGATATGTAATACAAGAATATGTGTACTCACATAGTTAAAAGCGGGTTGGATTAACGAGTTAATAGGCTTATTTTTTTGGTTATCAGACTTTTACTGACTAAAACCCACCCGTGTTCCCTCAGTTGCCTGTGTACTAGGGGCCGCGGTATCTCTTTCGAACAAACCGCACCCCAGGCAGACATCGGCCCTTGCCGGCTCCACCAGTTGGTGCTGACATCTCTTTGAGGTGCGCGTGGAACACAACGCGCCGTTGACCCGGGCTTGGTCCTTACCGGACAGCGAGCTACCCATTACTCGCCGTCCGCAAGCCCGCGCCTACGGTGGCCGGGAATCAGCCTGGGATTCCCTATGCCCAGGGCGTCTCCTGCGAAGGCTACGGCCGTGAGGGCGCATGTACTGCCTCTTCCTCACGTGTGCCGCCTCCCTCTTACAAGTTAATAGGCTCACGGGCTAATTTAGTATTTATGGTACTGTTGCACATTATATAGTTGAACTTACATGTATGTTCTTAACCATTGAATAGAATAGAATAGAATAGAATAGAAAGCATTTATTCGACACAGACACAACACAACAGCAACAAACACATAAAAAAGAACAATAAACATGACAATAAAATTGCAGTAAAAAAAGTGCTGAGCGTGCCCATACCGAAAGGGTTGCCATCTCAGCATTTGCTGGGCGTCAGACACCCAGCGCTGGTTTTCAGTTGGCACCCTGCAGTGACACACGGACGTAGGCAAATAAAAAAGATACATACTTGAAGATTAGTAACGAAAAAATGTTTAAAAATACGTAAATAAATAATGTAAAAGATTTTTGTGTGCTACTTAGTTCAGAGATTTTTTTTTAAATACCTACGAATCTACAATAAAAAAATAGCGCCTGTCACTTGACGCAGTGACACATCATCGAGAAGCCGCAAAAAAAAGAAAAGCCAGCGAGGGAAATGTGCTTTCCATAAAATATTTCTATGTGCCAGTGAATTAATATTTCTAAGGTGTAAGACCGACCCACCTCCAGTCAAAGTTTATATTGTAACGGAAAAGAGAAGATAAGATCGAAACCTTGTGGTTCTTGGCGACACCGCATCACATCCAGCCTAAAATAAGGTTAGTTTCTATGATATGAGATCATTAAATAAAAATAAAGGAGACATACTTAAATTTGTAATTGATTGAACATAAACTATTAGATTAATTATAATTATGCATAAATAGCTATTGGATTAAATAAAGGATTTATCAATATTAATGTCATTAAATTCAATTTGTGAATTTAAAAAGAATTTCTTAAGTTTGGCCTTAAATGTACTAATGTTTTTTAGGACGTCTTTTAATTTTGTTAAAATTTCTGCCCACCAGATCTAAATAACTGATCAAAGTGAATGAAGTGTTTGACACGATCGTGTGTTTTTGACAAGCTTTCAACGTCTGGATAAATAAAAACAAAAACATCACCTAATTACACGAAAGTTGCTTTTTATCCTGGACCCGTCATGAGAAATATACGTACGATGTTATAACTTCGCCATCGAGCTGAATGTATTATCTTTGCACAAGTTTAATTAAAACGTCAAAACTTATCTTGAAATGTATCTGATTGAGAAAGTTTTGTAATAGTCCAAGATCTACGAAAAAAACATAAGATTTAGTTGGTAATCTGACCGTAAAAGTTCTAATGGACAACTAGCTGAAGAAACTCAAAACAAACAATATACTTAGACAAGTATTTTCCGAGCAACGTATATAATTCAATTATTATTTAGAAGTTGCCATTTTGCCACCAGCTGGCTAATATTATCCACAATCACTAGGTCCCTTATAATTATGTATGATCGAAGTCAAATGATACCTACTGAAAGTCGAAACATTTGTTGTCTGTTTGTTAAATAAAAAGTCACTCTAAAACACGTTACAAATGAAAAACCATGTTTAATTTTATTCAATAAATTTCCTCTCATTGACTTTCCTTTTACAGTGACACCCTGTGTGTTGGTTTCAATTTTTGTGTAGATTTCCAAATTTTTTGAAAAAGCTCCTATGTTCTGTTGCCAAAATGTTCATTTTAATTTGTTCTTCATTATTCTGACAAAACTTTAATTATTCTCTAAAACTTTTTTGTCTCTCTCATTTCCACAAACTGCTGCCCCGTGTGAGGTTTTCCATGCAACACCCAGTTAAGAAAGGACCTTCTCGCGTTCCCGTGAGCGTCCCTGACTTACCTGTTCCTGTAATTATAATAGAATAAATAAATAAATAAATAAACAAATAAATCAATCTTAACTATTCACACTTCCGACGGGTTCCCGGATAACGGTGGGAGGGTTTCACATCGGCGTCGAGTCGACGATGAAGTACCTAGGACTCGTCCTCGACAGCCGGTGGAACTTCGCGGAGCACTTTCGACGTTTGGCTCCCAGACTGGAGCGGGCCGGAGCTGCCTTGAAGCGGCTCCTGCCCAATCTAGGGGGGCCAAACGCCTCCTGCCGGAGGCTCTACACGGGGGTCGTGCGGGCCATGGCTCTATACGGGGCGCCGGTGTGGGCGCCTACATTCAGGCGCCAACCAGCACGCCGATTGAAGGCGGCCCATAGGGTCATGGCCATCCGGATTATCCGAGGATACCGCACGATCTCCGGTGAGGCGGCGGGCCTCCTTGCCGGATTGCCACCATGGGATCTGGAGGCAAAAGTCCTCGCGCACACATAAGAGTGGCACGAGGAGGCCAAACGCCGGGGCGTAACGCCGCTGCCGCGGGAAATCGCGGCACGGCGGACAGAGCTCCGGCAGGATCTCATGGCGACGTGGAAAGTGGGATTGTTGCAACTCAATGCTGGGCACGCCACGATTGCGGCGGTAAGTCCCCTCTTTGAGGAGTGGCTTGAGAGGCGGCATGGCGTCCTCACCTTCCGCCTGACACAGATCCTCACCGGACATGGCTGTTTCGGGAGGTTCCTGTTTCGAATAGGGCGGGAGGAAACGCCTGGATGTTTCTATTGCGAAGATCGCCCTGAGGACACGGTGGAGCATACGGTGGAGGTCTGCCCAGCTTGGGTGTAACACCGCCGTGCCTTCGTGGAGGTGATCGGTGGCAGCGATCTCTCGCGTCCGACCCTGGTTCAGGCCATGGTACGGAGCGAGAGTGCATGGCTAGCAGTCGCCTCCTTCAGTGAAGCAGTTATGCTCGCAAAGAGGGAGGCGGCGCACGTGAGGGAGATGCAGTACATGCGCCCTCACAGCCGTGGCCTTCGCAGGAGACGCCCTGGGCGTCGGGAATCCCAGGCTGATTCCCGGCCACCGTAGGCACGGGGTTGCGGACGGCGAGTAATGGGTAGCTCGCTGTCCGGTAAGGACCAAGCCCGGGTCGACGGCACGTTGTGTTCCGCGCGCGCCTCAAAGAGTAGTCAGCAGCAACTGATGGGGCCCGCAAGGGCCGATGCCTGCCAGGGGTGCGGGTTGTTCGAAAGAGATACCGCGGCCCCTGGCACACAGGCAACTGAGGGAACACGGGTGGGTTTTAGTCAGTAAAAGTCTGACACGCCCTCCCGCTCCGCCCAGAGCGGGAGAAGTTATTTGATGATTTCCCACCCAAAAAAAAAGCTATTCACACTTCGTTAACTCAATTATGATTGTAAGCAATTCAATCTAACCACTTCAAAGGTACTGTTAGAGCAAGTATTAATTTTGAACACGTTACACATAATTGAGCCAGCAGTATTATTCTTGGACTAGCAACAAAGAGACGCTGATATATCATAATCATTTTTATAATTGGTGCCATTGTTTGCTATTTTCTCTAACGCCACAACCACAATTTAGGCAAATACTGTAGATCAGCATTTATGCCTTTATTGTAGTAAACAACATTGATTATTTCTGGGATGTAACCTACCCCAGAAATAATCAAGGTAACTTATGGATATGTTTGAATATGCAAATAGGGCAACAGTATTTTATTGGTAAGTTAAAAAGACCTTAACTCGATTACCTGAATAATGTAGCAAAAATGTAAATAGTTCGTAATCTTCCCAAAATGATTAGAAAGAAATGGTTTAACTCATTCAAGATTCATCACTTGATATGTCTCTCTATAGACAACCGCAGCAGTGAATACTCCCTCTGTGCAGTCAAACGCGTGTTTAATTTCCGGGTAATTGTTGCGGGTAGTCGTAAAATATGGGATCCGACTCATGGTCAATACTAGTTTCAGGGTTTTTGTCAATACAAAAAGCCTGATACATATAGCCTTATATTCTGTCCTGACCTGAACCAATTAGCAACTAAAATCAGTTGCTAATTGGTTTAGGTCAGGATATAATATTTATAGGTGTTTCGTTAAATGAATACCAGTTGAAAATTATTTTAAAAGAATAACGTAGGTAGGTATTTCTTTATTAGATATTTTTGCATTTGAATTTTTTTCGGATGTTTGCCTGATAAAAACAAAAAGTCTGGTATGTGCAATGAAAATAAACATTGTACCAGCCTATTAGAGCTAGGTTCGATTCATATACAAAGCCAAATTGATCGAACAGCTTTGAATATTTTGCACCAGCTCTATACTCAATACTCAATATCTTTATTGCTTTACTACAATGTGTACTTAGGTGGTAACTATATAATTGAGATCATTATGGACCCTGTAGGGCACAGCAAAAGGGTAGGAGAGAGGAAGCCCTGTTTTATTTAATATATTATTATTGCTTATATAATTCATTGTTATTATATTATTTAATATTCAAATATTATTTATTAAAAATTACCATATCGTTAATACATATTAATATATATTAAACATACCTATAGGTTAAGTGATTATGATTAATTATTGTTATAAATTATGATTCTTAAATTATTTTTTATTATTTTAGTTATGTCCTTAGCATACTATTTACATTTCTTCTATTAATTATGTTTATCATTAAAATATTCATCTAGTGAATAATAGCATTTGTTTATCAGTAATTTTTTAAGTTTTGTGATAAATAAATTGAACTTTTCCTCTTTCTTTATTATGTCTGGCAGTTTATTGTATATTTTTATAGACATTACGTAAGGACTTGTGGAATGTATTTTTAGCTTGGGTGTTGGTATGTTTAGTCTAGATCAGTGCCTAAGTGTGTATTGTGATTGGATGTCTTCGCGTTTAGTGTAGAACTCTTGATGCTTACGGACAAATTTACATATTTCTAGAATGTAAAAACTGGGGAGGGTTAGAATATTATGTTTTAGGAAATAGGGTTTGCAGCTGTCAGTTTGATCGATATTTACCAAGATTCTAACTAATTTCTTTTGTAGGGTAAAGAGTGTCAGTGCATCTGTACTATTTCCCCAGAGGGTTACGCCGTAGCTTAGCCATGCATTGGCGTACGCGTAATAGGTGGTGAGAGCAGTTTGAAGATCGGTTGTCTTTTTTATTTCGCGGAGAGCGTTTGAGAATTTTGAGATTTTTGAACGGGTTTTTTGTATTTGTGTTTTCCAGTTAATATGTTTATCAATTGTAAGTCCAAGTAATGTACATTCATCAACAGTTTTCAATGTTAAGCCGTTAAAAGTGAAATTTAATTGTAGAGGAGCTTTTTGATAAGGGTGGAAAATCATTAATTTAGTTTTAGCATAATTAATTTCCAAATTGTGTGTGGTCATCCAGTTACATGTTTTTGTGAGTGTGGAACTGAGTTTATCTTCTATGTTTGTGTTGTTTTGACAGGAGACTAATAAAGATATGTCATCTGCGAATAAAACACATGGCCCCTCTATGGTTTTCGGCAAGTCGTATTAACGACTTGCCGAAAACCATAGAGGGGAGCTGTTTACATTAGTAAACAGCTGCTGATGAGGTTTCTAAATTGGGCTCACAATGCGCCGCCATGGATAACAAACGCATGATACGTATACTTATGAAAGCAAGACACACATGGAAGATAACAAGAATATTCGTTTTTGCATTGAAAAAGATTAGGTAAAGCCATGTCGTCCAAGTTAAGAATAAGTTATACTTGATCGATTTGGAGTTTTATTACTAATCGATTTTACAAGAACAGATTGGATGGTGACACCCGAACTAGGCGTTTTTGGGGTCGGAATTGCGACATTTTCAGAGTTCAAGACCATTACATAACAGAAAAACTAAACTAAATCAAATCGAAATAAAACATTTATAATAAACATTTGCAGCAGCGTGAAATCAAACAAAATAAAATGTAATCATCAGTATAAGACCAATTAATTAGCAATTGGATAATTGTTAATATCGAAACAAATATATTAAAAAAATTAACAAGATTTGATAAGGATTTCTGTTAAGCGGAATCTAGTCGCGGGCTTGAACTCACTGGTGGGCTTGGCTAAAAAGCAAGCTATCCCACCGGGTTTCGTGTCCGAGTTGAGAATTCAGTGAGATGCAGGATCATTTATAGTAAAACAGGCGTGTAAAAATTAAGAAAAGTCCTTCGGAAGATCGGGTTTTATGAAAAAGCTCTCCATAAATCAATGACCAATAAAATTTACTAGACATTGCGATATTTGAGCTTTGTTGGTACCGATTTAGTTTTGGAGATTTTACTCTTCTTTTGTTACTTAAACACGCCCAAAGTTAGGTTAATTAGCGAGAAAAACTAATCTTTGTTGGCTCCGAACTTATTAGTGGCTTTTATTTTAGTATTCTGTTTCCATACAAACAATATTAATATTGAGACAAAATTATACCATATTTCATTTTTGATGTACAGACGCCAGCACATCAAGCTACCCCAAACTGTTAAATTTTCCCAATTGAACATGAACCTTAAGTTAATGCCCTACAGTTAAAAATCTATCAAAGAAATTTGACAGATTGGGGTAGCTTGATGTTCTGGCGTCTGTACATTGTCGAATAGTGGAGTAATATATTCCCGAAGGTTGTATGGAAAAAATGTCGACAAGATTCACCTTAAGATACGATTACACGTAAACGAAACTTATAATTTTATAAATCAGCTAGCCATCCTATATTAATCTAGCTAGATATATGTACTTATTGTATATACACACAGTTGTGCTGCTATCGTTTGCTCAGCGTTAAAATTCATTTGGTCATTATACATTTGTAAGTAGATATAAGTTTACATTAGTAAGTCGGTCAGGCAAGATGTTGACTCTAAAGCAGCTGATCATTAGCCATTTGGGTGGAGGTATATACCATAGTTCCCGGTACCGACGTAATTTAATCCTGGTCTCGTAGTTTAGAACCATGTAAAGCTGAATAAAAAGTGTTAAAATCTTTTATATGCTAACTTAACTAACATTCTACTACTATTACGAATACCCCAAAATGGAAAACTGAAATAGGTTTTCACTAGTAACTCGAGAGGCACAAAATAAAGACAAAAAATGTAGTCAGAAAAATAGCCAACACAGGTTGGCCATCTATTCGGATTTCACAAGGATTTGTTCCTAGCTGTTGCTGCAGTAACTACACTATCCGATGTTAAAGGGGTCCTTTTCCCAGATCGATGAAAAACAACGTATTCTTCTTACCTTTGGCAATTTTACGGATCGTGCGGTGTGCAATAATCCTATGGCTTCCCGAAAATATAAAATGGAGAACTATAATCACACTTTGAATAAATATTTCCCGGTTCTTTAGGTAGAATAAAAGTAGGGGTAATCATTTCACAATAGAGGGGATTGTCAGAACATCTACATCAATTATCTACTTGTTGTAGACGTTTTACAGGCACCTGCGAGGGTTAATGTTACGTGATAAATAAAATAGAAGGCTGAAAAAAAGCCTGAGACGCTAAAAATGCACGCACTCGGGTGCACATATTACACTTCTTTTGGACACCGATTCGAAAAATATTGTGAAGAGGATCGCTGGGTTCAGGCAAAATGTGTTCTAAAATTATAAGGTATTTGCTATAATGTAAATGGAAATAAACCAACTAATTGTTAACGAACGGTTTCAAAGCTAGCGATTTTAATTTCTCTCTCGAAGTGCATCAAACTAAATGCTGCAGTTTAGTCGAATAGAACAAATAAACCCTGAACACGGTGAGTAATCTAGTGGGAACAGTTCACGCTTCCTAATTGTGCTCAACTTAAACAGTGAATGATTTCGATTAAAACTAGAATTGACTGTGAGCTTGTAGGTAGTCCACCAGTATTTATGAATGTGGGCTTAGGATGAATGTACTTCAGCGTTGAAGGACTGCTACATCCCTATTGGCAATGATTTATTCTCTAAATAGCTTGGCATGATTGAACAGTTTATTTTTTTGAGCTACGTAATTGTAATCTAGGGCAGATAAAGTTTGATGAGTATGAAATTATTATAAAATTTACAGTTTCACTTACCACATTCAGTATGACCAATAGAACTAAACTTCAGTTATTCTTACAGATACCCTTTGAGGTGTAAAAAATGTAGAAATAATAGTGACAATGACACACAGAATAAACACATGAACAAAGTGTTTATAATTTCATCATGTAAGACTCTAAGAAAATGGAACGGACTTGTGTAAAGTACAACACTTCTTTTTAATATAGGATAGTAAAACATTTCTTACAGAGTTCCCTGAAAAATATATTATAAAGTATATATTAGACGAGAAAAAATACAAATGTGACACTGGACTAGTTCCATTAATGGCCAAATCGTGCGCCAGTAACATGTAATAAACGCACATTCTGCTTATATAGCACTGGTCATGTAAACGAGCCATAATTTGCATATCGTTACAAAATGTGTGTAATTGGGCCGAGTGTTGTTGGTCACCGTAGGATAGCTTATTGTACAAATGGTCACATTATCAAGCAATACATTTCCAGTTTTAGCTGAGCTCGTACAAAAAGCCTATACAATTATAGGGTTTTCGTAAAAAGAGAAGTCAGCCTATACTGGAAAAGTATAGTTTCATGTGACCGTACACCTTTTACGGTTTCTCTATAAGTAACGGGGAAATACGGCTGTATTTCCCCGTTACTTATAGAGAAACCGTAAAATGAATGAAATAATGTATATGTATATGATGTAAGTTTTCTATAAGGGCTCTTATAGAAAACTTACATCATATACATATACATTATTTCATGCGGTTTTGTAACATAAATAATTTATCAATCGTGATCTAATTTGCATTAGGTAAACATTATCCATTATTTGTTTACAAAAGTAAATATCCAAATCAAATGCTTGCTTGCTTGACGTGATGATGAGATACCAACCACTGTGATGACGAGCAATTCACAATATACTTGGGCTGTTGGTACACTGAAACGTGCGTGCATTGTTGAGCACTTTAATGTACAAAGTAATGAATTTTACAGTATAGTAGGTTGAAATAACTAACACAACATTCACTCCATAACTGCCACAAACTGCACTGCACAAAACAACTAAAAGTCTAATTTTCACTCTCACAAAAATTCTCCCTACTTAACATGTTCTGAAATCCCAGTTATTGAAACTAGCACGAAACATTTTCGAAACTCGATACTTAAAAGTTTCCCCGTACAAAAACTTCAGCGAGTTTTGTAATGGCCGCCACCTCTCCGTAGATTTACATAAAGTTATTGCATTGAAAAAATAGAAGAGAAACGAAATTGTATTAATTGATTCCTACAGGTAGTGCTGCACTGTTCACACCTTCAACATAGATAAATAAAAAAAAAGAAACTGGATGTATGTAGGCAATCTGCAATGTTGCCTCAGAGATACACAGTGCAATGTTACCTAAAAATTGCTTCTTATAAACTGTTCCACGAAACTTCTCGAGGGAATTTTCAGCATTTTAGTTTGAGAACATCTATGTCTGGGGCTCTTTGTTGTTCAGCGCTATGGAGAAAAGCAATACACTTATATGTACATAGTTGCCACTCAAGTTTATAAGCTCGAATTTACTGACTTACCTTTACTTAAAAGTTATTTCAAGTTCTCTGGTATTACCGAAAAGGGCTTAATGAATAATGTAACAAGTTTATTACAAGCATTACTTCAAAGCTCTTTGTACTGTTTTGTCGTAATTGACGTTCAATTTCATCCAAAAAAATTGTTTGGGTAGTGATTGGCTACAATTCTTTTTTCTTATTTTAACAACACAGGTATTTTTTCCATAAGGAAAATAAATATGAATATTACCAGTACCGGTGCTGTTGACACCGTGCACACGCAGTGACCAACTTTACCAAGCCAAGTGGTCTTGTTTTGTGAAGATGTTCAACGCGTCCCTCGGAAAGCACGCTACGTCGTTGGTGCCAGATGTCATTCGTAGATCTTTGACAGTCGTTAAGGGTCGTCAGAAACTCGAAAGTCTAACAACCTGTCTTGTCAAGGCGTATCGTATTACTTAGTAGCTGGGTTGTGAAAGACAGAAAGGCAGTTACTCCATGTAAAATACTGAAACGCAGCTACATCCAGGTGGACTGGAAGCCTACCCCAACATAGTTAGGAAAAAGTAGGCAGATCATGATTTGGGTTGAACAATATCTCTTCGTTTTTCCTAGATTTGTTCTGTTTCCCCTGGTTTAGTTAGTGCTGCGTGTCAGTGACGCACGTGTTAGCGGCTCTGAGATGCTCGAGGCGGCCGGAGATCGAAGAAACGGCACTTGCCACGGAAAAGCATATGTAACACATGTTTTAACTTTCATCTACTTAAAATGGTAATCATAAATGTTACATTTTAAGCACATAAGCTGTAGTGAGTTTTTGTGTCGTGATTCATGGCTCAGAAGTAGCCTATGTACTCTTCTTTTCGACATACTCAGGTAGGATAATTTCAGAGCAGCTCTTAAAATCTTAAATATCACAAAACAACATACTACCAAGACACATGTTTAATAACAGGGGTTCCCTTAAGGGAGTACACAGTACTAGCAACTGTGATGTCAAAAGTGATATAAAATTATCGAAAGAACATCTAACAACTTTTAGCTTTTTAAAAATTGCTCGAATTTTTTTCCATTATATCGTCGACAAGTCGAGTGCTGATTCGTTTGTGAATTCTCAGAACACCAAGAAAATAGAAATATTGGTATCGGTAAATATTGTTCGGATATCTCTTGCCTGGAAACAATTCATGAAGATATCCTATGGCAAACAGAAAGGTGAAATAACTTATTTAATAACTATTTCACCCAAATTGAGGTGATATATTGAAAAAAAAAATGTGCTTTTTCTTTTAGTGTACTTTTTAAGCATTTACTATTATGCAATGTAGTACTGCGTACTATCGGCTAGACTAAAAATATTTAAATCGATCTGAAAATGTCGCAATAGTAGAGGTGTAGCGAGTCTTATGATGCAACTTTTAGAAGCACTAAGTAAAAACTACAGTATAAATAAGAATGTAGTTTCTATTAACTTGGCTATTACTGGAGCTAAATTGATATTTAGACATTAGTCATGTTTTGATGCCTCACGTCGCGAGAAATTACTTTGATAACGAGATATTCAATAACTCGCATTCTTTTTATCCACAATTGTTATAAATGAGAACTATTTTGATTACTTTAACGTCAGTTTTAATACATTGTTATATTCCTTACTGGTGGCAACCTCAACATTTACATTTTTCACTCACTTTTCGGACCGAGGTGGACACGCAATTCGAAAGGCTTGTTGTCCGTGACATGGAACGTTCTCGGCTGAAAGTATTCCGTGATTAGCCGAGGTTCAATTGAAAATTGAAATGCGCGAAAAGTTATTTTTACTATTGTAACTCCACTTGGATTACTCCAATTTTCTTTCTACCTACTTTCACATGTTTTCTTTTGCTTACAACCTTTGGATGAACTTCAATTCACACGATCATTTGTTTCCACATTCTACTTCATCGCTAGATTAGCGAGAGCATTAACTCTAAATCTTTGTTCACACGCTTGCTCCGGCAGCGGCGCCCCGAGGGAGCCGACAGAGTGGGAAGGTTGGACCTGCATCACACACATATAGATAGTGATTGAAATAAATGATCGATTACATTCTATCTGAAGTTTCTGTTTGCTTGCACATTTTATCTGATTAATTTTAAGAAAACACACATCATTTCGTTCAGTTCATTTAGACGTAGAAACATTGTGTGTGGTTTTTCTATTATGTAAAATACTGTAGTCATAGTCAGCTTTAAGTGTAATTGTTATTTGATACATAAAAATATATCGTGGATGCAAAGCATACATTTATTCATGTTCTTCATGTTTTTGCATTTCAATGCATTCTTGCTCAAAGTATAAATGATAGAAAGATAACTAGTCAAAATGGATTACTAATACAGATGGGAAATAATGGATAACTCAATATTACGGAGTACGATTGTCAACCAGCATGATGCATCTGCCCCTAAATTAAGGCTGTCAGCTGAATAAGCTCAAGTTTTCCGTTATTGCGTTTGTTATGAAATGATAAATGTGGTGTTTTCAACGCGGAACGCCATTTATTAATCTAGCAATGTAATAAAAAAGACCAGCCAATCAAATATAAGATGTAGAACGATTTAATATATTTTTAAGTGCTGGATACTCAGTCGATCCGTATTGATCAAAGAACTGGTTTATGACACAGAAAAAAATACGATTCATATGTATTTCTTTGTAAAAACACTGCCTAATTGCAGTAAATCATCGATGAATGAATGGAATAAGAGAAACTAGCGAATTTAGATAAAAGCATGATGTATCGTTATGCGTGAATATGATAGCAAGCACAAATATATATAATGTTACAGGATATACGAGGTATCCTCACTACTAACTTGTTGTGTTCCAATAATTTACAAAATAATTCAGTAAAACTGAATTTTCAAACGTTTTGTCGCAAAAATGACTCCAGTAAGCCGTCTATGTATTTTCACATAACGCTACGCTTTTCGTTTATTACTAAGTATTCCTTTCGCTTTCTATTTATTCTTGCAGAAACATGTTAAGTTTCTCATGTCTTAAATGTAGACATTTTCCTCTAAGACTCGTGTGGCAGTGAAAAGCTGTATTTATCTTAAAGGAGACAAAGATAAAGGAATTATTATTATAACGGACTAACGTTTTGCACAAGTTAATGCTTATGTTCCGACTTAATATTTCGTAGTTTGCTACGAGGGTCCTCCTCATGTCTAGAATGTCGTCGAGATAATTCTTTGTATTTATTCACTAAACAATCTATCTACCTTTTCCCAATTATGTTGGGTTTGGCTTCCAGTCTAACCGGATACAGCTGGATATTTATTCACAAAGCAAAATTCTGAAGTAATCTGGAATCTAAAGTAATGAAATGTTAATGAAACATGAACGAACATAAATGACTTCTCTACTGACTTTTGATTAAGTGTTCTATGAAAAATGAACGTAGCGTTAGCTTATGAGCCTTTTCAAAGATATTGCTATGAACTCCCATGATAAGAACAATGTAAAACTTATAGCCAAAATATATTCTGAATTAATAATCTTCTAAAATTACAACGAAAATAATATGGAATAAATTATAAAGTATTTTGGCAGCAGCCATATTTACGCTAGCTGGGTAGTACCAGCTGGTGGGGCGAAGGTGCATCGGGATATACTTCGGCGGTTACCCGGTTATTATGTACAAAGACCGGTGAACGGACCAAATTAACATAAACTCACTTATGAGCTGTACCATTTAGGTTAGGTATTACATATTAAATAAATGTCTGAGTTGTTTAAGAAAAAACAACTTTCTATTAGTAGCTTATAGTTATTTAAAAGATTTGTCCATAATTTCAGGCTAACGAAAAGTTAGATAAAATAAAAAAAAAACATCTTCAGTTTGAGAATTTATCCTCCATTGACTTGAAAATAAATCTATTTGTACTGAAATGCTCTTCAATACTAATTTTGTCACAACTTTCACATTTTTCTTTTCGCCAAAAAAACGGCCGCGGAATAAACAAATAAGGCATGATACAAAGTTGTAGGTAAATGGGTTGCGAGGAAACGTCAACAATTTGTTCGTTGGTATACTGTTCGATGTGAGCTCGCTCATTAATTGTTGGATTAGTGTGGAGCATGTGTACCTAAATGCTGTTGTGCTATTGAGTGTGGTGACAACAATATGGTTGATTGGAGAATTGAACAGATTTCTTTGATCGACTAATCGACCCAACACCGGTATCTACGTAATAGTGCTCTTTAAATACAGTCCATATTCATCTGTGGTCACGCTCCCACATGCTGCACTGGTACACTGGAGCCTCACTTCCTCTGTTCACTGCCGGCGGCCGTTGTGCTCGCCACATCATAATACGTCGCATATTTTGTTCACTGTCCTTTCACGATTTTCACCACGTGAAACTGAAACTGAATGTTCCAGGCATATGTCATTATTTATTGTACTAGGTACAGTGTTTCATTAAATTCTTCGTGCATCTATATTTTTGGAGCTGCTATTATTTTACGATTATGAGTACAGAGAAAATAGCACAGAAATCATACGCCATACAACATATTATAATGATTTTCCTTTTCTGGCATATATGAAACAAGCAACCCAAATACCAGTGCATTGTGCAGTCGATTTGATACGATGTGTGTTATGACGCCGTGTAAAGAATGTCGAAGGTTGTTGCGAGCACAGCCTTATATAGACACTACATGAAGCTTAAAAATTTAAGATACACCATTTAGAAGGCTTTGTTTTAAGTCTAACGCAGCCTATTTGATCGATGTGTTTTGTTTATATTTACGGTTAATATTGCAAAAACTCAATAGCAGAAAAGGTCCTAGATCGAATTAAATAGTCCAATTTTGTTAATCATTGGTCAAATGATAAAAATATACTGAAAATTGTTTAAAAAGTGTTTTTGATCAGAGTAACATAAAACATTTTTTCATGTAGTTTTTACAGTTTTGGTTTTTATTTTTTGAGGGTGAGAAATTATCAACTAACTTCTCCCGCTCATCGTGTCAGATTTTTACTGACTAAAACCCACCCGTGTTCGCTCAGTTGCCTCTATGCTAAGGGCCACGGTATCTCTTTCGAACAACCCGCACCCTTAGCAGGGCAGTGTCTTCTTCAGGGATTGCAGCTACTTTATTAAGCGAAATAAAACTGCTGTGGTCGTCCTCTACACTTCATACATCATTGTTCAGAAGGCATAGAGCGGGCGAAGGCGAGACTCGTGAGGTATTATTGCACATCACTGACCGCCGGAGATTGCTGTGTAATGCTGAGTATTGGCTACGGAATAACACTGGTTAAGGAATCTTGAACTCATGAAACACGTTTTGGTTGGAGGCAAGACGTTCTGCTTAATAGTTTATTTTTTAAGACGTAAGATTGCGTTTGCTGTTGAAAACTGTAAAAAATTACATTGAATGTAAAAATTACAATATACATCGTAAATTTAAAACAGGCGAGAGGCGTCCTGGAACACCTAATTGGAATGAAGTTCCTTTTGCTGTCACACACTTGGCGAATGAGAGCTAAAAAATCTTAAAATACGACACTGCGCACACTGTGTGCCCTTTCAATGAGTGCTCACTATATATGGAGTTTTATGTAGGTACATGGTTTGTTAACAAAAGAACTTGAGATTTCTTTGTATAGGAATAGATAATAGAATGACCTTTCTTTTTTGTGGTATTTCAGAGTCGAACAAAACAATTCATTTACCTCAGAGGACCAAAGTATTCTTACAAGAAAACTTCCTACAACCATCAAAGTTAAGCATTTGCGGTCTGGTCCTAAATCCTCAAAATGAATGTGTCCCAACAGTACCAGTAACATTTGTTGTTTGTGGCTTACAACATGGGACCGAGATAGATGTTATGTGAAACAAAGGAAGAAGCTATTATATCTCAAATAATAAATGGTTTACATGATCACGATATATTATGTGTAGAACTATGTTATTAATTCCTATTAAAATTTCATCAATGAAACCTCTAGGCTTTAAAAAGCTCATCTCAGTAAAACCTACATGTCAAAGCAAACTGTTAATTTAATCTGCTGACTTTTGCATAAAGGTCCACTCAATGCTCTTCATTCTGTTTTTAGATAGCTATTGATGGCTTAAAATCGCCTGACACATTTTTACCAATTCACGATTCCGAGTGTCCGATAAATATTCAGTGAACAAGCTTTTGCCGCAGTCAATGTTTGAATAAACGCAATCTGGCAGAATTCAGTAAACGTCACCGTTAACAACAAACGCGCCTTTAATCACGCCATATCAAACTCTATTTCTTTTATAAATAGAGTTTAAACTTATATACAACTACGGTCTACCAGTCTACAAACCACACATGTTTCAGTTGCTTGTCATTGCCAAGTCTGACCAAAACGGCAAACATACCAGGACATACTTTAAAACTTTGTGCTATTCGCAGGAAATGCAGGTTCTTCGAGTTGCTAAACAATTGTTTAACAGCTTGAAAACCTGGATATGATGACATGATCTGATTATTTATCTTATAGGAAATGGGTAGGAAATTTAACACCGTTTTAAAATGTAAAATTATTAAAATATATTTCGCCTATTTTTCTTGGACGGCGAGCGAGTGACATCTTTTTTAAACGTCAAAAACTAAAAATGAAATAAAAAATTATAAAACTTCTTTAAATAACAAACAGGTTGTTACATAAACCCCCTCCGTCACCAATATCAATAAAATCCACCGTTACAGTAGCTATTTTATATTACGACCACGATAACTTTATCTTTATTTACACACTGAACTTTATTTAGCAGAATAACGAGAAGGATCATCTCAGTTATGATCTTATAAATCTTTGGAATTCATGATTATTGAATTAATTCGTAGATTTCTATCTTTTATTTATTTTATTTTTGCATCATAAAAGTACAACCATATCAGGTATTTTCAACATTTGGTAGGTAGACATTACATACCTAAATAATAGGTTCCTATACTTAAATACTAAACAATAATACTTTACTATCTATGATATTAAGTTCCAATGCAAACAGGTAGGTATAAGAACATTTTGCATTGGCTACGAACAAAAGTGATCTCAATGCAGGTAGTGTTGAAATAAATTTAGTATATGCAAAGTTTACAGACAATCACTCGGTTTTTATCCTCTATGACTTTATTAGAATTATTTAACTATTATATTTATACTTAATTATAATTTTCGTGGGAACTAACATAAACATAGTTAATAGCTGCAGGCACAAAATAATAAACTAAGAATTTTAGATTTTAATCATAAGTAAATGTATAAGCAAGTGACATGAGTGTGTGTGTGTAAGCGTGATATTTTGAATATGGGTTTAGATGTATGTAAGGTGTGGTATGTGTGCTGTTTTTTCGTATGTGTGTATGTGTTTGTTTAAGTCAAGTTTTTCAATAGTTTTTCGGTTTTATCATAGTTTAGTTGTTTTAAATATTCAACAAGAACTTTCTTACAGGCAAATGAAGTCATATTTCGTAGGTTAACATAATGTGATATCTTATTATATAAGAATGGACTTAGATATTGCATAAATTTACAAGCAAATGTGGTTTTGCAAGATGGGACTGAGAATACTATGTCATTTCTACGTCTTCCTGTGTAATGGGGGTGAAACTTGTGTTGAGTTAGTGTTACATTTAATATGAATAACTGTCTCACTGTTAGTACAGGCAAATCACTGTACAGTAATTCAGTTGAGAATCTATACCTCTTAAATGTCATAACTTTCAGTATAGCACGCTGCGAGCGTTCTAAACTAATGATTGTTGACTTAGATGAGCCTCCCCATGTGGAGATACAATATACTAAAATTGATTGACAAAGTGCATAATAAAGTGTCAGTAGTAATTTTCTGTTACAATAGTTGCGGATTTTTTTAAAGACATAAATCATCTTTCTGACTCTAGCTGTTAAGGTCATAATTTGTTCACTCCAATTTAGATTTTGGTCTACAATTATTCCAAGATATTTAATTGATTGAGTTTTAGAAAGAGAGTAGCATGAGCAGGTGCTGGATTGGCTGCATGTGTGATATTTAATATCATAGGTATTTAATGGTGGTTGTGTCTTATTTTGGATGCTAAACGCAATGTATTTTGTTTTTTGTGTATTTAAAGTCAATAGATTCCGGTCAAGCCATGTAGATACCAGGGTAAACCCTTCATTGGCTAACTTATATACATCCTTCCACGATTTTCCTTTAAATAGTAGAACTGTGTCGTCCGCAAAAGTAATTATTTGACCTTGATTCAATTGCAAATTGCACAAATCATTAATATAAATTAGAAACAATATGGGCCCCAGGATACTTCCTTGGGGTACACCGTACAAAGTTTTTTCAGGTTGACTAACATAATCATTCACTTTTACGCTCTGTTCCCTGTCAGTTAGGTAGTCTTTCAGAAATCTGAGGGTAATCCCGCGAACACCTATTAATTCTAACTTCCTGAGAAGAATGGGAATAGAAACGGTATCGAAGGCCTTGGCTAGGTCGAGAAAGATGCCAATCGTTTTTTCTCCCTTGTCTAAGCTATCAACTATGGAAGAAGTTAGCTTATGCGTAGCATTTGCAGTTGATGTTTGTGCTCTAAAACCGTATTGATCCTCAGAGAGAATATTGTATTTTTTTAAATACTGCCTTAGCCGAGACTCAACGATTCGTTCTATAATTTTCGACAGTGTCGGTAGCAGTGAAATTGGCCTATAGTTTGCTACATTGTCTTTGTCCCCACCTTTATGTATAGGTACAATTATCGATTTTTTAAGTGCTGACGGGAACACACCTTTGTCAATGCATAGATTACAAATCTTAGCGATTGGTGGCGCAAGAGCTTCTGAGCTCATTTTCAGTAATGCCGTAGGTATTCTATCCCAACCAGTAGATTTAGAGTTCTTAAGCCCTATAATAACGCGTTTCACCTCAGTTTCGTCAGTAGGCAAGAGAACAAGGGAGTTTGGTGTATATTTTGGTTTACTTGTCATTTTTACTAGGTCTTGTTCATTCAACTGTATGCGTAATTTGATATTAATAGCCAATTGGTATCCCACGCCTGTAAAGTATTCATTGACATAATTTAATGAATCATTAATATTTGTTTTTATATCTAATAGGTCAGTATTTTTTTTAGAATTAGCACTCAGGTAACACACATCTTTTATAAGGGACCATTGTTTTTTAGGGCTACTTTGGTTGAGATCTATTTCCAATTTTAGATAATTGTTCTTAAGTTTTTTAAGTAACTCGTTGCACGTGTTTCGATACCGAGTATACGTAATTTTGAGGATAGAATTTTCAGGATCTTTTTGTAGCCTTAAATGAAGCCGATCGCGATTTCGCATACAGCGGCAAAGTCCCGGAGTTATCCATGGCTTAATGTTTCTTTTCCTGCGAGATAGTTTTTGTACCACTGTGTTGTTTTCTATGGCTAGACCAATTGTTTTTATCTTGTTATATTATATCTATTTAAATTATCGGACTTTACAAAACACTTATCGAGATCCAAAATTATAACCAGATTATTTTTAACAACACAAAATGTTAAATACTACTAGCATTAAAAATGTTAAAAGTTAAATAGTATTTACTGAGAAAAAAAGAACATCATCGTCAAATGAAATGGGTTTAAACTTGGCGTAACAACCGCTTTAACTTTCAAACGACACCTTAAATTAATTAGATTTTTTCGTTTTCCCCTCTAATAGGCGTTTAAAGTAAACTTTAGGAAATAACCTTGAGAATTTTTAAGCAATACCATCAGCAAGCACAAGTTTAATCTTGAGACGGCCAACCATTACGAGTAATTGAACAATATAGGAAAACTTCGAAATTACCAGTTCTAAAAGGACTGTTGTAGAAAAAGATTTCGTGTAGTAGGCCCCTTTTATCATTTTTGTCAATATTTTTCTACTAATCAAAATATTAGTGTCTAATTTTCTGCATCCACCTACTTTCAAGTGATCTTATTTAACAAGCTCATGTCTTAAAATAGTAAAAGACAAACGAAAACTATATCTGTGTACTTGCATAGAGTGTCGTAAAGTAGATTCGTTTCCTTATAAAATAAAAATCTTATTTCATCGAACGAAGTAACGAACTAAACAAAGGAATACATTGGATTTCCTTATTACTGCAAAATCAGCTTCTAGTTTTCGTCAAATAAAATAATATGGTTGTAGATTTAATTTTGTGCTGCAGGCTTCGCAGAATGTGGTTTACATAATTTTCGTACAGTCAGCCTCAAACAGACAAGAGAAACGGCTACCCAATTTATATTATGTGTTGTTGCTGAACATTCAAACAGTAGGTATTACAGAATACAAATTGTACCATAGTGAAAAGTTGATTGTCAATATATTAGAAACTACATTAAAAAAAAAAATATGGATGGAAGAGATATAAGGCAAATCTGCGTTATTTTATGCAATGCAAATCAAATTTTTTGCTAGTTTCATCTCTACCGCTGTACTGCATACACGTTGTTTGTGTTCGAGTTCACAAACGTTCGTCACATAAACAACGTCACGTGATTATGATCATTTCTCATGAATACCCGTGATACAAACAGTGGAGCAATTTGTTTCACCTATTTGAGTGGGTTTAGTTTTTCCGATGTATTTCGTTAAAAATCTGTTAAATTCATTTAGCTTTTCGTAATTATAATAATTTTTAATTAATAATTGTTTTTACTAAATAATTTAGCATTTACATTCGTTTTCGGGTAAGTTTAAACAACAGTAGTATGAAAACGGTTGGATAATACTTAACTGTAAAGACAACAACATTCTATGAATGTACTTTTACTTTGATCTTCCCACACAGTCTTCAGTAACCTGGAAACTCTCGCGTTCTGCAGAAGAATGTTAATGTTACCTTTAAAGTTTTCTGATCAAATTGTCTTTAAGCATAAGTTGGCAATATCTGAAATGTTTTGGGCCTACTGCTTCTGCTATTTAATAAAAGTTACATTGTTATTGATTATGAGAAACGAACACCTTAGAACACCGAAATAACCAATGCTAGCATAATTAGTTCACAAAATTAATAACCTGAAAGACCTTAGTATATTTTACTTAATAGGATAGAAGCTAAGTTTTCTCAACAATTTAATGAATTTTAAATGAGAAACCGAATAAGAAAATAAACCTTGAGCGGATGGAACGATGTAAGAAAATGACTTTTACGTGGTTATAGTTTGGTTGTACCAAGCGTTAATCGAATAGCTCTCACACACAACAAAGCTTCCCCATTACATAGCCTGTTATCTCCTCCTCTACCCAACACTACCGCATAATACCGTCCCTCACTGACTAAATAACCCAATTACTGCGCTCTTTTCTTATGCACTCGATTTACAAATCCACTTTCGTATTCAGTAGACGATCGTTTGTGTCTCGATTCCTGTTTTCATCTAGTCTAGTGTACCCAATGATACTGGTTTTTTCCGCGGTGGACGCCATCATGCGCGTGCGAGCCCTCACGACGGGGGATGCTGTGGCCCGGGGTGGGGTCGTCTTGGCGGTGTCTCTAGACATCGCGAATGCCTTCAACACCCTGCCCTGGAGTTTCATCTAATCGGGGCCGATTCCAAACTATACGGTTAAGGGAATACTAGTCGCGGGATCGGACTCAATGGTGGGCCTGGCGAAAAAGCACGCTTTCGTGCCCGATAGAGATACTATCAGTGACGAGCAGTTGGACGCTAGTCTACAAGCACAATGTTATTGACTGAGATACAGGATCATTTATAGTAAAACAGGCGCCTAAAAAAATTAAGAAAACTCCTTCAGAAGATCGAGTTTTATGAAAAAACAACTGCATATATCAATAACCAATAAAGTTTATCGAATTTTTCGCTATTTGAGCTTTTCCGGTAGTGACTTGGTTTTGGAGGTTTCACACTTCTTTTATTACTTAAACACGCCCAAAGTTAGGTTAAGTTAGCAAGAAAAACAAATTTGTCGGCTCATAACTTTTTAATGGCTTTTTATTTTAGTATTCTGTTTCTAAACCGGCAATAGTTTTAATAAGACGAAACCATACCATGTTTTATTTTTGATATATATTGTCGAACATTGGAATAATACACTTCCGAAGTTTGTTTGAAAAAAATATCGACGGCGATGTTCGTTTCAGGTGAATCTATCACCTGAAACGAACAAAACCAACTCGAAATACCCATTTTTTATTTCTAACTCCAGCCTCCAGCAGTACTAGGGGCACCGCTGGTGGCTAATAAGATAAAGAAGTTATTGAATTATGCAAACCTGCTACCTACACACGGAGCCCGCATGAGAGTAAACCATGAAACTTTATTCCACGTTCTTCCGAAATCTTTTAATTAAATGTAATGTCGGCGCAAGGTATTCGCACTTTATCTGTTTCTATCGCAATCTAAACTCTTATTATCGATGTGTTTGCTTTAAGGTTCTGTAATATTTGCTTTCAAGTTTGGAATGCAGATTAGTAAATATTTATATCCTTTTGATTAATTCTTTTTGGAGTAACTGTATTAAAACTTCGAAACCCTTTTCTTGTAAGTAGGCTAGAAACTATATCTAAAATCTCTATACCAAATATCTCTGAAAGGTTGTTCAAATATAGTTAACCTTTTTTCCTTTGAAAAAGCTGCTTAAGTGCCGAACGTAACGCTTAAGAGTCAACTAAAGAATTCACTATCAATCAGAATATTGGAATAATAATAATTGTACTCCGCTAACAGCGAAAGGATCCTATGTAAAAATAACACAACATTCGAACCGTAAAAAGGTAAAAACCTAAGGCTTACCGCAAAAATGCCAACTAAAAAGGTAATGATTCAATATATGTACTAAGCCAGATTATTAAGGCATAATCCGGAACCATATATAATAGGTAATACGGGCTGGTGACGCAACTCCACGCCTTAGCGAGTATTTTCCCCAGAACCTCGGAGCATAACAAAATTACAATCGGTTTGGTAGATTAGGCGCTACGATGGATAATAAGTAAATACAAACAAACAAACATACATACATAGGTACATACATAGACTCCTTAAAACATAACCATCCCAAACAAAACGTGTTACACAACAAACAAGGCAACAATATTAAAATGTTATACAGAACTACGAGAAAGTACGATTTACATGAGTCCATCGCTTACAATATCAGATTTCCTTTAGAATTCCTTTATTGACACGAAAATTACGAAAACATCAGATTCCAAGCGCATAACAATCTGTTATGCATTGAACTCACTGCGCAGTGTTTGTTAAAATTAATCGCAAATGAGTTGAATTCTAATAACTTTAAGAATTAGTTTTACAGTTTTGTAGTGAATATTGCAGAAAATAGGATTCAAAGTCCTACCGTTCTGTATAATTCAGCCATTTTTGTAAGTTACTGGCAGTTGTATAAATTTCGCTAACATTTTTTCGCTATAAGTGAAAACAAAACTACGAAAACCTCATATATTGTAAGTTTGACCCCACTTTTGTCCGCCAATTCCTTCACTTACGGTCAGCTTCTTGCTCGGTCTACTGATAAAGGTCGCGGCTGCTCGACCCCTGTCATATCCATGGAATAATAGAAAAACTGAAACGGATAACTAAGTAATAAAAAATCACTTCGTTTAGAAAAAAGATATCTTAGAGAAAATCATTCTTTTATTTCAAGGTCAATTTAATTAATAGTAGGTTGTAAAAAATCTATTCTTAGAGGTCCTTGTTTGAGATAAAAGAAAAAAATCGCTTCAGGGATGGATAATTGAGTTTAACTTTGTTTGTCTTCTTTTGGCTCATGTTAATCAACATGATAAATAATCCTTAGACTCGAAAATAAGAAGTTGTTTTCAAGTAAGAAGACATATTATTTATGGAGATATTGACATGTCTCACAAGATGTAAGCCTCTCTGGACCATATCTGGCACATGTTATACATCCATAAATTCATAAGTATTTTAGCCGCACAGAGAGTGTGACATATATGTAAATAGCGTGACACTCCTGACGCGGGGTAGCGTGAAGTGATCCATTCAATGTGAGACGTCACACAACGGTATTCATTTTCACCGACGCGACACATGTCACTTATCTGTACCTATATATGTGAGATAAATGGAGGTTAAATGGAACACAAAAAAAATATACGAACATTTTGTTTCACCGGAATTTAAGCGTTTGTTCAGGGTTTTTTAAATATTACTTTGATATTATTTGTTTTGAAATACATACAAAAAAACAAGATCTATATAATTAATAAACACAATCTCACTAAAAAATATTATATTATTTTTTCTAAAGAAACTGAACATACGTCTTGTTCATTTCCAAAGCTTGGATCGCTTTACAAATGCTAAAAGACTTCAAAATGATGCAGGGGTATGTAAAATCACAACGGTCCTCAAAGCTGCCACGTGAGTAACCTGCTGCCATATCTAACACTTTCACGCGTTCGTGTTCATATCATCTGCAGTATTAATGTGAGTGTATGTAAATATGGGGAGATACTTGACTATGACGTCACTACTCAGTTTATATGCGATAACTCGTGTTTGTATGTGACTAGTTTATTTGATTTGTTAAGTTTAATCCATAAATATTTATGTGAATATACTTGATGCTTTTATTCACATCATCATCATTTCAGCCGAAAGACGTCCACTGCTGGACATAGGCCTCCCACAAGTACCACCACTTCAACCGGTTTTGTACTTCTCGCATCCAGAGGATAGTTTTTATCCTATCTAGTTAAAATTGCATTAAATATTTTGTCTCAAGGGTGACATTAACGACGTTTTATGAAGAATTACGTCATTACACAGTGTAAATACTGTCGTGTAAATAAATTACTTTCATGTGTCGTTGAAACCGCACATTACGAATGTACCTACTGAGTTTGTGCAACATTATCGGATTTTCAATGTTGTATTGGTTTATCCCTTCTAAAACAGTAATTACTTCAGTTAAGCCCGATCCGGAATTTAAGCAACCCAACAATTTTGGAAAATATTTTTTCCAACTTTGGCAAAGCAAAGAAAAACAAGAAGCTTTTGTCGATTATTTCCCGAAGAAATAACCAACAACTTAATTTATCTTCCCCAGAAATTGTACACAAGAACAATAATACAAGTAATTCAACACGAGTTTATTCAGATAAATTGTTGTTTTAATAAAGAAAAATTGTGCTATTTATACTCGAATGTTTTACGCAACAGAAGTTAGGTCAGATACCAAGAAATACAGAGTGGAGGAAAGTACTATGAAAACAAACCTAGTTCATATTAAATAGAGGGAAAGGAAAATATTTTTCCAGTAAGAAATAAACATGTCACATTTTTCAGAGTCCATCATAATACCTTTACATCAATATTATGGGAAAAGCATATCCCTACATTATAAAAAGAATTTTCGAAATCGATCCACAATTTACTGCTGGAGATATCGCGGAACATCCATACAGAAAAAAAACATACCTACAGACAAATTGAGAACCTCCTCCTTTATAAAAGTACGGTAGATACCTCCACAGAATCGTAAGTTGTTAATAGTTTCATTATTTAGACTGCCTGGTACTTAAACATAACTGGTGAAATGTGAGTGTACTATACGTATACCTCTGACTAACCCTTCGGGAATGCGTGATGTTATGTTAGACTGCCCCGTTGGTCTCGGGGTCACAAGCAGCGCGACTGCTGAGCATGGGGTCCTGAGTTCGATTACCAGGTCAAGCAAAGAGTTTAATTGGGTTTAAATTGGCTAGACCGGAGTTTGAAAGTTGATGGTGTGATACGCCCGTGCCTCGGAAAACACGTTAAACCCTCGACCCTGGGCCTGATCTCTCTCCAGTCGTGTCAGATTGCGTGCTGTCCCATCGGATTATGAGAAGGAGGGAAGTGAGTGTGCATCTGTGTCTGCACACACACTTGTGCACTATAGTGTCCTCCCGCACCGACGAAGGTTAGTCTTCGTTAGTCACCAAGGATGAAATACTGTTTAGAGGAACATCGTAATTATTATTCAGAATTGGGAATCTGGGTAAGGCTTGTCACACGATACAATTGATCAGGCGAGAAAAATAAGGAAATTAAAAATTATAGAAAACAAATCAAGCTGATTGTTAAGCAAATAAATCCGTTTTTGTTCTACAGTTTCATTCCAAGGGCTTTGTTTCCTCATCGTTCCCACTATACACTACTGCTAAAAGGTTAGTCTCGAGGGATTGACGTACATTTGTTAACTCAATGGTCGAGTTCACGAAGGTAAACGTTTGTTCGCAAACATAAAACGTATTGATGGTACTTCGTGGTGAGGGTCTCAATTCTGTGGAGAGAATGAAAGGAAGAGATGTACAAATAGAGCATGAGTGGCTATATTGATCGACTAAAACGATACTTGACTTACTTAATAAACAATTATTTTGGAAGCTGAAAAAGAGTCATACCCACCATCAAATATGTTCGAATTGGCAAAAGTCGTATTGATTCATGGTGATTTGGACATTAACGTAGCCGGTAAGATGTGGGTTTATTTAATCGGGAAATACAGGCTTACGTCATGTGCTAAGCCATTCTTCGTTAACCAATAAAACATGTTATTCCCCTTGGATTGCTTCTTGAACATAAATTGAGATGATGAGCAAATTAAAACAATTCGTTTTGTCAATTTGATGTTATAAAGCTTTTGTTTACTGTAGTAATGTAGTCTTCATGTAACTAACTACATTATGTGGTTGTAACAATCAAAAGTTTCACTTCACGTTCTTCCCTCTTCGATAACTTTAAATTATGTTTAGTTTGTTCTAGAAAACACACACTTTTCTATTAAAGAAACAAAATCACAGGGTATTCATACATGTAGCTAGCTGGCAATATCGATCATTTATCACGACTTTTTCAAAGTTGTTTCTCAAGTCTATACGTAATCTTTTAATTAAATAAAGGCTGTGGGTAAATAATTTAGGGTACGTTACCTCTAACCTTGCAATTTTACAGAGCTAAAGTGAAGCCATCTTATCGTCTCTTCTCTGAGTCCGGGAAAGTGCCAACAAAACAACGTTCGGATGGCTTCCGCGTGATTTGACTCGTCTACAATAGTCGCCTTTTGTGCACCTTGTAGTGTAGGATGCCCTCGGAATATATTTATGACCGCCATAGTAATTCATGATATTCTATTTCAGGTAAAATACATTTCCTGGTTTTATTTTCTGCTACTAAAGGCTGAAAAAGGAAAATCTGCTAATATAACAATCCTGCAACATCCACGAGTACAAAAATATTGACTTTTATTTAGGTATCAGTGTATATAAGAGTGGGGGATGACGTCACTCGACGAGATGTACCACAATGAGCATCCGGTCGAAGGGTGACTGTGCCTTTTTTATCGTCGTCACATAAAAGGAAAATAAACAATCTATTTTGAAAAAATGCAAAAAATCATATTAAAGTGAATGAAAATAGTATCAATATTCTGTCGCAAAATATTCGTAGCATTAACTGTAATATGCCCAATTTCGTTACGCTTCTTCAACGATCTGAAATACCCTGGGATATTTTAGTACTTACAGAATGCTGGCTCCCGTCTGCAAAGTTCATCCCTTCTCTCGACAACTACAATCATATAGCGACCACCTCACACAAAACTCAAAACGAAGGAGTTGTCATCTACTATAACAAGCTTCTTAATGTAATATCTGAAGAACCCACAGTTACTGACGCTAATTGCCTTGTATTAAAACTATATCGAGATACTTGCATTGTAGGATTATATCGCCCACCTAGTCAAACTAATACTGTTAAATTTATCGACTCCATTAACACGCTACTAGGCAATCTAAAAACTTATAAAAACATTTTCTTTTGTGGTGATATAAATATCAATATAGTTCCAAACAGTTCCGATAAACGATCATACGACTACCTGAACACCTTGGCTAGCCATGGCTTACTTCCGGCTCATACTCTGCCAACGCATGGATTAACATGTTTAGACCACGTGATGCTGAAAACTAAAATGGACGCCTGCTGTTTTGTTTTCGAAACATCCGTCACTGATCATGAGAGTGTAGCTATTAGTTGTAAACCTCCCAAGCGTCTGAAGTACCTTAATCAAACATATTGCTCGGTTAATTTCGACAATCTGGACAAAATAATCCAGAACTTGGATTACCAGCCTATCCTTGACTGTCAAGACGCTGACGTATCCACTGATCTCCTCGTGGCTCAACTTTCTTCAGCAATCAAAAATAATACCAGCATAGCTAAAACTTCAGAAAACTAATAACCAAACCATGGATAACTACAGGACTTCTTCGCTGCATGAGAAACCGGGATAACTTGCATAAAAAATTAAAACGTAACCCTGACGATGAGATACTAAAATTGACATACAAGCGCTATAGAAATTTTTGCTCCTCTCTGCTTAAAAAAGCAAAGAAAAGGTATGAAAAACAGGAAATTGAAAATACAAAGGGTAACAAAAAACAGTTATGGGATGTCATTAAAAAAATTAGCGGTTCTGACAAGAGGGCAGACTTCTCGTCGTCCCTTTTGTCATCTACTAGTCCCGAGGCGGATATAAATGACGTCAACAGCTTCTTTGTGAACGTCGGAGCAAAGTTGGCAAATGAAATCTCCACTTCCAAATCTCCAACACCTTGCCACACTAGTGATCACTCATCTGTAACTCCCCTAAACTTGCTTGTCCTCCTTCCTACGGATGAACAAGAAATATGCAACCTCATTAAAGGCCTGAAGGAGAATTGTGCAGTGGGAATCGATCAGATTAGCAGCAAAATCATTAAGAGATACGCAAACTACCTCTCTTCTCCCATAACACATATCTGCAATCTGTCAATCTCAACGGGAGTTTTTCCCGAAGCTTTTAAAATAGCTGTTATCAAGCCCATCCATAAGGCTGGAAAAAAAGACTGTGTCAATAACTACCGGCCCATCTCCATCTTACCCGCTCTGTCCAAGATATTAGAACGCATTATAAATCAACGTCTAGTTAGGTTCTTGGAAGGAAATAATCTCCTTTCGTCCTCACAATTTGGTTTTAGATCTGGTAAAAGTACCAATGATGCAGTTCACGAGTTGGTAAACTCTATTGTGGTCAGCTTGGATGACAGAAAGAGATGCCTTACGGTGTTCCTCGACCTCGCAAAAGCATTTGACACAGTCTCTATTCCGCATCTTCTAAAAAAGCTTGAACGGCTCGGTATCAGAGGAATCACCTTGAAACTGATGGAGGACTATCTTACTGGCAGGAAACAACGAGTAAGGATAAATGACTCGCTCAGTGACGAGTTGCCAGTCAATTTTGGCGTACCACAGGGTAGTATAATTGGCCCAACACTTTTCCTGGTTTACATCAATGATCTCTGCCAACTTTCTCTACTAAAAGGAAAGATCATCACCTTTGCCGACGATACTGCACTGTTCTTTGATGCTGACGGATGGGAGGAGGTATTCGATGCTGCTCAACAAGGTCTAAATCGTGTTAATAACTGGCTACATGATAATGTTTTGACTCTTAACGTCTCCAAAACAAAGTACATAGCATTTGCTCAAAGATCTAACCTGCTCCCACCCCCAACTCTAACGATTACTGCTCACACCTGTGGCATTGAAAATACCCAGTGCTCGTGCTCTTCCCTAGAAATGACAGAGAATATCAAATACCTTGGAGTCACTATTGACCAATATCTTTCCTTTAAACCACACCTAGAAATCCTCGTGACCAGGTTACGGAAAGTAATTTACATTTTCAAAACCCTAAGATCCTCGGCTGACCGAAAAACAATTAAGATGGTTTACTACGCATTATGCCAATCACTTATTGATTACTGCATCATATCTTGGGGAGGTGCCGCAAAAACACACCTCATCGAAGTTGAAAGGGCACAGCGTGCCATACTCAAGGTTGGAGCTGGTCTCCCCTTTCGTTTTCCGACTACTGACCTATACAAAGAATGGGACACGCTCACTGTCAGGCAAACGTTCATACTACATACTTTACTTAAAAAACATTCTCAAATGCTGTTTGACGCAAAGCTAAAGACAACCGACGAAAGGGTAGGGTATGTCCCACGGCTCAATTCAAAACCACGCTCCCTAAAAGATTCTATTGTTTCCTTGGGCATTATCTTTACAATAAATTAAATAAAGTCCTAAACCAATATCCAAAAACTCGATCAAGCTGCATTCAAGAAATTAAAAAATACTTAAAAACCCTAGATTATCAGGAAACTGAGAATCTTTTGACCGTTCTGAAATAAAGCTAATTTTGACCAACCCCAAACATACATAGCTGTTCAAAACACCTTCTTGAAAACCAACGCTCGCTACACTCACTTCACAAAAAGTTACCTTCACGCTCACACTGCTTACCTAAATTATTCACATACATCTACTAGTCTAACACCTTACCCAAAATAAACACTCACTCACACATCGTCTCACAATATGACTCAATAACTTCTGCACTAGTTTAATTAGGTATTTTTTATTGTTATTTCTTCTTGCATAATTTGTTTTTTTTTTGTGTTGAGCATATTGTTTAACTCAGTTTTAGTTTTGATTTTCTTTTTATGTATATTGTTTAACTTCGACTCCTGCACGGTATCTCTGTAAAAGCTAATGCTAGCCGTGGAAGGGGCCTGGTGACCTGAAACACAGGTTTTTTCCAAAAACCTATATCAGGCACCAGTCTCTCACAAGGATGGCATACAGCTGGGACATTCTTTGTACACTTTAATTTACCTTTGTGAAGAGAAAATAAATGATAAATTTTGAAAAAATAAATAACACTAACATATTTTTCAAAGCGATCCGCTTTTAAAAATATACTGATAGATATTATAAGACATTTCCTATGGCTATGGGTGAAAGCATTCACCCGGTACATAATAAAATATAGTAGCGTGATATTATAGTACAACTTAGGAAAATCTTCAAACCCCCGGAATATTCAATTTGAATCAAGAAGCCTAGATAATCTTTCCACGGACAACTGCCCCTTGTACACATACAATCGTGTATAGGCACTCTAAGCTTCGATTCACGCACCAACAACTGATTCTCTTTCTTAGCGGCTACTACTCGCACACTTTCCCTTGGCTTATTTTGGCAACTACCTAGGTTTTCTCGCATTCAAATATAAAGTTTGTCGATTCTATATCGCTAGTAAGATGTGTAGACTAGCTAAGTAGTTGTAATGGCGCAGAATTATTAATGTTCGATTAATAATAGTATATCTCCGAGGTTTTATAACATGAAAGTTCGCTGAGGGGACTGCAATTAATGCGTATGAAACATAAAGGCTTTTTTATGAGGCCTGTAAATAATTTGGTCAAAGAATGTGTAATGAATGATAAGTGAGGGTTAATAAGGAAATAACATTTACCGATCGAATAAAACATTTGTGGTTCAAAAGTATCTTCAACGCGACGCTTTATGAAAATAGTTTCAAGATTGGATTGTCAACCAGTTACACAGTGACGTCAAGATATAAATTAGTCCAGTAATAAACCGTAATTGGTGCTGCATATTAATGTCTGTAGAGAGTTGCAATATCTGCTGCATGTGTCGCAGCGTGGCGTACGACGAGGTTCATTAAATTATATTAGACGTTTAGGGTAAGTGGTTTGTCTTCAGTGGTTTCAAGATTTTAATAAATTTAGCATTGGCTTGCTATTACATAGATGTTTGAAGTGGCTCAACACTTGTGTACAGGGTGGCAGGTACATCGGCGCGAAATCTGTTAAAAAGTATGCAGTACATGAATCTGAAACGCGTTAAAAAATTTCGTTGGTTAAAAAAGAAGAAATTGCTTTTCCATACACTCTGATCACGGATGTACTCCACACACTCCACTGATACAGGAGTTTTTTTTTGATAACCGACAAAAATTTCTACTCTGGGGGTCTAGAATCATGTGCTGCATGCATGGCAACTGTTCGCACATCAATGTCCCTGCCACTTTGTATACCAATATCATGGGCCACCATACGCGGATTAACAAAGCTTTACTTACGAAAGTGCGCGAAGCTTGATAGGTTCCAATTTTCACGTAGTAATTAATTAACAATTACTTCGCAGACCAGCATCATTGAGAGATTAATTAATGAACCTCTGTGATCGTCTCCAAAGAGAAACCTGAACCTGAAAGCTTCCAATTATAGCTACATAACATAACATTAATAATTACAGTAATTCAATTAATTAAATAATCAGTTTGTTACATTTAACAAGCCAGAAAGCACATATTTATGTTTATTTATATGCTGTAAGGTAAACCAGAAACTGTCTAGTAAAAAAAACACTTAACAGTAAAATTTTCTTTACTTATCGCTTACTAATTGATTACTTGGGAATTTTTAAGTAGATAAGATAGTAAAGCTAGAAAGTTCCAGTCTGCATCTACCCTTAAATAAATGAAATGCAAAAAAAAATGCATTTAGTCTTACCTACTCAATCGAAAATTATTAATCAAAATGAAACTGAATCACCGTAATATTATAACTTTGATTGAATATTTAGCTACATAACATTCGTTCTCCTGATCTTGGTACGAATACTGTGTATTATGTAATAATCAACATTGTGGTGGAAGACAACCTTGCGTGCTCGCCTCATAGGCGTTTTACCTTATCAGACTTCACTATAATTTTATATATACGGCAAAATTACCTGTATTTTTGTTTTCTCACTTTCTCGGTTATTCTTACTGAATACATAAGTTTTACGCTAAAGATCTCTAATCTCGTACCTTCAGTTTGTCACATATTAATACTCAAAAATTATAAATGGCTTCATTAGATAACATACTTCAGGATCTTGATAACATTTCGGTGGCAAAGTCTTATAAGTGCGATGCGGAAACATGTTGCAAATTAATTAATCATCCTACTAAAAATATCCGCGGCATTCACAAAAATATTAATGTTTTTATTGCACAATTAACTAGGCTTACGTTTGAGCCTAACATTATCATACTGACTCAATGTTGGCTGTCTAAGGATAAACCACCACCTGCCATGGACAATTGTTCATGCTATTTCTCTAAGAAAAGTCTCAACCAAAACGATGGTATCGTCATTTATGTCAAACATGGAATTAAATGTACGACAGAGGAATCTTACCTAGTCGGTGCAAATTTTTACTTATATGAATTAGGACTTGGTATTATTATACTGGCCGTTTACAGATCTCCATCTATTTAATGTATTGAGGGCTTTTTTAACTCTGTTGACGGCTTGCTTCGACCTTGTAAAAGTAAGAATATTGTCTTTATTGGAGACGTTAATATAGATATTAAGCACACAACATCGATCGAAACAGCTCATCATACTTAAATCTCTCTACCAAATTGGGGCTCCTTCCTGGTCGCCTTTCCGACTCGAATAAATAATTGCCTAGATCACATTATGATTAAAACTTCTTTAGCAGCAATAGTGACTGTGATCGAGTCAACGGTAACAGATCATGATTCGGTTCTTCTTAGTCTATCCTATAAACGGGAACAAATGAAGAGCAATCAAATTGTTAAAACTGACTTATTGGCGACGGTCAAACCGCTAGAATCAACAAATTTTTCCTTCATCTCCCCTACTGCTGATGTTGAACAGGCTACTCTTTTTATCGAAGCGTTCTCAGGTGCAATTAGATCAAACACTATAAATTTTACTGTTCCTGGCCGTAAAAAAATACTAAAGCCATGGATAACACCCGGATTATTGCGGTGTATTCGTCACCGGGATAAATTACATAAAAATCTGAAGACAGATCCTAATGATATAATTCTTGAGGTAACCTATAAACGTTACCGAAATTTCTGTAACGCATTATTCAGAAATTTTAAAAGAAGTTATGTAAAATCTATCTTAAAGAATGCTAGAACCAATAAAGAGACTAGGTCGGCTATTAAGTCCATTACGGGTACTAATAAAAAATAAAAAACTTTTTTTTTTAAATAAACAACCGACTTCCAAAAAAACACTAAAAAGTGAAAAATAACTTTAATTTCGGAAGTCGGTGACTTTGGATATGTATTTTAATTTTTTGTCACCGCCTTCCGAAATTAAAGTTATTTTTCACTTTTTAGTGTAAGTCGGTTGTTTATTATTTTTTTTTAAGTTTTTTATTTTTCACTTTTTAGTGGTTCTCATGTGCTTACCCCTTCACAGCGTACCGGCGTGATGTTATGTTATTAACTGGTGTAAACAATTGACAGACATGAGATTTCAGCAATCCCTGTCCATTTGCTATCATTTATTGAGGAGTTCCGTTGCCTATCTCCGAAGTTCTTCATCAGATCTTCACCAAATTGAAATGGAACCACTCCGAGAAAATACTCTTCCAAAAACTACACAAATTGCTTCAAGTGTGTCTATAAAATTTGAAGAGTCCTCTCTATTTCTCCAGGATCCCATCATCAGATCCTGACTTGATGATCATGGAACCACCTGGGAAGTATACCCTTTCAAACAAAAAAAAAATATCCAAATCGGTCCAGCCATCTCCGAGTAATCGGGGAACATACATAAAAAAAAATTAAAAAAAAAAGAAGGTTCCGACGAATTGAGAACCTCCTCCTTTTGGAAGTCGGTTAAAAAGAAAATCTCTGCTTATTATCTGCTGAATATTTGAGATAGCGCAATTGATGCTGTTTAGGACGTCAATAATTTTTAAGAAATATTTCGCAAATGTAGGATAGTTACTAGCAGACAATATTTCACAATCCTTTCCAATCGCACAAACTAACTCCAATAATTACAACATATCTCGTACCATAAATTCGATGGCTCTGCTCCCGCCGGATGAAAGTGAGATCGAGGCCCTAATCATGAATATGAAAAAGGACAGTGCGATTGGCTGGGACTGTATTTCAAATAAGTTCCTTAAAATGTCAAGACATATTATAGTTCCATTATTTCACCTGTCCACAAAAGTGGGGCACGAGACAGTGTCACCAACTACAGACCAATTTCGGTCGGTGTAAACAGTATCTCTTTCATTTAAATGGGACCTTTAATATTTTGTATGTTTCGTAAGCGAGAACATCGTTAGCTAGCTAGACGTTTCCTCGTCGGTGGTGAGACAGATGCCTTAAATCTGTGTTTGTTGTGCTCCGTCATTAATTATACCTCAGTAGAAACTCATACACTAAGTTAATTTAACAGAAACGGCTCCGAGTCGCAATTGATAAAGTTACTTAACTTTGAAAGGAACAGTACTTACCACTGATACTTATTTACTTCTTCATTAACATCATAAGTTCCAAAATAATTAATCGGTTAAATAGTCGGTTTGACGGCTCTCGTAACCTTTTTGGCGTGGTCAGGTAGTGACAAGAAATATTGGTTTTGGCAGATGCTATCATACCTTGGGTACCTATCACTTATGAAAGAAGGTGTATGAAAAAAAAAATACCATGTCGGTCCTGCTAATTCATATAATTAGCCATCTCAACTAGCAGGTGTTGGCCAGAGAATAGTCATTATCCAATTAGTTAATGGTTCTCTTACTGAATGGACGAGCCAGAACATGGCGTTTATTGGTGAAAATTACACAATTTTCAGATCAGTAGAAAAGCGCTTTAGTTTCGAAAAGCGCGCGCTATCCACTTCCCTGAAGATTTTAGATCAGTCTACCGTGAGCACATACACTAGGGCTGCCTAAGACTAAACTCTTTTAGAAAAAATCTCCACGTCATCAGTATTATTTTCTCCGAACGAAATTGCAGTAAATATGTGTAGGTAAAGGGAAAGTTGCCAAATGTTGCATTTTAAAGTTTTAGGAGGTATTCGATTTTTGCATTTATGAATGAGTTTGATAATGTTTTTAACGCTTTTCTAATCTCTGATTAAATAAATGTCAACCCTACTTCCCTCGTATCATAATCAATTAATAAAGCAACTGTAGTTAATGATGAATCAACGTATTGAATTGTAATTGATTAAAATGAAGTAGATAGCGATAAAATTCTGTAATATATTATTTTAACTGAATTAAAACGTTTGACACTTTGTTAATGTACATCAAATACAGAAATGCCTCTACCCCATTTTCAAATAGAATAAAAACTCGCGTTTTCATTTGAATCAGCATTTCCACTATTAAATTATTCAAATATTGGAATTAAAAAAGGTCTAATGTCTAATTTCGCATAATTTCCATCACTCGAAGCGTTCAAGTGGACGATATGGCTCCATAAAACCTTTTTTATTCAAATAATGATCGTGTGTTGTCTAAAATAAAATCAAAAATCAAAAATCGAAATCAAATTATTTTATTTCACATAAACCTGCAAGGACACTTATGAAACGTCAGAAGCTAGGTGCATGGTTCCAATTATTAGCTTCCATGGAGAAGAGCCGGGTTTTACAATGTTTTCAAATTACTGTGATAATAGGTATGGGAGGACAGTGCAGGCCTGTCAATAAGTACCATGTACTTAGAGGAATGAAAATAAAGAATAGAAAATCATCTATAAATCTAGTCCGTAAGGCCTACAACGTTCTCCCATTCACAATATGTAAAAGAATCTACATTAGTAAGATCAACTTATTTAAGACCACATTAGTAAGATCACTACATAAGACATTAGTAAGATCAGACTATTAGAGACCTTTTCAATGAACCCAAACACGATACTTCTGCTGTTTGTTGGTGAGTTACTTGGATAACCTGGAAATTCCAGGTGTTGCTCCAGCATCAGTTCAAGGTTACTTTGTTCGTCTAATATCATTGAAGTAATAGAATACCAAATTTCGACTTTATCAGACCCGTGGAAGATGCTCAAATCCCTTCAACGACTATAAAAGAGCTGATAATCTTCAAACGGCTAAACCGATTTTGATGAAACATGTCTAAGAACACTTCCGACTAATTAACCTTTCAAACATAAAAAACAAAATCAAAATCGGTTCATCCGTTCGGGAGCTACGATGCCACAGACAGACACACACACAGACACGTCAAACTTCTAACACCCCGTCGTTTTTGCGTCGGGGGTTAAAAATAAAAATAATAAAATGAACATTGTAATTTGGGAGCAGTTAATAGACTCTCACACAGTTATGCTGTTACTGAGGTACCAGGGAAGCTACATGTGCAAAAGGAATTAATGCCAAACTTCCCTGTCTTCAACATAGTCTTTTATTTTAATGAAATACCAGGACTCGACGAAATTCAACGACATTCGACTCGACGAAATTGTTGAGTTTGTAACGTACAAACTGATAACAAAACTTCTTCAATGTTAATTTTTACAGGAAAATACTTCACAATGTTACGAGCGAAGACAAAGATTTTGCAAGGTTTGGCGATGTTTTCGAATTCCGTTCGGGGCTCGAAAACGAACAATGCGTTTTGAATATTTATCTATGTATTAAGATTATCAGTTAAGTATTTTTTTTTTAAACTCAAAAGTTTTCTTGCGAAGTTTTCTTACTAAAAGTCTCCCATTTCAGTCATTTAGAAATAAAACGAATGTGGAAGCCACTCAAGATAATTGCTTTCGATAACGACACCTACACCCCACTGCCACTGTCCGTGCCACTGTCCCATGACTTTGGACAATAGCCAAAGATAGAAACCAGTCCCTAAGAGTGCCACAGTACAACATAAATCGCCGTAAAAGTTCTTTGAGAGATATGAACTATATCGATAGGTATGTGAACCCGAACCCGCACAATAATATGATAAACTTCTGTTACACAGTGTGTTTATCTGTCAAATATTATATATAATTTGTTATTATTTGGACCCCTTACAGAACAGAAAAAAATAACGAATCTTAGTGTATTCATGGGACTCCTGTTTATTCCTAAAGTAAAGCCTACATGTTCCGCTCTTTATAAAACTGTTGGAGCGATGAAAAGTTTTTGAATGTGAGAGTAATATACAGTACAGCGTAATTGTTATGTGCACGCTGTTTTACGCGCGGTGTATGTAGAGTACCAAGTGAATCGAGTTTTTAAGTGTCAATGACACGAAAAACAGTTCTCACTAACAATTATTGAAAATAAAGTTAAAAATCTTTTTATGGTAGCTCATTGTGAATATTCGAACTTAATTATTATTTTGTTAGCATGCGAGTGATAATTTAATTGTTTGATCAACACAGTGTTTCCAATTGCGGCCTAAACTCAGTTGCTACTTGTAAATTGTGTAAGTTGTTGTGTCTTATCTGAAACAAACATTTAAGAAGATTGTATAAATAATAATTAGTAAAACTTACAAAACATCTTTTGAAATACTTCAATATCCTAAAAAGCTCAATAATTGTACTACTTAGTATCAACCTAAATACCATTATACTTACTATCTCTAATAACAAGAAAATGTTATTGGAAAAATAGTTAGTATCTCTGTTACTCCATAAATAAATATATTCTGTCTCTATTCTGTAAGTGGTCCTATTCAGCCCACTTTCGGAAAAAACGCGATAGAAAACCAATATACAGGTCCAATAACAACTTACTAGCACTTTACTTTTATTATAAGTAGGTACGCTTCTAAAAACTAAACGTGATAACATTTCGATGGAATAACAAATAGGTACACAATTTTTTGGGTTTATATTTTCATTACTCGTTCTAATCATTTCGATCAAATAAGTTCTATCTGTAGAAGGTATCTACTATAATTCTATGCTATAACTTTTCAAGTCAATAAAAGTCCCTTCAATACATATTAAATTTTATTTCGTATTTGATTCCCTTCTACAGAGCTCATAACGTGAAAGCAATATTAAACATCAAACAAATCATAAATATACACACATACAGCCTGTTCTGGAACATAAATTGGTTCCAGGAAAAAGTTGATTGAAAAATTTGAAAAGTTGCTTGGAAAATGGGTAAGATCTGGTAAAACTGAAACTGCTTTTGTCTTTGGGATTTTTGTATGAATTACAAAAATTTGGACAGGACAACGACTGCCGTGTCGGCTAATATACATGTAATAATTATTTATTTATTTTATGGAAACAAGCAAAAGTGCACCATCACGTCTATTAAAAATACATTTTTATTTATACAGGGTTATTTGTAAAACACCGGTAACCTCTCAGGACTGTATTACTAACATCATAAACAACAACTTTTGTTCTACGACTTTTTACAAAACATAATACATTTACCAAAAACAAACCTTAAATATTTCGTTGTCCTATGTAACACATTTCAACTCTGTATTTTGCTGTACCTACATACATTGCCGCGCACTGTCCTCGTAGTAATACTTTTGGGTTAGTAACTCGCTACGCTACGGTTCCCGCCTTTTTACGCAAAAGCCAAATTATACCTACAATCGAACATTTGACATGGAAATAACCTTGATATTTCACGGTACCTATGCACTAAACACCGTAATGAAAACAAACTAACAATGACATCTCACATTTTCTGTAAAGTTACAACGGTATAGCACTTGATAAAAGTATTTTGTATACGTACGTTTGGGAATCGTATGGCGTATTGGCGACACGCTTCCGAAACATTGTCATCACACCTAGCTAGCATTCGCACCATTTCCGTGTACTCGACATTGGAATATTGATACTCCATCATGTAAAGATAATTACGTATACGTCTGCACTGCCGAATTTCACTACAAGGACCCGTAATGACGCGACGCAAGCGCATCAAAGCAAACGAATGACTGAAGGCCGCCCGTAAATAGGTCAAGTTCAAGCGCCCCCGCCGCCCCCTACCCCGCTCCCCTCGCTATTGTCGGTACTACCTATCGCTTTCTTTTGCTTCGCATAGACTTCGTAACATTTAGAGCGTTGAATTTTAATATTTTTATTTTTGTATGTAAATCTGATGAATTAAAATTATGATGAATTTTTAAAAGTCATAGAACAAAAGTTGTTGATTATGATGTTAGTAACGTAGTCCTGAGAGGTTACCGGTGTTTTACAAATAACCCTGTATACAGAATAACAGACAAAAAATAATGAAATTTGCCATATAAATTTTATATAAAAGAGTAGGAAGAATGGGTATATGGGAATACGATAAAAGCAGATGTGGTTGTCCTAATGAACATCGATGTGAGCGCTACCCACGCGCGGTATCCACTCTTGACATCCTACTTTATAGAATGGTCTAGATATAACGTTTATAGCCAATTACTCATTTATTTCCAGTTTCTTTTATAAAATAATAGGAAGTGAAAATTTTATAAATGTTAAGATGCGATATTCTATAGAACATCAAACAGTTTTAAGCAATATAACTGCAGTGACTTCGTTCCTTTCTTGTATTTATGCTGTTATGCCTACCTTATTACAAAAGTTTCTTGGGTAAAGCTCTGAATAACTTCTTGCTAGGTAAAATTATTTGTTCTGCGATTTATACAAATTGGCTGATTATTTAGAACAAACTTATATCAAGACGAAATCTTCCACAGTGAAATCGAATTAGCCTATACAAAAGGAACTAGGTGATAAAAACGCGTAAAACCCAAATTTACACTTCGATTATTCTAGTACATAACAACTTGTATACAATGCTATAAAAAATTAGGACCTCGTAAAAATATAATCTGAAGTCGGAGATATCAACAGGAGCACATAAAATAGTTATACGATTCGATGTTTTACGGCAGCGAATTAAGTAACGACAAAAGATAATCCTCGTCTGTAAATCATAAGAATTGCTCAACTTTTCTTAAGAAATTAAACATGCTGAAATTCGCGTCTTCATTGAAAATAATTAAGTGTTCACTGTCATCTGGCAGCCGCGAGCCTGTCTCTTGTTCTGAATCGTTATGAATGATAAAAAGAACATTGTATATGCCTACTTATAGCATTGTCTCGCCGGGAACAAATGACGATTTGCACCCGTCGTTGGCAGGAATTAACTTTTGTCCGTTTCAGCGTGTTGCCCTTCGTTCTGATTGTAGAAGTGGGTTCACTATAGTGTAAACGATAGCTAATAGGAACACACATTAGAGAAAGGGTACGAGTTATTTAGTGGAAAAAATAATAAATAATGTCAACTATTCAGTGTCTAAATTGACTTAATCATATAAGTATTAGGCACGCCACAATTGCAGCGGTAAATCCACTCTTTGAGGACTGGATTGAGAGGCGCCACGGCGTCCTCACCTTCCGCCTGACGCAAGCCCTCACCGGACACAGTTGTTTCGGGAGGTTCCTGTTTCACATAATGCCGGAGGAAAAGCCGGGGGTTTCCACTGCGTAGATCGCCCGGAGGACACCTCCACCGTGTCCTCCGGGCGATCGATCATACGATAGAGGTCTGCTTGGCTTTGGCGGAGCTCCACCATATCCTCGTGGACGCGATCGGCGGCGGCGATCTCTCCCTTCCGGCCCTGGTCCAGGCCATTCTTCGGAGCGAGAGTGCATGGGTAGCCGTAACCTATTTCTGCGAAGCAGTCATGCTTGCGAAGAGGGAGGTGGCGCACGGAAGGGAGATGCAGTAAATGCACCCTCATGGCACCAGCGGCTGCAGGAGATGCCCTTGGCATCGGGAATCCCAAGCATATTCCCGGCCACCATAGGCGCGTGCTTGCGGATGGCTAATAATGGGTAGCTCGCTGTCCGGTAAGGACCAAGCCTGGGTCGACGGTGTGTTGTGTTCTATGCGTGCCTCAAAGAGATTTCAGCACCAACTCATGGAGCCCACAAGGGCCGATGCCTGCCAGGTGTGCGGGTTGGTCTAAAAAGATACCGTGGCCCCTGGAACACAGGCAAGTGAAGGAATACGGGTGGGTTTTAGTCAGTAAAAGTCTGACATGCCCTCCCTTTGATAATTTCTCAAAAAACAAGGTATAAAGTGACGAGTGAGTGTAAGGTATGAAGTAGTATTATGATAAAAAAAAATTACTGATACTATTACAAAAATTGACTCCAACGATGGTTCACGACTTTATCAACTTCTAGACAACTCAAGGCTGTCTTTAACCTATTGCAAGCCCTGGGTATATTAGGATAATGGCGCCCCTATGACTTTAACAAAACACTATTTTGTTAGAATAAACAAAGAAAATAGATAAGCAAGCTTCTACATTTATTTGTATTGACAGTCACATTAAATAAATAGATAATGTAATATAGTTCAAAAAAGTAACTCTTTAGCATTCACAGGTTAGTACACACGGCGACTGTATTATAAACGTTGTCTTATTTAAATTGATCTAAGCATGCTGAAATCGGAAAGCCTAAGTTTTGGGCGAGAGTAGAGTAGCTTCGCGCATGCAAAAGCTAATAAGCAAATTAGTATTGTAGTTAGTATTTTAGGTTCGATTTATTCGAATTAAAAAAGTTTTTCGATAATAAATATCGGTTATCGTTTAGTGATCTGGCAGGAACCAGGGGCTATCGATCACGGCGCCCTGGGCACTTGCCCAGAATGCCCAGTGGGAAAGAGGGATCTGAAAAAACTCGAACCAAACTGCACTTGAGTTAGTTAAAGACTCCGCGAGTCTTTCAGAAATCTAACGTCTAGTTTCTACTGTGTGCATACTTTAGGTTGGTTTGAAAACTTTAAAGCTTGTGTAACTAGTCAGCTTGAACCCTGTGTTTATTATACGTAAGGAAGGAATACTTGGTTTTGCAAAACTACCTTGTAAAAGTTGTTCTCCAAAAATACATTGAAAAAAATATATAAGCTTCCATTTATTTTGTTATCAGGCTTTATAAAACATTTTTTAAAGAATGAACTAACATCCACTTCTTTTGATAGCGTCTTAAGCGCGTCTTGGCTAAAGGACTATGTATTGTAGCAGATGGCGTTCTATAGTTTCTACCTAAACACTTGGCAAGAAGGCGTGAGTTTTTATGTGTAAGTTTTTTCACCTTACAACTATTTAAATGACGTGGAGCCAGTGTTATTTAATACGGGAACAAAATTATTCAATATTTTCTCTATTTTACTTTATCTTCAATAATTACCTAATCGAAACGATTCACTCAGCACCATTAAGATCATAGAATGTAATGGCCCATAAACTCTCATTATCTAGTGTGTGATGCGCCAACCTATCCACTCAGTCTACTCCCTCGGGGCGCTGGCCGTAGCAAGCGTGTGCAAATAAATTTACAATTAGTACTCTCGCTAATCGAGCGATGAAAGGAAATGTGGAAACAAATGATCGTATGAACTCGTGAAAGTAGGTAGACGGAATAGTTGAAGCATAAAATTATTAAAAAATAATAATTAACAATCACATTTTGCGCATTTCAATTTCCGATTGGACCTCTACTAATCAGAAAATCCATAAGACCGTGAACGTTCCGAACAATCACAAATGTCACAGGCGACAGTTGTGGCCGTTGTCAAAGTTATCACTTTAAATCATTTTCGTCGAATTGAATGTGCAACGTCCAGCCCGGTTGGAATAAAAAGTTGCCGTTATGAACGATACAACCAGTAAAGGATATGAGAAATGATTTCGTTGGCAATTTCAATCCCTCCATGTTTTTCTTACAAATAAAGTAATATCATCCCGGGAAATATCTCTAAATGAAAATGTCGTCTTTCAAGAAAACTTCGCAATTAAAACTAGCTGGAAACTGAAAACGTGTTTTCTTGAGTTGCGGAAATATAATTTATGTTTCGTTGAAATTAAAGTTCAGACGTCGTTATCAATGCCTGCAGCGTGCTTTAAAATTAAATTGATGCCAAGTTTAAAGTTTGTCCTGATTCTTATGAATGTTTTAAGTTGGAGCCGTAATATGGAATAAACTAAAAAACTGGTTGCTGCAAAATAACATCTCTTTTCATGATTGTTTGATTTCGTAATATTTTCATCGAGCTAGACCCACGTTGTACACAGCACAAACATTACATATTACAAGTTCCAGTTTTTTCGAAAAACTGAAACTCAGAAAAGTAGTGACGCCAGGAACACCGGGAATGTATAACTAGTACGCTGTACAGGATGGAAGTGACTTCCAAAAAAAACATTAAAGAACAACTCGGTATTTTTGGATTGCATAACTATTCAGATGCAAATTTAATTAAAATTAATGTTTGACCTCCAGTTATGTTTAGTTTCCATGTTCTGCAATAGTCTTGCACCAACCTGGGGTTGTCCTAGAGTGCACTTGTATAATACATACGGGGATAATCATCGGTTTGTGCCATAACACTTAACATCGTCTCTGGGCAGTATTAAGTAAAGCAGAGGTATTTGTTGACAGATTTAGATTACGACTAAAATGCAAACGTTCTTTAATAGGGGAATTGCCAAAATATATCTATAGAAATTTTGTATTGTTATGAATGAACTAAAAATAAACACAACGCCAAACTGAAATTCTATTGTTACCTGGTAAGATGTATCGCCCTGCTTTGAAAGCGCTATCGTGTTCTGCTTGAGGATCGCATTTGCATATTAAGTGTCTACAGATTGCTGCTCATGCTCATTGCCTAGAATTTCTTAGAATACCGCGCTATGACCCGCTCCCTTGCCTAAATGCCCTAAAAAGCAAATATGATGGAATATACGAGATCTTTGGACACTCCTTAGTAAAATTATTCAAGAACGAGCAAAATATTTATTAAATGACCTATTATTATTTTAATGCTTCACCATACAGACGATATTTTTGAGATTCATAATCGAGTAGTCAAACTCACGCACCCGTTCGCTGCCGCGCGTCCGTTACTGTAGGAACCAATCCTGGAAGCGAGCACTTTCATGAAAATAAATATAATCCGTGACCGCCAGTTGGCCAATATATATGTAAAAGTTTTATCTTCAGTGCTATATTACTATCGTTCCAGAATTTACTGGTACTAAAATAAGGTAAGATATGAAACTGCATGGTGATGTTTACGGATACCTTACATAAACCCCACCAGTATTAAGTACAAGCAAAAGTTTCTCAGAGCTGTGAGCTAAGTGTTTACAAACGAATAGCTTCGTTTCGTTTATGGCGTCAGTTTGTCCTAAATTCGTGTATAACAAAGCAAACACAGCTGGAATTAATAAGCGTTTTTTTTTGTATGGGAAATCATCAAATAATTTTTTCCGCTCTGGACGGAGCAGAAGGTCGTGTCAGACTTTTACTGACTAAAACCCACCCGTGTTCCTCAGTTGCCTGTGTGCCAGGGGCCGCGGTATCTCTTTCGAACAACTCGCAGCCCTGGCAGGCATCGGCCCTTGCGGGCCCCATGAATTGGTGCTGACATCACTTTGAGGCGCGCGTGGAACACAACGCGCCGTCGACCCGGGCTTTTTCCTTACCAGACAGCGAGCCTCATTACCCGCCGTCCGCAAGCCCGCACCTACGGTGGAAAGGAATCAGCCTGGGATTCCCGACGCCCAGGGCGTCTCCTGCGGCGATTAAAGCCGTTAGGGCGCATATACTGCCTCTCTCTCACGTGCGCCGCCTCCCTCTTCACGAGCATTACTGCTTCCCTGAAGGAGGTGACGGCTACCCATGTACTCTCACTCCGTACCATGGCCTGGACCAAGGCCGGACGCGAGAGATCGCCGCCGCCGATCACCTCCACGAGGACATGGCGGTGCTCCGCCAAAGCCGGGTAGATCTCCAACGTATCTTCAGAGCGATCTTCGCAGTGGAAACAACCGGGCGTTTCCTAAATTATGTATAACAAAGCAAACACAGCTGGAATTAGTAAGCCTTGGGAGTTAAAGAAAGATAATCTTTTAAAAGAACATTTTTAGTATACAGCAAAATACGAATACAGTCTATTGAAAAATAACAAAAGAAATTACATGTCAACAAGTCTATCACACAAATCCGTCGTATTAACGGAACTACAGTATAATGGATCAATATGGTGGGATTTAATATAAAGTAATCTATCTGTAGAAGACGGGAAAAAATACAATTATGTTGCCTCGTTTACATACTAAATCTTCTCAAATTACTACTTACCAGTATTATACATGCGTTGGAACTATACCTGTATGTTATTTTTAACGGGTTCACCCCTGGGCAATTATGCTGACCGTCCTTCCGGACACTTAAAGCCTCTTAGTTAAAGACAGTATTTGCCCACACCACACAACTCACTGAATATTGTATGCGCTGAGTGCTCAGCTACTTATACGTCATTTACTAACCTCAGGGGGTGGTCAATGTGCCTATGAATAAGGCTAATTTATAGTTGTAAAGAGGTTATTTCATGCCAACTGAATTTCCATCAACATTTTTAGTCAGTATTAATCATTACCGTTTCTCGATAAAGAGAATCCAAACTCAATGTAAAAGAGAAAATAGAAAACGAGTACTCATGTTTAAGAATGAAGTATGATAAGATAGGTAGCTAACAATTTCTTTGATAACTTGATTAGTTCAGCGGACGAGGTGAGAGGAGACTTACATGAACAACTTATTAGTGGAATACATTAATTACCTTAATTCTAGGTGCGGGTTATTCGAAAGAGATACCGTGGCCCCTAGCAGACAGGCAACTGAGGGAACACGGGTGGGTTTTAGTCAGTAAAAGTCTGACACGACCTTCTGCTCCGCCCAGAGCGGAAGAAATTATTTGATGATTTCCCATACAAAAAAAAACCATGTCGTGTTTGCAAAAAGGCGAAAAGAAATATGTCTTCATCTGGAGATTTCCCAATTCCAATAAGTCCGTTTCGTAATTCCCATTCTTCCTCTAGATTCCAGCACGGGGGTGGCTGACGAATATCTTCATAAATAATTCGAAAGGGCGTTTCTTTGACGTATACATCTCCTTTGTTGTTGAATTGAGAATGAGGCTTCGAAATAAGCAAGATTTGTTAAGCTGACTTTTATTCGAAAATGAGTTTCAACATAGCTTTACTTTCTTCATATTCATGAATAAGAATTTACGTAAAAAATAATGTATGACAGCTTTCTGTATAAACACTGAAGTGTTTAAGATGTTTTAAATTTTTGCACGAATATTTAATCGAATATTACGAATAGTTTTGAGTCTTACAATGTTGGAAATCCCTTTTTATTGGATACCATACGAACGAATTTAAACATTATACTATTTGGTTCCTTATACAGATTTTTAGGTGGGGATAGAAAAAATATTGTTGTGCTGGGAATAACATACAGATAGCCGGTGGGGCCGAAACGTTCTAGATACCAGTGACCGCATACTGGAGGACTTAGTGTTGGAGGGTGTCCCACAAGGTGGACCAATGACCTTGTGAATACCGCAAGAATCCACTGGATGCGAGAAGCACCGAAAACGGTCCAAGTGACTGTGCTCGGGGGAGGCTTATGTCCAGTAGTAGACGTCTGAAATGATAATGATGATGATTTTTTTTTTTTTTTTGGGTGGGAAATCATCAAATAACTTCTCCCGCTCTGGGCGTAGCGGGAGGGCGTGTCAGACTTTTACTGACTAAAACCCACCCGTGTTCCCTCAGTTGCCTGTGTGCCAGGGGCGGCGGTATCTCTTTCGAACAACCCGCACCCCTGGCAGGCATCGGCCCTTGCGGGCCCCATCAGTTGCTGATGACATCACTTTGAGGCGCGCGTAGAACACAACGCGCCGTTGACCCGGGCTTGGTCCTTACCGGATAGCGAGCTACCCATAACTCGCCGTCCGCAAGCCCGCGCCTACGGTGGCTGGGAATCAGCCTGGGATTCCCGACGCCCTGGGCATCTCCTGCGAAGGCCACGGCTGTGAGGGCGCATGTACTGCATCTCCCTCACGTGCGCCGCCTCCCTCTTTGCGAGCATAACTGCTTCGCTGAAGGAGGCGACTGCCAGCCATGCCCTCTCGCTCCGTACCATGGCCTGGACCAGGGTCGGACGCGAGAGATCGCCTCCGCCGATCACCTCCACGAGGACACGGCGGTGCTCCGCCCAAGCCGGGCAGACCTCCACCGTATGCTCCACCGTGTCCTCTGGGCGATCTTCGCAATGGAAACACCCGGGCGTTTCCTCCCGCCCTATCCGAAACAGGAACCTCCCGAAACAGCCATGTCCGGTGAGGACCTGTGTCAGGCGGAAGGTGAGGACGCCATGCCGCCTCTCAAGCCACTCCTCAAAGAGGGGACTTACCGCCGCAATCGCGGCGTGCCCAATAATGATGATGATTGGGTATGAATAATTATACGACAACAATAACGTTACCTTGGATTAAACACATGATTCTGAATCTGTGCTGTTTTTCGCGTTTTAAAAAAAATAACTTAGCTGTTCCATACATTTAGACCGCGCAAGTATTGCATTTTCTATGAAACAGTAAGTTTTTTTGACAAGCAACGAAAAATTTCTAAGTCTAGTCTAGAATTATATGATGGATTCATGGTTCCAGTTTTCGGTGTTTAAAATTGTCATATATACCGGTAGAAAGTTTCCAATGAAGAATAGTGTGAGAAGATTATGTCCATGTAGGCTTATCTTTGTTGATAAAATTGTTTGATAAAAATGACGGGCAGTTTGATTTTACGACTGGATATTTTTTTAATTAAACGCATTCCGTTTCATAAAAAAAACTGTGGGGCATGAAGCATGATATTTAATGAAGTTTGTGATCACAATGAAGATGTTCTAATGGTTTCTTTGGTATTTTGAATTCCAAACACAAATTCATCGAAGCAAAAGCTTTTCCAGGTATTATTTTGTAAGACAGAAATAATTAAATAACCATAAAGTCAGCACTCTGTGCCAAGACTACGCTTCTTATAGTTTTATCTCAAGCTAAAAGCTCACATTGGCATTGCCTTTATGCATTATCTTCAATCGCTCATTGGCTGAAGGCGTTTTTCCTGAGGTATGGAAACAGGCAAAAATTGTTCCTATCTATAAAAAAGACGATCCTGCAGATGTAAAGAACTATCGTCCAATTTCAATACTGTCGTGTTTTCCTAAAATATTTGAATCGCTTATCTGTCCCATAATCACACATCACTTTGACGCAAATATTTCACCTTGCCAACATGGTTTCAAAGCAGGTCGTTCAGTGGAAAGCAATCTGATTCAGTTTGTCTCCGACATATCTGAATCTCTAGACAAACGTCTGGAGGTAGAAGCAGTGTACACAGACTTCAGCAGCGCTTTTGATAAAGTAAGTCACTCTCTACTTTTGTCAAAACTAGCAGCCAACGGCGTGCACGGATCACTTCTGAGGTGGTTTTCATCTTACCTACAACAACGGTCACAGACTGTTGTTTTGAATGGTTACACATCACAACCATATGTTTCTATCTCGGGAGTACCGCAAGGATCCCATCTAGCACCAATTTTATTCTCACTGTTCATTAATGATATAGCACATCAAATCAAAAGCTGCAAGTTTTTAATGTTCGCTGACGATTTAAAGATTTATAAGACAATAAATTCACCGAACGACTCGGTCGCGATTCAAAGTGACTTACATCGAATACAAGATTGGTGCAATAAAAATGGCATGGCTCTAAACGTCAAAAAATGTTTCCACATTACATTCACAAGAAAGAAACAAGCTAGTGTAACATCATATAAAATCAATAACGTGACACTAACTAAGGTTGATGAAATTCGGGATCTCGGAGTGATCATGGATAAGAAAATGACATTCAAGCAACATGTAGACAGTTGCGTTAAAAAATCTGCTCAATTGTTAGGTTTTCTTAAACGTAATACGCGAGAATTTAGATCTGTTAAAACTAAAATAGTCCTGTACAATGCCTTAGTGCGTAGCAGGCTGGAATATGCCAGTGTTGCCTGGGACCCCTTTTACGCAATACATTCTCAGCGTCTGGAGAGCATACAAAGGGTTGTACCAAACACCTCGCATTTATATCCCCTGGCTTATCCCATAGGTGTCCCTATCAACAGCGTCTAAGCTTTTTTAAGATGGTCTCACTACGGCAACGGAGAGTTATGCATAGCCTTATGTTCCTTCATAAGCTAGTGAACGGTTGCATAGATTGCTGTGAACTGCTATCGCGCGTTTCGTTAAAAGTTCCGTCTAGAATTCCACGCTTTCCCATAACCACAATATTACAGCGCCCTACTACCTCTACAAACATAGGTCTCAACTCACCACTCACTAAAATGTGTGACAACCTAAATTCATTTAATAAGTCCGTACCTGAAGCAGACATATTTAATGACCCCAAGGTGAAGTTTAAATCAAGAATCTTGGCCTCTCTACACACCAATGAAACGTAGTCGAAATTTCAAATTAATTAATAGTGCAAATCCAATCGAATCTAATTACTTACTCTGTCTTTCATTTTATTTTATTATCTAACTATTGTTTTTTTTTTATGTTGTTTTTTGTGTTGTTTCTCATTTTCATAATCAATTGTACACCTAGACTTAAGTTAGCAACTAAGCGGTAATCTGGCGTCTTCTGTTGTCAATGTTGTGTTTACCTGTAATTGGCATATATATTAGAATATAACCGTATTATTTAATATTTGTATGTATATGTATGTGCTGTGGGTGAACCTTTAAGTAAATAAATAAATAAGGCTAATAATGTGTCAGCTAGGTACTATGGAAACTTATCAGTGCATTTAGTGATTGGCTTTATTGCATCACAATACAATCGCCAATTAATTTAAATACATGACGCGTCAGTAACAACCCTATCTAAGTAGATAGTAACACTATCTTATATTCCATGCAACACACCGAATCAACTTAACGTTAATTGGTTTATTGATTATGATAGCAAATTCGAGTAGGATTGCGAGCATTAAAGCGTTCGAAGAGTTTAGACTCTGAATAAAACTACGAATACCCACGTGGTTGGCAAATCCGATCTCTTATTCGCAAACGTAGCAAATAAGAGAATGGGTAGTTCGCTTCATCGGTTTGTAATTAGTGTACGAATGTAACCAGCCAACGAACCGAAACAGTTTATGTGTATTAGAAGAATACCCGAAAGGGCCCCGTATGGATTAATACCAATCAATGATTAGTAATATTGTCAATAACTTAAATTTCATTTCTTAGGCAATCACTTTAAGCGCTGCGGTAAAGTACCTACATATGAAAAAGTTGAGGTACTTGTATTCTGTTCTAATTTCTTTATAAAATATTGGAGAAAATAGTTCCATAATTGCTTAAAAACTTGATCTGAGATGGTTACTTAGCTGGCTACTAACTACAGTTTGTGGGCGCATATTATTGCATACCGAGTCCAGACCTGGCGAATGCGCCGTTCGCGAGCCGCTTGCGAATTGCGCGCGTATGGCTCGCGTGCGGTTACAGCCTAAGTTTGGTGCGCCGCTCTAGTTCAACTCCAGCAAGGCTTAAGAGCATTCTCCAAAAATAAAATTTTTTTTCAGCCATGCAGTAGATCGTTGGTATTTTCAACTTTGTATGCTATTGTTTTACAGTTATTTTGGTATTTACTTATAAAATCGAAATACCTGCAATTATTTTCTATTTGCATTACTTAGTACGATTAAATGTTTTTATTAAAGAGTAAATGTTAATAATTATTATAAATACCAATGATCTAGTGCTTGCCTGAAAAAAATAGTACTTTTGCTTGTATTTAATGAAATAATCACGAAAAACGACTATAAATTTACTTCTTCTTTCTTTCTTTCTTTCTCACATAGCTTCCTTCGCGTTTGAACTAAATATGGGGGCAAGGGAGGTGCACCGCGGGCGGCATAAGCGCACCCCCTGCACCGCTCGAGCACGGCGCGTAGATTACGCGCGACCGGCGCGCGGACGGCGCAGGTACTGCGTACGAACATTAAATGCACGCGCACAGTTTGCAAGCGGCTCGTGAGCAGCGCATTCGCGGCGCATTCGCCAGGTCCGGACACACCCTTAGGTTTAGTCAGGGTGATTAATTGTTTTTCAAATTGACACAACAAGTCAAAACGCTGGTTTAAAGACATTTCAGAACACTGTCAAAGAATGACAGTTATCATTTATAGGGGCAATTTATGTTGGTAGTCAATTTTATAAGCATTTAATTTTCCCACTCAATCTGGCCGGAAATCAACTATGTATTTGAAAGTAAACTCATAATGTAATAATCATACCACATAGAAGATCTTGAATGAAACAACTGAGAACTCTCGTGTTAAGAATTAAACACAGTGTTCAAATTGTCCCGCTTTTATTGCTAAGTGTGAGGTAGTTGGAACATGTTGGAAGTTTGAGAAAGCCCACGGGAGATGCTTATCTATTAACATGAGCATGTTGAGTAAGGTGATACTTAGCTACCTAACGTGGCGTCATTTTACATAATTATTATTATCTTGCAGATGGCTACTAAAACCAGTAAATATTTTGCTCTTCCCAAGTTCGGTAATCTCCTTGGTTACCTGACGCTATTTGACCCCGACATACATAAAAGACTTTATGACGCCTCCATTTTCTTGAGTCACTGTAAACTAATTTCCTATGGACATTTTCTCACGACAACACTAAGGAATTAACTACGGTGTAGCTAGACAGAAGTCTGTCTAGCTACACCGTCACGTAAGTACGTGTGGTGACAATAATGATTAAGGTCAGGTTTAATTCTGTTGGATGGTCGTGGTCCTACCAGGGACGATCTTTGGAATTTTTCTAAAGATATATTGTACTAACGTTGCCAAATGAATAGACCATTTCTACCACAGGTTAGTTGGAATTAACACAAAAATATCACCGAAGTGACGCCATGATAATATACTTTAACTAGCATTATCTGATTTATAACAAAATATTCGCTCTTATTCGGTTTTATAGTACTGAGAATGGTTGTCAGCTCCATAAAGTCAGTTCTGTTCAATCACGCAGTAAATAAATAATGTTAGGCCATTATTGTTATACGTCAAACAATATTACTTCTATTAGCGTCCCACACTACGCTTGACGATACGTGGACTCCACTCCAGGTCTTGTCTGCTTCACCGTCCATCAGTCCTTCTACAAACATGGCCAGCCACTTCAGCTAGCTTACTCTGCAAGCTATGTTGGTGACTCCCGTTCATTTTCAGACAATTTAATTCCTGATTTCATCCTTCAAAGAAATTCCGGGCATACCCCGATCCATAGCGCACTGACGGACCTTACATTTGTGAACCAGCCCCATTGTAAGTGGCCACATTTTGGCACTGTACGTCACTACGGGTTGGACGCACTAGTTCAATACCTTAGTCTACAAACATTGCGAGGTAGGTGACGAAAATATTTGACGTAGTTTTCCAAACGGTGCCTAACCCAACTGGATCCTCCTGTCGGCTTCTTTCTCAAATTTGTGTCTACCGAGCTGGATGACTTGCCTTAGGTAGACATACTCCAGTATGGAACCTATTATGTCAAAATAATTATACCTACGTAAACAAGCTTCGCATATTTGTCTAGGCGGTTTCTCTAGACAGACATAGGTATCGTGTTTAATAACTCGTTAGATATACTGTTATACATATCCATCGGTGATTATGTAGTCAGTTTGTAAGCACTACATGTGATGATATTAAGGAACCTATTGTTTTATTCAGCTAGACATTATTATAATGAGATACATTGGCGTAAACCGTGACGACCATAATAACAATGTTTTTATGTTGTAAGTGTTTCATGAATCATTTTCACAGAATATTGGTTTTTTATCGCCAACTGCCAGATTTTAGTTGGTTGTTAGACCTTACCTTTTACATCAACAGTGGTGACTAGTGGTGACTCATTGTCTCTTCGTATTGTTCCAAAAGGTCATCCTGTACATGGAGAAAAAAATCAGGGTTGCAGTATAGCTACACCAATGTCTATGACAGTTAGCTAATAACATATTCTTCGAAGCTTCGAGCGAGCGTTCACATTCCTAGTCAGTAAGGCTCCCCTGAGCAGGTGAGACGTGACGGTGCGAAACGATTCTGGTAGAACAATTTCTATGAAGTTCTCATATGAATTGTTCTACTAGCTATAGTCACGTCCCGTCGTCACGTCGTGTCTGTCTGAGGGGGCCTTTACTGTTTTCTATCGTTATTACCTGTAGCAATAAAGTGTAATCAAAACCATAATTTGGCATAGCTAACGCCTATCTAATATAACATACTAATTAAATCTTTTCAAACACGGGATGAGCCGGCAATCTGTTATAGATTCCATGCCTCGAATAACACATTACAGGGAGGGATATATTCAATTTATACAAAAGGAAATCACATTTTATAGTAATGTATGCCACAGGTGAAACTTCAACAGTAGCAAACTACACATTGTATGAATGAACACAACCCTCTTAGGATGTTACTGTTCTGAATTTCTCCTACTTTGTACTGTGTCGTACAACAGTGAACAAGACACAGTATTAACCACGACTTAGCTAACCACAACAGAATAGTCTACTTCAAACAGGATTATCATCTGAAATCTGTTGTTACTAGTTGAGATTAATGTTAACCATCTATAGCTAGTTATTGTGTGTAGTATTGTGATAAGTTGTATCGTAAATTTGACGCATTGCCCGAACTGTATAGATAGTTAGCCAATATTATGCTAGTTACTACAATTGTGGATTGGTTTATACTTATCAATATGACGTCACGTACAAACATAAAGCTAAAATAGCTTGTAATATCTCATGTGTATGAACGCTAGTGCATACTCATGCCCTATCTGACCTCCACTACCCGGTTACTGGATAATACGAAAACTCTTTAGTAACACTAGTTGTCAGACTTACGGGCTTTTGACGACCCATAACAACTATCTTTGTCGGATTAACGTGCTTTCCGAGTCATGGAGGGGTCTTGTTAATAGAATATTATAGATTTGTTTGATTATGTTATTTTGAAGTTATATGTATATATGTTATGGGCCAAGTGATTATTAGGACATTATAAAATGCCCGGGCAGTTTGAAATATGCCCAATATGAGAGAGCAGTGTGATAACAACTATTGAAATAATCAAATCGACCGGGCATTTTTTATAAGATTAGTCACCTATGGGGCAGCATAATTAAAACCAGTGACAGTAACCATGCCTGCTTCATATTGCATGCCCACTTGCATGCTGCTTGGTTGCATGTTACATGTATGCTGCATGCTTGCTGCATGCATGGTGTATGCTGCATGTTCTAAAACTATTATGTCATAATATCGAGTACTATAATAATTGAATCTCCTAATTATGTATGAAATAAATTCAGATGTGCTAAGCATTGCATTATACAATGTGTATTATTCGGAAAATTCATTTATTAAAAAAAATTGTTAGTCCAAAAATATATTTGCAAAAAATTTGGTTTTAGTGACAGAAACGAATCGCTGTAAATCCGACCCCACGCAGTCTGGTCTGCCCTACCCCTAGAGTGTAATTTAGAACCGCGTAGGTGTGGAGGGGTGAGGTGGCCCGCGAGTTGAGGAGCAGGTGGTTGTAACGCTCGCCGCCGCAGCTGAGGCCAGCCAGCGAAGCCGGCCAGCAAGACGAAGCTGCGGTGGTGAGCGTTAAACCATCTGCGACGATAAGTTCGCGTAGAACCGCCGGAGCCCCGCAGCGTCGGAGCCGTCGCAGAAACCATGCCCTGTATTATCCGAACTGTACCCTCTCCTTTCCTGCATCCATTCTGCACTGCCCAAAGACTACATGGCAATATTTATAATGACGAGGCAATGTGATAAATAAGGAAGTTCAAATTATAATTAATTATAGCTTACCATTATTTATAAAGCGCGGGCATTATGAAAAATGCCCCTATTTATTATTTGTCCCACAACATATACATACAGTATGTAACAGAAGTTGTGCGGTTTATTGTGGGGGTTCAGGTTCACGTATTGATGTATTTAGGTCCCCGAAACCCCTATTAATTGATTAGTCGTTTTCATGCTCCAAACATGAGCTTCCGCTCAAAAACCATACAGATTAATTTTAGAGGAGTCGCAGTAAAACTTGTAACGACAATTCTAGTGATCGGTTATAGTCTTTGGCAAGTGTCCAGAGTCGTGGAGGCAATAATACAGACAGTCGCAGTGGGAGGTAGGTGTCGTTATCAAATGAAATATTGTAGAGTAGCCTTTCTTTGGATTTACTGGAAATCAAATGCACAGATTGTATTATGTTAATATTGTACGGAACCGTAAATTACTTTTCTGATTAACATGTGCATTCTACACACACAGCGTTTGTACCTATTGACACAAACAATATGTTAAAATATATTTCAATAAATCAGTGTTCAAAACCGACCTCGGGTGCTTTTATTTCATAATCGAAATAGTATCACCCCGTTATCATATCACTGAGTGTAGAGATCCCCTACAAATATCTCCTGTAAAATATACTTGTATCACTCCGGTTTTCGTGCTGTCAATAGTTAAACATTTAGTTATCGTTTATTATTGAACTGAATTTAAGTTAAATACTGTCAACTGAAATATTATATTCACAAGAAAAGTTGAGCAAACTGTAAAGTTGTCGGTGTTCTTCATGGAATGTGTAAAGCTAAGCTTTGCCAAATACCGTTCTTCTTTGTCTTTCCTCGTAATATTGTAAAGTGTGTAAAGAAATTACATTATATATTTTCCTGCTTATTAGACGCGGGTGTAAATTGAACGCGTCGAGACATGAAGAGAGAATTAGAGATGAAATCTTTTTTATACCGACATTTGAATGATTGAATTGATGAAATGCTGATTTAGATGAAATGGAAATTGAATTGGACTGTACGATCTTTTTACTGTGTCTGAAAATGAGGGCGAAGCAATTTTGTCTTTGATATTCATTAACGAAGTGCAACGTTTTTTTCGGTTGAAATAAATTACAGAATTTCGTCCACATCTACCTCATTTTAATTAATGATGATTCAAAATGTCAGTGTATTGTCACTTATTTATATTCTACGTGTAACATCAAAATGCGTAATTTATTGGAATATAAAGAGAAATCAGCCACTTAAAAACATTTCAAATATCCGAGTACCGATTCTCAAAAGCGAACGCGTATAAAAATGTCTCTTACACATTATTAAAATTAAACTTTTAAACTGAAAATGTTCCAGGAGAAATAAATCCAGAAACGTGAATACATTCTTAATACATTCTAATGCGTGGTCATTACTTGCTAGCTTGGGTCATTCAAGTTCGCACTTATTTGAACATAGGGAAAACTTGGACGGTAGCTTTCAATATCATGCAGGTACATAATTATGTAAAACGTCAGGAGACCACTATAACGAACGCGTGACTGAATACACCCTCTGATTTCTGACGCTTTAAAATTAACTGAAATTAAAATTTGACTTAGGAAAGACGAACTTCTCACGGGATACTTTGTAAAAAATAAAAACTTTATAGTATCTCTTTGTTATTCAATGTCTGTGTCGTATCATAAACTGTTCTGTATTATGATAAGCCTAGTTTTTATGGTTTTCCTTTTTCGCAAATGTAGTTTTCCTTTTTCGCAACATCAACATTATGTCTCCTTGTGGTGTCATAGAATTTCACTGTGTCGTAACTAGTTGTTATGGTCAATGTTATTTATCATTAAATGTTTGAAAAAACAGCTATGTTCAAGGAAATTATGTTAAATTTAATTTATGTCGCCATAAACATAAATTATTACTCAATAATAGGCACAACATTTATTTCCAGGTAGGAACTGTTGGTAGCTGCAAGCTGTCGTGGGCATTATTAACTTATTGACATGCTGTAACCTGCTTGCAGTGTAGAATTTCCTCTGTTTTTGGTTCAGGTGGTTACTTAACGATAATACTAGATCATAGTGTTTTGATGTTCTTAAAGCCTGAGTGATCCCATGACGATCACATCTACGTTCTTTGTAGCAGTTGCAGCTTATACTTACTTGTGTTATAGTGAGGTCTATTACTTACCGGCTCACTACACAATGACCCACTTCTCTCGAAGATGAAGTGAAGGCTATTGATGCACTTCATAAAGTTTATAGCCGCAACACGTACCTACCTACTTACATGTGACATATAATACGAGACGTGAGCACATTACACGTTAACTCACCAGTTTGCGCTAGATAAGGCAACTTCTGCTTCCTAGTATTTTAACATTACTCCGACCGACGCACAGACTGGTAAAACGACTCAAAACCTGGCCATTAATCAAATTTCTCGAAATGTTCTACTAGACTTCCAACTTAATCCCATAAAAGGTAGATAATCCACGCGTCACTAGGTAAAATCTCTACCTGCTTCCGAGTCCCCGTCCGCTACACGGACAGTCGGAACTTAGCGCTTGTTGACAACACTCGTCTCTGTTCGCGGCAACTCTAAAAAATCATTATTTCTCCGTGCCATAGTTTATGTGCAAAGTGATTCAAGATACAAAAAGTGCTATGGATTCTATCAATCAAGGTATGTACTACATTCTATGATCCGTTTTATTTATTATGAGAGCTTATTCATGATCTACTTTGCAGTATATCAACATGCCTAAAAATATTGAATTTTTCCTTAATATTTTGATAAATTCGTGTTTTTAAATATGTACAACTCATCGCCACTGCATCGTAGTAATATTTCAATAAACTAGAGGATATGTGCAATTATACTAGGTAGCAAAAACATTCACATATATTCACATAAAAGATAATTTTAACTCTGAAAACTGTCTCTTTACCCGCGATTTTTTAACTATTATTTTGATTGTTTCAGACTCTCTACATTGTGTCATATCTATGACTAGGAAAGAGCTTCATGAATTAGTTAGAGCTAGTCCGCAGCGATTGCTTGACGGAAAGCTCCAAGATTTGGACAAGAAGTTAGTGGAAGTGACAAAGTGCCCTGCTGAAAAAAATGACGAACTTTTCAAAACAATCAAGTCATTTAAAATGGTATATAAACGTAAGTGGTTAGCGTGCAACAGTACGGAGACCCGTTTCCTGGAAAAAAACGAGGAATGGCTTAACGAAGACGTCACTTTACCTGCCGGGCCGATTCCAGGAAGTTCCAAGGGTCGTCCATCTAAAGAATTCGGAGAATTAAGTGATCGGTCAAAGCGCCGTAAAACAATATCACTTAGACAAAACGTGTCAGTGGAGCAACTCACTTACGCGGCACAAATGAGCCAAAGAGCTGCAGGTAACGCCGATGCTGCCTCTGTGATTCAAGAAGTGACAAAAAGCCCTACCCGAGCAACAAAGTTCCGCAAGGCAGCTGCTATTGGTAGTAAAACTACTACTACCAAAAAGCATACGCCAGAAGATGCCCTAATGATTTTCGTGGAAGCCGACATGACCTTAAGTCAATACGAGGTGATACATCAGGCAAATAAAGACGTATACCCTTGTTATACTTATGTCCAGAGGGCAAAACAGGATTGTTATCCACCGAAAAACGTGAATGAGACGGTTGCAGAGGTGATACTACAAGATCTGCTTGATCACACAGCTTCGCGGCTGTGCAAATATTTAGAACCAGTTCTCGAACGACTGGAGCCAAACGCTGAGTTTGTACTGATTTATAAATGGGGATGCGATGGGTCTACCCAAAATCAATACAAGCAAAAATTCGAGGAAGATGGTAATAGTGACGCAAACATATTTATGAGTTCTTTGGTACCACTTCGGCTCACATACGGTACTAAAATCATATGGCAGAATCCCCAACCATCTTCACCAAGATTCTGCCGGCCCGTGAGGTTTCGGTATGTAAAAGAAGATAAAGACGTCACTAACGAAGAAATCGATCATATTGAGAACCAAATAAAGTCTCTTCAGCCTACAGTTGTTAATGAAAATATTCGAATTAAGCATGTGTTACTCCCAACAATGATCGACGGAAAAGTGTGTAACGCGGCCACTAACACGAGTTCAACATTGCGCTGCTATGTATGTGGTAAAACGTCTAAAGGTTTCAACGATTTGGGAACATCATCGCAACAACCGGAAAATCCAGAAACTTTTAAATTCGGATTGTCTATTTTACACGCGCGAATCCGTTTTTTCGAATTTTTATTACATCTGTCTTATAAAATAAGAGCGGGTGTAAATAAGGGACGGATATCTGGAAAAGAAGATAAAGATAAAATCAAAACCGCCAAGTCAGCGATACAAGAAGAATTCCGGGAAAAAATGGGTTTACTAGTAGACATTCCCAAGGCTGGGTACGGAAACACGAATGACGGGAATACCTCTCGCAAATTCTTTTCCGACCCAGAAACAGCAGCATCCATCACAGGTATTGACGAAGACCTTATTAAAAAATTTAGAACAATTTTAGAAGTCATATCGTCAGGATATAAAATAGATTTAAAAAAAATGTCTGCCTACACTATGGATGTAGCGCATTACTACATTAACTTGTACAGCTGGCAACCAATGAGTCCTACTGTACATAAAATATTGGTACACTCTTCAAGTATAATATCTCACGCGCTTCTGCCTATTGGTCAATTGTCAGAAGAGGCTGCGGAGGCCCGCAACAAGCACTTCCGACTATATAGGGAAAGCTTCTCTAGGAAGTTTTCTAGAAAAGCCTGCAATGAAGATGTGCTGAACCGGCTTCTTCTGACATCTGACCCTTTCATAAGTAGCCGACAAAGTGAGAAAAAGAGGAATAAAAATAAACAGGCTTTCACTAAAGAAGCAGCAGGTTTCTTTATACCTGAAGATTAGACAATAAGTGATAATGTACCTAAATTTTTTATTTTTTTTTATTTAAATTTTTTTTTGTTTATTCTTGTTAATCTAGAATTGAAGAAGTCATAGTTTCGCTGTATTTCAACGTATATTTTATTCTTTGTTACTACAATAAAAAAATCCCTATTTAATTATATTTTTTTATTTTTCTCCTTCTCCAAATATGTTCAAAATTATATTTTTTTATGAAAAATATCATTTCTCGTCATGGGCCACCTATCTGATAAAGAAAAAGAAACAAAATATTTTTGGCCAAGTTTTTGGTCGTTTTACCAGTCTGTGCGACGTGCTGCCCAAGAAGTAAGTAACATCTACATAGATGTTCTCTACATACCTACAGCTTTTCAGTCGATTTTCAGACCATATGGAGGAAATCAATACTAAAATATTTAACACTGCTGGAAGTTTTAGTGCCAGAAAGTCATATTTTATGTAATTTATTGTAAAAGTTGACAGATTACCGTCTATATCTCAGTGAAATATATACATTTATCGTACTTAAAACATAAAAATAAGTAGGCGAATAATGCAGGCAAAGATAATTAAAAAAATGAGAAAATTACCAGTTGCGCGCAGGCGCTTGTCAACGTCAGACGCGCATACTGTGATTTCGAATCGGTTTCGACTCACATCGTTCGACCGTGCGTATGATTCATCGCTTAAAAATTCTAATCACTAATGGATAGCAGCGAACTCGAATACGTGCAATCAATTGAGACAGCTAATGTGAATAATGACATAGAATTTTGTGGTGAGATTATTAGTAACAGCAATAGTGAGAATATGGAGTTAACAGAAGAAGTTATACATAATAGTGGGGAAAGCGACGTAGTGAGATCGAGTAAAAGAAATAGACACATAGACCAAGAGGAAATATGGACAAATATTACGAGACGGGGTAAGCGTTTTGCCAGAACCAGTCATGTTCATGATGAATTAAGAATACCTGAAGATAAAATAGAAATTAGCATAACGTCTAAATAAAAGTTACCAAAACAGTTTGGATTAGCAAAATTATTAAAAACAGAAAATATTCCGGACATAACAACTATAAAATATATAAATGCGTTTAAGGTTCTTATTCAGTTTAGTAACGAAGACAGTGCGAATAAATTAATTGAGTCAAAATGCTTGAAAGAAAAAGGACTTAGATGTCAGAAAACACTGGAGATTAGAGAAACTTACGGCGTTATTAAAGATATAGACTTAGAATCATCTGAAGAAGACATATTGGAGGGTTTGAGCTGTGACACTGAGATCATAGGCATTAAAAGATTAAAACGGCGCAGCACAAATAGTGGAAAATGGGAACCTGGAGAATCAGTCAGAGTTACCTTTAAAGGATCTTCCTTGCCTTCCTACGTATACATTTTTGATACCAGGGTGAAAGTGAGTCCATACCAATTCCCCGTCACGCAATGCTCACGCTGTTGGAGATATGGACATACAGTTAGAATATGTTCATCAATCAAGGATATCTGCCCAAAATGTAGTAAGTCCCACCCTAATTGTGAAACTACGGCCTATAAATGCAATAACTGCTACGGGAAACACATGGCGTTATCTCGCACATGCCCAATATATTTAAAAGAAAGAAGGCTTAGAGAATTGATGGCAGAGTTTAACTGCACATACAAAAAAGCTTTAACACTGTAGGTGCCGCCAGAACCAAATTATGAAGAGAATTCCGAAGAAAAAGAACGAAAAACGGAAAAAGTACAGCACCAAGAGTTAAGTCAAGAAACAAATACAGAAATGGGACCTATAACACAACCCCAAGATACATTTAACATACTAAAGAAGATGGAAAGTTTAAATTCTAAAGCAAAGAAGAAGTCTACAGTAATACAACAAGACAGAAATAAAAAGAATGGGGTCAATCTGAGGAATAAAGAAAAAACAGATACCGTGATTAATTGGGCAGCACTTTCTGACAGTGGCTCTGAAATACATCACGTAGAAACAGAAAACAATGACAATTCAGATAAAAAGAAGAAAAAGAGTTGGAATTGGTTATGGAATAAATTAAAGGAAAAAATTTGGGATACCGAGACCAATCTGGAAAATAAAGTGTTAAATTGCACAAAAGTGATCTTTGACTGGTGTACATCGTTCATGATGGATTACATAACGGAATTGCCTTTCTTATCTAACATCAAACAATGGATAACAACAACAAGCACAGACATTTAAAAATCAATATTCTACAATGGAATGCCCAGAGTTTACGACCGAAAATTACGGAATTTGAAGCGTTACTGAATCAGGAGAAAATTCATATAGCAATACTCAGTGAAACTTGGTTTGACCCAGAGAGCACAGTCAGACTCAGCAGATACAATATATTCAGAGCAGATCGTGATGATGGGTATGGAGGTACAGCTGTTTTTACTCACCACTCTGTCAAGGCTATACAATGTAACGTAAATATTTCAAATACACAAATTCAAATTCTACATATAAAATTACTCAACTGCGCTCATCTGGAGAATGTCATTTCTATCTATTGCCCCTCCTCAGTGCACACGTGCAGAAGTGATTGGGATGAGGTTTTTTCAATAACACAACACAAAGCTCTCGTTGCAGGTGATTTGAATGGTCACCATTCAAACTGGTCATCCAGAACTGATACAAGAGGTAATCAGATTTTTGATTCTGTCATGGATAACAACCTATGTACACTTAACGACAACACACATACACGTTTGAAATTGGTCAATGGGGCTTTACAAAAATCTTCCCCAGATGTAACTATTGTGTCAACAGATTTGGCTTTAAAATTAAAATGGTCAGTCATGAATGAAAACCTGGGAAGTGACCATAGTGATAATTAAGACGTGCTTAGAAAATAATAAATCAGATACTTTTAAAAAACGGAGGAACTTTAAGAAAGCAGATTGGCAAGGCTACAGTCAGAAAATACAATTGGAATTAGCAAACTTGCAGCTACCTTTAGAGAATCAATCTGCATATAATACATTTATAGATATCGTAAACGCTGCAGCTGATCAATATATACCTACGATCAGAGTGAGCGAGAATCCTCTTCAGTCAGACAAATTCATTCCAAAACCATATTGGAATCAAAATCTATCACATATTGTCGCGCAGAGACGCCTTGCACTGGCAACGTTTAGAGGCAATCCCAACCCACAAAATCTTGAAGCTTTACAAAGAAAGGTGAGTGAGGCATAAAGGCTAATACGACAAGCTAGGAATAAATCCTTTCAGGGATTTTGCAATGAAATAGATAGTGTAACTTCTTCAAGAGAAATGTGGAAGCGCATGAGATGGATCAAAGGGTGCAAATCAGCTACATCTTTTGTTGACCAAGGTAAAGCCGAACGAGTGTTGCGAAGTCTAGCTCCAGATTACGTATCTCCACCAAATCCTACATTTACTTCTTGTAACCGGCAATTGGCCAACCCGGTCTCGGTACAGGAGGTAATTAACTCAATTAAAAAAACAGATTCAGCCCCAGGTCATGATGATATTTCATATTCTATGATAAAACATTTACCCCATATTGCTAAAATTATGTTGACTTCAATTTACAATAAGTGTTTGCTATCCGGATTCGTACCAAAGCAGTGGAAAAAAGTTAAAATTATTCTTATACCGAAACCGGGAGGTGATCCAACCTCAAGTGGGGATGTTCGACCTATTGCGCTTATATCTTGTTTTTGTAAGATACTTCATACCATCATAGCACGCAGGCTTGAATGGTTTCTAGAGAAAAATAATTTATTATCCCAGGACACCACGGGCTTCCGAAGATTTAGGTCATGTTATGATGGCCTATCTAGGTTGGTTACACCGGTAGAAACTGGTTTCTCTAAAAGTGTGCCAGCTGTTGGCTGTTTCATTGACATAGAAAGTGCCTACAATAACATAAACTTGACATCTCTGTTAGGTATTCTGGATAACTTGGGAGTGGACTCTGTTCTTTGTAATTATCTTTGGCAGTATCTTCATCAAAGACATTTATTTATTGAACTGCGGGATAACAGTATAATATGTCGAATTACTGGTATAGGCATTGCTCAAGGAGACCCTTTATCCCCTTTACTTTTTAATGCGGCCACAATTAATGTTTGTAGAAGCATAAGTAATGTTTACATTTCGCAATATGCTGATGACTTCATTTTATATGATATACAGAAGAGATTATCTGATTTAGTATCCCATATACAAAACGCGTTACATATTTTCCAAAGTTTGATGACAGATTTAGGTCTAAATATTTCCCATAAGAAAACAAAGGTGTGCCTTTTTAGTAGAGGGAGAAGAAGGAATAATATCCAGCTAACTGTTAATAACAGCCTTATTGAACAAGTCAATTGCGTCAAATACCTTGGAATGTGGTTGGACAGTTCCTTAAAGTGGGGTAAACACATAAACGAAATCCGTGAAAAAGTATGTCGGTTTTTAAACATTTTTAAAATATTAACTGGTGCTAAATGGGGTGTACATCCCTTACATCTTAGAAGGCTATACATAGCTATAATTCGAAGTAGAATGGATTACGGTTGCTTTTTGTATGGAAATTGTGCAAACTGTCATCTTCTTAAGCTGGACAAAGTGCAAAATCAAGCAATGAGAATCATAGGAGGATTTATTAGAAGCACACCTATCCATACGATGGAAAGTGAGCTGTGCCTCCAACCGTTATTTATTCGAAGACTGTTTCTATCAGGTAAATTTTATTTAAAATCAAAATCGTTTCGTAATAATATTCTTATAAATACCTTGGGGGAGCTGTCAGACCAATGCCAAGGTTTGTACTGGAGAAACAAAAAATTGTCATTATTAGTGGATGTCCACAGAGTTTATTCAGAAATGCCGGTGTACTCTAGCCCGATATTAGATATTTATTCTTTGGACACTTGGGTAACCAACATAGATCTAGGAAAGGTAATAAGTGATACAATTAAAGATATAAGTTCGGCAAAGAGACTGATTAATGTAACGGATCTTAACGATGCGTGTTTAAAAATGATAGATGATAAGTATTGTCGACACTATAAAATGTTTACTGACGGCTCCAAGGATGGTTCAGACTTGGGAGCTGCTTTTTTTGATCCTCAACTTAATACTAAAGCTAAATTCAAAATTAATGCCAAGATTTCCATTATGTATTGTGAACTCATAGCTATTTCTGAAGCCCTATTGTATTTACTGAGTATAGATCAGGAGAACTTTGTCATATTTTCAGATTCAAAAAGCAGCCTCCAACATTTGGCTCGAGTACCCTCGAGTCTTCGAGGGATCCCGATAGCCATAATAATTTTAGACTCAATTTGTAAGTTGCAGTCTATGAATAAAAACGTAACCATTCAATGGATTCCCTCACACATTGGAATTATGGGTAACGAGGAAGCAGACTTAGCAGCCCAACAGGCAGCCTATGAAGGTATTAATTACACATGCACACCGTTACACTCAGATTGGCTTGGTCATGTTAAAGCTCTATGCAGACAAAGATGGCACGAATATTTTGATGAACGATCAAAGTTAAAGGGAATATGGTATAAAACCATCCAGTCTGAACCGCTTCGTTACCCATGGTTTGAAGGAGGGGAGATAAACAGGAAATATGTAGTGGCTCTGTTGAGGATGCGTTCGGGCCACATTCCATCGAATAAGTTTAAGTATCTAATGGGTAAAAGTACCTCACCAAATTGCGAAGTTTGTGGGGTGATTGAAGATATTTACCACGTGCTGATGGAATGTGACCGGAACATATGCGATAGACAATATTTGCTTGGTGTGGGATTTGAAGTGGGGGCATGTAACAGCATTCTAGCGTCCCCTTTGTCGGATGAGGCTAGGATGTTGTGTCGACTGTTGTTGGTTATTTACCAGAACGAATAGGGACAACACTATTAAGTAGGTCATAATTATAATAATAACTGTTTATTACACATTGTTTAGTTTTAAGTTGTTTAATGTTCTCTGTTACGGGGGTGACATTATCACTAAGTGATAAAACCCTTTCAAATAAATAAAGATTAAAAAAAAAAAAGAGAAAATTACCACTGAAACAACATCTGAATACAGTAATATTACTCATGTTTTGCGAACTGTACAAACCATAATTGTAAAAGTTTCAAAGATAATAATAAGAATAAATAAGATAATAAGAAAAAAAAACCGGTTTCATCTTGCCCTTGTTGATTTATGGTATTCAATAAATCCGAGTCCCTGTTTGTCCCTTCAGAAGATGTTCAGCTCACTACAAAAACAAATGATACTCGTAAGTAATGAATCGGAACAAGTGTAGCAGGGATCGTAAGATGTCTACGAGTGTTTAGAAACATAGGGTTGTGGTTCAGGTATATTAATAAAAAATCAATATGGTCTTTCAGGAATAAAGCGATAAAAGATTCTATTTCCATGTAACTTGTAACGTAAAGAGGCGTGACGTAAGCTATCTATAAAACACTATAAGTAATGCAACCATGATTTAATCTTCATGCTTTTCTTACAGTCTTGAAGCTTTCCTTAAGACGAAAAGCAAATATCCCGTACTAACATTTCTTGTTATCTTCGCTCAACATTTGTGTAAATATTTCTCCAACAAGGATTTAATTTTAACATAACGTCAGGACTTCGTCATTTTCCAACTCATTACGGATTTCAATGGCTATCATAATTCAACCAAGTAGTTACTTGTCTCCTTTAATAATCTCTTGATTTTGTTTACCAGCAGCTAACGAGACCTCACTAATGGAAGGATGCTCGCAATACTCGTAAATAACTGATTAACCCTTATAGTTGGGAATTTATGAATACTTTAAGACTGGAGAACGAAGGGTTAGCTAGGAATTTGCTTTATGGTGGTCGCCAACTGAAATTTTGATAAATTGTGAAAGTTGTAGCAGCCTGGAGTCTGGATTTGTACCCGGTTGATGACAATAGGGTCACCCCCTATTACATGGGACTTAAACATAACTGACAAAATGTGGGTATCCTATAGGTATACCTCTGCTCAACCCTTCGGGGAAAACAAGGCGTAATGTTATGTTCTGTTGTGTGAATGTTGTGGGCATTTGCGCGGTGTTTGTTTATCTTTATGATCGTAATTCTGTTTTAGACAAAAGTAAAGTTCCCTTCCCTTACATTATTTTCGCTTTTGAGTTTGACTGTACTTTAGTATTGCTGTACAAGATGGTCTACTGCAGGGTTTAAACCATTCACATTCTTAACAAACTCATGAAGGGACATTGATGTTTATCTTCGCACTTTGCTTTAGGCTCATTCTCCTATAACTTTCAAGACAAAGGGCCCAATTTTAGATGTTAAATGCCTATCGTTACTTGAACGATGCAACCCTAAAATATCAAAAAGATCACTTCAAAACAAAACAAAACAAAACCGTCGGATAACAATGCTAAAACGCAATTGGAATTTTTAAATAGTTTTGTTTTATGTCTGGATTAGTTTTGAGTCCTTTGCATATATAATAATAATAATAATCGTTTATTTTTATAAGGGGGCATATTTACATTTACAAAGTATCTTAACAATTTAAAATAGGGCAGAGATGCTTATTGCCTAAACTAGGTTGAACCTGTGCCTCAGGCTAAAAAGTGCTTAAATACTTAATGTAATAAATTAAGAAAGTGTATAAAGTAGTAACTAAATTAAAATGAGGAAAATAAAAGTAAAATAAAAATAGCATGTTAGTCGGTCTATTTGCATACAACAAGTAGATCTTCTGTCTGTGCATAAGCGATGGTCAGTAAATATTTAATAATCATTTTCTTACAACTAAAGTAATTTAATTTATATATACAAAATTTTCTATTTAACCTATTGTACAGAAATGGGCCTAAGAATGTAAAAAAACCTTTCTACAAAGACATGTTTTGAGGTTGCATTGTATGTGCATACTATATCATTCCGTCTTTTGTTAGTATTGTCAGCATTGTAGGTAAGCATGTCTATTGTGTGCTACAAAATTTATTTTCACATCAAGCTAACTCAATTACAACCGTTTACAATTAAATTTAACCACCTCAAAGGATACTGCTAGATCAAGTGTTAATTATGTACACGTTAATGTTCTTGGATTAGCAACAATCAGTCGCGGCTCAATTACAATCATGTTTATTATTGCTAACATTGTTGACTATTCTCTGTAACACCACAATTCACAGAATTATGGGTACCTACATTGTGGTAGGCAATATTAGTAAATATTACGTAACCACATAACAGTTATGTATATAATCATGTTATGTAGTTGATGTTTTCATAAGAAAACAGGGCTTGGGTTTGAACCACTAAGAAGTTCTCGGGATCTTAACACCAGCTGGCACAATTGTGTAGATAGAATCAACATAAAGATTCAGTGAAAACAGGTCGGTAATGTCTAACAATAGATCAAGTAACTTGATCTAGAAATAAATAGGAATACTATTGATGTCAGTATTTTAGCTGTCTAAAATTAAATATTTTAGGGAGACATAAGGGAAAGTCGTAACGCCCCCCACAAAATAATCACTTTGACCCGAACAACATTGCAACAGTGGAAATACTTTGGAATCTTTCCGAAACGTTTGTTTAGGAAAGACCTAATTCATTCCAGGTTCATCACTTGTCATGTTTCTCTATATACATCTATAGTCCATATTAATAAACGCTCCCTCGGTGCGGTCAAACGCGTTTAATTTCCAGCTAATTGTGATCAAGTTGCGGGAAGTCGTAAGATGTGGATCTGTGTCATGGCCTATGAAATTCTGTTTGACCGGTCACATTTTAATTGGTCGGGGTCAGGGTGCAATATTTACGTTTCATTTACCATATGAATACATTAATAATTGAACTTACTTCGATTGTAAAAGAGTAACGTATTTGTTGAATAAATATTTTGCATTGCGGCTGTATGCAAAACGGCGTGTATGGTATACATGAGCTATGAAAATAATTTATTTAACCTATCCATCCTGCTGGCGCAGGCTTCAATTCATATGCAAAGCCAAATTGATCATAAAACTTGGAATATTTCACACCTGCTGCAGAAGAGATTTCTAAATTCGGCTCACGATGGCCTCTCGTGGATACTGATCACATGATAGAAAATCCATACAAAAAAAATATCGCACTCACACAACCATAACCGTTTAGTGGTTATACAGCATCTCTTTGAATTTGATACGCTACATAAATATTACGCGAATATTAGGCTAGAATACGACGAAATTTTAAGGAGTCGAATCATACGCAGTAGGTACTTAAACAAATAATAATTCTACATAAATAACTATGCACATAATTCCCTCCATCTCATTATTACCTACCTGTATTAGTACCGATAGGATTTCATAATTTATAATTAGAAATTAAACGAACTTACCTAAGTGAAGTTCCATTTTAATTGTACGAGCTGCATAGTCTCGAAATGATAAAGAAGACATGTAGTAGTCGCATCCGCTAGCCTTATGTCACGATTTTTTAGAGCTCAAAAACTCCGTACCCCAACTCTAGAAACAAACTTATACGGGCACAACACTATATCCGTCATTTAGTTCAGAGAATCAGCTGATACATATATGTATACCTACTAACTTTCATTATTTTACGACAAAGATTCCTTGTTTACACAGGGTAGAAATTATTTTTAAATAAGTTTGGGGGGGTTGGGATATAGGTTGTCATTTCGAGACTATGCAGCTCGTACAATTAAAATGGAACTTCACTTAGGTAAGTTCGTTTAATTTCTAATTGTACTTCGCTGCCATAGTCTCTTCATGATAAAGAAGACATGTAGATGTTTAGAGAGTCGTAAAATAATTATAACATGCATTAAAAAATATTTCTATTACGTTATTTTAAATAATCATAAAATTAAGCATTCGAACTTAGAACAAATAGAATAGATAAATCTTCATTAGTACCTCCCTATTATAAAACTGAGCAAAAATTGTCGAAGAACTGCTCCACCCAGCTGTTCTTCTTACGGTATCGATGCTGACACCCAGGCGCTTAGCAGCCGAGCTGGCTGCGTGTCGTGCACTGTGTACTAAAAATATCGACACGTCTATTCCGCTCATTTCCAAAGTAGTCTTGATCCAGCGGCTAAGCGTCTGAGGCGTCACTGCTTTGTGTGGTTTTTTATATGCAATAAAGAGGTTGTCGCAGTCTCTTATACATGATGTACGTTCGAAATAATTAAGTAAGGCACTGGCTGGACAAATTTTTGCATTGTTTGTAAAATATGATAACATCAGACTTGCCTGTACACTGCCTGGCCTCGACGTTTTAATAAGATCTGGTATTTTAATATATACTTTTTCAGGTAAAACTTTAATGTTTATTTTCTTAATAAGGGAAAATGTTTGGACTCTATGGGCAGTTACAATTGCTAAAAGGGTAATTAATTTTTTAGAAACATCTTCTAGAGATAGAAGGTTATTTTCGTCTCTCTGAGTTAAATAACTGAGAACAATTGATGGATCCCAAGTAATATCATACTTGGGATGCGGTGGGCGAAGTCTAAATACTCCTTTCAAGAAACGGGAGATCCTATCATCATTGCACATTTTTGAACCAATAATAAGGGATAAAGCTGATCTGCAACAGTTTTTGCTGCTTTAAACTGCACCAGTTTATGCTGCTATAAACTGCACCATCGTCATATAATTTTGATAAAAATACCAGAATATGTGGCACTGATGTTTGTTGGTAATCTAAATTAAATTTAAGATAGTATTCATACCACTGCTTCAAGTAAGTACTGTACTGTTTGCAAGTATTTTCAGATAAGGAGGCCAGCATGACAGTCATTGGGCCCGCAGACACGCCGCCTCTTGGAAGCGCTTCCCAGACAAGCGCGCGGCAACCAGGATAAGGCGTTGACGAAATTGGAGATTGCTGGAATAGCAAGTTATCACAGGGGCCAAAGCGTATCGGTTCAGAAACGACAAGTCTGTCAAATACCGGGTACCAAGGCTGTGTTGGCCATTCTGGTACTACCACTATACCCTCCGATTGTTCAGAGATTACTTTTTGCAGGACTTTTGTTATCAAGACAAAAGGCGGAAAAGCATAAAAGAAATATGGCTTCCATGATAAAGCAAAAGCATCAAGTTTAAAAGCATCAGCATCATTTTTCCATGCCACATACAAATCACACTTAGCATTAGCCCGAGTAGCAAATAAATTTATTTCTGGGACACCATATGTTATTAAAATAGATTTATAATAATCATCATTCAGTTCACATTCAATATCAGAATGGGATTTTCTAGACTCTGTATCTGCAATCACATTCTGTGTAGATTTTATATAAGATGCAAACAAATAAAGTTTTCGATTTTCACACCATTGCCATATTTGCCTAGCAACAGAACATAAATGTGGGTATTGTATGCCTCCCATGCGGTTTATGTATGAAATAGCTGTAGTGTTGTCCACACGCAGTAGAATTTCACAGTTTTAAAGGTTGTTAGTAAAAGCTTTAAGATCAAGGAAAGCTGCCGTTAATTCTAAGTGGTTGATGTGCTGTTGTCTTTCCTTTTCATTCCATAACCCTGCAGCTTTTTCATTACCGCATGAGGCTCCCCAGCCAGTGAGCGAAGAGTCTGAAAATATTTCAAGAGTATAATTACTAATTTGTATCTTGCTGACATCTATGTCAATATGTGAAAACCACCACTTAAAGTCAGGTATTATTTTTGCTGATAAAGGCATGACTTTTTCAAAATTATTATTAAACTTGTTTAAATAAATAACATTTTTGTCTTTCCAATTCCTTAGTGTACAAAAATCCATTATCTATAGCACATGACATCCATAATCTATAGGACATGCCGCCACAAGTAATCCAGTCAGATGTGCAAGTTCTCTTATTTTACAAAATTTTAAGGATTTTTTTTTTTAATTTCTTGTTTTGTAAAATGTCTCTTTTTAGTAGGCAAAGAATTAGTGTATTCTTTGGAATTGAATTCAAAAACCTAAAAATGTAACACACCTACTAGGTGTTAAAGAACTTTTTTCTTTATTTATTATAAATCCCAGATCAGATAAAATTGTCATGGTTTTTTTTTTACATTATTACAACAATCACCATGTGTTGTACCGGAGCACCAAGTATCATCTAAGTATATAACTGATATGAAACCCTTTGATCTTAGATGTTGTGCAACTGGTTTTAAAATCTTTGTGAACACATATGGGGCGGTATTAAGCCCAAATGGGAGAACCTGAAGTTTATATAATTTTTGTTTCCATAGAAAATGTAGGTATTTTTTGTCATTATTGTGAATGGGTACTAAAAAGTAAGCATCTTTGAGGTCAATGGTGCTCATATAGCAATTTTGAGTAAGTAGTTTAGTAACTGTACGGTAATCTTCTAGTTTAAAGTGTTCTGTGAAAATAAACTTATTTATTCTTTTAGGTTTAAGATAAATCTAGTCTCACCATTAGGTTTAGGTACTGTAAAAATTTTAGAAAGGAATTACCTTCACATGGTTCACAACTTATGGCGCCACTGTTCAATAACAGTTTTACAGATTTGTCTATTTCTAGACTATCTATGGAAGAAAAGGATTTGTTTATTGGGATGACTTGTTGTGATGGTGTACAACTGAAAGGGATTTTATAGCCTGTTATCCAGCTTAAAATTCTAGGGTCAGAAGTTATACTCATCCATTGATGTTTAAAATATTTCAATCTACCACAGTGTGTTTGACTAACCTCATTTAGTTGCGATTGTTTATTCGCATGGGAGTCTCGTTCAGATAAGCTTTCTGGAAAGCTGATTGTGCCACTGGTATTGGCTTCTTGTAAGACTGGTAGAAACGTTGTGGCCCGGGCTGGTATACACGGCCCCGAGGCTGGTGTGTTGCCGGGCCGGCAAGTTTAAATGCTTCTGTTGTTGTTGGTTTGTTGGCCTTTTGGGTTTATTCATACTGATTTCTTTCTTGATGTGGTCTCCTCATGTTGGTGGTCACACAACAGACAAGCAGCATCCACAACTTACTACATTGATTACAGGGGCATTTTCCTTGTTTTTGCATAGTTTTCCAAAAACTGTAACAAGTGCACTCAATGCACGACCAACTTGATCTTGTTTGGCTGCAATAGCTTTGTCTCTCTTTACTGCCACTTCTACTATAGCAGCTTGTGCCTCTAAGTTGAATTTGGGGGCCTCAAGGGTTTTGCAATTTTCTGGTGGTGGATATTTTTCTTCAAGTTCATTTATTTTTTCTTTGGCTAGGCCATTTTAATGGTATCAGCCCATCTTGTGGCCAATTATTTATGGATTGGTGGTCCACAATTGCTGTCTTGGGGGGCATCCCCGAGATTTAAGTTGTCATCGTCTAAGGGCTCTTCATAAGAAGAGTGAAAGAGCCATGTCAATACATGGAAAAAAAACGAAACACCAATTTCTACTAAATAGTAGAAAATAGTATAGAGGGTGAATACCCATCTTGATATGATTGAATAAGGCTAAATAGCCCGTCTTACAGTGCGGTTTGTTGAATAGTAGAATGCCTCAATAGGCCTCAAACAAACACGTGGTTTATATAAAGGTACACTGTATTTTATAACTTACGAGGAGGGAAAAAACTACAAAATATGAACATTTAAGTACCTTCTTGGTCTTTTTCTCCGAAATTACAATTTTCGACATCCTGAATAGGATCTTCTTGAGTGAGATCTTCGATTGATTCCACAATTACATCGCTATCTGGCGGTATGGGTGATACTGACGGCAATGGCGTCCGTGACCGCGTGCGCGAACGGCGCCGGCGACGCTTCATATTTTGCAATAAATCACTGTATTTCTTTAATTTTCTTTAAATTTTTTCTTCACTGCACTCACGTTTACGTTTAGGCATTGTTTTAAGATATCAACTTTGTTATAATACTAAATAAAGAGTGAATATTCTTTTTGTGCTGTGACTCAGGCTGCACGAAAAACGATAATGACGGATATAGTGTTGTGCCCGTATAAGTTTGTTTCTAGAGTTGGGGTACGGAGTTTTTGAGCTCTAAAAAATCGTGACCTATGGCTAGCGGATGCGACTACTACATGTCTTCTTTATCATGAAGAGACTATGCAGCGAAGTACAATTTATGTGAAATCAATACTAACACAACAAGCTCAGATTCCCTCTTCACACACATCTCTCGACATCACAAGACGTACCACTACCACTGTGTATAAGCTGATAATACAATTTCCTTGCAATACGTGAGAGAATCACACGATGTGTGATGTAAGAAGCAATATATTTGAGCATACGACATCGACATTTGTCGAAAACATGATGTCGTCTTGTTGAAGCTACCTTCTACATACTCATATATGACATACATACGTAACTCACAACTTCTACCCATGGAGAAACTACAGAATGCCACCCGCGACGATCCTTACATACTCTTTTTACTTCGTTTATGTTCACACATCTACTACAGCTACTTTTTAATGTTACAAAATAGTCTGTTTATTCACAAGTTATTTTAAACTCATAACAAAATCTTCCAGCCAAGGTTAAAAAAGGATTAACTTTGATTCATCTTTATCTATAAACTCAGTTTTAAATATCGATACGGAGCAATTTAGTTTTAAAATCTTTAATCTTGCTCTACGGTATATAAGTGTCACGCTTCATATAGAGGTTGATCGCTATGAGGTAAAGTTTACATTTGCATTTCTTTGCATTCCCTGCCAGTGACTGATTGAGTTGCATGTTATTTATGTTCGTATAAGACAAACATATTATTGTGTTTAAAGTGTGTTACATAAGCCACACATATGGCAGTATTTTAAAAATAAAGAGCTACACCTATTTATTTGTATATACCTATTTATTTGTAATATTTCTTAGACCTAAATGATTAATTAGATAAGATCCTGCTTGCCAAATTTTGGAAGCAACGGAAATATGCGCGTAGTGATGTCGCTACGGCGTAGCTCACACTGAGTTGCGGCGTAGCCGACTCGCTAAGCCCAATGCTACGATTTCACGTTCTACAAACTTAAACACATTTTGAAGGCACCTACTATCATCCAAAGCTTTTAATCACGGGCTTTCAACCCGGTAAGGCCGTAGGCTTACAAAACGTTACCATAGGTAATAGGTCATACGGGCTGGTGACCGCAACTCTAAAACAAAGGGCGAATTTTGCGTACAAAAACAAACGTAAACGTAGGTAACCATAGTATGATGTGAAACGTCTGGCTACACACGAAACTATCATTTTAATCAAATTATCAAGAGCAAATGAATAAATCGAGAACTCATAAACATTAAACTATTTATTTTACCTTAATTAGCCAAAGTTTCACTTATAGTCCACGCCGGTCTATTACGGCATGCAAAAATTTATGAATGATGAATAATATAATTCTAATTATTTCTAATCTTATTAGAACGAAATAAATTATACAGAACAAATATGCCTATGTTATTGAGCAAGTCACCCGAAATGATAACACGCTAATATTTATCATTTCACATAACTCGATATTTTTAAATGACCGACATCGACGTAGATGCTGAACATTTACAATATGTACCTATTATACGTAATAGTTGACTGACTGTTCACACCGCCGGCGCCTCGGTGAGCACTCGTTTGTTGTAGCTGCAAGAGCTATCGAGTAAGTAAGCTATAAGAGTATTCGCTCAGCAATTCTCGATTGACTGGTAGAACACTCGCTGAGAGACTCACACTTGATAAATACGCATACCAGCGAGTAATCTCTCGTCCCAGTCACACACTCGCTGTTCGTTGCTCGCCAACTCATTTCAAGTATCACCGCTGGCGGTGGAACAGGTTTCTTAATGACATTAGCAGAGGGACGTTGTTATTATAAACATTTTCACAGACTAAGTAAATACTTAATCCATGCAAATTGTATTGGTAAAACAAGATGGCGGTGTTAGTTCCGATCTGCCAAAAGAATTCAAATTGAATGCTTCGTAAAAGGATCTAGTACTGTTTTTGCCAAAACTTTTTGGGTTTACAGTAAACATACTGGCCGCTTATTCTAAAAAATATTGAGATACCATAAAAATTTTGGTTTTATTTATTTTTCCTTTCTTACTAAACGGCATTACACATTTTTTATGGAAATTTGCCAGGATGATATTTTAATATGTGATTGAACCTGTTTTATTTTAAGATAATTTAATTCAAAAAATTCCTAAAACATTCAGTGAAAGTATCTCATAAAGAAAATGATCTCCTAATTTCAAGGATCAAAGCATAATTATAAATTATATTTAATAGAGTCTAGTCTGGCTCTCCTCAATACAATTTATAGCCATAATTACGTGAAAACTTTCTTGTTTATAATAAGCTTCTCTGTCATTACTCATTTAAATAAAACTAAAAGGGGAATCTCAATGGTGACTATTTCTAAATTGTAATAAATATCTGAATTAACACAGAGTTTATGAAATCTTAAAATAATAATATTTTTTTTAATATTTCAGATGCTAAGGACTGATGATATTATTATTATGTCGCAGGTTTTGGATTTATCGTGGACAATTACACTTGTTTCTACATAATATAAAACACATACATAATACAAAGGTAATTATATAGGGTGGCAGGGACATCGAACAAACAAACATATATAAAATTAGGTCAACAGTATATTAAAGTGAAGCCACGATTACGCTGAATCTTAGCTTTAGTAAAGGGATGTCACGGTCGAGTAACATTAGCATATCAATAGCCGCATTGCCCGGTCTCGGGAAAAATGAGGACGCAAAACTGTGACGTCATACTGTGGCTCAAGTACTCCTTTGAAGGTGGGAAGAGAAGTCACTTGCTACGACTGCGGACACAATGCGACGAGATTCAAATCTCTTAAAACAATTAGATTTAAGTGATTTTCCGCTTTAACAAAGTCAGCACCACACAACCGCACAAAGGTCTTATTTGAAGATTGTTACGAAGATAACTTCATTTTATTGTGCAATGTTTCGTACAGATCCAAATTATTTGAAATGGGTAACTTTTGTAAAGTACAGTTTACGAGGTATACCCACCCCGTCTATTTGCACGTACAATCGTTTAATTTTCAACTAACTAGATAAGCCCAAATAATAATAGAAAACGTAGTTTTAATTTGTAAATTAATCTCAGTAGGCTGCTAATATAATGCTGTATTTCGTTTCGAAACTACATAAGTCCCTCGCTACATACACTCGCTAGAAAATATGCAACAAATGTAAATTAAAACGGATTGTGAAATAACTGTACATCAATCTGTGAAACAGGCCATTTGTATAAAATAAATGTTAGCAATGCATGTTGATCTTGTCACTAGATTTATCTACACCTGCTTATAAAACTTAAAAAAAAATGTTTTCCAACTGGTATACTGAAGTGTTCTAATTTTTACAATAAAGTTAATAATATATATTGCAACAACCCTTGTCTTTCTAATTTTTACGTAACTTTATACTTTTTATTGTTTTGCTGTTGTGGTAATTAAATCTGAAATGAATATAATGCCACCATGTTGTAGCTTACGTACATCACAGTGATTCACAAAATAAATAAAATAGTATATTTTGTTAATTTTGTGAATTTGAATATTTAATGGTTTTAGTATTTTTTAGGTAGTAGAAAATCTACATAATCTAAATTGAAGAGGTTTTTGAATAAATTTTTCTTTATGTGTATAAGTAGGTTATATGCCAAAACCAAATGTGAAAAGCCGTACTTACTTTTTTTCTTCTGTACCGAAAGAAACAATTTTTAGGTTTAGAAATGAATATTATTTTGATATACTGCTTATTTCATTAAAAAAATGTTATAATTGTTTTTGTTCCAGGTACATATTCAAATAGGGATAAAGAATATAAAAGGTGACGGGGATGGAATTCAACAATGTTAAAATCACATTATTATTCCGAAAGCAATTATGTTAATCAAGGAGTAATTAAATGTCCTGACAGGCTATTCCTTTGAAATTTTAGAAACGAGAAGTTTATTAACTGCAACCCGAAGCCACTTCTGATAAATTGGGTTTGCGTTTGAGTTTCTTCTGAGAGGTACCTAACAAATCTTACAGCTTAGAGAATTATTCATTTTGGAATAGTTTTGATAAGAAGTTTTAGGTCATTGTTAACCTAGAAACATCAGAACTACTAAAGTTTGTTGTTTACATTGTCATTCTTGGCGAACTCTATCGCTAAGCTCAGCAGAATAGTCGTTTACACTTTAAAATTATGTTATCTTTGATATTTTCCGACGTTTGCGTGGTGTAACGAACTTTTTCCACAACTGCACAGCAGTCCTTTGATCATCTACTAAATATAATCATCGTTTAACATTGTTTGTCTTTGTATGTTTGTTTTATTAATAAAAACGATTATTATTATTATAATCAATATTGCGCTGGTACACAACACTCGGGTCTTCCTACTTAATTGGATTTTGTTTCTTTGTCGTTCGTTCATTTTTCTCAAGTACCCGGAACTCTGCTGACCGACGTGCACGTCCGTGTCTCAGTGTACGTCACTGAGATACATTACTAATCAAATAGTCGAAGCTGTAGCGCGTAATCAGAGTGGCTATAAAGATAACTCGGAGTGCGATGCTAACATCACGTGGTATTAAGAACGTTTAATATAATCAACGTGAGGGAGAAGCTCAATGTATGCCTAACCTAATATAGTACGTCACCGTATATGAACAGTAGCGGTAATTAATTACAGTTCTATAGATAAATGGCTCCCTAGCTTTTTTGATACGGTAGTTTCACCATGTAGGTATTCCACGAAATATACTTATGGTATTAAATACTCAGATAGGCTTAGAATTCTAATGAATTCTAAGCCTATCTGAGTAGTTAATAACAGTGTTTACTGAAATAAGTTATTCAGTATTATGGAATATATTGTAACTATGGACGCCTGTTAATTCTCATGGGAAAACGAATTGAAGCGTAAAATTGGATCGAATCGAACCAAACGGCCGTTGTTAAAACAGTAAACAATATTTTCTTCGGAAAACTACGATGTAAGGCATTTTGTCGACATCTGCTAATTTAAACACAGCTCTAGCAAAAGCTAGCACATTCATGAAAGTAATAGTTTCCTACACCATAACACAGTCAGTTCTGACAAAATGGATCTTTTCACTGAACAAAGCGACTCACTATCATAAAAGACGCGCTACCATACACTACGTGAACATTTTAAACACGACGACAATGTAATTAAAATATAATGCAGCTCTCTGGTAATAAGCTTTTAACAAGTAAGTTTTTAAGTTACCAAGAAGCGTTTTCTACTGTATTCAATCTGAAAACATTAACAAAGTCATTCATAACTTACATTAGAATCTTACTTCGTGAATTTTAGCATCTTAATTTAATATTTACGTATCTGAATTACTAACTAATTGAATAAGAGGGTTCCATTAAATCTTCATTCATAAAATGTTTAAGAATTCTTTTGTCGGATTGCATTCCGTCCCATCGGACTATGAGACTGAGGGAAAAGAGACTGCTCCTGTGTGCGTACATACTTGTGCACTATAATACCTCCTGCGCCGAAGGCTAGTCTCCTCTGAGATTGGCCGCCATGGTCGAAATACGGTCTGGATGACTATTTTTAGTAAATAAATAGGCAGGAATTTTGGCAGGTTTGGCATTTTGTGTTATGGAGCCATGAAAAAACTATTCTAACACCAATGCTTTAATTCTCTACTCTCTAAAAATCTGAAAGTTTCTGGAACTAATCAAAATCAAAACTGAAAACTTAACTGAAAGATTCCAAATAAAAGTCAACGACAAGGGCAAGTGGTTCTCAAAAATTTTCGAATCCTTTGATCGCTTCGGAATCTAAATTAGGTTTAGTCTTCGAAATTTGATGCGTCTGCCTTTCCTTTGACTTTGATCGAAATTGTGGCCACTGTTTGAAAGATTTAATTAGACGTTCGTAACATAATAAATGGATGAAACATTATAATTTCATCAAACAATCAAACACAATGTCAAACACAGAAAAAATACGCTTGTGTAAATTGTTTCTTTATAAAAAACATATTAAGTTCAAGAATAATATTGAATTTGACAGCAATACGTCTTTAAATTGCGTAGACAAATGTGTTTGTGTTTCTTTCGTCCTATAATAATATATCGGCACACTGTTGAATTTCTTATTCAACAGTGTGCCGACATAGACTGCGAAAAACTTGTTGTATTTTCGGCATCAAAAAATATTAAAGCGATTCATTTATTTATTCATAGTCTGCTCGGATTTACAAGCTCAGCAGGGATCAATAGTCCGGCCGGCGAAAAGTTTTCGTTGCAATGTGTAAAGAAACTATATTTTATTATAAAAATGCATTTTTCTTAAGCAGAAACATAAGATAGATGAACTGAAAGTTCTTTTCCACACTTACAAGTTATCCCAACGTTAGGGAAAGTGAATATAATTTTCTGTACACGAACAGTCCTAATAGAGCCAGTAGCCATCTGTTAGTAACATATCTTTATTCTTGTTCAGCACAGTGAGGTCACTATTAACGACTGTACAGAAACATTTGTTTCACATTGGCTTCGGTTCACTGCCGCGTTACATCGCCTTCCGTCGGATACATTGCTGCCCACGAATGTATAGTAGATGTGCCAAACAGTACGGTACGATTTGGAAGTAGCGAACAGATAAGTTAAACATTGTGGTTATATATGGAAACAACATGAATAATCTACCCAGGATTTAATAGAGTGCCCTTGGGGTTAATATCCCGTTCTTCTCCATAGAGATACGTTTTGGAATAGACAATTTTAGCTTTAACTTTCTGACAAACTGACCGACTGTTTAACAGTTTAAAAGTTTTGTAATAAATGTTCAATTTTTTGTAGTTTGAGTTATAAAAGGAAAGACCATTTATATAGTAGTGTGACTCACTCGCATAGTCAAGGTTCTTTTATGTTTTTTTTTTGTGATAATGGTAACTATGTTTGAAACTCCTCAGTTACAGTAGGTAACAGACTAGGTTCTCAAATGCTGTCTATCTGAACCATAAATGGTAAATTAATTGAACCTTTGATCTGAAAAGATATACTAATTATTTCTGAAGAGTACTCGTAAGTAGGCGTATGTAGTTTGAATCGAGACACGACGCGGCAATACCCTGGGATATAATTCTTGCCGTGCGTTCTCATTATCCTATGTTATGTATCTGCAAGCTTTAATATAACGACCTGTTAGGTCTCTGTTTTACTTAGCATTCGATACAAATGTATTTACAGTGTAATATCACATCACTCTCCGAAAAATGGTGCTTCGTTATTGTGAAGCACTGGTAGTACATATGGCACCGTAAAACTGTAAATACCGTTAGATTATGATCTATCTCGCGAGAATGTGAACTGTCGAAAGATTGTGAACCGTGACATACTGCTTAAAATTTAACGCATTATTTTTCGGTAGGTTATAATCTATCGAAGTAAATCCGTAAAATTCTGAACTGTACGGTACTATCCGTCTTGATACAACACGGATAGTACCTTGCGCTATTACTAAATAGTCAAGTAATCGCCACTTACTTGGAAGTAGCGCTCGCCGGCCGCTACCGCGGCACCGCTTGCTTTGCTCTCTCGGTTCCCGCGCAGTTGGTTCAATTGTAACCTAACCTAACCTATTCGGTTGGTATGCAGTATGGCGCAGTTTACAATTTATCGACAGTTTATAATCTCGCAAGATAGATTATAAACTAACGGTGTTAACAATCATACAGGTACACATGTTTAGTAAGAAAATAAATATTTGAAATTAGTGTTCCAAAGTTTCAAAAAATTATCTTCTAACTTACAAACTAGTCCAACGGGGGCAGGCTGAAACCACAGAATGCCACCTGCTACGATCTTGACATACTCCTGTTATTTCGTTTACGTTCATTCATCATAATTGCAATATCAACCTCATCTCCAGATACGCGTGAAATTGCTGCTTCAAACTATAGTTTTTTAATTTTCATACAAATTGGTACTTTCAAACTACTTACTGCAAGCCTCGCATAGTTCTTTTTTTTTTTGGGTGGGAAATCATCAAATAACTTCTCCCGCTCTGGGTGGAGCAGGAGGGCGTGTCAGACTTTTATTGACTAAAACCCACCCGTGTTCCCTCAGTTGCCTGTGCCAGGGGCCGCAGTATCTCTTTCGAACAACCCGCACCCCTGGCAGGCATCGGCCCTTGCGGGCCTCATCAGTTGGTGCTGACAACTCTTTGAGGCGCGCGTGGAACACTACGCGCTGTCGGCCCAGGCTTGATCCTTACCGGACAGCGAGCTACCCATTACTCGCCATCCGCAAGCCTGCGCCTACGGTGGCCGGGAATCAGCCTGGGATTCCCTTTTTGCGAGCATCACTGCTTCGCTGAAGGAAGCGACTGCTACTTGTTTATTTATTTTACGTCGATAGTCCTAGGTTATCATTTGTAAACATAATCCAGCATTGCATATGTAAGCTATCACGCCATTTATACCAGGAAGCTTTTATTTTGGGATATGCTTTGTTTACTTTTATTTTTTGTGCTTGAGTTAAGTTTTCATTTTATTTGTTGGTATATTGGCATGGCTAGCTGAAATATGACAAATTTTTAAGTTCTTTGTCTCGTAATGTTGATTACTCTGCCTACCTATGTATAGAATCAAGTCTATCTAACTAAACAGACAGCTATGCTGCTGGGGACTTTGTTGCGCCACTTCTTCTTCACAGCTAAAGCACTAGGAAGTGGTGAAGGGCGGGCGTTTTGGGGGACTGTCTTATATAATTTTGACATTCGAAAAGTGCTGATTCTCAGCCTAATTTGAATAAATGACTTTTGATTTTGATTTTGATTTAGCCATGCACTCTCGCTCCGTACCATGGCCTGGGCCCGACCAGGGCCAGACGCGAGAGATCGCCGCCGCCGATTGCCTCCATGAGGCGGGCAGACCTCCACCGTATGCTCCACCGTGTCCTCAGGGCGATCTTCGCAATGGAAACACCCGGGCGTTTCCTCCCGCCCTATCCGAAACAGGAACCTCCCGAAACAGCCATGTCCAGTGAGGACCTGTGTCAGGCGGAAGGTGAGGACGCCATGCCGCCTCTCAAGCCACTCCTCAAAGAGGGGATTTACCGCCTCAATTGTGGTGTGGCCAGCACTGGGTTGCGACAATCGCACTCTCCACGTCGCCATAAGATCCCGCCGGAGCTCTGTCCGCCGTGCCACGATTTCCCGCGGCAGCGGAGTTACGCCCCGGCGTTTGGCCTCCTCGCACCACTCCCAAGTGTGCGCGAGGACCTTTGCCTCCAGATCCCATGGCGGCAATCCAGCAAGGAGCGGTTGAGAGAAGTATTTTAGTTGCTGAAGTTCTCCTTAATTTAAAGGAAATTAACGACCATAAATGTATACTAACATGTCTGGTGCATCAAGCGAGGTATTTTCTAAATCCGTTTAGTAGCTATAAGCCGTGCTGCATTACTCGCTGGTTTTAATAGAAAATGCAATCTAACAAAGTGAACAAAAAGATAAATATCCTGAAAATAGGAAATTGCATAAAAATGGAAGAAGAAATTAATCTGTTAGTTTTGCTTTGATTTATGCTTCACAAAAAATGTCGGCTATCGTATTATTCTGCGTGATATTTAGTAAGACATTTAAATTCAATAGGGCTACTAAACTCATCTAATAAGATTAGCCTTACACCGTTACGATATATTTGTCTTTTTACAAATCAAAGTACAAAACGTCTTGTTTATATTGCAACCACAAAGGCAACCGCTAAACGCCAACCGCTTGACTAATTGCCTCCGTATGGAACTCTTCTGTTGTAAACTTTACCCGTACGTTGGTTTGTTTGTACCGAGCGAGCCTGTGTGAGAACAACAAAATGAGAGTGAAGTTACAAACTTTGTGGGCTAGTCTAACAGTTTGCTGTTAGAGGCTGATGAAATGAGTTTAAAAACTGACTCAAACACAACGTTGGGGCGATGCATTTAGAAAACAAACTGGTTAATCCAAAATCTTCGTGTGCTGAGTCTAACGCCATTCATCTTCGTTTTCGTATTTCATCTATTGGAATAAAGATTTGAGCAAAAACCATGATAAACAGCAATAGCCATCAAATCGCTGTACGTAAAACCTGAATTTGACCGTGGAACCGGATCATTTGATTTAGCGTACTGGCATTTCTTTGGGCATATATGGGATTTGGCAATTGGCCTTTAAAAAGATAACGATCTAATTGTACCGTGCCGGTGACGAATCGACAAATTGTTAAATAGGGATCCATTTAGCCAGCTAAATTGAACAAAATGAATAGAGGTAGAGTATGTAATGTGAAGGCAATTAGGCTTGTGGTAGTGGTGAACATTTACAATTTCAGAGAAAAAGATTCAGCGGGGTAATTGCGTAACATATTTACAGTAGGAATGACATTCATTTTGTCAGTTCAATAACATTCATAGCGTTGCTGAGCGCAGACAAATTTTTCGAACATTTATTTAGCAACGGCATATTAACAATTTCCTTCAAAATGATTCAGATTTTAATTGATAGTGTGTTACGCAATTAGGGTGCAAGTTTTTCGATGGTTTGAATGTCACCAAACAAGTAGCTACACGAATGACGTCATTACGTAGGCAGCTCTCGAGTGCGGGCACTCACAACTTTCGCTGCGCAACTCTACAAAACAAGAAAAGTCGATTGGCGTTATTAGCTGTGTTTGTAGAGAACCAAACAAACATTACCAACTAATTAACCCTTTGTAAGTATCCATTCAATAGGTTGAGCTTTTCTAATTGTACGTTTAATGTCTGTATATATAGATGGACTTTCTTGTGATTTGATCACTAAATAATTCGATCAATGACTGTTGTATGTAATGGCTATTACACAGAAAAATTACATCACCTGCCTAGTCTTTCCCCTAGGTTGGGGTTGGCTTCAAGTCTAATCGGATGCAGCTAAGTACCAGTATTTTCCATGGAGCCACTGCCTATTTGACTTCCATAACCCTGTTACTGGGCAATACGATACCTCTTGGTAAGACAGGTTGTCAGACCTTAGGACGTCTGAGTACCTGTAACAACTGTCAAAGATTTAAAAATGACTGCCGGGATCAAGGCCTTAACGTGCTTTCCGAGGCAGGGGTCTTCTATGTAAAGATATACCCGCCACGGTAAGCGTAGCTTAACCTGATCAATCGACCAGCGACCAATCGAGCAAAATGACATTAGGTGTCTAGTTTCTTCCTGACTGTACATCCGCCTTCCCAGATATTTAGTAGTTTCAGCTATTTGACAACGGAAAATGGAGCAGGATAAAACCCAGTCTCCGGGCATCTAAGTACTGAGTAATTCCTAATGGAAAATCTTTTCATTCATATACTTAAACTAAAGACGTGCTATCAAGTTTTAGTTTAAATTATGAAATTAAACTCATGTTGTGAAGGATACTTCGAATATGTCTTTACGTTCCCATTCGCTTATGATGTCTTCTGAATACATAGTCACGTGAGCGAAGCCTCGGCAACAGCTAGTGTTAAATATTACGTTAATAATCCTGTAAAATAATCATATTCCACGAAATAAAACACAGAATATCGCCAAATCGCTGCAACCCAAATACCTACACTTTCTTGAGCACGATTTCTTTCTTTTGTCTCAAATCTGGACCCTTCAGAACACACAACTACAATCTCTTACAAATTAAATTTACCCTGAAATACAAGAACGTTTTTTCTCCAGATGCTATGAGTTTTTCTATTGAACATAGCGTGGGTGTGACAGGGGTCGAGCGGCCGCGACCTTCGTCTGTTGACTGGTGAGATACCGACCGTGAGGGAAACAGTTGGCGGACGAAAGTGGGGTCAAATTTTAAATAGTAGAAGCTGCTACGGTTCAGCTTACATTTGAATGATGCGGAAATGATAGTAAAATTACGCATATATCTACCAGTAGCTTACAAAATTTTGTAGAATCGAATAGACTTGAATCTTAAGTTAAAAAAAATCATTAAAATCTAATACATTCGGTTATTTCAATTCGAATTATTTGCGAGTTCCTTAAAGGAAGATGCGGTAGTGAAACCAGTGAAATTAAAATTTTCTTACGTTTTTTGCAATTTTCAGGTCAGTGTCAGATTGTATGTTCATAAAACCCGACCGTAATAAATACAACTCTCTAAGTTCATTATTATAATCCCATTGGATGACTTTTTCATGAAATAGTTGAACATAACAAAACGTAAGAAAATTTGAATTTCGAGGACGCTTCCCCTTTAAATAAACAATGCGGAGGTGTTCAGTAATTTGAATGCATAATAAATTGTAATGCAATTTGAATCTGATGTTTTCGTAATTTTCAGGTTAATAAAAGGATTCTGAAAGAAAACTGGTATTGTTAGCAACTATGCTCTATCACTATATCGTATAAGATACTCAATACTCAATACTTTACTGCAGAACGTCATCATCATAGCTCGCCTTAAAGAGATGTATGTGAACACACCTGTGTTCATACACATCTCATGGGTTTACTCAGTAAAAGTCTGACACGCCCTCCTGCTCCAGCCATAGTGGGAGAAGTTATTTAATGATTTCCCAACCTCAAAAAAAAAACATCATTGCTGTGTACATATTTTTCGAAGACGAGACACACCGCATTTCTTGGTACTTACGTGCGTTAAATGTAACAAAGTTAGATATTGTTGCTACGTGTTCGTGTGTGTTACACTTTGTAACCCTTTAGAATTAAAGGTTCTGGCAAGAAGGTTGCCCGGTTAATCCTGTAGCGACCTTAAATCTTTCACCCGTAGACCCTTTTATTTTAAGCAAAATGCTTGCTGAAAGTAAACAGTGTGTTGTAATAAGTACCTAACTACTATGAGACGATTCTCAGAGTAAGCTGTTCTACTAATTGATTTCAATGAGAGAATATCCACGAATAGGTATCATAACACGTTATTTATACACGTAACCCCCACCACAAACGTGATAGTTCAATTATTCCATACAAAAATAAGGTAAATACCTATTTATTAAAAATAACGCTTTTCTATAAATATTTGTATGCTGCTGTCGGTCGGTGGAACTGATAATTGAATCTCCAATGGTACGTGAGGTAGGTTTACAGCTACGTTTCAACTGCATTGTGTAGGTACGCTACCAACCTATGGGAGTGTCAGAGATAGCAATTTTATTAGAGTTACTTAAATTAAGTATTTATATAAACTAATAATGTAAACAGGTAAAATTTGTTTGTTTTAAGCTTGTTCGTAGGCGGTAATATCTAGAACGAAGTCAGATTTGTTTTTATTTGCATTTGATAGCCAAATTCTTGAAGCGAGTTATAGGTTATTAAGCATCACGCTACGACTCTTGGGAGACTGCTATCTGCACATGGTCCCTCCAGCAAGGGAGGGCATTACGAACCTTTGTACCAGATTCTTCCAATCTTTTGTTAGCCTTAATGGAATGTCGATTTGGGGTAATCGTATGGTCTCTGTACCGCAAACACTTGTTGTCGATGTATTTTGCTAGACACTGTTAAATTTGCTTTTCATTTAAAGGCTTAACAGGTTTGGTGAGCAGATTGACTTGATTAATTTCTAAATACTTTTGCAGGTATAAAAAATGGGTTTGAGTTCTACAATTGCGTGAACTTTCTGTAGTAGATAAGTAGGCAAACACCTATATCAAATAAGACTTTGAGGAATGCGATCTCTGAAAGGGTGCGGATAAGATAATAATGGAACAATAAAAAACTTGTACTTTGCAAACGGTGAAAACTTCCTGTATAAGAACAGCATATAAATTAAAAATCAATATTTTCTTAGGAAATAAATTCTGAGTAAAAAAAAAAATTTTATTTATACAAATGATAAATAGAGACTAGTCCCAAGAATATCGCTACATTTGTCAGCTCATCGCCAAGGGACCCGGATGACAAGGGTGCTGCGATATAAATGTTTCTTATTGTTTGACACATTGAAATAAAACATATATTGTTGTATCAAGCACAGTTGGCTGTCTGTAAGTAGTTACTAGCGGAACTCATGTTTTCGAAAATATGTGCTAAGGAATAAGTGGGTAAGTAGTGGAGGAGTAGCAAGGAGTTTTGTAATGTTTTATTTAAATCTTCGCTAACAAGTTTTGTGTTTTATCATAATCACAAACTCAAAGCATTTATTTCAATTAAATCAAAAACAGGCACTTTTGAAATGTCACGGAGCCAGTGAAGCAGACGGATAACGGTAGAAGGTATGGAGAAGAATGGGCAAGAAACTCCATGCACACTATTTTTCATAGTAACCACCCCTGATGACATTTCTAAACAAAGTTCTACGACGAAGTCATTCCACTCGAAGTCTTATCAACATTATCGAGCCAAAGTTTCCCTAAGTTAGTAACTAAGTAGAGAAGTATATTAAACACATTATGTCACGTGGAACGTATGTAACCGAAACTCATTCAAGTTTAGTTCACAAATGTCGTTTTATCTTTCATTCGAACTTTCATTACATTTAAATCTTTTAGTACTACTAGGTTTAATGCGAAAAAGTAATTGCCAATCCTCTAAACTTATCAAAGAACCATGCTGCTAACTATGAACATAATTCTAAATGATATGAGTACATAGTTTGTGTTTACTAATCATGGATGAATCTGTACTTAGATTTTATCTATCAGTATTGAATGAATCTAGAACAAAATGATGTGTACTTAATCAGAAAAATGAAAGACTAATCGAAAAGCTGAAACATACATTATGTTTATTAAAGTAAAAACTAATATTGCACTAAAACAGCAGTGTTGTGCTCATTTCATGTGAAAACCTGGTTTTGTTATAAATTCATGTATTACCTCACTTACGGAACCAATTTAGGATTCCTCACGCCATCGCTCATGGCTGAAATGATATTATACTTAATATTTTATGACTGGGCGTCGCGCTTGACCTCATACAGGTTTATTTTATTTATTTTATTTTATTTTATTATTTTTGGAAAACACAATAGTTGCTAAGTCTTTAACATAGTGATGGCCAATTATAGTATTATAGGTAGCAGACAGTATTACATTCGCATACTGAATATTCGTATAATATATAATAGAAGGGCTATGTTGTTTTGTCGAAGAAGTGATTGCAAAGAGCCTTCTTTAATTTAACCACACTGGTATTGAAAATATCTATGTCAATTTCCTGGCAGGTTTCATTATACATACGGCTCGCCCTAATCATGTAGGAGTTTTGTCTGTAAATTGTTCCAGTTATTGGTATGTGCAACAAACTAGGTTTATAATACAGACTAGATATATTAGGTATTACATATTACCTACATAGCCTCTGACGATAGGTATTATCCGCATTCAAGCCTTAGCTGTCACAGTCCTGAAGGCTTTATACATATCAGTCTAATCTGGAACGTATTTGAAACCAATACACCATTTATATAGACGTCCTGATTTACCAGGAGAGTAATCTGGACGTCTTTATTAACGTTGTATTGATTGCTTGTTTAATCAAAGCTTTCGACAAATTTTAACTAAATGAGAGATTTCAGTTGGATTCCAGCATTCTGAAATTCCAAATTCTTCCTGTGCCCTACAATAATTATAATATATCTCTAATTGACCCATTGATTTTAGGTAAAAGATAATCAAGAAGCGCCTACTTTCTACATCCACAAATACTCCTTTAATCAACTTCAAAACGGAGGAGGTTCTCAATTCCTCTGTATTTTTTTTTGTGTATTTGTTCCGCGATTTCTCCGGCTATTGTGGATCGATTTCGGTAATATTCGATTTATACTCGGTCACAACGCTTCCTCGGAGGTGTGCGTTCCTCTCTGATCCATTATCTCTGCTCACATTATTCAATATGTTGTCTGTTTTCTGCGGTCTGTCAGTGTATTCATAGAAGTTCTAATGTTATATAGCGTGCGTATGAACGTAGCGCTTAAACTACAATTACACTGCACGATATTTAGGGGCCGATATTTTGGTGATGTATTTTTATAATAGGCATGTTCCTCCCTTTTTCTTATTACACCAACCCGGTTTACGAAAGGCATCCCTAATATCGCGTAATCTATGGGCAACGGCAGAAAACAACAAATTGCATCCTGCTACGATCCTTACATACTTCTTTTGCTTCGTTTACATTCATAATGATACATGCACGCTGGTTGCAAGTACTGCGGAGCTAACCTTCCAGAAGCATAGCTTGATTAATTGCTCATCATCATAACGTATTATCATAATTCGTGACTTTAAAGTTCAGAGCACTTTGTGAGTTAAACGGCTCGAATTTCAAAATAATTATTTATGACTACATAGTCAGTCGCTTTCTCTGTCCCTATATCCCTATGTATGCTTAAATCTTTAAAACTACGCAACGGATTTTCATGCGGGTTTTTTAATAGATAGAGTGATTCAAGAGGAAGGTTTATATGTATAATACACTGACCTCCACGCGAGCAAAGCCGCTGGCAAAAGCTAGTAATCTTATAATACTTTAGAACTGAGTTGGTAAGTTAAAATAGCTTCTATGGTTGAATCAAACAAACAGCTCACCATTGTGTAATTAGCAGAATAAATAGTGGAAATAACAAGGATTTTCTCACGTGATTTATGTAATCGGATTACTGGATAGTGTGGCATAAGTGTTAGCTGTTATTTTGCGTGGTTCCTACGTATTGTTTTAATTTATACTTCTAGTATTAAAGATGAAGAGTTTGTTTGTTTGAACGCTCTAATCTCTGAAACTACCAGTCAAATTTTAAACATTATTTTTGCATGAGATAGTCTATCTCTTGATAAAGGGTATAGGCTATTTAAAACACGCTAGGACTCTCGGGAGCCGAGTAAAATGAAAAATAGTCAGAAAGAACGCCACACAAAAATTAAACGCCGGCGATGAGATTTGACAGGGTGGGTCGGAGGAACAAGGAATTTCATGCAGACAAAGTCGCGGGCAGAAGCTAGTGAGCTAGCTAGCTCTGATAAAGAAGATTATTTAGTTCCCTGATTAAGGTTTGTACGTTACTAAAACGTTATTTTTTCTATTTTGGTTTATCTTAGTCTTTTCTTTTCTCCTAATAGAAAAGTTAATTAAGAAAAGTTCCTCTTTCATAGCCCTAATAAGATTTCGCTACTCAGTGGACTAATATACTGCGGCAAGCGGAATCCAGATCTCAGAATCAACACTGAATACTACTCGCAACTCGGCAAATAAAGCGGTCCCTTTTATTCCTCTAATTAGGTGTTATTATTTTAGCGATACTTAGGCACAGAGGTCTACCATTTCTAAGCCCTTTCACTTTAATAATTACAGGAAAATCTGGTTGTCTAATAATTTTAATGTCGGTGAGGTTTAACGCATTACATTTTCGTTATTTTCATAGAAACCAAACCCAATTAATAACATTTAAATAATTAACTAATGTTGCTTTATTGGTTATTCTGGGAAAGTTCATTTGAAGGTAAGTAAATTGGGACGTCGGAAACATTGACTCGCCGATGACTGTAATTCTCAGCCACTTTACGGTCACAGTACAAAACCTTAAGAGGGTTTCATAATACGTAAACTGCGTTAAATACCCAGGGACGCTTCATTACCATACAGTAGCGATAAAATTAAAGTGGCTTATTGAGGTTAACACAAAACTTTTATGAAATGGATAACTACAGCACGTGCCAGCCACCGCGAGGAATTTATACCTTTGTAAAAAGTCACTGAACTAAACAAAAGAAACCGTTAAGGCGCCACTGGCTGTTATATTAACCGCGCCAGTTTCTTCCAAGTGAACTAAAAGCAACGAGTGTAAAAAGACAAAAGGGCTATATATTGAAGTAGCCTCAGTAAAGTGAGTTAGCTAAAAGACAAAAGGGAAGCGCTTTATCTTGAATTTATAAATCTTTTCGGTTCCAAACTAAAAAACCAAAAAAAATTTTTTTTGTTTTTAGGGTTCCGTATTATTATTATTATATATAAAACGGGACCCTATTACTAAGACTCCGCTGTCCTTCCGTCTGTCTGTCTGTCTGACCGTCTGTCACCAGGCTGCATCTCATGAATCATGATAGTTAGACCAGTTGAAATTTTCACAGATGATGTATTTCTGTTGCCGCTGTAACAACAAGTACTAAAAACAGAATAAAATAAATATTTTAGGGGGCTCCCATACAACAGACATAATTTTTTTACCGTTTTTATGGATAATGGTACCCTTCGTGCACGAGTCCGACCTGCACTTGGCCGGTTTTTCCTAGCAATGTATGTGGGTCGAGCTCTGAAATTTTTATTATTACGATTTTCCACTCCAGAGCATAGTTCATTATGAATGCCGTGGTAGGAGTAATAGTGAGATAGTTCATATTTAAAGACTGAACTAAGGAATCGAAACGAATATGCTACTTGGATCGCATCTCTGTACGGTGCACCTAAGTATAACTAGCGTTAGTTAGACATAGCTTATGCTGCCTCTGTAATAGAGTGTATTTTGTGTAAAATATTATTATTTGCACTATAAATAGAAGCTTTTCCTCAGGTATATGCTGGAAACGAATAAAACATTATTTCAATTTATTGTAAGTTTAATACGTCTCTTGTCATAATCCTTCATGTCCTAGGGGAGGAAGATTAACATGTCATCACTTGTCCGCTGTAGGCGTAACAATTCATCAAAACGCGACTTTCACTTTCATTGCTCTGTAGTGTCGGCATCGAGGACGCGTCGAGAATGAATGGGAAATGTATATAAGAGGAAGCCTCTGTTGCAATTAAGTTTAGCAATTTATTGCTTAAATACGTGCATGGTCTCGGTATTTGTGTGCTTATTTTATGAAATATACTACTTTCGCTTGCTATTCTGTCCGACCAGTATTTGGAAGATGAATACCATTAATGGAGTTGCTGCATGTGTCTTGTATAGTTTAAAATAAGCCACGGTCACTATCGTGACACATAAATTTTTTTTTTAGTTTTTTGGTTTCTGTTTCGCGTAATGTCACCTGACTTTTGAACGGAAATTCTCGTAATTTTAAGAACGTTTACAGTCTGTTAACAGTCTCAATCTGTCAAAATAGTTCTGTCTCGAGTTTCCATACATTTTTGACAAGTTTTTGACATTTGATTGTCGCCGAGGTGAGACTGTAAATGTCTTGTAGGCTTTTCGAGGTCAATGATTACATTTATCCTTCGAGTTATAAGTTTTTGCAGATATCACTTATTTGTTTTCAAGAAAACTATCTAATACTACACGTGTAGGTTTATACATTAAGTTTATCAAAGATTATGATGCGATTAAGCGAAGTTCAATTTCCTAAGTGAACAAACTTTGAATATGAAACAAATAAACGGTGGCTTCCATGTAAACTGATAATTAAAGTCAATATCAGGAGTGTAATCAGATTATCGGTGGCTAGTGTACTAACTTGTTTTAACACCGAAGAGACGTGACGGACCATATCCTTCTCTATAAAATTGTAAACGGTTTCCTAAATGTTCCCGATCTTCTGACGCAATTAAGTATAGCTGTACCCCGACAGAAAGCTATTAGATCTAATCGTGAAACTGTTACCTTTGCCACCACTGCAAGCCGTACCAACCTTGGTAGCACCGCACCCATGAACCGTCTAATGGGAAAGTACAATAAAATTGCCACACGTGCCAATAGCATCGACATCTTCTCTAACCATTTACAACAATTCCGAACGAAAGTTCTAACCAGCTCGGAGACACGAGTCGTCTGTGTGACACGAGCCGCCCACTACTAATAATTGTATTAACTTCCATTCCTTTGTTGGTCAGAATATTTAGTTTTATTTTTATTTTTAAGTACTTTTTGTATTCCGATCGTGGCTGTGATTGCTCATTTTTTAACCTCTATTTTATTTTATAACTGTTATGTAATCCAACTAACGATATCTTGTACATTCTTTTAATTACCCTGCTAGTGCTGTGCACTTCTGTAAGTGACTAATTCACAATTCCTAAAACTGTTTGTGATTTTTGTTTGTGTTTGTCTTAGTGAATAAGTCATAGAAGTGCCTTATCAATAAATAAAATAAATAAATAAATAAAGCAATTAATAGTTCCAACGGCTAGTGGGCTAGTGGCAGGTGATCTAAACGTTTATTGTACTAGAAGATATACATAGCTAGGTTGGATTGTAACATATTCAATTATTAGAAAAGTATGAAACATTGTCTTTCTGTACCGTCTAATGTCGAAAAATGCAAAAGAATTCGACACGAACCGTCAACATCCTGCAATTTTCGCTTACAGCAATCACCGCGTGTTGTGTCGTTCGTTACAGAAACGAAAAGAAACGAGCTGTTCTGTCAATGTGACACTGACACACGCTGTGTACAGCGCGCTGTATTGCGTGGTACACCACGACTCTTTGCAACTGTATTTTTTCAAAAGAATACCTCTAAACTAATAAATTGTTGTAGGAATCAATCACTAATGATGAAAAATGTTTGTGGTTTATAAAATCTATCATTATCTGTTTGTTTCCGTACCATCATACCTTTTGATAACAGAGGATTTCGAGAAAGAGTTTTATTTCAACAAGCGACGTGTATTGTGCTTTCTGTTTCGTATTTATTTAATTACATAATTACTTGCCTTCGGTTAGCAAATGTTGTTTTAAAAACAACAATTGCTGCATTTCCTTTATTTACAATTTCTATATAAGTAAAACCTAAACAGTAGAATCCAGATTCATTTAAGTATTTACTATTTTAATTTTCATTTGATTTTGCAACCTTTTCCTGTGCAAACCGACTTTCTTTGTATTTTTTAATGAATTGCTGTCTGTACCCAACCCATACAAATTATGATTACTCATTAAGTACAAGCTATCAGCTTTCCCATTTAAATATTATATCTTTCTACTTGTAACTCCTCTATCGTTCTCAACATGAATGCTGCAACAGCTTCGGGGGTCTAAAAAGCCACTTTGGCAGAATCATAATATGATCATATTATGAATCATATTTAAAATCGTGAAATTGTCACAAACTGACAATTCATAATATTATCTGCGATGACAGTACGCAATTCATCTATTTGACAGTTTTGTATGGAAATTCGTAAAATGGTCACCAAATTATGAATTGCTTTATTGAAGTAAAATGTCAAATAGCAGAATCATAGGGGAATTCAGGAAATGAATCACTTTTAGAGGAATTGCTTAATGTGGCCTTTTTAGACCCGCTGTTCAGTGAAATTAGTTAGTTATGCAGTCAATGTGGGTCGAAATCGGATTAAACAGTTTGTTACGAATTTGATTGACTAACTTAAGCGAAGCGAAGTTTCCGACTGGGGTTGTCAAGGACGAAGATTTATAGGAAACTGTAGACTTTAAATCATATGGAAATAATATAGTAGTAGGTACCTAGTTATTTATGTTCTACTATTTCCATACTTTAATAAATATTGTACGTATTTAAGATCTGAAAATGTAAAAGGATCAAAAACCGATAAGCTCGCTCACAAAGCTGTTTCCACGCGATTTCGTATAGAATCCTTGTAGGTCGCAATTCTACATTGCAATAAACTACCTCGGTATTGAAAAAGAAAAATCCTTCTCTTTCCTTGAGCGATATTATTCGGACATTCTATTGTAAGAAGGCTTTTGTAACGAATGCCATTCTTCCGGGGCATTTCTACTGAACAGTGCAAGCAGAATTGTGTTCTAAATAAAAAAAATTAATGAATTTTATACTGAAACACATCTGCCTATAGAACTGGTAAATAAAGGCAACATCCTTGTGTTGAATTTCAAATACACTGAACAACATAAAGCCTTTTCACGTATTTAAATAGCGAAGGAAATAAAGACCCGTGTAGCGTGCAATTTGACCAACCGACAGATGGTGAAAACGAAAGACAAATACTGTTCGGTATAATATTTGCGACCGAACAGCTAAGCACTTTTTCCTGCATGCATTTCCATAAATGCATGTATCGCAACGATTACCAGTCAGTTCGTGTCCGACTACCAATCGCGTAACTCAAACCAAACCAAATCAAACCATCTTAGTGCTAATTTAGCTTAAGTTTACCAGTTAATATTAGGATAGATTGTAATATTCAATATACCTTTTTAAACCATATAATTTCGTATCATTAAGTCAGTGATCGTAAACCAACACCCAAACCATAACCATTCTAATATAATACTAAATTAACCAAATATCAACCAACCCAGAAGTTAGTGCTAAACCACGCAGGTGCTAACTTCTACATGGTCCTTCGAGCATTAAGGGCCTCGGTTCGCGAAGTACAGTGAAGTGTTTGTGCGCCGGGACCTTGCAACCAGTGTTTTTACCAGTTTATAGGGAAGTAGGTAGGCAGTGAAATCAATTTGGAAGAAATTGGGCAGCTGTCGTGTAAGGAGAATATAAGGTCAGATCAAACCATTTTATAACACTTTATTTTCACTCGCGTATTTATTTAACAGTGGAAATAATGGAGCAGTTAGCAGTCAGCCAAACGGAGGTTTACGACTCCTTGGTTAAACTTCTAACTAACATCAGGAAAGACGGAGCTGAACGAAAAACCACAGACTACTGCAAGCGGAAGTTGGAGATATTAGAAAATTACTGGAGAGAATATCAACGCAACCATAGAAAGTGCTGTGAACTTGCTGAATTTAACCACGTGTATTTCACTAAAAATTGTTTTGAGAAGGCAGAGGAAGTCTATTTGTCGATCAAGCAGCTTATTACCAAAACCATAGAGCTCTTGCTGTCAAGCCAGCAAGAACCTCAACAGCCGCCGGTAGAGGCAGGGACATCGAAGCAAGCAGGGGATTCGTCTCATTCACAGGCACTGCAGCAGCAACGTAGGGATGTGCGTGAAGACAGAAAATTAGATGGAATGATTAAAAGGCAGAGCATCCACTTTAGAGCTTTCATGAGAACAGTAGCTACCATAGACATCGATCAACTACAGAACAAGTGGGAGTTCGACGATGCATTAAAGTCACTTCAAAGTCGTTGGACTACTATCGATAGCCTGCACTGGGACATAGAAGGTGAAAACGGGGATGAGGATGTCTGGTACCAAGAGGAATTTAACAGATATGAGAAAATGTACACCGAGTTGAAGAAAACCATCAACTCTAAAATGTGGTCTGTTTCTCATCGCGACAAATCTACTCCTCAGATGGATATTCCAACATTCCAAGGCAATTACCACCAATGGACATCGTTTAAAGACTTATTTACAGAAACCATCCACAAAAATCCATCGCTATCAAACGCACAAAAAATGCAGTTTTTAAAAAGTAAAGTAGCAGGAGAAGCTGAGCGTCTAATTCACCATCTACAGATTAGCTCAGAGAATTACATGATATGCTGGGAAATATTAAACCACAGATTTGGCAACAGTAGACTTGTCTTCACGTCTCACGTCAACATATTGCTAAACATTCCTAGCATGATGCAACAATCCATCGGGGCGATCAAAAAACTGCATGACGTCACCAAAGAATGTCTCCACGCAATTCAGAACCTAGGAGTAGATATCACCACCTGGGATCCGCTGTTGGTACTTCTGCTAGCACAAAAACTTGACGGCGACTCATTCACTGAATACATTGAGTCGGTGAAGAATCCCAGGGAACTACCAGTCCTTCAAGAATTCCTAGATTTCTTGGAAAACAAGTTTACTGCCTTAGAAGCATCGCGGCGTAAACAAGAATCAAATAACCAAAAGGTATCCAACCAACCACAAAACCATCAAGCAAACCAGAAGAAATATTATAGTTCAAATAATATTCAGCAATCGTCAAATAAAAGCAATCCAAATACCATGAAAAACAACGTGAAATCGCTACATGTGTCGCGGTCAATCACCTGCGCATTGTGTAATGCTGACCACGGGTTATGGACGTGTACCCAATTTTTGAAAATGTCGGATGAGCAAAAACTAAAAACTGTCAACCATCTAAACTGTTGCACGAATTGCCTATTCAACCATTTAAATAAACCTTGTTTTTCTAATAAAACATGTCGCAAATGCAACGGTAAACATAACTCATTATTGCATGACGCACTAGCAACCAAAAACAGGCCAAACACATCAGCAAAACCAAACCATAAAGCTGCGCACACACTTGCGACATCATGCGTGACCAATGATGAACAAGCACCAGCTTTAACAAATGTATCTTGGGATGACATGTCCGAGACGCTCTTAGCTACGGCCTTAGTGGAAGTCCCAGGATACAATGGCACATACCACACCATGAGAGCTTTAATTGACCAGGGTTCTCAAATTTCTTTAATAAGTGAGAAAGCGGCACAAGTTCTGAAACTACGCAGACAGCCTTGTAAAGGAACCATATTCGGTGTAGGGGAAAAAGAAAATAGCTGCAAGGGAGTCATAACCATCCGTATCAAATCAATTCATAGTGAGTTTGCCTTAGAAGGTGAGGTTATCATCATGAATAATTTAATTAAAAGTTTACCACATAAATCATTCATAAAACCAACCTGGCCTCACATACAGAACATCAATTTGGCAGACCCAGAATTTAATACCAGCCGACCAGTGGATCTACTGCTTGGAGCAGATGTATACTGCAGGATAGCTTTAAGTGGCCTTTTGAGGGGCAATAGCGAAGATCAACCAATAGCCCAACAAACGCAATTAGGATGGTTGCTTTGTGGGATAATGACACCACAATACCGATGTAACGTCGTCCTTCACAATACGGAAGATCTACGCAGATTTTGGGAAAACGAAGACATCAACCAACAGATTGATATGTCCACCGAAGATCACGAATGTTTGCAAAAATTTCTGTCAACAACAGAGAGACTAGAAAACGGGAGATACCAAGTCCGACTGCCATTCAAACCAGAAACCAAGGAACAGCTAGGAACCACTAAACCATTAGCATTGGCACAATTTCGTAACTTAGAGAGAAAGTTACAGAAAGATCCAGAATTGAAAACAGAATACACAAAGTTTTTGAACGAGTATTCTAATTTAGACCATATGATGCCGTCAGCAACAAGCACGAAACCCGAGTGCTACCTACCACACCACTGCGTCACTCGTGCTGAGTCAACCACTACTAAGTTGCGTGTTGTGTTCAACGCGTCTGCTAGACCATCATCAGGACTTAGCTTGAATGACGTTATGTACCGAGGTCCCAACCTACAACAAGATCTCCAGGAGCTGATTTTAAAATGGAGACAGTATCAGTTCGTTTACACTGCTGATATCGAGAAAATGTATCGACAGATAATGATACATCCTGAAGATCAGCCGTATCAGAAGATATTATGGAGGGACTCACCATACCAACCTATACAAACATACCAACTCAAAACCATAACTTACGGCACTAAGCCAGCACCATTTTTGGCTATGATGTGCTTAAAACAACTAGCTGCCGAGGAAAAACAAAATTTACCCGATGCAGCAAAAGCATTGGAAGAATGCTTCTACATGGACGACTACTGTGGCGGAGCAAATTCAATGGAACAAGCAAAACAGCTAAAATCAGACCTAATAAAACTACTTAACAAGGGTGGCTTTAATTTACGAAAATGGGCCACCAATGAACCAAAACTACTCGCTGACTTAGAAAAAGATTTGTGCAACCAGCAAACCTATGAGTTTAAACAGTCAGACTCAACAAAGACATTGGGTCTTGGATGGAATCCGCAACAGGACCAATTCATCTTTGACTCGAAACTGGAGCCAGTATCATTAGCGAAACCAACCAAAAGGTCGCTTCTCTCCGACATATCAAAAATATTCGACCCATTAGGCTGGCTTACACCAGTAACTATCACCATGAAGATGCTATTCCAAAGCGTCTGGTCATCAAATCTTAACTGGGATGACGCACTACCAGAGGAGATCAAGACTAAGTGGCTAAAATTAAGGCGAGAATTAAAAGATATCAATACCATAGAAGTAAAACGATGGCTTGGAATAAAGGAAAACAATAACTTGCAATTACACGGATTCTGTGATGCGTCGAACAAGGCGTATGCTGCTGTCATCTATTGCAAAGTCAGCAACCAAAATATTACGAACGAGGTAACCCTTGTCGCAGCAAAGGCAAGATTAGTGCCCGTTAGTAAAGCCATATCAATACCAAGGTTGGAGTTAATGGGTGCCCAACTATTATCACAGCTGATGCAAAAAGTTCAGACTTGTTTGGAGTCTTATAATCAGGAAATATATTGCTGGAGTGATTCAACAGCAGTGTTGGGATGGATCCAAGGAGAGCCAGCGAGATGGAAGCCATTCGTCTCAAATCGCGTGAAAGCTGTCACCAAAATAATACCAAAAGAAAAATGGAGTTGTCTGTTCTCTGCTGATACTTGGGAAAATGTCCATAAATATGCGCAGCATGGATTCAATATCGTAAGCCACTGGTTACAAAAAAATTTCCTAACACTCAATGCAGATAAAACGCAATATCTTACCTTCTCTATGCGCAACTGTAATCCCCCTTCCTCAACTCTCTCTATAATAGCTCACAATTGCTGTAACAAGGTATGTTGTTCTTGTCCTGCCCTAAATAAAGTGACAAAAGTAAAATATTTGGGAATAATTATTGATAATAATCTATCTTTTCGACCTCATATAGACATGGTTACTTCTAGGTTAAGAAAACTAATATTCGTTTTCAAAAATCTAAGACATGCAGCTGAACCCAAATTAATGAAGCAAGTGTACCTAGCGCTTGGTCAATCAGTGTTGCAGTACTGTATCTCTGTATGGGGAGGCACGTCAAAAACTATACTCAAACCTTTGGAAGTTGCACAGAGAGCAATACTTAAAGTCAGCACTTTCCGGCCCTACCTATTCCCAACATATCTTTTGTATCAGTCTTGTGAAGTCCTCACAGTCCGCCAGTTGTTTGTCTTAAACGCAATCATGAAACACCATGCTAGTACAAAGTATGACAAGTCCGCTTATTTTTCTAAGCGCAGACGAAAGGTTATCACATACAATGATCTGCCGACCTTTAAACACCCATACGCTCGCAAGTTCTATTGTTACCTAGGCTCTTTTCTTTATGAAAAAATAAATAAGCTTGTAAATATATACCCCTTAAATAGGAACGGATGTAAAATTACGGTAGTAGACTACATTCGCAAGCTAGACTACAATGATACCGAAGACCTGTTGTCTATAACAAAGTAGCTCATAATATTACTCACCCTCCTACACATATCCACTCATTTACACTCTACTCACCGGAGGCCATCACTACACAACTTATGTAAGATTATTCTCCTACTTTTTGTTACTTCTTTTGTTATTATTATTTTATTTTATTTTGATATTTAACTTGATCAAATTTTTTGTTTGTGCTTATTAATATGTATAGAGGTCAAACAAAGTTATTTGCTAAATGTCGCCTTCAACAGGGGATGAGCGCTGATGTCTGAAATACAGATATTTTTTATCTAGTTCAGACACAGATGTACCAATCTGTATATAGTAAAAAGTGTCATAAAATGTATCACCTATAATAAAATGTTGTATATTTTGAACAAATAAATAAACTTTAAACTTTAGTTATGTCAAAACCATTGAAAATCCAGCTGACTGTGCCAGCCGTGGATTGAGAACCAAACAATTAAAAAACCATGATCTGTGGTGGCAGGGACCATCATGGGTTCAATCATACCAAAACCAGGACATACCTCAAACCGCCTACGAAACCAGCTTAGAGATAAGACAGTCTAATGCAGTAGTCGTGGAAAATGACCAGAAAACAACCATGACCATACCAAACATTGTCCACCATTTACTAAACAAACTGAATTCCTTCGCAAAAATCATACGCGTTTTTGCATGGATACTACGACTACCTACTGCAAAGGCAGGCAGTCAACCTTATCTCACATTACATGAACTCCATCGTGCAAAACTGCTGATTATTAAAAGTATGCAACATATGGAATTTGCCAGTGAAGTCAACTGCTTACTTAAGAAATCAAACGTGCATTCGAAAAGTAAACTTTTACCATTAAACCCTATCCTAGACCAAGATGGAATCTTGCGAGTAGGAGGCCGGCTAAAAAACGCACAAATAAGTTCAGAGATGAAACATCCAATCATACTACCACACAACCATCGAATTACCACACTTATAATTCTATACGCTCATGAGCTAACCTTCCACGGTGGAGCGCGCCTTACTTTATCAAATATTCGACAAAATTATTGGATAATCAACGGATATTCAGCTACAAAGAAAGTCATACGACAGTGTGTTACATGCAAGAAGCAAGAGCCTATCCAGCAATATCAGCTCATGGGTGATCTACCATCATGCAGAGTGAATCCTGAAAACGCCTTCTATCATTGTGGTGTCGACTACACAGGCTTTGTGGAAGTGAAAGCAAACAAAGGGCGCGGGATTAAAACTACCAAAGGCTATATAGCGCTTTTCGTATGTATGGTGACGAAAGCTGTACATCTAGAACTCGTCTCAGATTTAACCAGCTCAGCGTTCTTAGCCGCAATACAAAGAATGGCAGCAAGACGCGGAGCTCCACGTCATATCTATAGCGACAATGGAACCAATTTCGTTGGAGCAAACAGAATGCTGCAAGAAGAATACGACCATCTTCAAAATGTATTCAAAGAGTCCTTCTTTAAAGAGATAACAGAACTACAAATTGAATGGCATTTCAACGCACCTTCTTGGCCTCATGCGGGAGGACTTTGGGAAAGAGCAGTGCGAAGTCTCAAACACCACCTCAAACGCGTGATTGGACAACAAAAATTTACATTTGAAGAATATACCACACTGTTATCAAAAATAGAAGCTTGCCTCAATTCACGACCACTTTGTGCGCTATCAGATGACCCGGAGGATTTGAATTTCCTCACACCAGCCCATTTTTTATCAGCACGACCAGGTTCTACCATAATTGACACAGCAGAAGACGCCAGAACCAGGTGGCATCTAGTGTCAAAAGTATTTGAAGATTTATGGAAAAGATGGAAAACAGAGTACTTGACTCAACTATCAACCAGAAGCAAGTGGCTGAAATACCAGAAGAACGTCAAAGTGGGTGATCTAGTAATGATACATGACGATAACTTACCAGCAGGGAAATGGCCAATGGGTCGTGTGATGGAAGTTCATCCAGGAAAAGATGAACTTGTCAGAGTAGTAACTCTAAAAACCAAAAATGGTTACATAAAGCGCCCTATAGTTAAAGTATCAGTTTTGCCTACGGACCAAACGAAACCAACCATACCAGACATAAAAACAAGCGAACCACTACAACCACAATGTACTACCACTACTAGAGCCGAAACGGAACCACGTAAGCAACCAAACACCAGAACGCTCAGTACCTATCCCAAGATAGTAAACATTGCACTGGCATTGTTACTATTCCTAAGTATAATCTCACCAACAACAGCTTCATACAATATAACGCAATTTGATACCAACAAAACTTTGTACTTTGATGCCGTGGGCAAAGTACAATTGATTCGAGATAAGTGGAAACTAGTCACTTACTTTAATATGTCTCCATATTGGCAAGGAGACAAAGCCATCAACGACTTTACAAGCTATCTCGACAAAACATGTGAAACAATCAGGGAATCAAGTCACTGTCATATGATACTCCTACAAATCCGTCACGATTATAATGAACTGCAATAACACAACCAGCTTTTGCTTAGCCAGCATTACGGCGACCGCTTACGAACACGACGCGGCCTTATCAACGCTGTCGGTTCAATTGCAAACTCATTGTTCGGAGTATTAGACGAAAGTTTCGCAGAAAAATACAGGCAGGACATTGAACTTGTGCATCGTAATCAAAAACACCAAGGTCAGTTATGGAAGAACTTGACATCTATCGTAGAAGCAGAGCACAATGTATTACAAAGAACTGAAGACATAATAGCAAGGCAACACAAAACCATAAATAAGCATCTAAATGCTTTGGACAACGCCAATAATAAGATGCAACAAGAAATCGATGTGATGACAACACAACAGGACTTCACATTGGTCTCGATAGCTACCATTAATATGATGCAAAACTTGAAACAGATACAGAATACCTTGATAGATACAATCTCAGAAATCTACCATGGTCAAATCAGTCTGCATCTACTGACACCAGCACAGCTCAAACGAGAACTACAAATTATCCATGGGCAAATGCCTCAAGATTTAGCCTTACCCATCGATAACATAGAGACAGACCTTCAGCACATCTACAAACTACTGAGAACAAAGGCTCGAGTCACAGAAAAATATATTATCTTTGAAATAACATTCCCGCTCATAGCAAGAGAAAGTTTTCAATTATATAGGATAATACCAGTTCCGCAACAAACCAAGCACAGCATGACCAGCATAATACCAATATCGGAATACGTCGCAGTGAACCTAAAAAAGGATGCATATTTCGTAGCAACCATACATGAACTTGACACATGTTTGTACCACGGAGAATCCTTCATGTGCGAGCTCTTCAAACCAATACTGAATTTGGAAAATGACGAAAACTTTTGCGAAACCAACCCAATAAACCAAAGGTGCAAAACAGAAAGAATAGCGTGTAAAAACAGATGGGTAGAATTACACTCGACGTCACAATACCTATATTTCTGCTGTGACATATATTCCATCAAAATCATATGCGACGATCAAGTTACCGTTCGTCAGCTGACTCGAGCAGGGGTCATTAGCATGGCACAGAAGTGCTTCGTTAAAAGTAAGGATTTCACGCTGTATTCTTTACAACAACAATCCAACCAACAAATTTTTTCACCAAATATGCTCGTACCAGAGCTAGACCAGATAAACCATATTGTGACCGTTAAAATACCAATCGAAACAGCATTACTAGAAGACATGAGTTTGAATAGATCTCTATCCATTCTTGGAGAACAGATCAAAAAACTGAAAACCACCAAAGCAGAGGTCGATGACATATCAGTTCATGACATTCACCAGTACACCGTCGTTTACATACTCCTGGGGGTTGTCCTATGCGCGGCAGCAGTCTGGGTCTGGAGAAGAGTGAGATGCTGCCCACATCCTGTGACCAGCCGGGCGGAGCCTCACGACAGACAGGAGTCTGTGGCGACTACATCGGAGTCAACCAGAGTGCGTAGTGAAGTGCAACCGCGAAAGCAGAGTATTGCTGACCGTCAGCAAAGTGACAGTGAACCGATAGGCTTAAGTGCATATTTCGCCAGACGATGGCCCAGTGCTATGCGTAGTGTGGGTAAAAAGGAAAGGGCTACGTTGCCTAAAGCGCGAAAGGAACGTGTCCTTACAGTTGAAGACTCATTAGTGTAAAGAATTTAAGTTTTTAAGGACTTTAAGTTTACCTGTTTACCATTTTTAGAACACTTTTACTTTGTTTACCATTTTATAATTACCTTATTTTTGTTTACCATTTTATAATTACCTTATTTTTGTTTACCATTTGACATGTACTATTATTGAACTAAGTTGATTTGATGATGATTATTTTATGCATGTCTTATCTCATCTCGTGCTCGGGAATATGTTCGGTATAATATTTGCGACCGAACAGCTAAGCACTTTTTCCTGCATGCATTTCCATAAATGCATGTATCGCAACGATTACCAGTCAGTTCGTGTCCGACTACCAATCGCGTAACTCAAACCAAACCAAATCAAACCATCTTAGTGCTAATTTAGCTTAAGTTTACCAGTTAATATTAGGATAGATTGTAATATTCAATATACCTTTTTAAACCATATAATTTCGTATCATTAAGTCAGTGATCGTAAACCAACACCCAAACCATAACCATTCTAATATAATACTAAATTAACCAAATATCAACCAACCCAGAAGTTAGTGCTAAACCACGCAGGTGCTAACTTCTACAAATACGATAGAAAAACTCATGTAAAAATATTTTTCAGGACTAAACTGTGAATTTCCGTTGGATTTTAAAACTATTCGTTGTTGATTTAAAAAAGAAGTGTAGCGTAAAAAGATGGTGTAGGTTACATTCTTACAAACATTGCTTTTTGCAGCAGGATAAGCTTTCGTAGTCAGACATCGGACAAAGAAGCCATAGACAAACGCTCAGAGACGATATCCTTCCGTCGTTATGGATTTGTTTCTGGAAGGCCGCACTACCCGAAATGGGCAATTAACATAAACCACCCTAAATGTTAATGTTAAGAGAGCTGAGAAGCGTTTGTGAGGCCATAAGTAGTGATTTAGCTGACGCATTATGTACATGATTGATACAAAAATTTTCGAAAAATTACCTAAGTAAACAGTAGATGATCTAGTCCTTAACTAGAACATACTTTTTATTCGCATTAATATAAAAAAATCTAGTAAGTTATTTTAGTTATATTATTTCCAAACTGAACGCATAACACTCAGAAGTTAAGCAATTTGATTATAAGTTTAACGCTGCTCAAGTTCCATCGGTTTGACGAAAACTTCTTCATAGATTACTTAAACTATGCCACCGAACCCCTCAGGTGCCCCAGCAATTAATACGATATTGGTAAAGTTACACCATAATCGTTAATGTGAATGAAACAATCGACATCAGAAATCTATTAAAACACTTCAAACAATAAAACATAACTGGCGGTTATTCCCGAATGTCTCAGATATTTTCATCGCAACATAAACTTTACTTCATCGTGAAAGATTTGAAAGTAGACGAAGACTCGGATTTAAAGTGGAGGTTTCTGTGCCAAGTGTCAATGTAAGTAAGACGTTCTAGTTACAGAAGCAAAATTTATCGGTGAGGTCACTTGGACATAACCCATTGCAACTCTTGAATTGATTGCTTTCACTTTGGTTTGGTCTACACTGAAACATTAAATAACGACCAGTTTGACCAAGAGGACTTGATTATACTCTATTTGGTTTCACGGGAAAGGTCTACTTATTATTGTAATGGACGCTATCCAATTGTTGATTGATTTAAATTAGAGGCTATTCATTTTCGATCTAAATTGGGTAACCAAAGTCGATTCGGTCGGTGTTAAGTTTTGTAAATCCCACAGAACTGCCATTATAATCTCAATGACTCAAAGTACAACATAACAATGAAAGGTTCAATTTACAAAATAGGATGAGACGCTTGCATAACTATCTAAAACTACTTCTTCCGTTACATCCCAAGAAGCCTTTGGTGAAATAGAATATTACCTACACAAAGACAACACTTTATTCCAAGGATCAGGAAGGTAATAAGATTATTTAACGAATAAAGAGTGAAGCTTGAATAAACTTTCGTTGTATAATGCATGTCTTGAGACGCTGAGAGTTTTATCCGAATTTTTAAACAATCTGGGCTGTGGGACTTATTGAACGACTCAGCACTGGACCGGGCGTCGACGATAGAATGGAAAAATGTTGGCAAGTTTTAAAAAAGCTGGTTGTTTTAAGGCGTTATTGCAATTACTTTTAATAACGATTTGGAGATAAGATTTTATGAAAACAGTTAAGTCGTTCAATGTAAAACTATTCAAAATATTGAGTCACTCTTGGCGACACGTTTGTGCTACGACACGTTGTGCTACGACAGCGTGGTTCGCGTAGGCGACTACGCCGTAGCAACGATACAAACATACATAGTACTCGTTCAAACTATAATAATTACAACATAAACACTAAAGCAGCAAATGAGGCTATTAACTCGTCAGACAACCCGTCGTCGGCTCGTTTAACATTTTCAGCCTTTAATTCAGTACTTAGCACATACTGTGTATACGGCTTCTCGTTATATTATATTATATATTTTAGTAGTATCTTGTTTAAGATGTTAAGAGCATTGGGCCATTCGAGACTAACCTACCATGCCTGACTACGACTATACTTAAGCCGGATCACGACATAAACGTTCTCTTCATCGTCCCCTTGCACTGAAATCAAGTGCTTATAAACCAGCATTTCTGTTTACAAAACTTCAGTAGCTGAAAGTTAGAAACATGTAGTTATAAAAGCTATTCCGTTGCGAATGTCGTCTCTTTTGATCTCCAACCGCCTCGAGCGACTCAGAGCCACTCACACTCGCGTCACTGACACGCGGCACAAACTGTACCTGGTGCGATACCGCAGTGCCTAATATAAGCTTTTGCTAAAAGCAGTACAAATCAACTATATTGCTTCTTTAAAAATCAGGCTTCAAGTCCCTTGAAAAATATTATAATAAAACACTGAAAACTTACAAAATTCCAAAATTTCTAATCCGCGTCTCGTCGTGCTCAGTGCTAATTACCTCAGCATTAGCATGCTCATAATGTTCCCACAGCTGGGAAACAGACCACTTCTCCGTGATAAGGACAATTCGAACTTAGATAAGAAAAATGTGTCAACAGTATAATGAGGTCCCAGCCTCGCTTCTTATTGAAGCATCAAGGTCGGATCTCTAGCTTCATAAAAGCTCCGCCTGAATAACTGTTTCTTTTGCAACATCCATACCATAATTGGTGCGATTTTTTGTCAAAGACTCGCAGCAACACATTCCATGCCAAGCACCCAGCATATGGGTCGAAAAATAGTTGATTCGTGTGCCCACAACTTACATCCGAGTCGTCGCAATAATTAGCTATTGATGATTCTGTTCATGCCCAGGACCCGACTAGCGAGACTACTTATAGCGACGACTCGGATGCGAGTTGTGGGCACACAAACTAATTATTTTTATTTTTCTTGCTTGGCATCGAATGTGTTAAGTTGTTTTAAAAGTTAACTGTTCTTCAAAGACTCTTTGTCAACTGTTCTTCATCATCATCATCATCATTTCAGCCGAAAGACGTCCACTGCTGGACAGAGGCCTCCCCTAAATGGGGGGTTTGCCATAATCGCCACGCTTGGCAGGCGTGTAGGCGATCGCAGTATGGTGGTCAAATGCATAGAGAACGCTGCTGCCCATTCTCTAGTAAGTCCCTTAGTCGCCTTCTACGACACCCACGGGAAGAAATGGGACAACTATTCTTAGTAAAGTTTTATTGGCAATCAGAAGTGTAAGATTTCAGATCAATTAAGTAGATCAAGCATGACTTTGTAGTAGTACACAGGTTTTTGTTTTATTTTACCTGCCTGACCCCCAACGTCACCTAGAACACAAGCTTCAGGATATCCTCTTCAGTGTATACATGCATGATAAATTATTTAGTAACGAAGTCACAAATACCTCGGTTATAAACTTAGGTCTGGAAGTCTTGAGTACTTTGTACACTTAATAACTACTGCATTAAAACAAAACTGAATTGTATTCTTGTTGCGATAATTTAATTTAAGAGGAGGTACGAAGAAATTAATGCAATGGAGGAGCGTCTTTCGCCACCGCTAAACCAAAAAGAGTATTGTGAATTTCAAACATTTAGTAGGTACATACGTTGGAGAAAAAGATCAATTAGATCCAATTAGTGAGTCATTTACAATTTTTCAGCATGTCACGACATAAAACAAACATAACCTTGTCCATAAAACAGCAGCTGCTTCGACTTTTATAAAAAAGTTCGAAATTATACCAAGGATTTCCTTGGTATATTTTCGAACTTATTTCATCATAAAAATGTACATTGACAGTTCGCTTAAAAGATCAACAACACAAAATGTATATTGACACTTTTTCGGTATGTCACTCTATTTCCAATGGGTAAGTTGCACGATCTTTATAGTTTTTAATTATTCCTTTGGAAGAACACAACTACTATAGATACGTAAATATGGAAATCAACGCAAATAACACACTTATCAAACTTCTATCGTACTACAACCTCTCTGTAACCAACTGGTCTGCAATAATGATCAATATTGTATACGACAGCAGCCTCTTCCTCTTTCTTATAACTTACTACTGGTCAAAACAGACGTTTTTTATATTCAAATACTTAAACTCCTGAACAAAAAAATCGCAGTGTCTACTGTGTAACACTTCCGACACACTTCCTAAGTCCAAAGTCTGCGCGTCACTGTGAGCAACATGCATTATTCACCATGTGCCGCATCGGCTCCCACCTGTAGCCTCTTATAGCTCATCTTAACCTGCTTAAGCCTCATCTACAAAGTATCAACGCGCTAAATTTGTATTTATACCTTTTCGAATGCTATTTAGTTGTCCAGTTCCGTTTAATTTCACAATTAAATCGTAGTTGATTGTTTTTTAGGCAAAGTTTTCTCGAGAACTTGAAAATGAAGCGAGCGAGACAGAAAAATCTTATTGTAAGTTACTCAGGCAGGCCAGCGTCCTGTCAACCAACCATTCTTATTTATTAAGTTTTGCTCTCACTTTCCTGTCACTTCCATATCGTAGCAAAAAAAAATCAGTTTGCAGTTAGTTTAAACTTCCTGGTTCGATCCTCGATATGAGGCGATGTATTTAGCTCGGGTCCAACTTCTGACACAGACATACGAGGTGCATTCAATAAGTACCTAGCCTCATCGCCAGAGGGCGCTGTAGTTTCAAAAGAGTTTTACCACAGTGTAGCATATTCTTTTTTAATTCTTTTTTCAAATTTTCATTCCAATCCCTTCATTTGTTTTAATTTGACAACTTATGGAAGCGAACGTGTCGATTGGTTTTACAAAAATGGAAAAAGAGCAATATCGTTCGGTGATTCGATTCCTATTTTTGGAAGGGAAAACGCGCATCGAAATCAAAGAGCGCTTGGATGCTGTGTACGGTGACTCTTCTCCATCGATGGCCACCGTCAAGAATTGATTCAATGAGTTTGCACGTGGCCGTACGTCGGTTTTTGATGAACCACGTCCAGGTGCACCGAAAACAGCTGCTACGGAGGAAAATATTTAAAAAATCCATGATCTCGTATTGGCAGATCGCCGATTGAAGGTTCGGGAGCTAGCTGAGACTGTAGGCATTTCAGAAGGAACAGTGCATCATATTCTTCACGAGGAACTCGGCATGAGAAAGCTGTCGGCGCGATGGGTGCCGCGTTTACTCACACCAGAAAACAAGCGCAACCGTGAGACCACATCGGAGACGTGTTTGGCGCTGTTTAAGCGGAATCCAGCGGAGTTTATGCGTCGTTTTGTGACCGTCGATGAAACCTGGATCCACTGGTACACACCAGAGACCAAGGAGCAATCAAAACAATGGATCCAGACCGGGGAACGTGCTCCAAAGAAGGCGAAAACTGTAAAATCGGCCGGAAAAGTTATGGCCACCGTTTTCTGGGATTCACAAGGTGTGATCTACATCGATTACCTCGAGAAGGGTAAAACAATTACAGGGCTTTACTATGCCGATTTATTGGGCCGATTCGACGCCGAATTAAAGAAAAAACGACCCCATCTGGCGAAGAAAAAAGTGCTGTTTCACCACGACAACGCACCGGTTCACACGTCTGCCGTTGCCATGGCCAAATTGGTCGAATTACGCTACGAATTGCTGCCCCATCCACCGTATTCTCCAGATTTGGCCCCTTGTGACTTCTTTCTGTTTCCTAATCTGAAAAAATCACTCGCCGGGAATAGATATGGATCGAATGAGGAGGTCATCGCCGCCACGGAGGCCTATTTTGCAGAGTTTGACAAAAACTATTTTTCGGACGGATTAAAAAAGTTGGAGCATCGCTGGGCTAAGTGTATCGAACTAAAAAGAGACTATGTTGAAAAATAAATTCCCACTTTTCCAAAATTTTCGTTTACTTTTTGTAGGCTAAGTATTTATTGAATGACCCTCGTAACTTGCATACGAGTACTGGTTTCTCTTCTCACTCACATTAATAACTAAGACAGTTATTCTCTGACAGTAAAATCCGAAACGTGTGTAAAGAATAAAAAAGCGTTTTTTTACGTAGAAACAGGAAGTAAACGTTGAGATTGGGTACGCTAATAGGAAATGTTGTACAATAGAATGAATAAGGGCAGGTTTACTATCCATGTTGTTTTAGTTGAAATACATGGACCGGCATTTAAACTTTTGACCAACATTATCTAAATTGAAAAAGGTTACTCAGGCGCACGTATTGTTTCACTTTACTTACATCTTAAGTACACAATGTTGTACTTATTTCTTTTTGCTCAATAAAGTGCAATCATCAAAACAAGTCAGTGCCGTATTGAAGCAGCAATAATGTGAGCCTTAAAACGTTTAATTTCTACAAGTAAATATTGAATTTCTCTGACAGAATAGTAAAACAGCTACCACTTATTTTAAATGGACGTCTTCTTCAATTCAATTATACCCAATTATTATGAGCTTATTGCCCGGATCAGGTCGGTATTGGTAAATTAATACTCATGAATCGTCGTCCATTATACGCGGGGGCCGGTAATCTACAGATAACGAGTAAATAGAAATTCCCTTCGCAAGCGCCCTCTGCATTAATTCAATTAGATTTGGGTCACAACTTAATTAAATACCTGCCCTTAAAACGCGTCTTATCTGTAACTAAGTTCGTTTTTTTAATGCGTTGTTATTAAAGGCAATGGCAGAGTATTGTGTTTTGTTATTTTTTAATGAGTCAGAAAAGTTATATAGCAATAGGAAATATCTAATGGAAAGTTTGACTATGTAGAAGGAAAACTTGGCGAACTTAAAAGTGGAACGAACTTGGTTTGATGAATGGGGCAGTGAAGTATAAATATCCACCTGGGTATGTTACAGAATGAGCCAAATGGCATGTTCACTCTGCAGTACTAATCATATCTGTAATGACTACTGAGAGTTGTCTCTGTTGGTAAGTTATCTTGAGTCCCATCTCAGGCTACTAGAACCCCGCTGTTGGCCAGGACCATTACACAGCCGCAGTTTCACGTCGTAAGCCTGTGATATACATAATTGTAACCAAGCTTATTACTATGTTGAAACACAATTGTTCCATCAATAAAAATTAATATCACAAATTATAAAACAAAAACATACACATAGAAAAATGCATTATGTGTACATAGATAATAAAATAAATGAATAAATAAACAAAAATTGGCCAATAGCGTGTCGAATCACGCACCAGGATGAATATTTACACACACACATTTTCCGCAGTATTGATTTTATGGATCGTAAAAATAAGTTAACATTTCATAGCAGGTATTTCTCGAAAAAAAATATTTTGTTCGTCGAGGTATTCCGGCCTTTTCCTGGTAAAAAGTGGTCAGCGGCTGTGGTGAGGTCACTTTAGAAATTAAGACACCCGCTCCAACGTATCTCTATAAACCGCATAAAAAGGTGCATCTAATATTTCGGTCACTGTTACCATTTTATGTCCACACAAACTGAAACGGCGGCTCTAAAGAGAAAATAAAATTAAAGTAACCTATCGTCAATTTGATAAAATTATTCTACCAAATGGAAGGAACGACAGAGTTCAAGTTGGGCCGCCGTCGTGAACGGTCGCATCTGCCCGCGCGCAGCAGATGTTGACTTACTTGCCAGACTTCGAAATCAAACCGAGTTTTTTGGGCGTCTCCATCTGTGTCGCAATTTGTTATATTGGGTAGTATAAAACAAGGGAGCAAAAGTGATGTAAGTGCGCTTCAGCCTGCAGCGAAGACTGGCTGCTGGAGGACGAGTGACACGGCTGACCCCTGGCGGCTAAACCTGGTGAGATCGTTCCTAATATTTCAGGGATTTGTTCTATAAAACTGAGAACGACCGGCCTTTCGTTGTGGCCTGTGGGCCAGTGTGCTAACACTATATATAACAGGGCGGCACAAACTAATTTACGCTATTATTCTAGCGCAAAATACGGTACCTATCGCTCAAAACGCAGTACCTAAAGATTGTATTATCATAACTTGTAACGCCACGGTTACCGAAATTTGAGTCGGCCCACGGCCCATATGTGCTGAAGTGTACAAAAAAGTTACCCTTAACTCTTAAGTTCGCATAGCACGCTTTTGTTCTACAGATTAACAAAAAAAAAAGGTCAAGTCAGCCTCAGCCCCTTTGCACGTGTCCTGGACTTGCACTACAAACAAAAGTGTTTTCAAAAAATAATTTAATGGGCTTAACACTCGATCATAGGATTGTCAGTCAAGATCTCGCCACATATATATGGAAACATCGACAGGATGATAGAATTTTCCTATCACTTCTAAATAATATACATGATTTTCTCCCTAACAGCATTCTCTTCCAGGAATAAAAGATAGCAAAATACATAACCGCACAATCCCTACTAATATTATAAAAACTAAAGTGACTTTCTGTATGTATGTTACGCTTTCACGCCTAAACCGCTGAACCAAGTGTCATGAAATTTGGCTGAGATATAGCCTAGAATATGGAGAGACACATAGGCTACTTTCATATAGGAACATACGCTATAACCGACTTCCACGCGGCCGGAGCCGCGGTCAGGGGCTAGTTTAATATAACATTTTGTGGTGGCGAAGATATCATCATCGCCTTGTCCGAATACTATCTCGTAAATGTGCACAGAAACAACAGAAACGCACAAGGGTATTCACCTATTGGCGAACTAGTACCCGCCAACAGCGACATCCTAAAACACCGCAACATGCCAATCCTTATAACCGGTAAAACACACGAGAAGAGCAAGAAAAATCCACGAAACCCCGGCCTCAAACGAACAGCCCCCAATTAGCGAACTCATTCACATCGTGTGAAGAACAAGAAACAAGCTACTCACACCGTTATCAGTCGTAATCGCAAACGACACTGGATACACAACACCCAGAAACAGACCTTTACCGCAATTAAGCGCACTTGACCAGACCTGTGCATCGGCGCCTCAACACCAGCCAAAGAAAGAAAATCAAATAGACGCTGAACCTTCACGTAGCGGCATTCATATATATTCCAACCTACAGGAAACAGGGTTGAACTCAGGAACATACATCTCCACACTGTGATTGGCACCCCTCAAGAAAAGCGAGTAACACACACCGGGGTCATATCAAGCACAAACAATGCAACTACGCAGCTCTCAACAGAAATTCTGTATAAATAAAATACGAAGACTGGATAACAAAAAAACTAGCAAATAAAGACATCATCCCAACGAGTAAAGACATCGAAATACCCTGGAACACAATAACGGAGGTTATTAAAACCGACCGCTGCTCAGGAAACTGATTCTTCAGCCAATTTAATAAAGAGATCATCGCTTAGCTCTTATTAACCTACAAAGCGGGAAACCGGATAATCCAAATAGGCATAAAAACAATGGCAGACAACACTCCAAAAGGTTAAATATCAAGAAGAACAAAAACACGCAGAGCCCGCTTCACCGGACTGGGGATATTTCACACCGGAAAATGCAGGCAAATGCTCGACACGTTTTACAGGAACAACAAACAAAACGCCGAAGGAGATCCGCGTACATAAAGGTGTCCCCCAGGAAAACAAAAAAAAAAAAAGGAGCGAGGGCCTTTTCAGATACCAAATGTTAAAATAACAAAGCCGAAGAAGTAATGGTAATCATCAATAAAAGCCAAACGAGACAACTCCCGGAACGGACCAAGTGGTAACCGTGGTAACCGAACTTAACAAAACGATGCCCCAAATATAACAGGAAACCGCAACTATACACAAGAATAAAGCCTGGACACAGAATACAGTGCCGGACAAGTGGCTTGAAACCGCGCAGGTACTAATCCCGAAAATAAAAAACTAGAAGACGCGAACGAATATTGCTGCATAATGGTACTACAGAATTTACGCCAGATGCGTAGTAAAAACAAAAAAATAAAAAAATAGACGATGCAATAACAGGACTAGGTAACTACCAAGCGTCCCTTTTAAACAATGGATCAACAGATTACCACATTTTATGCACGAAAGGGTCCTAGACGAGGAAGGATTTGCAAGTAAACGAATTTACGCTCGCCCTATCGCCCTTGTCATAGAAAACACCAACGTCGACTTAAAGACATTAAGGCATTAGGATAATTATTGCAATGAACTAACAAATCGATGACCAACAGGATAATCAAGGTATGCATGAATGTAAGAACATGCATCAAATGGAATGGCCAGCAAAGCAATTGGATTATAATTATCAAAGGAAAGGGAGTTAAACGGGGTTGCCCTCACTCCTCTCGCCTTTTTACATTAGTCTTCGACGAAGTCCTTAGAACCCTTAAAGATGCAACCCATTTAATCAAACTAGATCAGGACCGCGTTTCACTCCCCCTGGTATTATCATTTGCGGACGATCTTATACTCATTGCAGATGATCTAGAAGGACTAGAGCGCATCTTATTCCACACAAAACCTTTACTAAATACCGCAGGCCTCCAAATAAACGAAACAAAAACAAACATTCTATTTAGGGACCCCATAACATCACAGCAAACAATCAACGTGACCCACAACGGAATAAGTATACCAACAATGGACGAAATAAAATAGCTAGGCACATACACAAGCAGAAAAAGCACAATTAGAAAACGATGACAACAGGCCACGAGAAACGCAAATCATTACTACCATTCATACTAAAGGCAAAGATGGACTGAAAGTTAGCTAGACTTATGTATCGAAGAGTTATCGTACCTTGTATGATATATGACTTAAAAGTATCGACCCAAGGTGAACAGATTAAAACTCAGAAGACATGAACGAGTTATCATGAGAGACTTGATTAACCACATCAGGAATAAAAACGAATAATTAAGAAAATGCACCAAATCTTAGACGAAAAAACCGTAACAAAACGTATCAAGAATCACGGATGTGCTACTTAGCACACGTCTTCAGACGGGATAAACCACACCTATTGCAGGTAGCAATGCAGTACAAGGCCAAATCTAAGAACCTCGGACGACCTATTTACCCAAGGAATGACAATCTAAAACAAGCAATGAAATACTTCGACATGGGAATCAAGTTTTGAAAGGACATGGCTGGAGACAAAACTAAGATCAAGAAAGCGGCTAGCAATATCTACAAAAAATCAGAAATTGTTAGCTGCGAGAACTCAGAATATTACTAAGAAAACAACAAAACAGAACATAGCGAAGCAACAGCATAGAAAAGAGCTAAGAAAACAATTGAACGTACCCAACAAGCCCGACCTGAATCAACATGCCGGCGACGTCGTGAAAAGATGCCCTCCTATAAATAAATACCACCCGTCTCTCCACTAGTCCAATGCTTACTCAAGGATGCATATCCGGTAGGCTCGCAATCCTTTCCTATCCTATGGGCACGTCTACCTGACCATTACCGCGCCCCCCGGTCTACTTCTTGATATGCAATGGCCTCTGTAACACCATGAAGCATGAGGCTCCAGGGGCTAGTGCAAATCTTGGGGTTCATTCGATTTATCGAGTCTGGTCAAGCCACGCTGGGATCGGTGCATTTCATATTCATATTCATATTCATACCAAATGGAAGGAACGACAGTTACGACGGAGTAAGAAGAAGCTTCGGAATAATGCTTGTAATAAACTTGTTACTTTTATTGAAGCCTTATGAAAAGAAACGTATGAAGAGTGAACGATTTTGGGTGAATCTAGTCCACATTTTTTCCATATAAACTTCAGAAGTGTATTACTCTACTGACCGACGATGCACGTCAACAATTAAAAATGGTATGCTTTTACCGCATTATGAATATTGTCTGTGCGGAAACAGAATACTAAAATAAAAGCCATTCCAAAGTTATGAGCCAACAAATATTCGTTTTTCTTGCTTATTGAACCTAACTTTGGGCGTGTTTAAGTAATAAAAGAAGTGTACAATCTCCAAAACCAAGTCAGTACTGACAAAGGTCAAATATCGACAAGTTCAATTAACTTTATAAGTCATTGATTTACGCAGTGGTTTTTTCATAAAACTCGATCTTCTGAACGACTTTTCTTAATTTTTTACGCGCTTGTTTTACTATAAATGATCCTGCATCTCACTTAATAACGTTTTGCGTGTAGAGCCTCTAACTGCTCATCACTGTCACTACCTCCATCGTGTACGAAGGCTGGTGAGACAGCGTACTTTTTAGTCAGGCCCACCAGTGAGTTCGAGCCAGCGACTAGATTCCCCTTAAAGGTCCAGAACAGGCATAAAAACTTGAGTGGCAACTACATACTTAGAAATGTATTCTTACTTTGGAGCAGTTTTGTCCCAGTGGTAACACCGCGACTTACGAGTTGTGGGTCGTAGGTTCGAACCCAGACAGACGCTTTACTTTGTGTACATTATTTCATCCCTACTGCTCTCAAAACGATGCAGGGAAATATCGTGAAGGTTTTTTTTTTTTTTTCTGGGTGGGAAATCATCAAATAACTTCTCCCGCTCTGGGTGGAGCGGGAGGGCGTGTCAGACTTTTACTGACTAAAACCCACCCGTGTTCCCTCAGTTGCCTGTGTGCCAGGGGCGGCGGTATCTCTTTCGAACAACCCGCACCCCCGGCAGGCATCGGCCCTTGCGGGCCCCTCTGTTGCTGCTGACATCTCTTTGAGGCGCGCGTGGAACACAACGCGCCGTCGACCCGGGCTTGGTCGTTACCGGACAGCGAGGTACCCATTACTCGCCGTCCGCAAGCCCGTGCCTACGGTGGCCGGGAATCAGCCTGGGATTCCCGACGCCCAGGGCGTCTCCTGCGAAGGCCACGGCTGTGAGGGCGCATGTACTGCATCTCCCTCACGTGCGCCGCCTCCCTCTTTGCGAGCATAACTACTTCGCTGAAGGAGGCGACTGCCAGCCATGCCCTCTCGCTCCGTACCATGGCCTGGACCAGGGTCGGACGCGAGAGATCGCCGCCGCCGATCACCTCCACGAGGACACGGCGTTGCTCCGCCCAAGCTGGGCAGACCTCCACCGTATGCTCCACCGTGTCCTCTGGGCGATCTTCGCAATGGAAACACCCGGGCGTTTCCTCCCGCCCTATCCGAAACAGGAACCTCCCGAAACAGCCATGTCCGGTGAGGACCTGTGTCAGGCGGAAGGTGAGGACGCCATGCCGCCTCTCAAGCCACTCCTCAAAGAGGGGACTTACCGCCGCAATCGCGGCGTGCCCAAATATCGTGAAGGTAAGTTGTCCCAGAACCAAAAAAAATTCACACACATCACCAGTCACATCTACCAACCCACACTGACCTCGCGTGGAAGATTACGGTCCACTGCCTTTTATCTTCTTTTCAGGTGGTCATTGTCCCAGCAGTGTAAACATTTTACGCTGATTGAGCTTTTGCTAAGCTCTTTCTCCAAAATGCTGAACAACAAACTTCTCGCAGACACAAAATTATAATTTTAAAATAACATGTTGAATATTCCCACGAAAATTTTCATGAGACAGTTCATACGAAGCAATTTACAGGTAATATTTCACTGACTTCCCAAAGGGAACAAATACTAATTCCTCAAAATAAAACAATAATTAACCGCCGCGCCAACTCAAGTGTATGAAATCAATTCCATCACAATGCCTTCTAACAGGAAGGGTAGGGTAAAGGTGTACTTAACTAAATTACGCCATTTATGCCTGTGACTTTCCCAAAAATGCATAAATCCTACTATCCTATCCTACTATAATATCATAAATGTGAAAGTTTGTATTTTTGGATATTTGTTACTCAATCACCAGAAACAGATGAACAGATTTTGATGAAATTTGGCACACATATAGTTTATAACCTGGATTAACATATAGGATACTAGGTATGTTCCCGTGAAAAATTTTTCGACCTCCACGCTGGCAAAGCCACTGGCAAAAGCTAGTAGATAAATACAGTAAAACTGTGATCACATCACATACAGAAACACGACAGACACATGAAGAAATGTGCAATGCCATTTAGAATAAAGAATATTAAATAAATAAAAAACACCTAATGGCATTTCAATATTTTTTTAGTACAGCTGGCGAGTGATTCCAATTCTAAAAAGGCGGCATCTAAAAAGTATTATTGCTATGCAGTCACGAGCACAAATAAAAGCGTTGCCATTATGATTAATCACCAAGATACAGATGTTATATTTTTTACTTTAAAAGTAAAGCCAGTATGCAAATTAATTACTTTTGTTTGGTTTTTACGTTTGACGGGTAACTGGTATTGTAATGGATGTACCTAGTTACTAGAATTAGATCAACACAACGCCGAATTGAAAATCTCATGCTACCTGCTAAGATGTATCACTCCGACCTGAAAGCACTAGTGTGTTCGGCTTAAGGACTGCATCTATATATTCCTTACATACCTATGTGTCTACAGTTTGCTGACTCATCGTCTAGAATTCCTAAGAATACGTACCGCACCAAAACCAATTTCCGTGCGCGTGCCCAATGTTAGTGTTGCAGCGAGATCTTAATGGTGGGTACATATACCTGAAATCAATCTGCCTAGCCTATTTCCTAACTATGTTGGGGTCGGCTTCCAGTCTAATCGGATGCACCTGAATACCAGTGTCTTACATGGAGCGACTGCCTATCTGACCTCCACAACCCAGATACTGGGTAAAACCATACCCATTGGTAAGATTGGTTGTCAGGTATTTGGGCTTCTGACAACAGGTAACGACTGTCAAAAATCCACGAATGACAGCCGGAACCAACGGCTTAACGTGCTTTTCAAGGCACGGAGGAGTCACGGTATGTAAAGATGGTCACCCATCCACAACCCCGGCAAGTGTAGCTTATGCTGCTGCAGTTGCAGAACCGAAACTAGGGCTTAAAAATGCTTTATTATTATACCAACTCTTTTATGCTAAGTAAATCTCTTCACCTTTTTGTACAATTTATAACAAATAAATATATAAAACGTGCAATCAGACTTAAAATGATTAAATGGGATAACCACTGGGCAATTATGCCAGCCGTACATTCATAACAAAAAACTAGTATTTGCCCACATCACACCACTCACTGAATATTGTATGCAGTGAGTTCTCAGCAAATTATTCCTCGTTTAATAACGTCAGGGGGTGGCCAATGACTACCTACATATGCCTGTAAATAAGAACACTTTGCAGTTGTAAAGAGGTAGTTTCACGGCAACTAAACAGTAGTCAGCATTATTAATAATTTATAACGTTTCCCCGTAATAAGAATCAAATCTCTATGTGAAGGAAAAGTACAGAAAAAGTCATTCTGAAGAATGAAGTATTTTAATATAGGTTTAACTATTTTATTGATAGCTTGATGAATTCAGGTGAAAAGGCAAGACGAGACTCCTTTGAAAAACTACTACTTAGTTAATTAATTTTATTACCTTAATTCCATCTGCTTCTCGGATGCGGATCGCAACAGCTGTGCATAATTTGATTAACGAATTCAGCTCAAGATAACTCCGTTTACTGAAATGACTGCCGAGTTAATCTTTGTATTCTAAAGTGTGTCCAGGGCTTTATTTGAAAGAGAAAGGAGGCTAAACGTGTTTGCGTAGAAACAAAACTGGCTTGATATAGTGCAAACATGGAAAAAAAATTTAAAATCGAACACGCGCAGTGCGTGTTCGATTTTTTTAAATGTTCAAATTATCTTTCATTTATTTTAGGTTATCACAAAGCTTGATTTTGTTTGATAATGTTAATTTATTGATTATTAATGCTATGCTCAGTGGTATTGCTTAAAATTAACCCCGGGAAACTGATGGTATAAAAGCAAACAGGAATAAGTAACAAAGAAAGCGTCGGACGATCAGGTATTAATATACTTAAATGATTAATTTGATCAATATCCTGCAAATTATGAGTTTGCATTGATTAATTGTAAGTACAGATTTGAGACTGTGTTTTTTCACGCGGTTATTGTTTGTGTTATTGGTTATTATGAGCAGACATATATTAAACCTGTGGGTGGCAAATCCTCTATCATATCTTGTTCGTCATTAAAGGATTAACTAATCGACAGGAGTCAATGACCCAGGGAGCGAGGGACGTAACAGAAGATTGGATAATATGTCGATCTGGGAGGCTCCTTTCGTGCACCCCAGGTCACCACTTAAATGAAAAGCATTAGTAAAATGTCAAAGATTTTCATAAACACACGGAATTGTATAACGAGCACAAAAACAAGATCGAAAAATAAAACAGATGGAAAATAGGGCTTGATTATGTAAAGTAGGGAGTCAAACATCTAAAATTTTGCTTTACCTAAGTATATATAAAGGATTGAGTGCATTATTTCAGCAGATTGTAAACTAAAGATTCTGTTTCCAAGTCCAGAGCCCAGTGCTGGTAGTGGAGCTAAATCTGAACAGACTCGAGGGCACACAGCTCAGGGTGCTGGGTCTGCTGTCCGTGTACGGGTTCAACGTGACGTATGAGGTGCGAGGAGCAGCGCAGTCACCGGGACCCACTTCATGCAGCGCCATCGAGTGCAGACTGCTGGGGCACTGCTACGCCAGGCGGGATCATCAGTGAGTATCAATACAACACAGAAATTTAATTAACGATTCAATTAATTTCCTATACCAAGAGTCGATGAGAGACTATAATATAACACAAGAAAGCAATCAATTCAAGACAAAATATAGTGAGCTTCATTCACTGGTAACAAATTATGGTTGCGGATATTTCCAGGCCATTATTCACAAAATGTATTGCTTACTCTACAATATTTTCCTCATCGCAGGGAGTTTTAATGTTCGTGTTTCGAGGGTTACTCCGGAGCAGACTGTGGAGAGGGCCCGCTGTACCCGAGAACCTCCAATATGTGTAAAAACGGCGGCACCTGCAGGTTAGCGAAATCATGAACTTCTGTTTATCATCATTTCGTTCACATTTTCTCATACCAATATCTATATACACCGAGAAATTTTAATGGTTGTTTTCCCGCAGCGAAATGGTTTTATCTTGGTAATACAATCGTTTTATAAACAAATAAAATATTAGAAACAAAAAATGGCAGATAACCCATTGTGTTTATTTTGCTTTGAACATTTATGCATCGCTATTCCCTTTGACAGCGGTGCGTGCGATTCGAGGAGTACCTAAAAGTTACCTCTAGAGTTACTATTGAGTAGTGTTTTACCGAATTGATAATTTTTTTTTAATTATTTTAAAACAAAATTATCAATTCGGTAAAACACTACTCAAAATAAACAAAATGGGTTATCTGCCATTTTTTGTTTCTAATATTTTATTTGTTTATAAAACGATTGTATTACCAAGATAAAACCATTTCGCTGCGGGAAAACAACCATTAACATTTCACGGTGTATAGAAAAATTAATCCCTATTTGGCTGGACCAATTTTCCTAATTCTTTTTCTATGTGTTCGTTATTATTAGGAGAAGGTTCTTTTGAAAGAAAAAAATAAGAAAGTTGCGCGTAACATTAGACAATTTAAGAAAACTTAACGACTATATTAACTTTTCTAATATTAAACCAATGCGAATTCAATTTTCATAGTTAAGACAGGAAAACGTCTGTCAGGTCAGCTAGTAATTTATGAATAAGGTAGTCACCAGTTTTTTTTCACGTCTTACAATTTCCTTAAATTCCTCCATTAATAAAATGTTAAGTTTTTTTTTTAAGTTGTTTAACAGGCAACTATGTAGAAAACACATTTCTTTTATACTGCAGCATTCTGTTTTTTTTATTTCCGGAAACTGAGCCACATCTAACTTATGTGTCCTAATTTAGCTTTTGAAATAATTCCTGTTTTATGTCATGTATCCTCTACGTAGTATTTTTTTTGTTCTGAAGGAAAAAGGGACTAGAATTTAAGTACCATAAACTAAGGTTACGTTTATTGTAATATGTCGATTTATTGTCGATTGTAATATGGGAGAACCTGATATAAATGGTTTTTTTTATTGCTTTCTAGATTTCTTTTACATTTACCAATGTGTACTGAATTTGTAAAAATATGTATTTTCTGCAAGAGGAGTGTAGGTAAGTATAAAAACGTCTACTCAATCAACAGGTTTTATAGTGCATCAACCATTAGACATTTCTTGTCCAACCATAATGTACAAGCTGTATGTATCGACATACAGATGGGCCCGGCTGCTATCAGCTGTATCTGTGCGCCGGGCTACACGGGCGACCTGTGCGAGGCGCAGCTAGCACCGCCAGGTGAGAAATAATGTTATAAGTTCAAGCTTTCCTTTATCTAAAAACAGCACTACCTCCATTTATAAATAGGGTCTTTCTTATGCTACTATTTTTTTTTTTTGTTTGACATTCTATTAAATTAAAGATTTACTACCTAGAGTTACAACTTCTTATGTCTTCGTTCGTTCTCATTAATGTTTCAGAGTGCGGTATAGAAAAATGTTCTGAAATTTTTAAGGAAGGAACAGCTTGTGACTGTAACCCGAAAGATACAGACGTCATTGGTGAGTGTTTACTTTAATCGATAGTGGTGGGAAGCGGTGATTAAAGTTTTACTAGTAGATACCTGTCAGTCTATTCTGTAAAATCTCACCGTGAAAACTTAGGTGAAGTGAGCTTGAAGTGATTCGTCAATATTGTCAATCCATCGAAGCTGCCGGAATGACTGCTCACTTCTACGACGCTTTCACGGTGAGATTTTAACGGAATCAAGCGGTAGCTATCGCTATGCCACTATGGGCCCTAATGTGACAACATCTCAAGGGCGCGTAAACTGCTGTGATTGGTTAAATAATTTACTAACAGCCAAACGTCTATATGTTTATAGCATCAGCACGATTTGAAACCAGACTGGAAGTAGTGGATCAAGCAGGTGTAAACATATCTCAAGTAGAAGTCATAAAACAGGTATTTCTTGATAAATCAAACCACAGAATAATACCAGAGGTAAGATATAATTAAAACAACTTTCTTACCTCTTTCAGTTAACAAGCTATTTAAAGACGTCAAACATTACATTAGGAGATGAAATAGAAATTCCAAACAGAAGGTAAGTTTCTGTTTACTAGATAGGGAACGTGCACGAACTATAGATGGCAGCACAAATCGACACGAGAGCCACGGTGTGGTCAAAAAAAGAAGCTGTTTAGACCTGTCATCGTGTTGCCGCCAATATTTGTTATTGTTTGCATTATATTTATAAGTATCGTTTCTTATGATTAAAATTATAAGATAAGGCTTCAGGCCGATTAATAATGATCATCAGCGTGGTCAAAATAATATTTTGACCATATGTCCAAAGGCCAATAACTCTTCCGAGAAAAAATCCACATCTTTTTAATAAAATAAGTGATTGACATAATTTTAATACTAGAAACAAAGACAAATTAGATCAACCATTTTTCAGATTACCTAAAGTACATACATCTTTTATGGGGACGGTGTTAAATGTTTTAAAAAAATACCTTGTGATATATTGCAATTAAATGAAAGGAAATTTAAAACTCACATAAAAAGTACACTTTGTAAACAAGCATATTACAAATTAGAGTATTATATCCGAGATAAAAATGCTTGGAAACATGCTGGTCCTGCTCCATAGGACAATCTAGAGTCTAGATAAAATCAAACTGGTTGCTAATTGAATTATGTAATTAATTATATTTATGACATTGATTTACACTCAGTGATTACTTTAATTCACACACTGACTTATTACCTACTTGTTAATATTCTAGGAAAATTGTATACTTACTTTTATAATGTTTGTAAATATGTGAGCACCATGTATCTATCATAAAATTAATTTAACTGCTTAAATTTCATTCCTTCTAACTATTTTCGTTACAAATAACATTATTGAGTTATTTCTAAAAGTATTGAAATACATTTTCTTTACTGGATTTATCGACTTTTGTCGTTTATCACGTAACCAAGAAAGCGAGTAATATCCTTGGGAAAATAATAGAATTTCACACCATTTGATTTATTTTGAGTTTTCTTTGAAGTGTTCGAGCATCCAGAAACACAACAATACATTTTCACTTAGTAATTATGTTTTTCTTCACTTCTTATGAGAATATTTTAGAAGTGTTAATTTCAAGTAATGATTGCGTACGACTACGGATTTACGCTACCAGATGGCAGACCCTTCGTCGTGCACGTTCCCTATGCCGTTGTTGTATATCTCATGATGGTGTATGTGAGGTCTGTGTATGTATCAGTGAGTGGACTGCGGGCGGCGTGCACGGGATGTGGGTGCGCGCGCGTGTGGGGCGTGCGAAGCGAGGCGGATGCATTACGCGCGGCACTGGCACGCATGCGCACACACCACAGGCGTCTGCGCACCAACCCGCTGCACTTCTACATGCAGCCTGCGCTTAGCTTGCATGTGAGTACTTCTATATATATTCCTCCTCCCTGTATAATCTGTCGTCCTAAAACAATCATTCTTGGGACGTCTTACTGTAGAATCTGGAACTTGACGAAATGTTATTACATCCTCTACTTAATTCACTTCCAAGACTCGTGACTGTAACGGGACCATCAATCTTAACGCAGCGAAATCAATTATAGAGTAATCATGAGTGCTTCAGGGAATTGGGGATATCTCAGATTGAATATTCCTTATTATCCATCTGCAGTTGAAGAACAAAATAGGTCGAATTTGATGTACGAAACTGTAAATAAACCGAAACTCCATCCAGTTTCGGTTTATTTGTTCATACTTACATGGGCTTAGTGAAATTTATTGCTCGGTTCGAGTAATCCGACTTCGGCACACCGAAAATTTGGGGAAACCACACATGAGATACATGGGATAAACGGTCTACCAACCGTCGTGTATGTTTGGTTTCATTAACTACTAAATATTTTTGAGTAATTATGTGATCGGAATATGAGGACCATTATTATACTGATCAAAATTGTAAATGATCTAAGTATTTTCATAATAAAGACAATCCCACACGATTGATGTCTCCATTTACTTTACGATTCCTAAATATAAAAAATAAGTTCAAAAATAAAACTACGCACTGAAAAGTATGAACCAAGAACATATTCTCATCTGAACGCCGTAGTCGTCGCTTAACTACTGTTGGAATGTAAATATTGCTTTGTTATGCTAGGTTTTTTAGTTCATGACTTATTGTCTTCTAGAGTGTACCGTATCGAATATAACATTACATGCCTATATACACCAGACAATCAAGACGCTTCCAACGATACCTAATTTGTCAATTTATGATAACAAGTTTAGAAGTTATGAGGAACCAAATGTACATACCGCTCCAAAAATATAACACTCCTTTTTGCTTATCAGTTGGTCTCGAAATAACGGCAAATATGTCACGAAGTCAATAGTTGTAAATGTTATGTCTAGACCCCGGTTCTTTGCAGTCAGCTTATATTTGGTCCATTTTTACAAAGGGCTCATTCAGCCTCCTTTATCCCTCTCATGTGTACTACATAATAATATTAGTTGGAGTTTTGTTATTATAAAGACGAGAATATGGTACAAGGTAAGGCACGCCCGAGTTTTGTACCTATTTACAAGGTATTAACATTCTTGGAAAAGCACGGAAAACTTAATTGAAAAAGTTTGTGGAGATGCCTTCATTTTAGTCTCTCAGTTATAATGCCCGTGTATGTATGCCGTGACAGGGAAATCAACGCGCAAACCGTTACCATGAATACAGAACATGATTAACTAAAATTAACCATAATGATCTGTTATTGAACTATAATGTAATTTAATAACTTGCATGCTCTGTATGTGTACTCATGTTTCCACAAATAAAGAATCTTGAATCTTGAATCTTGAATCTTGATTCTAGACATGATCAATTAAAAAAACAGTCTATATGTAAGGAACAGCAATTTTTTTAAAGTAGCCGTTGAATAATCTAAGTGCACGGGGGTCAGGACATGTAAGGCACATGGATCGCCGAACGTCGCCTTCACGTGGTACAAAGATGGTGTCAAGATTAACTTCGATGCTACTACGAGGTATGTGAGTGGACTTTTAATATGGGTGAGGCTGTATTTTATAGTACAATAAATGAAACCTTAAAAAGTAACCAGCCTGATATACGTGGACATAACGGATTTTGCCTAATAGCCTAGCGTCGAGACCGACGAGTGAGCGAGCTTGTGCAATCCCGGCGCTAAACGAGCGCCCATCCAATTACCGGTGACTGTTATTTGACCGCACCGATTAATCGACCTAACGAAACTTCCAACAGGTTTGCTTCCCTGTGGTTCATTTCGTTCAGACTTTATAGTCACGAAAACAAGTATAAATATTCAAACTTTATTTAAAGCAAACTGTATTGTTTCATTATACCTACTTGAAAAAACAAGAAGACAGTACGTTAGCAGCTGGCAGAAAGAAAGCATTGCCATTAGAAGAAAATTCTATTTTTAGAGACATTTGGAGGCGCACGGTGTCAGAAGACGCGATCGGTCGTCACATGTCAGTGTAGGTATATCAGACACGAAGAGGCCCGATGGCGGCAAGTGGTCCTATGCAGCAGACGATGCTCGCAGGAGACGATGCAGAGCGCTGAGGCTGACGATGCTGAGACCGCCCGTTATACGACTTGTGCCTTTTGCAAAGTCTTCCGCGTCTGTACTATTCGACATACCTTTTGGGTTTTTAAATAGAAATCCAGCGAGTTCCATTGTCAAGTATCATCGTTTGCTGGCACCAACGCGAAAGAAGTGACCATATGGGCTCTCGGAGCTGACGACGTAGCCTGTGAGAGCGACACGTTCCATGGCTTGCGCTGGCCGAAAACTGCTCCCGGCGCGCACGCGACAGCCACTTGTCCACTTGGTCACAGCGGAGAGACTACAAGGTAAGTGGAAAATATTGATTAAACTAAACGAATTAGTCTAATAAAATATAATATTAATGTCGTTTCTCTAGTAAAAGTACAAGTTTTATGTATGTAACTTATTTTCAGGTTTAGTGAGCCAAAAACCGGATAAAATGGTGTCAACTGGATGCTACCAGATTTCTATGGTTGTGTTGCAGACTCAGGGATATTTATGAGCAGGTAAATAACAAAACGAAATTAATTATATGATTTGTTTAAGCCTAACAATCAGTTAAAGAGTTTGTTGTTATGAGTTCACTCTGATATCTCTGGGCTACTCTTGGCGCGCTGTGTCACACGTGTTGCGGCAGTACACCGAAGTGCTGCGCTCACTGCCGACACACCCAGACGAGGGCGATCTTCCCACATCAGCTCATGCAGCACACATGCTGCACTACCTCATGTCTGCTGCAGCTCAACCAGCAGACAGGTACCACAGCGCAGAACACCTGTTGCACATCTATGACCATCTGCTTACACATCCTGATGCTTTTCTGGATGAAGAGGCAAGTGCTAAATATTTTAGTTAATTAACTTAGTAAGTTGTAATTTTCAGTAGTTGAGAATGTTACATTGATGGACCACACAACTTCTATTAGAAAATATTCGATCTTCAACACGCGGTGGTGGACACAACGGGCATGAGGAGTGACTTCGACAAGCGCTACCACGAGTTCACAGTCATTACGAAACCAATACACGACGAATACGCGGCAGACTTCGAGGTTCAACCAACTCCAGTGGGAAGCGAGGAGTAGCCCGTGACGTCAGCAGGAGTGGAGCTGGCGAATAAAACTGGCAAATAGTTTCGTGGTCACCGTGCTGTATCATGATCTGGGAGCAAGGTTGCCGTCGTTGAGAAGATACGTCGAGTATACGTAAGAGACCGCCTTTATGAATAATATCAAAATTAAACTTATTGATTATTTATTTATTTAAGTACAGGAGAACTAACAGATATATTAAAAGGACAACAAATGTATTAGAAATATCGAGCCAATTACAAGTTCTCACAAGTAAAAACAGTAAATGTAATATAAATCTTCATTAACAACCATGATAAAAATAACGTAAAAATGGTACTCTAAGCACTAGTACGCACTTCTAACAAGTCAGCGCAAGAGAAAGAACGAATAGAGATAGGCGAATTAAATCTAACTGGGTTTTCTGAAAAACGCCTACGTCGCGTAAACCGTCACATCTCTGTCATTACTTTAAGTTTATTGTTTTAGATGGATGGAGGGGTGTGCGATTCCTGCTAATAGAGATTATGTAAAATAAAAACTGACAAGTGAAGCATCGTAAAGATCTCAGTGAGCCTGGGAGGTGCAATGTGTCTTTTGGCTGCATTGTTGCAGCTTCTCGGCATGGTAGTTGGTAGTAAGACCAAGCTGCTGGTGCTGCTTAAAGCTACCACTGTGGGCTAAATTTTGCAGCTATGTTGGCTCTACTTGAATGTACACGAAGCAGGTGAGTTATAATAACCTGGGTCCTGAGTAACTGAATCAGAAAGTAAGTGAGTGAGGTGTGCTGCTATGTCGGGCAGGACGTAGCATGTCCGGGCGGCGTGGGCTGGGTGGTGGCGGTGTGCAGGATGGTGGGCTGCGCTGCACTGTGTGCTGCGTTGCTACTGCTGTATGCCGAGCTGGCTGCCACAGCCACGCGCGCGCCTTCCGTCGGACTACTATGCGGTACGTGTAGAAGCAGATGGGCCAGTGTGCAGCAGGGCTCGGCGTGTCGCTATGCTCACGTGTACTGGGCGCAGCCGTCAACACCGTCTGTACTGCAGGCCAGGTGCTACTCGCCGCACTCACGCTCGCACCCGCGCTCGCGCTTAGAGAGCGAGCACATAAGCACAAGTCCGGAAAACAAGAGCACGTGCACGACCGAGCACGAGTAGTGCGGCACACGCTAGTGCTGCTTGTTACTAAGTACGCGACGCAAGTGGCCAAAGTAGCGTACATGCAGCCTGGAGAGACAAGCATGACGCACGTTGTAGTACTGGCCGCCGCCTCGCTGGCTAATGTGAGTCAACTCAACTAATAAAAAGTTTTGTTTTGTTATTTCGGTTCGCTTCGGAAGAGGGGGCGCCGCTTTCTTCTGTTGTCGCCAGTCAGGATCCTGCTCAGCGTTCTTTCTGGTTCTTTTATAGAACGTTTTCTCCCTTGATACTCTGCACAGAGATACGAAGCGTAGGACGCTTGCCGTCGCATGGAGAAGTCGTTCCCACCTTGAGAACCTTGTCGGGTCTGGTATGGCTTCTGTAAGCTTTCGGTCGTCTGTTTCTTCGACGGCGGTGAGCGCTCTTTCTTCTCCTGTGTCTTTTGCGATCGGAGGATTCTCTGACGGCCATGATGATGGCTCCTCATACAGAAAATTGGGGCCACCATACCACTCATGCTGTGAGTCGAAGTGGTGTGGTACGTCACGAGTAGCGACGTCTGCGATATTCATTTTCGTAGGTACCCATTGCCAGTCTTCGACTCTACTATTCTTCTCTATGGCGGCTATGCGATGAGCTACGAAAGGCTTGTAGACTCGCGCTCCTCTTCTGATCCACGTCAAAATGGTCTTGCTATCTGACCAGTAGGTCACCGATGCGGGCTTGATGTCGTGTTCACATACGACAGCTGCGGCCACGCGGGTTCTCATCACTGCTGCCTGCAGCTCGAGGCGAAGTATTGATTGTAGCTTCAATGGAGCTACCTTCGCCTTTGTGGTCGAGGCTGACTCGTTGCTTGCCATCTGTTGCTGTAGTTCGCCAATACACTGTCGTCACATATGCCATCTCGCTCGCGTCGGTAAACACGTGAACTTGTGTCTCTACCGCATCGCTGTACCCCGAATAGCATCTTGGTATGGTTACGTTTCATAGCTGTAGTAAATGTCGTACCCAACTTCTCCATTGAGTCGCTAGGTCTTGGTCTAATGGGTGATCCCAGTCGACTCTTCGCCTCCATGCCTCTTGCAATACTTGCTTGGCTCGAATGGTTACTGGTGAAGCGAGTCCGAGCGGGTCGTATAGTGACATCACTATTTTCAGCGCCTCTCTCTTAGTGGGTGCCTCTTTGTCTAATTTGCCTCTTGGTAGGCGTGCGTAGTGCGTATGTCTCTTGTTGCTACAGGCGTCAGTTAAGCGGCACGTATGTAGAAAATATGGTGCAGTGCGTGGAGTACAACCACCAGATACAGTCGCCGCACACACACACGCGCACACTATGCGACCTCATGGGTATGAGGTCGCATAGTGTGCGCGTATGTGTCTGACAGGTACTGTGAATACTTGTTGTAGTAGACTTGGTACTAAGACACGATTGTTGGTATTTCGAGGAAGCTCAAAAGAATATTAGGTCATATTGTAGACCACCTCTGGTCTCTGTTATTTGACTTCCCGACCCTTGCATTGTAATATTATTATACCTTATAGAACAAACGTAGCCGTTAAACAATATGCTTGATGTCAACATAGTTATACATGTGATTCCATGCAGACGGTGACGGTGTTTACGCGTGCGCACAGCCGCAGGTGTCGCGCGTGTGTATAGAATTGCGCGTGCTGCCCGCGTCACACGCGCCCCCATACAACAAAGACACGCGCACCTATAGGGACAGTACCGACACGCCCAAGGTAAGTCTAGTTTAAAACACGTCAATTCACTTAAAACGTCAACTCGAAGTCTCATCTAAACATAATTCCTAGGAGAGCTGTACGATCTGCAGTCAGTCAACGCCAGACGTGTCGGCTCGTCCAATCAAGAGCTATCTCAAGAAGCGCATACCACAGTTATCAAGCAGTAGCTTGCTGCCATCCATCCAAAGCGATTGCTGTAATGAGCACAACCACTCACACATACAACGAGTCAGCGCACACTCACACAATTCAACAACTACGCACTCAACATAAACACAGACTGACAAAGTGCTTCACAAGATATTACATGACCTGGACTTCCTACTCAACAGGACGCCGAGCCGGGCCGCCGACCACAGCTCACAGCGCATAGAAGAAGTGCCCACTTAGTAGTGCGGTGTAAGTGATAGTTGCTGTATCTAAATAAACAAGTGACATGAAAACAGGGATGTGATATGTGACAAGCTCAAAGATAATAATTAATATAATTATTGTAATAGACTGTGCAGATACTTAAATTAGGATAGATTTTTTATAATTTTGTAAAGTATGTTCGATAGAAAATACTGGAAGTCATGAGTGAGGCCTTTGTCCAGCAGTGGTAGTAAAAAACAATGAAAGTTTGTGAAAGAAAAAAGAGTTGCGTTACATAAAAGTATTGTTCTTCACACGATAGCTCGGACCGTTGATAGTTAAGAGCATACATTCCACGCGGGCTGGCAACAACGCATTTATAGTAGTTTTTCGTGATTATTTCATTAAATACAAAAACAGTACAATGTTTTTCCAGCCGAGCATTATATCGTTGGTATTTATAATTATTTTAAATATTTACTCTTTCATAAAATCATTGAATCCTACTTAGTAACGCAAATAGAAAATAACAGCCGGTATGTTGATTTTTATAACCAAATACCAAAGTAACTGTAAAAAAATAGCATACAAACTTGAAAATACCAACGATCTTGTGCATGGCTGAAAAAAAAAAACTTTTGTTTGTCTTGCAAATCTCGATAACAGCGCCACCTATCGGATCCAAAAGTACAGTGGTAAATTATTTCAAAACATTTTTAATTGAAGATCCAAATTCAAATCATATTATGCACCAACGGGTCATAATGAAATCCAGGCCTAGCCTTTCATGTTATGTAGGTAGGTTATATAGCTCGTTACATTAGACGTGATTAATATTTGCTTGTGCGCGTAATAAAACTATAAGAAAGATTATCGAGTCGTTAACATTATGTTCTCACCCCATCAAATTATGTTCGCATGATGTAGGATTATCTTTGTTGGAAAAAAATGTCTAGTGAAAATTTCTGGGAGTTTGATTAATACATTACATTGTAAAAAGTTTATGCGGGGGATGAAGGGTGAAATTGAAATACTCTTGGGATCACAATGATAATCTTCTGATGGTGATTTTCGTATATTGGATGACAAACAAAAATTATTAGTCAAATATGAAATAGTATCTACAAAAATTTTCTCGGGCAATGTTTTGTAAGACAGAAATAATTAATTAGCATAAAGTCTGCGCTCTAAGCTAAGACTACGCTTCCTTTGACTATTAGGTACACTTCTTGTACTCGTATCCAAAGTAAAACCTCGAAATTAGAGGAAACAGTGCAAGTAGGAATAACAAGTGCCAAGTAAATATTCTAATTAGAGTGCTGGTGCGCGTTAGAGTTTCAGGCAAAAAGCTCGACTTTGACCTGAATAATGTTGTGTCTGAGAGCTTTGTTGAAAATTTGCACATTTCTGAAATATTTTAAAGACCTTACCTACTAACTTTTTGTGTAACTAAGAAGTTATCATTTTTGTTTAGAGAAAGTATCGATTATTTATTATTTTACTCATGTAGTACAAGCTCATCATACAGTTACCTGTGACCCATGTCAGTTCGGCACTTAACAGGTAGCCTATACCTGAGTATACTTGAAGAAAGGGTCACTTTAAGGGCTCACTTTGATGTCCCACTAAGAAGTGTCTGATGTGATTGTCGTGTGTATGTGAGGCGCGTGTGAAGTGTGTGCTCGTTATAGATTATAGGTCCCGAGAGAGTAGCTAATAATATTGGCCATTGGTTCACGTGCGTGTCCCCGGAAAAGACGTGATCGGTTTGCGTGACAACACCCGCTTTCAGATAGTTGCATGGTAACGAGCGTTGGTTGGTGATTGGATAGGTAGCTATATTGTGGTGTATTACAGCAGGTAGGTACTCCATAACAATTATTATGGAAGCTACAAGTAAAAATAAAGCTAATAACGCAATGTTCGTCCATGCGCCCTGAAAATAACTTCTTTCTTTCTTTCTAGAAGTGCCAATGTGCTTATTATTCATGGTCATTTGCCGATAGACTTTATCCAGGCCACTGTTTTTTTTACACTCCTCCACCGACGAAACTCGTGACACGTGAGGGAGAGGCAGTTCATGCGCCCTCACGGCCGTAGCCTTCGCAGGAGACGCCCTGGGCGTTGGGAATCCCAGCCTGATTCCCGGCCACCCTAGGTGTGGGTTTGCAGATGGAGAGTAATGGGTAGCTCGCTGTTCGGTAAGGACCAAGCCCGGGTTGGCGACGCGTTGTGTTCCACGCGCGCCTCAAAGAGATGTCAGCACCTAATGGTGGGGCCCGCAAAGGCCGATGCCTGCCAGGGGTGCGGGTTGTTCGAAAGAGATACCGCGCCCCTTGGCACACAGGCAACTGAGGGAACACGCGTTCGTTTTAGTCTATAAAATTCTGACAAGCCCTCCTGCTCCACCCAGAGCGGGAGAAGTGATTTGATGATTTCCCACCCCAAAAAAAAGCCATATGTGGCTTTTCAATACGATTAAACAGTGTTTAATTTTCTCTGGATATTTCTGGATGATGAACGCTGTATCAATGTTAATCGCTGCTTTTAAACTGGAACTGATGTTGTATTGTAGGTATTGCGGATGGAAGGCTCGTAAGAGAATTCAATGGACTGTGTTGATCAAACAAGTTAGTTGTCTACGTGTTGCACGCATTTCAAGAGACCTAAGTAACTGGAGGACGTTGTCCCTCAAATTGTGGTAAACAAAGGCATTGAATAGACACAATAAGTCCCATTGCATCAATATAGCCAGACCTGAGGTAAATCTGGTGGCATGGAAAACGGTGTCATGTCACCAGACTATTCTGAAAATTGTTTCTAAAGACTTCAACGACGAAAATGCTGCAAGCCAACACTACCATAAATTTAATTTCACAAGAAAGTTGCGGTTAATAGTGTCAAAGAACAGTTAACACGCTTTTGTTAAGCGTTACACCTGAGTGTCTCCTCAGCGTTTTCATAATGAACGATAAACTTCAACAACGCCTGCATAGTGCTCGCTCACTTCAACTTTTACAAAGGACTCGTTTCTCCATTATGTGTCGTAAGAGGAACACTACTTAACGTTGTTACTGGAGCCTTTTTGTATATAGGCTCACTCCATTAGGCAGTGCGGCACTACTGTAAGAAATAATAACAGCTTTTTCGCCTTTTTTTTATTTCCCCTTTGAGAATTTTATGCAAATCTGCAGTGAGTTGGCAGCCATTACAAAATGCACCATAAAGTTAGCTCGACGAAGTTTTTTATAGCGAAACTTTTAATTATTGATATTTGAAAATGTTTTGTGCCAGTTACGCTAACTGGGCTTTCAGAACACTTAAAATAGTGAGATTGAGTACAACAGTTGAAGTTGGCCTTTTATTGTAAATTATGCTCTGTACTTTGTGGATTTATTAGAAAGTTTACCATAATATTTTTTTCTTAAACGTTGCCCCACACTAGGAATTACTCTTATATTGTGGGTGCGTTTACAAACATTTAAATTCACATACACAAACAGCCAGACCCGGAACAACTATTTGTAGGTCATACCAATATTTGTTCCGTGCGGGAATCGCACCCGCGACACGCAGCGCAGCAGTCAATCGCTTAACCGCTGCGCCAACCGAATGCGCGAATTGGACGCTGTGAGTTGAGCTTTTTTCGTAGTTCGACTTACGACACTTATTTCACTACGTAACCTTATCACAGACGAACCCAGTTTTCTGTAAACTACCTTCCTCACACAATACAGACTGGTTATCATCATGGCGTTGTACGTTAATTTTTATTGCTTAAATAAAGAGGTCACTCAATTAAACTCCAGAAAATTACAGAAGTGCTGAAATTGCCGTGACAAGGCGTGCGTTAGCGCGCAAACATGATGGTATACCACCGTGTGGCTTCAAGTTGTAAATTCAGTTCAGTTTGAACACCACGTGTATGCCATACATATATGTACATATTTGAATATAGCCGGATTCCTATTCGATCAATACTATATTTAATTATAATGATAACATGTAGGAACATTCAATTCTGGAATCCTCCTAACAATGAGCGAGAACATATGTCAATTCTATCAAATTTGGCTCAACGATTCGTGACATTAAACGACTGGTCGTACATTAAATTCGTTGAATCTCTTCGCTCACTTCCCCATTTAAGTTAACTCCGAATTCGGAATCGTGAACAAAACAGATTATTCAAGGTGTCGGGGGTTTATTTGTTCTATTCAACTCGACTACAGCATTCAGTTTGCTGCACCTCGAGATAAGTTTAGCTCGCTGTCTTTGTACAGTTAGGAGGTAAATTGATTGTTGCGATTTATTTTTTTGTTTACTTGTTCACGTTCAAAGTTAACAAAAATATTTATTGTTTATTTAGACCAAGTTCTCTTTGTAAGAAGTATTTCTTGAATACAACGGTAACAAAGTTATTTGTTTTCAAATCTTACCGAGGTAAATGTCAATTAAGTAGATTAAAAACTAAACATAAGCGGAAAAGCCTTTTTGATTGTTAATCAGCGTTTAAAAGTAACTCTCGTCTCAGTTTCGCTACATTAGAGATTATTTGTTTATCAAGGTGTTTCGCTTTTTAACCCTTGACGTAAAAACGACGGGGTGTTATAAGTTTCACGTGTCTGTGTGTGTGTGTGTGTGTGTCTGTGGCATCGTAGCTCCCGAACGGTTGAACCGATTTTGATTTTGTTTTTTTTGTTTGAAAGGTGAATTAGTCGAGAGTGTTCTTAGACATGTTTCATCAAAATCGGTTTAGCCGTTTGAAGATTATCAGCTCTTTTCTGGTTGATGAAGGGATTTGAGCATCTTCCACGGGTCTGATCAAGTCGAAATTTGGTATTCTATTACTTCAATGATATTAGACGAACAAAGTAACCTTAAACTGATGCTGGAGCATCACCTGGAATTTCCAGGATACCCAATTAACTCACTAAACAAACAGCAAAAGTATCGTGTTCGGGTTCATTAAAAAGGTCTCAATTAATAGGTTATAAATAGATGGTGATCAGGACGAAGAATGAGGATAAATTAGTAACAAACTTCACTGTGGGAAACATACGCAACCTTGCGCACATTTAATCGAGACATTAAGTTTAAAAAGCGGGAAATAAAAATTAAATTTAAAATTTAAAAAACCCCCGACCCAAAAACAAAAACTCTAAAAAGTAAAAAAAAAATATTTATTGGTCTTTTAAGTTGTAGGCCACCTCTGTTTTGCGTTTTCTTTGACCGTCCCCCGACTTGACAAATACGTTGATCAAAATATTACCTACAACTTAAAAGACCAATAAATATTTTTTTTTTAATTTTTAGAGTTTTTGTTTTTGGGTCGGGGGTTTTTTAAATTTTAAATTATTTTTTTTAGAGACAAGAGTTCGAAATAAAACGAAGAAAAAAGCTAAACAAACAAAGGCTTATTATGAAAATGCTAAAATTAAAACACAAAATCTATTTACCTTAATTATTTTATTTCGTACCACGGGCCAAAACTTCCATAATCAAGCTCTAGCTCTCATCAACCTTTCCTTTAACCTACAGCATTAATTTTCTTAAAACAAAATTAAGGCTGTAGGTAAATACTTACACGCACCTCGGCGCGACGTCACGGCAAGCCGCGCTGTTGTTACTTCTGGATTATCATCTCCTACTAATGACAAAATTAAATTTACCTTGACGTGTTCATGTCTTAACGTAGATACTATTTAACGTGGATTTGTTCATTAATGTATTTTCCTGACAAATTGTTTAAGTGATGGCTTCGGTAGCTATTATGTAGGTGAAAGTGTATGAATAATGTGGGATTTCCTGTTTTATCTTGCTAATTTTATGATACATCAATCGTAATCTGTGGTTACGGTATTATGTGTGGCCAGTAATTCTTTTTTTAGGTAATTAGGACACCGCAGTGTTTAACAATTGTGAATAAAAATGACATGCGATTTCTGCAATTCCAGTCCATTTGCTATCATTTATTGAGGAGTTCCGTTGCCTATACCCGAAGTTCTTCATCAGATCTTCACCAAATGGAAATAGTCACTCCGAGATAGTTCTCTTCCAAAAACTATCCAAATCGCTTCAAGTGTGCCTACAAAATTTGAAGAGTTCTCTCTATTTCTCCAGGATCCCATCATCAGATCCTGACTTGATGATCATGGGACCACCTAAGAAGTATACCCTTTCAAACAAAAAAATAATAATCCTAATCGTTCCAGCCATCTTCGAGTAATCGGGGAACAAACATAAAAAAAAAGGTTCCGACGAATTGAGAACCTCCTCCTTTTGGAAGTCGGTTAAAAAACTAGCTTAGACTAAGTTTAAAAGTACCATTGCCGAAAAAAGCTTATTTGCTGTCGCATTTGTTAGGGATAGCGCACTATGACTGAAACTGGTAATACAGAGGCCTCATCTCTTCGAGAGGGAGTGGGCTATAACCTACCACACGGTTTAGTAGATGAGAGCAGTGGTGATGAACTTACATACACAAAGTAAAGGGCGGGTTTGGGTTCGAACTCACGAACTACAACTCGTAACTTACGAGTCGTAAGTCGGAGCTGATACCACTAGGCCGGGAACTGCTAACTCAAAACTTAGAAACATTTTTCCATCATCTCTTTTCGGGAAACCCAGTAGAATATTGTAAAGTCGGTAAACACGCCAAAGCAAAAAGAGTAACTTGTAACCCTTTCATCAAATACTGAGACTTAGAAAATGGACCCATTTAACATCAGATAGTGTAGCTACCTACCTATTTCGGAAACTAGAAGGTGGCCATCTATTCGTCTAAATTTGTTATGGAAAATGTAACGAATAGATGGCCAGCCTGAATGAGACCGGTGGCTATTTCCTAGAAACAAAAAGTTCTTTCTTATGGGTGCCTCTTGGGGTACCTACTAGTAAAAACTATTCCAGTTTATAATTTCTGGGCATGCGGCATATTAACGAAAAAATGAAGGTCACACATTTTTGTGACCTTCATTGATACACTGTTCTTTTTATTTCTATTTTACTGAGACTGGGAAGTAGTGCTGAGCAGTATTGTAGGTATATTGGAAATGGCCCTATTATTCAGGTCATCAATTTCATGGAACACGTAAGTGAAACGTTAACCTTATTTTTTTATCATCTAGAAAAAAATGTTGTTTCTTTATCGTATCTTTATGTTGTTCAACGTATCATAAACTGTGTTCGGATAAGCGAACTTAAGGTTTTCTTGTCAAAATTGTGTCCCGGAGGTGACAAAAAATTATGCTAAATGAGCAACCAAGTTTAGAGTCATTTTTCAATATCATCATAATCTTAAGTCATCTTTCGACAATATTCGAATGCACTGCATATATGTAGTTAATAGCTGCTATATTGTCACATGCATCATAAGAGACTTACTTTGGCACATAACACGCACATTCACTGGCTTGTGCTCTAGATAAGGCAATTTCTGCTTACTTATATAAATGGCATTACTCTCACCGCGACGCTGTACGGGAAGCGAGTCATATTTGCATAGATATTCTCTATTTACAGCTTTTCCGTCCATTTGTGAGAAATACGTACATTAGCTGCTAAGCGAGAGATAAATTGAACGTTTTTTGCTGAATTTGGCGCATGTGCTGCTATCTGTCAAAGTAATGCCGTATTTTATTGTTGTAAAGACATTATGGAGGGAATTAATAGTGACATATATATAATCAACACAGCTGGAGTTTAGTTGGGTTGGGTTTAGGTTAATGGGTAACGTATATCTATAACGTTTGTATCCAAGTAAGATATAAACTTTAAGCCTTATATCTCAGCTCAAGCATTACAAGCATGATTGTAGGTAGAACGTTGAGATATAGCCACTAAGGATTATTGACAAATTGAGTAAATGATTGTCGCAGGGACAACTAGATACAGTGGTATTTACTTACGTTTTTTGAACTATACAACATATTATTGTGAAAGATATCTGGAAATAATAAAACTGTTTCTGGCCCTTGTTAATTTACGAGTTTGTATGTACACACAATAAATCCAAATCCCTGTTAGAGTTTTTCTTCAGAAGTTCAGCTAACTACAAAAAATAGACGACTCTTAAATAACGAATCCGATCAATTACAAATATGTATGTAATTGAAAATAGGTACTAGTATTAGGAAGGCTGTACTTAAAGACAAAGTCAAGTACTTGAGGGTGATCTTTGACAGCAAGCAGCTCTGGAACAAGCATCTTGACTACAAACTGAATAAAGCACAATTGCACTCCACCAATGCAAACAAATGTTAGGGAAAACATGAGGGCTTTCTCCAAAGATCACTCTGTGGCTATACAGAGCGGTAATCAGGCCAATGTTGGCTTATAGCGCTCTGGTTTGGTGGACGAGGATCAAACTCTCGACCAACATTATAAGACTACAACGTTTCCAACAACTGGCCTGTTCGGCTACCAATGGCTGCATGAGAACCACCCCAACAGCAGCCATGGAGGTAGCCCTACAATTTTTTTTTTTTTTTTTTCTATAATTAATTAACTCCCCTTGACCTGTACATTCAGCAGGAGGCGGCGCTAGCTGCCATCAGGCTAATGCATATGGGCATTTGGGGCAAAAATCTTACCAGCCCACTCGCAAAAATCCTGGACCGGGCGATTGAGTACCAGCCTCTCATCGCTGCTCCGTGTGATAGAACACCAAACCAACCTATGTGCAACAAAAACTATATCATACAAACAGTAGAGGAAGAAAGGGTTCAGTCAGGAGCCAATGAAGTGCGCATGTACACTGACGGCTCAAAAACACAAAACCGTTCATGATATGAACGGTTTTGTGTGTCAAGGGAGTGTACGCTAAAACATTTTGTTGGCATACACTCCCTTGACCTCAACTTTAACTTTTACATACCGCTAAGCACACACAGCTAGACCTTTCAATGTGAATGTGTTGTCTTAACAAAAGCCGCAACAGCAGTAAAGCACTTAGGCATCCGAAACTACGATATTAAATTCGTATCCAACAGCCTATCTGTGCTCAGCTTTAGAAAACAAAGAAACCAACAACAAACTAATCGTTGACTGCCCTCAAGCTCTGGAGAGTTTATCGACGTCCAATCGTATTACCCTCCAGTGGATCAAAGTGGATAGTGGATCCTTACGCAATGATACCGCTTAGCCAGAATGGCATGCACAACGGACCGAATGGGAGTCTAGGTGCGGAAAAGGGTGGAGTTCAATTCAAATAGAGGTAGTCCTTCTATTTGTCTCAGTAAACAAGGCTAGGTTCCATAAAAAAAGAAAACACAGGGACATGGCAGCGGGTGATAAATATTATGTCGTGAAAAAAATGCGGATTAGTATCATCAACCAAGGAGGAAACAGAGGAATACTTTAGTATAGAATGAATGCCATGAGATACGTGACCGCATTAATTTCCTCTTAAAGATTATTTTTTTATGTAATGTGTTAAGTCAGATATGATACATTTTAAATTATTTAAATCAACCATGATTAAATTCAACCGACAATTTACAGTCAAAGGCTAGGAAAGCTTTTTTTAGTTGAAAATCGAATACCTCTTACCAACAGATCCCAGTATCTTCGCTCTTAATTTGAGTAAATATTTTTCCAACAAGTTTTTCATCTTAACAAAGCTGTAAAAACTTCGTTATCCCCCAACTCATTACGGATCTCAATGGCTATCATAATTCCGCCTGCTTTGTCTCTTTTAATAATCTCTTGATTTTGTTTAGCAGCAGTTAACGATACTACCATTAGCGAGTGCGCTCGCAATACTCGTAAATAACTGTATAACACTTATAGTTGTACATTTGTGAATAGTTGAGGAGTTTAAGACAACCCTGCGGCCTGTGCGAGCTATTATGTGTGTTTCAAATTTCCCATATGTTTCAAAGCTAGGAATTCGCTTTATTGGGGTCACCAATCGAAACTTAAATAAATTGTGAATTTCATGGGATAGTCGCGAGTTTTGGGTTTATCCTAGTCATCGCAATTCCGTTTACGACAGAAGCAAAGTTCCACTCTTACTTTATTTTTGCTTTTCAGTTTTGGGTTTATTTTGTTTTTGCGGTGTACAGGTACCGCTACCGGTACTATTCTAAACACAGAACAACCAAATGAAGGGACATTAATGTTTATTTTTGCACTATAGTGTTGGCTCATTCTTATAAATTGCTTCCGGAACAAAGCTCTCGTCGTCAACTCACAACCGAAACACTTTTATCACGTAACTTTATCTTACAAGTCACAAATATATCGCGGACTGTAACATCGAATGTTTAAAGCGTATCTCTTAAATGACGTCACTGGTCAGAAGCGTTGGTACACATGAACACGCTACTAGGGAACAATTTCAAATATGGTGCCGTATTTGTGTTTCGTACACAATTTGAATTTCGATGACTTGCTTTGTCAATAATACGAGTAGTAAGAGAAGCGAACTGTTCAATATTGCTCAATCAATCGTTGGAATCTGTGTTAAACTCATGGAATAGTTTAATCAATAGGTTACCATAGCTTTAATCTTAGAAATGCTCCAAATATGAAAGAAACACCTATGTATTAGAGTGTCCCTGTGAGTTAACAGAATAACTGGCCATAATGTCCAGTGACCATTTAACCGACTCTATTATGTGTGACTGTTGTTTTACTGTTAAGCTTAAAAAAATATGGAAAAAACAAAAACTAGTTATAATGGCCTCGTTTGTATGATATACGATAACTTTGGGTATTTCAGCACTTTACTACGCTTTTGCTAGATAATAAAATCACATTCAATTTAACCCGACTACGGTGAGGCATAGATAAATGTTATGATTTTGACCGGTATGTAGTATGTTTATATGGTTGTTCACCTATTTCACCATAACTTCTATACTACTTATCATAATTTGACAAATGAAGTATCTTTGTCAGCGTCTTGATTGTCAACCATAGTCAGAAGAAATCTATGTGGACCACCAGCGGGGATCTTCCTCTTCCCAGGCGTTTTGTAGAGATTGAACAAAACTGTTACATACATACTTTGATTTATTGAGTGGAAAAGTAATGCCAAATTCAATTTTTCCGTGACTTTCTCTAGCTATCATCTATCTTATGTGATTAATTCGAGTTTCGTACAGACTTTTAATTAACTTTAAAGGGTCGCATCACACTTCATATTTGTTACAAATTGCTTATGAAACGATCTCGATAACAAAGTTGCAACATCGAAGTGAAAAGTTAGGAGCTTATCAATTTAACTCGTTTACGGCAGTATACTTGACTAATACGATATTTGCTACCACTTCACTTGATAACCGCAACTTGCGCATACCAATCTATAGTTCATTATGTGGTTGGATAAAAACGTCTTTGCTAATATGTTTTTTGCACTGCTAGGTTCTTTTTGCCAAAAGACATGTGACTATCGCAATGAAATTGAATGCCTTGCGCGTTAAAAATCATGTTCATTTAGTGTATTAAACCAAAAGGCAATAAAATTGTAGAATAACTTTTGGCTAAGCAATTTTGCATATCGTGGTAACTATAAACCCATTGGTGAGTGCTGACCTGAATTAGGTGACATATTTTAGCTCAGCGCCTGCCAACTAGAACGTGATCACTAACTAGCTATACCTACAAGCTATATATTCGTTAACACAAATATCGCTTGCAGCTTGAATTTCTTGAATGTTCCATAAAACCGCTTAAAAGACACGAGGCTTGATTGAAATTCTTTCATTCACCGTTTACCTCACAACCTCTCTGCCGTGAGGAACTATTTTACAAAAACGCGTACGCGGTTTGTTCAAGTGACGTAATTCCTGAATTTTTTATGAGATTTCCTTGGCTTTGGAAAGTAAATAAAGATGTTTATTTACTCCAGAGCTGCTTAAGGTGAAGCTTCAAAGAACGTTTTACGAATTTACAGTCACTGAAGGCATTTTCAACGTTCAACCACGATAACTGAAATATTGTGTGGAAACATAACTCGCTAAACTCATTCCGGATTTACTTTTGCGATAAATTCGTACAATGTGACATTTCGTTTAAGTTGTTCAAAACTCAACTTTCATAGATATATTTTAGAGCAATTTTATAGGTTTTCGAGAATGCTGTATAAACAACACCCAGTGTTTATCTATTGGGACTAGTTCTACTTTATTTAGCGGTAAGCATGAAATAGGTACAATTAGATTTACAACCGTAAAATAAGTTCTCAAACACACAGCAAATATCATTTGTTAAAGTTTTTTAAAATCACTTTAATCTTTACCTGATAAATTTCTTCTGAAACACAGTTCTATCTTTGTTCCGAAGCTTGAAAAAAAATATTATGTTTTCCTCTCGGTCCCTATTAGTAGTAGGTATTATAAGGGTTCGGGACGAAAGAATTTGTGATTGGGACCTTAAGTGACTTTTATTTTATGACACTTTTAGTTTTAATTCCGTTACGCGTCTGAAATTTGGAGATACGAATAGGCACAACGTAGGTATAACAGGACACTGCATTGGTCATCGTATATTCGTAAGCTGTTCATGTACAAAATTAGAGAAACAACTAGATAATATTACTAGAATTAACTCCGAAAATTTCAGAATAACTAAAATGTTCAGCTTCATTACATTACTAAAGACATAATTATTCATTAAAAATGGAGAAATTATATGCCTTTGAAATTCTGCTACTATCCTTGTCACGATAAACTATAATTGTACTGATTGGCGTGATTACAGTGGCGTTCCCGTGTTTAGTCGTCAGATCGCAGCAATGCTATCTCTGTCTAGCATAGACTTTAAAACGCTTACCACTTTACCATTTGTTGAGATATTAAAACATATTTTTTTAGTGTGGCTTTATTTTCTTCTACATGCGTAAAATCAGATCCAGTCAAATACCCTATTGAAATAAAACTAAAGTCGCTATTACTAGAATGACTGCCCTCATATTTTTGTCTAAGCCAGAATAATTTCTGCATCGTTTGTGTTGTGAAGAAACACCCTGAGTGCTTTAGTTCTCATAAATGAGAGCAAAATAAGGAAAGTTTAGAACCCTTGTAAAACTTTAGAATCACTTTAGTGTAGTTGATGATTCTGCGCTGCTTCAAGCGATAGTAATCTAGGTTTGTTTGCATAACAACGAGAGTCAATTAGTAACTGTATCTGAGGAGCTCGTTATACATTTAGATCAGATCGTGGCTCATCCTGCCGAGCTGGGTGAGTTGATAAGTTCACTCAGCTTAGGTATGTGTGTGTCTACAAATAAAGCTTTTCTTTGATTTTGTAAAAAAATATGGTAGTTTGTAATTGAGCTCATGATATATTGACAAGTATCGTAAAAATCTCAAGTTTTCTATAGCTTTTCAGTAAATAAGTTAACTAGATTACAACACAGCAACTAATACAGAATTTATTTGAGTTCTTTATAGGACTTGACAGCATACCAAGCTCGAATAGCTAAAGTTTCAAGTTAAATAAAAAGCTACTCACCTATTCTAATTGAAAAATCGGACATTTAAATGGGCTTTCAATGAATTGAAGAACTTTACTAACGATACAACGGCTACTGACCACCCGTAATGACTACCAAAGATCCACGAATGACAACCCAGCTAAACGAGCTTTCCAAGGCACGGAGGGCTTTCGGTATGTAAAGATGGTTGCCCATCCACGGACCGATCCGGCAAGCATAGCTTAACCAGATCGATCGACTCATGGGGCTGTTATTACTTAGTTGCAGATAAGGGCGTCATCTAAAAAATATGTTTTAATTATTTGTGGATGTTTGATCGTAGTTATACATAGATTTCACCTATTTAACGTCTTTAAATTATGAGAAAACTTACGACTTTACACCAAGTTAATTCAATTACGATAGTAAACAATTGAATTCAACCAACTCATGCAGTCGTGCTAGCTCAAGTACTAATTAATATATACGTATGTTCTTGGATTAGAAACAAACAGATGCGGATTGATCTATACGAATAATCATAATTATTATTGCTGCCATTGTTTACTAATCAATATTAATAAGTCTATACTGTGATAAGCAACATTGATTATTTCACGTTATAATTATATTCCAACATAATCAAACTATAAGTGGATCTGTTTTCGTTTAAAACTGGGTAAGTTATACAGTGAGCCTGAACTAGTAAGAAGCTCTTAAGAACTTAGCTCCGCGGGTACAGCTGTCTAGATAGAATTAACACAGAGACTTAATGAAAACATATTGATCGGTATGTGAACAATAGAACCGTGATTAAACAAGCAACGTGATACAATAACAGATGTCAATCACATGCTTGATACAAATTCTGTCAACGAATAAAGCATGTTAGTCCGATTCAAAGTTCCAACGGATGCATTAATTTGGTGAAAGTTATGAAGGCCTCCACAAACATAATCTCTTTGACCCAATTAGCATAGCAACAATGTTAATATGCTGTTATCTTCCCAAAACGCTCAGTTGGGAAAGGTCTAATTCATTAGAGATTCAACACTCCTCAAGTTTCTCTATAGACATCCGCAGTCCATATTTATAAACGCTCCCTTTAAGCGGTCAACTGTGAGTTTAATTTCCGCTAAATTGTGTGCAAGTTGCGGGTAGTCGTAAAGTGTGGGATCCGAGTCATGGTCGATGAGATTCTGCACTCGCAGGTTTAGTTTCAGGCTTTGTGTACGTATTCTATATGCCGTGGTGGCCCAGTGAGTTTGAAGCCAGGCAGGCGCTTGACTTTGAGTAATTTATTTCATCACCACTGCCCTCAAAATTCGAAGACACATGAAATCTCATCCGCGGACCCGCACTGGGCCCGTGTGTTGGATTATGGCCCACTCCCTCTCACCGAGAGGAAGCCTCTGTCCTAGCACAGGGAACATTATTGACTGATTACGCTGATCTTTATGCTGTATGGTCTGTACCAAAAGTATTAATATTGGTAGGTATCGATCATACCTTATTTCCGAACTTGGTTAAAGTTAAAAGTGGCGTCCCATGGGTACTGAAACTGATAATGAATAAGTTGTGAAACTTACAATGAAAAACCCTATAATAATAATACAAAATAGCACCACACCATCAGTGAGAAACCGCAAACGATAGCACATCATTAAACATCATATCACTTGAATCGGTCTCCTATAATTGAATTCCTATGACCGACATCAACGTCGATGGAGAACATTTACAATGTTATTGGCACTTCGACAATTGTTACAGCACACTGAGTGTGAATGTGGAGTTAGATAAGGAGAATAGCGTTTGTCGCGTTCGGTGCTGGCCGCTTTTGAAATAGTTGCTATTGAACAATTACATCGCAATAACTGCTCATAGAGGATATTCAATGTTCAATTTATCGTTTCTCAACACTATTATCGATCAAACTAGAGCAACACTTTTTTAATTAAAATTAGGTTTGTTTTCATCGTCATCATCATCATATCAGCCGAAAGACGTCTACTGCTGGACATAAGCCTCCCCCAAAAGAATTTAAAATATGTTGATGTTAGGCAAAAAACAAATGTTTTGTGAAGCAATGGCTAACTAACGAAGGTAACACAACAAAAAATTACGTTGTCACGTACTTCGTTTGTTCAAGTTTTCTACAAAAATACTAAAGCAACCGTAGGTACTTATAATCATTTTTAACCCTTTTGCAACCCTTGTCTTTTTAACTTCTTCGTTACTTTTGCTTTTTATTTGTCTGCTCCCATTTAAATTAAAAACGAAACGAACCATAACGTCACGGTGGCGCTTATTAAAAAAAAAAATCTACAGGATCTTTTTGACTTTAGTGATTTTTCTGTAGTAACTTACACTTCAAAATTGTATAATATGGATACTGAATACAGTTTTCTTTGTGTAGAAAGGTATAGTTTTATACCTTGGTGTAAACACCTAGATCAACAGTTATATTGGCAAACTTTCATCGACGAACTACCAAAAGTAAGTCGTTCTGTTGGCGAATCGTTTGCCGTCGAAAAGTTATCTCGAAGATATACTCAAAGGTGAATCGTTCTATCGATAAACCGTTCATTGGAGAAACGAATGTCATAGAACTGTTTCAGAATCTCAATTTAGCACATTTCTTCTGCAGAATCGAAAAAAAATCTTTAGATGAAATAAATATTCTTATAATAACCAAACAAATTCACTACCAATGGGGCAAAAAACGAAATAAGAAAAAGTTTTCTTGAAACAAAGTTACAGCAGCAATAAATAATTAGTTTACCGAGTGTTAATTCTAAAATTTGCAGCTCTTTAGACTTTTATCGCGTAGATCTTTTCAATTGTATTCCTTACTAATCTGCTATTGTCTGAACAAGTAACTCTTAAAACTTTGAATGCTTTTAGAAGGTTTCGGACCGACTAAGCGCAATCGAAATCCTTTTCTGAAAGCATTTTCATGTGTTCATTAAGTCTTTGTTCATGAAGTGTTTGGTAAAATAATACATACACAAGTAAGTAACAACATTTTAACAATACAGTAGGTAATATATGTATTTTATAGGTACGTATTTAACGAGTTTTTAAATTTTGGGGTAAAACATTTATTAGCGCGCTTTAGGAGAAATACTGACTTGTACGGCAAACAGCAAACGGAATGCTCTTTTATGCCGTCATGCCCATAACCATGAATTTCGTGGTTCCCAACTGCTGGCGGCGGCGTTCGTGACGGCCATATTTTTATTCTTTCTTAAGAAAACTACTAAACTAAAAGTATGAAATAAAAAAATCAATAAAAAAAAAACAAAACCAAAACCATCCTTTTTTTAAAACCAAAACATAAACGACAACAACAATTTAAATTCATTTTTTTTAAAGGACCCACCCACCTTCCAAAAACCGACCCACTGAAAAGCACAAAATATTTTTATCCACGCCACCCCTATCCTTATCCAGTCCCTATTCCGTCCCTATTCCTGCCCCGCAAAGCAAATCTGACAAAAACTATTTAATACCTAATAATAAAACAAGAAAATTAATAATTATCTGGGTAGGTATTTACTTAGTTTTTGAAGTCGGTGTCTAGCAACGCTTTTTGTCCATTCGGATGATAACCGCATTAAAATCGGTTCAGCCAAACGCGAGTTGACCGCGGACAAACATACAGGTCAAACTAAGAAACTCCTTTTTTTAAGTCGTTTTGAAACCCATGACAATATCAGTTACGGCTGATCACGTAAAATTCATGACCTTGAAGAATTTTCTCTGAGCAATGTTTTCAAAGATTGAAGAGTCCTTTGTACATTTTGGAATCTAGATTAGGGTGAGCCTCCGATATTGTATGCGTCTGACTCCCTTTTTTCGGTCAATCAACGGAAACTGCGGTCCCTGTCCGAACGATTGTCTGCAAAATATCAAGAAAGTGATACAAAATCATGCTGAGACAGTCAAAAGACATGTTTTTTTTTTTTTTTTCTTTCTGGGTGGGAAATCATCAAATAACTTCTCCCGCTCTGGGTGGAGCGGGAGGGCGTGTCAGACTTTTACTGACTAAAACCCACCCGTGTTCCCTCAGTTGCCTGTGTGCCAGGGGCGGCGGTATCTCTTTCGAACAACCCGCACCCCCGGCAGGCATCGGCCCTTGCGGGCCCCTCTGTTGTTGCTGACATCTCTTTAAGGCGCACGTGGAACACAACGCGCCGTCGACCCGGGCTTGGTCCTTACCGGACAGCGAGGTACCCATTACTCGCCGTCCGCAAGCCCGTGCCTGCGGTGGCCGGGAATCAGCCTGGGATTCCCGACGCCCAGGGCGTCTCCTGCGAAGGCCACGGCTGTGAAGCTCACGTGCGCCACCTCCCTCTTTGCGAGCATAACTGCTTCGCTGAAGGAGGTGTATATATATCTCAGTAGCACCCCGGCACTCCTAGATTTGTGCCTGATTGATGGCATTAGGCTCGATCCCTGCAGATGTACTAAAGCGTAACCCTTTGGGGAATACAGGCGTGATAATGTTATTTTATTGGATAAATTTAGACCTTGTTACCACTAATCAACTGGTTGGTAATTAAATCTTAAAGCATTTTCATATGAGAGGCGTATACTATTCATTCTTCATTCGATTTGGCCCGGAACACATTAAAAGCCTTCCAAGTGTCACATACATGACTTCCGTGTTATAAAAACTAGGAGGCACACCGTCATTAACCTCACCTAAATCTCGTTAGCGATATTTCGGAAAAAAGCTAGTATCTAAAATAAGGCAAAAAGAGTTAAGTATTGATGCGCATCGCCCTGAGGATACGGTGGAGCATACGGTGGAGGTTTACCCGGCTTAGGCGGAGCACCGCGGTGTCCTCGTAGAGGCGATCGGCGGCGGCGATCTCTCGCGTCCGGCCCTGGTCCAGTCCATGGTACGGAGCGAGAGTGTATGGTTAGCCGTCACCTCCTTCAGCGAAGCAGTGATGCTCGCAAAAAGGGAGACGGCGCACGTGAGGAAGAGGCAGTACATGCGCCCTCACGGCCGCAGCCTTTGCAGGACACGCCCTGGGCGTCAAAAATCCCAGGCTGATTCCCGGCCACCATAGGCGCGGGCATGCCGACAAAATCTCTTTGAGGCGCGCGTGGAACACGCCGATGACACGCCGAGATGTCAGCACCAACTGATGGGGCCCGCAAGGGCCGATGCCTGGCAGGGGTGCGGGTGGTTCGAAAGAGATACCTCGGCCCTGGCACACAGGCAACTGAAGGAACACGGGTGGGTTTTAGTCAGTAAAAGTCTGACACGCCCTCCCGCTTCACCCAGAGCGGAAGGGCGTGTCAGATTTTTGATGTGTGATTTCCCAACCAAAAAAACAAAAGGATTGACGCGCGAATTGAAGCTCAGAGTGCCTATATACGATTTGTGCGCAAGACTGTCCGTAAAAAAGATTAACGAGGCTTCTTGATACGTATTCAATATTTAGCAGGTTGCTGAATTTTACTTTGGTTCCGAACTGAACTAAAGACGTTAAAAAGTTTTATAAACGACTTACTGTACTTTTGAGTTAGCGTTTTACCCTCACATCACGTTACTATATTATATTCCAAGCATTCACTTATATATGTAGTAATAGAATATAATATAGTAACGTAATTTCATTGCAATACAGCATTCGCTTTACCTCATAACCATAATGCAATGAAATATCCGTATATTTTCAAAAGCAGGCTCTTCGTTTCTTCCACACAACGCCGTTTTTCTTTTGTGTGTCGTATAAAATACTCAGCGCAGAAAAAGCTCTACAGACGGATGACGTCACTGGACGGGAGTCCAGTGACGTCATACGCTACGTATTTCCTATGTGCGGGGGCTACCTAAATATAAAATATATTTTTGTACTTTTGGATGTCGCAAGAATGTTTAATAAATGGATCTTTGTTCCTTTTTGAGGCCAACAGAAAAGTAAGTACCGGAAATAGAAAAATATTGATTATATAGCCCTTCTGAAATGTATATCGAGGAGATACTCACTCGCCCAGGTGCACAAAAGTCACGCGGACGTGATCCGAACGTTGTTTTATTGAATCTTGGTGAATTCAGAGAATAGAGGATATGAAACCAGATAGTAAGGAGCACAACGTTTTAAAATAAACGAGTTTGAGTGACGAAAACTGAGCTACTTTCTGTCTTGTGTCATAAGCCATACATGAGACACTACGCTGAAAAACGCGACTTATACCTAAATGTTTGTCCTTAGTGTTGAATATTTCAGAGCAAGCTATCCTGCCAAACCATTTGACTGACATTTGAATATATTCCATAACGACACGTTTAACACAAGATACATGGTTATGTATCTTGTGTTAAACGTGTCGTTATGGAATATATTCAAATGTCAGTCAAATGGTTTGGCCACACGACCGACGTGAATATTCAATTGTTTCATGGAAAAATAAACAAAGCCTTCATCTGTAAAATAGAATACTGGGAAAATAATTTTATAACTTGCAGATTTTTCATGAAAATGTTTATCCTGCCGCCGCGTCGCCGCGTTACCGTCGGTCACTTCTCCGGTGAGGCGGCGGGCCTCCTTGCCGGATTACCGCCATGGGATCTGGAGGCAAACGTCCTCGCGCTCACTTGGGAGTGGCGCGAGGAGGCCAAACGCCGGGGTGTAACTCCGCTGCCGCGGGAAATCGCGGCACGGCGGACAGAGCTCCGGCAGGATCTCATGGCGACGTGGAAAGTGCGATTGTCGCAACCCAGTGCTGGGCACGCCACGATTGCGGCGGTAAGTCCCCTCTTTGAGGAGTGGTTTGAGAGGCGGCATGGCGTCCTCACCTTCCGCCTGACACAGGTCCTCACCGGACATGGCTGTTTCGGGAGGTTCCTGTTTCGGATAGGGCGGGAGGAAACGCCCGGGTGTTTCCATTGCGAAGATCGCCCAGAGGACACGGTGGAGCATACGGTGGAGGTCTGCCCGGCTTGGGCGGAGCACCGCCGTGTCCACGTGGAGGTGATCGGCGGCGGCGATCTCTCGCGTCCGACCCTGGTCCAGGCCATGGTACGGAGCGAGAGGGCATGGCTGGCAGTCGCCTCCTTCAGCGAAGCAGTTATGCTCGCAAAGAGGGAGGCGGCGCACGTGAGGGAGATGCAGTACATGCGCCCTCACAGCCGTGGCCTTCGCAGGAGACGCCCTGGGCGTCGGGAATCCCAGGCTGATTCCCGGCCACCGTAGGCACGGGCTTGCGGACGGCGAGTAATGGGTACCTCGCTGTCCGGTAAGGACCAGGCCCGGGTCGACGGCGCGTTGTGTTCCACGCGCGCCTCAAAGAGATGTCAGCAGCAACAGAGGGGCCCGCAAGGGCCGATGCCTGCCGGGGGTGCGGGTTGTTCGAAAGAGATACCGCCGCCCCTGGCACACAGGCAACTGAGGGAACACGGGTGGGTTTTAGTCAGTAAAAGTCTGACACGCCCTCCCGCTCCACCCAGAGCGGGAGAAGTTATTTGATGATTTCCCACCCAGAAAAAAAAAAAAAAAAAAAAAAAAAAAAACCGTCGGTCACTGAAACTGACAATTGAATATCCAATGAAACGTGAGGTAGGTTCACAGCTACGCTACAGTAACTTGTGTACTGTATGCAAATTTATTATTGTAATTAAATTATTTTACTGAAAGTTTATTAACAACTATTAAAATAAAAAATGATTTCAAAAATTGCTCCTACTTATTCGGTCACATAAAATTAATTACCTTACAAATTAATATCCATGCTCGTGACGTCAGCCATCCAACCGCACACTTTATTGGCTCAGTTCATAGTAATATGCTTTGGGTTGTAATAATACCTGAAACATTTTATGAATAACTTTATTATGAACATGCGGTCAAAATAACTCATGGCATATTGGTGAATTAAAGCAACGAAACTATTGTTATGGCACCGGTAAAACGGAGCTACTTTAACAGTAAGGGTAATTTTTACAGTTTAGGGGGCTACTTTAACAGTGCGCTAAAATACTGTTTAAGAGTGTGCAAAAACATACCAATAACATGCCAAAACCTGTGCAAAGTAGACCAGTTATACGGGATATTTTCTGGAAGTTCGTTATAAATATTTAAGTTCCACGAAAACTTACACAAAAACAGCTGACAACTTACGGTACTTCATTCATCGAAAGATCCTCCATCGAGATTCCTTATGTATTAGTTTAACGTTGAATATTATACAAAACGTGTTCAATGTACGATGTTTCACAATTTTAGGTACCAACTCTGTTTTAATAATAAGGGATGGGGAAGGGGTTTTAATAATAAAGATTTGATTCAAAGGGATCTTCCCTTTGAGTCAAATCTTTGAAATACATAAGGAACTATATAATAATATCCTGTTAGACTAAATTATAATATAAAAAAAATGATACTAAGGTATTACAATCGCGGAATCCTTGTGTATTAAGCACGCCAAAACCTATATCAAATACAAAATGTTTATATTCGATGTCTCAAAGGGCGCTGAAAGGCCAATAAGGTACACGTTTTTCCATCGGAAAAGCAGGATAAGTGCCGTGTATACGAACTCAACTGAAGAATTCACCATCAATCAGAGTAGATAAATGTTTTAGTAAAAAATAACTTGAATTATTTAATAGGCGAAAGATTCCTGTATAACAATGGCACAAAAAATTATCAAAGCACACTTTAACTGTAAGTTCTTGGACAAACTTATATTCGAAATTGCCTCGAGGAAGAATCACATTTTCATGGTTTTATTAATATACAAATAGTGAATGTCAATGTAAATGACTGGTCCCTAAACTATCGCTACATTGGGCACGCCGCGATTGCGGCGGTAAGTCCCCTCTTTGAGGAGTGGCTTGAGAGGCGGCATGGCGTCCTCACCTTCCGCCTGACACAGGTCCTCACCGGACATGGCTGTTTCGGGAGGTTCCTGTTTCGGATAGGGCGGGAGGAAACGCCCGGGTGTTTCCATTGCGAAGATCGCCCAGAGGACACGGTGGAGCATACGGTGGAGGTCTGCCCAGCTTGGGCGGAGCAACGCCGTGTCCTCGTGGAGGTGATCGGCGGCGGCGATCTCTCGCGTCCGACCCTGGTCCAGGCCATGGTACGGAGCGAGAGGGCATGGCTGGCAGTCGCCTCCTTCAGCGAAGCAATTATGCTCGCAAAGAGGGAGGCGGCGCACGTGAGGGAGATGCAGTACATGCGCCCTCACAGCCGTGGCCTTCGCAGGAGACGCCCTGGGCGTCGGGAATCCCAGGCTGATTCCCGGCCACCGTAGGCACGGGCTTGCGGACGGCGAGTAATGGGTACCTCGCTGTCCGGTAAGGACCAAGCCCGGGTCGACGGCGCGTTGTGTTCCACGCGCGCCTCAAAGAGTTGTCAGCAGCAACAGAGGGGCCCGCAAGGGCCGGTGCCTGCCGGGGGTGCGGGTTGTTCGAAAGAGATACCGCCGCCCCTGGCACACAGGCAACTGAGGGAACACGGGTGGGTTTTAGTCAGTAAAAGTCTGACACGCCCTCCCGCTCCACCCAGAGCGGGAGAAGTTATTTGATGATTTCCCACCCAGAAAAAAAAAAAAAAAAACTCGCTACATTTGTCAGCTCATTGCCAAGGGTCGCGGATGACAAGGGTACTGCGATATAAATATGTTTCTTATTGTTTGACACTTTGAGATAAAAACTTACTGTTGTGTGAAACACACATAACATATTGTGTTGGTATGGAGATAGAAACAGATCTATCTATGCTCTTCGTTTCTGAATTTGCAATCTGATTTAGATCTGAAGGGATAATGACAATAATTATCCTAAGATATCTATTCCCTCACAATTTTCGTGTTTATCATGAACACGGAAATCACACTCGATGACATATTTCTGAACAAAGTTCTACGACAAGGTATTACACGTACAATTCGAAGTCCTATCAGGATTATCCGAGCGAAGTTTGTACTCAGTAAGCGTAAGTTAGTAACTCAGTAAAGAAGTACATTCAACACATTCCATGTAGATCGTATGCTGACTGAAACTCATTCAAGTTTAGTTCACAAAATGTTGTTCGATATGACATTCAGACCTCCAGACCGTCAATTACTATAATATGAAAACTTGGGCACTGAAACACACTCCAAGGCGGATTGCTAACTTCATCTTTCAAAGAAACTATTAGCTAACTACACGTATTACATAACATAACATTCCGCCGGTTATGTTAAAGTCCCATGTAATCTATAACGCAGAACAGATGGCCAATAGGACCGAAAGGATAAACTATACTAACTATTATGAAGTTATTATTTTATTTTTTAGCCTGTTGTCTCATTGCAGAGTAACGGACTCCCTTTCTCCATTCCACTTCTCTCTATGGTAGCATTTCTATTAAAGCTAAATACATAATACGTATTATAATATTTTGTATTTAAATTAAAGTATCAATAAACCATTGATACTTTAAGACGAACCAATTGATTTACATATACAAAGCATTGATTGCTTGTCTAGTCATAGATTTGTACTGCTTTTAACTAAAAAGAAAATGTTGGTTGAATCCTATTTTAATATCCCAAATTCCGGCTCAGCCACACAATAACTTAAACTCTAAAAGGCTCTTCTGAGATAAAGGATGATCCACGAGTGAGTCCTTTCTTCATTCGCAAATACCTTTTTTGGAGAGACCATAAGTTTACAAAGAGGGTCATATATAGATAGGGGCACAACATTCCCCGTAGGTGTGTCCGCAAACGAATAATTTATACTTCCAGCTAGTGGCCCTGTAAGGTAGTTATTTTTAGACAGGAATACATCATACATATTAAACCACTGAAGACCACTGAACGAGACACAAAATATTTTTTATTGTTATCACGTCGCGTGGCGAAATGAAGTCATGATATTCAAGAACCTTTGACTCGCTCGTCGGTTCAGTGGTCACTGTGCTGAGCATAAGGTCCAGTGTTCAATGCCCGAGTTAGGCAAAGTGTTATTGAGTTTTTCCATCTGAAATGTCTCAGTAGTAGCCCAGAGTCTTGATTTGTGCCCAGTTGATGGCAATGGGCTCGCCCGCTATTAGCTGGGGCATAAACTTAGCTAGCTCAATGTGGCTGTATTATAAATACACATCTACATAACTATCCCTTCGAAGATTACAGGCATAATGTTAAGTTATTTTACGTTATTTATGATATTACGTTTTACACTAAATAAATTAGGAACCTTCCCACCTCTTAAATAGTCACACGCCCTAACTTACTACTTCAGTTTTGAAGGAAATACGCCAACTCTCAAATTCAGAAATAATGGAAAGACGGGTGATATACAGCATTCGTTGATGGAGTGTGTTTGGTCGATCAATGAACTAGACAATTGCAGTTGATTGGAAATAAAAACGTTAACGTTTACGATATAAGAAACGCACATGTTTCGTGTTGAAATATATATTTGTCAGATTCATCATATACGTGACATTTTTAATTTAATCGGATTTAACAATACCCATATGAATAAATTTAATTCAATTTAATACGGGGTTAATCGATTTTATATGAGACCCAGTACCGGTTATAAGATGAATATTCAGCGCACGTTCCGTTTACTTAACTAAGGGATCAGTCTCACTTGTGCGTCGCTATTAATCACGCAAATAATATTAAACAGACTGATGTAGCTTTATGACTCAAAATCAAAGCATTTATTTAAATATGCCCTTCCATTTATAGGCAATTCTGAATTGTCCAGGAGTCGGTCAGTCATTATGAAGCTAGTTTAGAAATATGTAACTACTTTCTTAGAACAAATGTAGTACGGTACAAGAACATAGGAGACAGACAAGATAAGCGATGCAAACCGAGTTTTTTAGTTACAGAACAACATTGACCATTAGATGATCAGGAGACAGCGGATGAGTCAGGCACTAGAATGAAACGATATAATTTCTGTTGTTATGAAGTTACAAAACGTTCAGCAGTCGTGATTGCTACTATGAGACCAAGAGGGCAGCTCAAAACTTTGAAGTACATACGTAGGTACCCAGTCATGATTATTTGGGTACCTACTTTGAAGCTTCGTAATACTGATTGTGGAACTCCAGAGTACGTTAACCCTTCCTGATCATATTAAAGAACTTCACGGAAAATTGGATCAGTAATTGTCTCCATTTGATAAACAAACCGCTAATAATTTGATAAATTTACTAGATTATGAAGCTTTTATGTGGCATACGACACAAAAGTTGTTTACTTTAATTTATAAAAACGCAACCAATGTGCTACTGTGTATTAGCGTATGATTTATTTCCTAGATATCACTTGATCATACAAAGACGGTTTATAAATGCCATAAATATCTGGTTAAAAAAATTAAAATGGAACGAGTTTTGAAATATTACAATGTTAATAAAATAAATAAATACTGTTTCACCATTACGCAGTGCTACGAACCGCTATGCCACCGCGTCTTGCTACGAACTGCTACTAATGCCTTTGTCGCTGTCCGATACTATACATTCTCAGAGCCAGGTAAATTGATCGTAAATAATGTTAATTTGTGATACATTATACTAGTGAAGAATTTGTGACTAATGTTATTGAAATGTAGAAAATATAATAATTGTAACTTCGTTTAATTAATCGAACTGCACTCTATGTTACTCTCAGTAAATATCAAAAAGCATTATTCAGAAGCACACAATCTAAACAGTTGTTGTCTCAAGCGTTGAGTCCACAGACAAACTGATTGCGGCTCGCGGTCTGTAATCTGAATTGCAAAACAGTACCATCGAGTATACTATACTAGAAGAAAATAGGCTTCGTAGTCACAATCTATCTATCATCTACTGAATACGAGAGCGGATTTTAAAATCAAGAGCATAAGTAATTGGGCTATTGAGTTAGAGAGGGACGTATTATGCGGTAGTGTTGGTTACGGAAGAGATACCTAACAGGCTAAGGGGAAGCTTTGTTGTGCGTCAGGGCCTGTCTATTAACACCAGGTATAACAAAGCTACTACGGCGTAAAAGCCATTCTCTTACATCGTTCCAGCCGCTCAAGATTTGTTTTTCTGTTGGGTTCATCTAAAATTCATAAAATTGCTATGGAAGCTTTCAGTAAAAGATGAACAAGAATCTTTTAGGTAATTCATTTTGATAAGTTATTATACTAGCATTAGCAGACCAAGGTTCTGTGGCCCGCAATAAATTAGAATTTAACTTCAATTAGACAGCGAGCCCCGGTATTTCTGAAACTGTCAGATGTTTACAAAAAGAGACTTATTCCATGAAAATACGTAAAAGATCACGAAAGTATTCTTGAATGGGCACACAATATTTCCAGACCACTGAAAACTGTGTGGGTGCATCAAAGTCCAAATATAAACATAGTTAGAGACTTAATAAGTTGTTGAACAAAGTTTCAACACCGCTCCGACCGAATTTACTATTCTATGTAATGATATATAATTCAGGAACGTATGTTTGTTTATATCATCTATGACCAGATGTATGAACGTTAACTAGGTTATAGGAGTATGTAAGTATCGTAACAGGTTGCGTTCTGTAGTTTCTTACTCCTAATGGGTAGAAAGCATGAGGTTATGTATGTAATGTATGTACAGGATGTATTTGCTCAATATTTACCACTATATTTACTCTGTAACTGAGACAGACACCTGCGAGTCCATACTTACGGTCAATCCCTAGCATAAGGTGAAATATCAGCATAAGCAGCAATAATACCATTTCAAGCTCACTTCATCTAAGTTTTCACGATGGCATTTTTACAGAATAGATCAGCTGATAACTGAGGTCTAATATTTTGTAGAAATAAACAAGAAAGTACAGTTATTAAAACAAGGCAACACGAAAAAAAAATCTACAGCAGTTCTTTAACAACGTGATATTTTGGAAAATGGTGATTCTGGAGTTTTCCTATATTTTTCAATAAGGTACTCGTAATGGTGGCGACCATTACGAGTACCTTGAACTGAACCACTGAAGATTAAACTTGTTTCTGCTGACGGCTTTGCTTAAATATTCATAAGATTGTTTACTAAACTTTTCGTACTGTAATCGGCTATTAGAGGGGAAAACGAAAAAACCAAATTAATTTTAGATGTCGTTTGAAAGTTAAAGTGGTTATTTCGTGGAGTTTAGACAAATTACGTTTTCCTGTTTTTTTCCTTTTTCTCACGGATACTCTAAATCGTATTGTAAATTGGATTACCATAACATTTTTTTTTTTAATGTAGTGTAGTATGTTGTATAAATGCACAGGAATAAATTTAATACATAAGGAATACTTTCGGAAAACATATTAGTTACCTACGATTATACGCAGATACAAATAAGTATTCGAAATAAGAATAATAAAACAAATTTGTTTCACTTTGACTGTTTTAAATGACTACTACCAGTAACTATGTTTTGGAGGTCAGATAGGCAGTCGCTCCATGTAAAATACTGGTATTCAGCTGCATCCGGTTAGACTGGACGTCTACCCCATTAGGAGAAAGCTAGGCAGATTTCTCGCATTGTGCGTGATGCGTGTTCTTAGAATTATTTTACAGGTAGATTATTAGTTAGCTATTGCAGGTTCTTACATTAAAGCTTGTCTTTTTTCATTTCGTTTACTTATGCTCTTCTTCTTTTCACTATAGGCAAGTTAATCAGAAAATACCAACTATTTGCTCTAATTAAATTTCACTACTCTGCTGATAATTCTAAGCACGGCATTTAGAATCCAGATCTGAGACCCAACGCTGAATACTACTCCCAACTCGGCAAATTAAACCGGTCTCTTTTATTCCTCTAACTAGACGAAATGACTTCAGTAATATTTGAGCAAAATTTCCACCATTTCTGAGCCCTATCGCTTTTATAATTTGCAGACAAAATCGGTTTGTCTAATGATATTAATTAATTAATTCAGCAAAACCGGCTCGGGTTTATTTATACATTAAGCTTTAAAGAATATCATAGCCAGACACAACTCTAAAGTCAATTAATATCAATTAAGTAATTCCCTCATGATTCTCTCTAAGTAACTGTTGAGAAGTTAATAGGGAGTCTTAAGCTTGGAGACGTGTCGATAAATTCAAGGGAGGATAGAGTTATGGTGAATTAATTATGATATTACACACATACATAAACTCACGCCTTCTTCCCATGGGAGTAGTCAGAAACTACGGAACGCCACCTGCTACGATTATTACATACTCCTTTTACCTCGTTTTGTGTTCCTACATGTGGCCATACACGCACGCCGGTGGTGAGTACCATGCATCTGACCTTTGTTAATGTTTAAATTAAATCTGGGTTTCGGTGATAAACCTAACTTAGTGAAATAAGTATGTAACGAAGACATAAGTTTCTGCAAAGTACAAATCGTGACTAAACTATAAAGAAAGAAAATAAAATACAAACCAGAAGTATACCCAGATTATTGCATATTATGTTAAAGTAGGTACTATAATATTGTTATCCTGATGTAAGTAGGTCTGGTTGGTTTATTGCTCTAATTTATTGGGGCAGACGGGTTAATTTTCAGCCACTCTATGGCCACAGGACAAAATGTTAAGAGGGTTTTATGATACTAAAACTGCGTTTAATAACGCTTTATTACCATATAGAAACGATAAAATTAAATTGGCTATTGAGATTTCCCAACTTTTGTGGTGTTGTTGTGGAGAGTTTAGGCCTTTAAAAAATCAATTAACTAACAATTAACGGTCAAAGGCACCACAACAACAGTTTCTTCCAAGTCAACCAAAAACAACGAGTGTGAAAAAATAACGCAATATTTTTAAGAAGCCGCTCAGAAAAATGAGTTAGCTAAAAGATAAAAGGCAAACGCTTTATCTTGAATTAATTAAACCTTGTCTACTCCAAATTCGAGAAAATCTTTTCTTGTCTTCCTAACAATGTAGGTCGACCTCCGAACTTGCTCTTACTTTATTATAATCTAGCAGTACCTCATTATAAATGCCGTGCCTGGTGTAGTAATATAGACTGTTCATATTTACAGAGTTAGATGAAGATCCTAAACTTATTTACTTTGGTCGCCCGTTTGTCTGCACGAGTCGAGTCTACGGTGCATTTAACTAAGTATACGCAGCGCTACATCTGTAATGAAGCCTCTTCCTGGTGTTATCATCATGTTCAGTGTACTAAAACGGAGGCTTTTACTCGGGTATTTATTTATTTATTTCAATCTTTGTATCTATTACACTTATTTTTTATAAGCTTTCATCTACTAGGTGAGGTAGACAGGATTAACATCATTATTTTATTTATTTATTTATATATTCTTTATTGTACACCACAAAATACATGACAAAGATACACACACAATGCACGACTTAACATTAGAAACATACAACGGGCGGCCTTATCGCTTTCTGCGATCTCTTCCAGGCAACCTTGGAATGGACAGTGATTGCGTGGACATAAATATGGGGTTGTCGTCGGTGCAAAATATAGATACAATTTACTATAATAGATAAATAGATACATAGATATTTTCATATAAATGCTGCATAATGTTATAATTATCACACACAACAATAATTAAAACGCCAGTTTTAGTTTCATTGCCCTGAATGAAGTGTTGGCATCACGAGGACGCCACTGCTGCAATTAGGTTTAGCAATGTATTGTACAAACCATGGGACCATGCAGTTCCAGTATTTATGTACTTTTTATAAAAAATACAAAGTTAGCTTGCGATTCCGTGCAGCGTAAAATCGCGTTTACACTGACAGTGCCGGGGCCAGTTTCAGGAAAAAAGAAAAACGCAAAATGAATGTGACAAATTGTCAAGCGATGAGAGCGAGAAGCTGATAATAAATCATTCATGCTAGACTTGGTACTAAAATGATTATCTGCTAAAGTCCTGGTTACAGGTATGACGACGCAGCGAGTGGTGCCATCTAGTTTTGTTACGAAGTTACAAGGTACCACTGAAAACGTCAGATAAGAATGACACTGGCTGATTACTGTCTGACAGAACGTCGCATATAAGGTTGGATGGCGGCTATGTTCTGATGACAGAGATGATGTCAAGGGAGCCGCGGCTGTCGTACTACTTCCACCACGGACTGCTACAATAAAGCTCAATCCTGATGATATTGATGGTGATTATCGTATAAAAACGCTATCCTGTGCCGTTAGGTATTACTAGGGTAAACTTTATCTGGTATTTTTTGCGAAAGCTACATTTTCTACAATAATTCACAAAGTAGAAACCTCCACACACAACGGTACGCACAGCTACACATGAAGTTATACATTTCCAGTTTACGTTGATTTCGCACTGTACGGAAATCCAATGCGAGATCAGCTTATACTCGAAATGTAAAGCTTGATGTGTAGCCGTGTGTACTCAGAAGATGTTGTTTGTAATTAGAATGCTAATATTGTTACCGCCACGATAGCTCCACTCATACCCTCGTAATTCCGTGAAATTTTCATGTGTTTATCCAAAATTACTTCCATTAATTATATTAACGCTTAACGCTCCTTTCTTAATAACCACGAGTAAATGATTCAGTAATTAAAATTAACGTTTGAACGTATTTAAGGTGCTTATCGAAGAATTAAAAGATAATATTTACTATGAACAAGATGACACTTTTCACGGCCATTATTTTGTATTTTATATGCATTTGACCACCATACTGCAATTGCCAACCCGCCTGCTAAGCGTGGCGATTATGGCAAATGCGGTTTTGGGGGAGGCTTATGTCCAGCAGTGGACGTCTTTCGGCTGATATGATGATGATGATGATGATGATATTGTATTTACCGTTAGCTGTGTTCAAAAGTTGAACAAAATCAAAAATTCCGTATACACGTTTATTGAAAATTACAATATTTACTCGACGATGCTTTGACACATAAGGAGGCTTATAAATATTTCAGTGATAAAAAGTGCCTTTGGGACCTTCGACCAACTTTTCATTCTATGTACAGCTAAGTTGCTGAAACAGAAAGCGGAACCCAAAACTCTTTACTCACACAAAAGACTTTCAGCACACTATAAAACACAATATAAAATGTATTCGCTACAAACCAACAAATTACAAAACAACACCACAGACGCAGTGTCGGCGAGTAAGTTATGACATCGTAAATTAGTCGGATGTCAGCGTTGTCCGAGCATACCGTCAGCATGATCCTACCATTGTAGGCTATTGCGGTATCTACAATAAGATAGAGAGGAGATTAGAAGCGAGAGCTTGATGAATTGCTAGCACTTGGCTGAGAAACAATTGATGACGTAGCGAGGTCAGGATTTACCTACTTATTTGTGTGGATCGAACGGAAAGATAAATGATGTGTAAACAATGGAGACTATTGTTAATGGTTCTTTTCGCAAAGCTCAGACCAAAAAATATACTTTTTTTTTTGTTGCCCACTTATTATCATTACTCCAATCTCAAGCAGCATCTACTCTACAAACACTCTAAGCTCGTACCATCATGTAACGCCTGAGGCAACACAAACATACTTGTAAACGGAAATACATATTATTATAACACAACTCCCAACAACAGAATTCACAATCATCAACGACAGCAACGAGATAAAAGGACAGCCACTGAAGTTATCAAAGATCCCTTATAATAAAATGGATCAAACAACTGATTCCACTCACATCATCGGTTTCAATTCAGTCAACTTGGAAGAACTTCACAGCATCCAGAACAAAGTATTGATGGAAAACCCTATTCAAATCGATAAGATCCAGCAGGTGGCCCTGTACCATACAACCATACCATTTTACATCCTTGTACTATGCTCAACCATACTTATCATTTTGGTAATAAGCCGCAGATACAAATGCTGGAACCTTAGAGGAGGTGACAAAAAGGAGCAACAACCTCCTAAGATCCATACGTATGAAGATGTAACCAGAAAACGAGATGAACTCCCAGCAACATTTTCTCTCAATATGAGCAAATAGTTGCTGTTCTGCGGATGGAGGTGTTAAATACGGATCCCTAATGGATATCGCCGACCCCGCACATTCCTACATGTTTACGCCAGCCGCATAGAAACTGCAACGATGACATCCGCCGAGCCACGAGCCACCGACGCAGCAAAATTCAACAGTAGCAATTAATTATTTTTAAGTATTTTTGTGTCATTCCATATTCTAACATCGAATAGGTTTCACCAAGTAAATTGTTATAATTTCATTTAATTAAATAAGTTTTAAAATCACTTTGGGTTTTTTTTCGATCCACCGTCTGCAGTTTACGTAATTCACTGAATATTAATGTTGTTTTTGTTGTTAAGAGTCACGCATACTGATACTGTCTTTGAATAAATTGGAATTTTTACATTTTGGAAAATGCATAATTTTGTCGAGATTATTCTTTAAACTATTTAAACAAGGCTCGTTCCGTATTACATGTAACTCACCTATAGAATAACTGTGTATTATAAGTACACCTCTGCCTTTATCATCATCATTTCAGATGAAAGACTGGGAAAACCGCTGGACATATGCCTCTCCCAAGCACCTTCACTTCGACCGGTGCTGTGCTTCTCGCATCCAGCGGATTCCTGCGGCCTTCACCTCTGCCTTACCCTTAGGGAATTACAGGCGTGATATATAGTGTATAGAGGGAGTTACTGAAAATATTATAAGAATGAATGGCCATCCTGTCCACAAATGAGATGGGTTCCTCAAATTGATGATACATTCTCTCACCGTCGTTGTTCCCCTGGAGCAAATCAGCATTACATTACAATCACTGGCGGTCAGTGATGTGCAATAATACCCCATGAGTCACGGGCGTTTTGTATCCTCTTACCATCTTGAACTGAAAGAGTCTTTGTTTAAACATTTTGCAGTTCTTTATAAAGTTGTTGTTTCAACCGAACCATTTCATACAATAATGTCCTGTAAACTAGAGAAGGCCGGAAAATTTTCACGTAAGGAAAATCGTGAAAGGACGTCGAACAATATGTGTTGTAGTATATTATGGCGAGCACAAGTGAGGCTCCAGTGCAGTAGTGCAGCGTGTATTAGCGGGTATACATATGAATATCAACTGTACTCGGTTTCGACGCACCACATGTGGTCAGTCATTTTGTAAATTAATCTAAAATGATAATCTGTTATTCCAGTTTTGCTTACATACATATTACTGGAGGTAAATGTAGATTGCACGAGTTAGCATTGTGTAATTAAATATTTCGGGAGACCGAGACACAACTGCTGATTATAAAGTACGACAAAATTAGTATTCAAGAGCAGTTCAGCACCAATGGTTAGAGTTTTTCAAGTCAATGTTGGATGAAATCAGAAACCGAAGATGTTTTCAAATAAGTTTCATCCTGGATTTCAGACGGACGAAATAAGTATTTAAATATTTTTGTAGACATGTTTCTTGAAGCAAAATACGAACTCTATTATTGTCTTCGAAGTTGTGTTCCTCATTTTAGATAAATACAACTGTCCCCTGTCACACGGGTCTTCAACGAAAATATTCACGTTTAATTAACACGTTATAAAAATTTCGTATTTGTTTCATGCTTGAGAAAAATTTGATATCACGTCATTTGTGAAAGCGGCTGAAAGGATATAATAAAGTGGCAAATTATATTATGAAGAATTATCGTAAACGTGTTCCGTTTGGTGCCGGACGTTAAGAATAGCACCATCTGATTTCTTCCCGTGGGTGTCGTAGAAGGCGACTAAGGGACTTACTAGAGAATGGGCAGCAGCGTTCTCTATGCATTTAACCACTATACTGCGATCGTCAACCCGCCTGCCAAGCGTGGCGATTATGGCAAACCCCTCTATTTTTTTTGGGGGAGGCCTATGTCCAGCAGTGGACGTCTATCGGCTGAAATGATGATGATGATGATGATCACATACGTAATTTCTCACAGCAGGTTAGTTTTTATTTGTTACTCTGACATTCAAAACTAGCCCCACCACAGAGAGACAGGGGATGTGATATCCACGAAACTGTTTACTAATGCGTTTGAGGACGTCTTTGAGATGCTGGACTGGACTGCACAAGGTATCACCGTGAACGGCGAGTAAATGTCATAACCTTCTTTTTGCCGATGACATCGCCATAATGACAGAAACGCTGGAACAGTTAGACCAGATGCTGCACAGCATAAATGGGGCTTTTCGGTGATGTGGACATGAATTTGGACAAGACGAATATCATGTCGATTTTATCATTATATATTAACATAACTTTGTAAAAACGCTTGCATAATACAGTTGAAACTATCATGGCGTGTGATAGTGTAAACAGCTCGCCTGCTTAGTGGTCATTCCCTTTACATCACGACCAGAAAAGGAACGTTAAGAAAAACGGACAGTGGACTAATACTAGTTAAGGGTAATTAATCAGGAATTCCTCAGTAGCAGCCGGGTTTGTGCCCGGTTGATAGTGGTAGGCTCGCTTTTACGAAACTGGCGAAATGTGGGTGTACTATAGGGTCACCACTGCCCAAGCCTTCGGGTATTACAGGCGTGATGTTATGTTTTTAAATAATTGTTTAAAACACGATGAAAGAATCCAAAAATGCGCAACTACTTTTATCTGAATACTTCAAAACGGTTTGCTGATGATTACAAACGATCTACTTTTCCTCCTCAAAGTTTCGTTGTAGGATTTCTGACATAGTTGGTTAAGAGGACTACAAGACCTAAGTGGCCTTGAAAAACGCACGTACACATTTACGCAATCGACGTGAACGCCATTTTACGACGACGGCCGTAGCAAATAGCATACAAAACAACGGTTTAGCGAGATTACGCTCGAGTATTCTAATAGATGGCGCGGTAACGGCACGCAAGTAAGTAATTAGACCTAAATAAAAAAATTGATAACACAATATTTTTATTTGTTTTAATTAAGATCTTTTCGGGTTACGATTATGTGACATTAAGTTTAAGCATTTCCAGGTTTACGTTTATACGTTTATATTTCTAAGTCCTGGGATTTGAACCCGAGCACTCTTCAATGCAAGTTTACACCTCTACCTAATACACTACTATAACAGTCGAATAGACTTGAAAAAACGGAAAATATGCGAACTGGATATGCAGTCAATTTGTACTTATACATTCAAAAAAATTGTTAAGCTAAAAGTTTCTATAAGATTAGATACCTAACTTTCATACATGATTATAATTTCTATATATTATAAAAAAAATCAATAAAATTAAAGTCTTACGCATTGGAATTAACTTCCGTATTGGTATTTTCAACTTTCTTGCTCCTATAAAAAATAATAAAATTTTTAACGTTTTTTCTAGTTATTTATAAAAGTATTTAATAAATATATCTAAATATAGTAAGTACTACTTTAAATAAAAGAAAAATGAAACCTGATATCCCGAGCTTTGAACCCGAGCACTTTTCAAATGCAAGGCGACACCTTCACCTATTACGCTACTGTAACAGTCAAGTACTTCTTTGAAAAAACGGAAAGTATGCGAACTGGCTGTGCAGTCAGTTTGTACACGGTTACTTACATATTCTAAAAAATTTTTTAGCTAAAAGTTTCTAAAAGATTAGATACCTAACTTTCATACATGTAGGGTTAGTTCGATATATGCTGAATAAAAGCACTGATCTTTTTATTATACTTGAATTTTATTTTTATTCCGTCTTTGTAGCTAACGTCTTTCGTCTCTGTCCCTGTTTCCGTCTCCTTTCTTTTCACTTTCCTTTACATTCCCTTGCGTTCTCTTTCACTCATTTCATACTGTCAGTTCATACTTTCATCTCTTTCATACAACATGCTTCACATCTGTCATTCATCTTAACGTTTCATTCCACTCTTCTATCATAACATTCCGTTCCTACATACATGATTATAATAACTTCCGTGTTGGTATTTTCAAATTTTTGCTCCTATAAAAAATAATTACATTTTAAACGTTTTTTCTAGCTATTTATAAAAGTATTTAATAAATATATCTAAATATAGTAGTGCTACTTTAAATAAAATAAAAATGAAGCCTGATGATAATATCCCGAGATTTGAACCCGAGCACTTTCTAATGCCAGGCGACACCTTTACCTATTACGCTACTGTAACAGTCAGGTACCTCACTGAAAAACGGAAAGTATGCGAACTGGCTGTGCAGTCAGTTCGTTCACGGTTACTAGACATTTCCAAATTCATAGTTTTATTAATATAAAAATAATTATTTAGTGATCATAAAATGCTCTCATCTATTATATTGTTCATATGATTTGATTTATATGAACGTTTTTTACTCCTCGTAACTGATTTAAATTTATTTCCCATATTTACAAATGGTAATTATTAAAAACTAAGTACCTTATTTATTACGCTATTTGTATTAAAAGTATTTTATGTTTACAAGAAAGAAGATTTTTTACGGAAAGAATATATGAAATAAACAATTTACAAAATGGAGTACGAAAACAGTAAACAATCTTAGCGGAAATAATGCGGCGAAAAGAGCGACACATCCTACTAGCACCAGGCGTTGGCCGGCACTGTCGGTACACGGGCGTTTACGCGCACATGCATACGTATTATGTTTGGAAATAAGAATATACGATTTATGAAAAATCTATTGATTGGACTAAAAAATTAAAACACTATTATGCTAGTATTTTGCTTGTAGAATAATCTGACAAAAAATCAGAATGATTGCATGTATATTAGTATGGTTTTTAATCGTTAAAAGATTTTTTTAGACGTTAGTTCGTGATTTTTTTCTATCGTATCAAACTTGTTGTATTATGTTTTCAACACACTATCTAACTAGCATATATCCTGAAGATTATCATATATTTTTCTGATTTTGTTTACTGCAGTGGATCATAAACTTTTAGGCATTATAAAACTTGCGTTTAGCTCCTCCCCCTTAAAATAGACTCTGTTCAGACCACTCAGGTAACAGGTACTTAAGAAAGTGGGGAACTATGACAGTTTAACTTTTGGTCCTGAGTTTGGACCGTATTCTTTGCACTTAGATAAATTATACTATTTTGTGACACCTTGGTAGGAAAGTAAATTCCTCTTTATAATAACCATGAAATAGCTGACGTTTTATTTAAATAAAAATTTAAAAAACAATAGTATTATGACGTATGATGGCACTACACGGTTACTACGCCGTAGCCAACATGATGACGTCACCGCTACGTCCGCTACGCTGAAAAACTAGCTTTGGCCTTGAGGAAACGTATATTTTGACTATAGCTAAATACTGAGCAGTCTCTACAACCATTTATGGACGCGATCTTTCAGAATTTTAACTGGGACGGTTTTTTCAAAGCGAAATACGAATTTTGTTTATTTTTAGATACTTGTGGTATCGTAATAAATACTTCAAAAAAATTATCATAAATCGATTTAGACATATCCAGGGCCAATTTATTTCATCTTGGGATAGAATAAAGGTGAGCGTCTCTCGTGTATATATTTTATTTTATGACAAATACAATTCAATATGCATTGAAGTAACTTTTAATAATTTCACAAAATCTTGACACAGACATATTTTGTTAAGACGAATAAGAGAAACACCAACCCAGTACAAGACGGGTACCCACTCGTTATTCTATCGAAATGTTGTTACGTTTACATTTTAGAAGGAAGTATAAAAATAGAAAAGTGCGTATACTATTATCCTGTATTTTATTGTGTAATGCTTTTTTTTCTTGTATTTCTCCGATATAGGACGGGAACTTACAAGGATAGAGACGGAACATATTTATGGAATAAAATTTAGATACACACATACGTCAGATCCCAAATATGTTCCACAGTTTTTGCCAGCTCATTACATGATGGAATTTGCTTTACTGACTCAGAATTGTGCATCGCGTCGTTGTCAATAGCACAGAATAACAATCAGCCATCTTTTTTAAATGTTAGACCAAACTAAAACATGAGTGATAGGCTCACAATTTAATTTATCTTTAAAATTGATTGATTTTTAAAACGGCCAGGCTATTGAGTAAAAAAAAACGTTGAGTATACTTCACGTCAGTAATTAAATTTAATTTTCAGTGGAATAGTGTCCTCATTGCTGTAGCTTCAAAAAGTGTGACTCGATAAAGGAACGAAATTGAAAACAGACGAAGTTATGAAAATACTTGGTGTACCTTGGTGTGTTGAGATAGCAACCATTTTTCATGTACTATTTTCTTGTTAATACAGATACTAGCAATGGATTTGGTGGTATTTAGGTTGTTACTAATACAATCGAGTTTTGTTAGGTTATTGAAATATTACAAGATTGTGTAGTTATTTATCTATTTGTTTTCTTTTTGTTTCAGGTAAGAGGCAGCACACAACATTCTCTATTTATTTACACGTTGCAACTGTGTGAAGATCGCAATTAAAATAATCCCGTCCAACAAACAAGGAAATTATCATTCGCATGCCAATAAATACAAGAAAATATAGGACAATCTTACAATGAATAGTCATAAAAGGCGTTTTAATCTTTCAGCTTTCCGTGCCATTAACACTTAATGACTCAATTCACTTGGCACTCTACTCATCTCGCGCATGAAATAGCGTGCACATAACATTTACGCTGTACTATATAAATATTACTCTCACACTTTAACAGTTTTTGCATCGCTCTGACAGTTTTATGAAGAGCGGAACACGTACTCTTGGGCAACGGACGAGAGTCTCCTGGACTCACTCCAAGAATCGTAAACTTGATGTGATCGGTGAGGGTCCATCTAACATATACAAACAGCAAAAAAAAAAAAATTATATAGGCATACATAATCTGTTATATAATATTTTAGAATTTTTGTGATGGTTACATTGTGCCCTGTGTCCCTTATTGTTTGGATCGGTCTTATCTATGGTTTTATTGATCTAAACATAATTTTGCGTTTTAGGAGACTTTATATATATATTAAGTAAAAAGGTTCATGTTTGCTACCTGTTTTAAACTAATTAGCTTCTATAGAGTCTCATTTGTTTTAATTATTCTTTTCCTCGATCAGTCATTCGCTTTCGAAGTGTAATCATTCCTTTTAAAATGCTCAAGATTATCCTCTCGCTCAAGGAACCTTTCAGGCGATTAATTTTATAGGAGACTTAGTAAAAACTGTAACGACACCATTACAGACCGGTTTCCGTCTTTGGCAAGTCTCCAAAGTCGTGGGGCAATAATACGACCAGTGGCAGTGGGACTGAGGTGTTGATATCAGAAGCATGTATATTGATTGGCTTCCACATAAGTTTAATTTCAAAATGACTGAAATGATAGGCTTTTATATTAAATATAGACAGGGACAGGGACAGGTGCAACAGGGACAACTGTAAATTTCTACTCTAGGCGGGTGCGGGGTCTAGAATCATGTGGTTCGACCTTCGAAAAGTGCGGATTCTTAGCCTAATTTGAATAAATGATTTTCTTTTTGTTGATTTAGCTGAATTCATAGAAACAGTTTGCGCGTCTATGTCCCTGCCCCCTGTATAGGTTTATAAGCTTTATGTTTTGCTATACTTTAAGTATTAAAAATCTCGTATAACTCATTTATACACATTGTATAGTTTTTAGAGTCCCTTACAGAATTATGAAAACTTTACCAAATCTTGGAAAACATATATTATGTCTTCACTCGTAATATTCTGAAGTGATGTCCTAAAATGGCCACAATAATGAAACTTTCCATCAGTTCGTAACATTGTTGGAAAATAAATAAGTTGCAAACAAATATGTAGTTTTTGTGAAACGAAAATATATTCATAAAAATAAATAACACCATATACAATATCAGGAAATACAAAATAATTTTAAAAAATGTCGTTATTTAATTTTCAATTTTTTTTTATAACCGTAGAAAATTTTCAACATTCTTCCTGTCTAAAATCATATGTTACAGTTCGCGAGTCGATAGCTCCTTACCAAGAACAACCTCATTCAGGACGTTTTAGTGTGTCCGTGCTCACGGTCAACTGATCTAAAATATTTAGTGATACGGATTGCGATCGCTTTTCATCGCTAGCCAGCCGTGAAAATCATCTAAATGGAATTACCGATACACGCCATGTTTCAGCTTGATTAATTAAATGAACGACAAACTAATTGGCCAATTACTGTTCTCTGGCTAACGCCTAATTGAATTTGCTAATATGATGATAGATGTATTTAGTTTTCTTTTGCTTCCCGTCAAAAAACTGGCACCTAAGTTACGGTAGCACCTGCCAAAGCCAATATTTTTCTGACAGTCGCAGAACACCGAAAAGATCTCGAAGGCCATCAAAACAATTCTCTTCCTCTTGTTCAATAACAGTTGCTCATAAATAATGTTCAGTAGTTGTATATGGTTGCGTGTGGTAAAGAGGCTTTTATGTAAAGACAGTACTTTCCAGGTAACGACTGCGTCGCATATATTCAAGGTGATATTATGTATAGCCTGGAACTCACGTGGAAAATTTGCTTATATTAATGTATAACTTGTGATTTTACTTTTTATTAATTTTGGTAAACTTCTTTGAAGTAACAATTTCTTTCGCGAGCCCTACGGTAGGCGCTACTCCTTAAATTATAAACCCCCTTTTTAAAAAGCTTTTTAAACTTAGTCAAACTTGAGAATATAATTACCTTACCGGTTATTATATTTACGACCCGTTTGGGTTTGAAACCCTCGAGCCGTGGGACCCGAGTTCTCATGGTTTGTTCACGAAATCTCAAAACAGCTGTTTGACACATCGCGTGACCCAAGGGCTGGTTATTACCTTGGCCAGAGGCTAAGCATTGCTATGCACCGTGGCTTTGCCACCAGTCTCTTGGATGTATTAAGTACCAATCAATAGCGATGCGGAACAATTTTTCTAAGCCATATTTTAATTTGTTAATAGATTCAGTTAGTTTAGGCTAATATATTTTAATTTGAATAGTCTCATTACTAAATTTTAACCAAGATTAATCATTTTTATGGAGTACTTAAAGTGCTTAAACGATTAATGAAATAAAGTAATTGTGTTTAAAAAGCAGAATCACTCAATTAAATTTAAGAGACAGCTTTGAGAGGCACATTTATTTACGTTTCAATGCAAACTAAGGCGTGGAACCTTAGATCCCCTTAGTTTAATAATCCAGGTTTTTAATCATTTGAAAATGTTGTATAACACATTCTCGAGGCAAAAGGAGTATGTAAGGATCGTAGTAGGTGGCGTTCTGTAGTTTCTGCCTACCCACACGGAAAAAGGCCTGAGTTTATGTATGTACATTTTGTAAACATATTTTAAATTAAAGTCGCTGATCGTGTCTATCAGTGTGATTGCGTTGTTCTTCTGAACTCCGCAACGGATTTCGATACAATTTCCCCGTCAATTTGAGAATTTCATCCGGAAGGTTGTTGTTGTTGGTGATGAATATATTAATATGAAACAAGACTAGTAAATAAAACTTAGATTTTAGTGTAATCATTATTGCCGTAAATTATTCTAATCATCAATAAAAATTTAATATTCTACGGACATTTTGGTAAAATACTAAAATACGTGTTAGTGTTCGACACATTTCCGCAATGGGTGTTAAAAACTCGTAACACGATAATATGGCTCTCCAGCCGACGCAACGCGAACTTTACGAGATTTATGCAGATTAACCGGGATTTACGTACTTTTGCAGCGTCTCATACGATGGAGGCTGCGAACGTTAGGAGATGAAGATATGGCGTACATTTAATGTATGCTTGAGGAAAATGGCACATTCTCGTCCGTCCCGTCACCGTCATCTACTTTTAAAGGCTCATATGGGCTCACATACAATGTTAAGAAAAGTGAGGTACTAGTATTTAAGGCAGGCAATAACTTGTACCTCCGAACTTTGCGGAAGTCCCTTAAATCAAGTCACAACTTTCAGGTATCTGGGTTTCAGAAGACCTAAAATACAGCCTGAAGATTGAGCGTGAGCGCAGGGATTTGGGTGTCCGCTTCAACATGTTTGCTCGCAGATTTGCAAAACGAACGATTTATTTATAAAGTTACGTCATTCACGAGTATTAATCTTTGATAAATTTACAGTAGTTAAACAAGCGACATCATCAGAGATATAGAGATAAGAACAAAAAAGTAACGCCCAAATTATTCAAATTCATTCAGATGCGTATTATTTTTACGGTGAAAACATTTTAGCAACGTAACAGTTAGTAAAGAAGCTTATAACAATTAATTTAATGGTTTTATGAGAATGGGTCACCAAAAAAAAAACTTGTTTGTGAAAACCTCCCCGGTGTTTATTATGGTAATTCTGTGTAAAAATGTACCCAAACGCATTTTCTGTAAGTGTTTATGTAATCATACTTTAGTAATTTGATTAATCTTACCTAGTAGCATCTTTCTGAGGGCAAATTAATTATTTTATGTAAGACAGTGTTATTGTTTTGTTGATTTCTTTAGTCATCACGGTTTGTGTTTAGGTGCATACCTAATACGATTTTACAGAACAGGGTAAATGAAAGCTTCATAACTTTTTAGAATTCACTATTTAATGAAAATATGGAAGCTAACTATAATTTTAATTTCGATATGAAAACATGATTTTGAACGCGTGATTGAACAAACTTAAAAACTTTTTCAACAAGTTAATCCTAGTGTCACCGAAAAAAGAAGGGTTTCTCACAAGACATTTACTAAAATTCATAAGAATGAGATCGTTTCTCTTCGTTGTTCATTGTATCATAAACTGTATTCGGATAAGTAATTTTTTTTTGGGTTGCCCTCCCAAGATGTCTCCCAAAGGTAACATGGAATTTCACATCAGAGCTACAAAGTGTCGTTGTTCATATTCTAATACCATCACTGAATTCATACTGTTTAATCGCATTTTCATTTTGTCTTTAAAATGAATCGTTTTTCTTGGTTAAGATTTTCTTCATTCATTTAAGTACAAATTGTTTTTTTTCCTTTTTGCACCTTGGAAGGTTATAATTAACCCTAGGCGGGTTGGAGTTGATTTTTTGACTGATTTTTTTTTGTTTTTTTTAAACGTAGCGCCACACTAGGAATTTCTTCCTGTATCGTGGGTGCGTTTACAAACATAGAAACTCACAAACACAAACACCCAGACCCGGAACAATTACTTGCAGATCATACAAATATTCGTTCCGTGCGGGGATCGAACCCGCGACACGCTGCGCAGCAGTCGATCGCTCAGCCATTACGCCAACCGTGTCGTCAAAGAGTAGTGTCGTGAATGAAAGTGATTATTGGTAATTCACCTGTTTTAGCGCGTATTCAGGTAGTTGCGTTACGATTATAACTAGATCTTAGTCCTTTGATCTATTTATGGCTTTAATTGCACGAACAACGTGTTTACGTTCCTTATAGCAGTTGCAGCATGAAGTTATTTGTATTGCGAGTTCTATTGCTTACCGGTTACGAGCTCAAAAGACTGATCCACTTCTCTCAGAAGATGAAGTTAAGACTGCTGATACACTTCATAACGCATATAGCCGCATTACTACCAAATATGACTCTAAATACGAGACTTCGGCACATAACACGCACACTTACTAGGTTGTGCTAGATAAGGCAATCTCTGTTTACCAATATAAACGAGGAGATTCGAGGAGCCGCGCTGTACAGGAAGTGAGTCACATCTGCATAGATATTCTCTGTTTACCTATAGCCTTTCCGTCGATTTGTGAAGTACGTGAAATAGAAATACGTGCAAAATCCGTTGAGCGCGTGAGAAATTGAACGTTTTTATGCTGAAAAAAGTAATGCCGTGTTGAATTGTTGTAAAAATATTACCTGGGGTACGTACTGATACAATGTTTAGTATGTTAGAAGCATCGTCGTCACTAAACCGTTGGCCCCGACTGTCATTTAATTTTGTAGATCTTTGCCAGTCGTTACGTGTAGTCAGAAGCCGGATAGCTACTTATCAAAGTGTATCATATTACCCAGTAACTGGGTTGTGTTGGTCAGATAGGCAGTCACTTCATGTAAAATATTGATATTCAGCTGCATCCGGTTAGATTGGAAGCCAACTCCAACATAGGAAAAGGCTAGATAGATTAATTGAAGTGAGTGGCGTCGTGTCATTTATGTATTTGATTGCTTAAGTTGACAGATATAACGTCTGTATCAAAATCAAAATCAAAATCAAAATATTTTATTTCACATAAACCTGCAAGGGCACTTATGAAACGTCAGAAGCTAGGTGCACGGTTCCAATTTGTCGCTTCCTATGGAGAAGAGCCGGCAAGAAACTCCACGGTTACTCTTTTAAAAATAATTGGGTTTTACAATGTTTTCAAATTACAGTGATAATAGGTATGGGAGGACTGTGCAGGCCTGTCAATAAGTACCAAGTACTTAGAGGAATGAAAATAAAGAATAGAAAATCGTCTATAAATCTAGTCTGTAAGGCCTACAATGTTTTCCCATTCACAATATGTAAAAGAATCTACATTAGTAAGATCAACCTATTTAAACAAAGTGACATGATTTTCATGAGAATCACTAATAAATAGGTGATATTTGAAGCGATGTATAATGTCAAAAATGACGAGAATATGTCAGAAAGTGTAAAAAATAAAAATATTAACATTGTAATTTGGAAGCAGTTAATAGACTCTCACAAAGTTATGCTGTTAATGAGGTACCAGGGAAGCCACATGTGCAGAAGGAATTAATGCCAAACTTCCCTGTCTTCAACGTAGTCTTTTATCTTATAATATGCTTTTTTGATAAGGACACGTTTGATGTGAGTTTTAAACTTTCCATCGCTAAGTTCTGTAACCGACTTTGGCAACTTGTTATAGAAGCGGATACTGTTTATTAGAAATGACTTGCTAGTTTTAGTTAATCTAAATTTTGGAATCACAATTTCATCTTTACTACGTGTATTTAGATTATGGAAGTCGCATCTTTTTTTGAAAAGACCTAAGTTTTTGCGAACATACAAGATATTTTCTAGGATATAAAGAGAAGGCAGAGTTAGTATATCAATTTCATTGAATTTGTTTCTAAGAGACTCGCGAGGCCCCATTTTATAGATTGCGCGGATTTTATAGATCCAAGTAGGATGACAATATTAGGTACTCCTTACTGGATATATCAAGTCAGACATCATTAGGATGAATAGATAGGACATCGAGGCGTAGTCACAAACTGAGAAAATGACTACCTACTACGTAAAAACAACTACAATAGCTGTAGTTATAGGTAGATATTACTTATGTTTTGTGAACTTTATAACCTATTATTGTGAAGGATATCAGGAAAAAGTCAAACACTCCCTTACCATTATTGTTTTACGAGTCAAAATAAATAGTATAGGTACTCGTAAATAGTGAATCGGGGCAAGTGTGTAGCAAGGATAGTAATATATCTCAAGAACTTATTTTGGTAGGGCTTAGTTTAGGGATACAAATCACGCACGTCGACTAGTTTCAGGAAAAAATGGTTAAAAATAATAGTTTAAAAATCTAAAAAACACGCTTGATATTAATTAATTATAAAAATACCTCAAAAAGCACCCCACGCTTTTTAATAGAATTAAATTATTTTATAATTTTTTAGTTTGGTTTTTAAAGCGTGTTTTTTAGTTTTTTAAACTGTTATTCATTTACTATTTTTTAGTTCTGCTTGCTTGAAAGGCGTGATTTTTTTGTTTTTTTAAATTATTTTTTTCTGTTGTTTTTTGTTTTTTTTTTTTTTTTTTGAATTGTCATCGGTCCTCGATAAGTCTACAAAGTTTCAATGAAATCTGACCGTTTGAAGTGGGTCAAAATAGCGTCCAAAGGAGTCGGTTACATACAAACATACAAACAAACAAACAAACAAACATACAAGTGAAGCTAATATAAAGCGTGTAAAAAGAGTCGCTTTCTATGTAACTTGTAACCTAAGGTAATTTACCTTTGCTATAACATTCTCTAAAGCAACCATCGTTAAATCGAATCAACAATGTATACAAAGCTTCATGCCTTTAGTACTGCGTCGATGGTTACATTCGCTTTTCTTGGAATACCTCTTACTAACATTTCCTGTTATCATCGCTTTTCATTTGAGTAAATATTTCATCAACAAGGTTTTCATTTCAAAACATCGTTTTCTTTCAACTCATTACTCATTTCAATGGTGTCATCATTTTACCAAATAGTTCCTTAAATAATCTCAAGATTTAGTTTACCAGCAGCTAACGAGACCTCACTAATGGAAGGGCGCTCGCAATACTCGTAAATAACTGAATATCACTTATAGTTACGAATTTGTAAATACTTAAGGAATTGAGGACAACCCTGCGGCCTGTGCAAGCTGTTATGTCTGTTTTAAACTTATGGGTCAGCTAGGAATTCGCTTTATGGTGGTCAGCAATTGAAACTTTGAAAAATTGTGAATTCTGCTATTTTGTGGGTGAGTCGCTCGTATTAGGTTTGTCTGGACGTTCGCATTCCTGTTTACGTCCAACAGTGGTAAAGTTATATCTATACGTTATTTTCTCTTTTAGACTGTACCAGAAAAACGATTCCAAACAAACTAATGAAGAGACATTGATGTTCATCTTTGCACTATGGTTTCGGCTTATTCTCCTAAATTGTTTCCTGGACAAAGGTTTGCGCCCAATATTTGATGTTAGATGCTTATTGTCATGTTGATAAGGTCAACTTTCTATACAAAACATTCGAAAACACTGAGCTCATATACAATTAAAATTTCTAAGCAGTTTTGTTTTATGTCTGGTTTAATTTCGGGTCCTTTGAATATTTTTTGGTTAACTTTAACACAGGAAATAATCAGATAACAAACCTATAGTAAGGAAAACAGCGGTAGTGTTTTCTTTTTTTGGAGATTACAATTTAGCTATCTAAAGCTATTTGCTTGTAATGGATAGCTCGCTGTCCGGTAAGGACCATGCCCGGGTCAACGGCGCGTTGTGTTCCACGCGTGCCTCAAAGAGATGTCAACACCAACTGATGGGGCCCGCAAGGGCTGATGACTGTCAGGGGTGCGGGTTGTTTAAAAGAGAAACCGTTGCCCCTGGTACACAGGCGACTGAGAGATCACGGGTGGGTTTTACTCAGTAAAAGACTGATACGCCCTCCTGCTCCACCCAGAGCGGGAGACGTTAATTGATGATTTCCCACCCAGAAAAAGCTAGTTGCTTTCGACGTTCATCTATTTTAAAACTAATTTAATTAAGTACAAAGTTCAGTAGGTATCCTAAACAAACCACAATTTGGGTAACATGCGTACGCGTGGATAGTTAATGGGTAAACTGTGAACTTTCATGGGTAACTTTATAGTAAAATTGTTTGGTGCTCAGTACAGGTACCAATTACGCTTTTGTTTAGTTAAGTGTTTACTAGTCAATTAGAAAGTTCCGTTTAAAGATAAATAAAACTTATTATTGGAATTGGACTCCTACACATATGTTTTACCTATTTACATTCAATGTGTAAATCAAGTCATAGATAAACAAGCTTATAGGATCAAATTAATAACTTGTCACATAAGGGGTGATTGCAATTTTTCAACAGTAACATTGAAGGTACACAAACAAAGAAAAATTGTTTATTAAAGATAGATGTATCACAAATGTAGAAAACGAAACGGATTAATACAACGGGATGTCTAGACGAGGGGTCACATAACTAATTTATCTGCTATAATAAAAAAACAACTGATATCAGCAAATGAACAAACTTTTTACTACCACAGGGAGCTTTAGGTAACTTCGTAAAACCCGAACCCATATGTCCGAAACTAAACACACAAGCGAAACACTTTTATCACGTAGCTTTATGTTACGAAGCACAAATATATCGCGGACTGTAAAATCGATTATTAACAGCGTGTCGTCATTGATCAGCAGCGCTGGTATAGTCAACGTCAATAACATCGGGACGAACAGAGTGTTGAAAATGATCTAAGCAACTATGCAAATAAAATAATAACTCAATGACACAAGCAATGTTTCAGAATGAAGACTGTACACGACAAATCTCATTCTGACAGGAACTTTATCGAATTGGGATAACATTTAATTTTCTTGATTGTTGAGATCATTTTAGACAATCTGTCCCGACATTTTTGACGCTGACTGTACACATGAACACGCTATCAGGAAACAGTTTCAAACAGAGCGCGGTATTTGTGTTTAGTACACGATTTGAATTTCCATCAATTGTCGATCACATCGACACCGATCAGTCGGCTACCTCGTTGGTCTAGTGGTCGCAAGTGCTACTGCTGAGCATGAGGTCCTGGGTTCGATTTCCAGGTCGGGAAAAGTGTTAATGGGATGTTCCATCAAGAATTTCTCAGTAGCAGGCGTTTTGATTTGTGCCCGGTTGATGGCAATAGGGTCGCCCTTCTTACATGGGGCTTAAACAAATGGCAAAAATATATAAGTGAACTATTTGATAGGTACCTATACCTCTGCCAAACCCTTCGGGGCAACAAGCCGTGATGTTATGTTACGTTGAATTTCCATGACTTGCTTTGTTAACATACCTAGTAGGAAGCAAACTGTTTAATGTTGCTCGATTGAAATGTTTGTATATTTGATTAACCGTAAGAAACAGTTGAATCATAACCAACGCAGGTTTGTTTACGCAACACTTTAGTATGCAAGATTCATATTGTTTGCTGTTCATCTTAATTAAGCTTTGAGTATTTTTTTCCCGTGGCCGTACAAACAACCAAACTTAGCAGAAAGGTGATTATTTACTTTTAGGAATCAGTAGAAAGAAATGTATCGAATAAAACAATAACTTGTTATAATGGCCTCGTTGGTATGATATGTGGGGAATCAAAACACTTTTAATACCTTTGAGCTATTTTATTTAAATATTAGTCTTTACAAAAATCTTTACGTCTTTTCCGTCTTACGTCAAACTCTACTCTCCTCACATTACTGAAGTCATCCTCTTTCTCTCTCACACATTCTCGCTCTCACTCACTCAATACTGTCATCCCCACATTCGGCCGTCCTGCAATTAGTCTGTCCCTAGACTAATACAAATAAGAAATCTTTAAAACACATAAAAGCTGTAAACACAAAAATAAAATCGAAATCAATAAAAATCTTACATTGTTTTTTAAAATACTTAAATTATAACAACAAATCATTAAAACATAACTTAAATAGCTACGACATAAACAAAAAAAAATCTTAACATTAACATTAAAGGGATTAGGGAACACACTGTTTCACCGTCTGAACTGAAAAAATAAAATTGAATCCTAACTTTATGCTCTAACCTCAGTAATTTGCAGCATCGCTTTCCTGCACACTAGGCCATAGCTTCATAGAATCTGCCGCACTGCTCGTCTTATTCGGCCCTTCGGTTGCAGAATCCAGCTTAGCTACATCGTATCTATCGGCACCCTTCACTTTGGTGACCCGATAAGGACCTAAATACTTTGGTCTAAGCTTCATACCTACTCCAAACTGCGTGCGTCGAATAGCCACAATATCTCCAACTTTATAGACTCGACTTTTCTTCCTAGCTTTATTAAAATCACGTCTATTTTCGTTTTGAACTTTTAAAATCTGCTCTTTCGCCTTCATTCGCAGTTCTTCCCGATGATTCATAAAAATGTTTTGATTCTCCTGTTCAATTAAGTCCAAAATCTCAGGATCAGCTTGCCGTCTCATCTTTGTGCCAATCAGTAACTCATAAGGTGCAGCGTTGACACTTCTCTGATAAGTGCTGTTCAGCGCTTGTTGCAAACGACTAACATGTTTGTACCAATTACCTGGTTGCTCTATACAGAGTTTTGTTAGTACAGAAACCATTACTCTATGAATCCTCTCCACTTGCCCGTTTGCTCTGGGAATACCCGTCGTAATAGTAATGTGTTCAATTTTCTCGTCTTTGCAATAACCTGTGAACTCCCCGCTAGTAAAAGCAGTTCCTCTGTCAGTAATAATACGCCTGGGGTTACCAATAACTTGCTGGTGAACCTGTAGTTTTGCTATTACCTCTCGGCTTGTTGTGCTTTTTGTAGGAAATATCCAAGTGAACTTTGTGAATGCATCTATCATCGTCAAAATATGATTGTATTGTTTTTTCGTTGCAGTCATAGGTCCAATGTGATCTAGATGCAGTGTATCCAATGGTAATTCGCCTTTTTCAATTGGAGACAACAATCCTTCTTGCTTTCCTGCTTTACGACTTGCCAACAAACAAGGTATACACGTTTGAATGTATTCTTCAACTTTTCTGTCTAAACTCTTAATGTAGTAATCTTTTTTTAGCAATTCTATAGTCTTTTTCTTACCGAAATGTCCATTCTCATGAGCGCTACGAATTAATTCCATCTCCATATTCTTTGGTACTACCAAATGTTTCTGAGGACCCTTAAATAAAATTTCATTTTCAAGCCAAAAGTCGTCATAGGGCTTGTCTTTCAAAATTTCAATTATCGCTTTCAAAGCAGTATCTTTAGCTTGGTTATCTTTTAATTTTTCGTAAAAATCTGATGTGATTTGAGCTACATACGGGTATCTACTCAATGCATCGGCATGTCGCATCTGGCTTCCACTCCTGTGCTCAACGGTAAAGTCGTATTCTTGAAGTAGTATTATCCACCGTGCAACTCTTGTTGAAGAAGCCATATCTTTCTTCTCCAGTGTCATCACAAGTTGTGATTTCTTCCAGTTGATATTCAACCCGTATTGTGACGCTACGTTTAACACCTCTTTCAATCTTTCCACAGCTTCTAGTTCATTCTGAGCTGTAATTATTAAATCGTCTATAAAAATCAGTACTATACGTCTAGAAATCAATTCATGGAAAATAGTCGTTATAAATCTTGTAAATGCTTTTGGACAGATCGTCAAACCAAATGGTGCCTTTAAAAACTCGTATTGTCCATTGTGCGTGACAAAAGCAGTGTACTTAATCGAGTCTTCATGTACTGGTAAATGAAAATAAGCATTTTTTAAATCAATCGTACAGAAAATCTTAGCTTCTGCAAGTCTATCAATGTGGTCGTCAATAATGGGCAAAGGATATTCATCCTTTAACATCTTCTTGTTGATTAATCTGTAGTCCACACAGATTCGGATAGCTCCATCCTTCTTCCGAACTAAGACTAACGGACTAGCATACTCTGACCAACTCACCCTCACTATTCCTTCTTTTAGCCACTGTTCAACCTGTCTTTCAACCTCTTCTTGTTCACTGATAGCTAAACGGCGTGGCCGCTGTGCTACCGGGATGTCGTCTTTCAAAATAATATGCAACCTTACCGGGGCGTCTTTCGTCTTCATCGGCTGGTATCCCTCGACAAGATGCTTTACCTGCTGCTGAATATGTTTACTAACTTCAGCTCCGATAACATACGGAACGTCTGCAAAATAACAAGAAAGTTTACGCAACCAATTCTCATCCGACGGTAAAAACATTATGTTTCCTTCCTTCATAAACAATGTTACATCTTTTAAAAACTCATGTCCTATTATAATCTCATACGGCATAGAGTCATTAGATACCACATGGAAACACACATCACTATAGCTTTGTTCGTCAATTACAACAGGAACTGTAATTTTCTCCATGGAACACACTTTTACATGTCCAAAGCCAAATAACGAAAGAAAATCATTTTCACTTTTCGGTGATCCAATCATCGTGTAAAATTCTTCAGAAATCAAGTTAACGTCACTGCCGGTGTCGATTAATGCACACGTCGCCTTCTCAAAAATTTTCACGATTTTCCGGGGTTTTCTTATCAAGATATCTTTGTTTACATCGTTGTCGTTGTCAAGCAAGACGTCATATTCTTTTTTATTCGTGGCTGACAAATCAGTGCTAAAATCTTTTTCGTTCATAGTTGACAACACAGCGCTGCCACCCGCGGACGTAAAATTAACGTTGTCTGCCTCCTTGTTAAACATCGTGCGTTTCGTGTTATTCAGCGCACTCACACCACCTGGTGTTTTTTCACCAACAACTTGCCGGGTCGGGTGCTGCTGACGTCTTGTAAAAGTCGCACCTGCTTGGTCGCCGCCGCTTCGAAATTTGTTCGGTGCCTGTTCGGATGTTTCCGTCTTGTTACACTGTGGCGCAATATGGCCAAAATCATTGCATTTGAAGCATTTTAGCCCGAGATGTTTATTTGGGCAGTCCTTGGACTGATGACCTTTTCCACCACAACTAAAACACCTGATCACTTTTTTTTCTACCACGTCACTATTTTTCGACTGACTTCGTCGTATCTTTGATTCTTTCATCTTATCTTTCAGAGTTTCGTAAATTTTGATTTTTTCTTTTAAATCTGGATACGTGGTGACTCCGTATAACATTATTTTATGTGTTTCGTCGTCTTCTATCCCATCAACGATATATTTAATCGCAACATAATCCGGCATTTTTCCCCTCTTCCCCAGTTCGCGCATTACTAATAAGTAGTCCATACAGCTTTCATTGTTTTGTTTTTTCCGGCTACTCATCATTTCATGGACTGTCTTTTGGTCTAAAACATCAGGAAACTCTTTGGCGATCGCAACCTTCAGCTCGTCCCACGACTTAAACGGACGTTCAGACTGGAGCCACAGAGCCGCTGTTCCCACCAGGGATCTTCGAGCTATTATGAGCTGTTGTAAAGGCGTCCACATAAAAATTTCAGAATTGTCATCTAATTCCTGGATCCATTTCGATACCGTATAAGTTTTATCCTGGCCACTGAAATTTTTGACCAGATCGTCTGCAAAATAGGGCGCATTGGCTTGAATGATAGGATTTTGGCTTTTCTCTGCCCTCGCCATTTCGTCTTCTGGATAACTGTAATTCAAACCCGTTGCGTCTGTTGCCAAAAAAATGGCCGCCTTCAAAACTGAAAATTTTCTACGTCGTCGGCACGTCGTTATATTTTTTTCTGTTTTACCTTGTAGGCCCGTCTTTTAATGATTTCCCAGCTTTTCCACTTTTGTGGGCGTGAAATGTGGGGAATCAAAACACTTTTAATACCTTTGAGCTATTTTATTTAAATATTAGTCTTTACAAAAATCTTTACGTCTTTTCCGTCTTACGTCAAACTCTACTCTCCTCACATTACTGAAGTCATCCTCTTTCTCTCTCACACATTCTCGCTCTCACTCACTCAATACTGTCATCCCCACAGATATATGAAAACTTTTGGGAATTTTCAGCTCTTTACTGCGTGTCTGCAAGACTGGTTATAAAATCACATTCATTTTTAGGTGATCCTTTCGTAATATCAACGGCTATTACGTGGTTCAGAACGAACGAGTGAGCAGTAATGGGGTACTTAGTTTTGCAAAGGTGGTATTATTTAATTTTATTATATTTGTGTGGTTTTGCCTATATTGTAGGTATATTTGTATAATTGGCTAAAAAAAGTTGAGTATAACTTTTGGCTTGGCAATATTGCATGTTGTGGTACTTATAAACCTTTAGTCATATTATATTCCAGCTCTGCGCCTGCCAACTAGAACGTGCCCACAAACTAGATGGACCTACAAGCCATACTTTCCTAAAAACTTCGTTTGCAGCTCGAATTTCGAGAATGTTCCGTAAAACAGTGAGTGGTCATCACACGGGACATTTAATCACAAGTGACACAGGGCTTGATAAACATCCAATCACTTATTTAACTCCCACGCTCTCTTCTTTTGCCGCAATTTACAAAAGCGTGTTCGCAGTTTGTTCAAGTGACGTAATTCCTAAATACATCACAAGATTTCCTTAGCTTCGGGAAGAAAATAAATATATTTATTTGCTCCAGAGCTGCTCCAAAGCTTCAAAGAATGTTTTACGGATTTACAGTCACCGAAGGCATTTTCAACGTTCAACCAAGAGGCCTGAAATTTTTGAGGAAATAATAATTTTCGCTAGATATTCACACTTCCCTAGACGACACTAGAGATTGCCCAGAAGTCTTGTCGCTATTTACTTACTCGTACGATGTTAGCATATTTTGTTAAAGTTGTTAACAAATTTTACTTTAGTGGATACATTTATAGCTTTTCGATAATGCTGTATCAACAGCACCCTGTGTTTATTGTGTTTACCTTTGGAATCTGTTCTGCGGTGAGTATTAAATAGCCGCTTACCATATTATACAACTTGCAGCTTTACTTAATAGGTACATAACCGTTGTTAAAAGTTTATCTAAACGCAAATTACTGCCAGTTTCATGTTCATAATAATTGGAGATCGTTTATACGATAAAAGAGATCCAATAATATTTTGTAAGCAATCGATTTAAACTTTGCGCCTGTTTGTATAACTTTAGTGTTTATCTGTAAAGTGTTCAGTTTGTGCTTATCATCTTAACTTCTATTCTGTACCTACTATTATAAATGACCTACTATTTATTGCAATGGATGTTCACCGACCGTGGCAAGTGTATGGTGTGTATAAAGTTATTATTTAGCCACGAGCCTCTCGGTACCTAGTCTATCTATTCAAATACTGAACATTTCAGAATAATTAAAATAGTAATATTCTGTTTCAGTTACTTTTGCACGTTCCATAACTAAAATTTGTCGAAACTCGTTCAGAATAACTGAAACAAAACTAAATTCGCTGTTACTACAGGGGCTAGCCTGATAAAGCCTTTATTTAAGTCTATTTGCGTATTTCCTTTAATGAATATACTTACATCGTTACAAATTTCGTTTTATCTCAGTATATAGCAGGTGAATTATAATAAAACATAATAAAGTTCCTAATATAGAGAAGCCTCCAATATTTCAGGAAAATTTGACTTAACGGGGAATCTTTACAAACGATACAATATGCTGTTCTTCGAATACGCCTGCCGCATTTCTATTTAATTTATAAAGAGGTATTTTAAATACAAATGGACCGCAGCGATTCTTGGGATCTAATTAGACAACGTGGAATAAACTTTAAGTCTGCTTTCCTTCAAGTTGTGCCTGAATTACTTCGGAAAGAGCACAACTTGGTCGCCCCGATCCTCTTTTCATTGAATTGTATCAATTGCACAAAAGTCTTCATATTGCAGTAAGTACATTTAACTACAGCAACGCTCACGATTCATTAATTTAATTTTGCCTAAAGTGACATTAAAAACGCTAACAATTTCGTATAATTGATACAAAAGGTTATAAACGTTCCACTTACATATGATCATAACTTACTAAAAGCGATAGATTTTCTAACCATTAAAAAAATACTTCTCATTTTCTGCATCAGAAACCAAATTTTCCTCTGAAACAAATACTTGAAACACGATTACCCTGACACTATACTGAACATGTCCTTAAACTAACAAAACAGTGATGTCGTTAAGAACTGGCTTGTACGTAACAGAACTATTATTGTTAACATTATCTGTAGCCGCCATTGTCCTTTGTACTATTTATATTAAAAACAATGGAGCGTGCAACTTGATAGCGATAAATTGTTTAATATTTATCTTTTTTCGCAAGAGGTTGCATTCGAAATCAATGAATAAGACGAATTTAAATAAGCTTGTTCTGGATTACCACAAGCAATGCAGTGCTGACGGAGGAAAAACTTTAATCAACATAAACAGCGAGCGGTCTTAGTACGCTTTCCAATTGTCAGTGCCAATTAATCGGGTAGTGATTTGCCTGGTGGAATTGAATTGAAATTGGAAATTTGCGAAAGGAAACTACGCAAGATAATGCAGAACTTAACTTTTGTATTTTATTATGTCCCTTCTTCTTTTGCTTCGGGGAACGATTTTGGTTTAGTAAAATAGTCTAGACCAATCGGTTATACCTAATGCCGACGATTGTTGGAACTACTCCGAGGGATAAGGAGGGGGATGTAAGCTTTACAAATATGCTTAAAGTCCAGTTGGAGTCGTAGTTCTGACCCAAGCACGGTAACAAAGTTACGAAGGAGAAAAAGTTCTAAAGGGTTTTCTTTAGGAGCTTAGTTTATGTAATTATTACTTTCATTTTGATCCCTTAGAGCCTTTAGTTTTAGCATACATAAATGTATCTTTACATTTGTAACTGACTTGTGTCATTATTCAGGAAATAAATGAATACTTCTCTACTTCAATTACTATCCAAAGAATCTAGAACGACAAGTTGCACCACAATCACTGAAATTAACTAAGTAACACACAGCAAGTTTACAACTGCTACAAGCTTACCTCCACGCGACAGTCCGGTGTCGTCGTCTGAACTGAGGCTGTACACTATTAATAACCTTCTTATCTAAACTCTCACTCGATAAGCTAATGTTCAGATACTATAGAGTAGGAGTCGCTAACTCGCCTGACCGACTTCCCGAACATACCAGATATGTACATGGAGTTGACCCAAGTCCAAGTTAACACGAGATATTTCATAAATATTTGATAAGTTGGCTTTTGATGGAACGTCTAAATATCACATGATATTCTGAGGTTGAACAAGATGAGGTAGTTTGTAAGTTTCTAAGGTTGTAGCCATCTATAGGATCATGATAACCTTGTGATTATTAAATCAGTATGTATGTACCAAATTGGCATTGACGTTCCTAATATTTCTTTTTTACTCCGGTATGTATGTAATCAAATCCGAGTTTAATAATACAATATTAATGGATAATGAGGATGGAGTTCAACGATGCCTCAAATTATATTATTATTCTTGAACTAATTATGTTAATTAAGAAGCAATTAAATGTCAGTGGTGAGTGCTATTCCTTTGAAAGTTTAGTGACGAGAACTTTATCAATTGCGAACCGGAGCCGCTTCTGTTAAATTAACTTTGTGTTTGAGTTTCTACTGAGGGGGTAATTAATGATGAAGCACAACGAACACATCTTTTAGTTTAAATATTCATTGTGAAATTGAAACTTTGATGAGAAGTTTTATGTAACCCATCATCATCTGCTGTCTTCCAGATGTCCGAATCTAACGGGATGCAGCTGAATATCAGAATTTTACATGGAGAAACTTCCATCTGACCACCACAGCCCAGTAAAACTTTCGAGCCTCAGACGACCTGTAACGAGCTACTGTCAAAGATCCACGAAAGATAGCCGGGACCAATGGCTTGCCGAGGCATGTTTTAGATAACTGTTGAAGTAAAAAATGAAAACTGAGTCTATTGGTTTTCTTATTTTCGAACGCAAATGGACATTCTTAATGAACCTAAATTAATAAGCTTGGTAGAGAACAAAATGTAAAAGAATTCTCAAAGCACCGGTACTTACAATTAATTCTTCCACCGCAGCCTTCCTGAATTAATGAGATTATGTATTAAATTTAAATACAATTATGTTATTTGTGGAGGGAGCAAAATGCTCTGTAGCGTTAAAAAAATAAAGCGATGAAAACTAAGAGGAAACTTTAACCCTGATCTGACCCACTTCACATTAGGAAATCCTTGTAATGTTCTTTAGGAAATATATTTGCAAATTGTCAACACAATTGAGTTTGTTTTCTTTCTACTTTTATAGAATAATAAACAAGAGAACAATACGTTGTATAAATGACCAAATAGCGGTAATAGGTGTATGGCTTTGGAACAATCAGTCACGGAAATAAAACGCAGATTGCGCTATTTACATCGTCAGTAACGATAGAGACGAGATAGATCCACTAGGTCGATTTTCGCCATGCGACTGGTCGCTTTCCAATTCGCCTCACAAGCCGAACCAGCACCCAATATACGCAGATCGATAAAATTCGCAGGTGACTAGTCCATTTTGCATAAAAATGTCGAACCTCTTGCGCCAGGTGATTGCCTGCGAGCCTGCGACTTTGCATTTTTACGGTCGAATTTAGTCACCCGCGGCATCAGTCCTGTCGCCTCACGACAAAAGTTGAAACCTCCTATACTTTGGTACTTTTAGTGACTTGTGGCCTAGCCAAATTGCCGTTTAGACATTTCGCATCACGGCGATAATAGTTTGGCTATATTCATCTTAAGTTACAGTTAAAATACATGGTATTGGCACTGATGATGATATTTTTAAACTCTCAATTTCTCACGTAACTTTTAACTTGTTTCTTGTCGTTTTCATAGTTACTCATAAATTTTGTAGGATAGTGCTTTATGGCTCAGTTATTGCGATTACGGGGCATACAGTGCTAACCTATAAGAATTTGTTAGACTGACTTTAGATTTTAATATATCATTATTTTATAATTTTAATAATGTTAACAATTGTTCATAGAGCATTAAACTAAAGCAACTTACCGGAAAATCTTCAATATCCCTCAGCGTTCAACAGACTGGAAATAAGCAGATAAAAAAGTACGGAGCAGTCCATACTTTTTTTGGCCTCATAACTCAGAGTCATTATGAGGTCTGAATATCAAATTAACTTATACAATAGCATTCGATTTGTGTGATATTAGCTAAGTTTCGGCACGGTAGGTAGGTGACACATCTGTCACACCAGACACATATTTCATCTTCACGTGATTTATGAAATAAGAATTACACTATTACACCGTACTTTGAACCATATTTGTACGGACTAAGGTTGGAATTGATATGTTGAAGGTCTTATTAATTATGACCAAGGGCCGCTTGTCAGACTTAATTAAGAACATAACGAGTACAGTAAATCAAAGCAATTATTTTCATCGTGGATATTTCTTTTCATCCAGCTGATACAAACTCCTTGTTAGCATAGAGTCAGAACTCGATGAAGGATTACTATATAGGTACGTTAAATTTATATCTATCACAAAATGCTTTCTTTCTAACACCATGATTTCATTATTAAACAACACAGAAGCACACATACACGGACGTGTATTATGTTATCATTTTTAAAAGCGTTTTCATTAATAAAGTTTTCCGACAAAGTGAAAATTTACTTTGACGATGGTATTTGTAATAACACAACACCTTCTAGTGTTATTACGATGTACACTCATGTTATATATGTTAACACAATTTAGAGCATGTTTTGTAGGTAAGCAATCTGATTTTCGTGAAAACTTGTTTTCTCTTTTTAACGTGCTTTTAAAACGTATGCTGAGTAATACCCAATAATTACAGTATGTCGATAGTAACTTGCTTGAAATATTCACGCCCATCAGCTTGATAATGGTTTAAAACTTGTGAAACTCTAATCGAATCTTAACTTTCCTCAGCAGATTGCACAAATGCACGCAAAACTCTTATTCAGCCAATAAACTCACTTTGCGTAAACCAGTCGGTTATATAATAGGTTGGGGAAAAAGTTTCTTCGCATTTTTTTAGAAAATTCAAAACATTTTTTAATAAAGTTTATTTACATTTAACTAAAGTATGTAGGTACCATTTTGTTCGATAACTTTTTGCCATCTTGTAGGTAGGGACATGATCCCATTGCTATAGAAATTTTGGGACTTCTGGTCAAAATACCGCGACAAGTGGTTTTGGCAGTCCTCTCGTGATGTTACCCTGACACTGCCTAAAGAATTCTGAAGAGACCGAAACAGGTGGAAATCTGAAGGTGCAAGGTCAGGACTATACGGCGGATGCATTAGCACCTCCCAGCCAAACTCTCTTAATTTTTGTTGGGTGGCTAAAGATGTGTGAGGTCTAGCGTTATCATGATGAAAAACCACACCCCTTCTGTTGATTAATTCCGGCCGCTTTCTCTCAACTTCTTGCTTTAATCTCATCAGTTGTTCGCAGTAGAGTTCAGAATCGATGGTCCTGCCTGGTGGTAACAGCTCATAATGAATAATGCCCTTCCAATCCCACCACACACACAGCATCACCTTGTTGCGAGTTAACCCGGGTTTCGCCACAGTCTGTGAAGCCTGACCGGCCTTTGACCACGACCTTTTTCGCACGTTCTTGTCATACGTGATCCACTTTTCATCACCAGTTATCAGCTTCTTCAAAAATGGTTCGGTTTCATTACGTCGTAATAAAGAATCACAAATGAGTACACGGTTCATTAGGTTTCTTTCAGTGAGCTCGTGAGGTACCCAAATGTCGAGCCTTTTTGTGTACCCAGTTTTTTTCAAATGCGCCAAAACTGTTTTGTGGTCAATTTCCAGTTCTTCAGCTACGTCGTAACTACTAGTATGCCGATCTTGCTCCACTTTTTCAAAAATAGCATCCATTTTATCCGTAATAGGGCGACCAGAGCGACGTGCATCTTTGACATCAAAATTTCCGGATTGAAAACGCTTAAACCAAATTTGTGCTACTCTCACTGACACTACACTAGGTCCATAAACATCGCAAATTTTTTTCGCGGCTTGCGTTGCATTTTTACCTTTTTTGTAGTAAAATTTTAAAATGTATCGAATTTCTTCATTAGATTCACTCATCTTGACGGTACGAAAAACAAATGAAAATCACACATTTTCCTAATTTGGAATTATGTTCTTTAAAATTTAAACTTTCAATGATACCAAAACCAGCCAGATACAAATAGTATAGCCAAAGAGATTTTATTACAAGTTCATACATACTATAATGCGAAAAGACTTTTTCCCCAACCTAATATATACATGGTAAATTAGCCAACATACGAGCCGTAAAAGAAACTCAATAGGAACGTTTATTATTTTTAATTATAAACAGCTTTTTTGCGTTCATTTTCCGAGTCGGTACACCAACAGAGAATTCGCACACGAGTGCCCAAAAGTCCTGGGCCCAGAGACAAAACACATTTCGCGCTACGCTACGCCAAAATGTATAGGAATGACATTCCCTGCGGAAAGGACACGACGTAATCTTTCCGCAGGTAAAGTCATTCCCGTAAATTTTGGCGTAGCGTTTGGCGTGAACGCTAACTGAATTGATTGATGATGATTTAACACGTAAATTGATTGATTACACTCTGACGTTAACAGTTATCAGCACTGCACATGCCTATTACAGTGCACTATCTCATAGAGAACACTCACAAAACTGTACACTGTACGTTTTTGAATTATTATCGAAAATAATTGTATAAAAATACACATCTATAAAATACTACTACAAACTTTAAACAATACAACGGATTGTATCTGGTAAACTTCAGACTCTAAGCCGTTCTGAATTGATTGTACTGAAAGACATCTTAAATAATCTTTTGTTCATTGAACTACAAGCTTCTGAAATCGTTTCAAATTGTTGTCTTTCACAAAGAAAAGGCCTTTTTGCTGGTATACGATATGCTGAAATGTCTTGATTTGTGAAATTAAGTTGTTAATGATGTTGGCATAAAGGTACACTTACTGGCTATAACTAAAGCTTATAACATCAAATCGACAACAGTATTTTTTCGTAACTTCTTATTAATTCAATTTACTCATCATCGCAATTTATGTTCAAGAGGGAATTCGAGGGAAACGTATATTTTTATTGGTTAAGGAAAAATGGTTTCCGCAATCAATTTTGTTTGTTTGTGAAGTAGACGATATTGAACGATTTATTGTGCTAATTTAACAGCGCAATCGATTTTTATAAATAGGATAATCCCTATTTCGCTATCACTAAGAATGAATACGACACGACAACTGACGTCTCGAAAACGTTTGATTGTGGTGTGACTCGTTTTCAGCATTTTTTTTCCATAATGACCACCCAAGAAGTAAGTCTAGTATTGCTGCAGAAAAACAATACATACAGCCACCAAAGCCTGCATGTAGCCAAATATACTTCCTTTCATCTTCCCCACTGAATAGAAAACCCCACCACGAAACACTTCAGTATGTTTTCTGTTTGTTAACAAATGTTTACCTTCGTGAACTGGACCATTGAGTTAACAACCGTACGTCAGTCCCTCGAAACTGAACTGTTAGCAGGCGTGTGTAGTGAGAGACGATGAGGAAACAAAGCTCTAGTAATCTAACAAAAACGGATTTATTCACGCAACAATCAGCTTGATTTGTTTTCGTATCTATACGAAATATTTACCTTGTCCATACTTTATTCTCGCTTGTGATAAGCCGATCTCAAATACAGTACCTATATTTATACAATCATACCTTACAATGTACGATTTTTCAGAGATCAATATTCTTCTTTCAAGAATTCATTCTCATTCTTCTGACAGGTCCTGTCATTTTCTTTTCACTTGTAAAGGTGTGTACAGATCTGCTGAATGCGCCACTCGCGTGCCCCCCGCGACTCGCACGCGTGCTGCGCACGTGTATTTCATGTTCACGCGCCGCTCTCGCGCAAACTCACGCAAACTGCACGCGCGCGATACGCATGCAGCTCCTGTGCACCATGCGAGTGTTGTGTAAGATGCACGCGAGAGGCGCAACAAACAGTTTCAGTAATAGCAGGCGCGCAGCACGCGTGCAGCAGGCGCGCAGCACGCGTGCAGCTCGCGCGTCGCTCGCGGGTTGCACGCGAGCGGCGCATTCGTCAGATCTGTACACACCCTAAAATTCACAATCCACGGGAAACAGCTGCAACAAATAACGTTAGAGAAATCTTTTAGCTTCGAAACATCAATCGTATTTAGATTGTATTATACCTTGACTTCAGCTTGATTAAATATTCTTTGAAACATAAAAATAAATGTAAAAGTTTATAGTTTAAGTTTAAGTCAAAGTTGTTTATGAATTGGTTGCCCATATACATTGTTATTCATTGGTATATTATCAATATTGTTTTTTAAGATTATTGGTGTCTATTATGATGATGAAGAACTTGACTTCTTAAGTTCATCATCATCATATATTTATATCTAACTGGTACTTATTTCCTTTTAGTTATAAATACTCCAAGTTAAATACTTTCCTCCACTGTTTTTCTTGGTATCTAAGCTGAGTTTCTTTTACCAGCTACATCCGAATCCGACTATATCCGAGTATAATAATAGCTTTCATTTTCTTTAAAACAACATTAACTTATTTGAATAAACTTCTGTTGAGTTACCTGTTTTATTATTCTTGTGTGCAATGACTGGGGAATTTATTATTCAATGCATATTATTACAAATAAAGTTGTCAATGATATTTTCGGGAAATAATAGTTTTATTTTTTGTTTTTATTTTCTTTGTCAAAGTTTGTTCGCAATCGATGGGATGCCTAAATGACGTGAAATTGGGTATGAGAATTAGCTGAACTTAATATTGATTATAAAGAGATAAACTAATGCAACAATGAAAGTCCAGCAATGTAGCCACAAATCCAGTAGTAGCGCCCATAATGTGCGGTTTCAATAACACTCGAAAGTTAATTTATGTATACAACTCTGTTTACATTGTGAAATGACTCGCTTATCTATTAACATAACAGCAAGACTGTATTGCATCAAAATATAATTTAAAAAGCTTTAATTATAATGGTAACTAAATCAGATAAAAGCATCAAGTGTGAAGTAATGTTTTGTTGCGGAAAAGAACCGATGGTATTAAAACATTTTAGTAAATGCTTTACACAGTCTACATTATAAATACATTCACCACACAATACAACAAATTAATGATGCTGTCACACACAAATACGAGGTAATACGTAAGCTACGGGAAAGTGGCAAATGTGGGCGTGCGTCGCGTCTCATTTGCATATTCACTCACATTCTTACTGCAGACGCGGAAGAGGAGGCGTGGAAGTGTAAGATATGGCAACATGTTATTCACGTGAGAGCTTTGAAGGTCGTTGGGATTTTACACTTCCCACTTCAAGGAAAATAACGATGCGAGTTTATCTTTTGTCACTTTGAAGTCTTGTAACAATCTCGTTCAAAGGTTGTATTTGAAAGGCATCGCAGCTCTGCAAATGAACAAGGCTTATCCTCTTTTCCAGCTTCTATGAAAAAAGTATGTATTATCGTAATCTGCGAAGAATGTGTACTTACCATGTTTTCTTTTTTAAATAAACACGGAACCCGGTTTTCGTCCCTATCCTTTTCCCATTTTTTTTCCTGCAAAACTAATGATTGTTTTGCAGCATTTTGTGTTGAAAGCATTCAGTAGCTTGTTATCCCAAATACAGTTACAGATGCTTCAAATAGATTTCAATAGAATATTGGTCAGGTGTGACCTGGATCATTCTGCTTGCATATTGATTTTACCATAATAATAATTTCTGAATAAGAATATAATATTAACGACAGTTTATCTTGTTGCAGGCTCGTGATGCGGCGCCTACTTAGCATCATTCTCCTCAGCATCGGCGCAGTGTACGCGCACGCGCAGCAGCGTGACAGGGACCAGGGACCAGGCACCAGGGACCACAAACTTGCGGTGGGCACTTGAAAGATCCCGGCGTGGGCACGATAGCGACACCAAACTTCCCCAACCATTTTCCCGTCCCGGTACAGTGTAAATGGATAAAAAAACATGACATATCGAATGGGACTATATCGATATACTTTACTCAATAGTACACTACCAGTGGGTTGACGTTCGCTGAGTATATGTACTATGACAAGTCTTACAAGTTGGGCGAGAGGAGAGCACTCACTGTCACCGACGAGAATATCACTAGGATTAAGTGGCATCAGGTATATTTCCTTGTATCAAATCAATCTTTATGTAAAACCATTTGGGTACTTTCTCCTTTTGTGGGCCATGTTTAGGGCATAAATAGTATTACATTGTTTGACGGTGCTCAATATAAGTTCTCAGAATTCGTATTTAGAAACGGTAGCTTCTACTCAAAATCAGTTAATTCGTGTTTACCAATAGGCACTGCCACTTTCACCACTTTAATCATTTCGTTCAGTAAGTGCTTTGGGACCATATTTGGGTATGTTGTAAGTCCTATTTTTATGGCATGTTTAACACGTAATATATCCAAGCACTAGTTAATGTAAAGAAAATTGTGCTCGTGTGCGTGGGAGGGAGCCACTCAAAGTCTTACTTTGCCAAGTTACGCAACTTTTCCCCACTATGTAAGGTTCAGCTTCCAGTCTAATCGGATGCAGCTAAATACCAGTATTTTACATGGAGCGAATACCCACAGGTTTAAATTATTTGAAAATAACTATTCAACGTAACTGGATTGTCGTCGACTGCAACGCGGAATGGGAAGATAATATTTTTGACTTTTAATTCGCTTGAAGAAAACATAGCTCATGGTTTCTAGGCGAGTTTATTTTTTACTTATTTTGAGATTTTCCTTTCAATAATTTCATTTTCATTTACATCAAGCATTTTGTTCATAAGCATAATTATTACCTAAAATACATAATTTAAAGTCTTACTTTAGCTATTCTGTGAATTGAATTGATTTTTTCCGCTATCCCATTTATTTGAGTTAGTGAGATATTTGTCACTGACTTCAGTTTGTCGGTTTGTTGTTTTACCTTAATATTACGAAAACGAAATAAATTTAAGAGAAATATGGCAGTCGATAGATTATCAAGAGTTCCGTTTAACCATTGTTGTTACTAATGCATGTTAATATATGTTGAGGCATGCACAGAGGAAACGTAATTTTCTGTTAAACAAGAGTGGACAGAGGAAGATGGCATAGGAAGGAATGTCAGATGTGAGCCGACGGCAACCGAGGACGATTTTAATTCGATTTTCCATGCGTAGGATATTTATTTCGTTGGACAGAGGCAAACAAAATCCATAATGAATGTAGAGTTAACGGTGTAAAGGAATTAGCAAAATGTTTATTATAAAAGTATTTTTTATAAATTAATATTCAATAGCGAAGTCAGTCGATGAAAGTTCAAACGAAACAATTTGAATAAGAAGACTGGTTTCCAAATAGAAACTTACTATTTTTACTCAAGTTTGCATAAACTTTTAAAATGATTATACAATCATTTGAATAGTTCATGCTAACTTAAATGTTATTACTAATTTGATTTATTTTTGCACTTTGGAAACTAATTTAATGATTAATATAATGTAATGTCAACTTTTAATTATTTTAAGTTATACAACGGAATACATACCAAAGGCACGGCTTCTTTGGATGATATCAAACGATATTGGAAGGGTTTTTTAATCATATCTCTACATGTTCCGAAGCTACGAGTTGTGTTTTTTTTTATTTAAGAAACATAAGAAACCGAATTTTATTTTGAGCTGAAACTATGTACAGTGATTCTATACCATCTGTTATCTTTAGTTCTTAATCTGTTAATCTCGGCTAATGAGACACAAATAATTTTCTGTTGTATTGGAACCGATAGGTTCTACGCCGGAGTTAACCGGTTAAGGATAACAAAAGAGTTTCTGTTACACCTGTATAAAAGTGCCGTTGGTATTCATTTTAATGGGCTTAACAATTTTATACTGCATTAAAATTAAAATGTGGCAACATTATTGTTTAATGTACGAATATTTAAACTTAGCACCAAAACTATTAACTGTTTAATTCTACATAATACAAAAAAAAATATTCCGCCATTTCCACACACGAATTAGAGGCCCACACAGCATCAACTGCAACTGAAATAGGCTGGGAGCTCACTGAGCCGCTACGTAACACTATTGGAAAACATTGCCACATGACACGCTCGGGTTCAAACCAAATCAAATATTGACTGTGGGAATGTCCTGATGTGTCACATTCTGGATAACAAATGTAGGTAGACAATATATAACCGAAAAACTTTTATTTGACTGGCGATCATTATGTATAACGAATCAATTTTGAATGTCGCTCATGTAACAAAATAGATTGATAGCAACGTTTCAATTTTGTAGTGCCCTTGTGAAGAAATCTCAGTAAATTGTTAGTGCAGTGTCACATGTCGTTCAGAGAACGGTGGGTATTTTTATTAATAGGTTAATTGCCATTCATGACGTTAATAGAATAAGTAATGCCATTACTCTCGCCGCAACTGAACGACAATGAGTATTAGTGTAAAATTATGTTTGCATCGCGTTAGGAAATTCCCCTTTAAAGTGTAGCGCTTTTGATTAACTCAGTTTTGTTATTTTTACCTAGCACGGGCTGCGGGTCTCAGAAACGTGACGAGAATAGTAATCAACTCTCACAGACTCATAATTCATTGATACGAAGCCTTGTGTAATGTATGCGCGTATTTGCTCACAATTGACCAGTTTTCATAAATTACTATATTGTTTAAAAAATATAATTATGCTCCGTAATCTCGTCCTCATTTAGTACTTGTAGTTTGCACTTCTTGCTAACTAGCTATCAAGTTTGCACTTCTTGCTAACTAGCTATCACATTTTTTAAAGATGAATCGATTTCATCAAAACGAAAAATGTTATCTGTGGTCCGGTCTTGGCGCGCTCTTTCTTGACATCTGTCAACTCATTGTACTTTTTTGTGAACCCCGCAGGTCACGTTTCCGTTACAAAATTTTCGAAAATTGTGTAATTACCTAACCGAGATGGGAAAACATCGAAGAAAACGAGACGAAGAGATGAGAGAGCTCAACGAACGTCTGCGAGAACTAGAAAATCGGTTGAAAAAACGAAAACGGAGTCGTCATCGAAATTCTGGTAAGCGTGTTTGTACCTACCCACTCATCCTAGAATTACCTGGTGCCTTCTAACGCACATGTCTCTAGAGTTTTCACGAGAGGTTAACCATGAGAACACTAACTGTGCCAACCTATAATAAGACATCACTGGAGCTTTCACGAGAGGTTAGCCGATGATCTTAACCATCTTACAATAGAACGACATCACATGAGCTTTCACGAGAGGTCAGCCGATGGTGTACACGTTCAGTTGCTCTAAATCTCGTCCCTACTACATCCCCTGAGCTATCACGAGAGGTTAGCCGTGGATTTGAACGCGACCAGTCAGAGGTCTAACTTTAATTATTCTTCGTAGACGAATATGAAGCCCGCTCCAGCCGAACACACTCCAGTCCGTCACGCTCCAGTCGAACACGCTCGAGAAGCCGTGGGTACCGCGACCGAAGTTGTGAAACACGTGATAAAACCCGACGCAGCCTGACTCGCAGTGACAGCTATTCTCCATACCGCCACATACCACTGACTCCTTGCCATCAATTATCACCTATTCCGTTACTTCCGACTACAGACAGTCGTCCTGTAACACCTAATCAGAAAGAGGCAGACAGTGAATCGACAACCTTACCTAAAGCTCTTCCTCCAGGTATTGAGGAGCTCCTTGGAAATGAGGGGGTGCAGCCCACAAAGACACAGATAGAACTTCATGACAGCCTGGCTACGCGGTGGACAGCGGTAATTGTGAAGGGCTTAAATAAGGACACAAAAACAAACATACTAAACAAGCAGGAAACACCACAGAACTGCAGCTTGTTGAACCCGCCAAAACTAAATGAAGAAGTGGCAGCTGCACTGAGTGATGTCGGAGTGAAAAGGGACCAACGAATCAGGGGGCAGCAGATCACCTTGGCTGCTGCCATTACATCAATAGGCAAAGTGCTAAATAATCTAATCGCCAACCAAGAGAGTAGTGAACATATTCTAACTCTAAGTGATGCAGCCAGACTACTCTGTCACATTTATCATGAAAACTGCATCACTCGACGCTCCCTAATCCTACCTGGTCTTAATAAGGACATGAAGGAACTAATGGAGCAGACTCCAATATCTGAGTACCTGTTTGGAGATAAGCTTCAGGACAAGTTTAACGCTATAAAAGCAGTTAAGAAGTCAGGACAAGAACTGAAGAACCCGCCTGCAAGACCTCCGACGAGACCAAAGAATTTAAACTTCCGGGGCCCACACAGACAACAATTCCCGCGTCCGAGTGGGCAGAAGACAGTGCTGAAGCGGAACAACCAGGTGAAACAACTAGCAGCGCGTCCGAGGCACTCACCACAGAGGCGCCAGCCGCGACGTCGGAGACAGGAACGCCGCTAGCTCAGGTACAAACTGGTAGATTGCAGTATTTTTGTGAAGTCTGGAATAATATTACCACTAATTCAACAATACATGATTGGATCAAGGGTTATAAACTACCCTTTTATGAAATTCCAGTTCAAACCTCCATTCCTAAAAATAATAACTTCAGTCAGAAAGAAAGCAATCTTATTTCTATGGAAATTAATAAACTCCTACAGTTAGGTGCTATTGAAAGATGTTTACCTGCAGATAATCAATTTTTATCTAGCATATTTTTACATCCAAAATCAGATGGCACTTGGAGATTTATATTAAATCTCAAAAACCTTAATAAATATAATAGTACACATCACTTCAAACTAGAAGACTTAAGGACAGCAGCCAAACTCATGACCCCAGGTTGTTTTATGGCAACTATAGATTTGAAAAATGCTTATTACTTATTACCCATAAAAAAATATGATAGAAGATTTCTCCGGTTTCAATTCCAAGATACATTGTATGAGTTTACATGCCTCCCATTTGGGCTAAGCACAGCACCATATGTATTCACAAAGATCATGAAGCCAGTTATTTGTCACCTGAGGTCATTGGGGTTGCTCTCTGTAATATATCTTGATGATATTTTGTGCCTTGGTGATTCATATGCTGAATGTTTGAAAAATGTGTCCAAAACTCAAACTGTCTTAAAAAATCTAGGGTTTGTTATTAATACTAAAAAGAGTGCCTTAGAACCCAGTCAGTGCTGTCAATATTTAGGATTTGTGTTAGATTCAATTCAGTTTAGTATCTCACTTCCTCAGAAAAAGATAGATTTCATTCTTAAACTTTAAAGAATTTTAAATCTAAAGGATAATGCAAAATAGTCGAATTTGCTCAGTTGCTAGGTATCCTTGTTGCTGCATGCCCAGCAGTGGAATATGGTTGGCTTTACACCAAGGTTATGGAAAGTAACAAAACAGCAGCTTTAAAAAACAACAATGAAAATTACAAGGCGCTGCTACCTATCACAAAAGGAATTAGGATAGAACTAGATTGGTGGTTGTCTCACATTCCTACAACCTACAACAGAATAAAACTATTTGACTTTGTTCTAGAAATATTTTCTGATGCTTCACAAACTGGCTGGGGTCTGGTATGTAATGATATCAGAAGCCATGGGCACTGGACACCTGATGATAAAAAATTTCATATAAATTACCTAGAACTATTAGCAGCATTTATAGGGCTCAAAACATTTGCAAGCGCACTCAGACACTGTGAAGTTTTACTTAGAATAGATAACACAACTGCCATTGCCTACATCAATAAAATGGGTGGCACTCTTTTTCCCCACCTTAATAATTTAGCCAGAAAGTTGTGGCAATGGTGTGAGGAAAGATACATTTGGATCTATGCATCTTACATCAGTTCTAAAGAAAACACTATTGCAGATCTGGAATCTAGGCGTCCAAACACAGAAATTGAATGGAAGATAAGTGATGTGGCCTACAAGACTATTATTGTTAAACTTGGTGAGCCTCAGATTGACCTGTTTGCAAACAAGTTTAACACTAAGTGTCAGAATTATATATCATGGCTCCCTGATCCGGATGCAAGCTCTGTTGATGCATTCACTGTCAAATGGTATGGCAATTTCTTTTATGCATTCCCACTATTTGCACTTATTAGTAAGATGTTACAGAAAATAAAAAGGGAAAGAGCGACAGGCATTGTGGTAGTACCTTGGTGGCCCTCACAACCATGGTTTCCCTTATTTGAGTCCATGGTTATTTCTGAAAGAATAATAATGGAACCCCGTCATGATTTACTGTTGTCCCCTTCCAGGAATCCACATCCATTGCACAGGAGTCTCAAACTGATTGCCGCCATATTATCAGGACCGCTTTCATGAGAAGAGGAATACCACTCCCTTCCCTCGATATAGTGACAGCTTCTTTGTCTACCAAAACTAGAAAGCAATATGAGTCTGCTCTGAATCAGTGGATCTCTTATTGTCAGAACCAAGATATTGACCCCCTCCTAGATTCAGTTCCCAATGTGATATCTTTTCTGACTAAAAAATTTAATGAGGGTCTATCATATAGCTCACTCAATACCATTAGGTCAGCTATCTCTCTAGTTCTAGGACCCCACGTTGGCACAGATGACCGACTGTCAAGGTTCTTCAGGGGTATATTTAGATTAAGACCTAAGAACCCCAAATATGAAGTAGTATGGGATCCCAGTATTGTTTTGAATTATTTGACTAAACTATTTCCTAATGAAACCCTTAGTTTAGAACTAATTACCAAAAAGTTAGTTACCATATTAGCCCTTGTAACCGCACACAGAATTCAAACCTTGTCTCTCATAAATATAGATAACATTTCTTATAATCAGGATAATATTAACATAAAAATTCCAGAAATGATTAAAACCTCCGCACCTGGTAGATCTCAACCCAATTTGATACTACCATTTTTTAAGGAGAACTTGTCTATATGTCCTGCTACTACCCTTTTGTTCTATCTAGATATTACAAGAAATATAAGACAAGATTGTAAATCACTAATTATAACTATAAGAAAACCATATCATGCCGCCACTACTGCAAGTATTAGCAGGTGGATAAAACAAGTTTTAACTAATAGTGGAATAGATACTTCCAAATTCACATCGCACAGCACAAGGCATGCTTCTACCTCAAAAGCCTCTGAAGTGGGTATTAATATTGAAATCATAAGGAAAACAGCTGGTTGGACCACAAATTCCTCAACTTTTGCTCGCTTTTATAAGAGACCGTTAGTGATTCTAATGCTTTTGCACAGGCAGTGTGTTCTATAGAGAGTGAGGGCTGATTAAGTTTAATATCAATGGTAACTGTCTGACTAAAGTAATTGAGCTAAAAGATTAAAGACACTGGTTGATACTAGTGTAGAAGATTTAATTTATGTTGCCTGTTATAGGAATAAATGTGTATTTAGTACCTAAGCAATGATACTCAAAATAGTATGTTATGTTACATTGTTCAATGATTAAAAAATGTTGATTATATTACCAACACAACTTTCTTCTTTAAACATCTACAAGTACTAAATGAGGACGAGATTACGGAGCATAATTATATAGATCGGACTAACTTACCTAGTGACGTCCGATCCTTAATTATGTGAAGTAATCTCGTCCTCATTGTATCCCAACCCTTCCCAGAAGATCAGCCTACTTATATGTGTATTACAGTATCTTATCTACACCCCCTTTTAAAGTTGTGTTGTTAGCTAATGTATCGGGACTACGATAACCGTATCGGTCATCTTGAAGTCCCGATCATATTTATGCTTTGAAAGAATGAGTTGACAGATGTCAAGAAAGAGCGCGCCAAGACCGGACCACAGATAACATTTTTCGTTTTGATGAAATCGATTCATCTTTAAAAAATGTGATAGCTAGTTAGCAAGAAGTGCAAACTTGATAGCTAGTTAGCAAGAAGTGCAAACTACAAGTACTAAATGAGGACGAGATTACTTCACATAATTAAGGATCGGACGTCACTAGGTAAGTTAGTCCGATCTATATAATTATGTGGTTGTAACACTTCATTTCGGTCCAAACTTTCTCGTAATAAATATATGTTTCTCGGTAATATTTATTGGAACAACGTGATACGAACATTTGAACTATGAGAGCCTTACGAAACGTTTCCTTCTTTTTAACCGACTTCAAAAAAAGGACGAGGTTCTAAATTCGTCTGTATGTTTTTTTTATGTTTGTTATTTACAAGCCATTTATTTTACTTGATTCTTTCGTACCTATGTATTTCCGGCTACTCTGAAAAAATTGAATATCTATCGTGCAGTTTTTTATGAGTCTGTTCAAGCCGGATTTTCTTTTACTTCAGTACCTATAGTAAATCCACCTTTGTCCGTAACAAAAGGGAATTTCATATTTTTTCTATACCCAGTGACTAGACTAGTCAGATAGGTAGTCGCTCCATGAAAAAATACTGGTATTCAGTTACATCCGGCTAGACTGAAATGCGACCCCAACATATTTGGGAAAAGGCTAGGCAGATGATGAGGTTTCATATGCAGGGTTCGTACTAAGTAACAGCTACATGCCAGTCGCTTGGCTAGTTACCCCCATACGGAAACACAATTTGTTGTAAACTTCACCGTAGTGTTCATTGCTTTATTTGTAACAAGCGGGCCTGTGTGAGAACAACACGATGTTAGAGAAGTTACTAACTTTGTGGACTAGTCTGACGGATTGCTGTTAGGGGCTGAGGAAATGAGTCTTACAACCGACTTAGAAAACATTAAGTAGGTACTGTTTGGAATCTTATTTATCCTATTTAATAAGAAGAAAATTAATGAAAACCACACAATCTGACTCTTGTTCGCGTTAAATGTAACACTGAACCAGATTTAGGGAATTCCCAAAAAGGGTTGGAGTAAAATCAGGTCTTACAGCATTAGGTACCTAGAATCAGAAATAGTACGTCGTTAACCTAATGGATCGTAAAAACGGGTCATTTGATCAAATACAAAGGCAATCTCTTTCTGTATAAATGGACCTTTGGCAATTGGTTGGTACAATACTTCCAGTAAGAGAAATGAGTTGATTGTGGTATTAAACATTTTGGAATGTCTGTACTTGGCGTGTAACCTAATAAATAATTCATTTAAGTAGGTAGGTACTATTTCTTTCAAAATGAGAGGTGGTGATGTATCTAATACACAAAGCACACCATCTATGTATGTATGTTTCATAAACAAAGTACCGTCGAACCAAACAATCGACTGGATCTTCTTAATGCCGGTTTGTAGGTAATCAGCTCTTGTGCACAATGCGGCTACACAACGAGACTCAGACGACCGACAGGGATGATGGTGGGATTGGCACTGGAGTCCAATTTGCTGGCTCGCTTGTGTGATCGGCTTTGTAACATAGAGGCAGTGTTTGTGATCTGAATGTACTGGAGTTTGCATCGTTAGTTATATAGGTACATATTTACTGTAGATAGCTACATAGTAGTTACATAGGTGACGTCAATAATTTATGTAGGTATTTTGCGTGTGCAAGAACTCACAACTTTCGCTGCGCATGCAAAGTTTCGATTGGCGGTATTAGCTGTGTTTGTGTAGAACGAAAGAAACGAAATTACTGTATAAGTATTCATTTACAGGCTTGAGTAGTTGTAATTGAATGTTTATTTCCTGAAACATCTGGTCATACAATAAGAACAGGTTAATTCTCAGCTAGGAATGAGACGAAGAATTTGTTCCAGACTACATAATTATCAGCGGCTGACCAAAATCTTAGAATTCATTTATAAAGTTATATTTTCGTACTATAACATCAGTAAGCACACAGAAGTGTTTTCGCTCTCAAGTCCGAATCCTATTGTTAGTATTTGACCCTTACACCGAGGGATGAAATTGTAAATTACAGAGTTATACAGCCTCTTTGCTTTACTGAGACCAAACTGAGTGCAATCAGTACTACACTATAGCACTACGGAAACAGAGCCTAGTGACAACAGAGTCAAGTAGAGTACATATAACACCGACGCGGAACGCAATTGACCAGGTTTAGCTGCTTTTTGTTTTGTTAGTTCACGGCTTTGAATAGCGCTTTCCATATGCTTCCACTGATCTTACCACTATTGCTTATTCTGTTAGGTGGTAGCTGAATATTTTATTTATAGGTGACTTTTGAAGAATAAGATCGAGGTTATTAATAATGTTTTGGGTTTAAAAAGACAGAGACCTCAACATCATTTATTATTATTATAATTATTTATTTAATTTCAAACAACAAGACTCAGTGTTGGTAACAAAAACTTACAAAATATGTTAGTAGAATATTGGCACGGAATACAACAATCTGAGATATCGAGTATCACTGCTGCAAGGTGACTGGCCCAGCCGATACCTTGCAGCAGTGGCTCACAGATGCACAATCTAACCAGCTTGCTACCATTGACAGGATGCTGTTGGTGCTGCCCCGCATCCTCCTAACCAGGGATGCGCACCGCTACCGCATCACAGTGTAGAAGCAATCAACGCGCGCTTCAGCAAACATCCCTGACGCGCTGCACTATCGAGGCAACCCCATCAGCATCCTGAATGCGTATTGTACTGAACGCGAAGAGCGCCGTCGAATTTATGCCTGTATTAAATATTTTTCTTAAGTTAATATGCCTTTAAAACAAATTATGTTTCACAAAATGAAACACAGAATGAAGCCAAATTCCTGAAACCCAATTATACTTTCCCTGAAGCCATTTTTTTTGTCTTTAGAATAACCCGCTACAATCTCTTAAAAATTAAATGGACCCTGAAATACAAGGGCGATATTACCTCCAGATTCTTATTTCCAAACGAGATCACTTTTTTTATTATTTAGCTATCCGTTTCAGTTTTTATCTATTGTAGCGTGGGTGTGACAGGGGTCGAGTAGCTAAGACCGTCGTCAGTTGACCGGTGAGGGAAGCAGTTGAAGGACAAAAGTGGGGTCAAACCTAAAATGGTTCAAGATTTTTGTTGTTGAGTTTTCATTTAGGTATAAGATACGTTAATGTCAGCAAATTAATTGCCACTAACTAACAAAACTTACATTAGCAAAACTCACTATAAAACTGTGCATTCGATACTGAGATAGAATTTGTTAAGGTTATTTGCGTTTGACCCATTTTAGAGTTATTTAAACAAATAATGTGCAGGTGTCCAGTGAAGTAAATGCATAATAGATTGATACCTACTTAAATGCGACTGGAATTTCATGTTAACATAATTTTCAGGTCAACAGAGGGATTCTGAAAGAGTGATAAGTATTATAGCAACTGAGCTTTATGACTGTATTGCACACGGTGCTATAGACTGTCCTTGCCGTTGTTCTGTATAACTTTGTTCTCATATGACACACCGCCCTTTCTTGTGACTTACGCCGATAAAATGTAACCAAGTTAAATATTGATGCTACGTTGTTGTGTAACACATTTTATGACCCTTTTTCAATTAAAGTCACTGGTAAAAAAAATGCCTGAATGGTGCAAAAGCGACCTTTGACCGCTCACGCGTCGTGTTTTTACCCGACTGCGGACGACTACTACTAACAACTTTTACGACTTTTATTTTAAGCAAAGTGTTTGTCGGAAACAGTTTAATGTTAAAAGTACCTTCGTATGTTCGTTAAGTACGTTTTCTTCAGTGAGGGCTTTGTATTGCCAAACCGATTGCTTTTATTATTTTTGTCTTAACATGGAACTACACGGTTTATTTTGTGATAATGTTTTCTCGACCTTCAAGAAAGTGACCATTGTAGCAGTTAGGAAAAACATTTTACTTAAAAAAACATAGATATCCAGCTGTGTTTTTTATGTTACTTTTACAATTTCCTAACTACACAAAGGATATATGTCTAAGTGACTCTCCTCATTCAAACCCAATTTAATGTAAGTCTAAAAGTATAAAATAAGTAAATAGAATCTTGGTACGTACTATATTCAATCGTTCCATTTAACTGAGCTGAGCATTAGAGGATGAGATGGACAATTTGTGCTGACATAACATTTTATACCCACACTCGTCAACAATTTTACTGGAATATTCTACGGCACTGGATTTTTTCGATTGAAAAAGTCAAATACATTCAGTGAAAATTCGACCAAAACCTTTTTGGTGTGAGGACAACAGTATATTTTATAAACCTACGTATAGCTACGTATACCTACGTATTGACGTGTTTGGTCGCCCAACGACCAAACATGTCAATTATTTCTAAAAAAATTTAAGCCTTTATTGATTTACTGGAACATACTCGCACATTTTCCATGAAAATGTTATCCTGTTGTTGGTTGTTGGAACTGACAATTGAATACCCAATGAAACATGTGGCAGGTTCACAGCTACGCTTTAGCAACGTTGTGTAGTGTTTCAAATTAATTTCTACAGTTTCATTTATTTATCACCAAAAGTGATTGCAAATATTGTATTTGGTTACTAATTAAGTAGGTTTACTAATTAATGTTCAGAATGCTCGTGACGTCACGTAAAGACCCTTCAACCGCAGACATTACTAGCTCGGCGTATAGTACGTCGGATAGCAGTATGTATAAAATATTCAAGCAATTCATTTAATGAACGTGTAAAATAAGTAACTCATGTAATAATGCAGGATAATATTTCGTTTAAAATTAATATTTGATATCAATTTAGAAAAAAAAAACAGAGCATTATTCACTATTAAGTAAGTCTGTAAGTTGTATTTGGTAGTGGTAATAAGTTTATTAGGAAACAGCCTTTGATCTATTTTATCAAACAGTGATGGTAAATAATTATGTATAATAAGGAATGGGAGATGGATCGATAAGCTTAGGCAAACAATGTTTATATTTATTACTTATCAAGGGATTCCTTTTGTTGCGCAATTATGATGTCGTTACATCATCTGCCTAGACTTTTCCCGACTATGTCGGGATCGGTTTCCGTTCTAACATTTCCGGCTTAACGTGCTTACCGAGGCACGGGGGAGTCTTGGTATGTAAAGATGGTCAACCATCCTCGGACTAACCGCGACAATCGTAGCTTAACCTGATTGATCGACACGTGCGGCTATTATAACTAAGCCAATAGCCCCTCAATTATTACATCGTCGGAAGTGACAAACAGTTTATCACCAGCAGTAACTGTGCTCATTTCACGTGAAAAACAAGTCCTATTGCACTCTTTAAAATGCATGTATTAACTACCTCACCTGCCAGAACCACATAGGATAGGTGTCGGGGCGCGTAATGCGTATGTACCTACCTACGATCTCATATTATTTATTATCAGTCTGGCTTGTTGTAAAATTTAAACTTATCATAATTACTGTCCCCTGGAAAAATATTCAGCAAACAATCTTTCTCCATAACTAAACTTTATTTATTAGTTCTTCTAAAAATTTGGTAAAATTGTTTGTCGTTTGATTGATGATTAACAAACGTTCTCATTTTGTCCAAATATTATTGAATTTGTAATAAAATATAGAATTTCAACAAAAACAACAAATTAAACAATTCGTTTGTTTGAAAATAAAACCAATATTAAAATTTAAAAAAAAACATTATTGGACAAACAGAACGTGACTCCACCGTTCATTTGGTAAAAACAATATTGTTTTACAGCTATTCACTTGGTAAACTGATTCCAAACAAAAAAAAATATGTTTTATTTACATATAGATACTACATTCAAAACAGGAATGTAGCTACAGTTCACAGCGTATCCGTGTTCTTTGGAGTTTGGAGACGGATACTCCTACTTCGGATTATACTTGAGAAACCAAATGTATGTAGCGGCAGACAGACGCGGCCGACATGGTGTCTATCCTAATATTGTTTCGTAACCTACTGCGGAGAATAATTGTGTCAATTAAGCGCTGACTGTGCCTTCTCTTGGTTTTGTACCATAAATATAGATTATGAGTATTTTTCCTCCTCTATTTAGTAAACCTTTTCCAGTATCCATTTATGTAACTTTACCCCATCAGTGGTATTCATCATAATGAACAGTTCGCGGGTATCATGACTTCGTCTAATAGAAGGGATCAGCTGAAGTTCCAATAGTTAATAGGATTGTTGTGGTTGAATGATTCTCAAGTTTGCTGATCAGATCAATACTATAAAGGCAAAAGTTTTGTTTGTAAATGATTCTCTAAATCGGAATATCTGTGATTGTGATCGCCACAAACACAAATACACAGTATTTATTTCAGTTACAGGCACTTTTGAACATTCAAGGAGTCAGTCAGTCAGAAAAACGAAACTAGTTACCCATTCCAAAACAAAGTAAGTACCTATGAAAAAGAACGGGGAAGAATCGGAGAATATCGAAGTTGGAAGAGTGTCAATTGAGTTTTTTACTCTACGGACACTGACCCAACACCTTGACAAGTTGAAGTGATTTTTAAATTTTTTGTTTGAAGAATTATTCACTCCTATTACTCGAGCTTCAGCTTAGTCACTGTAACAGGAATTAGAATGACAGTGTATTGTTTTACTTCGCCTTCGGTGTTATTCGCATTCAAAACTCCGTCCTGCATGTTTAATACCTATGTGTCTAATTTAAATGGAACACATTTGAATCCACTACACTATTGCATTTTGAGAATTAGCCATTTACAGAATAAGCCATTTTGATATTGAGTTCATTAAAGACTCAGTTGCCAATTTGAGAAGTGGGCATTCTGCGCCTTAATCATTATTATGGACAGCCTAATTGATTCCATACACAACGTATTGATCGCTCTTAAAATCAAAGCGTCTTAATATGAGGTTCTTGTTGAAACCTACGATTCTGATATTACAAATTCCTTCTGTTAAGGCTAAGCCTCATAATAACTTAAACTTGAAGAGGGTGTCACCACATACCTTTTAGTGACGAATATCTGAACCTAAAATACCGATGTCTCAAAAATAAGCTTGGATAAAATATGATTAAGATCTTACGACCGCTGTAATTGTTATGTGAACTGATTTCCACTGAATAACCGTTACTGAATTATCATCGCTATGGTATTGGAAGTGTCCCCCAAAACTGGCCTCCAACCTCCCCTTATAGCCACCCCGAGCTTTGCATCTGAATGCTGGTCTGATTGGGTATCATTTCTGAATCTGATCGCAGTTAGAATGATACACACATTGATAACGTTGAAAGATATAGTAAAATGAATATCTGGTAAATCTGATGACACATGCACTGAGAAATAACAAGGTCAGTCACCAATATACTAACTGCTAGGTCCGACCATCAGGCCCAAGTGACGCGGGCGCGCGCGTGCCGTCTATCCCCGCGCGCTACCCAACTTTCCCCCACCCCACGTCACGTCTTAACTAGTTATTATCTGTACCTATAGGGTATATTAATTCGTATTTGCGACAGAGGACTCTTTTGAGATAACGGATGATCCACGAGTGACTCTTTTCTCAATATAGGTCATTTTTAAGAGAGACTGTATCTGTTGGTAATTTAATCGGTCACATTTTCCCAAGGGTATGATCGTGAATGAATTTATACATAATATAATTATTGTCTAGCTGCTGGCCTTGGAGGGCAGTTATTTTTATACACAATGACAATATACAATATATTCACATTAAAGGTATGTCTATACAAAATAATAACGAAGAATGTTTGCCCCCTTTCTTTTTGTCTGGATGTATGTTCCGGATGTGCTGAACAAATTTGGATGAAATTTGGCACACATATAGTTTACAACTGGGATTAATACATAGGACATTTTCAAGCTGCGTAATAAGTTCCCGTGGGATATTCTCCGATATGAATGCGATGGTAGCCGTCGGCAAAAGCAGTTTAAAAATAATCTCGTACCATTTTAGTCTTCCATTATAGAGATTAGACATGTTTCCGCCTCTTTAACAAACACACATTAGTTTTCAAAACTGAAATACGCATACTATCAAATTGTAAAGTTTTGGACAAACAGACGACTCGACAGACGACGACTACAGCATTCCTTGATGGAGTGTGTCCGGATGATCAGTTAGTTGGACAACTGCAGTTCATGGGAAATTCAAACGTTCCGTACATATTTCGTGTTGAAATATTTATCACGTCACAGGGAAGGACAGCAAAGGACAAGCTAGATCGAATCATACTCATTCACTGAACATCTTTGAATATATTTATATAGACTGCGTTCAACAACATAGATTTAGAGAATAAAATAAAATAAATAGCAGAGAATAATTAAAATAACTTGTTTCTATCAACACATTGAAAAGCAAAATAACGACAAATTGATAATGTTGACAATCTCTTCGATTACGGCAATTGGTTTACTATGCATAGGAAGCTCATTGTTGTCAATTTGTATGCAATACGCGGCACGAAGTGCTACGAACTGCTACGTCACCGCGCTTTGCTACGAAATGCTACGAACGGCTACGTCGATAGCCGCAGTACGATACTAAATTCAACAGTTATTTATGCTTATTACCATGTCTATTTGAGATACATTGGCTAAACAGGAAAATAACTTCATGATTGTGTTATATTGTTGTAAAATATTGTTTGAGGTATTTCGATAGTTTGGCATTCCTAAAGCTATATTAGTTGCCAAGAATTATTTACTAACCATACGTTTTAAACCTAAACTAAATAAGTCGTAGAAGATTAGAAGTAAACATATTTGGAGAGTATAAAAACTAAGTGGTGGTATTAGTTTCCAGTTCTTATTTAATACTCTCAATATTGTTATTTCTTCAGATAAAATGTAATTAGTGTTATATTTATTTAACATAGCAGTACAAACCTGGATAAGTAGTTCATAAACATTTACTGTGGAGGCAACAATAATGAAAAACCTGGCATGAGAGTTTTGGAACTATCAAATAAATTCTAGCACTGAAATTAAAGAAGTGATTTTTTTTAAATAAACTTGATAGTAGTTACGGGCCGACGATGGGTTTTTCAAATCTTTAACTGTACTTTATTTTATTTTATTTTCGAATGAACAATGGGAGTGACATTACATCACATTATTTACTAAGAATAGAACTAAGAGGTAATGATCGAACTCCAATCCCGTTACACACGGCCAGCATCAAATTACTTATATATAGGAGCACCATTCTGAAGCTCACAAACTAAACAGTTGTTGTCTCAAACGTTGAGATATCAGACAAACAGATCACTCACGACCTCTAATCTGAATGTCAAAATAGTACCATCGAGTACACTAGACTAGATGACAACAAGGATCGAGTCACAAACGATCATCTACTAAATACGAGAGTGGATTTTTAAATCGAGACAAAAAGAAAAGAGCGCAGTAATTGGGCTATTAATTCATTGAGGGGCGGGTTTTCTTGTGCGTGAGAGCTTTTCGATTACCCCTGGCTTTAACTAAACTATAACGACATAAAAACCACTTTTTGAAATTTTTCCGGCAGCTAAAGATATTTTTATGTTGGGTATCTCATTTAATATTCATGATATGTTTAGGAAAACTTAGATTCTCTTTTGTAACGTAAAATGTACAAAGATCTTTAGGTAATGTATTTGAAATTGTTATACTAGCCAAAAACAAAAGTTTTCGGTGGTCATTATTAAAATGTTAAAAACCAAAATACCCGGCTGCTGGTTTTGTTTTATTGTTTTATTTTCAACCTGTGAGTGTATTGTATTTTCAAATCGTCTCCTCTAGTGCATTATTTTGAGACCCCACATAGACATGGTACTAATGATTACTATCACAATTAGCTAATATTTCCACTGCTGGGACTATTACTTTTTGGCAGGAATAGAATTAGAACTAGCTAACAGTAATCATATAATTACAATTTGTGTTCCATATACATTAAGGATCAATGTGTAGTACAATTCATTATCCAACATATAATATATATATATATATATATAGGTTGTGTTATAATATAATATATATAGGTTGTGGCTTCACATTTTTACAATATTGGCTTTTGCCTGCGGATTCACCTGCGTAGATGTTGGAAAATTTCCCAACTGGGTATATGCCAAACCACCAATCCGTTCAGTCAATCCAGAACATACATCTGGATGTATGCTATCCAGATATATGTGCCGGATTGGCTGAAAGGATTTCATTGTTTAAAAAAAAAAAAACAAGAAACGGACAAAAAGTCGCAGTTACTGTTTTATTATATGTATAGATTATTGAACAAAGATTGAAGACGATTAAAAGAATTCTGTCGATCTTAAATATATAACATAATATATTGTTGGACTCGACTGAAACTGGATGCTGATATTGCAGCAATATAGAAATCCAATCTCTTCCTGGGCTTAGCTCGTTAATTCGTTCGATGAAACAAGATTTATATTTTATAGGGCTACGAAACGATACTTTACGCAAGTACACAAATATTTTTCTTCGTTACAATGTCTATTCTTCTAAAACATGAGCTTTATTGTTCAGATAACTTGAATATACACAGCTTTTTCCCAACTATGTTGGGGTCGGCTTTCTGTCTAACCGGATGCAGCTGACTACCAGTATTTTCCATGGAACGGCTGCCTACACATCCGCAACCCAGTTGCTGGGTAACACGATACCCTTTGGTAAGACTGGTTATCAGACTTTTGTTCTTGGGTAACGACAGTGAAGATCTACGAATGTCAGGACCAACGGCCAATATACGTAATAATATAATAGATGGACACCCATTCACGAAACGACAGCGACACGCGTAGCTTTATCTATGATCGACCCATATAGCCACGATCCCCTATATGTTTTTTAGAATAAGATTAGTCAGTAATCATAGGAAAAGAATGTCAATAATTATAAAAGGAGCCTATTACATAAAAGTTTTCCTCTACAATAGTTTTTTACAACGTGAGCGTTTTGGGAAATGGTAATTTTATGTTTTCTAATACTTTTCAATCACCCGTAATAGTCAGCCGTCTCAAGAATAAACAAAGCTTGGTCCTGCTGATAGTTTCGCTTAGGAATTCTTGTTAATTTAACTTTCCTGTAAAGTGTCAATGGTTATTCGAACGGGAAGCGAAAAAATAAAATAAATTTTAGGTGTCGTTTGAGAGTTAAAGCGGTTGTTACGCGGAGTTTAGACAAATTTCATTTTGGGGTTCGGTTTACCTATCACTAAATCGATGTAACTGCTAAACATTTTATGCCATTAAAACTAATCGGATTATTAGTTTGGATCTTTATTTCGAAATCCGTTTCTGTACCTACAAGTTTTACTGAAGCCCGGAATACGTTCAGTAATATAATTAAAATATCATAACTGAGACTGGATCCTTATTCTACAAAACAGCATCAATCAACGCCGAGATGGTCATCATATTTTGTCATTGTTTCATGTTACTTAGGATCGGCGCAATACATTTTCTTCTTCCACTCTCGCCTGTCAACCGTCATACTATAATCTTTTTAGCCGTTTTCATCCATCTTCTTCACGGCCCAGCAATCGATCAACGAGATGGTGAATCAGAAATGGCTCCTATTGTGATGGTGAACTTAACGATCGAATATTGGGTCGAGTCATATCATATCCGAGACTGTTTTTACATCTAGCAGTTTCGAAAACCTCACCTTCATTTTAACTGTAACTGCTAAATTGTAATGTGTTTCTGTACTTGACAATGAGATGCATCCTAAACATATGTTGTTTGTTGACTGATTGCCCGTAAGTTGAATGTTAGTTGGAATTCTATTTATAAGGCAAATAGAGTTGCTATTGCATGATAAAAGACTCGAATATCGCATACGGTGTTGTTTTCTGAACGCTGCCAAATAGCGTTTTATTCAAACATTGACTGCGGCGAGAGCTTGTGCCTCATCCCCCGAATGTTTATCCGGCACTCGGAATCGTAAATTGGTGAAAATGTTTCACGAGATTTTAAAGCTGTCGAAAAAATTCAGCAAGTTTTTGAGTGGAGCTTTTAGTTAGAGTGATACACACACACAAACAGTGGAGTTAGAAGTTTTTATTTGACAAACTCTTTCACAAGCGAAAAAAATCCATTCAATTTTAGGTAATCGACATTTATGCATGGATTTCGAGGTTCGCTACTGCAACAAATTGTGTTTTTATATCTTACCCATTCCCTTTTCTAAAGAAAAGGAGATAATTTTCTTACATTCATACAACATCTATGTCAGTCTCTACAAACAAAAAATGTTACTCGCAATGCTGGGATACATTTGTTTTGAGGATTTGGGACCAGAACCGTAAATGTGTAACTTTGATACTTATAGAAAGTTTTCTACTAAGACGGCTTTGGTCCTCTGAGAGAAAATAATTGTTTTGTTCGTCACTGGTATTCCATCACCTCTATCACTTACACACATACATGCACATAAAACTCCATAGATCACTAAGCAGTTAATGAAGGCAGACAGCTTGCGCGTGAGAACTAATCCGCGTTTGGTGATATAATACCTCGAAAAGGATACGCTATAAAGAATCACTGAGGACCACATGAGATCGAAACCAACATCATATGCGTAACATATGATGTTGGTTTCAATGTTGTAAATCATGTTATTTATGATGGTGCTAAAAAGTCTAGCAATATTATAAAAAATGCCTAACGTAGAAAATACACGAGGAGCATAAAAGAAACAGGCTGAAATAATGGATATATCCTGAAAATACAAAAACTTACATAGGTTTGTTTCCCATAAAACATCGAATGCGAACTAGAATATAAACACAAACAGAAGTCTCTCTGCAAAAAATGGTGATACACACAAAGTACACACGCGGGATGAATAAGAATGTTCACTTTACCAGCTGCCGATGAGAAATGGAAACAAATGGAGAACTTTGTGAGAGATACACGACAAGGGGCGCTGATCGATAATCGGCCTTTTCTGTAAAATGAATCAAAATAAAAGTTTTCTTCGTCTAACGTAAACTATGGTGTCCATAGTTTTCGCGTATTGTATTGACAGACATCAGCCAAGCAAATGGTATCTGTAATTTAGGGATAGTCGGCCAACTTGAACATTTTTAGGTCTTCGAGAATTCTGAGTAGTAGACAGAAAATAAAATAACAACCTTCCACAGAGTTTATTGGTTTGAAGGAAAAATATACCGCTCTCCTTCCTCCATTTCTCAAAACTTCCCATCCAACAATTTTAAAAATTACTAATTAAGAATTTATACATTTTAAGATAACTTAAATGATCTCTACTGAGTTTTTGATTGGAGAAACCACTATGTAGGACATTGTCCGGACGTTGGTCATATGTTGAACAAAGCATTCACGTTTTTTTTCCAATATACGAGTTACAAACAAACCATTCCGAAACAAACATATTTTTTTTGTGTATCCTCGTCTGAATTCTGTCACTTAGATAGTATAAGGTACCTATAGGGAAAAGGTTACTTACTATATACCCACTGGACTGCTTTGCACTTTTGAACATTGAATGGCAGCATACAGATTTTGTTCCACCACTGTTCTCACAACGATGTAGGAAAACTTCGATAACAAACCGGCGGCATGTTCTAGAACCAAAAATCGAAGACGTGATGTCTACCGTCCGCATTAGGCCCGCGTGGTGGATTACTGCTCACTCCCTCTTATAGAGAGGAGGCCTGTGTCCCAGCAGTGGGAACGTTATATGATCAGCCTATAATGTAACGTATGATACAGATTATAATGAACATTACAATTTATCTTCTCATGAGCTTTGCCGCATTTTTCTAATAACGCATTTTCATTGTTACAGGTATGTGATCTCACATTATCCTACGGATATGATGAAAGTGGACAGCATCTGATACAAATACCTGTATTTTATAATTAATTTTACGTACTTGCTGTCTGTTATTGAAACAAAAATACGCTGCGTGAGATTATTCGTCTCGCATGATTTGTGATACAGTAGAACGTCACATGTGGAAGCTATGTTGTAAACAGTTTCATGTGGATAGTGGTAATCTGTGCTCTGTGGTAGACTAGTGGTAAATGCCCCTTACAAGTTGTAGGTAGTTCTTTACTTCGTGTAAATAATTTAATCACTACTGGCTCACAAAACGATTAAGAATAACAAAAAAAAAGGAAATCAGCTGTCGTAGAACCAAAAATTCGAATACATTCATCTACCAACCCAAACTGGGCCCGCGTGGTATGTTACAGCCCACTCCCTGTTAAAGAGAGTAGTCCTGTGTCCCAGCAGTGGGAATGTTGTAAGCTGATTATGTCGTGCTCTGTGGTCTGATAGTGTATTCACAGAATCCCAAACGTAATACGCTTGATTTATTGCACACAATGTCGTAAAGAAATACGTGGGTTGATGGTAGGTTTCATAGAAGAGGAACACAACTCCGAAATACCTTTAACTTTGATCAACAGGGCCGAAGATCCAAGCTTGGCCCCAAAAGCATTTGGTTTGATACTTTGGTTTATTCATGTAAACTCAAACGTAATCCTCTTGCTTTATTAGAGACACTTTCGTAATTAAAACATGTGTTTGAAGTCTAGAGGTTTCATCAACGAATACTCGCAATACTAAGTATAACAGCTCTGAAATATCTTAAACATGATTAAATAGATAAAGTCAAAGTAAACCACAGAGGTTGAACATTGACAGTACGTTCAACCTCTGTGGTTACCTACCAAAAGCATTTGACAGCCTCACAACAGAACAAACCCGTTTAGCATTTTCATCTATTACCTAATTACTTGCGATCTATAGTCAAGTGGGTGGACCGACATGACGTGTACCCTCGTCATGGAAGCCACAAACGCGCTTTATATGGCATAATTGACGGACAGTTCGCCGTTGTGTGATTAACAGATTGAATTCCTTGTGGAAATAAATGAGGACGGGCTTCTTCACATTATTCATGTGATTGAAATTCAACCACATAAATTAGTTCTGTTATTAATCATGAAAAATGGTAAAAAGTAGGTTATCAAGTTAAATTATTTAGGTTTCTATGTTACTCAAGCCATATCTTTTCTATTTTTGTTGAATTTGCTCACGTTTTTCTTTTAATAGGAAAGGTAATTGTAAAAACGGTCCTCTCTCATTGCCTTAATTATATTTCACTACTCAGTGGACTAATATACAGCTGCAAGCTCAATCCAGCTCTCTAGTTCAACACCGTACACAACTCCCAACTCAGCAAATATAGCGGTTCCTTTTATTCCTCTAATTAGACGATATTATTTCAGCAGAACTTATGCACAAGTCTTTTTGTGCCTAAGTATTGCTGAAACTGCTAAAACTTTCTTCACAATATCGTTTTTGTAATTAAAAAGTTAAAGTTGGGTTGTCTAATGATATTAATTAATTTCTTAATTGAATAACTAGTAAAGTCGGCGAGGTTACACGCGTTAGATTAATTACGAGAATTTAATGGCAGGAAATAACTAGAAATTAATTGAATAATAAAAATTATTGAAGTAACGAAGAGTTCATTCAAAGTAATAATTGAAGAAGTTTATTTAATAGTACAGTATGTTTCAAGTGTGCTATGTTGGTAACTCGAGGCGGTTTAATTCGACCGCTAATTGATTCGACAAAGGAGCCGAATGTGTCACTATCAATGCACACGCGTTTGAGAAGATGTTTTTCAACACACTTGCGAGGCTATTGAAGGATTATTTGTCCGCACTTAAACTGCTTCAAATGATCTCGAAGACTCGAACTGTCGCCCCAGCGTTCGTCATTATTACAAAACTCGTAGACCGCTGCTACGAAGTCGTAGACCGGTGCTACGCATTCCGTAGAGACGATAGCGGCCAACGTTTTCAGCACTACGTCTAAAAATACCAGGTTACCATAAAAATAAGGCAGTATACATACTTTCCCCACCTCAAAAGAAGTATGGAGCTCATCATACACCAACCGAAATTAAAGCACACATACTTGTACACAGGTACACCGTCAATTGAGAGGGATAGAGTAATTCAATGGTTAGCCCATTGCGTGCGAGCGAATAAGCAGTGTGACGTTAGTATGGCGCTCATAGTCCTGTCTCACTTCATGAACCTTGACCTACGACAACGTGTGAATGAACGCAAACGCTAATAAAAACTTGTTCATAGTAAAAACACCGATTTTCAACAATGGTCTTGCGACCCGAAGATTATTTTATGTTTTTTTTTGGTTTTGCAATGGGGAAGTTCACTCAGAATTAAAATTAAATGTACACAAATGAAAATACCGAATTATTCTAAACTAGTTAATTATCAAGAGAAAACATTTAATTTTTTGTATGTTTGTTTGCAATGCTTTCATGCTGAAACAGCTGAACGGATTAGAATAAAATTCGGTACATGGATAGACCATGACCTGGGTTGGCACATATAATAATTTTTATACCGATATTCTTACGGAATTGAGACTTATGCGAGTGAAACCGTGGAGTGCGGGTTGTTAATAAAAATACAATTATAATATCCTAACTTAACTGAAACAATTAAACAACACGCGGATCATTGATTTGTTTATTTTGAAAGAACAAAAACTATACTTCGACGACAAGTCGGGATTTCACGTGAACAGAGAGCTGGCTCGTTCTGGCTGATGTCCGATGGGCATGTTTCAGGGTGACCGCCATATTGAGAAGTACTGTAGTGTCCTTTTGTTTTTGTATTTAATTGTACAAGGTTATTAGACATAAATAAAATAATGATTGAGAAAATCATATCAATCTTCCAGAGCCTTTTCCCAAATATTTAGGGGTTGGCTTCCAGTCTAGCCGGTTGCAGCTGGATGAATATAGTGGTGATTATTTTATCGCATTAAATATTACAGCGTTTATCAAGTTGGAATTAGTCGGTTAAAATACACAATTTTACTCAAATTAGAACATTTTTCAACCAAAATAAATAGCGTAAAAAAGGTCACGAAACCAACTAGCCTCAGTAATAAGGCACGCGGCGATGGTATCAATAGTTAGTTTATAACACATTTTATGGTATTTTTACCAAATAATCACAAATTAGGTTTAATTTTGTTAAATACTAAAACAAAAAAAAAATGGTCCTACGCCTAGAATGTTAATTGTTATTAATTGTGAATATTTAAAATACGTAATATAGAATACCTGGTTTCAATTAATGTGATAACTTACTTGCCACACTGTTGCTCTTCAACTGTTGTTATTCAACAGTGGCAGCTGAACAATTCAATACTCCGGTCAAATGTACCAGGGCGCCAGTAGTTAAGGAGACTGGCTACATACTGTTTCGTAGCACATTTTGTAGAGCGATGTACGACTCTACTAGCCGTTTTTCAACAAAAGCAACTCGTTTTGCAATGTAGCAACGAGACTGAAACACCAGCGCTACGGTATAAATACTAGGGTAGCATAAACTGGAAAAGCTGGCAAAGTAATCTTGCTAAAAATTGGGAAACATTTTAGCGGTAAATAAAAGTTTTCCAGAGGGTTTGATGCATAAACGAACTATACTAATTTTTAATTTTTATTTATCATACCAAGAATAAATTAGAAACAAAACTATATTATGACAGTTTTTCACTTATTTAAAAAGTTATTATGCGCCCGCCAAAACTGGAGGGTTATTAATTAAACAATTATTATTATTCGGTTGCCAAGTGACGTCAGTCTAGTGACGTCATAGTTGCGGGATTCGTTAAGATTCCTGAAAAAGGTACTAGGGCAGCATACGTTAGAAGGGCTGTGCTCCGATTGTCTTTGCCACGGAAAGCCACGTGGATAAGGGGTGGATAATGGAAACGCCCTCCCTACATTGTTTCTGTTTCACTCTATTCAATAGAGTATGGGTTGTTAGAGGGTGAAAGGAGATAGTACGCTGAATGGCTATCACCTGTGTGAGTAAACGTCTCGATAAAAAACTCACTCTTTAAAGAGATTCATACACACGGGTTAAAAATTATGCAAATGGTCCTCTCTCATTGCCTTAATTTGATTTCGCTACCCAGTGGACAAATATACTGCGGTAAGCAGAAACAGCTCTCAGATTCAACACTGAATACAACTCCATACTCAGTAAATAAAGCGGTCCCTTTTATTCCTCTCCTCTAATTAGATGATATTATTTCAGCAATGCTTAGGCATAAAAGTCCAACCTTTCTGAACAATATTGCTTTTTCAATAAAGTCAGGTTGTCAAATGATATTAATTTCTTAAATGAATGCTTACAAAACGAATTTCTTCAATATTGTTCACCAATATAATTTCGGTAGACAGTTGCTGACATAATTTTAATACATTCTTTTGTTTCTGTTCCTCATCACAAAGGATTTCGAGCAAGACTTTTACTTTAAAAGCTTTGTTGCCTTTTGTTCCGAATCAAAAAATCAAACGCCGTTTACCAGGAAAACAAAAAGAAAATTACTGACAATTTTTTCATTCATTACAGAACAATAATGTACAGTGGAATATATTTTTTTTTGATAAAGTCGAGTCAAAAGCTTTTATTGGATAAAATAATTTGTAGAATTTTTTCGTTCCGGTGATAATGGCGGAATTAGGGAATCTGAATATTATGTGGGTATTTGTTGACATGATTTACTTCATTAAAAAAAAATTGTGTCATGTTTAAATAAATCTCATTGCAGTAGTACTACTCATCCCAAAGAATTTCCTTAATCAGACTTAGAGACCAACAAGCTATCAGCTTTACCATTACAACATTCTCGACATCAGTATAGCTGGCGGCCCAGCTAAGTACAATCACACCGCGCCACAATCTACTAGCTACAACCGCGGCATGCCACTCGCAAATTGTACGAAACTGTCGTGATGATTTTTCACAGAGGGACAGTTTTAAGTACGGAGAACTGCATGCTATAAAATTATATGGTAACGACCCTATGCAGTTCCCTTTTCTCATACAACAGACATGATTTTTTTCCCGTTTTTATAGATAATGGTAAGGAAGCCTTCGTGCGTGAGTCCGACTCGCACTTAGCGGGTTTTTTTTTTTAAGAATAATCGTTTTCATTCATATATATCGATCAGCTTCGGACACACTGAGAAGACTTTTGTAGCCTCATTCTCCTGGGACATTTCCACAAGACTGCAAACGAGAATCGTTTATTAAAGTTTAATGATTTTGATACTGAAACACTGCTGGTTAATTGCGTTACACACATGAAATGGTAATTGATCGCGATGCTTTTCATTATGAAAGTTCATTGCGTTATTTACGTTGTGGAGCAGACGGGTTTTTGCAAACTTATGAAGCAATGTATGTCAAAATGAAAGGCATTGCGATCGATCCCCATTTTATGTGTGTTATGCAATAACCCCGCTGGTAAATAAAGGCAACATTTTGTGAGTTGAATTTCAAATACAATGAACTACGTAAAACATTGTATGAATTTGAATAGCAAGCCAAACCTCGTGTACAGTGGAAATGAATGTACCGACAGTTGGAAAAACAAAAAAGGAATGTAGTAAAATAGCTGCGCCTCGCAGTTCACCCGCATGACTCCGTAAGAATATTGTGACAAAAGTATAATTTGTCCTAACCCAGGACACAGTCTGTGCATGCTCAACCGCTTGAACGTGAAAACGTAAAGAAAAAGCATACAAAAATCGAATAAGATAAAAATTGGTTTTAAAATCTTTTACAGGACAAACGTTTTTGATCATGTCTTTTTTTCGACTTTCGTAATGCTATACAAAATGAGGATGAGCAACTCTCAAGTTCCCTTGGTTTGTCCAAAATTAGGTCACTATAGCCCCAACTATAAATTAAATATTAATAAAGTTATGCAATAATCGTTATTCTGAATAAAACAATGCCGTCATCAATAAGATGTTCTAATAGATATTAGAACAGTTCAAACGTAACTTCAAACAAACATTATTTCAGATAATCTCAGATGAATTCTCCACTCAGCACAAACATAACGTCGCCATGAGAGATATTAAAATGTTCAAGTCTGTAAATTGGGTTGCAACCTCTTTTGTTTTGATACGGTATTCTGCAGTAGTGGCTACTTTGGTACTTTGGTACAAAAAGTATTAGGTGCACTAAAATTTTCCTTTTTACTTATTTTTTCTTTGTCATGAAAAAGGCATTCATTTTTTTTCAAAGTTGTCTATTTCCAAGGCAAAAAAAAATCGTGATCAAAATCCTGATAAAACGGGCATTCTACGCGAACTTGAAACAGCAGATGGCGCAGTTTCTGGATTCGATTCCCAGCTCAAGCAAAGTATTATTGTATTTTTCTATCTGGAATTTCTTAGTAACCACCCGGAGCCTGAATTTGTGCCCGGTTGATGGCAATATGTTAACCCCCTATTGAATGGGACTTAAACATAACTGGCGCAATTAAATGTAACAAGCCGATCGCCAAATTGTTATGTTTTGTTCTGTCTTAGTAATGCATAAGATAAGAAACTTTATATATTTTTTAAGCAATTGTTTCTCAAAAAAAATATTTCCTGAAATCATTTAATAAATGTTGTTTTTTGGCATTTTTTGATTTTTGACGCATGTACACTCTAACGGACAGTCAACTTGGATATAACCAATTCTAATGCCACGCTGAAATTTATAGCAATCCCACTGAACAACTAAACACCAACTAGTTTAACCAAGAACTCGGTTATCCTTCATTCTGTGTCACGGGAAATGTCTTGTTAGAGTTTTAATGGAGCTTATCCAAACGATAAAGTATTTGAATCAGAAGCCATTCAGCTACTATCAAGTCGAACAGCAAAATTAGGCAGTGAAACTTGTCATTGCAATAGGATTTCCTATTTAATCAAATTTCTAAGCATATTGTTAAAACAACATTTTATAGTTAGTTACAAGTAATATTGTATTAAACACGCATCTTTCTTAATTGCGTAGATAGTGCAAGCAAAGAAACAGATACCATCCATTACTTTATAGACGGTTGTTCGATAACATTCATCAATCGCGCGGCAGTGTAAAGCCCACCCTCTCAATAGATGTCATCCGGGCAATCGATTGTGCAGTTGTCCCTATAGACTTAGTGGCACTCCCATCGTTAAATAAGCTTTATTCGCCACACGTAAAGCACACATTTCAATGCTGCAATATTGACTACTGGGTGACTGTTTAAAAGCGTATTCACTGCATTGACGTCTTCTTTTTTATGAACGTACTGAGTACAAATTTTCTAAAACATTAAGCACATTTTCACTTCTTCATGGCTGAGTTGGTTCAAAAGTACCTTGCTATTGTTTATTTTGCTACGGAACACAAAACTTCTGTTCTCAATGCTTTTGAGTAGCTCCGAGCAGTTTTCTTAACAGTTTGCAATACAAGCTATTAAGAGAAAACTTTTCTTTAACAACTTAGCTTATACCACCACCAGCTGACAACTCTCTCGAATGTGCACAAAGAGCATCGGAATGTTTGAAGCGAAATACTGTGACGAAATCACAACGAAATGCACTGACTTAGTTTACCAACGAACTTTGTTTGAACACCTGTACCTATAACTTCCGCATTACAAGCATTTGCCTAAATCACTAATGCTATGCTAATTGGCCGGTTTTGCAAACACTTAGGAGTGCCGCCGAAATTATACAAGCTGTTCGTATTTAATCCTAAACGAAATTCGCGGAAACGTATTGTTTGCAGAAACCAGATTCATAACAGGTACATTGTTGTTATCAATATTACAATCAAACACTTAGCAATCCATGTAGCAATTTAGCATTTAGCAATGGATGTACACGAAAATGAATTAAACCCACCTTATGAGGTACACGTGATTTGACCTGGCTGAATTTCCCTTCACATTAATCACCTAAGTAATGAATGATGATGTAATGCGATGACCCGCAAAATGTATTCAGGAATCCCACGCTTCCTTACATGTGACGTGCTATGATTTAAAGTGCTCGCACTCGGCGCACGCTGAGAGCTCACTGACGGACACTGACGCTAGTAATAGTTGATTCGAGAAATTTTCAGGATGGTATTATAAAATAACACAATCTAGTTTTATAATCTACTTTTATTCCATTACATTTCTCTAAGGTAAACAATGTATAGCATTATATATAGCTTGACCATTTGCAGTCCATTATTTATAACTTTTTCAACAAGCTGGAACGACGCGGATTTTCGGCACAAATGTAGCAAATATACGAGATAAAGAAGTTACTTCATCGTTCTATTTGGCCTAAGATATAAGATACGCGAATTGTTTCCAGGCAATAGGCCATTACTTATCAATATTTGTAGACAGTTGCGAGCCGTTATGTCTACGTGTTCTAACTGTGTTTTGAACTGTATATAGCCTATCTCAAGCTATGAACGCGCAAACAGTTTAAGTAAAATAACGTTCTTATCGTGTCCACCAGTATCTTCAATCTTCAAGATTTAACTATGTAATAGTTTCGGGAAAATAAAGGTTGGTTCTGCCAGCTTGGACATAATATCTAAAAATACCTTCCGTCTTTATATTTTTTTGATCATATTGCTTCTTTCTTCAAGCAAAGACTACGGGAGAACATAAACGCGTCTATTATTTCATTTGCTTTTTAACAATACCGTCGCGAGACGTTTAAATGAATCATGCCACCTCGACATCTCCCCTCGTTCCTTTTGATTGTAACATTTTATTTCGTCTTAGCTCTTTTTTCTTGTCAGATTTATGCCAGCTTTCGACTATATTCTTGCATAATTTGATAATAAATATTTGCTTTGCCTTTTTTATTTTGTGTGACGTTGAGCAGACTACTAGGAAATATTTTATTTGATTGTGAATCATACTAACTAATTTATAAATGTGACAGTTTGTATGTTAAGATGTTTCTATATTTAAATGTTTGGATGTTTCTTACTCAATTACACAAAAATTGCTGAATGGATTTGGATGAAATTTGGCACCCAGATAGTTTGTAACCTGGAATAAGATATAGGATACTTTTCATCCTTGTAGTGCGTTCCAGTGAGATAATTTTAATAATCCAAGTGGGCGAAGCCACTGGCCAAAGCTAGTCAATATCAAATGATTAAATTAACTGCACAGACTTTGTAAAAACGGTATCTATTTTCCGGCTCATAGTCTTAAAAATTTTCTTTATCGTACCCATACCTACATGTCTGTCATAAACGTGCCATGAAACTCTTGCAACTTTCTTTGTCAAGGAAATAAAACGAACTGAAACGTCAAAGGGAACTGGCAACTTCAAATCCTTCAAGCGAGAGAATCCTTGATTAGACAAATTCGTTTAAAAATTAAATTCGTTTCCGTTCGGGATTGATTTTTTCTACAAAAAGAGCAATGAATACTTAATTCACCGAAATGACGGTAAGCTGAAACTCGTTTAGAAATCATAAAGTACTGTGTTAACTCCGCCTACATGCCGCGGGGATTTAAAACATTACGGATTGAAAAAAAAAACACGTTTCTATAGCACTGGAGTACGATAGTAGGCATAGCATGTTCACATGCTCGCTTGTTACAGCCCCTTCCTCTTCCTCTCTAGGGAATATAATGTGTATTATTCCGAATGTTCATTTATAATAAAATTGATAGTCCAAAAACATTTGCTAAAAATTAGGTTTTAGTAACAAAATCAAAATCAAAATCAAAAGTCATTTATTCAAATTAGGCTGAGAATCAGCACTTTTTGAACGTCAAAGTACATGAGACAGTCCCCCAAAACGCCCACCCTTCACCACTTCCTAGTGCTTTAGCTGGGAAGAAGAAGTAGTGGAACAAACTCCCCAGCAGCACAGCTGTCTATTTAGTCGGATAGACTTGATTCTATACATACTTAGGCAAAGTAATAAACATTACGAGACACAAAATATTAATTAAATAATTAGTCAAAATGTCAGCTAGCCATACCAATATACCGACAAATAAAATGAAAACTGTCGAGGCCAAATAAAGCCTAAAACAACTCATCATAGAAAATATTGTTATGAGTAGATCATGTCAATAACTAATGACTTAATAGATAGTTATAAAAAAAAAATTTGAGAGACAGGCAATAAATAATAAAAAATAAAATAATAATTATATGAACGCATATAACCTGTCACTAGATACGCCGATTCTGGAGAAAGAACATAAACATTGTCTTGAGTTAATCACAGCGACCAACTATTCTTGTCATTTAAATAGTCGTTGATGGAATAGTAAGCCTTTAAACAAAGGACGGATTTTACTTGAGCTTTAAACGCATTAAAAGGCAAACAGAAACGAATCGCTGTAAATCCGAGTCCACGTAGTCTTGTCTGCCCTACCCCTAGAGTGTTGGGCACGCCACGATCGCGGCGGTAAGTCCCCTGTTTGAGGAGTGGTTTGAGAGGCGGCATGGCGTTCTCACCTACCGCCTGACACAGGTCCTCACCGGACACGGTGGTTTCGGGAGGTTCCTGTTTCGGAAATGCCCGGGTGTTTCCATTGCGAAGATCGCCCTGAGGACACGGTGGAGCATACGGTGGAGGTCTGCCCGGCTTGGGCGGAGCATTGCCGTGTCCTCGTGGAGGTGATCGGCGGCGGCGATCTCTCGCGTCCGACCCTGGTCCAGGCCATGGTACGGAGCGAGAGGGCATGGCTAGCAGTCGCCTCCTTCAGCGAAGCAGTTATGCTCGCAAAGAGGGAAGCGGCACACGTGAGGGAGATGCAGTACATGCGCCCTCACAGCCGTGGCCTTCGCAGGAGACGCCCTGGGCATCGGGAATCCCAGGCTGATTCCCGGCCACCGTAGGCGCGGGCTTGCGGACGGCGAGTAATGGGTAGCTCGCTGTCCGGTAAGGACCAAGCCCGGGTCGACGGCGCGTTGTGTTCCACGCGCGCCTCAAAGAGATGTCAGCAGCAACAGATGGGACCCGCAAGGGCCGATGCCTGCCAGGGGTGCGGGTTGTTCGAAAGAGATACCGCCGCCCCTGGCACACAGGCAACTGAGGGAACACGGGTGGGTTTTAGTCAGTAAAAGTCTGACACGCCCCCCCGCTCCGCCCAGAGCGGGAGAAGTTATTTGATGATTTCCCACCCAAAAAAAAAAAAACCCCTAGAGTGTAATTTAGAATCGCGTAGGCGCGGAGAAGTGAGGCGGCTCGCGAGTTGAGGAACAGATGGTTGTAACACTCACCGCCGCGGCTGAGGCTGGCCGGCAAAACTGACCAACAAGACGAAGCCGCGGTGGTGAGCGTTAAACCATCTGCGACGATAAATTCGCGTGGGATCGCCGGAAACCCGCAGCGCCGGAGCCGTGACAGAAACTATGCCTGCTACATATTGAATGCTTGTGACGTGATGTACTCGTATGTTTGCTGCATGCATGGTGTATGCTTGTTTGGATGCTGCATGCTTGCTTGTATGCTACATGTTGCATGTTCGCTTGCATGCATGGTATATACTTGTTTGCATGCTTCGTACAGGGAACTACACAACAAGTGAACTATCTCAAAACAAGTCTGTAGAAGAAAAAATATTGCCCTTGTGTCATATACCTTACTCGTATCTATTTATCGCCTGAGAGAAGTTCATAACAAGTGCTTTGTAATGCAAATTTGTTTTAAAAACATTGTTAGGATAAACAAACATTAAATAATTTGAATTTAGGACTTCTAATATTTATTGAAAACGGTTTTATTTCTTTTGTTTATTATTGATTGTAATATTTATGCCAAACAAAATTAGGGCATATTGTATTTAGAAATTTAAATTTTATGTCATGTTATAGTAACATAAAGTTCGGGCAAGTTATGGTTATGGCACTTAAGATTATGGATAAACAAATTAGGGAACACATTAGAGAAACGTAAAGTAATTGTCTACTGAAATACTTACTTACGGTATATTAAGAATAATGCTCCCTTTCACCGGTTTCATAAAGTTCATAATTCATTTGTTGGGCTCGGTATAACCTTTTATAGCAAGCTTCTCTCTTCTTTGCTTACATTTTAATGCATTTGAAGTTAAAGTAAAATCAAATCTTTTTCTAAGGCACTATTCTATCAACGACTACTTAAACGATAAGAATTGTTGGTCGCTATGATTAACCCAAGATAACGTTTATGTTCTTTCACCAGAATTAGCTTAACTACTGACAGGTTATATGAGTTACTTCATATCATTGTTTATTTTATTTGACTGTATAAACCATATTTTTTTGTGTTTTTTAGGAACGAAATTTTCATTTATTGTTGAATGTTGATTACGTACCTATTATTGTATAGAATCAAGTTCTTCCAACTTAACAGACAGTTGGGCTGCTGGGGAGTTTGTTGCGCCACTTCTTCTTCCCAGCTAAAGCACTAGGAAGTGGTGAAGGGCGGGCGTTTTGGAGGACTGTCTTATGTAATTTTGACGTTCAAAAAGTGCTGACTCTCAGTCTAGTTTGAAGAAATGACTTTTGATTTTGATGTCATCAAAAAGTTTTTTCCCACCTACAAGTAGATAAAACATTTTGATAATAACTTTTAACATTAACAATAACGTATTATACCTACACTTACACCCGCACAAAACGTGATCAAAACTGATCGACGTAAAACTATGGGTAAGTCATTGCAATGTAACTCTTACCTCATTATCATAAAATATATAGAGACAACTTCTCGAACATTATACTTCAATCATGGATATACTTGAGGTGTGATAAACAGTCAATCAGAAGGTATAAAATGCTCATACATACATTTAGCTTGTGTTCAGTGAAACACGCATTTTTTCAATAAAGCGACGACTGTCTTTACAACGTACTCAGGGTGAATTAAGCCAATGAAACTGATCGCAATCAGCACATCTATGTAAACCGCGTTCAAGGGCTGTCACTATCACTATTGTTATAGAATATTGATACTGACAGCTCTTGGTATTCTCATCTCTCTCTTGATAGCTCATGATATTGACTCTTGAACTTAGTTTAGATGTGCTGAACGCTATCAGTTTCATTGGTAAAATAGTCCTCAGCCTGCTGAATGCACTCTCTTTGATTAGTTGGATTAAAATAAACGCCTATTTGTATCTTTTGATATCATTATTCGGGATTACGAGTATGGTAAACAAACATATTTCATACTTTGTACTTATTTTGTGTAACTTATCACGCAGTATTGTTGTGGAAAATCGTTTGCATTATTATCATTAATATTAGGTTATACATTTTGACGTCAGATACAATTCATACGACTGTATAAAATATGCAGTTTTGTGGTCATCGTCGTATATATTTTGAATGCTAATTAACCTCATTAGACCTAATTGACACTCGTATTTGACCAAAAACTAAATAGTCATTCTATCTATTCTATGTAATGTTATTTTCTATTATATTTCACTACACGTTTTACATTCTGAATTGACTATACAAATAAGAAATACCAAAACAATCGTTATTGATTTCCTATTCTATTATAGGAAAACACAATACCTTGTTCAGACTTTCTCGATTCAGTCTCAAGACTAGTTCCTCATTGCGCGTGCCAATACACATAACAACGTACTGCGTACGACTCCGTTAAATCAAGTTTAAAATTGTTCCATTTATACTAACTTTAAGTTTAAATAAAATAATTGTAGTTTTGATAAGAAGTGGTTTTTTAGAACTGCTGTTACTATGTTACTGCTTCGTGAACATAAAAAGAATAACAGTTAGGGGATAAAATTGTGGTGATTAACAATAACATTCTTGTCTCAGGTAATGTGGCTACTATTGGACATCATTCCTACCATAACACGCTCCTAGTGGTTAGCCCGTAAGTAAACAGATAACACGGTTTGAAATATGGTAGTAAGTAAGGCGAAGCTATCTAAGTCATCATTTTCCTGCCCTTATCTCAATTTATTTGAGGTCGACATCCAAAAAAAGATAGGTAAAAATAATAGTCTGAAATGGCAATGGGTGTTCCTCAAGGTTCAATATTGGCTCCATTCGTCTTTTTAGTTTACATTAATGATTTACCCTATTTACTTTTAAATCAACCGAAGATGGTGTTATTTGCAGATGACACATCATTGATATTTAAAATAGCCCGACGGTCACAAAATCTTGACGACGCGAATAACTGTATTCTTCCGGTCCAAGATTGGTATACGGTAAATAATTTGGTACTAAATGGCACAAAAACCAACTGCATTAGATTTCAATTACCAAATGTTAGAAGTAGCGAATGTGACATCATATTGAATGGAGAAAAACTGGAATTTGTTCATCAAACGGTGTTCCTAGGAATCACGCTAGACGAGAAATTACAATGGGGACCTCATACAACATCTCTTGCGAGGCGGCTAAGCTCCGCCGCTTATGCTGTTAGGAAGATCAGACAGTTAACAGATGTAGAAACCGCGCGTTTGGTCTATTTTAGCTACTTCCACAGCATTATGTCGTATGGCATTTTACTGTGGGGTCGGGCTGCTGACATTGAATCCATCTTTATTTTGCAAAAGAGAGCTGTCAGAGCCATTTATAATCTACGTCGCCGCGAATCTCTCAGGGACCTATTTAAAAGGATTAATATTATGACGGTACCTTGCCAATTCATTTATGAAAATATCATGTATGTAAGAAAAAATCTACATCTTTTTAATAAAATAAGTGATAGACATAATTTTAATACTAGAAACAAAGACAAATTAGATCAACCATTTTCCAGATTATCTAAAGTACATACATCTTTTATGGGGTACTGTGTTAAATGTTATAACAAAATACCTTGTGATATGTTTCAATTAAATGAAAGGAAATTTAAAACTCATATGAAAAGTACACTTTGTAAACAAGCATATTACAAATTAGAGGATTATATCCAAGATAATAATGATTGGAAACATGCTGGTCCTGCTCCATAGGACAATCTAGAGTCTAGACAAAATCAAACTGGTTGCTAATTGAATTATGTAATCAATTATATCTATGACATTGATTACACTCAGTGATTACTTTAACTCACACACTGACTGATTACATACTTGTTAATATTCTAGGAAAATTGTATATTTACTTTTACAATGTTTGTAAATGTGTGGGTACCATGTATCTATCATAAAATTAATTTATCTGTGATTGCTTCAATTCCATTCTTTTTACCTATTTTGGTACAGTAATTTTGTTCTGGATGCATCGTTTTCACACATAATTATACAATGAATGTATGTTAAATATTGTAGTTAAATCATTTTAAAAGAGTAACGGTGGAGTTTCTTGCCCATTCTTCTCCATACGAAACTAAATTTTGGAAGGGGCGACTAGAATCATTTCTATTTTAATGTAAATGTTGACATTCAAAAGTGCCTTTTAAGTGCCTATTTGAAATAAATGCTTTGACTTTGACTTTGACTTTGACTTTATGTACCTACACCACATGAATCACAGAAATACAAGTAGGAATTTTACATAGGGCAACACAATGCGGTCTTATCGCTAAAAGCGATCCTTTATAGACCGCCATACTTTTTTATTCGTCAACATCTCGCCTGTCGCCCCCTTTCTAGTCATTCCATTTTTCACACAGTCTATCCATAGTTTCTTTAATCTTCCCCGAGGTTTACAACCATCCACATTCATACTCAAAAACTTTCCTCACTACGATGCTGGCTACTCATCGATCAATTATTCTATCTCAACCTTCTCAGTGCATGTTGCACTGAGAAGGTTGAGATAGAATAATTAAACATACAACAGAATTTTGGTTCACAGAGGTGCTCCATAATATGCCCTAATAAAAACATAGCCCATTCGTCCTACTTATCATAAAACAAGCATAAAAAGCCATCATTGCGTCACACCTGTAACACCTCGCTATGCATAATTTTGCTCCCTTCAGATACATAACTTGTTTTTAGGAAGACATAACTTACAGACAGGACTCACCGCTTCCTCGCCTGTAACATTCACTTACTTAAGACGTTACTTTGTTGTCTCGTTTATCTATTTATACATTATTTATGGACCTTTTTGCCCAAATGATTATAAAGGCTGAGTAAATAAATCGTAGACGACACTCACGAGTGACACGCTTCAATGGCACTTAGACGGTTTAGTTTAGTGTTACAACAGCTGCTTGACTGTTCTTACTTTCATACTACTATTTGTCTACTACATTATAATGGAAATATCTAGAAATATTTAAGACGAACTCCACGTAATATCAAGTAATAATATCAAGCTGATACTCATTAAGTGACTCGTTTCCATTAATTTCTCTCACGTGTCTACCCATTTTTTTTATTTTTTTTTGGTTGGGAAATCATAAAATAACTTCTGAGGAGGGCGTGTCAGACTTTTACTGACTAAAATCCACCCGTGTTCCCTCAGTTGCCTATATGCCAGGGGCCGCGGTATCACTTTCGAATAACCCCCACCCCTGGCAGGCATCGGCCCTTGTGGGCCCCATCCGTTGCCGCTAACATCTCTTTGAGGCGCGCGTGGAACACAACGCGCCGTCGACCCGGGCTTGGTCCTTACCGGATAGCGAGCTACCCATTACTCGCCGTCAGCAAGCCCGTGCCTACGGTGGCCGGGAATCAGCCTGGGACTCCCGACGCCCAGGGCGTCTCCTGCGAAGGCCACGGCTGTGAGGGCGCATATACTGCATCTCCCTCACGTGCGCCGCCTCCCTCTTTGCGAGCATGACTGCTTCGCTGAAGGAGGCGACTGCTAGCCATGCACTCTCGCTCCGTACCATGGCCTGGACCAGGGTCGGACGCGAGAGATCGCCGCCGCCGATCACCTCCACTAGGACACGGCGGTGCTCCGCCCAAGCCGGGCAGACATCCACCGTATGCTCCACCGTGTCTTCTGGGCGATCTTAGTATTGGAACACCCCCGGCATTTCCTCCCGCCCTATCCGAAACAGGAACCTCCCGAAACAGCCGTGTCCGGTGAGGACCTGTGTCAGGCGGAAGGTGAGGACGCCATGCCACCTCTTAAGCCACTCCTCAAAGAGGGGACTTACCACCGCAATCGTGGCGTGCCCCACTGGGTTGCGACAATCGCTACTTTCGACGTCGCCATGAGATCCTGCCGGAGCTCTGTCCGCCGTGCCGCGATTTCCCGCGGCAGCGGAGTTACGCCCCGGCGTTTGGCCTCCTCGTGCCACTCCCAAGTGTGCGCGAGGACCTTTGCCTCCAGATCCCATGGCGGCAATCCGGCAAGGAGGCCCGCCGCCTCACCGGTGATCGTGCGGTATCCCCGGATCATCCGGATGGCCATGACCCTCTGGGCCGCCTTCAACTGGCGTGCTGGTTGGCGCCTCAATGTAGGCGCCCACACCGGCGCCCCGTATAGGGCCATGGCCCGCACGACCCCCGCGTAGAGCCTCCGGCAGGCGGCGTTTGGCCCCCTTAGATTGGGCAGGAGCCGCTTTAAGGCAGCCCCGGCCCGCTCCAGTCTGGGAGCCAAACGTCGGAAATGTTCCCCGTAGTTCCACCGGCTGGCGACTCGACGCCAATGTGAACCCCTCCCACGTGTCTACCCGTTAAGTCCAACTTGTTACAATTATACTTTATTACGAACTCATGACGATAAAAGTTAAAAAAATATCATCAAGCATTTTCAAGGACGTTAAAACAAAAATAGTTTTTCACGTGTTATTTTCTGCTCGTGAAAATAGCATGTTCAAAAACAAAATTCGTGGGTAGTTTTATTGCTTGCTGTGGTCAATTGCTTTTTCCATAACTAACTACCTTCCAGATCACAATACAATAACTATGAACTACGGATAGATGATAAACAAAACTCTAAAGTTATTTCCTTATCGGATCACTAGATACATAAATAAATGCAAATCTCTGTCGTATGCTTAATTCAGGAAAGCAATTTTAATATCCTTCTTAAAAATTGCTTACAAATGGAATTAGTTCCGCGCGATGAAACGTTCTGTAGCAAATGGGTTTTTAAAACGTTTCAACCCAGTAGATAAAATATTTTTACTCTTTTTCAAATTTCGGTGACTCTAATTATATTTTTTAAGAAACTCGATCGTCAAAATAAGAATATTCTGAAGATCGAGGAGGGCCAAGTATTGTTTTTTTGTTTGAACTTTATCAGAAAATAAAGATATCAGTAATACAGACTTTAAAAATTAGGTTATGTACATAAAAAATATTTTATTTGATCTGATATTAAAATACTTACTAAAAATTAAGGTAATTTATTGTTATAAACATTTATAAGTAGTTTAGTACAGAAATAAACTTACACTCAAAGAATCCCTTTCTAAACCAAAACAAAACAAAAAGAACATACTGTATTCCTGGAAGTATAATAATAGGTAATACCAGGAAGGTATTAGCGAGCTTATAGAATGTTTTGTTTAAAGCAAACTTGTTATTGCATAATGCATGAGCTTTTTTTTTTTTTTCTTTTTCTGGGTGGGAAATCATCAAATAACTTCTCCCGCTCTGGGTGGAGCGGGAGGGCGTGTCAGACTTTTACTGACTAAAACCCACCCGTGTTCCCTCAGTTGCCTGTGTGCCAGGGGCGGCGGTATCTCTTTCGAACAACCCGCACCCCCGGCAGGCATCGGCCCTTGCGGGCCCCTCTGTTGCTGCTGACATCTCTTTGAGGCGCGCGTGGAACACAATGCGCCGTCGACCCGGGCTTGGTCCTTACCGGACAGCGAGCTACCCATTACTCGCCGTCCGCAAGCCCGTGCCTACGGTGGCCGGGAATCAGCCTGGGATTCCCAACGCCCAGGGCGTCTCCTGCGAAGGCCACGGCTGTGAGTGCGCATGTACTGCATCTCCCTCACGTGCGCCGCCTCCCTCTTTGCGAGTATAATTGCTTCGCTGAAAGAGGCGACTGTCAGCCATGCCCTCTCGCTCCGTACCATGGCCTGGACCAGGGTCGGACGCGAGAGATCGCCGCCGCCGATCACCTCCACGAGGACACGGCGTTGCTCCACCCAAGCTGGGCAGACCTCCACCGTATGCTCCACCGTGTCCTCTGGGCGATCTTCGCTATGGAAACACCCGGGCGTTTCCTCCCGCCCTATCCGAAACAGGAACCTCCCGAAACAGCCATGTCCGGTGAGGACCTGTGTCAGGCGGAAGGTGAGGACGCCATGCCGCCTCTCAAGCCACTCCTCAAAGAGGGGACTTACCGCCGCAATCGCAGCGTGCCCAGCACTTGGTTGCGACAATCGCACTCTCCACGTCGCCATGAGATCCTGCCGGAGCTCTGTCCGCCGTGCCGCGACTTCCCGCGGCAGCGGAGTTACGCCCCGGCGTTTGGCCTCCTCGCGCCACTCCCAAGTGAGCGCGAGGACGTTTGCCTCCAGATCCCATGGCGGTAATCCGGCAAGGAGGCCCGCCGCCTCACCGGTGATCGTGCGATATCCCCGGATCATCCGGATGGCCATGACCCTATGGGCCGCCTTCAACCGGCGTGCTGGTTGGCGCCTCAATGTAGGCGCCCACACCGGCGCCCCGTATAGGGCCATGGCCCACACGACCCCCGCGTAGAGCCTCCGGCAGGAGGCGTTTGGCCCCCCTAGATTGGGCAGGAGCCGCTTCAAGGCAGCCCCGGCCCGCTCCAGTCTGGGAGCCAAACGTCGGAAGTGCTCCGCGAAGTTCCACCGGCTGTCGAGGACGAGTCCTAGGTACTTCATCGTCGACTCGACGCCGATGTGAACCCCTCCCACCGTTATCTGGGAACCCGTCAGTGGCGCATTCCGAAGACCATGAAACCACATGGCCTCGGACTTGTGCAAGGCCAACTCGAGTCCCAGTTGCCGGATCCTATCGACGATTGTCGCAACCCCGTGTGTCGCTAAGTCGGCCGCCGCCTGGTACGACCTCCCTTGCGCCAGGACTAGCGTGTCATCAGCGTAGCAAACTACGCTGACGCCGCTAGGGAGGTTGGCGCGCAGCACCCAGTCATATCCGATGTCCCACAGATGCGGCCCCAGGACCGATCCCTGTGGGACACCGCACGACATCTCTCGCCGGTTCCACTCTCCTAGGTGACCGGGGTAGATGACGGCCCTGTCCGTCAAGTAGGCCTCGACCACACGACAGAGGTAGGTCGGCATCCGGTGATACCGGAGTGCCTCCCTTATGCAACTCCAGGGCAGGGTGTTGAAGGCATTGGCAATGTCCAGAGACACCGCCAAGACGACCCCACCCCGGGCCACAGCATCCCCCGTCGTGAGGGCTCGCACGCGCATGATGGCGTCCACCGTGGAGCGCCCCCTGCGGAAACCGAACTGGCTCTCCGCCAAATCCGGCCCCACCCGCACCAGCCGCCCAACGAGGCGGTCTGCAATGACTCTTTCAAAGAGCTTGCCCACCTCGTCGAGCAGCACGATGGGCCGGTAAGCGGACGGAGAGTCAGCGGGGCGCCCCTGCTTCTTGATAAGGACCAGTTTCCTCGTCTTCCAGTGACGTGGGAACTGGCCCTCCTTCAAGCATGCGCTTAGGAGCCCTCTTAGTCAAGGCCCGAGAGCCTCCAAGGCCAGGACCCAGGCTTTTCCAGGCAAGCCGTCGGGTCCTGGGGCGGTATTCTTGGCATTCAGCCTACGTACCGCCACTCTCAATTCTACCTCGGTCACCTCTGGAGCATCGTCGTCATCGTCGGTGTGGTCCGCGTCAGGCACCGCAGGTGGCGGAGCCATGGGCGGGGGAGCATGCTCCCCTCGCGAGGAGAACAGAGCGCTCACCACGTCCTGCACGAGCTGAGGCCGGAGACTCTGGGTCAGCGGGGGAGCCCACGGGCGGATTTTCTCCCGCACCGTTTTGTAGGGGCGTCCCCACGGGTCTCTGTTCAGAGTCTCCAGCGACTCCTCGCGGGCCAGTGACCTGGCCCGCAGGATCTCCGCTCGGAGAGTGGTCTTCGCCACTCTGTACCCCTCGTATAGCTCCGCCTGAATGGCTTCCGTATCCGGAGGGCGGATACGGAGCCTGCGGTGCCTGGTGTACCGATGCCGCGTAGCAACGCACGCCTCGCGCAGAGCTGTGAGCTCCGGCGACCACCAGTACACCTGTCGTGAAGCACGTCCTGGCTGAACCCGGGGCATTGCCACGTCGCATACCTCGGACATGGCCTCCCGGAACCACTCCGCCTCGTCGTTGATGTCGGCAGGCCTGTCCGGTGGTGACACCCAGGCCTGCACGATCGAGGCTTCCAGGAGGAGCTCCCGGTCCAGCCGCTTCAGCGCCCACCGCGGACCACACGGGGCCTGTTGGACCGGCGCGCTCGAGGCCTGGGCGGAGACGTCAAACCGGATATACCGGTGGTCGGAATACGTCTCCACCCCCTCCATGATGCGCCAGTCGACGACACGCGGCGACAGAGCGGAGCTGGCGAACGAAATGTCCACCACCGACTTACCCCGCATCCGCACACACGTGGCGACAGAACCCTGGTTTAGGACGACCAGGCCCACCTCTAGAGCCTCCACCATCCTACCCCGCACATCCGTCAACCAGGAACCCCAAGCCGGGGACTTCAATGCCAAGAGCATTGAAGTCCCCGAGGACGAGTACGGGGAGGGAACGGAACCTGACGACGACGTCTCTCAACTCCGCAAGGGAGTTGTGGAACTCGGCGAGAGTTCGGCTCGGGGAGAAGTACACCCCTACCACTGCAATCTCCCCGAACCGTGCTGCTACGCAACCCCTTCCCCTCTGGACACCCTCGAGAGCCGGGGTACCGGCGGCGGCCGACGAAATTAGGGTCACTGAGCCACTCAGGTCCTCCACCCAGTAATCCCTGGGCGGGACAAAGTACGGCTCAGCGACCACGGCGATGTTAATCGACCACTGCGCCATGCTCTGGAGCAACAGATCCTGAGCGGTGGCGCAGTGGTTGATGTTCGCCTGGAGGAGGCGAAATGGGGCCGTTATTGGCATTCCATTTCAGCCTCCTCCGGAGCCCCTTGAGAGGGCCCTGCCGCGGTGGTAACGGCGGCGACTACGACGGTGGAGGCGGCAGCGGCGGCGGCAGTGGCGGCGGCTACGGTAGTGACGGAGGTGGCGGAGGGCTTACCCCTGCCTCGGCCCCCAGTTTTGGCGGGTGGGGCGCAGGCCTTGCTCCCAGCCCGGTGTTCGGCCGGCTTGCCAGCTGCCGCACATAAATAGCAGTGCGGCGCGGCATTGCACGAGCCGGCCTTGTGACCGGGCTGACCGCAGCGGAAGCAGTGACCGCTGCGATCCACCTCCGAGGTGCACTGCACTCCCACGTGGTGAACAACCTGGCAGCGGAAGCACTTCAGAGGTCTGGGCTCCAGCAGCTTGACCTGCGCGGATACCCAGCCCACCAGGAGCCTTCGGCCTTCTCCTGTGATTTTTTGGGCCGCCGACACGGGGCAGCTCACCGTGACGGTTCGCATGCCCGTGTTGTCAGGACGAATGGTGCCTGCCTTCACCTGCTCGGCAGAGCACCCCCCAGTCCTGACTATGGCGGCCACCACCTCGCCTTCCGTCACGGAGTCGTCCAGGCCCAAGATGCGCATGTCAACGCACTTGGTGGGCCTGGACACTCGGGCCTCGTCCGCAAATTTGGTTGTCGAAATATTGAGTTGCCGTTGTTACGATAAGTCTGTGCTACGATAGCGTAGCGTAGCGTAGTACCTAGCGTCGTCGTAGACCCACTACCGGCCGTAGCGAAGGTACAAATTATAAAATGAAAGTACTAGTTCAAACTACACACTAAGACAGAGCTCGTGAGCCTATTAAGTCGTCAGTTCACCCCGTCAGGTCGTTACGTAATGTTTCAAATGCTTACATTTTAATTATGTACATAGTAATGTGTGTACTCCTCTGAGGGAACCCACTGTTATTAAATATGTTCCACCGTTCAATTAGGATCATGTAGATATATTATTAAGGATGTTAAGAGCATTATAGCCACTGAGTCCTACCTCCATAGCCTGCCTGACTTTGTTGCGAAGACGACTATGCCTATGTATGCGGCCTCCTACAAACACTCTAATTTTCGTCCTTTTGCACTGACCTCAAGTGCATTTATACAAACTATACTTACATAGCACAAAGTTAGAAACATGTGATTGTAAAGCCTTTTGCGAGGCGAATTGCTGCGCTTGAGGCGGCCGGATCAAAGAGACGACCTCTTTGATCCGGCCGCCTCAAGCGACTCAGGAGCCGTTCACTTTCACCCTGATATGCGGCACAAACAATACCTGAAGGGACACACGACACAAACTTAAAAAAAATGTGTCGTTTAACGTTAAGGTTAAAATAAAACATTAATATCTTATTTAAAAAAAAAAACGTAAGAATCGGGCATTCTTAGGAAATGTTAAATATCTACACTAAAACTTTTTAACATTCTTACATTTAACAGCAATTAGTTTATTATTAGCTTACATAGTGAGAAAATAACTAGTTTATAATATCTTGAACATTATATTTGTACAAAAGGGTCTCTCGAGTGTTCCACACTGCAGTATATGCAGTTGCTACATCATTATTCTGTCATAGCACAATTTATTACAAGCAACTATTACATACAAGACACTACATATAATTTCACAACAGTATGATCATAATGTGTAGAAACAATAGGTTGTAATGTGTGGTTGGTCTGTTATTTAACCTTTATCTATTTAATGTTCATTAAGTATCCTGATTATTAACTCCCGCGCGACCATAAACAAAAATGTACCCATGTAATATGATAATTATTTGTCATAATTGGATGCTAGCTGAAAAGCGAATATTATCATTATTTAGTCGCACATAGTCCCTAAGTCTGTGCTTCACGGCTAACGAATAGATACAACAGTAGTACAAAATTATATTTTCTACAAACATATTGAGACAACAATTCTAAATCACACACATGCAATGCACATTGCTCGAAGCATTTTTTAACGTTTGGACTTTAAACAAATAACTTCATCCATTAAACAACACCTCCTTTGTTGTTTTTGGCTGAAAACAAAAAAAAATCTGAATTGAAATCTGAAAATATTTGGTATATTTTCAGATTTCAATACAGATTTTTGTAGTGGTAGTGACAATGACAATATTTTTGACAGATCGCTTCCATAACAACTGCGACACTACATCTTTTTCCGGAACGTATGTCACTTTATTTCCAATGCACTATTGGAAATAAAGTGTAAAGGTAAGTTTCACAATGGTTTCATCATGGTCGGCTTAAATTTTTGACGTGCACTTAATTATTCCTTTGGATGAAAATAATTACTATGCATAAATAGCAACCCCTTCGAGTATCTACGCACTCTGGTACGGAAACAAACCAGGGATCATCATCACAAAATATGGTTGCCTGCCTGCACTCACTTAGGTAGTGAGTGCAGGCAGGCTATGGAAGCACTTCCTGCTTTCGATGCCCGCCTCACGAAACAGGTTCTCCGTTTAACCAAACCACAGTTGCGTACAGTTACAGCAGCCGTAATTGGCCACGGGTCATTTAACAAACATCTCTTTGTCATAAGAGTAACAGACAGTCCGCTGTGCAGAGCCTGCATGGAGGACGACGAGACAGTGGCTAATGTGCTGTTAAACTGCCCGGTGGTCGCTAATTACAGGGCAAAATACTTCGGTAACCCAGGTACCCTACGTGAGATTGTTAGCAACACCAAGGCGTTTCTGTGCTTTCTCGAGGAGCTGGGGTGGATCGAATAACTGATTCGCCCACCCGTACGCAAAATACGCGCTTTGACGTGGAGTTGCAGACAACAGCCCGTTTTACCTATTACCTATATGAACAGCAAAACAATCAACTTAAAAAAACTTCAATCGTGATTCAACCTCTCGTTTTATAACAAACTCTTCTGCAATATTATCTAAAATCAAGATTATATACGGCGGCAACCTCATTCGACTGCAAACTTCTGTTTTCTTGACTTTTGAAATCAGAAGTTTTGATATTCAAAACACTCAAATCCCTAAAGTTCTGAATAAAACAATCGCAATGCCCATGATGACACTTCCGACATTGAAGTTTTTCCAGCGTCCGCGCGTCTTTGAGAACAAAATGCATTATTCAGCGTGTGCCACACCTGCTCCCATTTGTAGCCTCTTATAGCTCATCTGATTCCACTTAAACCTTGACTACAAAGTAAAAACGCGTTACGTAGCTTATTCCAACATCTTGCACGCTATGTACTTGTGCAGTTCCTTTTGAGTTTGAATCGGATTTGAATGTGTTACAGGAAAAGTTTTATTACTTGGTTCGACTCCACGTAGGACTAAAGAAAAATAGAAAGTAAGTTAAAGAAAAATCACATGTCAGGTTAACCACAATGCTCATTTTGGCATAGCTACCGCATTTCAAAAGCGCGAGCCACGAGTTGTCCTCAAGCCCCCAGCATACGGCCGGGCTGACAGCTAAATCGTAAATCCGACTAAGTAGACATGCTCTATCAAACATATGTGCTGATAGATCTGAAATAACTGAGTTTACAGAAAATCGGGCAAACGAATCGGACATCTCTGGATATCTGTACTTGAAACTATAATTAAGGCATGCCACTAACAATACTTCAATAGCAAATCTTGCTCATCCGTGATTAATTTCTAGAAATCTGGGTCAAAAGAAACATCTTACTGTTATAGCTAAGATAGCTAGACCTTCATGTCGACCAACCATACCCATAAGGTTTGCCCCCAATTTCCCGTCGCGTCAACGTCGTTGCTAAAAAAACTAAATCCTATTGCACTTTACTTGAACTTTCTGGTTCGATCGTCGATATAAGGAGATGTATTTGGCACTCGTCCAACTTGTGACATAAATATAACTTGCACACAAACACTGGCTTTTCTTCGCGCATATAAATAACTAGGACACTGACAGTAATATTCTTACAGTACAGTCCGCAGCTTGTGTTTAAATTGTAAAATGCTTTTTACGCTAAAATGGTCGAAAGCTAACGTTGAGAGTAGGTGCGTTAATATTTAATGTTGTACTACTTAAATACTGTCAATACAGTCGAGTATGTATTGGTTGAAGAGATTTAATATGTACAAAAAGGATACATAGTGACAAAACCTTTTTGGCCGTATTCTTCTGCAGATTAACTTTACGTACATATTAAAACACAATTCGAAAATTTACTGCTTACATAATAAGGTTTGTTTTTTAGGTGGGAAATCATCAAATAACTTCTCCCACTCTGTGTTGAGCAGGTGTCAGTCTTTTACTGACTAAAACCCACCCGTGTTCCCTCAGTTGCCTGTGTGCCAGGGGCCGCGATATCTCTTTCGAACAACCCGCACCCCTGGCAGGCGTCGGCTCTTGCAGACCCTATCAGTTGGTGCTAACATCTTTTTGAGGCTCGGGTGGAAGACAACGCGCCATCGACCCCGGCTTGGTCCTTACCGGACAGCGAGCTACCCATTATTCGCCGTCCGTAAGCCCGCGCCTACGGTGGATGGGAATCAGTTTGGGATTCCCGACGCCCAGGGCATCTCCTGCAGCGACTAAGGCCGTGAGGGCGTATATACTGCCTCTCCCTCACGTGCGACGTCTCACTCTTCGCGAGCATTACTGCTTCGCAGAAGGAGGTGACGGCTACCCATGCACTCTCGCTCCGTACCATGGCCTGGACCAGGGCCGGACTCGAGAGATCGCCGCCACCGATCGTCTCCACGAGGACGCGGCGGTGTACATAATAAGGTAAGATTATAAAAGGTACTGCGTTGGTGCCTACAAAAACTAGGCCGAGTATTTAGTACAAGCAAAAGTTACTCAAAGCTGTGAGCTTAGTACCTAGTTACTCTGACCTTTCTTTTATGGCGACCTTTTGTCCTGAATTCGTGTGTAACAAAGCAAATACAGCTGAAAATTATAAAACCCTCGGGAATAAAAGAAAAACAATCTTGTTAAAGTACCAGATTTTTCGTATACAGCAAAATGCGAAGAAATATTTTAAAAAAGAGCAGTAGGAACTCCATGTCATAAAGTCCAGCACTTAAATCCCCTCACACCTTGTGCTGTCACCGCGACGTAGGTACTTGTTGCGGCGAGCCGTATGCTCCCGGGCCGCAATATACCCGCAGATTTATACCAGGACTTGTGGCATTCCGCTTCAACTGCATCAAAGTATGGGTCAAATAGGTTTATCGCTTTGACTGGGCCCGCTCAGTATTGTGAGTTTTAATATGTACCTACGTAAAGTTAATCTGCCGAAGAATACGGCCAAAAAGGTTTTGTCATTAGGTATCCTTTTTATACATATTAAATCTCTTCAACCAATACATACTCGACTGTATTGAATCATATGCCGGGAATATATTTTCTTATGATAAAATAAACGGGTTCACCCCTGGGCAATTAGTCTGGCCAACCGTCCGCATACTTAAAGCCTCGTAATGTTTGCCCACACCACACAACTCACTGAGTATTGTACCTATGCGCTGAGAGCTCAGCGAATTATTTCTTATTTTCTAACCTCAGGGGAATGTGTACGTATGTGCCCATTGGAATAATTATACCTACTAATGTGCCTGTAAACAGAACCACTTTGTAAAAAGGTAGTTTCACGCCGTCTGGATTTCCAGCAACAAGGTTAGTCAGCATTAAATATTAACAAGGGAACACAACTTGAGTTCTGTACGTTTCTCCGTGGCGATAATCTAGTTTAAATGTATAGCCGTAGATACCTACTGAACTTAAGGATTTTTTTTCTAGACTAACGAATGAAGAGCCATTCTTATTGATAGCTTGAAACTCAGCTGACGAGAGAAGTTCTGCGTAAAAGTTGAATAATTTCGTTATGTTCTTTCTATCAGCAGATAGAATTAACTCGGACGCGAATTGTGACTGTTGTGTATAATGTAGAATGAATGCAGCTTTCAATAACTTCGTCGGACTTCACTGAAGGTGCTGTTGAGTTAACGTTTGTATAACAAGTGTGTACAGGACTTTAATTGGACGAGAAACTAGGCAAAACTCTTCGCATGTCTTAAAAACTGGCTAAAATTTTCGATTGTTCAAATTATCTATCATTTGTTTTTGGAGTCTTGGTCCCCTCCCCACCAAGGCTCATTCTGGCAAAGATAATTAGCTATTAACGCTTTGTTTAGTGATGATAACAAGTTTTTAAAATGACGCCAGGAAATAGATTTTACATAAAGAAAATACGATATACACAAAGGAGGCGTCTAATGATCAGGTATACATAAACATTATCTTTGGTCAATAATTCAGAATCTGCATTGATGAAGAAATCTGAGAAATGTGTTTTTCGCATGGTTATGGTGTCTGGACATTTTCGAACGACACGCCTGGAACTTAGCAAAACTAGGGGTTTATATAACCAGCACGCTAGGTGACATCCAAACTTGAGAGGCTCCTGACAGAACAGCCAATGTACTTTATCATACACTAACTTGACGAGTCGACGTCTACGATTTGTACTAGTAGAGATTTCCTTTAAATTAAATTTCTTGCAAAGCATGTAATTTTGAAGTTTATTTACAGTTCTTATTCAGTGTGTAATAGTTAACCTATATCCATGTTACTTACTGTTCTTTAATAATTTAGTTTTCTTCTAGTCTCATTCTCCATTCAAATAATTATAATAACAAAATTAGATATATCACTCTACTTCTGGTATACGTCAAAGATATTTATGAACGAAATTGCATCAGGTGTCGGTAACGGTTAACTTACTCATTGTTGGACCCAAATTGTAGTCGGAAGTTTTATGAAACCTCATAGCAGAGCAGAAGGTACCTACGTGAAAGTCTGACACTAATTAGCGCGCACTGGAAATAAAAATGTTGGTGAGCAATAGATTGTTAAGGTCTCTATAGTAGTATTGTCGGTGAAGGGAAAATGAACTCAGACCAGAAGCTTCGTGTTTCCACCCTTTGCAGGAAGGTCTCGAGTGGGACTTCTCAGATGGCCGTCTTATACCAATCGTTGAAGCAGAAAACGATTCTAGCCCATACCACAATCCAGCACCTACAGGATCACCAGAACGTTGTGCACTCCCTGCAGCAGTTCAAAGAGGTCGTAGAAACAAAGATGAATCAGTCGGAAGATTCCTCTTATGCAAACATGGTGAAGAAAGGTTCCGATAACTTCGTCCGTCCTGCAAATTTGAGATCAGTTGCCATCTACCCCAGCGATAAGACCCAAACAAGTGACGACACCAAGTCACAAAAGATAATTGTACAAAAGATAATCTCCCCCGAGCAACTAAAGCTTCATGTCCGTGGCCTGAGAAAAGTAAAAAATGGGGGCGTTATAATTAGCACAGACAATAAAGGCGATATTGAGAAACTTAAGAATTCGGAAAAGTTAGTGTCATCGGGCCTTACCATAGAAGAGCCTTCTAAACGCCACCCGAGAGTTGCTGTCATTGGTGTCCCCGTTACTTTTACCGAGCAGGAGGTATTTGAGTGTATTTTCGAGAAAAACCTCTCAGATAAATTGCCGAATCTAACCCGTGAGTCCTTCGTTGAGAGTATCAAATTGAGCCATAAATCGGGTAAGAAAGACCAGCCTACCTGTAATTACCGCAAGTGATCGGGAAAGTGCTCGGGAAAGTGCTGGCAGCAAGTGCTCGGGAAAGTGCTCGGGCAAGTGCTCGGGAAAGTGCTCGGGCAAGTGCTCGGGCAAGTGCTCGGGCAAGTGCTCGGGCAAGTGCTCGGGCCAGTGCTCGGGCCAGTGCTGGCAGCAAGTGCTCGGGAATGTACTCGGGCAAGTGCTCGGGCAAGTGCTCGGGCAAGTGCTGTCAGCAAGTGCTCGGGCAAGTGCTGGCAGCAAGTGCTCGGGAATGTACTCGGGCAAGTGCTCGGGCAAGTGCTCGGGCAAGTGCTGTCAGCAAGTGCTCGGGCAAGTGCTCGGGCAAGTGCTAGGGCAAGTGCTCGGGCAAGTGCTCAGGAAAGTGCTCGTGCCAGTGCTGGTAGCAAGTGCTCGGGAATGTGCTCGGGCAAGTGCTCGGGCAAGTGCTCGGGAAAGTGCTGGCAGCAAGTGCTGGGGCAAGTGCTCGGGCAAGTGCTCGGGCAAGTGCTCGGGCAAGTGCTCGGGCAAGTGCTCGGGCAAGTGCTCGGGCAAGTGCTCGGGCAAGTGCTCAGGCAAGTGCTCGGGCAAGTGCTCGGGAAAGTGCTGGCAGCAAGTGTTCGGGAAAGTGCTCGGGAAAGTGCTGGCAGCAAGTGCTCGGGCAAGTGCTCGGGAAAGTGCTTGCAGCAAGTGCTCGGGAAAGTGCTCGGGCAAGTGCTCGGGAAAGTGCTCGGGAAAGTGCTCGGGAAAGTGCTGGCAGCAAGTGCTCGGGCAAGTGCTCGGGAAAGTGCTTGCAGCAAGTGCTCGGAAAAGTGCTCGGGCAAGTGCTCGGGAAAGTGCTCGGGCAAGTGCTGGGGCAAGTGCTCGGGAAAGTGCTCGGGAAAGTGCTTGGGCAAGTGCTCGGGAAAGTGCTGGCAGCAAGTGCTCGGGCAAGTGCTCGGGAAAGTGCTTGCAGCAAGTGCTCGGAAAAGTGCTCGGGCAAGTGCTGGGGCAAGTGCTCGGGAAAGTGCTCGGGCAAGTGCTCGGGAAAGTGCTCGGGCAAGTGCTCGGGCAAGTGCTCGGGCAAGTGCTCGGGAAAGTGCTCGGGAAAGTGCTGGCAGCAAGTGCTCGGGCAAGTGCTCGGGAAAGTGCTTGCAGCAAGTGCTCGGAAAAGTGCTCGGGCAAGTGCTCGGGAAAGTGCTCGGGCAAGTGCTGGGGCAAGTGCTCGGGAAAGTGCTCGGGCAAGTGCTCGGGCAAGTGCTCGGGCCAGTGCTGGTGCAAGTGCTCGGGAATGTGCTCGGGCAAGTGCTCGGACAAGTGCTCGGGCAAGTGCTTGGGCCAGTGCTGGTAGCAAGTGCTCGGGAATGTGCTCGGGCAAGTGCTTGGGCAAGTGCTCGGGAAAGTGCTGGCAGCAAGTGCTCGGGAATGTGCTCGGGCAAGTGCTCGGGCAAGGGCTCGGGCAAGTGCTCGGGCAAGTGCTCGGGCAAGTGTTTGGGAAAGTGCTGGCAGCAAGTGCTCGGGAAAGTGCTCGGGAAAGTGCTTGGGCAAGTGCTCGGGCAAGTGCTCGGGAAAGTGCTCGGGCAAGTGCTCGGGAAAGTGCTCGGGCAAGTGCTGGGGCAAGTGCTCGGGAAAGTGCTCGGGCAAGTGCTCGGGAAAGTGCTGGCAGCAAGTGCTCGGGAAAGTGCTCGGGCAAGTGCTCGGGCAAGTGCTTGGGCAAGTGCTCGGGAAAGTGCTGGCAGCAAGTGCTCGGGAATGTGCTCGGGCAAGTGCTCGGGCAAGTGCTCGGGCAAGTGCTCGGGCCAGTGCTGGTAGCAAGTGCTCGGGAATGTGCTCGGGCAAGTGCTCGGGCAAGTGCCCGGGCAAGTGTTTGGGAAAGTGCTGGCAGCAAGTGCTCGGGAAAGTGCTCGGGAAAGTGCTCGGGCAAGTGCTCGGGCCAGTGCTGGTAGCAAGTGCTCGGGAATGTGCTCGGGCAAGTGCTCGGGCAAGTGCTCGGGAAAGTGCTGGCAGCAAGTGCTCGGGAAAGTGCTCGGGCAAGTGCTCGGGAAAGTGCTCGGGCAAGTGCTGGGGCAAGTGCTCGGGCCAGTGCTGGTAGCAAGTGCTCGGGAATGTGCTCGGGCAAGTGCTTGGGCAAGTGCTCGGGAAAGTGCTGGCAGCAAGTGCTCGGGAATGTGCTCGGGCAAGTGCTCGGGCAAGTGCTCGGGCCAGTGCTGGTAGCAAGTGCTCGGGAATGTGCTCGGGCAAGTGCTCGGACAAGTGCTCGGGCAAGTGCTCGGGCCAGTGCTGGTAGCAAGTGCTCGGGAATGTGCTCGGGCAAGTGCTCGGACAAGTGCTCGGGCAAGTGCTCGGGCCAGTGCTGGTAGCAAGTGCTCGGGAATGTGCTCGGGCAAGTGCTTGGGCAAGTGCTCGGGAAAGTGCTGGCAGCAAGTGCTCGGGAATGTGCTCGGGCAAGTGCTCGGGCAAGTGCTCGGGCAAGTGCTCGGGCAAGTGCTCGGGCAAGTGTTTGGGAAAGTGCTGGCAGCAAGTGCTCGGGAAAGTGCTCGGGAAAGTGCTTGGGCAAGTGCTGGGGCAAGTGCTCGGGAAAGTGCTCGGGCAAGTGCTCGGGAAAGTGCTTGGGCAAGTGCTCGGGAAAGTGCTGGCAGCAAGTGCTCGGGCAAGTGCTCGGGAAAGTGCTTGCAGCAAGTGCTCGGAAAAGTGCTCGGGCAAGTGCTGGGGCAAGTGCTCGGGAAAGTGCTCGGGCAAGTGCTCGGGAAAGTGCTTGGGCAAGTGCTCGGGAAAGTGCTCGGGCAAGTGCTGGGGCGAGTACTCGGGCAAGTGCTCGGGCAAGTGCTCGGGCAAGTGCTCGGGCCAGTGCTGGTAGCAAGTGCTCGGGAATGTGCTCGGGCAAGTGCTCGGGCAAGTGCTCGGGAAAGTGCTGGCAGCAAGTGCTCGGGAAAGTGCTCGGGCAAGTGCTCGGGAAAGTGCTCGGGCAAGTGCTGGGGCAAGTGTAGTAATCTTGTTCCAAACATGATTTTCTTTTAATAATAAGTAGAGAACATAGCATCACGATTTTAGTTATTTATCGTAGGGTAAGGCAGAGCTGTAGTTGAGCTGTGTGTTGCTGTGTATAGTTTATTTATTTATTTATTTTATTTTGAAGAAGACTTACAGACTAACAAACCAATGATATAAAGAAAGTAATATAAAAAAGATTGCTAATAACAAGCCTCCACATATAGTTAAAGAAAAGAGTCGATAAAAAAGTACATACAAGTTAATATAATTAGTTAATGTTAGATAAGTTAATTATCCATGAAAAATGATTGTGCCAAAAGCCGTCTAAAGGTCGCCACACTGGTGCAGAACAATCAACATTAAGGTCCATAAGAAGCCTATTGAAACTAAGTACACTTCTTATTGAGAAAACATTCCGCCTATAATTAGTCATTGCGAAAGGTACATTTAATATTGGCCGCTGACGTAATCCCATCAGATTCGTGCGTAATGACAGATTAGCAACAAGTTGAGGACAGTCAATGTGGCCATTTGCGATACACAACAGTAAACTCATGTCTCCAATATAACGTCTCATCTCCAGAGGAAGGAAGTGGTACCGTTTGCAGCGGTCCACGTAGTCAACTGAGTATTGCTGAGCCCTATAATCCAGATATCGTAGGAATTTTCTTTGGATGCCCTCAATACGGGACTTATAAGTCTCATACTGCGGGTTCCAAACCTGAGACGCATATTCTAAATGGCTGCGCACGAAAGAACAGTACAAGATTTTAACCGGTTTAAGAGATCGGAAACAGGCCGTGGTGCGTAGTATAAATCCCAGAGCTTTGGATGCCTTTGTAACTATGCTATTTACATGTTGATCAAACAGAAGCTTGCTGTCTATGATTACCCCTAAATCTCTTATGCTATTTAGCCTGCTAATGAGCTGATCGTTTAAGGTGTAACTAAAATTTATCAAAGAAGTACAACGTGAGAATGTTAGGAGAAAGCATTTAGAGACATTTAATTGGAGTTTGTTACGAATGCAATATATTTCGAACCTATACAGGTCATCTTGTAACTGATATGCATCAGACATGTCTCGCACAACTTTATGAATCTTCATGTCATCCGCATAAAGCAAAATATACGAATGACGAAAGCATTGTTTGATATCTGCAATGAACAATATAAATAACAGAGGACCCAAAATGGAGCCTTGAGGTACACCTGAAGGGACAGAACTCCAACCAGAGGTGTAGCCCTGAAGCACGAAAGCCTGTGTTCTGTTTTCTATGTAGGAGGAGAACCACCGGTACAGGTCACCGTGTATTCCGGCGAGAAACAGCTTCTTCAGCAGCATACAATGATCAATACGATCGAAACACTTACTATAGTCGGTATAGACCACGTCAACTTGTCGCTGTGCCATGCCGTTTGTAATAAACTCATGTGACAGAAGCAAGTTAGACGTGGTCGAGCGGTTCCTAACAAAACCGTGCTGTTCCTCACCGAGAATTGGCTTGAAAGCCGCATAGAAAACAACTAAACAAGCTCGCCTCTTTTGAGGGCCGTTTGTTTTCTTTTTATTAGCTCGATCATTCATGGTTTTCAAAGTGTAATCAGTCTGTTCAAGATGCTAAAGATTATATTGTTGCTCAAAGAACCTTTAAGTCGATTAGTTTTATAAAAGCCGCAATAAAAACTGAAATGGTACTCTTAGACACCGGTTTCCGTGTTAGACATTTGTCCAAAGTCGTGGAAGCTATAACTCGGACAGTGCCAATATGTAGCGTTATCAAAAGCAATTGTCTTGAGTCTTACAGATTAGTTTGATTGAGATGATCGAGAAATTTAATATTATGGGTCCATATTTATTATGCCATTGTGTTAAAGATGTTACTGCAACTGATGTTACTGTGTGAATCTCTCAATGGAAAGGTTGATAAAAAGAAAAGGTTATACCGTTTCATAACAACAAATTATTTTTACACCATCTCATCTGCCTAGCCTTTTCCCAATTACGTTGGGGTCGGCATGCAGCTAAATACCAGTGTTTTATTCAGAGCGACTGCCTATCTGACCTCCACAACCCAGTTACTGGGTAATACGATATCCCTTGGTAAGACTGGTTGTCAGACTTTCGGGCTTCTGACGGCCCGTAACGACTGTCAAAGATCCACAAATGACAGTCGGGACCAACGGCTTAACGTGCTTTCCGAGGCATGGAGGGGTCTCGGTATGTAAAGATGGTCACCCATCCACGGACCCACCGTGCCAAGCGTAGCTTAACCTGATCGATCGACCCGTGCGGCTAATATTACTTAGCCACAAGCCCGTCTATTATTTTTACACCATGGACGCAAAAGAAAAACACCTTAAACTAGAGTTATATAGTTACTTACTTACAGGATAAGTTTTCTTTTTCAAATGTGAACGTATTTTGAATTCCAAATGGATAATTAATAATAATACGTTTTTTATCCTCAAATTAATTGTATTAGTCCAGTTTATTTTAATTTTATTATTTTGTAAAGTGCACAATACTAATTTGAATGTAACTATTATAACATCCATAATGGACGGATGGATTACCCCTGTAACACAGGTTTTCCTAGCATAGGGGTCATTGATCATTTATTATTATTATCTCCTTTATTCCAACGTATACACATATAAATTACATTTTTAAATATTAGAATATAAATTATATAAAACATTTAAAAATATAAAAAAATAGTAGCCCACCGGTATCGGGAACAGGGTCCAAGCTACCGGCGGTCAGGGGTCCAGAGAGAGGAACCTCCTAACAATACGAGCCGTGTCCAGGAGTACCGCTTTCTGGATCAAGCCCTTGACCCAGCTGTCCAACGAGAGCCTCCTCATGTGTTGGTCGAGGCTCTTGGCTATCAAGCCATTGGCTGTGACGACTACCGGTACAATGATCGCTGAGTCCACATCCCACATGTCGACAACCTCGCGAGCTAAGACAAGATACTTGATTTGTTTATCTTTCTCGGCTTTCACGAGGTTCTCGTCATGCGGGACCGTTATATCAACGATCATTGCACGCCGCTCTAGTCGATCCACCACCACTATATCAGGCTTATTGGCAACAATAGTCCTGTCAGTGATGATGGATCGATCCCAGTACAGTGTGACACGTCCATTTTCGAGAACTAGGTCGGGCACATACCTGTAGTACGGCACTTCTGATTCCACAAGGCTGTATTTCAGAGCAAGTTGCTGGTGGCTACAAGGTTGTGTCCGGGATAATCCTGGCTACAAGGTTGTGTCTATGCAAATACTCCTCGTTAGCTAGACGAGAACACCCGGAGATAATGTGTCTGATTGATTCACCCGGACGGTGGCACGCCCGACAAATGTCAACCGTGCCGTCTTTCACAATAAATCTCCGGTAGTTGTTCGTCATCATAACTTCGTCCATAAGTGCACAGACAAAACCTTCGGTTTCTCCAAAGAGGTCACCGAATCGTCACCAGGATACGGACGCTAAGAGGTCTACATCAGGTCCATGTAGGACCCGGTAAAAGCGCCCGTGAAGCTCTTTGCTCTGCCATACCTCCCTGCGGTCATTAGTATCTAATAATTTAGGTTTGCGCCAGTTCTCGTTACCCAAGGAGAGCGGGGTGAGGCCCTTGTCCACTGAGACCACATCTCGGTGCATCCCCACGTCGGCTTCTAGAAAATATTCCCTGAGACTGCATATCTCGCGATTGTGGAGGCTCTTAACGTTTAAGAAGCCTCGACCTCCACACTTTCGCGGGATATACAGTCTCATCACCAGAGGTTGGAGTAGGTAGATTGATTTTATATACTTGCGTCAAGATATTATAATATGGACATGCCATTTTATCCAGAATGTGCGGGAAGTACCGGAAGAAGTTCCGGAATTGGAATTAAGGAATAAAATAAAATAAAAAACATACAGATAGGCTAACAAAATCGTTTATTATATGAATGATTGATTGAATTCAATTAACAACTATTTTTAATTAAACAAAAACATAAATAAATTATTTTTAATCCTTATCGGATACAATTTCAATATTTTGGCTTTCAACGTTAATACAATTAAAATAAATAATCATCACAATAAATATGAAGTTCCCGTATTTTGGAGGCATATCCATATTATCCTCTACGTTTGACGTCAACGACCTTAAATCAATCTACCTACTCCGACCTCTGCTCATCACCGATGACCACGAATGATGCATTCGATTTGCGGTGAGCAGTGTGCGGACCCTCCTATCCAGGGCGTCAAGTTCCGTCTGAGTCCATTTGAGTATGCCGAAAGTGTACATCAAAACTGGCATGACCCAACCGTTGAACGCGCGCAGCTTGTTTCCGCCCGATAAAAGACTAATTAAAACTTTATTCAGGCGGCAAAAGAAGCGCTCCCTCAACGATTGTTTCATGTCAGCAGTGTTGATGCCTAACGCTTCCGACATACCCAAATATTTGTATGTTTCGTTTGAGGAGAGGGATCTAAGGTGTATGGAATCCGAGAGTTGGGTTCCCGCGGATTCCACAATCTCCCCTCGCTTTACATGCATGACCGCACATTTGTCCACACCAAATTCCATTCTGATGGCGTTACTGAAAGTTTCAGTTACTTTCAGTAGCTCCATCAGTTGCAAATTGTTGGGGGCAAAGAGCTTTAGGTCATCCATGTATAGGAGGTGAGATATAACCTGACCACCTCTTCTCAATCGATAGCCTATACCTGAATCCTTCAGCAAAGTGCTAAGAGGATTCAGGGCTAGGCAGAACCAAAGCGGACTCAAACTATCGCCCTGAAATATGCCTCGCTCAATCCTTATCGGTTCGTTATTCCTCTGGATATTTCGACATCCTGGATAGCGAAGGACCGTCCTCCATTGCCCCATACATGACATCAGGAAGGTGCGCAGAGTTGCAACTATTTTATATAATTCCAGCACCCTCCTGAGCCATGTATGTGGCACCGAGTCATAAGCCTTCTTATAGTCTATCCAACATGTCGAAAGATCCTTTCGGGAACGACGAACCTGTTGGCTAATGGCCATATCGGAGCAGCTCTTTAGTACCGCGGGACCCGTTCCGACATCCATTTTGAGAGGCACACATGATAGAGTTGGTGTCTATATGGTTGTAAATTTTTGCTCTCAAAATGGATGTCAGAACTTTATAGACCGTCGGTAGACAAGTGATCGGTCTATAATTTTTGGGTTCCGCGGTACTACCTGATTTATGGAGCAGGTGGGTTATCCCTGTTGTTAAGAACTGCGGTAGCGACCCTGACTCTAAGGCTGACTGAAACTGAGATGCCAAGCGAGCGTGTGACCTTTGGAGCCATTTGATCCAAAAGTTGTACAGCCCATCTGGCCCTGGAGATTTCCAGTTAGGCAACGGACGGACTGCACGGGCTACGTCTTGGGGGCTGATGGTAAGTGCCCCCATTTCTGGTATTTGACCACACACTCGCTCGATCTCCCTAGCCCAATCACCTTCTGTGTGATTGACAGGCACCGACCAGATGTTTCGCCAGAAGGAACACATGGCGTCCTCATCCGGCAGGTGCGTGTCAGTCACACCTTGGTACGGTTGCTCCCAAGCTCTGTAAACCCACCTTTCATCGCTTCGGAATGTGCGATTCTGAGTGTACCGCTCCACTCTCCGCCTGTACCGACGAATACGGTTTGCCCATGCACAGATCTTCTGCTTCAGGAAGTTGATACGCTCCGTGACGCGAGTTATATAATCTTGAGAACTAATATCAGTCCCGGAAAACGCCCGCCTCACGAAGCGCATCACTCTAGGACGAGTAGTGCCCTCCCTGAATCAGATAAGCTTGGCGATGAGTGTTCTAGCCTCACTGATACGACGCTCAATCCTGCACTGCCAAGCTGGTACGGCTGGTTTTGGTCGTGAAGCTCTGTCACTGTTGGGAAATCGAACATGAGCTACACGACATGCCGCTACAGCTGCGCAGTACAAGATTGAGTGGGTATCAGTGAGATCTTTTGCTACCGTCAAAACATGTTGACAACTGTGAGTCTAGAGCACACACCAGCGCCCTGTGTTTCTTGTGCATGGGCAAACGAGGTAAACGTGGTCTAAGTTCAGGTGGAGTGGAGCGATACTCCCGGAAAGCATCCTTCAAAGCGCTCCTCAATCTTGCATTGCATTGGGAACTCACGGATGTCACCCTGCCATCATCCTCTTCACCAACGCGGTTGTGTCGCGGTGAAACACTGGCTATATTTTGCAGTTGCACCGCTACCCGTGGCGAAGCAGGCGTAGCATGGCTATTCCGTGATTCGAGGCGAAGTCGATCAAGTACAGCGGCATCCAGCATATGGTTACGCTGGATGACCCGCACCTGACCTGACAATCGTTGCGCCGACACGTTGACTGCTGGTTCAAGCACCTGACACAGAGAGAGCATCCGACCACGGTACGCAGTCAAGTTACTTCCCCCCTCTGTAGCCCCATAGTATGCGCGCATGACATTTTCGTTGACAGTTTGTGTCCACTTCATGCACTGCACACTTCCACCGGGAGCGAGGACCCTATCAGAGGCCAGTGGGCCTCGGAGTCCTAAGCTGGCCAGTGGTCGACCTCTTCCGCGCTGACGTAGTGGTGGTGGTGTCGACGGCGGCGAGAAATATTCGTCGCTCGAGCTCGACGCAACTGCAGCGGCCGGTATCACTGAACTCACGTCTGGAGCAGGTCCCGGCAACTGCAAGGCGGAGCTGAGCGACGAACCCGAAGATGGTGGGTGTGCATTATGCAGCAATCGTGCCCGACTTCGCGTCAGCATTGTACTATTCTCCGTGTCTTATTGGTATATTCTTTCATTCTGATACTAGTGTTTCTGTTTTATGTATTTGGTTTTATGGTTATTATAGATGAACTGTAGGGTCTTCGGTGGTATTTTAGAAGCATTTATTACATCGTTTTGCATAATTAATTATTAAAATATTAGAAAATATACACGGAGAAAAAAATCTTTAACCGTCAACTTGTACACATAGAAAAATGTAAATAAGTACACAAGGATATGGGAACATTGTACAATAGAGTCAAATTAAATTCATTTCCCTACTTGTAAAGATTTTACAGCCCTTTTCTGAATTTGGAAAACGGTTGCCAAAACATTAAAAATCTTTGTCTTCCCTCGTTATATTGTCAAGTGATGTCCTAAAACGAATTAAAGGAACCATGTTTTCAGTTTGTAGCATTTTATAATAAACATTTTATACACACATGACATTTACGCAACAAAAAATATTTTGTGGCTCGAAATTATTTTCATAAAAAAGTAGACGCGACTTTTACATCACAAAGAATAACAGGACCTGCCGAATAATTTATCAGATTGTTTGATTACGATAATGGATTTTGTTCAAATCTGGTATTAAATTCAGACTATACAGATAATACAATAATTATTGGAATAAAAAAGCTTTTGAGGAGTTACGTCGTCCACCCGAACGCTTCGAGAGATGGAATGCGAAATCAGTGATGGAAACTTTTAATTCACTGACATTTAAATTATTGAATTGTGGACAGGCTGATTGAGATGAAAATGATGAAATTAAATGAGAGTGTACACGTTTTTTACTCTATCTTAAAATGAGGGGGGTATTTCTGTACTTGATGTTTATTAATGAAGTGTCACGTTTCATTCCAAGCGAATTAAATTACAGGATTACAATCCATCTACCTCATTTTAATTGATTGTAATCCTATATGGCACTGTAGCAATGTTTTGTTTAATTTACCAACGTTACGAATGTTATTGGAAAGTAACGTAGAAAGTTAATAGTTTATATAACAAAAGAAGTCAGTCAAAAATAACACCCAGTTTGTTTAATAATTGCAAACCGCAGTATCTACCAATACTTAACAGTCATCGCATGTAAAAAGAGCTCTTAAAAATTCGAAACTCAACATTTTAATCGTAAATGCTCCCAGAAAAGTAGTAAAAGTGATTAAAAAAATGTTCTCCCATTTTGCTCCACTGAAGCTGCAGGGCTGCCACGGAGCGTTATGCGGAAAATTTATACTCAATCATTTAAGTTTGTACGACAACGAGTAAGTCGTTGCCGCCTACATAATAATACTTCTTCTACTACATTATACAATTAGTAATAAGCTCTATTGAATCGAAGCACCCTGGTCACGGTCTTGGATTTTCTCCACGAATATTCGTGTTAATAGTCTATCAGGAGTCTATGTGATGGGTTGATAGTTTTTGATCAGATATTGAAAACATCTTCATCGGGTAGCCCTAGGGTGTGTGTGCTCACGGTCGACTGATCTAAAATATTTAGTGATACGAATTGCACGCGCTTTTCGTCTCCAGTGATCCGTGAAAATTGTCTAAATGGAATTACCGATTCACGCTACGTTCCAGCTCGATTCATAAAGGGGTGAACAACTACATAACTGATTTATTAAAAACTGGCTAATGCCTGGACTGTCACTAACGCCTGCTCATTGAATTGACTAGTGTGAATATGCAGCACCGCCTTGATATTTTCCCTTCCTCTATAAATGATACCCTAGGTACGTACGGTAGCACCTGCCTATACCAATATTTCTCTGTCACTCGCAGACCGCCAAAAAGCTCTCGAGGGCCATCAAACCGAATCTCTTTCTTTTATTCAATAACAGTTTCTCATAAATAATGTTCGATAGTTGTAAATGGCTGCGTGTGAGAAACTGTCAGGTACATGTATCAAGTACCTCAGTTCTTACGTAGAATAATGCTAGGATATACAGGATACTTTACGTGTTCATAAAAAGGAGATATTGTGTAGCGGTGATTATGTACAGATAGTGTTTTGTCCCTTCCGTGTAACTCATACGTGATGAAACGTGTCAGCATTTATTTTATAAAGTACAAAGTTTTCATCATTGCTTTTCATTATTTTTATCAATATTGTTTTACGATATCATTTCAATCACCCTACCTACGGTAGGCGCTACTACTTAAATTTATAAACCTTATTTTAAATTCCAATATTAATGGTTTAAATGGAATAAGTAAGTACAATGGCTTTATCTAAATAGTCGCAGTCGCAAAACACATTATCATGACATGTAGCAGTAGCCTTATTAATTCGCGTTGGTTCAAAAACACATGAAAGATTGAATGATTTAAAGAGGCATAACAATCTGCTACTATTTGAATTATTTTCCAAAATATTAATATTAAAGTAGATGGATAGATGGATGGATGGATACATGGATGGATCGATCGATCGATCGATCGGATGGATGGATGGATGGATCGATCGGATGGATGGATGGATGGATCGGATGGATCGGATGGATCGGATGGATCGGATGGATCGGATGGATCGGATGGATCGGTCGGATCGGTCGGATCGGTCGGATCAGTCGGATGGGTTGGATCGGTCGGATCGGTCGGATCGGTCGGAGCGGTTGGAACGGTCGGAACGGTCGGATCGGTCGGATCGGTCGGATCGGTTGGATCGGTGGGATCGGTCGGATGGGTCGGATCGGTCGGATCGGTCGGATGGGTCGGATCAGTCGGATCGGTCGAATCGGTCGTAGTTTCTCGAACGCTGCCCAACCCAACTGGATCCTTTTGTTGGGTTCTTTCTTAAAGTTATGTCAATCGAGCTGGATGGCTTGCCTTAAGTAGACATACTTCTTCACAACTTCGAGAAGCGACTCTTTGATGCGATTAAATGTTAATCAAGACGTTCCCTATTTATTTTAAAAGCTGTTATTTGGTTTCAGTTTCGTTTATTGTCACCTGACATCCATTCAGTGGAAAGTGCGATGACCTCAGGCGACCGTCGTAAATACGCTTTATTTTCTGATACAGAAAGCGAATTCGTACAAAAATAACTTTGCTATTAGAAAACGACCTTCCAGGACTAAACCCATAGAATATTCTGCCTTATTACAAAAATTGTAAAGTCGATGATGAGCAAATGGGTACCTACATATGTACCGACGAGGAAACATGAATCGTAAGCTAGTTACATAAACTTAATGGTTTTTTTCGCATCTATTGCCAATTCGGTTTTATAGTAGAGATTGATAAATTGTTAAAATAGCTTTTTATTTATTGCGGATCTACCTTTATGTCTGGTGATAATATAGCCTTTATTCTAATGTTTTGTCTTGTACTATATAAAAGGATGACAAATAAAACTTCTTAATGACAGGCATACTGTGAGACTATAATTACTATTATAGTCCTGGATAGAATCATCGTTTCAATTGTGATTATATCAATTTCTTTTTGTTCCACTTGTTTACCTAGTTCTAGAGAGAGGTTCCCAAACTTATTTTTTCTCGTAGACCACTTTCAACATTTTACTGGTGTCTGTGGACCCCTTAACTACATTTCTAACATATTCCAAAAACTCGTCAAAAATGTAGAGAAAAGATCCGAGTAACGTAGTGATAATAATTACCCACCCACCATAAATCCACCCACCCATACCCATACCAACCACCATACCCACCCATACCACCACCCAACCCACCCACCACACCACCACCCATACCCATACCATACCCATCCACCCATACCCATTTTTTTCCTTTGTCCTACTAATAATAATTAGTAGGACAAAGGATTGACGACGTTGGACACAAACCAACAGAAAGCGACCGTTTTATCCCGACACGTTAAAGAGAGTTGTTCAACAGAGCAGGTACTAAAAGCAATCAATATTTTTATGAAAAATGCGTGTTCCTCTGAATGAAAGCGATTTGTACGTATCTAGTTATGAGCATGATATACCCACGGATTGATTTCTGATCGTTTCTCGAGAGTGCGGCTATTACGTAAGGTAATATTTGCGAAGTGTTATGTAACGTGTACTTTGGTGTTTGGCGATGTAGGTGAACGAACTGTGAAATTGAAAAATTAACTTCAAAGTCAACGAATACGGGCAAGAAAATATTATTAATTGGAACGAAGTTCCTTATCGCGCGTCTCGAAAGGGGGCTAGACGAAAAAAATTAAGACCAAAAGTTGTAACGACACTTTTTGCTACATTGTTGTAAGCCGTGCGGCGTGCGCGTGTTTCTCTGCAGACAGCGACACTGACAATATATATTATATATATATATACATATATGTGTGTGTGCGTGTACGTATATGTACAATTTTTAAAATGTTATTACAATTCCTTCACTAATTAATCGAAAGGAACTTCGTTCCATCCGGGTGTCCCTTGACACCTCTCAAGTGTTTTATTTTTTTGTATTAGGTAGAATTAAACAGTTAATAGTTTTGGTGCTAAGCTTAAATATTCGTACATTAAACAATAATGTTGCCACATTTTAATTTGAATGCAGTATAAAATTGTTAAGCCCATTAAAATGAGTACCAACGGCACGTTTATACAGGTGTAACAGAAACCCTTTTACTATCCTTAACCGGTTAAGTCCGGCGTAGAACCTATCGGTTCCAGTACAATAGAAAATTATTTGTGTCTCATTAGCCGGGATTAACAGATTAAGAATTAAAGATAACAGCTGGTATAGATTCACTGTACATAGTTTCAGCTCAAAATAAAATTCAGTTTCTTATGTTTCTTAAATTAAAAAAAACACAACTCGTAGCTTCGGAACATGTAGAGATATGATTGAAAAACCCTTTAAATATCGTTTGATATCATCCAAAGAAGCCGTGCCCTTGGTATGTATATACCCTTTCCGTTACACGTTGTATAACTTAAAATAATTCAAAGTTGACATTACATTACATTATTCAATAAATTAGTTTCCAAAGTGCAAACAGAAATCAAATTAGTAAAACTTGAGTAAATAGTAAGTTTCTATTTGGAAACCAGTCTTCTTATTCAAATTGTTTCGTTTGAAATTTCATCGACTGACTTCGCTGTTGAATATTATTTTATTAAAAATTTACTATTTTTAAAACTTACTATTTTTACTCAACTTGAATAAAAATAGTGAGTTTATATTTGGAAACCAGTCTTCTTATTCAAATTGTTTCGTTTGAACTTTCATCAATACTTTTATCAGACCTATTTTGCTAATTACTTTATACCGTAAACTCTACATTCATTATGGATTTTGTTTGCCTCTGTCCAACGAAATAAATATCCTACGTATGGAAAATCGAATTAAAATCGTCCTCGGTCGCCGCCGGCTCACATTCGACTTTCCTTCCTATGTCATCTTCCTTTGTTCACTCTTGTTTAACAGGAAATTACGTTTGCTCTGTGCATGCCTCAACATATAATAATATGCATTAGTACCTAACAGCAATGGTTAAACGGAACTCGTGATAATATATCGACTGCTATATTTCTCTTTAATTTATAAATTTTTTGTAATATTAAGTTAAAACAACAAACCGACAAACTGAAGTCTGTGACAAATATGCACTCAAATAGATAGTGGGGTGCTTGGACAGGAAACCTCCTCGTGTGTCCGTGGGCTGGAGTTTCCCTTGGATGCGTCCGGGGGAAAGGCCAGTCTCCGGGACGGTGCACCCTGGGATGCGGGCAATGTCCCCCCATTAGGTACGTGTGCCTAAGGGGTGTCGTTGCCCGTATGCCAATATCCTGTCGGAGGAACGCTCCAACGTGTGTCTCTCTGCAACTATGCAGAGACGCACAGCGGCGGAGTAAGAGGGGGCTCGGTGTGCACTTACCCTGCCACCGGGCAGGCAAGAAGGAGTCCTCTCCTTCTGCCACCGTTAATCTCGTAGCCCCGAAGATTGTCACGGTCATGTCTCTGACTTTTGACGGGGGTCGAGGGTCTTGGCTTAACCGCCCGGGCCGCGAGGAAGAAATCCTCTATAAAAAATTACCCCAAACCTCCAAGCAGCGGCGCACCGTGAGGGAGGTTGATAGCTTGACTAATGGGTAGCTAAATTAGTCTCTAGTGCGAACCACTAGTTTTGAGAAATGAAATTGTATCTACTCGTGGGAACAAATATGGAAAATTATAAGAACAAAAACCTTGAAGAGGAGGGGAGTGATGGGGGGTCGGATTCCGACGCCGCATCGACGAGCGCGAAGGGCTTTTTTTAGAGCCCAGAGTGTGTTGTGGGGGGCGCTTCAAAGAGGACGAATGAGTTCCTCAAGAAGCGCTCCAAACCGAAGGATGGCCAGGGGTCATCCTCGTACGGTAGCATGACCTCGGCCCGAAAGCTCGGGAAGTTCTGTCGGCGGGGTGGGATCCGGTTGGGCAAGGGGTTGACCACCAAGGAGACCGGCATACTGAGCCAAGCCGGTCCAGTCGAGGCGGCCCAGCGAGACGAGGCGTCGGCCATGGAGGGGCAGCTCTCTGGGGGGACCAGCAGCAGGGCCCTGTCGGAGTCGTGTGACGGGGAGCCGAATGCTGCCAGCGGTTCCAACTCGGAGCGAACGGCGAGGTTCGCGAAGGCTGTGGCTGCCGCGATCAAGGGTCAAACTCAAACTCAAACTCAAAGCATTTATTTCGAATAAACCAATTACAGGCACTTTTGAATTGTCAAGGTCGGTGAGTTAGAAAGATGAAGCTATTTGCCCATTCCAAAGCGTAGGTACCTATGGAGAAGAACGGGCAAGAAACTCCATGGACACTCTTTTAAAATCATGGTATTATTACAAAAAGTCGGTTACATCATTATGTTGTAATTATCAATGAGAGTACGATGTAAAAAGACGTGCACAATTGCACATTAATGCGTCCGTACCTAATTAAAACAAAAATGAAATAACAATTCAGAAATTAAAATAAGCCGTGGGAGCTAGGAGATGACCAGTCCCTACTGGCGGCGCCCGTTCACGAACATGACGTGTGGATCAGCACCATTCAGCTCAACCATTTTGAAGGGAACTGAATGATCCAACACACACGCCACCACCAGCGAGACATTTGAGTGAACATGACATACTCTCAGCTGCCAGGGCACATTCAAGTCAATGAAAGACGTACCCTGTAAATGGTAGCTTTATAGTAGGAACATAGTGATCACACATATGCTATGCAATTATACAATACTAGAAGTTTTAATTTATACAATACAAAGATATCTAGTCTTTTACAGTCTTCAGCAGCTAGCTGGCCTTGAAGAGGATTCAGTCCACTAAAGACAAGGCCGTACCAGCAGCCATAGCCTCCATCATGGCGGCAGCGCAGGACATACACTCCGGACCTCCGTCGGACGGCATGTCCGGGATGCGGGTGGAGGTCGCACGCTTGACTGCCGCCATGGAGCTTCTCCGAAAGGAGAATGCGGAGCTCCGAGTGGACCTGGCTGGGCTCTGAGGGGCTGGGCCTCGGGTGGTGCCTCAGGAGGCGACGCGGCAGGGGCTGGCTAGACCAGTGCCTGAGGAGGACCAAGTGCTGACTTTGGTGAGGCAGGAGCTGGCTGCCTTCCAGAGTCGGTTTTCCACCCTGGAGGCCATAGTCCTTCGCCCCCCGCTAGCAGCGAGTCAGCCGGCCTCGGGCCAGCAGCAGAGGGGGCCACGTATGCCATCACCATGGCTGCTACGGCCAAATCGGCACCGCAGTCGGGACAGACCCCGGCGAAACCGATGCCGCCCAAGCCCAAGATGGGCAGGGTCGCTGCGCAGGCAGCGACGGCCCCAGCCGTGGTGGTGGTGTCAGGACGGACGGCCCTGCCTCCCAAATCTCCTCCGGCCAACGCCGAATGGCAAGTGGCCAGGGAGAAGAGGAAGACGGGCAAGGCTGCGAGGGCAGCCAAACGAAAGGAGAGGCGGAAGCGGCACAAAATGCGAAGCGCCGCGGCTAGGCTACGCGTCCCGAAGTCCGCAGCTGTAGTTATAACACTACAGCCGGAAGCGGAAAAGAAGGGCGTGTCCTACCGCGACGCGATCGCGAAGGCGAAGGCGGCGGTCGACCTCGCGGACTTAGGTGTCACCAACGGCCTCCGCATCAGGGTCACCGCGACTGGGGCCCGGGTGCTGGTGGTCCCTGGTGCGGCCAGTGGGTCGACCGCAGACGCTCTGGCCGAAAGGCTAAGGGCGTCCCTAAATGCGGATGAAGCCCGAGTGTCCAGGCCTACCAAGTGGGCTGATATGCGCATCTTGGGCCTGGACGACTCTGTGACGGAGGGCGAGGTGGTGGCCGCCGTCGTCAGGACTGGGGGGTGCTCTGCCGAGCAGGTGAGTGCAGGCACCATTCGTCCTGATAACACGGGGATGCGAACCGTCACGGTGAGCTGCCCCGTGTCGGCGGCCCAAAAATTCACAGGGAAGGGCCGAAGGCTCCTGGTGGGCTTGGTATCCGCGCAGGTCAAGCTGCTGGAACCCGGACCTCTGAGGTGCTTCCGATGCCAGGTGGGGCATCACGTGGGTGTTAAATGCACCTCGGAGGTGGACCGCAGCGGACACTGCTTCCGCTGCGGTCAGCCCGGTCACAAGGCCGGCTCGTGCAACGCCACGCCGCACTGTTACCCGCACCCACCGAAACCAGGAGCCGGGGCAGGGGCAAGCCCTCCGCCGCCGCCGTCACCGCTGCAGCCGCCGCCACAGCCGTGGCAGGGCCCTCTCAGGGGGCTCCGGAGGGGGCTGAAATGGAATGCCAATAACGGCCCCATTTTGCCTCCTCCAAGCGAACATCAACCACTGCGCCACCGCTCAGGATCTGTTGCTGCAGAGCATGCTCTGGAGCAACAGATCCTGAGCATCGCCATGGTCGCTGAGCCGTACTTTGTCCCGCCCAGAGAAGACTGGGTGGAGGACCTGAGCGGCTCAGTGACCCTAATTTCGTCGGCCGCCGCCAGTACCCCGGCTGTAGAGGGGGTCCAGAGGGGAAGGGGTTGCGTAGCAGCACGGTTCGGGGAGATTGCAGTGGTAGGAGTGTACTTCTCCCCGAGCCGAACTCTCGCCGAGTTCCACAACTCACTTGTGGAGTTGTGAGACGTAGTCGTCAGGTTCCGTTCCCTCTCCGTACTCGTCCTCGGGGACTTCAATGCCAAGAACTTGGTTTGGGGTTCCCGGTTGACGGATGTGCGGGATAGGATGGTGGAGGACTGGGCTCTAGAGGTGGGCCTGGTCGTCCTAAACCGGGGTTCTGTCGCCACGTGTGTGCGGATGCGGGGTGAGTCGGTGGTGGACATTTCGTTCGCCAGCTCCACTCTGTCGCCACGTGTCGTCGACTGGCGCATCATGGAGGGGGTGGAGACGTATTCTGACCACCGGTATATCCGGTTTGACGTCTCCGCCCAGGCCTCGAGCGCGCTGGTCCAACAGGCCCCGTGTGGTCCGCGGTGGGCGCTGAAGCGGTTGGACCGGGAGCTCCTCCTAGAAGCCTCGATCGTACAGGCCGGGGTGTCACCACCGGACAGGCCTGCCGATATCAACGACGAGGCGGAGTGGTTCCGGGAGGCCTTGTCCGAGGTATGCGACGTGGCAATGTCCCGGGTCCAGCCAGGACGAGCTTTACGCCAGGTGTACTGGTGGTCGCCGGAGCTCACAGCTCTGCGCGAGGCGTGCTTTGCTGCGCGGCACCGGTACACCAGGCACCGCAGGCTCCGGATCCGCCCTCCGTATACGGAAGCCATTCAGGCGGAGTTGTACGAGGGGTACAGAGCGGCGAAGACCACCCTCCGAGCGGAGATCCTGCGGGCGTAGTTACTGGCCCGCGAAGAGTAGCTGGAGACTCTGAACAGAGACCCGTGGGGACACCCCTACAAAATGGTGCCGGCAAAATCCGCCCGTGGTCGCCCCCGCTGACCCAGAGTCTCCGGCCTCAGCTCGCGCAGGACGTGGTGAGCACTCTGTTCCCCTCGCCAGGGGAGCATGCTCCCCCGCCCATGGCTCCGCCTCCTGCGGTGCCCAACGCGAACCACACCGACGACGACGACGATGCTCCAGAGGTGACCGAGGTAGAATTGAGAGTGGCGGTACGTAGGCTGAATGCCAAGAATACCGCCCCAGGACCCGATGGCTTGCCTGGAAAAGCCTGGGTTCAGGCCTTGGAGGCTCTCGGGCCTCGACTAAGAGGGCTCCTAAGCGCATGCTTGGAGGAGGGCCGGTTCTGTTACGGGGCAAATTCAAAGTCCCTTTAAAAAAAAAAAAATTTAAACCTTGAAAGAATTTAATAAAATTAATAGGTTTTACACGATATGATTATAATATGTCCGCCACGAAGTTCAAAGTATGACTGCCTAAATCTAATATGTCATGAAAAACAACAACTGTTGGAAATGGTGGGAATCGTTACATGACGCCTATGAGGCGTCAGCATTTATATTCTATGTGGTTAGGGCTGTCTTACAATTTATAACAACCCCCCCGATAAGATTGATCATTACGATTGAGAGTGATGAGAAATCTAAGATGAAGAGGTTGAACTTCGTTTTGGTTACAAACAAGGTTTTAAGTAACCATAAGAAACATAGTAAATGTAACTATTAGTAAACTTAGGACTAAACTATAATTATACATAGGAAATGGTACTCGTATCAATACAATTTATAGTCTATACAATAAACAAGACTTAAACTATTTTCTAATAGTTAGAATAGTGATTACAATTGAGTAGGAAAACTAAGTCATAACATTGCGTCTTAGTGGAGTAGGTACGGATTTGCATGATCCTTGGATATCTTCGTCAGAGGATTCTGTGAATTGATTATTTACGGATTGAACAGACTGAACTGTTTGCTTCTTTTTAGTGTAACATTGATTGAACACCTGGATACAAAGTCGTGGTTTTTTAGTTGAACAAAATAACTTCCTAGATCTATACAAGAGGTAAATAAGGACAATGGCAGAGACAACGTATATCATCGAGAGATAGTGAGTACTATATTTATGTAAGTGAGATGGTTGTTCAATTCTATTTAATTCTTTTTCAAATTCACTTAAATGCACACTAGCTTGTAATAGAGAATCGAAATCGTTAACATTGGATAACTTTACAAAAGGGACATGACGTACTGTTTTATTTATTCTCAGAATGTCGCAGCAATCATCTTCTATTATATTAAAACTAGAAATATGATTAGTAACATTAAACATAACGTTGTCAATAGGCGTAAACTTTAAAGTCTGAAAGAAAGCTACACAATGTTTTCGCAAGGCCAGCATGCCTGTGCCGAAAAAGATCTCGTCGTAATTGCTAGGATCATTTTCACATGTAATATGAGCCTTTCCGGGCTCTGACTGTACAAACAACCATTTTTTATTATTTAATTTGAAAAATACATCGATTGACCCATGGAACAGCTTAGTATTACATATCGACAAAGACAATAAGAGTTTGCGTAAATACAAAGAGCGCCCGATTACGCGAATCGACATATCATTTAATTGAATGATTTTTGGTAGAATCTGGAATAAAGTTTCTGAGTTTCCTCTCTTCTTGCGTGCACCATGTGTAGAAAACAGGTTTGCATAATCACATAACTTTCGAAAATTCGATGTAAAAGTCTTTGGAGTGTAGCAAAACGAAAAACTGAACACATAGGTATTTCGTTCAATCGAAATTAAAAATGCTATTTCTATTCAGCGCACCATAGAATATTCTAGTAAGATTGTCGACGAGTGCAGCTGTATAATGTCATGTACGCACAAATCATCCATTTTGTCCTGTAACGCTCAGCGCAATTGGCGTTAAACTTAACGAATCTTTTTGCCAGAACCTTTACTTCTAAAGGTTTCCAAAATGTGTTACACACACGACAACGTAGCAAAAATATTTAACTTTGTTACATTTTATTGACGTAAGTAACAGGAGAGGGCGGTGTGTCTTGTCTTGGAAAAAGTTGTACAGAGCTATGATGATAACGGTCGACTTGTACGATACAGTAGAGGGCCTAGTTAACAACACCAGCTTTCTACTCGAATTCAAATTTTCTTACGTTTTGTATATATGACTACAATTTTGTAAAGCTGTATTTGCTACAATCCCGAAATATATTTTAATCAACGTAAAACCTGATACTGACCTTAAAATTGCAAAACCGTTAGAAAAATTTAATTTCGCTGCATCCTCCGTAACTCGCAAATAGCTTTATGAATTAGATTTAATACTAGGCACACTTTTGTGGTAGAGTTGTTTTGTTGATATGTTAAGTTTTTTTGATTCTACCAAATTTGAAAGTTAATGGTAGATGTATGATTGATATCGCTGCCATTTCCGCATCATTAAAATGGAAAATGAACCGTGACTTTTTCCACTATTTTAAGTTTGACCCCATTTTAGTCCGCCAACTGCTTCCCTCACGGTCGGTACCTCACCAGTCAACAGAAGAAGGTCGCTGCCGCTCGACCCCTGTCACACCCACACTACAATGGAAAAAATCAAACGAATTTTGTTTGGAAACATTAAGAATCTGGAGGAAAAATCGTTCTTGTATTTCAGGGTCAATTTAATTTGTAAGAGATTGTAGCTGTGTGTTCTGAAGGGTCCTTATTTGAGAAAAAAAAAGAAATTGCGCTCACGAAAGTCTAGGTTTGCAGGAATTTGGCTATCTTCTGTGTTTCATTTCGTGTAACATGATATTTTTACAGGATTATTAAAGTGATATTTAATACGAACTGTTGCCGCGGCATCGCCCACGTGACTATTTATTCTGTTGACGTTATGAGCTACTGGGATCGTGAATTCATGTTTGTAATTTCCATAAATTCAGTTGGTTTTAATGATCATAATTAAACTAAAACAAGTTTTTAAAGTATACGAAGCAAAGAATTTTCGTTGTGGAATTTCTCAGTAAATGCAAAAAAAAAGCTTTGATGTAATTCAATGACCCTCGTTATTGACATGACTGTAACGTTTTAAAAGGCGATTTTGGTTCGTCTTTTTATGGTAAAAAACTTTAAGTGAGCCTCAATCTCAAACCCTCAAACTCAAACTCAGAGCATTTATTTCAAATAGACCATTTATGTACATGCCTGTATTGTAAAAAAATCGATCAGTTTGTCTGCAAGTTGTTGTTAGCAAAATATTTCCAACTACTATGACGATGAAGAATTTTATTTCGGTTCTCAGAATATTCTGAGAACCGAAATAAAATTCGAACGAAGCCGTGTGTCGATGTTGAGTTACAGGAACATTTAGCTTTAGCTTGTTATTTAAGCTAGACAGCTCTTGCCTTTGCCGTGAATAGCTGGGACAGTTTCCCTTTGCAATCTCTTCCCGTAGGCATAAAATAGAATAAGTGAAGAGAAAATCAACAATTTCTACACAAAATACCCTAAAAAAAAAAAATGTGTTAAAAGTAGGTGCCAAGAATTTTAGTAAAACACCTATGAACAACCGGCACACATATTATCTCAAAGGACAAGTTTATGAGCCAGACTACCTAATTACTAAGGGTTTCATGTATTTTAACAGTCCTTGAGATGTACAGACGCATTCTTTGGCAGTTTGATGTTGAAACTTGAGCACATTTGTCTCAGCGACGTTACCGGAATAAACTCGGACTGTTCAAGTAAATGGAACTGAAAATCTGTTTGGAGGATAGAACACATTTTTAGTGGAACCATGCGCTAAGTTAAAGAAGATTTGTTTTTATTGAAGCTCTGTTTAGGAAGTTTGTTTAACTGTAATAAAACTTTCGAGATTTTTATTAAACTGCATTGAGCATGTCATTACTTGACTACTTTGATACTTCTAGATGATTTCTGATTTTTCCTTACTAAAGCTGCTATAGAATGTTGAACAACTTTGTTTTGTAAAAAACCATTAGTTTTAGGTATTCCGGTTATTATAGTTGGGAGCAACAATTGTTGAAGATTCATTGTTCTCACTCATACTTGGTTCCGAATTGTACCCGACCTTTGAAGATAAACATTTACCGCAGAAAGTCGTGGCAGGTCACGATAAATAAGATGTCGTCATAAAAGTTGCACATAAAATGTGTGAAAAAACTGTTACAGAGGTGAGAGAGCAATACTTTAGGAGAATGAAAGATAATGAATAAAGACTACTCGTGGTCGTCTAGCCATTAATACCAAAATATAACAAAGTTTTGAGTTGAAGAACAAGGTTTTCCATCTGCATCTGTCAGTGTACAAACATGCACATAAATTATATAAGTGAACCAGTTAAGGATTTGCTTCGCACAACGCAACAACCACCGCTTTACGTTGTTTCGTCTAATCTCACGCACGTCACGAACACGCGCGTACGTAATCATAGACATGAGGATGATGTCTGCAGACACTTCGTTATTTGGAACAGACTGTAGAATACATGAGATACACATACAAACAAGGAGTGAATAAAACATATGCGGTGAGCAGAACCATAATCTGTAAGGACACAGCTACATGAAATCGATTTTAACATAGGAACGTAGGGTGTAGGAATTTTTTGTCGAAAAAAAAAACTGCTGTTTCATCATGCAATACAAACTACGCGGTCAATGTGTATGGAATAGCTTATCTTGACAAGAGCTAGCTCTCTGAAGCTAATTTTGTTAGAGGTATGGTCAGAATAATTACAGTTAAGGATTTATTGAATACAAAACCACAAAATCAATGAATGTGCTTTCTTACTCAGTGATGTTTGATGATACTAGACGAATATAATGAAAACAAAATTCATCAGATACCATTTTGAAGGAAATTCATTATTTTTTTCCGAATAATTGAGATTAGTCTATGCGTCTCGTCGATATACTTTTGTGTTAGAAACTGAGCTACACACATATTTTAAATAAGCTTCAATACTTCGAAAATGAAAATAAGTCAATGCTACAAAACTTCAAAGTGACGAAACATGAACTTTAATTGTTATGTTCCTTGCATTGGGAAATGTAAAATCACGACTATCTTTAAATCTCTTGTGACTGTCCGTCATCTATTAAATGGCGCAATGTTATCATTATTTTAAAATCGTCACACGTGTTCTCGGGCCTCTTAGAAAACACATTAAGTCTCAACTTTATGATCTGACAGCTCGACCCTAATAAATAATCCTGTTCCTTTAAATTCTAAAACAATCTTGGAACTCCTTAGAAACCCATTAGGGCACTTATGCCAGTTATTAACAGTCGAACCCAATAAATTACGTCACTCAAGGATGTAATAATTCTTGCAAATTCTAAGCAGCGGACGGATTGGCCGCATCTGGATACCATAACTTGAGCCCAGCGTACCCTAATCCATTAAAAAATTACGACAAAAAACCCAGCGATAAAACTATTCTGAGAAAGCGACGCTGGGTCAAGGCGTGATGATTTTGAAGATGGAGAGAGGATTTAGAAATGAAGACAGTTGGTTTTAGACCACGGTAGGAGGTAGTCGAATTAGGGTACGCTTGGAGAAGTGAGAACGGAGTCGTGAGCAATGAGACTATGTCTCTGTGAGAGTGTTATACAAGTTGTTAAGTGATTGATAAGTGTATAGGTTTAGACTAAGCTATATTAGTCTAGAATGCATGTAAGGCGCGTGAATCTCAGAGAGAGTTTGTGGACAGTCTGTTTTAGACCACTAAAGGGTGCGGACGGAATATATATATAGGCTAGTTAAGTTAAGAGACTTGGTTTTGACCAAGTCTCCTATGGCTATCGCCAAGAGGCCATGTCATGCCCAAGTGGGCTGTCGTAGATGAGCGATTATAATTGATAACTTAAATGTAGTTGGGTTGAAGCCCAAGTTAGACTAAACTAGTATCTACATAGTGTGTGTGGTTGTTTGGTGCGATTGGGTGAGTCTTTCATCATAATAACTATCCTAGGCCGATAGAGTTATTAAAGTTCTTATAACTAATTAGACAGAGACGTGTTGCTGGGGAGTTTGTTGCGCCACTTCTTCTCCTCAGCCCAAACACTAGGAAGTGGTGACGGGTGGGCTCTTTGGGGCTGTCTATAGACTTTCATGAGAGTTGATTCACAATTCTATTTAAATAATAATTCTGGGTTTTGATTCTCTACCCTTATCTATTTAGTACTAATTCTTGAATTTTACTATTCTTGCTCAGACCAATGCTAGAGCTTTTAGAGAGATTATTCAACGTCTCTTAAATAATTATTCTTGAATCTAGATTTTCAACTCTATTATTACTATTATTAGTCATCCGTGACTATTATATTCTTGATCTCAGATCCATAATTCGGTCAGATTGACATGAACACGTGTCTTACAGATATGCTTGTTGTGCAACGGGTGAACTTCCAGGGGTTTGGGTGACCATATCTATCTTATATTCAGTCCAAGGACTGATAGGGACCATGTCTCCAAAAAGAGCATGATGACGACGATTTGCCGCAAGAACTAGCCGCACCATTGTCAGACAAGGACCGTCGCATGGTTGCGGCAGGGAAAGCCGCTTCGTCACGTTTCTCAGTTCGAAAGAACTGCTAGGGACCATGTCTCGAAAGAGCATGACGACGTGAAGTAGCTGAAAAGCAGCTTGCGTCACTTTATGGAAGTGTTGCCCTGAGTACTCTGAGTGTTGACGTGAAGTATCGTGTGAGTAACGATTGACCAGATACCTGATACGCTAGCGTATGGGTTACTCGTACATTTAAATAGAAATAAAAGTACTTTGAGTATCTCTGATATTTAGCTTTCTAAAACCACATCCAATATGGTTCCAAAAATATGAATTCTTAAGTATAATTTAAGGCTATTCGGAATTCATACAAAGTAAATCGGTGGAAGAGTGACCGGTCTGGTGACGAGCTCTACAGGGCCGTACGGGGAGGGGTGCGGTCCTTCCCCCATAGGGGGAACCGACCCAAGAGCTAATATTAACATAATTAGGAAAAACGAAAATTTTATCGGCCTGGGGTCATTTAGGAACAGTCACATGTGGTGCCGTGACCAGGATTCTCGTCATTAAATGTACTGACTTATGTCAGTGCAACGAGAAAGAACTAGTAATGGGTTACTACTATATTAACACAACGTAAACGATAACACAACGTAATTTTATGATTCTATAAATTATTAGAGACGGCAAGAGTTATATAACACCTACAATTACATACGTTTATTTAGGGAATGGTAGTTGAATTCTTCAACTACTGGTAGCGGATTCAATTTCCGCATGATTTATCTGTTGATATTAAGTTCCTGCGTCACGGCTTGTGGGTTCAAACCCCGCTTCATTAGTATTGACTGTTGCTTGGGTTCATGTACTACTGCAATAAATGGTTCTACTGCCTGCAAACATGAGATTTGTGTCTGACAGTGTGTTATATATGACAACTGTTTGTGCGTTTGAAATTTATGAGTGTGTATGTGTGTGTATGAAGTGAGCTTAGGTATAAGACGTACTCTTGATATGGGTAAATCTAAAATCATCAATAGTTGGCGACGCATGTCGCATTATTGAATAGATACTCGTTTGGCCTTATTTCAAATTCCAGGATATTTAAGACCACATCTGGCTGCGACTACTCTATGTCTAAACCTTTGGTTTGAGGGTTGCGCTTGGTTTAAAGCTTCTTCGAAATCAGCTGACAACGGCTGACTTCAACAGCAGTAGCTGTAACGTGGCTCCTGTTACGAAGCTAAGTTTTACTTTTATTAGACACTCCAGTTAATCATAGCTACGTGGTATGATTTTTGTTATCTCGTGGAATATTATAGGTTTATATTTTAGGGCTACGGTACTATAGTCATAACTTCAAATATTGCAGAAAGTGTTCTCTTAAACATTTTATAATCTGATGGGATAGACAAAAGAATGGTGTGCTAGTAGGTGAATAATTGTTTGGATAATCTAGGATGTCTCCATTTTCTATCATAACTTCCCAACATAAGTAGGATTACAAAACTGCTCTATCTGCTTAGAATCAGAGGGGGGACTAATTCGATCAAAGTCTAATATGTTTTGTGCGGACTATTTCAGCTACTCGTGAATACGAGTGCACGCAGCTGAGTATGCTGACTCAGCATTGAGGTGCATAAGGAGAGGCCTCTGTCCACTATCAACTGGAATAGGCTGAGTTTAGAACGAGGTACCACCGTAGGTAGCGTGACTCATTAGCACAAATACTCTCAAAGAGACTCTGGTATGTAGAACTAGATTATAAGCATGCACAGGGTTTCTGCGCTAAGCAGGGATGTGGTAATGTTATTTAAATTAATATGAAAAGAGTATTTGAAAAGTAAATCTAAAAGATCAAATATGAAAGAGCAAACAAAAATGTTGGAAGATAATGCTGCGGAATAGTATTATACAGCAGCATACTGTGTAGCTTGGCTCCTGTTGCAAAAATATGTTTCATTTCTATTCGTACCTACATTAGGATTAGCCGTTACGCGGTATGATTTTGTTATCTCACTTAATAATATTAATAATATATTTGAGCTCTCTCCTATACTTAGTTATCACTTCAGATATGCAAGAGGATTTTCTTGTAAATGCTTTATGATCGGAGGGAGAAATTGGCAATCTTTTGTCACACTAAACCAATAATTGTTTGCACAATCTGGGATACCTGTATTCTCTAATCAGAATAACCGCCTTACTCTTATTGGACTTCAAAACTGCTCTAACTCGTTAGAATCGGAGGGGGATGTCCAGTTGGAATTCAATCTAATATGATCATGTGCGGACTATTTCAGTGGATCCTGAGTATGATAGCGAGCAGCTGACTAGGCTGACCCTTCGTTAAGCTGCATAAGGAAAGGCCTGTGTCCAGCAACCGCTACAGTAGGCTGAGCACCGTAGGTAGCGTGGCTCAAAAGTGCAAAAATACTCTTTAGAGAGACCCTGGTATGTAAAAATAAATTATAAGCATGGACAGATTCTCAAAACGCACTTTATCCTCGGTAGTGTAACTTGAATAATGTGAACTTTTAATAGGAATAAGTTCAAATATCATAGAGCAATTATAATGCATTCATTGAAAGTGCTTCTGCGAAACAGTGCTAAATTAGAGCAGAAAATTAATTTGACTATAATCTTATTGGATTCATATTCCAACCAGAATGAGGGCCATTCCTTGATAAGATGAACGTAGCAGTACCATGTTATGTGTAGGTACATATTTTAAAAACACTTTCAAGAAAAGACAGTGCTTCACCTATTGTGAAAGCTCATCCGCTGTACTGCGTCACGCGTCTGATTTTCAGAGGGGGGAATGTGACTGTCCGTCATCTATTAAATGGCGCAATGTTATCATTATTTTAAAATCGTCACACGTGTTCTCGGGCCTCTTAGAAAACACATTAAGTCTCAACTTTATGATCTGACAGCTCGACCCTAATAAATAATCCTGTTCCTTTAAATTCTAAAACAATCTTGGAACTCCTTAGAAACCCATTAGGGCACTTATGCCAGTTATTAACAGTCGAACCCAATAAATTACGTCACTCAAGGATGTAATAATTCTTGCAAATTCTAAGCAGCGGACGGATTGGCCGCATCTGGATACCATAACTTGAGCCCAGCGTACCCTAATCCATTAAAAAATTACGACAAAAAACCCAGCGATAAAACTATTCTGAGAAAGCGACGCTGGGTCAAGGCGTGATGATTTTGAAGATGGAGAGAGGATTTAGAAATGAAGACAGTTGGTTTTAGACCACGGTAGGAGGTAGTCGAATTAGGGTACGCTTGGAGAAGTGAGAACGGAGTCGTGAGCAATGAGACTATGTCTCTGTGAGAGTGTTATACAAGTTGTTAAGTGATTGATAAGTGTATAGGTTTAGACTAAGCTATATTAGTCTAGAATGCATGTAAGGCGCGTGAATCTCAGAGAGAGTTTGTGGACAGTCTGTTTTAGACCACTAAAGGGTGCGGACGGAATATATATATAGGCTAGTTAAGTTAAGAGACTTGGTTTTGACCAAGTCTCCTATGGCTATCGCCAAGAGGCCATGTCATGCCCAAGTGGGCTGTCGTAGATGAGCGATTATAATTGATAACTTAAATGTAGTTGGGTTGAAGCCCAAGTTAGACTAAACTAGTATCTACATAGTGTGTGTGGTTGTTTGGTGCGATTGGGTGAGTCTTTCATCATAATAACTATCCTAGGCCGATAGAGTTATTAAAGTTCTTATAACTAATTAGACAGAGACGTGTTGCTGGGGAGTTTGTTGCGCCACTTCTTCTCCTCAGCCCAAACACTAGGAAGTGGTGACGGGTGGGCTCTTTGGGGCTGTCTATAGACTTTCATGAGAGTTGATTCACAATTCTATTTAAATAATAATTCTGGGTTTTGATTCTCTACCCTTATCTATTTAGTACTAATTCTTGAATTTTACTATTCTTGCTCAGACCAATGCTAGAGCTTTTAGAGAGATTATTCAACGTCTCTTAAATAATTATTCTTGAATCTAGATTTTCAACTCTATTATTACTATTATTAGTCATCCGTGACTATTATATTCTTGATCTCAGATCCATAATTCGGTCAGATTGACATGAACACGTGTCTTACAGATATGCTTGTTGTGCAACGGGTGAACTTCCAGGGGTTTGGGTGACCATATCTATCTTATATTCAGTCCAAGGACTGATAGGGACCATGTCTCCAAAAAGAGCATGATGACGACGATTTGCCGCAAGAACTAGCCGCACCATTGTCAGACAAGGACCGTCGCATGGTTGCGGCAGGGAAAGCCGCTTCGTCACGTTTCTCAGTTCGAAAGAACTGCTAGGGACCATGTCTCGAAAGAGCATGACGACGTGAAGTAGCTGAAAAGCAGCTTGCGTCACTTTATGGAAGTGTTGCCCTGAGTACTCTGAGTGTTGACGTGAAGTATCGTGTGAGTAACGATTGACCAGATACCTGATACGCTAGCGTATGGGTTACTCGTACATTTAAATAGAAATAAAAGTACTTTGAGTATCTCTGATATTTAGCTTTCTAAAACCACATCCAATATGGTTCCAAAAATATGAATTCTTAAGTATAATTTAAGGCTATTCGGAATTCATACAAAGTAAATCGGTGGAAGAGTGACCGGTCTGGTGACGAGCTCTACAGGGCCGTACGGGGAGGGGTGCGGTCCTTCCCCCATAGGGGGAACCGACCCAAGAGCTAATATTAACATAATTAGGAAAAACGAAAATTTTATCGGCCTGGGGTCATTTAGGAACAGTCACACTCTCACGTGAGTACCTAACATGTTGACATATCTAACACTTCCACGCGTCCTTGTTCATACCATCTCCTGTTAGAATGTGAGTGAATATACATAAATTTGCGCCACTTAACTATGGACGTCATCCCGCAGTTTATATGTTACCTCGTATTTGCATGTGATAGGCTCATTTGTTTGATTAAATTTGAATTGTTAATGTAGGCTGTTGGGGACATTACAGTCCACCCCCAATAAAACATGAATACTTCATGGTTTATGCTAATCAGTTATCATTATAGCTAAATGTTGCATTCCTGGGATGACATTAAATTAATACGGTATTAACACGGGCTGATTGTTAATGGAAAAGCACTGCTTTACAACACTAATAAATATTGTCGTATAGGTAAATAAATGAACTTTCGTGTGTTATTGAAACCGCATATTACAAGTTTGGGCACGCCACGATCGCGGCGGTAAGTCCCCTCTTTGAGGAGTGGTTTGAGAGGCGGCATGGCGTCCTCACCTTCCGCCTGACACAGGTCCTCACCGGACACGGTTGTTTCGGGAGGTTCCTGTTTCGGATAGGGCGGGAGGAAACGCCCGGGTGTTTCCATTGCGAAGATCGCCCTGAGGACACGGTGGAGCATACGGTGGAGGTCTGCCCGGCTTGGGCGGAGCATCGCCGTGTCCTCGTGGACGTGATCGGCGGCGGCGATCTCTCGCGTCCGACCCTGGTCCAGGCCATGGTACGGAGCGAGAGGGCATGGCTAGCTGTCGCCTCCTTCAGCGAAGCAGTTATGCTCGCAAAGAGGGAGGCGGCGCACGTGAGGGAGATGCAATACATGCGTCCTCACAGCCGTGGCCTTCGCAGGAGACGCCCTGGGCGTCGGGAATCCCAGGCTGATTCCCGGCCACCGTAGGCGCGGGCTTGCGGACGGCGAGTAATGGGTAGCTCGCTGTCCGGTAAGGACCAAGCCCGGGTCGACGGCGCGTTGTGTTCCACGCGCGCCTCAAAGAGATGTCATCAGCAACTGATGGGGCCCGCAAGGGCCGATGCCTGCCAGGGGTGCGGGTTGTTCGAAAGAGATACCGCGGCCCCTGGCACACAGGCAAGTGAGGGAACACGGGTGGGTTTTAGTCAGTAAAAGTCTGACACGCCTTCCCGCTCCACCCAGAGCGGGAGAAGTTATTTGATGATTTCCCACCCAGAAAAAAAAAAAAAGAAAAAAAAAAAAAGAAAACAAAAAACATCACAAGTTAGATTTGTGGCAATATTGTCAGATTTTAGTTATTGCACTGGCTTATATCATCTAAGTTCTTTTCTACTTCGTCTTTTGAATTATTTACCGTGTTTCTAACTTTGATAAAGAAAATAAAAACAAAAAGATTGTCGTTATTTTTTTCCAAAAAACTAACCAACAACTTAATTTATCATCAAGAACAATAAAACAAGTAACTCAGCTGTATTTAAAGGAAAAGAAGAGCTATTATAGGTACTCGGATATCGTCGGATACAGAAGTTTAAGAAACTTAGATCAGATACCTACCTAGAAACACAGTAGAGGAAAGTAGGTACTTGCTTTACTATTCTCTGAATTAAAAAAAAGAAAATTCATACTAGTATGAAACGAAAACGTAGTCTTTTCAAAGTTCTTCGTAATATATCATCAACAATTACAAAATATATATTTTTTAAAGTACATTGATAGTTAGCTGATTTAACCAACAATTTCTTAAAATCAACGCGTTGACGCATACGCTTAGCAAAAAAAGTACTTCCCCATTTATTCTTGTTTTTTCGAAGCATATAAAATTAAGCTGAAGTCACAACAAAAAATGCAGGTGCAGCTCCATTCTTTGACCTGGCACAATTCCAATTGAAAGAGGTATTCGGCAAGGGGACTTGAGTGAAATGGTCCCAAGTTATTTACTGCTTCTTGCCTATAATATAATAGCGTACGCCGATTTTGGAGACATTTTTTTTGGATTTAAAGATGTGTTATTTCTATGTTAGTTGTACAGCGATCCCAAGGTTTAAGTATTTAACTCAGCGTTTCAATATTTTATTTGTAGGTACAATATTTATTCAATGCTCTGCTGTTCATACATTACAATTTACCTGAACACCTTTTCTCTCGGTTCGCATCCCTTGAGATGTAAAGTGATCCATTCTACTTCCAGCTGAGGGAATCTCTAGAGGGCTTTGTACGTGATGTTTACACTTCAATACCTTTGCATACATGCAGGTAGAGATTTAACTTCTAGACATACATATTACATAACGCACAGACCTTCATCATTTTTAACAAAGGCTTGAATAGCAACTTACAATGTATTTAACAAGTTTCTTGCATATAATATCTCTTGATTAGGTATTTATCACGTCTGCATAATCCAGTAACTTCTTTAATTCGTATAATAATTATCTTATGTTTAAACATACTGTAACAATTATTCACTGCACTTAATATAAAAGTTTTACATTCCACAGATTATAGTGCTACTTCCTAACTAAAAACCTCTATAAATTATCCTCTATTCTCTGAAACCATCGGGAGTTTCAATAAAACATCGTGTGGATCACGTCTGCGTGATTTAACTCGTCTCCAGTGTCCTATCCAAAAGCAAACATCAGCTGACTCCACGATCGACGCAATCGTTTGTATGAATTATGATGTAAGTACAAACACGACATCATTGAACGCGTACATCATATTCTACTTTGAATAAATCATCAACAGTATTGTACTTTTATTTCTGATTGTACTTGCTGCACTCGGCGTAAAGGGAATAAAAGCGAGGATGAAATCATATACTCGACGTGGAGAAAATAACAGCAAGATGACCCTCACCGCTCTACGCAGAGGGACTCAATGTAAAGGGTATTATCTTCTAACCCAGCGTCTGCGAATGCGCGAATGCAGGGAATACTGGCTTACAAATTATATTCAAATATATTCTCTTAAAAAAGAGCGTGACGATTGTTTACTCGGGCGACGGTTGCTTTTTGTTAGGACGGCCTTTCACATGATTCACATGACCTTTGTGCTCTTGAATATGTGGAAATCCCCTCGGAATACACTTATAGATACCAAAAAAACTTTTAATTCCTGCTATTTTTTGTATTCCTGGTGGAACATTTTTGTCTAAAACAAAAATAAAAACCATTTGCGTCTAAAAGAAAAATAATGTGCTTATAACAATCTTGCGTTGCGTTGTCCACATGAAAAACTATAGCTCGATTTAGTAAGTGTGGCGGTTAATGTCATTCGACGGCAAGTGAGTGCCACAATGAGCAACCGTCTATAGGGTTACTGCGTTGGGTTTTATACGTTACACAAAAGGGAAAAACTACCTTGTGAGAAAAAAGTATAAAGCCTGCTTTAAAATATCTATGGGTATTTTATGACATTTTATATGGCTGTGGGTGAAAGCATTCACCCGGAACATAATATAGTAGGATGATTTAAGGGTAACACACTTACTCAAGAGCACGTACCTAATTCGCTTATAAAACTTTATAACCGTAAAATATCTTAAGATTAAGTTCCAAATCAAAATACGGTTGGGAAACCTGCTAAATATTTAGTTTGTATCAAAAAGCCTCGTAAATATTTTACTGGTGGTACCACTCACAAATCGTCTAAAGACACTGCAAGCTTCAGTACATCAATACTAAATTCTCTACACATCAACTTGTTCGCACTCTTTGCTTTGCCTTATTTTGGGTGCTTGGTGCTATTTTTCTCGTGGTTCGTCTCTGTTTTATATCGCGAGATGTGCGTACCAAGCTAGTGGTAATGGTGCAAAATGATTTGGGTGAGGTTAATCATAGTATAGTTTCCATGGAAGTCAAATGAAAGGTTTTGTTTATTAAGGGCAAATCAGCCCAAAGAATGGATTATCAATAGTTATATTATAAAGTGGAAACAATTGGTTTGTCTATACATATCTATTTAAGAGGGTAATCTCTGGAAATATCATTCGGATTTAAAAAAATATCTTATTGCATTTGATAGTCTTCTGATTCTCAAGGAAGGTTATAGGCCAAACATCACGGTACGGCTCCAAAAGTTGAGTGACAGGAAAAAAATGCAAAGAAAAAACGAAGTAAAATAGCGGGCGGGTAATCCGATACTATATAATATGTTTTATGTTAAAAAGTAGGAAGTTTCACGCGGTCAAGATGGTCGCGGGCAGAAGCTAGTGATAAATACGGGTTAAACGGGCAATATAATATAAACGATCGAACAAATCAGTTATGGTTCAAATGCATTCTTAAAGCCACTCGCAAACAAACTTGAATTTCTGTTAAACAGTCGCGTCATGATATCAAATAAGTCACTAATAAACCGTAATCGGTGCCACATATTAAGGTGTGGCCGTAGAGATTTGCAATATCTGCTGCATGTGTCGCCGATACGTGGCGCGTGGCTGAAAGGTTCATTCAATTATATCAGACGTTTTGGGGCAAGTGGTTTGTCTTTACTGGTTTCAAGATTATTTATCATTGGCAAGCTATTAATTAAGTTTGAAGTGGCTCAACACCTGTTTATACTAATATCATCGGACACCATATGCGTATTAACGAGGGTGTACCTAATTAAAGCATAAAAGCGCGTGAAGCCCGGTAGGCTCCAATATTCACGTTGTAATTCCCATTATGAAAACCAACGTCATTGACAGATTAATGAATGAACCATCAGCGTCTCCAACGAAGAACCATATTATTTTTAATTAAGTAGGAATATGTAGAGCTTCCCTTAATTATGCCAATACAAATTAACGTTACTTATTACAATATTATTTTAAGTTAATTTTAAATAAACACTTTTTACATCTTCTAAGCCAAAAAAGCTGATAACCGAACGGACCGCTGTACTGCTGGAGAGTTTGTTACGCCACTTATTCTTAGTGAGGCACTAGAAAGTGGCGACAGACGGGTAAATAGTCTTTCTGGTCCTATAGGTTGGTCAGTTAGTCAGAAAGTTAAAGCTAAAGTTGCCCATTCCAAAACGTATACTTCTATGGAGATGAACGGGCAATGACAACAATGTCTAACTTATCTGTTCGCTACTTCCAAATCGTGCCGTACTATTTGGCATGTCGACTGTACATTCATGGGCAGCAATGTATCCGACGAACGGTGATCTATCACGCGGCAGTGATCCGAAGCCAATGTGAAGATAAATGCTTCTGTACAGTCGTTAATAGTGACTTCACTGTGCTGAGCAATAATAACGATATATTAAATGAACTGATGGCTACTGGCATTAGGACTACTAGTGTAAAGAAAATTTCTCTACCTGACGTAGATATTATTTATTGTATTAGTGCTTAAAATATATTATGGAAAAGAACTGATAGTTTCACAATAATTGATTATGTTTCTGCTTACCAAAAATGATTTTTTTCTAATAAAATATAGTCTAAGTAATAAACAATGCAGTTACATAATGCAGGAAAACTCTGCAGAAGCTTACAATAAATATGTATTCTGGACTATTGATCTTTGCTTGAGGTTGTACACCCGCGCAGACTATGAATAAATTATGAACCGCTTTGATATGTTTTTGATGCCGAAAATACAACTAGATGTTCGCAGTTTCGTAATTAACAGTGCGCCAATATAATTATTATAGAAAAAAAGAAACACACACATTCGTGTACACAATTTAAAGACGTTATTGTGTCAAATTAAATATTATTCTCGAACATAATTATTTTTTGTAAGAAAACAATTTACACAAGCGATATTTATTTTTGTGTTTGACTTGTGTTTGATCTTTTGATAATCTTAAAATGTTTCATCTATTTATTTTGTTACGAACATCGAAGTCAATCGTCCGAACAGTGGTCACAATTTCGATCAAAGTCTAACCCAAAAAAAGTCAGACGCATGCAATTTCAAAGACCTAGTCTAGATTCCGAAGCGTTCAAAGGAATCGTGAATCTTTGAGCGGCACTTGTCTTTGTCGTTGACTTTTATTCGGAATCTTTCAGTTAAGTTTTTCGGTAGTTTTGATTAGCTACAAACTTATAGTTAAAAAACATAGTTTTTATGTTAGAAAAATTTTGTAATGGCTTCATAACATAAAATATCAAACCACACATGACATGTGATAGGGTCTTGATAATCTACATCAAAAAGCTTTAAAAGATTTTTATCTCAATATTGCTGCCTATTTGTTTACTCGAAATAGTCCTTCAGACCATATTTCGACCGTGGCAGCCAATCTCAGAGGAGACCAGCCTTCGGCGCAGGAGGTAATATAGTCCACTAGTATGTACGCTCACAGGGGCACTCTCTTTTCCTTCAGTCTCAGTCTGATGGGACGGAATGCAATCCGACAAAAACATTTAAAACAATTAACATTTTATGAATATAGATTTAAAGTAACCGTTTTATTCAATTAGTTATTAATCCAGATACGTTAATATTAAATTGAGATGCTAAAATTCACGAAGTAAGATTCTAATGTAAGTTATGAAAGATTTTGTCAATGTTTTCAGATTGAATACAGTAGAAAACGCTTCTTGGTAACTTAAAAACTTACTTATTAAAAGCTTATTACCAGAGAGCTGCATTTTATTTTAATTACATTGTCGTCGTGTTTAAAGTGTTCACATAGTGTCTGGCAGCGCGTCTTTTATGATAGCGAGTCGCTTTGTTCAGTGAAAAGAGCCACTTTGTCAGAACTGTGACTGTGTTATGGTGTAGGAAACTATTACTTTCATGAATGTGCTAGCTTTTGCTAGAGCTGTGTTTAAATTAGCAGATGTCGACAAAATGCCTTACATCGTAGTTTTCCGAAGAAAATATTGTTTACTGTTTTAACAACGGTCGTTTGGTTCGATTCGATCAATTTTACGCTTCAATTCGTTTCTCCATGAGAATTAACAGGCGTCCATAGTTACAATATATTCCATAATACTGAATAACTTATTTCAGCCAACACTGTTATTAACTACTCAGATAGGCTTAGAATTCATTAAACCATAAGTATATTTCGTGGAACACCTACATGGTGACTACCGTAACAAAAAAGCTAAGGAGCTATTTATCTATAGAACGGTAATTAATTACCGCTACTGTTCATATACGGTGACGTACTATATTAGGTTAGGCATTCATTACGCTTCTCCCTCACGTTAATTATATTAAACGTCCTTAATACCGCGTGATGTTTGCATCGCACTCCGAGCTATCTTTATAGCCCCTCTAATTACGCGCTACAGCTCCGACAATTTGATTAGTAATGTATCTCAGTGAAGTGCACTGAGACACGGACATGCACGTTGGTCAGTAGAGTTCGGGTACTTGAGAAAAATGAATGAGCGACGAAGAAACAAAATCTAATTAATTAGGAAGACACGAGTATTGTGTACCAGCGCAATATTGATTATATTTATTATTAGATGATCAAAGGACTGCTGTGCAGTTGTGGAAAAAGTTCGTTACACCACGGAAACGTCGGAAACTATCTAAGATAACATAATTTTAAAGTGTAAACGAACTATTCTACTGAGCTTAGCGATAGGGTTCGCCAAGAATGACAATGTAAACAACAGACTTAAGTAGTTCTGATGTTTCTAGTTTAACAATTACCTAAAACTTCTTATCAAAACTATTCCACAATGAATAATTCTCTAAGCTGTAAGATTTGTAAGGTACCTCTCAGAAGAAACTCAAACGCAAACCCAATTTATCAGAAGTAGCGTTGGGTTGCAGTTGATAAACTTCTCGTTTCTAAACTTTCAAAGGAATAGCCTGTCAAGACATTTTTTTTATTTTTTTTATTTTTTTTATTTTGGCTTCACACGGTTTGTGCATTTAGCCAGTGTCAAGTAATTTTTCTTTTAGAACAAGTAAATGGCCCGATATCGGGCACGAAGTTACAAAACATTCATAGTCGTCTTTAGTCAGTCAAGTCAAAGTTATTGTAAAGCGGTAGTAACTTTACAATAACCTAATACGAGTTTTTGGGGGAACACGAAAAGTCCACGTTAGTCACTTATTTTCACTTTCACTACACTTGTGCACTCACACGTAACTAAATTGAATAATTCACTATCAAAATTATACAATTTAATTCGCTATTTCACTAAATTCCATGAAAATGAAAATTCGTGCGACATGTTCCAAAGCGATCCCGCCAAAAACTCCCTATCAAGACATTTAATTACTCCTTGATGTGATTTGAACATTGTTGAATTCCATCCCCGTCACCTTTTATATTCTATACCCCTATTTGAATATGTACCTGGAACAAAAACAATTATAACATTTTTTTTAAATTATGCAGTATAATATTCATTTCTAAACCTAAAAATTGTTTCTTTCGGTACAGAAGAAAAAAAAGTAAGTACGGCTATTCACATTTGATTTTGGCATATAACCTACTTATACACATAAAGAAAACTTTGTTCGAAAACCTCTTCAATTTAGATTATGTAGATTTTATGTTACCTAAAAAATACTAAAATCATTAAAGATTCAAATGAACAAAATATACTATTTTATTTATTTTGTGAATCACTGTGATGTACATAAGCTACAACATGGTGGCATTATGTTCATTTCAGATTTAATTAAAACAACAGCAAAACTATAAAAAGTATAAAGTTACGTACAAATTAGAAAGACAAAGGTTGTTGCAATATAATTATATTATTAACTTTATTGTAAAAATGAGAACACTTCAGTATACCAGATGGAAACCATTTTTTATAGGTTTATAAGCAGTTGTAGATAAATCTAGTAACAAGTAACAAAATGCATTGCTAACATGTATTTTATACAAACGGCCTGTTTCACAGATTGATGTACAGTTATTTCACAATTCGTTTTAATTTACATTTGTTCCATATGTTCTAGTGAGTGTATGCAGCGTGGGAGTTGTGTAGTTTCGAAACTAAATACAGCATTATATTAGCAGCCTACTGAGATTAGTTTACAAATTAAGACTACGTTTTCTATTATTATTTGGGCTTATCTAGTTAGTTGAAAATTTAACAATTGTACGTGCAAATAGACGGGGTGGGTATATCTCGTAAACTGTACTTCACAAAACTTACCCATTTCAAATAATTTTGATCTGTACGAAACATTGCACAATAAAATGAAGTTATCTTCGGAAAAATCTTCAAATAAGACCTTTGTGAGGTTGTGTGAAAATCACTTAAATCTAATTGTGTTAAGAGATTTGAATCTCGTCGCATTGTGTCCGCAGTCGTAGCAAGTGACTTCTCTTCCCATCTTCAAAGGAGTACTTGAGCCACAGTATGACGTCACAGTTTTGCGTCCTCGTTTTTCCCGCGATCTTTCGCTTTATCCCGAGACCAGGCAATGCGGCTATTGATATGCTAATGTTACTCGACCGTGACATCCCTTTACTAAAGCTAAGATTCAACGTAATCGTGGCTTCACTTTAATAAACTGTTGACCTCATTTTTTATATGTTTGTTTGCTCTGTGTCCCTGCCACCCTATATAATTACCTTTGTATTATGTATGTGTTTTATATTATGTAGAAACAATTGTCCACGATAAATCCAAAACCTGCGACATAATAATAATATCATCAGTCCTTAGCATCTGAAATATTTAAAACAATAATTATTATTTTAAGATTTCCCTCAATATAATAATATCGACGAGTCACCGGCGGCGGTGTGAACAGTCAGTCAACTATTACGTATAATAGGTACATTTTGTAAATGTTCAGCATCTACGTCGATGTCGGTAATTTAGAAATATCGAGTCATGATAAATATTAGCTTGTTATCATTTCGGGTGACTTGCTCAATAACATAGGCATTTTTGATCTGTATAATTTAATTCGTTCTAATAAGATTAGAAATAATTAGAACTATATAATTCATAATTCATGATTTTTTTCATGCCGTAATAAACCGGCGTGGTCAAAGGCAAAACTTGAGTTTAACTTTAGTAATTTATTGATCAACAGTTCCGGCACCCACGAGACTATAAGTGAAACTTTGGCTAATTAAGGTAAAATCAATAGTTTAATGTTTATGGGTTCTCGATTTATTAATTGAATCCTGATAATTTGATTAAAATGATAGTTTCGTGTGCAGCTAGACGTTTAACATCATAATATGGTTACCTACGTTTACGTTTGCTTTTATACGCAAAATTCGCGCTTTACTTTAGAGTTGCGGTCACCAGCCCGTATGACCTATGGTAACGGTTTGTAAGCCTACGGCCTCACCGGGTTGAAAGCCCGTGATTAAAATCTATGGATGATAGTAGGTGCCTCCAAAATGTGTTTAAGTTTGTAGAACGTGAAATCGTAGCATTGGGCTTAGCGAGTCGGCTACGCCGCAACTCAGTACGAGCTACGACGTAGCGACACCACTACGCGCATATTTCCGTTGCTACCAAAATTTTGCCAGCTATAACAAATAAATTGTTGTAGATCTCTGTTTTTAAAATACTGCCATGTGTGTGGCTTATGTAACAAACTTTAAACATAATAATACGTTTGTCTTATGCGAACATAAATAACATGAAACTCAGTTAGTCACTGGCAGGGAATGTAAAGAAATGCAAATGTGAACTTTATCTCAGGGCGATCAACCATTATATGAAGCGTGACACTTATATATCGTAGAGCAAGATTGAAGATTTTAAAACTAAATTGCCCCGTATCGATATTTAAAACTGAGATTATAGATAAAGATAATGAATCAAAGTTAATCCTTTTTTTAACCTTGCTAGAAGATTTTGTTATGAGTTTAAAATAACTTATGAATAAACAGACTATTTTTTTAAATTAAAAAGTAGTAGTAGATATGTGAACAGAAGCGAAGTAAATGGCGTATGTAAGAATCGTCGCGGGTGGCATTCTGTAGTTTCTCCATTGGTAGAAGGTGTGAGTTTACGTATGTATGTCATGTATGAGTATGTAGAACGTAGCTTCAACAAGACGACAGCATGTTTTCGACAAACGTCGACGTCGTATGCTCAAATTTGTTGCTTGTTACATCACACATCGTCTGATTCACTCACGTATTGCAAGGAAATTGCATTATCAGCTTATACACAGTGTCTTGTGGTGTAGAGAGTTGTGTATGAAGAGGGAATCTGAGCTTGTTGTGTTAATATTGATTTCACATATATTATGAATTATGAAACCCAATCTGTACTAATACAGATAGGTAACATTGACATAGAGGGAATTATGTGCATAGTTATTTATTTAGAATTATTATTTGTTTGAGTACCTACTGCGTACGAAAAATAAAAGAGATGCTTTATAACCACTAAACGGTTATGGTTGTGTGAGCGCAATATTTGTTTTGTATGGATTTTCTATCATGTGATCGGTATCCACGAGAGAGCATCGTGAGCCGAATTTAAAAATCTCATCTGCAGCAGGTGTGAAGTATTCCAAGTTGTATGATCAATTTGGCTTTGCATATGAATTGAAGCCAGCGCCAGCGGGATATATCGGTGAATTAAATTATTTTGAGAGAGCATGCCTATCATATAAGCCTTTCTGATTTCAAATCGGATGCAGTGAAAAATATTTAATCAACAAATACGTTTCTCTATTACAATCGAATTAAATAAAATAAGTATTCATGTGGTAAATGAAATGTAAATATTCCACCCTGACCCCAAACAATTATAATGTGACCAGGGAAAGAGAATTTCATAGACCATGACTCAGATCAACATCTTACGACTTCCCGCAACTTGGTCACAATTAGCTGGAAATGAAACGCGTTTGACCGCACCGAGGGAGCGTTTAATAATCTGGACTATAGATGTATATAGAGAAACATGACAAGTGACGAACCTTGAATGAATTACTTAGGTCTTTCCTAAACGAAAGTCAGGAAGATTCCAAAGTATTTTCATTGTTGCAATGTTGTTCGCGTCAAAGCGATTATGTTGATTGGGGGTGGGGTGTTATAACTTTCCCTTATATCTCCATAAAATATTTAATTTCAAAAAGCTGAAATTCTGAAATCTATTGTATTCCCTTTTGTTTCAAGATTAAGTTGCTTGATCTATTGTTAGACATTACCGACCTGTTTTTATTGAATGTTTATGTTGATAATATCTACACAACTGTGCCAGCTGGTGTTAAGATCCCGAGAACTTCTTAGTAGTTCAAACTCAAGCCCTGTTTTCTTATGAAAACATCAACTACATAGTATAATTACATACATAACTATTATGTAGTTACGTAATATTGATTAATATTGCTTACCACAATGTACGCATAATTCTGTGGATTGTGATGTTACAGAGAATAGTAAACAATGGTAGCAATAATAAACATGATTGTTATTGATCTGTGACTGATTGTTGCTAATCCAATAACATTAACGTGTACATAATTAACACTTGACCTAGCAGTATCCTTTGAGTTGGTTAAATTTAATTGTAGTTACCTTGGTGTGATAATCAATCTTATAGTACACAATAGATATTCAGGGGCCGCGGTATATCTTTCGAACAACTCGCACCCCTGGCAGGCATCGGCCCTTGCGGGCCCCATCAGTTGGTGCTGACATCTCTTCGAGGCGCGCGTGGAACACAACGCGCCGTCTACCCGGGCTTCCCGACGCCCAGAGCGTCACCTGTGAAGGCCACGGCTGTGAGGGCGCATGTACTGCCTCTCCCTCACGTGCGCTGCCTCCCTCTTTGTGAGCATCACTGCTTCGCTGAAGAAGGTGACGGCTAACAATGCACTCTCGTTCCGTACCATGGCCTGGACCAGGGCCGGACGCGAGAGATCGCCGCCGCCGATCGCCTCCACGAGGACACGGCGGTGCTCCGCCCAAGCCGGGCAGACCTGCACCGTATGCTCCACCGTGTCCTCAGGGCGATCTTCGCAATGGAAACACCCAGTCGTTTCCTCCCGCCTTATGCGAAACAGGAACTTCCCGAAAAAGCCATGTCCGGTAAGGACCTGTGTCAGGCGGTAGGTGAGGACGCCATGCCGCCTCTCAAGCCACTCCTCAAAGCGCCACTTACCGCCACAATCGTGGCATGCCCAGCACTGGGTTGCGACAATCGCACTCTCCATGTCGCCATAAGATCCCGCCGGAGCTCTGTCCGCTGTGCCGCGATTTCCCGCGAGCGGAGTTATGCCCTGGCGTTTGGCCTCCTCGCGCCACTCCCAAGTGTGCGCGTATAGGGCCATGGCCCGCACGACCCCGCGTAGAGCCTCCGGCAGGATGCGTTTGGCCCCCCTAGATTGGGCAGGAGCCGCTTCAAGGCAGCCCCGGCCCGCTCCAGACTGGGAGCCAAATGTCGGAAATGCTCCGCGAAGTTCCACCGGCTGTCGAGGACGAGTCCTAGGTACCTCACCGTCGACTCGACGCCGATGTGAACCCTTCCCACCGTTATCTGGGAACCCGTCGGGGCGCATTTCGAGGACCATGAAACCACATGGCCTTGGACTTGTGCAAAGCCACCTCGAGTCCCAGTTGCCTGTGTCGCTAAGTCGGCCGCCGCCTGGTACGACCTCCCTTGCACCAGGACCAGCGTGTCGTCAGCGTAGCAAACCACGCTGACGCCGCAATGGAGGTCAGCGCGCAGTGCCCAGTCGTATCCGATGTCCCACAGACGCGGCCCCAGGATCGATCTCTGTACCGCACGAGATATTCAAGGGTCAATTTATTCAAGTGAATGATTACTTCACTCCGATTAGGTATAATATGTCTATTTTCACACTTAATAACACAATTGTTCAGTGAAATGAATTTAAGGGATAAAAATATTCAGTAGTTCTTAAAAATATCACATATACATTTATGATGTACGAAATAAACCTTCCTTTCGTTTACCACATGAGAAAAGTAAAATATAACTGGCTAAACTATGACGTCAGAGTCCTAAACATTTGAGTAAACCAAGGGTACAACCATTCAAATAATTGTCGATCAATTCTATTCGGACGTTCAAATATTTTAAAAATAAATGTTGTTGACAACAGAAAATATGTATCATACACATTTTACTTACCACTGATTTTTTAAAGTCAGCAAATACTATCCACCGACGCGGGAGATATTATAGTGCAGAAGTGTATGCACAAACAGCTGCATGCTCTCTACCCTCAATCTCATAATCTGATGGGACGGTAATCCGTCACGACCGAAGGGAGGTCAGGCGCAGGACCAATGGCTTAAGGGGTATCACACCGCCCACTACCAAACTCCGGGCTGTTACTGAGAAATTTTAATAGAAAATAATATTGACAATGTTGACGGCTACTGAAACTGTGTTCTTTAATTGATTTTGAACAGCAATGACGTCACGGCAAAGAGACAGTCAGCAAGAGACTGATTAATTTGTAACTTTCTACATATTAAATAGGAAACAACCTTGGTAAAAATGCATCGGTCATATTAGGGACATAAGCGGTTGCTGAGGTCAACAGAAGCCTGCATGATAGCAAAATTATAACTTTTGTAAAAGTCAAATGTATTAGTGCATGTTCGGGAGATATGTTAGTTATTGACCAAACCGTCAATTGTCAATGGAATCAGTATATTATTTGTCCTGTGTTTATTCAGCTGGTAGTCTGTTATGAGAACTTCTGTGGCAAGCTATCAAGCTGTGATATTTAAAAAAAAATTATCGCAGATCTTGAGTTATTACAATACTTTTTTCTATTAGATGCTTACTTCTTATATCAGTTTTGATGTTTTAATATAACTCAAGCAAACATAATACACAAATTCTGCTAATGGTAAATAAAACATTGTACATTTCTGTCGAATATCTACACTCATACAGGTATGAGTGTAGATATTCGACAGAAATGTACAATGTTATATTAAAACATCAAAACTTATATAAGAAGTAAGGATCTATTGGAAAAAGTATTGTGTTAGCTCAAGATCTGCGATATTTCTTTTTTATATAATAGACCTTTGCAGTATCGTATTAAAAAGTTTTTGATTGAGACGTTAAACACTTCTTATCAACACACGACCACGATAAACAGTTCACTTGTCGGAGTTATTTCAACAAAACGTTTTTTTCATATTTATAAATCAAGGTTAATTAACGAAGAATTTATTAAGCGATACAAAACGTCAATGTATTTCGGGATAGATGGTATACGCTTTAAACGTTTTTATAATTCTCACTATTTCAAAGCGGGCGTTATTTTCAGTAATCTCTCTGGAAACGTAAATTCAAAATTCAATAATGCAAAATAATTACTACCTTGTGATTGATGTTCAATAGAGTGGAAAATTTTAAGGTAGGTACTTTTAGATTAAATACAAACAAGCTCATGTGAAGGCATCATAGTGGGTATTAGTATGCTTTGTAGCTTAGATATTAAGTTTAAAGCCTAGAGAGAATTATGTACCTTATAACCAATTAAGTCAATTGATTCGGAAATCTGTTGGTTTTCGAATATTAATTTTATATTGTCTTATTAATATTAGTCGTTGTTACATTATGGCACAGTTCAGACACTACAGCACTCAGTAACTCAAAAGAAAATCGTTTTACGGTAAATTAATTCGATGAATATTTCACGTAACAAGATAATAAATCAGGGTCAGATGTGGTCTCAGAACTTTGGGGTTTCATTAAATCACCTCAATGAGAATGGTTGTCAACTGTCACATTGAGTTTGCTATTTTTCTTGTAATGTAGTTAATAGAATTAGAAAACCTACGACTATGTCTACGGTTAATATTCACGGACAAAATGTAATATCGAAGAAATATCAATTTAATATTTTTTTAATTATTTAAAAAACAAAACGATATGCATTTAAAGAATTTTAAATAATCATCTGTCTGAACCGGGAATCGAACTTGCTTCATGTGAAGAAAAAGCAAAATGATTTCAGCAGAATTTATTTTATAATTATTGTAGTAAACTAAAAAAATTAGGTTTCATAGTTCACCCAAAAACTAACCACTGGTCTGCATGCAATTAAATTTGTGGCTAACCTAACTAAATAATAAAGATAATTTTAAAAAAACCACAAAGTAACAAACTTTTAAACGAATGTACATGTTTAGACTCACTACATGCGGGACTATAATGAATAGTCTTCAAATAAACGTGATATTCGAAAGGAAATTGCTTGTGATACTTAAATTGTAATCTCTACAAAACTGTGCGTTTAGTCAACCCCACTGTTGTGCTGTGTTTTGCAATGGATTCGAAGTCTAATAATTCCCTACGCTTAACTTGACCAAAAGTGTGCAAAGGATCCGATATTAACCCAGAGATAAAACAAAACTATTTAGAAATTTCAATTGCGTTCTAGGATTGTTATCCAACGGTTTTGTTTAGAAAGTAATTTACCTTATTGATATTAAAAGGTCGCATCGTTCAAGTGACGATAAGCATCTAATATTGTGACCTTTGTCCTCAAAGTAACTTAGGAGAATGATCCGACAGCATAGCGCAAAGATAAACATCAATGTCCCTTCATGAGTTTGTTTAGACTGTGAATGGTTTAAACCCAGCCGTAGCCGTCATCTGGTACAGCAATACAAAAGTATAGTCAAAATCAAAAGTGAAAATAATGTAAAGTTGGAACTTTACTTTTGTTGAAAACAGAAATACGATCTTAAAGAAAAACCAACACTGCGCAACTATACCACAAAATTCTTAATTTATCTAAATTTCTATTGATGATCACAATAAAGCTCTCCCTAGCTGACCCTTATGTTTAAAACAGGCATAATAGTTCGTCGGTACAGGCCACAGGGTTGTCCTCAAGTCTTATAGTATTCACAAATTCCAAATTATAAGAGTTATTCAGTTATTTACGAGTATTGCGAGCGCCCTTCCATTAGTGAGGTCTCGCTAGCAGCTGCTAAACAAAATCAAGAGATTATTGAAGCAGACAAACAACTGCTTGGTAAAGTTATAATAGCCATTGTAATCCGTAATGAGTTGGAAGGCAACGAAATCCTGACATTATGTTAAAATGAAATCCTTGTTAGAGTAATATTTACACAAATGTTGGTAAGAGATATTTGCTTTTCGTCTTAAGGAAAGCTAATTCAGCCTTGAAGACTGTAAAAAAAGCATGAAGATTAAATCATGGTTGCGTCACGCCTCTTTACGTTACAAGTTACATAGAAATAGAATCTTTTATCACTTTATTTCCATGAACCAAGTCGATCCTTAATGATCCAAGAACTTATTGATTTTTTAATTAATATACCTGAGCTGCACACATGTTTCTAAACACTCTCAGACATCTTACGATCTCTGCTACACTTGTTCCGATTCATTACTTGCGAGTTTTTTTTTTTGTAGTGAGCTGAACATCTTCTGAAGGTACAAACAGGGACTCGGATTTATTAGATACCGAAAATCAACAAGGGCAAGATGATACCGGTTTTTTCCCGCTATCTATTAGACTTTTACAATCATGGTTTGTACAGTTCGCAAAACATGAGTAATATCACTGTATCCAGTTGTTGTTTCAGTGATCATTTTTTTTTTATAATTTTGGCCTACATTATTCGCCTACCTATTTTTAATGTTTTAAGTACGATATACGTTTATATTTCACTTATATAAAGACCGTAATCTGTCAACTTGCCTATCTGGCACTAAAACTTCCAGCAGTGTTAAATATTTCAGTATAGATTTCTTCCGTACTGTCTGAAAATCGACTAAAAGGCTGTATGTACAGAATATCTATGCAGATGTTACTTACTTCGTGGGCAGCACCTCGGTCAGAGTAATGTTAAAATAATAGGAAGCAAAGATTGTCTTATCTAGCGCAAACTAGTGAGTTAACGTGTAATGTACTCACGTTTTGTATATGTGTCACATGTATAGACTTAATTAAACATACATTATGATTGGTCAGTAGGTAGGTACGTATTGCGGCTATAAACTTTACGAAGTGTATCAGTAGCCTTCACTTCATCTTCTGAGAGAAGTGGGTCATTGTGTAGTTAGCCGGTAAGTAATAGACCTCACTATAACACAAGTAAGTATAACCTGCCACTGCTACAAAGAACGTAGATGTTATCGTCGTGGGATCACTCAGGCTTTAAGAACATCAAAACACTATGATCTAGTATTATCGTTAAGCAACCAACTGAACCAAAAACAGAGGAAATTCTACACTGCAAGCAGGTTGCAGCATGTCAATAAGTTAATAATGCCCACGATAGCTTGCAGCTACCAACAGTTCCTACCTGGAAATAAATGTGGTGCCTATTATTGAGTAATATTTTATGTTTATGGCCACATAAAATAAATTTAACATAATTTCCTTCACCATAACTGTTTTTTCAAACATTTAATGATAAATAACATTGACCGTAACAACTACTTACAACACTGAAATTCTATGAGACCACAAGGAGACATAATGTTGATGTTGGGAAAAAAAACTACATTTGCGAAAAAGGAAAACCATAAAAACTAGGCCAATCATAACACAGAACAGTTTATGATACGACACAGACATTGAATAACAAAGAGATACGATAAAGTTTTTTTACATTATTATTCCGTGAGAAGTTCGTCTTTCCCGAGAAAATTTTTAATTTCAGTTAATTTTAAAGTGTCAGAAATCAGAGGGTTTATTCAGTCACGTGTTCGTTATAATGGTATCCTGACGTTTTACATAATTATGTACCTACATTATATTGAAAGCTAGCGTCTAAGTTTGCCCTATGTTCAAAAGGACGAACTTGAATGGTCCAAGCTAGCAAGTAATGACCACGCATTAGCAGCCATATTGTATTATAAAAATAATTCAGTCATCCACTGAAGTAAAAAGAATAAGTGAACACCATCAACCTTTGGCTGTTTCAAAAGTTCTCCCAAATTATTGTAAACGTAGGTATTGTTAACATAATCCCTTGGGGCAATGAGACCGTTCAGCTACATTGTTACACAGAGTTACCATAACCTGAGCAATCAGCCGTGTTGAGAAGCCCAAGGGAGACCTTTGCAAAAAACCTTTTTGATGACCCATTTTCATTAAAATATAATATCTGTTGATAAGAAAACAGTTAAGGTAATTTGCCTATAATCTAACACAAATTAATTTGTGTTGGCCCTTAAATTCCTTTTATTATTTGAGGCAAAATGTTATCAATGCCTTTTTAAAAGTAATTTGTACAATAATTCATTGTAAGAACACAAAATATATCTAATTTTCCACAAACTTACTTCAAATATTCGCGATATCTAAATCTCCTGACAATAGCATCCATTGTCTCAGACGCAGCAAAAGTAGGTAAATATCGTCATATTCGTAAAGTATCAGTTCGCGTCAAGTTGGTTGAAGCGCGTATTCAAATATTCCCGTATCACGAGTTTTTAACATCCATCGCAGAAGTACGTCGAACTTTACGCTTTTGTAAAATGATTTAAAAATTAAAACTGATCGCTGGCTTTATCTAATTAAAAAAAAATGAAAATCTCTAATTCCAACGTCAGTTAAAACTTTAAGTTCAATACAAGAAATGCAGTAGCTGTAACTTAAGCTTACAGCCTGTAAGCTACATATATTCCTGCCATGTTTGTCTCTTCATCACCCTAAGGTTCACTGGTAGAAAATACTCCAAGCAGTAAGTCCGCCTTTTTACAGTATTTTTTTTACTTGTGCATCAAGTTTTAATAAATGAATAAAAACATATTTATTCCTTTAATAAGCCTGAATTTTATCTTAAATTGTAATAAAAGTCTGAATGAAATCTGCTTTTCAAGGCCGTCTCCTCGTTTTAATACAGATATTCTCCTCAATCATAGTAATTTGATTTAATTGAATCGCCGTTTTTAGAGTAATAATAAAAAAAGAAACAAAGAATAAATCGCTAAACGCTTTATTATCCCATGTGACTAATGGAATTTTAAAAGGAGGTTAATATTAATCTTACTAGTGCTTACCAGCTCGTAAAACAATTTGTAACGTAAAAGAGTTTATTACGGAGAAGATAGAAAAATAATGAGACTTTGTATTTTATAAGTTCACAAGTTAACTTACTGGTACAGTTGCCTAAACATACCTATTCAAGTTGATATCTCAAAAGTATAAACTACTCTGTGTACATAAACACCTCGCTACATCACACCTCCTTTTAATGCTAATGTAAAAACTAACACACTCGATACATGCGAGTGACAATTTATCACACGCAGCCATTTATGAGCCACTGTGAACAAAATGAAAATAATCGGCGAGACCTTTTCGGCTGTCTGCAAGTGACAGAGAGATATTGGGTTTGGTAGTTGAAAATAGTAGCTTCAGCCAAATGATAGAATGAAAAATGCAACGTAAAGAAGATCTCATTATCATACAGGAATTCAAGCCAGTCCTGCATATTAATCATTATCAAATTCAATTAGCAAGCATAGGCAAGAGGCCAGTCATTGGCCAATTAATTAGTCGTTCACTTAATTAATCCAGCTGGAACATGGTGTGTATTGGTAATTCCATTTAAACACTTTTACACAACACTAGTGACGAAAACTGTCATCCATACCATGCATGAAATGCGGAGGAGTGATGTAGGTAATGAGGAAAGTTCAGAGTACTTTTCTTAAACCCAGAAATAGTGATTTGTGACATGGCAACATGTACAATCAAATAACCACGATACAGTGTTATTTTGAAACTTCACTCCACTTTTTCATTTTGAATTGTCATTAATTAAAATGAGGTAGATGTGGACGAAATTCTGTAATTTATTTCAACCGAAATAAAACGTGGCATTTTGTTAATAAACATCAAAGACAAAATTGCGTCGCCCTCATTTTCAGATACCTACAGTAAAAATTTCGTACAGTCCAATCCAATTATCTTTTCATCTAAATCAGCGTGTCATCAATTCAATCATTCAAATGTCGGATTTAAAAAGATTTCATCTCCAATATAGCACTTCATCACTCGAAGTGTTCGGTGGACGACATAACATCCCAAAAGCCTTTTTATTTAAATAATGATCGTGAAATAAACACTAGACTCGACGAAATCCATTCTTGGAATCAAGCAATCTGTTAAATTATTCAACAGGACCTGTTATTATTTTTCTGTGATGTAAAAGTCACAAAGGTTTCCTTTGTTTCTAAAGTTTTTTCATTTGTTTTAACAATTTTATCCCCGCGTCTAAGCAGGAAAACGTATCATGTAATTTTCTTATACATTTCACAATATTACGAGGAAAGACAAAAAAGAACGGTTTTTGGCAAAGCTCAGTTTTAGCTTTTAGCTTCTTAGCTTTTTTTGGCTCTTCTTCATAGGAAGCGGAAAATTGGAACCGTGCAACTAACTTTTGACGTTTCATATGCGCCCTTGCAGGTTTATGTGAAATAAAATATTTTGATTCAGATTTTTTTATTTTTACATATTCCAAGAACACTGACAACTTTAGTTTGGTCAACTTGTCTTGTGAGTATAATATTTCAGTTGACGGTGTTTAACTTGTATCCAATTCACTAAAAGGGTACTCTATTTGAGAAAAAATCTAAAAATATATTATTGCTAGCTAGATAGCTTAGGCAAAAAGCAATCGGAAAATGTTAGTTTTATTTCATGAAATAACAAAATAAATTTTAAAGTTCAAAGATTTCGGTTTTTTTTAATCTGTTTTTGAACACCATGAAATAGTAGCCGCGATGTTATTACGTCATACTGCTGTATAAACGAATCAACTGAGCAACTTTGTACTTTTATTATTTTCGTAACCAAGTAATTTTTTATTGAAATAATATCTGAACGAACTTTTCGTAACCACCCTTATGTAGGATAATAACTAATTTTTCTTAAAAAATAGACAATGTTTTTCTTTTATTTGTCATACAAAATATAAGCGCATTTGTTTACACAGCAAACTGACGTCATACCCAGAGACCAATATGGCATCCACTGCGTCCAGTGTTTTCGTCAAAGTACGCGTGAAATATGAAAATGTAAAATTTGAATGCATTTTTATGGTACTGATCGATTAAATGAAAATGTCGTGATTTTTTTAAGTGATTTATTAGCATTTTAGAATCGAATAAAGACACTTTTCAGAAATGGGTGTAATAGCCTATTAATGATAACTAATAACTATTGACAGCACGAAAACTGGATAGAAAACTTCTGTTACCCACTGAATATATACTAACAGTATATAATACAAAAACAGTCGAAGCGAAACAAAGTGTTTGAGTGTGAGAGTGTAGAACGTGTAAATGCTGGCAGCGAAGGGGTCGACTCGCTGATGTGTTGGAAGGTTTAAATTAGATTCCAAGTATGATATTAATGCAGTATAATGAATCATTAAAGTTACAATATTTGAGCAATAGCTAAAGAATCGTCGCACAACTATAACGACCGGTGTCGTCGACTGGCTCGCTGAACTGAACGATGGACGGGGCGCTCCCGTGCTGTGCGCAGGCCTCCCGCGCGCGCGCTGCTACCCCTGTGCGATGCCGCTCTCGCCTAGCCGTATGCGTGTGTGATGTCCTTGTGCACGCACACATGCAAGGCGTCAACAGAGAGTAATATACAGTACAGCGTAATTGTGATGTGCACGCTGATTTACGTGCAGAGTGAGGAGTTCTCCTTGAATTAAAATAGCCGTGTCAAGGGTATTTTAATTCGGTCTAACCTCAGTAGCAACATGTAAATATAATAAGTTGTGTGTTGTCCTTACTTGAAATAAAAATAAAACAAAATTATAAATAACTACATAACTTACAAAAGTAATGTAGTTATTTAACACGTCAATAAACTAACAAAGCTCGATCGTGCTACTTAGTAACAACCTAAATACCACCAAAGTTATTATCTCAATTGACAAGAAAAATGGTTGCTATCTCTAAAGTAACTAATGTTGCTCCATGAATAAATATGTTCTAACTCAATCATGTAAGTGGGAGGTCCTATTAGACACACTTTTAGAGGGAAACACGATAGACAAGCCATGTATAGGTCCAATAACAGCACGCTTAAAGAGCACTTCACTTTTATTATAAGTAGGTACTACCTCTAGTTTAGTTTCTAGTAAACGTTTCGATAACATTTCGATAGGATAGCGAGTATTAACTTTGTAGTTTTCCTCATTCGTATTGATCTAGTAATTTTGCGCCAAAAATTTTACCAAGCCAATAAAAGTCCCTTTAATGCGTATAAAATTGTATTTTGTATTTGATAACCTTCCACAGAGCTCATGAAAGAAATACGAAATATAAAATAAATCATAAATTTACTGAGTTACGCTCACTTATAGCCCTTGCGGGAACAAATAAATTGGTTATGGTTTCTCTATCGGTTTTTGATACATTTACAGAAGGATTTGTACCACGAGTGGTTAATAGTAAAAAACTGCTTTTTCGCATTTATATATTACCTTCATGTTTAAATTCAGAAATGTTCATAAACGGCTAGCGACAGCTCGCAAATGAATTTGCTGCTGTCAAAATACACGTTCACACCTACCCTCTTACTAATAAACACGGAACAAAGTTATACCAGGAAAAACTATACATTTTCATAGGAACTAAACTTGGAATAACATTATTCTGTATTTATTAGTAAGAGGGATAAGCTTTAACAGCGTAGCGGTTGTAGCGGTGACGTCATTGCTTTGGCTACGTCGTAGCAACCGCCAGCTATGTTGTAGCAGTATAACTGTTTAAATATTATATAATTTTAAACAACCTGTAACAGAATACTTGCAAGACCAAAAAGGTTTCTAAATGACTACTGAATCGATTTCCGTAACTTTTAATATAGGTATAATTTTTCTAAATGATGGATTTCGCCATAACCACCGCTGATTGAGCCAAATAAAATTCAAACTTTTTGTAAGGACATAAGACTCAATTTTAAATGCATAAAATAGTGATAGGTCAAAACTTTTTCTTTATAATAACAGTTAGCATACATAACATCACGCATTGTTTCCCCGAAAGGTTGAGCAGAGGTGTTCCTATTACATATTATAGTACACCCACATCTCGCTAGTAATAACGGTAAGCTTAAAAAAAAAAGTTTTGCTTATTGTATTATGCTTGTAACTCAAAACTCTAATTGGGGCTAAACTATCGTTATTTACCCCGCCACTTTTAACTGTGAAACGTTATCTGTTTCATAAGCAAAGCACTCAACAGGAATCCTGTAATATTTATAAAGCTTAATGAGGATTTGCATCCATTATGTTCGGAAAACTTTTCCAATTCGGTAGGATTATTCGGACACTAAATAACATTGTAGTCCAACGTCGCATCCTTGTTAATCCTCACATACCTCACGTAGTGTTTCAGTTTAATACAAAACCGTTAGTGCTGTCAATGTGAATGTTCTGCAGTGGTTGTATAACACCGAATAATTATAGATATTATCCGTTACCAAGTACAGTTCTAAGTTGGTTAAATTGAAGATCCACGGTTTAAATGGATTAAAGGACTCAAAGTGATTTGTTAACCGCAAATACATTTGTAAACGACATGGATTAGTTGATAAGAAAGTCTTCTGGCTAAGTAATAACAGCCGCAGGGGTCGATCGATTTAGTAAAGCTACGCTTGCCGCGGTTGAATAGATGGGTACCAACCGCGGCAAGCGTAGCCAAGACCTATACTATGACCCCTCCATGACTCGGAAAGCACGTTAAGCCGTAGGTCTCGCCTATTTGACAGCTGTTAAGGGTCGTCACAACTCTGAAAGTCTGACAACTAGTGGTTACCAAAGGGTTTCGTATTATCCAGTAATCGAGTAGTGATGAGTATGCACTAGCGTGCATGCACATGAGCTATTACAAGCTATTTTGGTTTTATTTTTGTACGCAAAGCCATTATAGCGTCATATTGATAAATATAAACCAATCCACAATTGTAGTAACTAGCATAATATCGGCTAACTATCTATACAGTTCAGGCAATGCAGCAAATTAACGATACAACTTATCACCTTAGTTAGCAATAACCAGCTAACGATGGTTAACATTAATCTCAACCAGTAATAACAGATTTCAGATGATAATCCTGTTTGAAGTAGACTATTCTGTTGTGGTTACCTAAGTCGTGGTTAATACTGTGTCTTGGTCACTTTTGTAAGACACAGAACAAAGTAGGACAAATTCTGAACAGTACCATCCCAAGAGGGTTGTGTTCATTCATACAATGTGTAGTTTTCTAAAATTAACGGTTTTTTTCGGGTCGGAAATCATCCAATAACTTCTCCCACTCTGGGCGAAGTGGGAGGGAAGGTCAGACTTTCAGTGACTAAAACCCACCCGTGGTCCCTCAGTTGTCTGTATGCCAGGGCCTGCGGTATCTCTTTCAAACAACCCGCACCCCTGGCAGGCAGCGGCCCTTCCGGGCCCCATCAGTTGTTGCTGACATCTCTTTGAGGCGCACGTGGAACACAACGCGCTGTCGATCTGGGCTTGGTCCTTACCGGACATCGAGCTACCCATTATTCACCGTCCGCAAGCCCGTGCCTACGGTGGCCGGGAATCAGTCTAGGATTCCTGACGCCCAGGGCGTCCCCTGCGGAGGCTACGGCCGTGAGGGTGCATGTACTGCCTCTCCCTCATGTGCGCCGCCTCCCTCTTTGCGAGCATCACTGCTTCGCTGAAGGATGCGACGGGCACCCATGCACTCTCGCTCCGTACCATGGCCTGGACCAGGGCCGGACGCGAGAGATAGCCACCGCCGATCGCCTCCACGAGAACACGGCGGTGCTCCACTCAAGCCGGGCAGACCTCCACCAAATGCTCCACCGTGTCCTTAGGGTGATCTTCGCAATGGAAACACCCGGGCGTTTCCGCCTTATCTGAAATAGGAACCTCCCGAAACAACCGTGTCTGGTGAGAACCTGCGTCAAGCGGAATGATCTGGTGCTGAGTGAATTGTTTCGATTAGGTAATTATTGAAAATAAAGTTAAATAGAGAAAATATTGATTGATTTTGTTCCCGTATTAAAAAACACTGGCTTCACGTCATTTTAGTTGCTGTAAGGTGAAAAAACATGTACATATAAACTCACGCCTTCTTGCCAAGCGGGTAGGTAAAAACTATAGAACGCCCCCTGCTACAATATATAGTACTTTAGCCATGACACGCTTAATACGCTTTCAAGAGTAGTGGGCGTTAGTTCATTCTAAAAAAAGTTTCATAAAGCCTGAAAACGAAACAAATGGAAGCATATTTATTTTTAAATGTATTTTTGGAGAACAACTTTCACAAGGTAGTTTCGCAAAACCAAGCATTCCTTCTTTACGTATATTATACACAAGGTACAAGCCGACTAGTTACAAAAGCTTTAAAGTTTTCAAAGCAAACAAAAGTATGCACACAGTAGAAACTAGAAGTTATTATTTCTGAAAGATTCGCGGTGTCTCTAACTAACTCAAGTGCAGCTTTGGTTCGAGTTGTCTAGAAGTTGATAAAGTCGTGAACCATCGTCGGAATCAATTTTTGTAATAGAATTATTTAAAAAAAGAATGATCATAATACCTAGTTACTTTACGCTTTTTTTTTGGGAAATCATCAAAGGGAGACGCCCTGGGCGTCGGGAAACCCAAGCCGATTCCTGGCCACTGTGAGCGCGGCTGCTAGTGCCGTGAGGGCGCATACACTGCCGTTCCCTCACGTGCGCCGCCTTCGTCTTCGCGAACATTACTGCTTCGCAGAAGGAGGTTATGGCTACCCATACAATCTCGCTCCGTACTATGGCCTGGACCAGGGCCGGACGCAAGATATCGCCGCCACCGATCGCCTCCACAAGGACACGGCGATGCTCCGCCCAAACCGGGCAGACCTCCACCGTATGCTCCACCGTATCCTCCTGGTGATCTACATAGTGGAAACACCCGGGCGTGTCCTCCCGCCTTATGTGAAGCAGGAACCTCCCGAAACAACCGTGTCCGGTGAGGGCCAGCGTCAGGCGGAAGGCGAGGACGCCGTGGTGCCTCTCAATCCACTCCTCAAAGAGGGGACTTACCGCCGCAATCGTGGCGTGCCCAATACTTTTATGATTAAGTAAATTTAGACACATTCAGTGTCTACATTCATTTGAAGATGACAGTATTTGTTATGATTTCCACTAAAGTACTCGTACCCATTGTCTAATGTGTGTTCCCATTAGCTTTTGTATACACTATAGTGAATCCCTTACGCCAACTTAGGTACAGCTGCATCGGTTTTTGGAGTGACAACGAAGGGCAACACGCTGAAACGGGCAAAAGTTAACTCCTGCCAACGACGGGTGCAAATCGTCCGTGTTCCCAGCGAGACAATGCTTTAACTAAGCATTTACGTGTTCTTTTTAGTATCCATAACGATTCAGAACCCTGCTCCATTAGTAACAGACAAGAGACAGGCTCTCGACTGCTCGACGGACGACAGTGAACACTTCATTATTTTCAATTAAGACGCGAATTTCGATATTTTTTATTTCTTAAGAAAAGTTAAGCAATTCTTATCATTTGTAAACGAGGATTATCTTTTCTCGTTACTTAATTCACTGCCGTAAAACATCAACTCGTATAAGTATTTTATGTGCTCCTGTCCTACTGTTGATATCTCAAACTTCAGATTATCTTTTAACGAGGCCCTAATTTTTTATAGCGTTGTTTACAAGTCGTTATGTTCCAGAATAATCGAACAGGAAATTTTTATATTACGCGTTTCCATCACCTTTAATTTTGTATAGGCTTATTCGATTTCACTATGAAACATTTTGTCTTATTATAAGACTAATAATCGGCCAATTTAAATGAATCTCAAAACAAATCGTTTTACCTAGCAAGAAGGTATTCAAAACTTTACCTTGGAAACTATAGTAATAAGGTAGACATAACAGCATAAATGCAACTAAGGAACGGAAGTAAGTCATTGCCATTGTCGTCGTCGTTGCTTTATTTTATTTTTATTTTAAATTTTAATTTGTTTTGTTAAGCATATTATGTAGTTGTTCGTTATACTCCTGTGCGAGACTAATAAATACTGTTACGAGCTTGGGGTTCGTGATAATTAAAAACAGCCGATATAATTACCAAAATTAACACTTTAATTTAACACACTAATTAGAAACACAATTGCACTACTGATCACTCTAAGTCGCACTTGAAGATCGCTTCAGATTTGTTTCGCTTCTATCGCTCGACAATACTGCCCGGGTCGCGATCTGTTCCGGCCTTTTATAGGGCCATTAGAACATTCTAGTAAAGAGACATCTAGAATGGTCGAGTTCATACCGGCCTCGACTGAACAGATGTCGAAAGTTCTAGCATCGAGATTTCTAGAAAGATCTTAATTATATTAATTCTGCTATTCGATACTAGATGGCGCTAGTGGTAACTAATGTTGTCGCGTAACAATACTTTTTCTTTCTTTCTTTTACTTTCAGTTATATTGCTTGAAACTGTTTGATGTTATATGGAATCTTTCTTATCATTAACAAAAATGTTTTATATGTGCACTACACATTACAGTGAAACAAATATAAATAAGTTATCATCTGCCTAGCCTTTTCCCAACTATGTTAGGGTCGGTTTCCAGTCTAACCGGATGCAGCTGAATACCAGTATTTTACATGGAGCGACTACTTATCTGATCTTCACAACCCAGTTACTGGGTAACACGATACCCCTTGATAAGACTGGTTGTCAAAATTTCGGGCTTCTGATGTAAGGACTGTCAAAGATCCACAAATGACAGCCGGGACCGACGGCCAACCAATTGATTTTTAAACATGGTCACTTATCCACCGACCAACTATAGCAAGCGTAGCTCAACCTGGTCGATCGACCGGTGCGGCTATTATTACTTTGCCACAAGCCACTCCCTTCCACCTAGATCAGTCTATAAAGTAGGATGTCACGAGTGAATACCGCGCGTGCGTAGCGCTCACATCGACGTTCATTAGTTCAACCTCATCTGCTTTTGTTGCATTCCTATATAAAAACCCTTTCTTACTACTAACAGTATAATCCTACTTAAATTATGAATGTGAAAGTTTGTATCAAAATCAAAATCAAAATCAAAAGTCATTTATTCAAATTAGGCTGAGAATCAGCACTTTTCGAACGTCAAAATACATGAGACAGTCCCCCAAAACGCCCACCCTTCACCACTTCCTAGTGCTTTAGCTGGGAAGAAGAAGTGGCGGAACAAACTCCCCAGCAGCACAGCTGTCTGTTTAGTCGGATAGACTTGATTCTATACACACATAGGCAAAGTAATCAACATTACGAGACACAAAACTTAAAAATTTGTCATTTATGTCAGCTAGCCATGCTAATATACCAACAAATAAAATGAAAAATTAACTCAAGCACAAAAAATAAAAAGTAAACAAAGCATATACCAAAATAAAATGTATGTATATATGGATATTGATACTTTTTATCCCGGTAGTATGTTCCCGTAGTGTAATTTTCGACCTCCACGGGGGCGAAGCAAAAACTTGTAGTTTTATATAAGTACATCTAAACTGAAGGATATTTGCACGATATTATTTAGGTTTAATACCTGTTTGCCTTTATTTAAATCGAAACGTTTTAAATAGACGTAATAGTGCACTTTTCCCTGTTTCCTTAAAATGAATAATAATAATTAAGACATCAGCCGACCCGACAGTTGTTGTCCTGCCCAAATTTTAGTTATTCACACAAAAATCCCATAGAAAAAAGTACTTTTAGTTTTACCAGAATTTACCAATTTTCCGGGCAACTTTTCCAATTTTTCAATCAACTTTTTTCTGGAATCGATTCATGTTCCAGAATAGGTTGTATGGAGTGTAATTCTTGTACATTTATGATTTATTTGATATTTCATATTCCTTTCACGTTTTCATTTTCATGAGCTCTGTAAAAGGGTATCAAATAAAAAATACAATTTAATATGTATGGAAGGGACTTCTATTGACTTGGCAAAATCATAGCACAGAATTATTTCGTACTTTATGTGGAAAAAAACACTTTAAACACAGAAATGTACAGGGGCGGGCTTAATGCAAAAAGCAATAAGAAAGACATAATAACTATTTTCCCAATAACATTTTCTTGTTAATAGAAATAATAAGTTTGGTAATTGTTACTAGTAGTACAAAAGTTCCTATTTTGTTTCAAGTAAAATACTACAAGATACACTATTTACAAGCAGCAACTGAGTTTAGACCGCAATTAAAATTAATGTGTTAATCAAACAAAGAAATTACCATTCGCATCCTACTAAGATAAAAATAAATTTCGAATACTCACAATGAGCTACCATAAAAGATTTTGTAACTTTATTTTACCCATTGTTAGTAAAAACTGCTTTCCGTGCCATTAACACATAAACACTTCACTTGGTACTCCACTCACCCCTCGCGTGCACAACAATTACTCTGTACTGAATATTACTCTCACATTTAGGGTGGATCGAATAACCAATTCTCCCACCCGTACGCAAAATACGCGCTATGACGTGGAGTTGCGGACAACAGCCCGTATTACCTATTACCTTACTCTTACATTCAATAAGAAGAATTTAAGTATCGCTCTGACAGTTTCATGCAGAGCGGAACATGTAGGTTTTGGCAATAGACGGGAGCTCCTGGACACACTCTCAGAATCATGATTTCTTTGACCTGACATATATAAACAGCAACGAATACTAACAAACTATAAATTTGACACACTGTGTAACAGAAGTTTATCGTATTATTGTGCGGGTTCGGATTCACAAATCGATGTAGTTCATGTCTCCCAAAGAACTTTCCCGGCGATTAACGCTATAGAAACCATAGTAAAAATATAACAGCACTCTTTGAGACTAGTTTCTATCTTTGGCAAGTGTCCAAAGTCGTTGGGGCAATAATACGGGCAGCATCAGTGGGGCGTAGGTGTCGTTATCAAAAGAAATTATCTTGAGTGGCTTCCACATTAGTTTCATTTGTAAATGATTGAAATGGGAGGTTTTTAGTAAGGAAACTCAAAAATTCAGTGTTTTAAATTCCAAATGCGTTGTCCGTTTTAGAGTCCCTGATGGAATTAGAAAAACATCGCCAAAACCTTGCAAAATCTTTATCTTTCCTCGTAATATTTTGAAGTGATGCCCCGTAAAACTTAACGTTGAAAAAACCCTGTTAAACCAGTGTGTTACATTGTATGAAAGCATTCATACAATTTAACACACATACAAAATGTATCTAGATAGTTTTTGGGAAACGATTTTTTTTTTCATAATATATTTATAATTTAACATCACAAACAATAACAGGGCCTGCTGAATAATTCAACAGATTGTTTGATTCGAACAATGGATTTCGTCGAGTACTGGTATTCTATTTTAGACAATACACGATCATTATCTGAATAAAAAGGCTTTTGTGGAGCCACGTTGTCCACCCGAACGTTTCGAGTGATGGAAATTATGCGAAATTAGAGATGAAATTTATTTCGACATTTGAATGATTGAATTGTGGACACGCTGATTTAGAGACAGTTTGGTTTCACGAAAGGTAGGTCAACGACTGACGCGGGAGTACAACTCATCAGTCACATTTTGGAATCATGGGAGAAGTCCCAGGATGCAATTGGCATTTTCTGTGACCTCTCAAAAGCGTTTGACTGCGTTGACCACAATACACTCATCTGTAAATTACACCACTACGGACTTCGTGGACGAGCTGCTGATCTTGTGCTTTCCTATTTATCAAACAGGCAGCAAAAAGTAAATGTTAACGGGGCAACGTCCTCGGGGTCTCTAGTTAAGATGGGCGTGCCTCAAGGTTCAATTCTTGGCCCTTTTTTATTTCTAGTTTATATTAATGACCTTCCTTACCTGATGGCTAACTTCTCGGATATAATTTTATTCGCTGATGACACTTCTCTTATTTTTAGAATAGATAGAAAAGATACGGATGTCTTACATGTCAACGATAGTCTAGCTGTTCTCTCGAAATGGTTTGCGGCTAATAATCTTTTACTCAATGCGAACAAAACTAAATGTCTTAAGTTCTCATTACCAAATGTACCCCAAGTAGGGCTAAATTTAAAACTTGATGGCAAGAAACTAGATGCTATTTCGGAAACTGTATTTCTAGGAATTACTTTAGATTCAAAATTGCAATGGGGTGCCCACATTAGAGGTCTTTCAAGTAGATTAAGCTCAGCTGCTTACGCAGTAAGAAAAATAAGGCAGTTGACTGATGTAGCCACAGCTAGGTTAGTATACTTTGCTTATTTTCACAGTATTATGTCTTATGGCGTTCTGCTGTGGGGGTCGGCAGCTGACGTAGATTCAGTTTTCATTCTACAAAAGAGGGCAATCCGCGCAATCTATAAAATGGGGCCTCGCGAGTCTCTTAGAAACAAATTCAACGAAGTTGACATACTAACTCTGCCTTCTCTTTATATCCTAGAAAATATCTTGTATGTTCGCAAAAATTTAGGTCTTTTCAAAAAAAGATGCGACTTCCATAATCTAAATACACGTAGTAAAGATGAAATTGTGATTCCAAAATTTAGATTACCTAAAACTAGTAAGTCATTTCTAATAAACAGTATCCGCTTCTATAACAAGTTGCCAAAATCGGTTACAGAACTTAGCGATGGAAAGTTTAAAACTCACATCAAACGTGTCCTTATCAAAAAAGCATATTATAAGATAAAAGACTACGTTGAAGACAAGGAAGTTTGGCATTAATTCCTTCTGCACATGTGGCTTCCCTGGTAACTCATTAGCACCATAACTTTGTGAGCGTCTATTAACTGCTTCCAAATTACAATGTTAATTTTAATTATTTTATTTTTTACACTTTCTGACATATTCTCGTCATTATTTGACATTATACAACCCTTGTAATATCGTGTATTTATTAGTGATTCTCATGTAAATCATATCACTTGGTTTAAATAGGTTGATTTTACTTATGTAGATTCTTTTACATATTGTGAATGAGAGAACGTTGTAGGCCTACAGTTTCTATTCTTTATTTTCATTCCTCTAAGTACCTGGTACTTATTGACAGGCCTGCACTGTCCTCCCATACCTAATATCACTGTAATTTGAAAACATTATAAAATCCAATTATTTTTAAAAGAGTAACCGTGGAGTTTCTTGCCGGCTCTTCTCCATAGGAAGCGACAAATTGGAACCGTGCACCTAGCTTCTGACGTTTCATAAGTGCCCTTGCAGGTTTATGTGAAATAACATATTTTGATTTGATTTGATTTGATTAGATGGAAAGGCAATTAAATTAGAATGTAGATACGAGTTTTTGTTCTATTCGAAAATGGGTTAGAGGCATTTCTATATTTGATGTTGCACGTTACGAAATTTTGTTTTAGTGCCGTTAGTGGAAGTGCTCACGTGCCTTTCAAGCACGTGCCGTTCAAATCTGTGCCCTTAGTGGAATACCTCCATTTTAAGGCTCGTGCAGACTAGCGTGACGCGACGGTCGCGTTGCGACACTCGTAGAACAATTTCTATGAAAACTTAATGGAAATTGTTCTACAAGAGTCGCGTCGCGCTGTCGCGTCGCGGCTGTTTGAAGAAGCCTTAATCAATTGAAATTCAATACGTCGATTTAAAATGATAATGATTATAGTTGATTTTCGTTAAAATCATTCATCAAACTGACTGCGAAATTAAAATACCTCGGACTTTAAAATGTAACCATAGCCAACTTTTCCTTGATACATATTGACCGAAATTTCGTTTGGAGAAAATTGCATAGCGTTTCTAAAAGAGTGAAGTCTTAGGCAGCTCTAGACTGTGTGCTCACGGTCGACTGACCTAAAATCTTTAGGGATATGGATTGCGCTCGCTTTTCGCCGCTAGTGATTCGTGAAAACTGTTTTAATGGAATTTTCACCTATATTTATGACATGTTCTGGCTCAATTTATTAAGCGGACCATTAACTCACCACGATTATTTTCGTAGTTTTTGTTTATCTAGACATTGACATTATGAAATCTATTTAAATAATGACAAGAATATTTACTTTGTAAAGTATTATATTGCTTTAATCATTGTGAATGTGATGACTGTGTGGGTGTTTTTTTTTCTTCATTTAGTCATGGTCTGGCAGTTTGAGTAATTTATGCGGCCTACCCAAATGTCCTTTCTTTGGTACTGTTTGTCAAATCGTTGAGCTCCCCAAGTTCTGAGTTGAGCTGTATGATTAATGATAAATGCGTGCACTGATTGGACAGGTCCACTCAATCTGCGTGTTTCTTTTTTCAAAAGACCATTTCAGACATCCACATGGTTTTCACATGATCTGACCAAGATTATGTCTGGACTTTAAAAGAGACTGTGACCTCTGAGTTTGTTTCGGCCTTTCTCCTCAGAGTAGTCAGATAGGAAACGCCGACCTCATCTAGTTTTAAAAATATGATTGACGTGTAAAAGTGTTTGTACAAACCTACTTACAGAAATAAAATCATTTATCATTTATAACTAATTGGCTAATGACTGAGCTCTGGCCAACGCCTGCTAATTGAATTCACTAATTTTATAAATAAGTATCGATCGACATGGTTTTTTTTTCCTTTATAAGTGGTACCCAAGGTATGATAGCACCTGCTAAAACCAATATTTCTTGTCATTAGCCGACAACGCAAAAAGCTCTCGAGGACCATCAAACCGACTCCTTTGCTCTAGTTCAATAACAGTTGCTCATAAATAATTTTCAGTAGTTGTACATGTATATGAATTACTTCATATCATTGTTTATTTAACTTGACTGCATAAACCATTTCTTTGTTTTTATTAATTAAATTTTCATTTATCGTTGAATTATGGTTTTGTATAGAATCAAGTTCTTCCAACATAACAGACAGCTGTGCTGCTGGGGAGTTTGTTGCGCCACTTCTTCTTCCCAGCTAAAGCACTAGGACGTGGTGAAGGGCGGGCGTTTTGGGGGGACTGTCTTATGTAATTTTGACGTTCAAATAGTGCTGACTCTCAGCCTAGTTTGAATAAATGAATTTTGATTTTGACCAAGTGTGTCCGTTCATTAACTCATTATTTCTTAACATAAAATTGTTGGTGAACTTGGCATAAAATACTTTCAGGAAGACTTTTAGGCAATTCAAGCTGACTTTATGTTGCTTCTCAATATATGGAACAAAACTGTTATTATCTCTACAAAACGAATATACCGACAACACAAGTTTTGACGGAATAATACCTATAGTGACAAACAAGAAAACGAAAAAAGAAGGTTATTCTTGAAGTAGGAACTAACCAATTAATTATAACTTACATTTGCGATCGTGGTAAAAATATTAGCCAATCGACGTCGGTCGATTGCTTCGACTGCATACAGGCAGGGTGCTAGCAGCTCTTGCGTTTACTTTTGTCTTTCCTTTTTCTTGTTTGTTTAATGTTTTCACAAAGATTTTTTCTCGTCAACCAAGCGGAATAGTAATTCTTTCTATCTACATTTAGGGTTGTCAAAGACGTATCGTGTACGTGCATTTGTTTAATGAATGTTAACTTTTTTTTTGCATTATATTTTGGCAGCCTTCTTTAATGACCTGGAGGCGTACTGCGAGGGCTGGCTCAAGGTGGCATGGGATAAGAGGTTCTAGAAGGATTTGGGGAGCCAGTCAGATAATATAGGTTAAAAAAAATGGTCAAAAATCAAAACCAAAATCAAAAGTCATTTTTTCAAAGTAGGCTGAGAGTCAGCACTTTTTGATCGTCAAAATTACATAAGAAAGTCCCCCAAAAACACCCGCTTTTCACCACTTCCTAGTGCTTTAGCTCGGAAGAAGAAGTGGCGCAACAAATTCCCCAGCAGCACAGCTGTCTGTTAAGTTGGAAGAACTTGACTCTATACAATAACATGCAAGTAACTAGCATCCAACAATAAATGAAAATTTCATTTAAAAAATAGATTTATTACCTACTGATTGGCTAACTCTGGTTTAAGAACACAGACGTCGTCTTGAGTTAATCACAGCGACCTACAATTCTTATCTTTTAAGTAGTCTTTGATAGAATAGTATGCCTTAGAACAAAGATTAGATTTTACTTTAGCTTTAAATGCATTCAAATGTAAATCTAGCAAAGAAGAGGGAAGCTTGTTATAAAAGGTTATACCAAACCCAACAAATGAGTTATGAACTTTATATAGCCGGTGAAAGGGAGCACGTAGTTTGTACTTATTTCTAGTATTAATATTATGAATATCACTGTTTTTAGTGTATAAGTGTATATTTTGCATAATATATAAGATGTTAGCGAAGATGAATTGCGATGCCACCTACAAGTGTAGTAGTTATGTTGGTATTACAATCATATTGATTTCATGTAATTGCTGTCATTATTTCCTTGAAGGATTTCCCAGGTAAACAATTGTTTTGAGTAGACTTCACTGGAATCCGACCTCAACAAAGGGGCATTATAGAATAGGCAAATTGATATTGCATAATATTTTGACCGGAGAATGGAACACACAGGAAACAGTGGAAAGCTGTGGGAGAGACATTTGCCCAGCAGTGGGGATATTGTTATGATTGTTTTAATAAATCACTTATTTGCACTGTTAAAATAGACGGAATATTTGTTTTTGTTGCAGGTATGTGTAAATATCAGGGTTTATAAGGTAATAGAATGTTCAGGTTAGAATCAGGGTGGAGGTGAATAATACTTCTAATTACATAATTATTTTGAAAGTCATGAAGTTAATTTAGCAGCAATTAAATGTCAGGGGTAAGTATTGTTCCTTTGAAGGTTAAGTTACGAGAACTTCATCAATTGCGACTACTAAACATGCGAATTTCGACTGAGGAGTAATTAATAAGGGAGCACAACAAACAGAGATCTTAAGGCATCTGTCTCACCACCGACGAGGAAACAACTAGCTAGTCAACGATTTTCTCGCTCACGAAACGTACACAATATTGTAGGTCCCGTGTAAATGAAAGAGATACTGTTAACACTGACCGCGAATATTCGATGGTCGCAGAAACAAGAACTATTAATTAACTAGAGACAAGCTCAGCGATGATTTGACCAACTCAATTGACTTCTTTTTTGCGACATACTGACGAGAAACGTTTGAGTAATTACATTGCATGTGGGACACAACACTGATTGAGGCACAAGTAAGCCAGATAACCAATTCAATAATAGACAGCTATCATACTGCCTGCCCTGAAACCACCCCGCGCAGCACACCGGGTAAACAACCTTGGTGGGGCGCTGACCTGGAGCGCAAGCGCGGGAAGGTAAGGAAAGCACTAAATAGAGCCATGAACACATGTGCGGACGTGGACTGGGATAGCTACTATGCAGCCAAATCCCGCTACAAAAAATGCATCAGATACAGGAGTACCACGGGCTGGCGTAAATTCTGCGGCGGCATCGAATCCTGCCAGCAAGCCAACAGGGTAAGGAAGGTTCTAGCGCAGCGGCATACGTCAGGGCCCACTACCCTCCGCAAACCTGATAACACACTCACGACGTCGCCTGAAGAAGTAAATCGCGTCCTAATTGAAACTCACTTCCCTGGATGTGTCTTCGAGCAGGTAATTGACTGGCAAGACGTTATTCAAACACCATCAGAAAACGATTGGCGGTACGCACACAGGGTGATCACACTGGAGAAACTCCAATGGGCCATCCGAAGCTTCCATCCCTTCAAGGCAGCTGGCCCCGATGGAGTGTTCCCCGCCTTATTGCAATGGGGGGGAACCCCGGTCGCAATTAGACTAGTGCCTCTAATGAGAGCGTGCTTGGCCTTTAGATACGTTCCCAAGGGATGGAGGGAAGTGAAAGTTATTTTTATTCCAAAGCCAGGTAAAAGTGACTATACTAACGCCAAATCCCACCGACCAATCAGCCTAACCTCCTTTCTATTGAAAACGCTGGAAAGGCTATGCGATAGGGAGCTGCGAGATGGCGCACTTAAAAACATACCACTTCACGGTAACCAACACGCATACAGCTCAGGTAAGTCGACGGAATCTGCTCTTCATCAAGTGGTCAGCCAGATAGAAGAAGCGATGCACCAAAAAGGCACCTGCCTGGGCACTTTCATAGACATCGAAGGAGCCTTCGACAAAACCAACTTCTCCAGCATCGGTAGCGCCCTCTCCAGGCATGGGGTGGAACAGGTACTAACGGACTGGATTACTAACATGCTTAGCAAACGAATGGTTCGCCTTGAGGATGAACAGCAGCTGGCCATGATAGCCAGAGGCTGCCCCCAGGGAGGGGTGCTGTCCCCCCTTCTATGGAATCTGGTGATAAATGACCTTATCACCAAACTCAACGCCAGCCATTACTTCACAATAGGCTATGCGGACGACCTTGCAATCCTTGTTTCGGGGAAGGTAACGGGAACGATCTGTAACCTCACTCAGCAAGCACTACGTATCGTAGAGAGATGGTGCAGGGAATTTGAACTATCAGTGAACCCCACCAAAACTGAACTAGTCATGTTCACCCTAAAACGAGCATTAGGCCCTTTTCGCCTACCGAAACTGTTCAATACAGAACTTCAGTTGGCCAACGAAGTCAAGTATCTCGGGGTCACTTTGGACAATAAGCTAAACTGGAGCAGTCACCTAGACAACAAGCTGAACAGGGCCTGCATCACCTTCTGGCAGTGCAGGAGAATGATAGGTAAGAAGTGGGGACTATCACCCAAAATCATACTATGGCTGTACACCGCAGTGATCCGCCCCATGATCACCTACGGGGCCGTGGTCTGGTGGCCCCGCACCAAGCTAACTACAGCCGCCAACAAACTACAGCGCATGCAAAGACTAGCCTGCGTCGCGACCACGGGCTGCATGAGGACTACTCCGACTGCAGCGATCGAGGCCATGCTGGGGTTGCCGCCGCTCCACCTGTTCATACAACAGGAAGCAACGATGGCGGCGGCGCGTCTAAAGGCTATAAATCTCTGGAGTAAAAGAGACACACAACACACCGCGCTACTTAAGGAACTCAATAGCGAGTTACCCATTACGAGGGCAATAAATGACCGGGTGCCCAAACAATTTATCTTTGATAAAAAATATAGAATCCAGCTGCATGAGGATCGACGATGCGAAGGCTTGCGCCCCGCAGAGCTGCGTATCTTCACGGACGGATCAAAAACAGGTAGTGGCACAGGGGCTGGAGTCTTCTCGGAGGACCTCAACATCCACATAGCCACACCACTGGGAGTCCATAACACAGTGTTCCAGGCCGAATGCATGGGCATCTCCCTGGCAGCGTCTGCCATCATGGCCAGGGTAGTTAAGGACCACTCGATCCGCATACTCTCGGACAGCATGGCTGTTCTGCAAGCGCTGAACAGTCACACAGTTGACTCTGGGCTGATATACGAGTGCCACCAGCGCCTCAACGAGGTAGGTAGCCTCAACAACATTACCATTCAGTGGATCAAAGGACACAGCAATTCGCTAGGCAACGATGCAGCCGATGAACTTGACAGGAGGGGGTCGAGCATGGCACCAGTGGGACCAGAACCCATTGTGCCACTCCCCTTCGGGTATCTACGCACTCTGGTAAGGAAACGTACCAGGGATCAACACCACAAAATATGGTTGGACCTAAGTGAGTGCAGGCAGGCTAAGGAAGCACTTCCTGCGTTCGATGCTCGCGTCACGAAACAGGTTCTCCGGTTAACTAAACGACAGTTGCGTACAGTTACAGCAGCCGTAACTGGCCACGGATCATTTAACAAACACCTCTTTGTCTTAGGAGTAACAGACAGTCCGCTGTGCAGAGCCTGCATGGAGGACGACGAGACAGCGGCTCATGTGCTGTTGAACTGCCCGGTGGTCGCTAATTACAGGGCAAAATACTTCGGTAACCCAGGTACCCTACGTGAGATTGTCAGCAACACCAAGGCGTTGCTGGCCTTTCTCGAGGAGCTGGGGTGGATCGAATAACCCATTCTCCCACCCATACGCAAAATACGCGCCTTGACGTGGAGTTGCGGAAAACAGCCCGTTTTACCTATTACCTATTACTATTGCATGTGGGAATTATTTCCAGATTATGTAGGTATTTTCGCATATTATTCTGCTGTTTTTATAATAACGCTCTTAGTTGATCGCCAAGTGCGTGCCCCGTTTAAGTATAGCCTCTTTTTCATTTAAGTAATTATTTTGCAAAAACAAATTCCATGGGTAAATCAAATTAACTGACTGCTGTTGTTAAAACAGTAATAATAATTGATATTTCTCCTAGAAATAATAAACTACCTACAATATAAGTTGTTTTATTGGCGTTTTCCAATTTAAACACCGCTCTCGCAAAAGCTTGCACGTTTGTAACGTAATAGCTTCTTACATGTTACTACATAGTTCATGCAAAATGGCTCTCCAGACTGAACAAAGACTTGCTGTCACAAAAGACTACCCGTCACTATGTGATCTCTTTATACACGATGACAATGTAATACAACTCAAGCACTTTTGTGATAAACTTATATTAAGAAAGTTATTAAGTCATTATTAATAATATATTCTGTTCTGTTTTCAACTTCAAAACATTCGAACAGTCAGGTAATAAGTTCACCACCGCATTGCTTAATTAGAAGGTAGAATATATAACTTAAATCAGAACTTTAATCCTTGAATTTTAGTTATTTTGTTTAATTATGAATAAACAAAATACCTTCATTTATTCATTTACAAAATTGTTTAACCTAAGAGGCTTTAATTACATCTTTAGATATTCATAAAATGTTTTGTAGTTAATTTTGAGCTTTCGTGGTCTAAAATAAAATGTAACCAAGTAGGCTACAAAATTAAGATATCTGTGTCGAAATCTTCTTAAAATAATATGAACTGCCTGTGTTACTGCGTTGTTCTTCTTAACTACGAAAGGGCTTTTTATGCAGTTTTATCTTTCATCTAGAGAATTTATTCTGGAAGGTTTATGTGTGTATCGCATTAATGTTAAACTAACATATAATTATGTAATGAAAAATTTCGATGTCTTTTGACTACACAAGTCCCTTACACGCCTAAGTCTCTCTTCTTCTCTTGAGACTTGATGGTATTAATACGTACTTTTCAGCTTATTTCATTTTTAAGATGGTTTTTCTAGCTACGGAAAAATTTGCTGAAAGATTCGGAATGAAAATTGCAACAAGGGCAAATGATTCTCAAAGATCCTTCAAATCTTCCTGTGCTTGAGAATCTACGTTATTCTATAAGGTTCAATCATCAATATTAATGATTACTCGTTTCTGTGAATAATATTGAATGAATTTTCGTCGCATATATAAGAAGAGCTACGCTGCAAATATTTATGACAAGGTTGATGCCAATTTTCAAGTAGTTTACCATTGCGTCTTATTTTCGGAAAGGATTATCCATTTCTCGCAACCTATTGGTGGGTAATATATTCCACATGTTCAGTGTTTAGTCAGATAAATTATATTCATTTACATAACTATCAGTGTTGTGTTGCTTGACTGTTGATCGTATTAATTAACATTGAAGTAGGAATCTGTTTACCAAAACAGTACTTTGTTATGTAAAACTCTTCGAATGAAACTCAGATACGAGTCGGGACAGTGAAGATCACGTACTTTTCCCACTGTAGGTGCAGATACGTGCCGGTCACGTCGCTATCTTCGTGGTTATATTATCGCATTATTCAGTTAGGATCCTAACCTACACCAGTTCAATCCAATAAGTCGGAATATTTCAATCTGATTTGATGCAGTAGCATGGAATTAGGACAGTAAACCTTTTCAAGCATATTGGTGTAACTTACTAAGCTATTAACTCCACGCCTCAAATATTTACAATACCATAAAAAAGATTGGGATGTCTCAAAATGGGTTACATTGGCATAATTTACTAACATTGTTCTCGTTGGGAGAAATAACAAGCATACATGTTTTGACAAATACAAATGTAAATAAAATGTAGATCACGAAAACTGTTTTTCTATTTGGCGATGGCCCATTAATGGCTATACGTGAACAGTTTGTTTGATAACAACTACCAAAGAACTCTCTGAATTCGCATAGACCAGCCATAAATTTTCAGCAGAAAACGCCGAAAATGGATGGCAACTGACTGACTGACAAAAAAAATCTGCTGTTTCAGTGAAAAGGGCAATGATCACTTGGTCAAAGTGTATGGACCAGCATTTTTTTAGCCAACGAAAAATGTTACCGCTGGGAGAATTTAGAATTATGTAATGCATCCATTTGAACAGGTTGCACGCCAATCTCCCTGCCACCCTGTAAACATGTGTTGAGCCCCTTCAAATAAATATGCGGTTGCTAATTTCATTAAAAGCTTGAAACTAGTGAAGACAAACCACTCACCCCAAACGTTTAATGCGCGCCACGCTTACATCGTCGACACACATTGCAACTCTCTACAGACATTAATATGCAGCATCAATTACGATTTGGTACTGGATTAATTTATATCTTTACGCCACTGTTAAACGGGTTAGCAATTTAACCTAGAGACCATTTTATTTGAGAGTCGCGATAGAAATGCTTTTGTACCAGAAATGCTTTGCACGATCGTTAAAATGATATTTCCCTGTTAACCCTTATTTATCATTGTACATTCTTTGACCAGTTTATTTTGGCCTCATAAACATAACCTTCATGTTTCACACACATCAATTGCAGTGTAAGCGAACGTCCATGTTAGAAAAACCTCGGAGTCAAACCATCACTAACCTCACCTTAATCATTCAGCGTCATTACCACTAACTAGCTAGTGAGCACATCTTATTATCGATATACATAGAATATACAAACTTTATATTTAAATGTGAAAAACCTAGGTTCTTGCCAAAATAAGCCAAGGCAAAGGATGCGAAGTAGTAGCCGATACTAAAATCTTTTGAAGATTTCCCTAAGATGTACCATAACATCACGCTACTATACTATCTTATTAAGTTCCGGGTGAATACTTTCACCAATAGCCGTGTAAAAAATCCTATAATACCTAAACGTACATTTTTAAAAGCGGTCTCAGTGCTTTTTTTTAAGAGTGTGTTTTTTTTCCTTTTAAACGACGTCGATTTAAAAAAAGGCGCAGTCACCCTCGGACCGGATGCTTATTGTGGTACATCCCGTCGAGTGACGCCACCCCCCACGCATAAATACACTCATATCTAAATACAAGTATATATTTATGTACTCGTGGATTTTGTTCTCCTTTTGGAGCTTTTGTTGCAGAAAATAGAACGAGGAAAGTATTTAAACCGAAACAGAAAATCACAAATTGTATGGCACTTATAAATATATTTCAAGATCATCCCAATCTACAAGGTGCACGATAGGTGACCATTGTGGACGAGTCAACTCATGCGGAAGCCACCGAACGTTGTTTTATTGAAATTCTCGACAGATTCAGAAAAGAGACGATATGAAGGTTTCACTATAGCTCTATAAAATCCAAAGGTTAGAGTGAACGTACCCTGATTTATTTATCTAAAGCCTTTCTTTAAACAAATGATTACGTGTAGACTTGAGAAACTACGTTGAAAAAGTCGTGATAAATTATCGATAGTGCTTGCTAGCTATAGTGTCTACCCTGTCTTTTTTTTTCTATAATAGAAAAGTGTGTTTTTGTAGAACAGACTAAATAAAATTTGAAGTTATTGAAGAGGGAAGAACGCCAAGCAAAACGTTTGTTTGATAACCACATAATAATGTATATGACATGAACACTACATTCCTACAGTTAATTAAAACTTAATATCATAAAATCTACAATGGAACTCTGACATAACTTATTGATTCAACATGCCCCATTCAGTTAAAAAACATACGTCAGTCCCTCGATACTAATCTTTTAGCAGTCGTGTGAAGTGAGAAACGATGAGAAAACAAAGCCCTTGTAATCAAACTATAGAACAGAAACAGATTTATTTGCTCAACAATCAGCTTGATTTGTTTTCTAAAATGTTTACTTTCTGTGCTTTTTCTACGCCTGATATTTTATTGAATGACACACCTTTTCCAGATTCCCAATTCTAAATAATAATAATAACAGTCCTCCAGACAGCGTTTCGTCCTTGGCGGCTAATCTCAACGGAGACTAGCCTTTGGTGCTATTATAGTGCATAAGTGTGTGTGCAGATACAAGTGCACTATCTCTTCCCTCAATCTCATAGTCAGATAGATCAGAACGCAATCCAACATGACCGCAAAGAGCTCAAGCTCAGGACTAATGGCTTAACGTTTTCCGAGGCACGGATCAAACTACCAGCTGCCAAACTCTGGGCTGTTACTAATAAATTAATGGTAAACCCAATTAAACTCTTTGTTCGACCTTGAACCCCTGACCCCACGCTCAGCTGTCGCGTTTGTGACCCCAGACCAACGGGTCTGTCTAAATAATAAGAGTAAGCAGTGAGTAAGTTCTGATTCTGATTCTGAAAACTATTAACAACATACGATTTTGTGGAGGTCTCTGCGGTATTTTTTTATAAGGAATGCGTAAAAACTTAATTCGATACTTCAATCTTTTGACGAATGACGTAGTTTAAATTTCACTTGTAATATTTACATCGGAATTATTTTACAAACAAATATCGGTTGAAAAATCTTTTATTTCATGTTTTAGAAATATTTGGCTGTTGTCGTCATCATTCACCTAGGCCTATGTTGAGTTCGGCATCCATTCAAACCAGATGCAGCTAATTACCAATATTTTACCATCAATTTGGCCTCCATAACTCCGTTAGTCGGTAATACGTACTCTTTAGTAATACCTACGATCATACTGGCTGACAGACTTTCAGGCCTCTGAAGACCCGTAACGACTGTCAAAGATCCAGGAATGACAGCCGGGACCAACGCAAACGTGCTTTTCGAGGCGAAATGTTATCAAAATATACAGGATAATTTTAACCATGGATCCAGCATATCATTCTAGGCCTAGCTCAGAAATTTTACGTCGGTTATACAAAAAAAAAACACCCGTTCCGTATATTTTGACCGCGTAGGTCTTTTGTTTGTTACAGTTTGCGCACTGATTGAAAATTTATCCTGTATAATTTTAACCGACTTCAAAAAGGAAGAGGATCTCAATTTGTCTGTATGCTTATTTTTTGGATGTTCTGCTATATCTCCGGCAATTGTGGAACGATTTTGAAAAACTCTGTTTTTAATTTAACTTTTCCAGTAATGATGATGTTTAAGTATTACGATGGAGTCGGAAAAATGTCCCTTCGACATTAAAAAATAACTTAACTAGATTTGTTTTCATTGTATTTTCCTCGACTCTTACTTACTTCGTCGATTCTGTATTTCTTGGTATCTGTGATAAGTTGCTTAAACTTTTGGAACAGACCACATCCGAGTTTTATAGCACTATTTTTCTTTAGATTTTATAACAAAAATTTATCTGAATAAACTCCTGTTGAGTTACTTGTTTTATTGTTCTTGTGTACCCTTCCTGGGGCAGATAAATTAAGTTGTTGGTTTAAGCTTTTTGTTTTTCTTTGCTTTGTCAAAATTGGAAATAACACATTCTGCAATTGGTGGGTCGCTTAAATTCCAGATTGGGCTTAACTGAAGTAAATACTGCTTTAGAAGAGATAAACCGATACAACATTGAAATCCGCTAATGTTGGCACAAATCCAGTACATTCGTAATCTGGCGTACGTGCGTTTCAATGACCCACGAAAGTCATTTATTTACCTAGACGACGCTATTTATTTATTTACGCTATGTAATGACGTAATTTTCTACAAAACGTCGTTGATATCACCCTTGGGACAAAATATTTCATACATTTTTAACTAAATAGGGTAAAAGTATGAAGTATATCGTCATAAATATTTATGGATTGAACTTAACAAATCGAATAAGCTCGTCGTATAAAACACGAGCTGACGCACATAAACGGCGTGGTGACGTCACAGTCAAGTGGCGCAACCGTCTGTATATAAATGTGGGGGCATATTTACATGCACTCACATTTTTACTGCAGACTATATGAACGCGTGAAAGTGTTTGATATGTCAGCATGTTACTCACATGACAGCTTTGAAGATCGTTCTGATTTAACATTTCCCTCTGCAAGGTAAATAATAATGGCAGTGTATCGTTTGCCACTCTGAAGTCTTGTAGCATTTGTAAAGGGATCCAAGCTTTGGAAATGAACAAGACGGATGTAGGTACTTCATCGGGTTCCTTATATTTCTTTCGCTTTTTTTTTAATTCAGATTATATTGTGTTTTAATGAATTTATGCAGATCTTGTCTTTTTTTTTCAAAACAAATAATATCAATGTAATATTTTAAAAATCCTGAACGAACTCTTAAATTCCATTAAAACTAAATGTTTGTGTATTTCTTTTGTATTCCATTTAACCTCCATTTATCACACACGTACAGTTAAGTGACATGTGTCGCGTTGGTGAGAATGAATACCGCTGTGTGACGTCACACACTAAACGGATCACTTCCAGCTACCCGGCGTCAGGAATCTCACGCTATATACATATTTATCACACCCTTTGTGCGGATGAAATCCTCACGAATTTATGGATGTATCACATGTGCCAGATCCATATCTGGCACATGTGATACATCCATAAATTCGAGTTGATTTGTGATTCATCCATAAATTGGAGCCTCTCTTGACCATTCAAGAGAGGCTTATATCTTGTGAGAAATGACATCATATCAGCCTATATCGTTCCCACTGCTGGGACACAGGCCTCCACTCTCGGCGAGAGGGAGTGGGCCGTAATCCACCACGCCCAGTGCGGGTTGGTAGATGTCACATGTCTTCGAATTGTTGGTTCTACACATGCCAATTTCCTCACGATGTTTTCGTTCACCGTTTTGAGAGCAGTGGTGAAGAAATAATTTGCACAAAGTATAGCGCCTTACTGTGTTCGAACCTACGACTTACAACTCGTAAGTCGCGGGCCATCACCACTGAGCCACCACTGCTCGAGAAATGATAATATCTCCATGAATAATATGTCTTCTTACTCGAAGACAACTTCTTATTTTCGAGTGGATTATTTATCATGTTGTATAACATGAGCCAAAAAAAGACAAACAAAGTAAAACTCATTTATCCATCCCTGAAGTTATTTCTTTCTTTTGTCTCAAACAAGGACCCCTTAGAACAGATTTTTACAACCTCCTAATAATTAAATTGACGCTGAATTAAAAGAACGATTTCCCTTAAGATTATATTTTTTAAACGAAGTGATTTTTTATTACTTAGTTATCCGTTTCAGTTTTTCTATTATTCCATGGATATGACAGGGGTCGAGCGGCCGCGATCTTTATCAGTTGACCGAGCAAGAAGCTGACCGTAAGTGAAGCAATCGGCGTACAAAAGTGGGGTCAAACTTAAAATAGATGAGATTTTCGCAGTTTAGTTTTCAGTTATAGCGAAAAAAATTTAACGAAATTAATACTACCGCCACTAGCTTACAAAAGTGGCAGAATTGCATAGAATGGTAGGACTTGATGTCGTAAGTTAAATGAACTTTGAATCTTATTTTTTTCAATATTCACTACAAAACTGTAAAACTAATTCTTAAAGTTATTAGAATTCAAGTCATTTGCGATTTATTTAAACGAACACTGCGCAGGTGTCCAGAGAATTGAATGCATAATAGATTGTCATGCGCTTGGGATTTGCTATTTTCGAAATTTTGAGGTTAATATAGGAATACTAAAGGAAATCTGGTATTGTAAGCGATGGACTCATGTAAATCGTACTTTCTCGTAGTTCTGTATAACATTTTAATATTGTTGCCTTATTTATTGTGTAACACGTTTTGTTTGGGATGTTTATGTTTTAAGCAGTCCGTGTACCTAGGTGTGTATGTTTGTTTTTTTTGTTTGTTTGTATTTACATATGATCCATCGTAGCGCCTCTACTAAACCGATTTTAATGTTGTTATGGTCCGGGATTTTTCCCTTAACAATATGACTTATTTTATTGAATTGTCACCATTTTAATTAACGTGTTTTGCGGTAAGGCTTAAGTTTTTACCTTTTTCCGGTTCGAATGTTGTGCTATTATTACATGGAATCCTTTCGCCGTTAGCGGAGTACAAGTATTATTATTCCAATATTCTGATTGATAGTGAATTCTTAGTTTACTTTTAAGCGTTACGTTCGGCACTTAAGCTGCTTTTTCAAAGGAAAATGGTTAACCATATTTGACCGACCTTCCAGAGATATTTGGTATAGAGATATTAGATATAATTTCTGGCCTACTTGCAACAAAAGAGACCCGAAATTTTAATACAGTTACTCCAAAAAGAAATGTACAAAAGGATATAAATATTTACTAATCTGCATTCCAAACATGAAAGCCAATATTACACAGACCTAAAGCAAACATATCTATAATAAGAGTTTAGATTGCGATAGAAACAGATAAAGTGCGAATACCTTGCGCCGACATTACATTTAATTAAAAGATTTCGGAAGAACGTGGAATAAAGTTTCTGGATTTACTCTCATGCGGGCTCCGTGTGTAGGTAGCAGGTTTGCATAATTGAATAACTTCTTTATCTTATTAGCCATCAGCGGTGCCCCTAGTACTGCTGGAGGCTGGAGTTAGGAATAAAAAATGGGTATTCCGGGTTGGTTTTGTTCGTTTAAGGTGAATCTAGTCGACATGTTTTCCATACGAACTTTGGGAATATAATTATTATTCCACTGTTTGACAATATACATCAAAAATTAAACATGGTATGGTTTCGTCTCATTAAAAATATCGTCCGTGTGGAAACAAAATACCAATTTTAGTATTTTGTTTCCGTTTATTTAAAAGGCCATTTAAAAGTTATGAGCCAAAAAATATTTGTTTCTCTTGCTAACTTAACCTAACTTTAGGCGTGTTTTAGTAATAAAAGAAGTGTGAAACCTCCAAAACCAAGTCACTACCGGAAAAGCTCAAATAGCGAAAAGTTCGATAAACTTTATTGGTACTAACCAAACAAAACCAAACAACTGCATAAGCACTAGCTTATGCAGTTGTTTTTTCATAAAACTCGATCTTCTGAAGGACTTTTCTCAATTTTGTTAAGCGCCTGTTGTACTATAAATGATCCTGTATCTCACCCAATAACATTGTGCTTGTAGATTAGCGTCTAACTGCTCATCACTGATAATATCTCTATCGGACACGAAAGCGTGCTTTTTAGCAGGCCCACCATTAAGTTCGATCCCACGACTAGTGTTCCCATAACCGTACAGTTTGGAAGAGCCCCCGATTAGATCCAAACATACACACAAACCTACACTGGCTTGGTAGAGGATCCCATTTGATTGGAACCCAGAATGACGACATACAACACCCTAAATAGATACCCTCAATATTTACTAAGCCACCCATCAAATTTTGTGAGTGTGCGTTAATTTAAAGAGTTGGATGAAAAGGTCATAATATCATGTCTGGTATTCAAGCTTGTTAAGTCTGGTAACAATAGAAATAATGAATTATTTTACAGTGAACTCTTAAATCAATCTTTCTTATTTAGTACGCAAGTTTTAATAATTTTCCTTGACAAAATCTGTTGTGTTACTGCGACAAATTTGCTTCTTTTTTCTTTCTCTCTTTCGTTTCGGATGTAAAAACTTCAATGCAATTATTCGACGAATTTCTCCATTGCTAAGTTAAATTATGTGGTAACACAGATTTATGGTATCTAAAGTCGAAGAAGCTGAAGTAACGTGCGTATTAACACTTTTTTATTATTAACAAACATCACACACATATGCAGATACGATTGATGTGACAATATCAATTAAAACATTTTTTTAAAAACGAGAAAATGCCAAGATCTTCAAGTAGTTACCAAACATGTTCAATTTAATATTCATTACTAAACATACGAGCAGCTCTACAAATTTCGCGTCATGCTACGAAATGCTGGTACATCGAAAGTCGCTGCTGCGGTACTAAATTACTAAGAGCTAGTAAAATTGCACCTCGCAACTGTGTTAGTTTGAGATACATTGGCTGACATAGTAAAAATTTTAATGATTATGTTATTTCGTTGTAAATTATTTCAATACTAGTTACCAAGGAATTGTTTAGTTACAATAAGTTTGAAGGTTTGAAGTCATACTAAACACGTGTGACATAAGAGATTGAAAGTAAACTGAAGGAGTTTACACAAATATGGAATGAGGTGTTTCTGACATAGCAGTGACCCTGTCGCAGTCCACATTAACATACTTGCTACTAACGTAGTAGTACTCATTCAGTCTGAAAAACGGTTATCATTAAAAATAGGGATCAAAATCGAACTCCACTACACGTTGCTTTCATAAAACACCAAAGTAGAGAGCACGACTACTTCAGAAGATCACAATCACAAACTTAACATTTACTGCCTCAAGTGTTCAGACGACAGATAAACAGATTGCGGCTCGCAATCTCTAATCTGAATGTCAAACCAGTATCATTGAGTACACTAGACTGGATGAAAACAGAAATAGAGTCACAAACGATCTTCTACAGAATACGAGAGTGGATTTTTAAATCGAGTGCATAAGAAAAGAGCGCAGTAATTGGGCTATTGAGTCAGTGTGGGACGGTATTATGTGGTAGTGTTGGATAGAGGAGGAGATAACAAGCTATGTAATGGGGAGGCTTTGTTGTGTGTGAGAGCTATTCGATTAACGCTTGGTACAACCAAACTATAACCACGGAAAATAATTTTCTTACATAGTTCCATCCGCTTTAAAGCTTATTTTCTTATTCGGTTTCTCATTTAAAATTCATGAAATTGTTGAGAAAACTTAGCTTCTATTTTATAAAGTAAAATATACCAAGGTCTTTCAGGTAATTAATTTTGTGAACTAATTATGCTAGCATTGGCAGACCAAGGTGTTCGTGTCTCGCAATAAATAACAATGTATTTTTTATTAAACAGCAGAAGCAGTAGGCCCAAAATTGATTTATGAAATTGATGATTACATACTTGTTAATATTCTAGGAAAATTGTATGTTTACTTTTACAATATTTGTAAATATGTGGGCACCATGTATCTATCATTAAATTAATTTATCTGTAATTGCTTCAATTTCATTCTTTTTACCAATTTTGGTACAGTAATTTTATTCTGGATGCATCGTTTTCACACATAATTATACAATGAATGTATGTTAAATATTGTAGTTAAATCATTTTAAAAGAGTAACGGTGGAGTTTCTTGCCCATTCTTCTCCATACGAAACTACATTTTGGAAGGGGCGACTAGAATCAATTCTATTTTAATGTAAATGTTGACGTTCAAAAGTGCCTTTTAAGTGCCTATTTGAAATAAATGCTTTGACTTTGACTTTAACTTTGACAAAACATTTCAAAAAGTGCCAACTTAAGCTTAGAGACAATTTTATCAGAAAACTTTAAAGGTTACATTAATATTCTTCTGCAGAACGCGAGAGTTTCCAGGCTACTGAAGACTGTGGGAAGATCAAAGTAAAAGTACATTCATAGAATGTTATTGTCTTTACAGTTAAGAATTATCCACCCGTTTTCATACTGTTGTTGTTTTTACTTACCCGAAAATGAATGTAAATGCTAAATAATTTAGTAAAAAAAACAAATATTGATTAAAAATACCTAATTATAATTACGAAAAGCTAAATTAATTTAACAGATTTTGAACGAAATACCTACATCGGAAAAAATAAACCCACTCAAATAGGTGAAACAAATTGCTCTACTGTTTCTATCATGGGTATGCATGAGACATGATCATAATCACGTGACGTTGTTTATGTAACGAACGTTTGTGAACTCGAATACAAACAACGTGTATGCGGCACAGTGGTAGAGATGAAACGTGCAAATAATTTGATTTGCATTGCATAAAATAACGCAAATTTGCCTTATATCTCTTCCATACATAAAATTATTTTTTTATGCATGTCCAAATATATTGACAATCAACATTTCACGATGGTACAATTTGTATTCTGTAATACTTTTTGAATGTGCAGCGAAAACACATATTATATACATTGGGTAGCCTTTTCTCTTGTCTGTTTGAGGCTGACTGTATGGAAATTATGTCAACCACATTCTGTGAAGCTTGTAGTACAAAATTAAATCTACAATCACATTATTTTATTTGACGAAAACTAGACGCTGATGTTGCAGTAATACGGAAATCCAATGTCTTCCTTTGTTTTGTTCGTTACTTTGTTCAATGAAATAAGATTTTTGTTTTATAAGGCAACGCATCTACTTTACGATACTTTATGCAAGTACATAAACATGTTTTTCATTTGTTTTTATTCTTTTAAAACATGTGCTTCTTAAATAAGATCACTTGATAGAAGGTAGGTGTAGAAAATTACACATTAGTGGGAAAATATTGGCAAAAATGATAAAAGGAGCCTATTACACGAAATCTTTTTCTACAACAGTCCTTTTACAACGAAATGGTGACTTGGAAGTTTTCCTATATTTTTCAAATACTCGTAATGGTCGGCCGTCTCAAGATTAAACTTGTCCCTTGCTGATGGTTTTGCTTAAAAATTCTTAAGGTTATGTCCTAAACTGTACTGTAAACGCCTATTAGAGGGGTAAACGAAAAAATCAAATTAATTTAAGTTGTCGTTTGAAAGTTAAAGCGGTTGTTACGCCGAGTTTAAACCCATTTCATTTGACGATGATGTTTTTTTTTCTCAGTAAATACTATTAAACTGTTAAACATTTCGTGTCGTTAAAGATAATTTGGTTGTAATTTTGGATATCGATAAGAGTTCTGTAAAGTCCGATAATGTGCATAGCTAGAAATTCACGAATTAATTCAATATTCATGAATTCCAACGATTTATAAGATCATAATAAAGTATCTACTGTGACGGTGGACTTTAAGATGAACAATCAGATCATGTCATCATATCCAGGGCACTACCTCCGTCTAACCAAACAGTTGTTTAGCAGCTCGAAGAACCTGCCTTTCCTGCGAATAGCACAAAATTTTAAAAGTATGTCCTGAAATGTTTGCCGTTTTGGTCGGACTTGACAATGACAAGCATCTGAAACGTGTGGTTTGTAGACTGATATACCGTAGTTAGATGTAAGTTAAAAGTCTATTTATAAAGCAAATAGAGTTTGATATGGCATGATTAAAGGCTCGTTTGTTGTAAACGGTGATGTTTACTGAATGCTGCCAGATAGCGTTTATTCAAACATTGACCGCGGCGAGATCTTGTGCCTTGTCAAATGAATATTTATCGGACACTCGGAATCGTGAATTGGTAAAAATGTGTCAGGCGATTTTAAGCCATCAATAGCTTTCTAAAATCAGAATGAAGAGCATTGAGTGGACCTTTATGCAAAAGTCAACGGTTAAATTAACAGTTTGCTTTGATATGTAGGTTTGGTTCAATTTATGAAATTACAATAGGAATGAATAACATAGTTCTAGACATATATATCGTGATTATCTTACCCATTTACCTTTTGAGACATAACAGCTTCTTCCTTTGTTTCACATACCATCTATCTCGGTCCCATGACTTACAAACAACAAATGTTACTGGTACTGTTGGGACATTCATTTTGAGGATTTAGAACCAGACCACAAATGCGTAACTTGGATACTTGTAGGAAGTTTTCTTGTAAGAATACTTTGGTCCTCTGAGGGAAATGAATTGTTTTGTTCGTCTCTGAAATACCACAAAAAAGAAAGTTCATTTTATCAACTATTTCTATCCAAAGAAACCTCAAGTTCTTTTGTTAACAAACAATGTACCTACATAAAACTCCATATACATAGTGAGCACTCATTGAAAGGGCACACAGTGTGCGCAGTGTCGTATTTTAAGATTTTTTAGCTCTCATTCGCCAAGGGTGTGAAAGCGAAAGGAACTTCATTCCAATTAGGTGTTCCAGGACGCCTCTCGACTGTTTTAAAATTACGATCGTAATTTTTACATTTAGGAAAATGCACTGTAATTTTTTTACGGTTTTCAATACCAAACACAATCTTACCTCTTAAAAAATAAACTATTAAGCAGAACGTCTTGCCTCCAACCAAGACGTATTTCATGAGTTCAAGATCAAATACTCAGCATTACATAGCAATCTCCGGCGGTCAGTGATGTGCAATAATACCTCACGAGTCACTGCCTCCGCCCGCTCCATGCCGTCTGAACAATTATGTATGAAGTGTAGAGGATGACCACAGTCGATTTACCTTCGCTCAATAAAGTAGCTGCAATCCCTGAAGAAGCCACTGCCTTTTCAGGGGTGCGGGTTTTTAGAAAGAGATACCGTGGCCCCTGGCACACTGACAACTGAAGGAACACGGGTGGGTTTTAGTCAGTAAAATTCTGACACGCCTTCCCGCTCTCCGCTCCCGCCCCAGAGCGGAAGAAGTTATTTGATGATTTCTCACCCTCAAAAAAAAAACACAATACAGAACTACAATTCTTATATGAAAAAATCTGGTATGTTACACTGATCGAAAACACATTTTAAACAATATTCAGTATATTTTTATCATTTGACCAATCTATATATATAAAAATCAATTGCTGTTCATTAGTCTTGCTAAAACTCGAGAACGGCTGGACCGATTTGGCTAATTTTGGTTTTAAAATATTTGTGGCAGTCCAGGGAAGGTTTAAAAGGTGAGATAATATAATTTTAGTAGTGGTACGAAGTTAGCCGGGTCAGCTAGTTATTCATAAATTGGGGCTATTTAATTCGACCTAAGACCTTTTCTTTTATTAAGTTTTAGCAATTTTAACCGCAAATATATACAAAACACATCGATCACGTGCGTACGTTTGACTTTAAACAAAGCCTTTTAAATGGTGTTTTTCAAATTTCTATACTTCATGTAAAGTGTCTATAACGCTCCACTCGCATCAACATTCGGCATTCCTTACACAGCGTCGTAACACACATCGTATCGAATCGACTGCACAATGCACTGGTATTTGGGTTGCTTGTTTCATATGCGCCGGAAAAGGGAAATCATTATAATATGTTGTATGGCGTATGATTTCTGTACTACTTTTCCTGTACTCATAATCGGAATAACACCTCCAAAAATACAGATGCACGAAGAATTTAATGAAACACTGTACCTAGTACAATAAATAATTACATATGCCTGGAACATTCAGTTTCAGTTTCACGTGGTGAAAATCGTGAAAGGACAGTGAACAAAATATGCGTCGTATTATGATGTGGCGAGCACAACGGCGGCCGCCAGTGAACAGCGGAAGTGAGGCTCCAGTGTACCAGTGCAGCATATGTAAGCGTGACCACAGATGAATATGGACTGTATTTAAAGAGCACTATTACGTAGATACCGGTTTTGGGTAGATTAGTCGATCAAAGAAATCTGTTCAATTCTCCAATCAACCATATTGTTGTCACCACACTTAATAGCACAACAGCATATAGGTACACATGCTCCACACTAATCCAACTATAATGAGCAAGCCCACATCGAACAGTATACCAACAAACAAATTGTTGAAGTTTCCTCACAACCCATTTACCCACAACTTTGTATCATGCCTTATTTGTTTATTCAGCGACCGTTTTTTTGGCGAAAAGAAAAATGTGAATAACTCAACTAAGCTTAGAGTAATCAAATATCTCAGGAGTAGGTACGAGACATAATTGCTAATTATAAGTTGTGACAAAATTAGTATTCAAGAGCATTTCAGTACAAATAGATTTATTTTCAAGTCAATGGAGGATGATTTCTCAAACTGAAGATGTTTTAAAATACTGATAAATTTGTTGATTTTATCTAACTTTTCGTTAGCCAGAAATTATGGATAAATCCTTTAAATAACTATAAGCTACTAATAGAAAGTTGTTTTTTCTTAAACAACTCAGACATTTATTTAATATGTAATACCTAGCCTAAATGGTTCAGCTCATATGTGAGTTTATGTTAATTTGGTCCGTTCACCGGTCTTTGTACATAATAACCGGGTAACCGCCGATGGATATCCCGATGCACCTTCGCCCCACCGGCTAGCACTACCCAGCTTGAGTAAATATGGCTGCTGCCAAAATACTTTATAATTTATACCATATTATTTTGGTTGTAATTTTAGAAGATTATTAATTCAGAATATATTTTGGCTATAAGTTTTACATTGTTCTTATCATGGGAGTTCAAAGCAATATCTTTGAAAAGGCTCATAAGCTGACGCTACATAATGTAGACCACTTATTCAAAAGTCAGTAGAGAAGTCATTTATGTTCGTTCATGTTTAATTAACATTTCATTACTTTAGATTCCAGATTACTTCAGAATTTTGCTTTGTGAATAAATATCCAGCTGTATCTGGTTAGACTGGAAGCCGAACCCAACATAATTGGGAAAAAGCTAGGCAGATAGATTGTTTAGTGAATAAATACAAAGAATTATCTCGACGACATTCTAGACATGAGGGGGACCCTCGTAGCAAACTACGAAATCTTAAGTCGGAACATAAGCATTAAGGTGTGCAAAACGTTAGTTCGTTATAATAATAGTTCCTTTATCTTTGTCTCCTTTTAGATAAATACAGCTTTTCACTGTCACTTTCACTGTCACACGAGTCTTAGAGGAAAATGTCTACATTTAAGACACGAGAAACTTAACATGTTTCTGCAAGAATAAATAGAACGCAAAAGGAATACTTAGTAATAAACGAAAAGCGTAGCATTATGTGAAAATACACAGGCGGCTTACTGGAATGTTTCAGTAGACACTACAGGCGTGACGTCACATGATGTATGGCGTCAGTATAGATGTCAACAGCATGCTATTTATTATGGGTACATAATAGTTTTTGCGACAAAACGTTTGAAAATTCAGTTTTACTGAATTATTTTGTAAATGATTGAAACACAACATTATATATATTTGTGCTTGCTACCATATTCCCGGATAACGATACAACATGCTTTTATCTAAATTCGCTAGTTTCTCTTGTTCCATTCATTCATCGATGATTTACTGCAATTAGGTAGTGTTTTTACAAAGCAATACATTTTGATTGTATATTTTTCCGAATCATAGCACAGTTCTTTGATTAATATTGGTCGGCTGAGTGTATCCAACACTTTTAAAACATAATCCATTCCCATCTTATCTTTGACTGGCTGATCTTTTTATTACATTGCCATATGAATAAATTGCGTTCCGCGGTGCGCACACCACATTTATCATTTCATATCATTCGCAATAATTGAATACCTCAGTTTATTCACCTGATAGCCTTAACGTAGAGGCAGATGCATCATGCTGGTTGACTATCGTACTCCGTAATATTGAGGCGAGTACTGAGCTCGTTTTGACGCAATAGCGTTAAGGGCGCTTACGGTCCTCTACCGGCAACTGACAACTACTCGTATGTCATACGAGTAGTTGTACAATATTTTACATAATAATAGAAAAATCACACAACATGTTTGTACGTCTGAATGAACCGAACGAAATGATGTGTGTTTTTTTATTTTTGTTTTCTTAAAATTAATCAAATAAATTGTGTAACCAAACAGAAACTTCAGATAGAATGTAATCGAGCATTTATTTCAATCACTATATATATATGTGTGATGCAGCTCCAACCTTCCCACTCTGTCGGTTCCCTCGGGGCGCCAGAGCGTGAAGTGCGTGAACAAGGATTTAGAGTTAATGTTCTCGCTAATCTAGCGATGAAAGAGAATGTGGAAACAAATGATCGGGTGAATTCAAGTTTATCTAAAGGCTGTAAAGCAAAAGAAAACATGTGAAAGTAGGTAGAAAGAAAAGTGGAGAAATCCAAGTGGAGTTACAATGGTAAAAATCACTTTTCGCGCATTTAAATTTTCAATAGAACCTCGGCTAATCACGGAATACTTTCTGTCGAGAACGTTCCATGTCACGGGCAACAAGCCTTTGGCACGCGACGCTTTATCGAATTGCGGGTCCACCTCGGTCCGAAAAGTGAATGAAAAATTTAAATTTTGCGGTTGCCACCAGTCTGGAATATTACAATGTATTAAAACTGACGTTAAAATAATTAAAATGGTTCTCAATTTTAACTATTGTGAATAAAAGAAATGCGAGTTATTGAATAACTGGTTATCAAAGTAATTTCTCACGACGTCCTCCATCAAAACATGAGTAATGTCTAATTATTAAATTAGAGCCAGTAATAGCCAGGTAAATAGAAACTACATTCTTATTCATAGTGTAGTTTTTACTTAGTGCTTCTAAAAGATGCATCATAAGACTCACTACACTTCTACTATTGCGACATTTTCATATCGATTGAAATATTTTTAGTCTAGCCGATAGTACGCAATACTACATTGTATAATAATAAATGCTTAAAAAGTACACAAGAAAAAGCACATTCTTTTTAATATGTCAGCTTAATGGAGCTGCATTTATATTATTAGGTACGTGTGCCATAGTATTAAAACTTAGAGGGGCGAACTTTTTTTGAATAAAATAAGTATACTTCTTGAGATTTTTCTTTTAATTCGAAGCCACGTTCTGAAGCGCAAAGTTTACAAAACGTTCTAACGCACAAAATACGTGGCACTTGAACCATTACTGTCTCATTACTTATATCAAGTTACAACTTTTTCAACAAACTGGGACACAGGAAAGTACTGACGCGGAGATTCGGAAAATGTAGCGAAAATACAAGTTGGGTGAAGTAGTTATTAAATAAGTTATTTCATCTTTCTGTTTCCCATAAAATATTTTCATGAATTATTTCCAGGCAGGAGGTATTACCAATATTTCTATTTTATTGGTGTTCTGAGAATTCACAAACGAATCAGCACTCGACTTGGCGACGATTTAATAGAAAAAGATTCGAACAATTTTTAAAAAGCTAAAAGCTAAAAGTTGTTAGATGTTCTTTTAATTATTTTTACATGACTTTTGACATTTCATAAAAAACATTTAAGTAGATTTACATTGAACGTAAGACTATTGTCAAAATATTGGGTCACCCTTCTAGGTACGACGTCGACGCACATAATTATAATTATGCTACGACAGCGTAGCTCATGTAGCGGCCGCGTAGGCCTACTACGCCGTAGCGACGTTTCACAATGTAAAATATGCATATTCTCATTTGGACTATAATTTACAACATTAACATAAACACTAAGTCAGCACGTGAGCCTATTAACTCGTCAGTCCGAGCCGGCGGCTCGTTACTTAATGTTTCAAATGCTTGTACTGTGTGTACTCCCTTGAGGGAAACCCCTGTTATTAAACATGTGTCTTGGTAGTATGTTGTTTTGTGATACATTATTCAAGATGTTAAGAGCTGCTCTGAAGTTATCCTACCTGGGCCTGAGTATGTCGAAAAGAGGACTATATAGGCTACTTCTTAGGCGTGAATCACGACATAGACTACATATAGCTCAAGTGCTTAAAAAGTAACATTTATGATTACCATTTTAAGTAGATGATAGTTAAAACATGTGTTACAAATGCTTTTCCGTGGCAAGTGCCATTTCTTCGATCTCCGGCCACCTCGAGCATCTCAGAGCCGCTAACACTTGCGTCACTGACACGCGGCACTAACTAAACCAGGGGTAACAACAAGTCTAGGAAAAACGAAGAGATATTGTTCAACCCAAATCATGATCGGCCTACTTTTTCCTAACTGTTTTGGGGTAGGCTTCCAGTCCACCTGGATGCAGCTGAGTACCAGTATTTTACATAAAGTAACTGCCTTTCTGTCTTTCACAACCCAGCTACTAAGTAATACGATACGCCTTGACAAGACAGGTTGTCAGGCTTTCGAGTTTCTGACGACCCTTAACGACTGTCAAAGATTTACGAATGGCATCTGGGGCCAACGGCTTAACGTGCTTTCCGAGGTACGAAGGGGTATGTAAAAAAGGTCACCGCGTGTACACGGTGTCAACATCACCAGTACTTTTAATATCATTTTTCACATTTATTTTCCTTATGGAAAAAATACCTATGTTGTTAAAATAAGAAAAAAGAATTGTAGGCAATTACTGCTAGAACCTCCTTTCTGGATGAGAGTGAACGTCAATTACGACAAAACAGTACGAGGTGCTTCAGAGAACTGCTTGTAATAAACTTGTTACTTTTATTGAAGCCTTTTTCGTTAATATCGGAGAAGTGAAGGAATCTAAAAGGTAACAGCCAGTAGATTCAAGCTTATAAACTCGAATGAAAACTTACATAGAAATGGATTGGAGTAAATAAGCTTTTCTCCATAGCCCTGAACAACAAAGCTCCCCAGACACAGATATTCTCAGACTATAATGTTGAAAATTCACACGAGAACTTTCATGAAACCATTTATAAGAAGCAATTTTCAGGTGTTGCATTGTGAGTCCCTAAGGCAACTTTGCAGTTTGACTACACACTTCTAACATTTTTTTTTTTCAATGAAATTGAAAAAAAAAATTTTGTTGCTTTGTTTGTAGTCATTTTGTATTCCTTTTTTTAAGGAAAAAATTTGTTTTAAGCAAAATCGGTGAGACGACAACATTATCTTTCTGGGCTCGAAAATGATTTTCTTCAAAACTCTCAATTTTATTCAAGATCTTTTGATTGTATGCCAAATGGTAGGTTACGTAACTGCGATCTTGGCTAACAAGAGCAGGGAAATCTGGTTTCAGACTAGCTCGACTGTTTTTTTCCGTATCGACCCCGATTTTATTGCCAAATTTTCGTTTCGAGGCCTAGTGTTATTGGTCCTTATGTGTGAAAACCTGTTTTTTTTGCGTGCATTTTTAGCGTCTCAGGCTTTTTTTCAGTCTTTTATTTTATTTATCACGTAACATTAACCCTCGCAGGTGTCTATAAAACATCTAAAACAAGTAGATAATTGCTGTAAATGTTTTGACAATCCCCTCTATTGTAAAATGATTACCCCTACTTTTAATCTACCTAAAGAACCAGGAAATATTTATTCAAAATGTAGTTATAGTTCTCCATTTTCGGGAAGCCATAGGCTTATTGCACACCGCACAGTCCGTAAAATTGCCACAGGTAAAAATAATATGTTGTTTTTCATCGATCTGGAAAAGGACCCCTTTAACATCGGATAGTGTAGTTACTGCAGCAACAGCTAGGAACAAATACTTGTGAAATCCGAATAGATGGCCAACCTGTGTTGGCTATTTTGCTGACTACATTTTTTGTCCTTATTTTGTGCCCCTCGAGTTGCTAGTAAAAATCTATTTCAGTTTTCCGTTTTGGGGTATTTGTAATAGTAGAAGAATGTTAGTTAAGTTAGCATATAAAAGATTTTCATACTTTTTTAACTTACACCACTACACATCTGTTCATTTTATTCAGCTTTACATCGTTTTAAATTACTCGACCAGAATTAAATTACGTCAGTTCCGGGAACTATGGTATATACCTCCACCCAATTGGCTAATGATCAGCTACTTTAGAGTCGCCATCTCGCCTGACCGACTTTGTAAACTTATATCTACTTACTGATGTATAATGACCAAATTAATTTTAACGCTGAGCAAACGATAGCAGCACAACTGTGTGTATCTACAATAAGTATATATATCTAGCTAGATTAAATATAGTACGGCTAGCTGATTTATAAAATAATAACTGTCGTTTATGTGTAATCGTATCTTAAGGTGAATCTTGTCGACATTTTTGCCATACAAACTTCGGAAATGTATTACTCCACTTTTCGACAATGTACATCAAAAATTAAACATGATATAGTTTTGCCTCAATATTAGTATTGTCTGTATGGAAACAGAATACTAAAATAAAAAGCCATTTATAAGTTCGGAGCCAATAAAGATTAGTTTTTCTTGCTAATTTAACCTAACTTTGGGCGTGTTTAAGTAACAAAAGAAGAGTAAAATCTCCAAAACCAAATCGGTGCCAACAAAGCTCAAATATCGAAAAGTTCAATAAATTTTATTGATCATTGATTTATGCAGAGCTTTTTTCATAAAACCCGTTCTTCCGAAGGACTTTTCTTAATTTTTACGCGCCTGTTCTACTATAAATGATCCTCCTTCAGTAACAATGTGCGTGTAGACTAGCATCTAACTGCTTTTCACTGATACTACCTCTCTCGGACACGATGTGAGACAGCGTGCTTTTTAGCCAAGCCCACCAGTGCGTTCAAGCCCGCGACTAGATTCCCCTTAACAAAAATCCTTATCAAATTTAGTTATTTTTAATATATTTGTTTCGATATTAACAATATATTAATAATCCATTTATTTCAGGCGACGCAGGCCCATAGATAAATACCTTAATCTAAACATACATATTTTTATATTTTATTGACACTATTGTACACGAAGTGATGCAGTCATCACTTCGTGTACAATAGTGTCAATAAAGTCGGCGTCATGTTGCGCTGCGTGGTGCGCGTAACCTTCCGCGAAAACGTCGGTATGCCACACCTTTCGGCCAAAACTCTTCCTTCATGAAAGTTTCTAGATACTGAGTTGGAACCCGCACCACAAACGATTTGAAGTTTATGTTATTATTACCCGTGATATTAACACCCGTGGCATGTTCTAGTATTTTATTGGTAAAAAGTGGTTTGCGGTTATGAGGTTCGTTTAAAAGTGAGCTGGTAACTACAGGTGCGAGCCGTAAAGGATAAAGATGGGGAAAGGAAGGTATCTTCACCCTACAGACAGGGTACCCAAAATTACGGCGACAGAAATTATTTCGTAAAACGCACTATGCTGAAATAAAACTGTCATCACATCTGTCAATGAACCTAAACCTCGAGTCACCGGTTGCAGTGGAAACTCTCGTAACGTTTGAAGGTTTTTTGGTTACCGCATAAAGTACCTTCAATGTTTCTTGTTATACTGGCATTTTTGTTACCACGGCCCTTAAACAGATCCGAGCTTAGTATCTTCGCTCTACTCAAAGGTCAGTGCATTGCAATTAAGATTCTGATTATGACCCATAGACTATACTCATTCAATGGAATTAGTATTGACTCACTTTAAATAGACCCAGTAATACTTCATCATTTTCAGGTTGCGTTTCTTTCTAAACAACTGGAGCTTTGCCAAAGGTTTTTCCTAGTGTCATAAAGCCACAAAACAAATGTAGTCCTTAAAAGGTTAGGTACAATCCAATGTATGTATAAATGCCATACTGGCCAATATTATGAAAAAAATGTGTATCGCCATCAAAAAAGCATGTGGCGGAGTTTTTGGCGGGATCGCGTTGGAACATGTCGCACGACTTTTTATTTTCATGAAATTTAGTGAAATAGCGAATAAAATTGTATAATTTTGGTAGTGAATTATGCAATTTAATTACGTGTGAGTGCACAAATGTAGTGAAGGTGAAAATAAGTGACTAACGTGGACTTTTCGTGTTCCCCCCTAAAACTCCTAATAGGTTGTTGTAAAGTTACTACCGCTTTACAATAACTGTGACTTGACTGACTAAAGACGACTATGACTGTTTTGTAACTTCGTGCCCGATATCGGGCCATTTACTTGATGGAAAAGAAAAATTACTTGACACTGGCTAAATGCACAAACCGTGCGAAGCCAAAACCCAAAACAAAAAAAAAAAGCATGTGGCGAGTGCTACTAAATGAAAATTAAAAAAGGTTGCACAAACAAGGTTGTTTAACAATTTTTAATAAAAATGTTCTATTGAAATGTATATAGTTGTTTCATAATTGTACTTTTTATATGTTCTTTAAATAATATAAGATAAGACTCCGTAACTATATAAACCCGGGCATGTATTTAGGACAAACGAAACTTTCTTAAAGCTTAGTATTTACAAACGAATAGGTCTGACGTTTCTTTTATATGTATGTTTTATTATGATGTTCTCCGACCTTTTGCCCTGGATTCGTGTGACACAAAGCAAACACAGCTGAAACTTAGAATGTTTGGTAGTAAAACACAGGGAATCTTTTAAAGGAACTAGTGTTTCACATACCCACAGCAAAATGTTTGCTTGAATAAGAGCAGCCGAAATTCCATTTTAAAAAGTCCAGTACCCACATAAATCCCCTACCGCTATGTGCGGTCACCATAACGTACTTGATGCGAGCCGCCGTGCCGGTATGCCTGCAGGCAGCATTATACCCGCAGACTTATACCAGGGCTTGAGGCTTGCCGCTTCAACTGCATCAAAGTTCGAGTAAATATGTATCTTATCGTTTTGAGTTTGACCGGGCCTACGGTATAATGGGACAAAATTGTGTGTTAATTCGTCCGCACACTTAAAGCCTCAAAATTAAAGACCGTTTTTATACCACGCAATTCTACTTAATTTTAAATGTGCTGAGTGCTCAGCAAATTATTCCTCATTTACTAACCTTAGGAGAAGGTCAATGTTTTCCTATGTGCCTATAAACAGGGCTACTTTGCAAAGAAGTCGTTTCACGCTAACCTAATTTCCACCAACAACGTTAGTTAGCATTAAATATTAACAAGGGAAACCAGCTTGAGCTCTTTACTTTACCCCATATTGAGAATGTTATCTAAATTTATGGATAGGTACTGAAGTAAAGTAAGATTCCTTAGACTAATGAAGTAGCTTCCATTCTTATGAACTAATATTAATATGATTCGCTTGATGAACTCAGCGGACGGGTAAAGTTCTGTGCAAAACTCATTAGTTGGGTATTTATGAATTATACTAATTCTATTTGCTGCTCGGACGCGGATCGTGACTGTTGTCGATAATGTAACTCTCACTACGAATGCAGCTCTCAATACCTTCATCCATATTTTCTAAAAAGACTGCCTAGATAATTTTACAAGTCTGTGCAGGGCTTTACCTCAACAAGAAATGAGGCGAAATGACGCGTGAAAAACAAAACTGGCTTGAAAGATCGTGTTCGATTTTTAAATCTTCAAATGATCTTTCATTTGTTTTTGGTGGTCACTACACGCACTAGAACGCTTAATTTTGTTAGTTATTGTTATTGTAATAATTGCTATTAATGCTTTGTTAAGTCCTATGGTTTAATAATAATGCGGTAAGATGACGCCGGGAAAGTAAATTTATAAAAAGAAAAATACGAAAAAAAAGAGGTGTTCAACGATCAGGTATGCTAAATATTATTTTATTTAAATATATCTGGGATCAATTATTGAACTGATTATGAATTTGCATAGATATTTTAGAAATCTTAGACTTAGTGCTAATACACACGGATGACATGCCTGTGCCGTTAACGCGTGTCACGCAGATTATGGTTTTTACGTGGGTTGTGTATTGTGGGTACGGGTGGACGGACAATAATTTCGGGTATAATGTACTGGTGTCACTGCTTCGAATGACAGTGTACTCGTCTGGCGGTTAGCCAGACTACGAGATTTTACAAACAACACACTAGTTGAAGCTCTGACCTGAGGGCTGAGAGGCCGTGACAGAACTGCGAATGTTCTCAATCGTTCACTAGATAAGCAAGTCAACGAATCGGAGTTGTAATTATGTAGATTGGTATCTAAGTACTTAATTTTTAAGTAATTGTACAGTTCTTGCCTTTTCACAAGACCAAACATAGCCCATAATGTTTTAGACGTGCCGACACATTATTTAAAAAAAATAAGCTGTTCCCTACATTTATGTTCGTATAACTCATCAAAATGTCGGGAACAGCTGATTTTTTTTTGCGATTTCCGGTTTGGTCCCATAGTAGAAGTTGTCCATAATGATGAGTACAATGACGTTTTTCCAATAACCCTCTATGTGAAAGGGTCACACTGTTTGAAACAAATTCCGCCTTTTGCGTCATGTAGGTTACCCTCAATTTCGCCAGTTTATTTTTGTTCTGGAATAAAAAGGGGTTAGCAATGTTGGCATTAAAGTCGGTACTTACTACTTAGGTGTAATAAACTTAGGTTGTTTTGTAGAATTTTGGGCATATTTTTCAATATGCTCAGAAGTATTATTAGGTACTGAGTTTTAAGTGCTAAACGTGTATATATTAAACGCGGACTCGGTAAAGAAGGTTTAATAAGGGTTATCACATTATTAATATTTATTATATAGGTACAAGCTGTATGTATCGACATACAGATGGGCCCGGCCGCCGTCAGCTTTATTTGTGCGCCGGGATACACGGGCAACCTGTGCGAGGTGCAGCTAGGTCTGCAGTGCTGCCAGGTGAGAAGTTGTTTAATTTTCAACTTCTTTTGCTTACTTTACACTGAGAATCTAAATAAAACCACAGGATGATAAATAACAGAGGACGTAAATTACAACTATAATGTTATTTATTTCAGTTAACAAGCTATTTAAAGATATCAAACATAACATTAGAAGACAAAATAGAACTTCGTAAGGACAAGGTAAGTTCCTCTTCACTGTGCATCTCATAGTTGTAACTGAATTTTCAAATAATATGCTAAGACTCTAAAATAGGTTTATTTTTTAGAGGATCAAAAATAATCACGTGATAGGCGCGACGGCGACCCTTGGCATGTAATATAGAATGAATACCAAAGTTCAGTGAGCAAACGCGATCACGTTTTTTTATGTTTAGAACCCGTATGGTGGTTTTTGAAGGATAGCCTACAATTGGTTTATTTAAAAAAAGGTTAGTAGGTACCTACACTCCGCCTTCTTTACGTCTGACGTTTCCTCTTATGAGTACTATTCGTACATAACGAAATATTAAAAGTTTTAATTTAATTTTTTATTTCGTTTTATTTATTTCATTTTTTGACGGGAATGTAATACCTACAAGGTGTTAACATCCTTGTAATAGCGCGGTAAGCTTAGTTGAAAAAGTTTGTGGGGACGCCTTAATTTTTGTCTTCTGCGCAACTACAATGCCCGTGTACCACTACAATGTTTGGTGATCTTTGATGTACTTACACAAGCGGGAACTTTGATGTAATAGAAGGATGCGACTAAAATGAAATACTAGATCAATAATGAACTGATATTATAAGTTTATTTATTTATTTTTATTATATATTTATTTATTAACACCAATAAGTATGACATCTTACAGTTTCCCAAGACGATGTTATACACACATATTGAACTATTTATATCCATAAAATACACTTCAACATACAATTGAATAATAAACATAAAACAAAATAAAATAAAAATTACAATTTCAAATATGTAGGTACGCCTTCTTCAATGCACCTTTGTGCTCCTGATGCAAATTTCGGCAGGCCATCGAAAACATATTCCGTCGGCATAGCATCACACGAGTGGCCCTTGACAAAAGGGCAAATTTTAATAATTTTTTCCTAGCCCATGGCACCTCTACCAAACCGGGGCGGGGTGGCGCACCCCAATATACTCGTCCGGGACACGCAGCCGCAGCACCTTCAGTACATCTGGGTGGTGCACCAATTCGCGAAGCACCCTAAGTATTTAACTACATTTTGTATTCAGCTATGAAATGCTGAATGTAAATCGTTCATTTACCTGACTTTGAAAAAAATGGATGACACACATATTAAGATGCCTTAATCTTGTCGAAAATTCGCACGTAATCTGTAATATTGTCAAGACTTCACCTAATTTCTCACTTGTTATACAATTATGCGCTTACCTGTTTCGGTTTATAGAATGATCCTAATATAGGTACCATAATAAGCTGTCATTCAGTTTTTACCTTCGACCCATGTCAGTACGGGCCCTAGCTAGTAGGTAAAAGCATCATGTTAAACCTGAAGAAAAGACACTAAAGTGTCCCATTAGTGACTGGTCTGTTGGTCGTGAGTATGTGATGCGCGTGTGAAGTGTGTGTACGTTATAAGTTATAGATCTCGAGTGAGTAGGTAATAATGTTAGATATTGGTTCACGTGCGTGTCCCCGAGGACAGACGTGATCGGCTTGCGAGACAACACTCGCTTGCTCCCTTTGCTCTTTGACACCGTAACGAGTGGTGGTTGGTGGTATAGTACGTTTATACAAATATGACCGTACCTTATTTCTGACTTAACCGCTTAGCTAGCGTTTAAACTCTGTACTAGTATAAGGAAACAAAGTATAACATTGTTGAAGAATTGCTTTTATTGATTATCACAAAACGATACAGTCTTCTATAAAACAGAATACATTATCTGTAGTGGTAATATTTATTTGCCAGTCTGTAATTACACGGGATTATTTGGGATGACCATCTCTCCACAGACGGAGTGGTAGTGGTAGTGACCGCGTGATAATTTGACTCATGGTACTCCAGAATAATGTAGCTTTCCATGGGTGAAACAATTTTTTAAATCGGTTAAGTAGTTTTTGTGTTTATTCATTACAAACATTTTACAAACAATCAAATCTTTCCTCTTTATAATATTAGTGTAGATAATAGCCCATGCAGCATCGCATGCCTGCATGCATGCAGTATCGGAAACAAGGTTTAAACCACTAGCAACCTTTAAGCAATGCGAGCCATGTCCAGATAGAAGTACCGCTTTCTGAATCAAGCGCTTAATCTAGCTGCCCAACGAGAGCCTTCCTTATTATTACTCATACTCGTTCTTAAAAATAATGTTGTTAGGGTGAAGAGTGCTTTGTTTGAAAATAACAATGATCGCTTCAAGTGCCAGTGTTTAGTTGTTGGCGCTAAGTATCAGTACGCCTGGGGGAGGGGAAAGTGACCTTGATTTCCACTTTACAGAATCAAAGCTTCAGTACCGCGCCGTCTGTCGTAGTGAGTGGACGTGTGCTCTGCGTCGGTTGCTCTCGTGATCGCAAGTGTGAGTACGATGTCAATATTGAGTGGTACGTAAAGAAAAGTGATACAGTGGGATTTCCTTCTTCTACATCAGGAGTTAATATCTTAAATGTAAGTATGACACAATGTAGCAAATCTAAATAATTTTTATAATTAGATGCACTAATGAATAAGTGACCGAATTTTGGTATGGGTTTATTTAAATTGATCGAGCTGGGTATTCTATTTTCTTCGAAACAGTAGCTCAGGGTTTTTTTTATAATCTATATGTAAGTAGACAGCATCCACTTTCTCCTTTATTTTTGTCGTACACAAAAGACTTACTGACACTAGCAATAATATTCTAGTTTTGATGATTTATGGTCAAACTAAATACCTACCTACTTTTAAGTACACAACGAGTCTTGTCACTCACTGGTAGGTGGGAATCATTAGGTTTACAAAAATATAGTCGTCATTAGACACGTCATATATATAAAGTATTCGTGTATAAAATCTGCAGATAGCTATTAACCATATTCAGTGAGAAGTAAAAACTTCAAAATTTACTTGTAAGACGAGAACAAAGGAATCAATGAGTAAAAAAGTATGTATTGTTTCATCTATACCAAATAGACTAACTACTTAGTTATCAGGACTGGTTACCTAAAGTAGATACTAGACGACCTTGATCAATATTTTGTTGTATGAAACCGACTTACTGTATGCACAATCAGTTGATTGAGGTCTTTAATTACACGAGTGTTGATAGTTTCTCGAGAAGGATAATGCTGTTCAAAAGGTACAGTAAGCTCAAGTTCAAGCTCAGCTTCAAATATTCCTGTAAAGTTTCCTAAATAATAACCATTACGTAGCGCGAGTCGAAGAGAAGCGCCGTTGTGAGTTTCCTTTAACAAACACTGCGTATTATATATTGCTCTCGTAGTCATCTGTTGAAAAGTAGGTACATAAAAATGTGGTATAGAATCGTGATCATGTGACGCGTCTGCATTCATATCTAGTCAGATATGAGTTACTCTTGAAACTAAGAGGAACTCATATCTGACTAGAAATGAATGCAGTTGCGTCATTCAGGATGGCACTCCATTAGGTTGTAGCGGCATACCCTCACACGAACGTGGCTGTGTAACCACGTGCGTACTACGCTTTCCACTGACGTCACGCGTAATCGTGCATCTCCTAGGCAGAGCTTACCGCGCTACTAGCATAATTATATTCAACGTCTCAACTTCATTCGTGAGGCAGTAGCCCACCAGACATAATACCTACCTGGGCTCAATGTATCATAGACACAATGTACTGCTGTTTTATTCAGCCTCGATGCGTTCGCAGGATTCAGGATTTCATCAATATAAGATAGCTAAGCCGTTTTGTTGAGGTTGGCTTTTTAGAAGACCCTCGATTTTTAATAACTTCAACTTACAGATGGACTGGACTTGTTATTTAAACTTTAACGTTTGCAGAATGTGATAAAATCGTTATTGCATTTTATTGTTTGTCACTATGAGAATTAAACTTGTAGTTAAGAATTTTGCCACCACACCTATTAACCATTATATTTTGGTGCTGTAAAGCAGTTACAATCGTCTATTTACTCAACAGGATAACATGACGATAATACAATACGTTACACTTTCAAACTACGCCCATGTATTAGACGAATTTCCAAAGTCAAGATTCAAGAAAACAAACATGCAAGGTCAGAAGCTTATTTGATCCCAACCAGAATTTATATTTGTTCAGTAATTAAATATTTAATTATTCTGTGATTATTCAGGTTCTTTATGCTCTCACATTCAGTAAATTTCTCTCTTTTGTTTCAAATTCAGACAGTGTTTGGATTACCTTATCGTTACCTTTGTGACAGATCTGGCTAATGCCTGTTTTCATTATCACTAAGACACCTGAATATAATGCTTAATCCGTTGCAGGGCTGGATTTTCGACTTTCATTGCTGAGCTGACCGTTTAAAATACAACAACACACTTTCATTTAGTCATTCATTTAGTTGTCACCCACTGTGAAAATAGTATCAGAATAGTTTGGTCAGTATACGTTGGTAGTGTCAGAATCACCTCGATACTCTGGAGAACTTTATCTAGATAAATATAGAGTATGTTTAGTTACGTAATGAGGCATCCATTAAATAGAAGTTATAATTATTATCTTGTAGTTTGCTACTAAAGCCAATAAAATATTTTCTTCTTCTCTTGTTTAGAAATAGAACTTACATGGTTACCTGACCCCATTCGACCCTACACACACATAAAAGACGTTAGGGCACCTTCATTTTTCCGAGTCACTATGAACTAATTTCTTTTGGATGTTTTCTCGCGACCACACAAAGGTAAACTAGGGTCTAGACAGACTTACGTGGCACGATAACCTGACCTTACGCAACGACTGATAGTATCTGAAACATTCTTCGGGAAATTATCGAAACATATTTTGTCCCAATCTAGCGTTGGCAAAACAAATTATTTCTATTTTAAGTTTTCCAACCGAACCTGACTGGGATAACCCGAAAATGTAAACGAACTAACACCATAACAGTGTAATTTCAGAAAACTTAACTTTTAGCAACATAATCTCATTTAAAATAAGGGTATATTTGCTGTTAACTTTTATGTTATAGTACTGAGAATGGTTTGCAGCTCCGTAAAGCCAATTCTGTGTAATCATGCAGTAATTAAATAAACTTAAATGAGCCGTTGAAGCTGCAGCGTTAAAGGAAATTGCTTGAATTACCTCTGGAATAACTCGAGTTCGTTCCTATGTAGGTAAATGAATATGTATTAAATAGGTATAACTTACCTATACAATTATTTGATCGTAAACATTAAACATTTACACTTGTATCTGACGACGTGATGACGAATTATGCCATAAGTGACTTGCATAATTATAGATATTGTATTGCAGTATGGGTCATAACGTAAATTATATCTATTTTAATTTAAGAGTGGTTCACAAGGTTCGTCAGAACAGAAAGGAATTCGGTCAGTGCACTGTGTTTAATTGTTGCAGTACACGGGTTGCAGTAGTCTATATAAACATAACAGTGGCTTTTGCTTTGACCGGCGTTTATAGTTTTGTTTGCATAATGTAGATATGTGGCACGCGTGGAGCGCTTTTAGTAACTAGAATTGCTAACAGTTGCTGAATATAGACTTCTCTCGAAATTGTTTTTTTCGTCGCAATTAACATACTGCTAGCAGCTAAAACTGCATCTGTCTTTCAAAATAACTAATTATTACATAAATCCTAACTCTACAACTCGTTAAAGTATGTGCAAATTAAAACAAAACTACTACAATTACCTTATCCTCATTGTGCTGTTTCCTCATTACGCTGTTTCGTGGTGGTACGTTAACTTTGTTGGCGACGAATGATGTCAGTTCTTCTTCACAGAGAATTGCCGGCAAGAGTAAAATTCCATACTTTTACTGATTGGAATTTATGTCGTTTGAGAACAAGTTTAACATATACTTTATTTGAATACATAACTAAATAAATAATAAAAATTGTTATAATAAATTTTCGAAAACTACAATATAATAGGAGTGGAGGAAGTGTCGTAGGGGGAAAACAAAATCCACGCAGATGGGGGTGAAGTGGTTGTATTTAAAAACTAGGCACCTGCCAAGTTTTTAAACAACTATTGAATACAATTGGTACTGTTACATACCCACCCTGTGGTAATTCAATTGTAGTGTGTTAAGTAGAATGGTGTGATTGAAAAATGTACCCATGGTTATATTCAGCCAGACATTGTTACTGTGTGATAAGTTGTTGATGTGTCATGAATTATTCTGAAATCATTTTGGCTGTTCCTGCACAATGATGAAGGAATCAGTCATGCACGTGACTGTCGATGATAATTAAATAGGTTCTGAACAGATTTCTTTATAGACGGTAAAAGTAAAACACTTTGTTGGTAGTCGTCATTTCAAAAATTCAGGAACAAAACGTGATCGAATTGATCATTCTATTGGTCATTGTTCCAATGAAGCAATTACATTTTAACAAACGCGGGATGATCCGATAATCTTCTAATAATAATAAAAAATGGTAAATATTCTAGGTAAATGAAAATTATCATGATTTTGCTTTGGTTAACCACCAGCAAAACAACAACCGGTATCGACCACGACTTCGTTCAACCATTACGTAACAAATTACTTCAAATAGTATCATCACCTGAAATCTATCACTACTGGTTTAGGTTAATGTTAACCATCGTTAGCTTGTTGCTAGTTATTGTGTTATATCATGATAAGTTGTAGTCCTTAACTAAACGCATTCTCGAAACTGTTTACATAGTAACCGAGAGTTTTCCACTATCCAAGTTACTATAATCGTGAATTGGTATTTAATCATCTGCCATTATACCGCCAAAACGGTTTAACATAAGTTAATCAAAACGTATTCCTAAAATCAAAGATTATTTCTATTCCAACAATATACTCTTGATCCTTGCATGCGTTCGTCACACGATGTCGCAAGCATAAAGTAGCAAAACATCTCCTCAGACACAAGGAGTTATGTAATGTAAATAGAGAGTACAAGACAAGATCGGTGAGGAGGAGCTCGGACCGGAGCCCGCTGGCAGCGGAATGAATTATGCATTGAGTGTTAAGTGCTGTTCCATGACAGGATCTTGTAAACGTTATTTAGGCCACCATCATCAACATTGTACAGGGATAAGAGCTAATTATCGTGAACTGAAGGCAGGTTATATGGGCTGGGATGAAATTAAAAGAAATCACTTGACCATGCTTTTTTGCATTTCATCTTAATGGTGGTAGCTTTTTTTGTATATTTTTTATGAACCTGTTTGGTTTTCTGCAATGTTGTTTGTCCAACGATTCTGTTGCTCGGCATAGTATAGTTCCACCAGAAAATGTTCGTTGCTTTTCTTTCGTCTTTCAAGTTGAAATGAACAACTTAATTGAAATCCTAGTAAAAGCAGAAACAAGATACTTTTAATTCTGAAGAATAGGTACTTAAAATGATAGTGATTCAAGTATTTTATATTAGTATGTACCTGAAAGCTTATTTATTTGACACTGTTTAGGATTTTCAAGATAATTTGGAGAGAGTTTTAAGATAGATCGTTTATAAAATAATATTTCCAAAATTTTACCATTTTATAAAATGTTCTCACTTGATTCGTAATTACTAAATGATTAATTGAGTAACATCTTCAAAATTTTACCTATTAGTACATTCATGAAGTTAACACAAATCCTCATACTTCACGTGACCCTCTGGTTTGTGACGACGGTTGACGGCTCGAGAACCGTGCTACACAGGGTGATGCTTTATATATTCACCTTAACCCAAAACGATATACCTGTGTTCCTTCGTAATTTTAATTATGGTAGCATTAAACTGCTAAATATCTAGTATATTTGAAGTTTACTTGTATAAGCAAAGAAGTTCAAGAGAAGAGAACATCATCTAAATCAAAAGATTTCAGTAGATACTTACAACTTACAAAGTTCTTACAGCATTATGTAGGTGAAAAAAGTTTGTCTCAGAAAGCCAGTTGGCGTATTTTCTCAAGATCAAATCGCATTTTTTTACATTATACGTAGTTTCCACCAATTAATAAATGATAAGCCCAGTACATTTCAGACGCGTGATGTCCACACATTATATTCCGCAAATCATTTCTATTGATTTGTACAGAACGAATCACTAACAATATTATATCTTTAGTTACTCAATAAAGTTGTATTAGTGTCTAGAGAACAGTTTTAGAATGCTTTTGTTTAGTGCTACACCTTAGCCCCTCATCAACATTTTCTTAATGAACGATTGAAAGACGTTGTTGAAGTTTCAATGCATTGTGCTCGCTCATTCATTCAACTCTTACAAAGAACTCGTTCCTCTAGAGAAAAACACTGCTAAACGTTTTTAATAGAGCCTGTTTGTACACTAACTCCTTCAAGCAGCGCGGCACTACTATAAAAAAGTTACAGCCTTTTTGCTTTTTCTTTTTATTTCTTCACTTGGAGAAATTAATTCAAATCTGCAGCGAGGTGGCGGCCATTTCAAAATGCACTACAAAGTTATCCCGACGAAGTATTTCTATGGCAAAACTTTTAATTATCGCTTTTCGAAATTGTTTTGTGCTAATTCCGATAACTGGCCTTTCAGAACACGTAAAATAGTAGGTTTGTTTGTTGTTAACGTTGACATTTTAATATTTTGTACATTAAGGTTCTTTATAAATTATCTTCCTACTCGAGAGTAGGAAGATAATAAGAACACAACTCATCCTATGTTACTAGGGGTCGACGCAGCACGTTTTTGTCTTTCATTCTGTCATTCCTGTCAACCATGATGTTATGAGTTAAAGCAGGTCGAGTCTTTATTTCTGAGTTTAGAGTTTTGCATTACGAATTATATCATAACAAAGGATGTCTGCTTTTAAATACCTGGGTCACTTTCTTTCCGACGACCTTAATGACCACATAGATACAGAGAGGGAGCGCAGGGCACTCGCCGTCCGATACAACATGCTGGCCGGTAGATTTGCTCGGTGTACGGACCAAGTAATAATTACTATTTTTAAGGCTAACTGCCAGAGTCTGTAGACGTGTAATCTATGGGTCAATTACACTAAAATGTCACTAGATGTGAGTCCAGTATAATAATGATTTCAGAAAAATGTTTAGCTATCTGTGGTGACAGATGACACACGGCCATTTACACAGTATCAATAAAATACAAATGTGCAGGTTTCGTAACGATATGCAAATTGTAGCTCGTTTGCGTGATCATTACGCTGGACACTAAGAGAGCACGTATACGATGGCCATAAACGAATCATGTCCACGTGTCAACTTTGTTTTGTGACGTTTTGTTTTTTCTCCGCCATGTGTAAGCTATCTAATACCTTTAAACGAGAAATTCTTGTATATATTCTCATATATGTTTATATGTAATCTGAATCATGGAAACGGCTCCAACGATTTTCATGAAATTTAGTATGCAGGGGATTTCGGGGGCGATAAATCGATCTAACTAGGTTTCATTTTTAGAAAAAGTCAATAAAAAAAAACTGAGCCAAGCTCGGTCATCCAGATATATATAATAAGAGCTTTTTATAACATGGAAGTCATGTGTGTGAGGCATGGAACGTTTTTATTTGTTCGTAGCCAAATATAATAAAAAATGAAAATATACTGGTGCTGGTGTGTATTGAAATATGAGCTGAAACTTCAGATTTCGTTCAAAGATGGGTTGATACCTAGGTCCACGAAATTTTCACGGTCGTATTATGTGACGGTAACCGACGAAGGTTAATCCTAACCGGAATAATAATAATTACAACAAAAACATCTTATGCCATAAATTAAAATAAATTATATTTGTTGTATCTTCTTAATCAATGAGCTGTTGTCTACATAGGTATCAGACATGGGAAGTACAACATTATTGAAATAAAGAGGTCACATAATTAAGCTGACAGAAAATTACATAAATAACGAATTTACCGTGTAATGCCTCGGTAGTATGCATCCGGTAGCGCGGTTATTTGACGAGCAAAGCACGGCGCCACCGGTGCATGTCCGCCCGTTTGTATGACTTTACTGGTACGATAGCATACCAGCCGGACGATAGTGGGTACATCAATTATTCAGCTCTGTTACATCTTCATGTGACGTTTATTAAATTAGTTTATACAAAAATATGACGAAGACAGGCTTCGGAAAGATATTCTCATCTCTAATATTAATAATGAAACCCTATTATTGTAGACAGTAGCATCGATCAAATACATCGCAAAATGCAAAGATAATAATTTATATTATCCAAAGAGCTTCATTTGCAAAAGAAAATATACAAGAAAAATACGTATCTCCCTCTGAGTAGCTCGTTGTGTCTAGACGAACGACAGTTGAATTGAATACGACGGATTTATCAACTTGGAACCATAATGTAACAAGTTCCATAAAAAATAGAGACTTTACTGGCAAATATTAAAGTGAAGTGACATTCAAGAAGTTCGGCTAACTTTCATGATACTTTGATAAAATTTATCAGAAAAGCTTAAGTCTGGCGACATCAAACTTATGATTAATTTCCATCAATACATATTTCATCAAACTAATTTCAGACGGAGGTCATATTTACACAACGTTACTGAACTTTAATTATGTTTAGAGGACAATGTATCATCGATGGTATGGGTAAATAAAACCATATATAAATATAAACATACATAATATTTGGAATAGCTTTTCCTATGGTTATAGTGATCTAAATAGTTCTAACTGCTCATTTGAGTAAGTAAGAAGAAGATTATCTATGTCACGTAGATAGAAGAACATTAATCGGCGTTGTAGAACATCAGAGCTGGACACACATTAAATGTGTGTCCGGTACTGTTAGTTTGTAGTTCTGTGAACTATCTTGGTGCAAGTTTGAACACGAAAGTTTTAACTGTAATTAAGAACGGCTCAGTGGTTTAGGGATTAAAAACTTCACCTGTACATAGAGAATTTGCACATAAGGTAGGGTATCAAAATTTGTGAGAGTACTTTTAGTAATCGTATTACGCTCTTTTTTGTTATAACATTCAAGCATATTCTTTTTTTATATCTGACGAAAAACTTCAACGCAGTAGGGCCCAGAATCATGCACTGAATTAATGGTTTCTAGCCACCCTGTTTGTTCATATTAGCAACCTAGCATTGAGCAAGAATTTCAATTAATAGAAATTCGACGTTTCTCGAGTGTCATACTTCAAGATCTAACAAAAGCTAAATTCGTTGAACTTCACCTGTTCACTTCACTATTTAAGTTAACCCCAATTCGTAAGCGTGAACAGTTCCTTCTAGATGTCTCGAGGTGTTCAGGATTTATTTGTTCTGTTCAAATCGAAGCATTCAGTTTGGTGCACATCGAGATAAGTTACCCAAGCTAGCTAGCTTTGCACAATTTGTTAATAGTTGATTGCAATTTATTGTTCTAACTCCTTGTTCTTCTTCTTAGAAAATATTACAATTTTAACAAAGCTCTCATCAGATCTCTTTTTGACAATTACTTTTTGAATACCTCGAAAGTGTAGAAAACTAGAGCAAGCGCGGTGATCAATGCTCGTGCTTTTTCTTCGTATGAGAAGAGGCCTTCACCCTGAAGTGGTACTACATTTTTTTATGATGTGATAAAAAAACGAAATTTTAAGCGAACTGGACGAGCGTCAAAATATGAAAGACCTGCCTGCATACCCAAAAATTAAAACATAAACTTAATTTCAATTGTTTAATTTCGTACCACAAACCTAAACGTCCATAACCAAGACTTGGTGCGGTCTTTAACTCCGAGGTAATTATATCATTTTTTTTAAACTAAATTAAGGTATTTTACACGCGCCTCGCCGTGCCGTTGTCAAGCCACACCGTCTGGAGAATTGTCTTCTATTAAAGAATAAATGAAATTAACCTTGTAATGTTCACGTCATACTATTTAACGTGGATTTACTAAATAATGGATTATCGTAAAACTGAAGTCATGATGTTAGAGTTTGTGTTTAATCTTGAGGCTATAACATTTTACTCTAGTCTTTGGCAATCCAGCTATAGTATATTTTGATAGGTATGACTTAAAACATAAAAGTGGTATTAGTAGGTACTAGGTACCTATTTGAAGGAAGTATTTTGACAGCTATCTACTAACTTACCAAAGAAGAAAGCAATTGGATCAAAACTTCGTTTAATTATTGATTTTGATCAGATAGGTACTACTGACAGAAAAAGTAAAAAAAGGAAAAACAAAGAACAATTCCTTGTCTTTAACAAGACACTGCACATTGAGGCAGGGAATGTTCAGTTAAGTGTGGAAGTTTAATTCACTGCTTCAATTAGTAATCGCGCTAGGTAGGTTTCATTCAAAATTGTTCAAGTTCAATTTTAAAATAGAGCTTTTGAGATTCAATCGGAGTGCTTGGATAACCAGTGTTTAAAAATCACAGCAGGTTAAAATTATAAAATTTACAACTGCCACGGCTGAACAATAATAAAGTAAAACACTACGTGAGCTGGTATGTGAGGATTTAGAAAGGTGTGACATAGGACCACAATGTTATTTAGTGTCAGACTGATTCTAGACATTACAAAAGTTGTTTCAAGATTCCTGCTAACAGCTTTGCTACTTTAAGTAGTAAAAAGTAGTATTTTAATCAGCAAAGCTGTAAGTGTGAACTTCGTAACGAAACAGATACAATTTTACTTTTTTGACCGCAATTTTATTGCCAAACCGTTTTGCAGCCTAGAGAAATGCTCGATCCTTCTTTCTATCAGTACTGTATATTTGCTGCCCAAAGTCAGTGATTTTTTTTGTTTCTCGTCCCAAATGTTACGTAACAATTAATTGAAACAAGGGATTATTAATGGCTCAACTATTGCTATATTCATTTCGACTTAGCGCGTCGACCGTATTTGGCTCTCCGATTGGTCTTTCACTAATCCAAGGCCTAGTTGCTAGGAAGTTCATAATTAAAGCGTAATCATTGGCATCTAATCGAGCCACTTATTTTTATGGACTTAGGTCTATTGTGTGTTATGAACTATTGAATATCCTCTGTAGGTCGTATAAGCTGATTTCACATTGTAGATATAGAAGAAAAATTGTTAATTCTGCACAAACAAAACGCACAATACGAGAAACAATAAAATGCACAAATACAAAGTAGCCAAAAGCCCCTCATTTACGTTTTTTTTTAAGTTTTACTATATTGTATATATGTGCTTTCTTATGATATGATCTTAATTTTTTATAGGACCATAACTATTTAGAAGGGTTACCTTTCCAGTTTAGTCATAATCCAGATGGAGCATCGTTAGCGACCTGATACGAACATAGGTTTTAGTATCAACATAAGTTGTACAGATTCTTTATTGCAGGATTTTGTTGGATTACGTTCGACGTAAGCGTTAAGCCAACTAGTCTTTGAGATTCAAACAATAGCCCACATTCATGATCCGTGTTTTCTTAGTTGAATAGGAAATTTTAACAAATTATTCTATCTAGCGAAGTTGGCTATACCTACATGGATTAATTTCTCAGAAAATTCAGTTCAAAGAAGTTCTATGTTTCTGTAATTTAAATGAACTACCTAAGTACTGCCCAGTTGCAGAATTTTTGAACATATACGACTCAAATTTCGCGCTCCATGTGGTGGTTTCGACTGTTTAAGTGTTGTAATGCGGTAAATGTCAACGTAGTTTGCATAAATTGGCTGTAAATCTAATTGACAACGAATAAGGTAGTAAATAGAATGTTAATGGCTATAAATATAAATCCAGTAAGTCTAGCATTACGAGTAAATGCGGCGCATACTTAGCGCTCATATTGACGTTAATTAGACACTAATACCAGCTTCTGTTGTAAATCTTTTAGATCATCTTCATTTATTTATTTATAACAATTGCTTGCTGCACTTTCTCTTTTTGTTTAGAATAAGTTTAAAGGTATCTAATGTTTTACAGAAAATGTGAAACTACACTTTTGGCTGTGTGACGTATGACCAACTAAAAAGAAAAATGACCTAAATATTTTGTTAACTACTCCTTGGAATGGTTTCATCGGAATACGCGGAACTATAATAAATTAGATAAAACAATCAAAACAATTTTACATCACAACTATTTACTCTGGTACGTCAGCAGTGTCGTAGATATTCGAATAAAATGAATCTTACTACATTTTTAATGATAATACTTAGCTTAGCTTATACTAACAATAATTCGCCTTAGGTAGGTTTATATTAAAGCGGGTTGATAATTTAAGACAAAATTCTGGCATTTTCATCATGTAATGTCCTTTTTACGCTTGAGGAAAATTTAATATCACATCATTTGTCAAAGCGGCTAAAGAAAAATGGCAAATGACGTCGTAAACATTGGAAACGTAATTTATTATATCAGGTAAGTTGTAATTTGTTAAAATGACTTTGGGGTCAAACTTATATTCATGACCTCTATTTTTAACGTACCTAAGTTCTTGAAAACGCTTGCATGATACAGTTGAACTATCATGACTTGTGAAAGCGTCAATTACTCGTCTGCTTTATATCACAACCATTGCAGGAGACTTCAAAAGTAAGGACACTCGAAATAGTTTCCCTAGAATACAAATAAACGATCGATCATCAGAGGATCATAAACAGAGGGAAAGCAAAATTATTCAACCACGTTTGCCAGGGTTCGATTCCCAGGTTGAGCAGTGTTATTGGGTTTTTCTATCTAGAATTTTTCAGTAGCAGCCCGGAGTATGTATGTTATATTATATTTGTCTATAAACCTCAAAACAGTTTACTAGTTACGGAATACAAGCGATTTGCTTTTCCTCTTTAAAATTTTGTATTCGTTTATGATACAGTTGAGTAGAAGAGAACCTGTTAGAACCACTCACGTAACGGGAACTTTTGAAAGTCGTAAACTATTATATTTTAACATCTGGCTTCAGGGTTATATAGAGATACTCTTTGTGCTTGGATAAATTGATTATTGGGCGATAAGTAAATCCCATAAGAACGCATAAGTAGCCGCCGTTGTATTTGAATATCTAAATGCACTGTGAAGTATAAAGGTCTACACGGTTGCTACGACGTAGCTGACGTGATGACGTCACGGCTACGACCGCTACGTTATTCAAGCTTTGGTGTAAACGTTTATTTTTACAGCAGCATAACATTTAATCAGTAATAGCGTGCAGTCTCTACCTATACATGCATAATTGAACCTTACTGATTTATGCAGAAAAACTATTTTGTAAGTGCAAAGAAAGAAAACAAATGCCACACATTTATTTTTAGAAACTTATCGTGGCACGAGTCCTTTGTAAATGTATCAAAAATCGATAAAGAAATCCCAGAACTAATTTATTTATTCCTGGAACGGGCTGTGCGCGAGTATAACTGATGTATATTTATATTTTGCTTCATATTTCGTATTCCTTTTACGTTATCGTCTTCATTAGCTCTGTAGAAGGGTATCAAATACGAAATACAATTTAATATGTGTGAAAACTTTTATTAACTTGGATTTTTTAAGCGCAGAATTATTAAATTAATACGAATATGAAAAATACAAAATCAATTAGAATAGGTTTACTCGTTATTCAATCGAAATGTTATCATGTTTAGTTTTTAGAAGTGTACTTACAATAAATGAAGTGCTCTTTTTAAGCGTTTATATTGTGTTGCTATCGTGTTTTCTCTCTCTGAAACTTTGTCTAACAGGACCTCCCACTGAAATTATAGGGTTTGTTTCTATTATTTTAGTGGTAGGTAGGTCCTGTTACACATTTGTTTATTTATGGGGTAACATTTACTTTAAGAGATACCAAACATTTTTTGTTTATTTTTATGTTAATAGAAATAATGAGGATTGTGATATTAAGGTTATTACTAAGTAGTATAATCGAAATTTAGCTCATTAAAATGTTACAAGGGTTTACATTGTTATTGATCATTTTGTTATCTTTTTGATCCAGGTTAGAGACAACGCACAATCTGTTCTGTTTACAAGATACAACTGACCTGGCCGTAATTAAAATAGCTGTATCAATTACGAAAACATATTACATGACACAAAAGTTCAGACACTAACTCTGAGCTTCAATGAAGTAATGTTCTGATCTTTATGTAGGTTTAAAAAGAGTTTATTCCTCATAAAAACTTAATCATAACAGTTCACTTAAAATGAGATACACAGTGCTCACATCAAAGTAATAATATCAAAGTTTAGCTGATACTCCAATCGAAATTACGCTGTACTGTAATACTTATTCTTACTCAAATATTTTTTTGCATCGCTCCAACAGTTTTATGATGAGTGGAAAATGTAGGCTTTGGCAACAGACGGGAGTCTCCTGGAAACAATCCAAGAATCGTAAACTGCATGTGTTTTGTGTGGGGTCCATCTGACCCACATAAACAGCAACCAAGAATAAAGATTTGAAATCTATATACAGTAGTAACACAAGTTTTTGGGATTATTGTGAGAGTTCGGGTTCTAATAAATTAATGTAGTTACTTGACGCTTATTTTGTGATCGTTGTATAGATTTTCTTGTTCCAAAAATGTATTTTTTTTTGTTGAGATTATAATCCGCCTTCCTGCCTTAGTACATAAGCAACTGTCACTTTTGAGTGTCAACAACTAACATTGTAAATGTGAAAGTTTCTATTTAATTTTATTTTAATTTTATAATTTATTTTTGTCTTCACAAACAAGGGTATAAAAGCTTAAAAACTAAGTGACACTAGCTTGTGAGAGACTGGTGTCTGCACTAGGAATACCTGTATAGCAGATCACCAGGGTCCCACCACACGGTATATAAATATTATTAGCTATTTATTAACTGTGAAGGAATAGGGCATAACCATAACATAAACATCAGTTAAAAAATAGTAATTAAAAAAAAAAAAACAATAAACACAACAGTGATAAAAATGAACTCACAGATTAAAAACAAAAAGATTAGTAAGTGGAAAAAAGGGTGATATGAATGCGTTCGGAAACTAGCGGGACGGACTATTTTGGATGACTTAGTAATTCCTCAGTTGCATTATAATCTAGATTATGGAGCCATTCAACTAGAGCACTTTTACAAGCCTTTGTTGTAAGATGATAGATTTTTGTAATACGATTTATTTTATTATATAAGTGGGAACCTAAGAAGGTATAGAATCGTTGTTCGTTCTATGTTATGATGTTTGGATTTGAATGAACGTTAGGACGTTTTTGTGTGATTGAATAACAAACATCCGAACATCATAACATTTCATTCAAATCGTTTCAAAGATTTATGAACAGACACTGGTTTTCACTCGCGGGAGATATGTAGCGATACGTATATGTATATTCAAGTCTATAATTAGACAAGAAAAGACGTGAAATCTGTGTTGACATCAGCATTTAACTTGTGATTTGATTTTTGTTTTTCCTATTAAACTTCTTTGAAGTTACAATTTCTTTCACGAGCCCTATGGTACGCGCTACTTCTTCATTTATAAAACTCCTTTTTAAATCTAATTACTAACTGAAATGGATTCAGAAAGTGATTAAGTTTAAAACGGGCACTTAATGAAATAAAAACATCGTGTTTAAAAGAGCAGAATTACTAAATTAAAACGTAATGTATCTCACAAGTAATACATATTACATTAAATTAGATTGTTTAGTGCGATTGCCAAGTCAATCTATTTATTTAAAACACTTTTTTTTTACATAGGTATTATGTTTTTGATGGCATCTCATTTATTTATGTGGATAATCTTACTTCATTTCCTTTCCGGTACCTTCTAGTACATATCTACAGCTATTATTTCATCATATTATATATTATACATATACAGTTACACTGATTCATTTACTGCAAATGTAACTTTGTTATCCTATATATTTATAAGGGATTACAAAGTTATTTATGCAGTTAGTGTATCTAGAAAACTAGATCGAAATTGCAAAACATTTAAGTTTTTCCGTGATTTATACACTAAACCCTAATTGTGTTCTAAATTTGAAGCTTCTATGTCTGCTAGAAATGCCTTAGAATTTTGATGATTGGTCAGTGAGTGAGTGACAAAATTAATAAGAAACTTTGATTAGTTATAATTCTTAAACTACTGGTTCAAATTGAATGAAATTTTAAATATAAGCGGCTATATAGCGGATATATCAGGCTTCTAGTTTTATCCACAACGAAGTTATAAGGGGTCAAAAATGACCTGAACTGCTTCGAGAAAAGGATGGTACGGTCGTGCCGCTTTTTTTCCCGACTTGGCGAGAGCACTGCTGTGCCCTCAGATATTTTTGGACCATTTTGGTAAAATACAAAAAAACGAGTTTTTAACATACATCGTGGAAATGTGTCGACTATTGTACAAACTCGTAATGTTAAAAACACGTAACACGGTAATATCAGGCTTCAGCCGTCGCAACGTGAACACTTTATGAGGTTTATACATATTAACTGGGATTTACACACTTTTGCCGCGTCTCAGACGATATAGGCTGCAAACATTTGGAAATGTAGATCGGCGATCCTTTGACGTAAGTATGTTAATGGAAAATGAGAAACACTTGGACGTTCTTAGGATCCGTCATACTTAAGTGAAAAAACTTAAACTCGTACACAACTGTTCTAAGCTACTATTGTTAACGTACTCAAAATCATGACACTTACGATTATAATTCTTGAACAGCTTTACAATGAACTAGCATATTCAGTCTACAATATTCCCGCTGCTGGGGCACATACCTGCTCTCTGTGTGATAAGTGGGCCATAAACCACCACGCGGGCCCAGTGCGGGTTGTTAGATGTCACATATCTTTAAATTTTTGGTTCTAGTACATCCTAGTTTCCTCACGTGTTTTCCTTCACCATTTTGAGAACAGTAGTAATGAAATAATTTACACAAAAAGCGCCTGCCTGGGGTCAACTTACAAATCGTAAGTCGTGGTTGTTACCACTGGTGCACCACTGCTCGATGAACTAGCAATATAATTATATTTAGGCATATTGAGATGATAATTGAAAAGTAATGCTTAACAGATTCAAATTCATTCAAACGCCAACGCAAGGCGTTAAAGCCCTTTTATCTCTTCCTGAAAAATTGTGTCTGAAAAACAGTTTTTATCTTTGTTCCGAAGTTTCCTTTTCACATTAATCAACTGTGTTGAAAAAAAGTATTATGTTTTCGTTTCGGCCCCAATTAGTAGTAGGTATTATTCAGGTTCGGGACAAAAGTTGCCGTAATTGGGGCTTGAGTGACTTTTATTTTATGATACTTTTTGTTATGTTAAAGCCCTTTTATCTCTTCCTGAAAAATTGTGTCTGAAAAACAGTTTTTATCTTTGTTCCGAAGTTTCCTTTTCACATTAATCAACTGTGTTGAAAAAAAGTATTATGTTTTCGTTTCGGCCCCAATTAGTAGTAGGTATTATTCAGGTTCGGGACAAAAGTTGCCGTAATTGGGGCTTGAGTGACTTTTATTTTATGATACTTTTTGTTTTAATTCCGTTACACGTCTGAAAATAAAATGAATCAAACATCGTGTAGGTATTCGTACGAAACACGTATACTCCTAAGTACAAAAGACGAGTAACATCTAAAACGTTATCTACCATTCCTATCATTTGCAAAGTCTGACACTTTCAGAATACTCAAAATATTCAGTTTCATTTAGTTTCGCGTAACCAAACTTTGGCAAAAGTATTCATTCACAATAATTGAACCATAAATAATTTCACTAGTACTACGATTACTGCTCCGATGAAAGCTTGTTCCTATAATTAATATACGTCATAGCTGCTTTCATTTTACTATTATTACTTAAACAATTATGTTTGCAGTTATATATAGTAAACAAGAACATTCAGACATTTCAGTTAAGTTTGACCTGTAGATCTTTACAAGCGATATAATACGCCGTATTTGAATACGCCTGTTGCGTTTCTGATTCATTTAATTACTAAAGAGGTATTTAAAATACACAAAAATGGACCGTAGCGATCCTTACAATATAGACAATGCGGAATAATGTATTGTCTGATTTCCTTTAAGCTCTGCTGCCTGATTTTTTTACTTTGAAAACAAGACATCATGGGTCGACTCTTCGCTTTTCATCCAATTACATCCATTATGCGAACCTTTCCATTTGCGGTAACCAGAACAATTAGTACGAATGCAGCTTTTGTAACGACTCTTTTGATCTAGTAGCTTAAAGGCTCGTGCAGACTAGCGCGACGCGACGGTCGCGTCGCGACACTCGTAGAACAATTTCTATGAAAACTTAATGGAAATTGTTCTAGAAGTGTCGCGTCGTGCCGTCGCGTCGCGGCTTTTTGAAGAAGCCTTAAATCAAATGGGAAATAATAATCTTTTTTTACATTCAGTAATATTAATTCACTACACTTGGGACACTCATTATGAAGTTTCCCATTTCACAGATCAAAGTACTACTTCCTGACTTTAAGCTTCTATGTCCTCTATTCTCCGAATCCGCCGAGAGTTTCAATAGAACATTGTTCTGATTGCGTCCGTTTGATTTAAATCGTCCACAATAGTCGCCTTTGGTACCTTACGTTTACCTGGACATGTTGAAACCTCTGGAGATTCTGTATATATAAAAGCGCTGTGTTTTTTTGCTATTTTCATGTTTGTGGAAAACTATTATTGGCTTTTTTCGGAAAGGAGTAGAATGGAATGGGGAGAAAGGAATCGGCTTATTTGACACAAAAGACAAAACTGCGTTGTGACAAAAGGCATCAAGCTTGTTTTCAAAAATATGCGTTTATTTTATGGTAATTATGGCTACGGCTGCACACATTTACTTACCCGGAACATAATCTTAAAATAATACCATTAAACGAGCAATTTTTGGATATATAATCTGAGTCTCGGGAACGGCTCCAAAAATTTTCATGAATTTTAGTTTGCAGGGGGTTTCGGGGGCCATAAATCAATCTAGCTAGGTTTCACTTTTAGAAAACATCATACCAAAAAATAAAACCAAGCAAAGCTCGGTCATCCAGATATTATACCTGGTAGCGCTATGTATGGTTACAACCCAAACTCAAGATCCCGTAAGTCTATAAGCACTCCAAGCTCCAACTCACGCATCAATTCTTAATTCTCGTTATATCGATTTTTTCGCACTCTTTGCTTGCTTTATTTGATTTACTAGGATTTTTCACACGTAAGAACTTTGTTTTTGCTAACAAGATGTGCGGACTAGCTAGGTAGTGGTAATGACGCGGAATGGTTTAGGTGAGATTAATGATGGTGTGTGGTGTGTACCTATAAATGTAATTATTTTCTATTGTTAATTTACTAAATGATTTTAATAACAAACTTATTTTTATAAGACAAACACAGTTTGACTTAACTGTCTTAACTTGTGAAAATAACTTAAATGTTGTTACCATAGGCTTTCATCATGACCCACAATGTACGATACGATTCTTCCACATTGCTAATAAGAATAGTTTTCATAACGACTTTTTTGATATAAGTAGCTTAAATCAAATGGGAAATAATAATCTTTTGTTTATATTCAGTAATATTAAATCACTACACTTGGCATACCCATTATGAAGTTTTCCATTTCACAGATCAAAGTACTACTTCCTGACTTTAAGCTTCCATGTCCTCTATTCTCCGAATCCGGCGAGAGTTTCAATAGAACATTGTTCTGATTGCGTCCGTTTGATTTAAATCGTCTACAAAAGTCGCCTTTGCAACCTTAAGTTTACCTGGACGTGTTAAAACCTCTCGAGATGCTGTATATTTAAAAGCGTTGTTTTTTTTTTAAATATAAGGTAAATAAGGTACTGCCTAGAAGCTTAAATCACTATTTTCATAAATGTCAAGGTATTGAAGTGTAAACATCTCGTAAAAAACCCTCTAGAGATGCTCTCAGATGGAAGTAGAATGAATCACTTTAGGTCTTTAGGGATGTGAATGCAAAGTAAAGGTGAGTGGGTTAACTGGAACGAACAATACAATGACTTTTCTGTTTTCAAGCAATATGGTGGCAAGAAGTTTCATCAAAATCAGGACTTGAACCAATAGCGAAATACTACGACAAGCTCATCAAAGAAAACAAAAGAGACTGCAAAATTTCTGACAGTAAGCCGTTCTGGATTGATTTTCCTGAAAGATATCTAATAGAATCTTGTGTGTATTGAACTACACGGTATTAAACTTGTGATTAAAGTAAAAACAATTTGAAACGATTTGAGGAGCTGTAGTACTTAAATCGTTTGAAATTGTTTTTATATATACAAAGAAAACCCTGGTGATATACGACTAGCTATTATATCTTTTGATTCTAATCCAAGAATGAAATGAGAATGTCATAAAGATAATATATAGCTTGCTAAAATACAAACTTTAAACATCAAATTGATACCAGAATTCCTTTCATTTGCTCGTCATCTCAATTTATGTTCCAGGAGGAAACCGAGGGGAATCGTAAATTTTTATTGGTTAACGAAAAATGAGTTCCGCAATCAATTTTGTTTGTCTTTGAAGTGGACGAAATTGAGCTATTTGCAGTGGTAGAATTACATAAATTCGTCATAACCGTAATAGTGATCGCGAATGAATTGTTATCTTTTGCGTTTACTATAAGAACGAATTTAGACATACCAGTATTATCTATCTACTTATATAGGATAGAAGGTTGTCTTCAGTAAATTTCCCAAAATAATACCGGGTTTCAATTTTGGAAATAACTTATAAAAATTTCCTAAGTACGTAATTTTTAGACTCGATAAACCTTAAAAGTGATAGAATTCCGGTGGCACCCTATGGGTGCGGAACCCTAAAAACTGTACCTATATATTGTGATTGTTGATGTAGATTTTAACGAAATCTCAAAAATGCGACGTATATTCTTACTGGTAAAGAATTTCCTTACTTTTTAATTCATAAGTAACCAGTTAAGTACTTCCTTACTTTCCTCCTCTGTTTTTTTCTTTGTATCTGAGCGAAGTTTCTTAAACTTCTGTATCTGACTACATCCGAATATAATAGCTCTTAGTTTTTTTGTTACAACATTAAGTTTTGTTTGAAAGAACTCTTGCTGAGTAACTTGTTTTATTGTTCTTGTGTAAAATAGTACCCGGAAATAATACCAAAAATATTTTAATTTTTCTTTACTTTGTCAAAGTTGGAGATAAGGTTTTTTAGAGATGGTGGATCGCCCAAATGACGTGAAATTTATTAGGTTAGGATTATGCTTAGCTAAAGTAAATATTGCTATAGAAGAGATAAAATCAATGGAACAATGAAACCCGACAATGTTGCCACAAATCCAGTACGCTCGTCAAGTGCGGTTTCAATTCACACAATGCTGTTTACACTGTGTAATTATGTTCTTCTGCATGAAATTATAACAGCCAGTGCAATATCAATAAAATTGAACAAAAGATCTATTGTACATAACATACGCCGGTATTCGCCAAGGGGACAGGCAGAAATGCACCTTTAGTAATTCCCCATTTTATGTTGAAGTCCCATGTAATCGGGGGCGAGCCTATTGCCATTTACCAAGCACAAATCAAAACTCCGGGCTGCTATTGAGTAATTCTTGATGAAAAAACCCAAGAACACTTTTCCCGACATGGGAATCCAACCCAGGACCGTATGCATAGCAGTAGCGCTTGCAACCATTAGACCATCGAGGCAGTCAATCTATTGTAATCTTACCACTATTATTAATGTGAATATTTGGATGTTTGTTACGCCATCACGTAAAACGAGTCCAGCAGATTTGGATGAAACTTGGTACACAAATAGTTTTTAACCTGCATTAACATATAGGATCATTTTTATACCAGTATTACGTTCCGTTGGAATCATTTCTGACCTCCGCGCGGACGAAGCCGCTGGCAATAGCTAGTGGTAACTAAATTCGATGAAAGCATCAAATATTTACTTTTATGGTTTGGAAAAGGCTGATAACAATACATTGTAGGTATTGCACAACATTATTTATTATAAAATAATTAAAACAACAATCTCTTTTTTATGTGAGACCGGCTCATTTGGTAATAAGCCGGTCTCATAGAAAAACGAGTTTACACATAAACTGCGGGATGACGTCACAGTCAAGTGGCGCACCCCACTACATTCACATACTTATTCACTCTCATTCTTACTCCAGATGATATGATACGCGTCGAAGTTTTAAATATGGCATCGATCGTATGGTTTTTTCCTCTGCATGGAAAATAACGGTGGGAGTTTATTCGATCACATTTTGAAGTCTTGCAGCATTCTTGTTCAAAGTCTCTTTAAAATGTAAATTCTAAGTGCTCAGAAACTCGAAGTGAATGAGGTGTGCCTACATTTTCGGTTACCCTCTTATCAAATGACTCTTTTGTGTTCCATTAAAATAAATACAAATTATTTCCACATATTGTATTTCATGTTCCATCCATCTTCTGTTCACTTCATATTAAACAAATAAGTAACTTGTGTCGCGTCGGTGACGAGTAAATACCACTGTGTGATGTCCCGCGCTGAAAGGATCACTTTTGGCTACCAAGCGTATCTCGCAGTATTTATATGTATATTTTTCACACCCTTTGTGCGGGTAATATTCTTATGAATCTATTGATCTGTCACATTTGCCAGATTTGGTAATGTCTTTATTAACCAAGATTGCAAAACCGGGTATATTTTTTTAAACTACATACTTAGCTACCCCTGAGAGAAAAATCAGAATGAACATTGATTTGATAGACCATTCTAATTATAGAGAGTAACTTTGATGACCTTGGTAAATAACAACAAAGAACCTTCTTGCCCTCACCTTTGACTGCGAAGTTCTTCAAAAGGTACTTATTAACAAAATCTTTTGGAGTATTTATAGAAGGTCATGATTCGAAGCTTATTATTAAATTCTAGCTTCGTTAATATTATCGAGTAATAATAGGAAGCAGGCGGCGTAATACTTATTGATTTATTTATGAAGAGCAAAAATAAACAGGCAAACGTATTTACTTATTGAAGCGCCGGAATTGCCTAATATTAAATAGGCATAATTGATTTTGGGGACGCACGGAATAAACCTTAGTTACCTACATATTTTTTAAGAAGTGTGTACATTTCTGGCCTTTCCCTTTTAAGTTTAAGAAAGGGCCTTTACATGTCCAAAACACAAGCATTCAAGATAATATCATGTATATTCGTAGACCGATATTAGATGCCTATTTAATATAGCTCCTCGCACTCTAATAAAGGACCTATGTACCTTCGTTTCATTGCGAATTACGTTGGATTTCGCGTTAAGATTTATACAATACAAAAACAAACCAAGATCGTCTTTTAAAACTTAACATTTTAGATTAATGACGAGGATCAATGAATTAGATTAGAGGATTTAAAAAAAGACTAATGAGGTGGACATTTATCACGAAGTAGACAGGTTAAAGTAACGCAAGGGACACCTTATAAATTAAGTCAATTTTGGTCTCTCTCCTTTTCACATTACTTTTTCCACAAAAGTGATGATTGCATTTTTGGAAGCGTTCATTAGCTTACAATTTCTAATGATTATAGTGAAAAAAGCCATAGCAAGATGACATTAGTAGGTTGTAGGTTATTCGAAAATAAATGAAAATAATATTAAATTAGTATTGTGTCTTGTTCTAGATTCGTGATGTGGCGGCTGCTCAGCATCACTCTCCTTAGCATCGCCGCAGAGCACGCGCATGCGCAGCAGCGTGACAGGGAGCACCAGGGACCACAAACCTGTGGCGGACATTTGAAGGCTCCCGTGGGCACGATAACGACACCAAACTTCCCCGGACCTTTCTCCGTTCCGATAAAGTGTAAATGGATAATAGAACACGACATAGTGAATGGGACTATATCGATATACTTTACTCAGCAGTACACTACCAGTGGGTTGACGTTCACTGAGTACATGTACTATGACGAGTCTTACAAGTTGGGCGAGAGGAGAGCGCTCACCGTCACCGACGAGAATATTACCAGGATCAAATGGCTTCAGGTACGTTTCCATGTTTCAGATTGATCTTTATGTACTGCATCAATGAACGGAGCGGTGTGGTTCTCAGAATGTATCTTTAGAAACGGTATCTTCTACATTTCATAAGTACCTGCATCACTAATACACCCAGACTCCAAATCTAAAGCAATGTACATTATCTTAGTGCTTGTGCTTTGGGACATGTAGCTTTTTCAGCGAACATCGTTCGATTTCTCATAACCATATCTTAAAAATGCACATGGCATAACATAGCAATTGAATTACGTTTTATGGCGGCCATCAATCCTTTATTGGGTCTAATCTACACCGTGACATTTTAGTAGTCGTCTTACAACGACAGCCCACTTCATGTATCCAATAACTACATATCATTTATTTATTTATTATTATTATTATAATTTTTTTCTTATTAAGTATTATTATTTTAATGATTTTTCTTTTCTTTTCTTTTTCTTATGTAAATTGTAATTTTAGATCATGTAGATACTATTAGATATTAGTTTCTCAATGTATGTTTCAAAATGTAGTTTGTTCACGGTCAAGTATTGGAAGTCAATTACTAGGCTACAAGGTTGTGTATACGTAAGTCCTGCATCTTCCGAACCACCAACTTCCAAAATACAAGCTTGACTTAGTTTGGGAGTTCGTAGATCATTTATTATATGCTGCTTTACAACCGACAAACAACTCTTTATATAATTGTAATTGTAAATTCTTGTTGTACTTTGAGAGCGAAATAAATTATGTATTATTATTATTTATTTATTTATTTATTATTATTTACAAAAACAAAAAATCTATTTTTGAACATTTGCATAATTCAAAAATTCAAATATCATTCACTAAAACGCATGACGTAGTTTGAAACACCCTTTTATGGAGGTGGAATTAATGATAGAAAGTAATGGTAGGTAGGTAGATATCTTCTACCGTTTGATACGTTAACATTATTAACAGGGAGGGTGTTTCATCATTCTAAACCATTATTTATTGTTCTTTGCACCTATTATCTTAATTAATGGTAACAATGTTCAAATCGCGCCTTGAGTTATTTTATGACGGATACATTGAGTGGACCACCTTTGTAAGACGACTAAAATGTCACGGTGTATATATCAAAGAAAATAAAAAGAAAAATGTTTAACTCTTCAGACAAGTTTGCAGGCACTGTCAGTTACATAATGAACTCTCTACAGTACTCAGTGTAAGAAATTGAAAATATAAATTTATATCCTTAAAAACTTCATGCTAAAAGGAAGTAGGTACAGGTATGTGAAACAAATGGCTTTAAGTGGCTCATTACAGGGAGGAGGTTAATAATGTGCCACATTACCGTAACTATTTAACGTAACGAGGCTGTCATCGACTGTACTGTGGCTGCGATGAGAAAATAATATTGGTGACTTTGTATACGCTTTTGTGCCCTTTATTTATTTATTCAACAATTTATGTCACACAAAATGTCTTGGTTCAAGGGTTGAGACCTACCTCACTGACCCTGTACCTCATTAATGTAATGTGTACCTACTGAACCTTGGAAATGAAATACAATTGCTACAATAATTATACATCAACGGATAAGAAGAACAGAACAGCAAAATGGGTACACGTATAAAGGCAAAGCTTATTTCTAAAGAAATTTCTTCCAGCATACCTGCGATAGAACAGTAGATAAAAATACGTAGACAGCGTGTGCACATAAAATCAAAAACTACAAAAGCAAAAAGAAATATTTTCAGATTTTTATGTCTTTTCCTGAAACGTTTTTTTAAACAAGTCTTCTATGAAGTTCAAGTAGGTAGGTAACCGTTTATAAAAAAATTAAAACAATGTTTTATTCCAAGAACAGCTTAACATTTATTATTAATGGTGAGGCGCAAGTTCCACAGTAAAGAAAGGTGTTCCGAGCTTGCGGACATATGTCGTGCGGTGTCCCACAGGGATCGGTCCTGGGGCCGCATCTGTGGGACATCGGATACGACTGGGTGCTGGACACGCTGGTCCTGGCGCAAGGGAGGTCGTACCAGGCGGCGGCCGACTTAGCGACACACGGAGTTGCGACAATCGTCGATAGGATCCGGCAACTGGGACTCGAGGTGGCCTTGCACAAGTCCGAGGCCATGTGGTTTCATGGTCCTCGGAATGCGCCACTGACGGGTTCCCAGATAACGGTGGGAGGGGTTCACATCGGCGTCGAGTCGACGATGAAGTACCTAGGACTCGTCCTCGACAGCTGGTGGAACTTCGCGGAGCACTTTCGACGTTTGGCTCCCAGACTGGAGCGGGCCGGGGCTGCCTTGAAGCGGCTCCTGCCCAATCTAGGGGGGCCAAACGCCTCCTGCCGGAGACTCTACACGGGGGTCGTGTGGTCCATGGCCCTATATGGGGCGCCGGTGTGGGCGCCTACATTGAGGCGCCAACCAGCACGCCGGTTGAAGGCGGCCCATAGGGTCCTGGCCATCCGGATGATCCGGGAATACCGCACGATCTCCGGTGAGGCGGCGGGCCTCCTTGCCGGATTGCCGCCATGGGATCTGGAAGCAAAGGTCCTCGCGCACACTTGGAAGTGGCGCGAGGAGGCCAAACGTCGGGGCGTAACTCCGCTGCTGTGGGAAATCGCGGCACGGCGGACTCACCTCCGGCAGGATGTCATGGCGACGTGGAAAGTGCGATTGTCGCAACCCAGTGCTGGGCACGCCACGATTGCGGCGGTAAGTCCCCTCTTTGAGGAGTGGCTTGAGAGGCGGCATGGCGTCCTCACCTTCCGCCTGACACAGGTCTTAATCGGACATGGCTGTTCCGGGAGGTTCCTGTTTCGGATAGGGCGGGAGGAAACGCCCGGGTGTTTCCATTGCGAAGATCGCCCAGAGGACACGGTGGGGCATACGGTGGAGGTCTGCCCGGCTTGGGTGGAGCACCGCCGTGTCCTCGTGGAGGTGATCGGCGGCGGCGATCTCTCGCGTCCGACCCTGGTCCAGGCCATGGTACGGAGCGAGAGTGCACGGCTTGCAGTCGCCTCCTTCAGCGAAGCAGTCATGCTCGCAAAGAGGGAGGCGGCGCACGTGAGGGAGATGCAGTACATGCGCCCTCACAGCCGTGGCCTTCGCAGGAGACGCCCTGGGTGTCGAGAATCCCAGGCTGATTCCCGGCCACCGTAGGCGCGGGTTTGCGGACGGCGAGTAATGGGTAGCTCGCTGTCCGGTAAGGACCAAGCCCGGGTCGACGGCGTGTTGTGTTCCACGCGCGCCTCAAAGAGATGTCAGCAACAACTGATGGGGCCCGTAAGGGCCGATGCCTGCCAGGGGTGCGGGTTGTCCGAAAGAGATACCGCGGCCCCTGGCATACAGGCAACTGAGGGAACACGGGTGGGTTTTATTCAGTAAAAGTCTGACACGCCTTCCCGCTCCACCCTGAGCGGGACAAGTTATTTGATGATTTCCCACGCAAAAAAAAAAGCTTGCGGACATCAAACTACCGAGTCGCTGCCGCGAAGCCAGAACAAATACATCTTACTTTTCTGTTTCCGTGAAACTTTATACCTCATTCCACCTTTACTCACTTTTCTTCATTTATAAAATACTAAACACAAAATCCTTCCTTTCCTTTCTTTTTCAGAGTCCTGGCTGGAATTAGAACTTTTTACCCTGATTTTTTTTGCGGGTTTTTTTCGTTTTTAAGAAAAACTACGTGATATTTTGTGACAAATCAGAAAAGATACATAGTTACTTACTACATGTTTAGATGAAAAGGGAAAATAAGTTGTTATTACCAAAGCAATCTAAGTAGGTAGGTATAACCACGTGCACTTTTTATGCACTTTCTATACGTGTATAGGTAATTATGCCCTCATTAAAATTACTAATTATATCAACATGATGAGTTTGTGATACGACTTTGTGTTGTTTGTTGCTCAGTGCAATACGCTGCTCTTCAAATATGTTGAAACCGTGGTTCTAGAAACAGTAGTAATTGCTAACGAATTAATTCTATTTAAACTATTGGTGTTTACCATTCGAAGTTATATTATTTGTGGGCGTTTAATTTGGTCACATTATTTCATGTAAGCCCACCGGCAATCATTGAAATTAATATCAGTAACAGTTCTGTGAATCGTTTTTTCGCTATTTTATAAATTTGCCGCAGACTTTAGTTTTGTTGGTTCGTTGTCTCATCACAATTTCACAAAATAACATTAAATACTTAAACGTGAAATAATAACAGCGTCCGATATATAATATTATCACACCAACGTGATATATGTATTCCGTCCAACATGTAGGATAAAATTGCTGTAATTAATATTATTTTAGAGGCATGAACAAAGAAATCGTAATTTCCTATCACAAGAGCGGCAACTACTAAAGAGGATAGAAGAAGGAATTTAGGATGTGAGCCTGTGGCTATCCACACGATTTTAATTTGAATTTTATTATACGTAGAAGGCATGTTTTCGCCAAAAAAGAAAATATAGATGCTTTGTTAAACATGTGTACAGTAAAAAAAAGTATTTTAAGTAAAACATATTTTATTTTATTGCTATTGACACAACAAAGTTTCAAATGAAAAAATAAAAAGATCGAATTGAAAGTTCAAAAGAAAAACTTCGTTTGGACACGTAATAAACTAAATTCCAACTCTATATACTTGTTACTGTTGTTTACGTTTACATTTACATTACTTACATTATACCTCTGGTTGCGATTTAGAATGAATAGTAGTAGTAACTTTTATACTTTGAAATATAAATTTGCAGTTAAAATCTTTGTGCTTGATATAATAAATCATAACATGCAGAACACCTTTCCGTTAATTACCGGGTTGAATTGGAAACGAATAGTTTAATTTTATTCAACAAAAATATCCCATTCATTGTCGCGGCTTTACCGCACACGAAGCTGAAATCCGCACCGTATCAACTGCAGCTGAAATAGGTTGAGAGCTCACTGAGCCGTACATAACGCTATTGAACAACGGCGTCGCGTGAAACGCTCGGGTTGAAGCCATTTCAAATATTGACCGCTGGAATGTCTCAGTGTGCTACAGTCATGCTGGATGGCAAACGAGATGTTCAACCTAAACCTTTAATTTTTAGTATCCAATAAAGTAAATCGATTTTAAATGTCTTGTAATGAAATGTATTGATTGCAATTGCAGTGTGATTGACACTGGCCTTGTGAATCAATCTATGTAATTGTTAGAGTAGACTGTCACGTGTTATTCAGGGAAGCCTCGTGTTTATTGATTGATAACTACAATAAATTACTCCAATGAAAACAGTATTATTTTCTATAAAATGTATTAGATTACTATGATGAAAATAGTTAAATTTGTATGCCAATAGGTATAAATTTGTATTGGTCCTATCGGGACACAATTGACCACAAATATTTGTTGGTGGCATTTTTTGAGTCAGAAGATACGTTGAGCTCAAATGTGTAGAATAAGCTGTCTTTATTAAATGACCAAATCTATCCGTTTGCATATTTTTCAGTATTCACAAACATATGTAACCTGAGATTTGAAAAAAAGGTATTGTAGGTGGTGGAAGGTCGGTCGATGGCAATAGGCTCGCCCTCTATTACATAGAACTTGCGAAATAGCTACTGGCAAAAAGTGGGTGGGCCATAGTTACACCTCTGCCCCACTCTTCGGGGAATCAAGGCGTGATGTGATGTTATGATAATTTAAAAAAAAATGAATCATAGTCAGGATTTCATCATTACCTAGATTCAGACTCCAACGTTAGCGGGTACATAGGCGATTCTTTACGTACAAGCGGCAATCTGCAATTAGCCTCTTCTTAAAATAGCGTCGTCCTTGTAGCACACACCGACCGACCGACCCCTTGACGATACAAAAGTGCTTGTAATTGGTTTAATTGAAATAAATGCTTTGAGTTTCGGTTTGAGCTTGTACCCGCTGAAGAATCGACAAATGGCAAGTCTGGCATCCAATTAGCCAGCTAAAGTGACGAACTGCACAGAGGTACAGTGTGTGATATGAAGGCACTTAGTCCTGTGGAACTGGTCAAAATGATCAATTCTAGGGAAAATGCTTCAGGATAAATTATGATGGTTTGAATGTTCACATACAAGTTGCTCCGCGAATGACGTCAGAACGAAGGCAGGTCACGGGTGCTGGCACTCATAACTTTCGCAGCGCAACTCCACAAAACAAGAACACTTTCTATTGGCGTTATTAGCTATGTTTGTGGGGAACTAAAAACAAACACTATCAATAACAATACCTCGAGGTTTTCTAATTGTATGTTATCTCCTTTATCATCTGGTGGCAGCACAAGACTAGATAAGCTCACAACTAGGAATTACATTGTGAATTTCCTAACTGCTGCACCCAAAACCCTGAAATATTATTTATAAGCTTTTCTATTGTACTAAAAGTGCGGTAAGTACACAGTTGTATGTCACCCTCATACCCGAAACCTTTTTTTGTAGTTTTTGGACCCCAACACCGAAGACTGAAAAACGCCTTAAAAGTAAACGCGGGCACGAATTATAAACTCTCTTGGCTTTACCGACACCAAAAGTGTTGTCAACAAGTTTTTGGGAACAGAGCCTGGTGACAATAGAATCAAGTACAATACCGACGCGAAAAACGACTGTTCAGGTTTAGCTGCTTTTTGTTTCGTTAGTTCACGGTTTTGAATATTGGCTTCCGTTTGCTCCCACTGGATCTTACCGCTATTGTTTATATAATGTACCAGCGGAACATTATATTTACCGTTAGTTTTTGCAATGGTATGCTGGGGTACTTCTGTAAACCGAAAAGACTATGTTCGGAATGTTATGTTTTAGCCGAGATAGATACACAACAACTGGAAACCTCAATCGTTTTTTTTTTTTTTGAGGATGGGAAATCATCAAATAACTTCTCCCGCTCTGGGTGGAGCGGCAGGGCGTGTCAGACTTTTACTGACCAAACCCCACCCGTGTTCCTTCAGTCGCCTTTGTGCCAGGGGCATCAGGAGTATCAGGACACGTGCGCGAACCCATATTCGCGACAAGACATTTCCGCGAATGAACATTTGCGCGAACGGACAGTTGCGCGAAAAAGTTGAGGAAATGAAATTTCTTTTTAACATCACGTCTGTATTTATCAAAGGGTAGGGCAAGGATGTAGCAAACTAGAAATAAACAGTCCAATTGGACGTCAATAGTGATCGTCGTAGCACATTTTTTTTCTTTCTTTATTAGGTTTCATGTGGTGCTGGACGTAAAAGAATAGCACCATCCCATTTCTTCCTGTGGGTGTCGTAGAAAACGACTAAAGGACTTACTAGAGCATGGGCAGCAGCGTTTTCTATGCATTTTACCACCATACTGCGATCGCCAACCCGCCTGCCAAGCATGGAGATTATGTCGTTTTCAGGGTTTTTGGGGATCTAAAGCCGCTGGTGGGTTCAAAATGAAAATCCAAGATGACGGCCAAGAAAATTATCGAATTTTCCATCATAGGTGTCGTTTTTAGTGTTTTTTGGGGATCTAAAGCTGATGATTGGCTCAAAATGAAAATCCAAGATAGCTGCCAAGCAAATTTTCAAATTTTGTATCATGGTTGTCGTTTTCAGGGTTTTTGGGCATTTAAAGCCGATGGTGGAGTCAAAATGAAAATTCAAGTTGGCAGACAAACAAATTTTAAAATTTTCTATCATGGTTGTCGTTTTCAAGGTTGCATGTATTCTATTAAATGGTTGGGCAGAGATGTAGCAGACTAGAAATAAACAGTGCAATTAGACGTTATTAGTAATCGTCCTAGTTTTTTTACAGCACGTTTCTTTTCTTTTAAATAAATAAATAAAATAAATTCTTTATTTCTCCATAAATACATTTATTTTATTAGGTGGGTATCTATGTTTTCGACTTTTCCATAAATGTATTTATGGAGAAATAAAGAATTTATTTTATTTATTTATTTAAAAGAAAAGAAACGTGCTGTAAAAAAACTACGACGATTACTATTAACGTCTAATTGGACTGTTTATTTCTAGTCTGCTACATCTCTGTCCAACCTTTTAATAGAATACATGCGTGATGAAATGAAGAAAATTTTACTTCCGCAACTTTTTTGCGCAACTGTCCGTTCGCGTATGTGTATTCGCGCAAGTGTCTTTCGCGGAAGCGGATTCGCGTAAGTGTCCTACGTGGAAAAAAGTAGTGCCGCGCAAAAGTCCAGCCACGCAACCGTCCATTCGCGGAAATGTCTTGTCGCGCAAGTGTCCCTTCACGCAAAAATCCATGCGCGGAAATATCTTTTCGCGCATGTGGGTTCGTGCAAGTGTCTTTTGCGCAAGTATCCCAGATCCCCAGGGACCACGGTATCTCTTTCAAATAACCCGCACCCCTGGCAGCACCGGTCAAACGTTACGGTCATATTCCTTTTAGAGTTACAATGTAAAAATCATAGTCCACGAAATGAAACAGAATATAGCCAAACTACTCAAAACCAAATTGCTCTCCCTTACTTCTCTTTGAAGCGATTTTTTATTTTTTAATATAGGTATAATAACGATAATATGGAGTAACGACTTCTACAATCTCTTAAATTTACCCTGAAGTATAAATAAGCACGAATCTTCCTCTAGATTCCTATTTCTAAACAAGATTTTTTTTTATTACTTAACTGTAGCTATCCATTTAGGCTTTTTATATTGTTGCGTATGACAGGGGTCCAGCGGCCGAGACCTTCGTGGGTTGACCAGTGAGGTCCGACCGTGACGAGAGCAATTGGCGGACAAAAGTGGGGTCAAAGAAAATGGTTGTAGTTTCCATGGTTGTTTGTAATTATGTGATGCGGAAATGTAAGCAAAATTAATCATATCAGCTGCCATTTACTTACAAAGTGGTAAATTGTTTATTATGTAGAACGTAACGTAAGACTTGATATCTTGAGTTTGCAAAATTCACTTCAAACTGATTATATTCATAGGGCTATTTGAGGTCGACTTATTTGCAAGTTTTTGTTTCGCGATGCGAATGTGATATTTTAATCAGGTCAATGAATAGATTCTGTATGTAATCTAGTATTATTAGCGACGTTTTTTATCACTTTATCGTACAAGATCGTTATCATCAAAGTTCTGATCATCATAGTTCTGGTTAACTTTTTTCAAGACATAAGGCACACAGCCTATAAGATGTAACAATGTTAAATATTGTTGCTACTTTGTGAACCACATTTTGTGACCCTTTTCCAAGTAAAGTTCCTGGAAAAAGATTGCGTAACCCGAAAGCGACCTTTGACCGTTCACCCGTAGCGCTTTTTATTTTAAGCACAATGTTTTCTGAAATGAAACGCTTTCATGTAATAAGTACCTTTGTATGTTAAATTGTTTGTTAGGTCCCTTTTTTTCTGCGTGGGCTTCGAAAGAGTTTCGAAAAGAGCAATTGTTTTTCTTTGTAATATGTTACATATAACGACACGTTTCTTTATCTTGTATTGTTTCCTCGACCAGGGAGATCGTGACTATATCTACGACTTAGACGTGTTGTGTTTTCTATTATATCCAACCGGTTTCCTCAAGTTACTAAAGAAAACAACATTTGTAATTATGTATTAACTTTAAAATAGATAATTTTTCACACTCAAAGCCCATAAATTCTAAAGTTTATAGTATAAATTACCGTTAGTACTTTGGTCAACCGTTACATTTGGCTGTACCGAGCGTTCGACGACAAAATTTAAATTTGTGCGCACATAACATTTTACAGCCACACTCTTCGAGAATTATGCTAGAATATTCTATAGCTCTAAATGGAATCGGAACTTTTATTTCAATTGGAAAAGAACAGTCCGTAAGTTACTTTTTTCGACTAAGATCTCTTTGGTGTTTAAATGAATATACCAACAATCGGTATGGATCGAAGTGCTGGACTATGATGAAGACGAATGGCAAAGTTTGCATGCAGCTGACATGAGAATGTTGTGATGGATACATTGACTGTTGAAAATGGGTAAAGTAACAAATTAGGATATAAAGGGAATTTTGAAAGTAGCGCCAGTAACAGAAAAGTTAAAAGTACAGACGCCAGCACATCAAGCCACCCCAATCTGTCAAATTTCTTTGATGTATTTTCAACTTTATTCCATAGGCTTAAGGTTCATGTTCAATTGGGAAAATTTGACAGTTTGGGGTAGCTTGATGTGCTGGCGTCTGTACATCCAAAGTGATTGTATTTTATTTTATCATTGGGGCTGGCCTGATACTTATTTACAAAGTAGTAGTCCTTAGTATAGTGATATGTATATGATAATTATTTTACCTATGTTAAACAAATGAATAAATGACTTATAATTTATTACTAATCTAAAATTAATAGGTAGCTTTTAATAATAATAATAAGTTGTTTATTTCTCCTCACAATGACAAACTTATTCTAGGTTTCACATATTCAGTATATGTTTTCTTAGCAATGTGAGGAGCTGGTGTCTGAGTTAGGCGAAATGCCTGTATTACAAATCACCAGGTCCCCACCCCACGGAAGAACAGAAAGTTTTACTTAACAAAATATGATATTATAATACAGTGTTATAAGTAAATAAGGAGATTTAAGACTAAAAACATGTAACAACAATTTGGGGGTAGAAGCTAAAAAGAAACTATCAACAAAAAGTTAATCAAGGCGCCTGTGTCGTGTGTATAATGCTAATGTGTAGTGTTGAGTGTCAGGTGTAGTATGCCGATGTGTAAGTGAGAGGGTTTTGGTACAAGTTATAAACTTATATCGTACTAATTTAATTTGAATGAAGTAGACTTTCTGTAAAATTATAATCCAATTTTTTTAACCAGTCCGAAACCACAGACTTACATTTGGTCTTTGGCAAGGGATATAGCGTTAAGGCTCGGTTTACCTTATTGTATAGATTTGAACCCTGGTAGCAGAAAAAACGATGTGCAAACTTAGTTTTGAATGACGATGAATAACAGACTATATGTTTGCGACGTTTGTTTCTGATTCTTTCTGGTTCAAAAGTTGTTAGGGCATGTTGTTTCATAACCGTTCTCAAGATGAATAGCTGTCTCACAGTAAGTACCTCCCATTTCGAGTAGAGGTCAGTAGTTGCGTGATAAAAAGGTAGGAACAAACTAACCTTTAGGAGTGCTCTTTGTGCTCTCTCAACTTTTAAGAATTGAGTTTTATATGCGCCACCCCATGTGGCTGACATCTGCAATTTACTTATACTACTATTGACAGCTGACATGTGAAAGCTTAACCATAAATCAGAATAATTAATTAATTCAAATAAGTATATTGCAAACCGCGAATGTTCCTGGATAAAAATAACACAGAAAAAATAAATAATTATTTATTTTTTCAGAAGATCACCTCAGAAGTAAGTTTTTAGAATAACGTCTGTTCCAAATCGTCAAGTAGAAGCATCGCATTTGCTTTGTAATTTTATCATCATCATCATTTCAGGTGGAAGACCTCCACTGCTGGACATTGGCTGGTTCTCGCACCCAGCAGCATTGCTATTTATACAAATGATATCTATCATATTTATTTAGTATAACAATATTGAGTGGTCCCTAGACTATCGCTACATTTTTCGACATTTGGACGAGAATAATGAGGGTAAAGCGATATGAATATGTTTCTTATTGTTTGAAAATTTGATAATAAAACGTCATTGTTGTAACAAACACATGCCGTTAGGGAGCGCCTCCATAATGACATGTGTTTTATACGTGGTGGAACTGTTCATAAGGCTTCTCCAGTGTTATATTCTCTAAGTTAAGGAGATACCTACTTGTACGTACTGTTGTTGGAAAAACTCAGACGCTATTGTTAGGATTTCAGTAAACCCATTATACAATTGTATCTAGTGGATATAATAAATGCGTTTTATATTTAAGATAAACGCATTTCTTTAATCAACTACCGTCATGTCGTTTTGTTCGAATCACGTAACGGTCGGCGGGTGACAGGTGACAGTACACGTGTCACTTGTCCTTTAAAAACGACGATTCGGCTGTGCGCAGCTCAGTTTGTTGCTGCGACGCCGAAGTGTAAAGACCTTAAAGTAATACTGTTTCACTACTTGTAGAAATATTGCCATCCATAACGACAAGGCCAGGTCAGTTTGATTTATCTTTAATATTTAAATATCCAAGTTTAATATTTCTTAATTACTTAAAATAATCTACCATGTCACGTACTTTAAGCTAACGTGTATTGTCATTTCTGGTGTTAATAATATCCTGTTGAATAAAGTGTTTTAGTTGCATTAAATGCTTGTGAGATTATTCAAACTTTCATTTCATACACTACCCCGCATAACCTAAAGCTAATAAATAGTTTGGTCCTAACATCTCAGAAGTGGGATAGACGAGTAATAGTTAAACAAAACTATCTACTCGTTTATCCTACCCACATTTTTTTTTCTCTTCTACTTCTGCTTTTGAAATATAACCTATTATTGAAATGGAGTTTGAATGATTTATTAATTATGGATATAACACGCAATGACATTAAAACTTTAGTGCGCTCTTACAGTTTGCCAGAGTACCTACTGTCGTTAATTGTTAAATGTTTCTAATTTTAATATAAATAATTCACTCGTATTTGTTGATACTTAATTGCAATGTAGAAGCACTTCATCATTACACAGCTTTGCCAGAGCTACGCTCTGGAAGCACCTCATCATTATACAGCTTTGCCAGGGCTACACTCTGGAAGCACTTCACCATTACACAGCTTTGCCAGGGCTACCCTCTGGAAGCACTTCATCATTACACAGCTTTGCCAGAGCTACGCTCTGGAAGCACCTCATCATTATACAGCTTTGCCAGGGCTACACTCTGGAAGCACTTCATCATCACACAGCTTTGCCAGGGATACCATCATTATACAGCTTTGCCAGGGCTACACTCTGGAAGCACTTCACCATTACACAGCTTTGCCAGGGCTACCCTCTGGAAGCACTTCATCATTACACAGCTTTGCCAGAGCTACGCTCTGGAAGCACCTCATCATTATACAGCTTTGCCAGGGCTACACTCTGGAAGCACTTCATCATCACACAGCTTTGCCAGGGCGACACTCTGGAAGCACTTCATCATTACACAGCTTTGCCAGGGCTACCCTCTGGAAGCACTTCCTCATTACACAGCTTTGCCAGGGCTACACTCTGGAAGCACTTCATCATCACACAGCTTTGCCAGGGCTACCCTCTGGAAGCACTTCATCATTACACAGCTTTGCCAGGGCTACACTCTGGAAGCACTTCATCATTACACAGCTTTGCCAGGGCTACCCTCTGGAAGCACTTCCTCATTACACAGCTTTTGCCAGGGCTACACTCTGGAAGCACTTCATCATTACACAGCTTTGCCAGGGCTACCCTCTGGAAGCACTTCATCATTACACAGCTTTGCTAAAACTATCCTTTGGGAATGCTTCGACATTAACATCCTAATGCGTACCCTAATAATAATACTTATCGTTTTGATGCTATGGATCTTCCTAAGCATTAAAATTTTAAATGTTTACTAAGTTTCAGTTTTAAACCACGGATTTAATGAGGCATCGGTGCTGCTATCAAGTGTATGGCTTGGGTACGTTAATCATCAGTGCTGCTATTAAGTCAAGCGTAAGGCTTGGGCACATTAAACATCAGTGCTGCTATTAAGTCAAGCGTAAGGCTTGGGCACATTAAACATCAGTGCTGCTATTAAGTCAAGCGTAAGGCTTGGGCACGTTAAACATTATAGTGCTGCTATCAAGTGTTAACCTTGGGCACGTTAAACATCATAGTGCTGCTATCGAGTGTAAGGCTTGGGCACGTTAAACATAGTGCTGCTATCAAGTGTATGGCTTGGGCACGTTAAACATAGTGCTGCTATCAAGTGTAAGGCTTGGGCACGTTAAACATAGTGCTGCTATCAAGTATAAGGCTTGGGCACGTTAAACATAGTGCTGCTATCAAGTGTAAGGCTTGGGCACAAGTGCTGTTATCAAGTGTAAGTAACTTGGGCACGGTGCTGCTATTGAGCGGGCACGAAGTCATGTCTACCGGAACGGCGGCTGCAGATCAGCGACGGCAGGATTCACCGTATGCTTCAAGCGACGAGTCTATAATTCTATGTCCTCGTAATAGTCAACCTCAAAAACCTAAAATGCCGGCCAAACGGTGTCAGCAGTCGCGTTTGCCGCAACATACATCTAGAAAACGTGGTCGGTTCCGCGAGCTACAAATACGCCGACGCCGCAAATCGCAAGATTCAAGGTGTACAGATTATTCTAGTAGCAGTTCAAAGGAAAGGTCTTCATTGTGTAACCGTGTCAATCAACGTAGGCGTCAAACTAACGATAGAATATGTGACGAACGTGAGGGGAGTAAAGGACGGCGTGCCAATAGCAATTCTGATCATTCAACTAATGGTAAACAACGTCATTATTCTCCGAATGCTCGGTCGCATAAACGTTTTAAAACGAATTTAGATGATAAAGATAGTACTAACAGTATCTTAGACAAGTTTTTAAATATTCTTAAACATGTAAAAGGTCAATCTAGCTCCAAGCTTTCCTTAAATAATGTCATTCCAGAATTTGATCCGATGACAAAAGATCAGACCATCTTGATGTGGCTTACTAAAGTGGAGGAGTGTGCAGAGATCTATGGTTGGGACGAAAGAGAAACTATTCACTTTGCCCTACCAAAATTAACAGGTGTTGCAAAAATTTGGTACCAAGGTCTCAGCACAGTCCTTCACTCATGGACCGAATGGAAAAGAAAATTAGTAGAAAACTTTCCTTGTCGTGACGATTACGCGGAACTTTTGATAGCAATGCTAGCTAAGAAAGCCCGTTATGGTGAATCGTTGGAGCACTACTTTTACGAAAAAACTAATTTACTAAATAGGTGCGGAATAAATGGTCGTAAAGCGGTTGACTGTATTTTAAACGGGATTGAAGATCGCGCTGTCAGAGTTGGTGCTCAAGCTGCTCAATTCCGCGAGCCTGAAGAGGTACTGAAATATATAAAAACCGTTAAAATAGGTTCTTCGCGAGATGCTGGGGAAAGAAATCAAAGGAACGACAGGAAGGCTGCCGGAACGACCGCTTTCAACAGGCGAAACGGTACTGAACCAAAAAGGTTAGTATGTCACAATTGTAATGAAGAAGGTCACAAGAGTATCCAATGCCGGAAGACTACAACAACGTGTACTCATTGTAGTAAGTTGGGCCATTTAAGTACTTATTGTAGGTTCAGGAAACAAAAGCCACAAGCCAGCAATCAAAAGGATCCTGTTGAAGAGAAATTGGTATCAGAACTAACATCGGGTGAGTCTAACTCAAAATATATCTTTAACATTCTGATTAACAATGAGGAATTTGTATGTCACGTTGATTTAGGTAGCCAATGCAGTCTTATTAGGGAAAGTGAAGCTAAAAGTTTAAAACTTTCTATTGATACCAAAGATTTGCCCTTGATGAGGGCAATAGGTGGAAATTATGTCAGTCCGTTGGGAAAGTCCAGGGTAAATGTTAACGTACAAGGTATAGAAGAAAATATTGAAATTCTGATCGTCGAAAATCACGCTCTAAAATATCCCGTGTTACTGGGACACACTTTCACAGAACTACCAGATATAATCATTACGAAAACACCTAGCGAAATAATTTTTGAAAAAACTAGTGTAAATAGTAAACTATTTTTGAGAGTTTCGGAAGACATTTCTATATCACCGTGCGAAATAATTACTGTTCCAGTCAATTCATGCAATCATTTCAATGGGAAAATATATGTCAACGGTTCTATAAGAGGCGCGTCCGGTAGTGAATATTATTTATTTCCCGGAGGATACGATCTTAAATCGGGTATAGGACGAGTAATTGTATTTAATATGAGCACCTCACGAATAACCTTTGCCAAAAATAAATTGTTAACGCGTGCATTTTCTAATAACTTCGTTCAAGATGTTGCCGTTGTCTCTTTTGACAAATATAACTTCGATGAATCCTTAATTGTTGGTCCCACAGTTACAAATAAACAAAAGGGTCAATTACAAATTTTACTCAATAAATTTAATGATTGTTTTTCATCTAATTTAAAAGATTTAGGGCTCACCGATGCGGGGGAAATGATTATAGAGTTGCAAAATTCTGAACCGGTAGTGTACAGACCATATCGGATGTCTTGGGCGGAGAGGAACCTCGTTCGCGAAATGGTCAGTGAAATGCTTGACGCAGGCATAATCCGGGAGTCTTCCTCACCGTACGCGAGTCCAATCGTGCTTGTTAAAAAAAAGACCGGTGAAAAACGTCTATGCGTCGATTACCGTGCCCTAAATAAACGAACAAAAAAGGATCATTATCCCCTTCCCAGAGTCGAAGACCAATTAGATCAACTTGCTGGCAGTAAATTGTTCATTTCCCTTGATTTAGCATCCGGCTACTATCAAATTCCTATTTCCACCCCTTCACAAGATAAAACTGCATTCGTTACCCCTGATGGTCAGTATGAATATACTCGGATGCCATTTGGTTTAGTAAATGCCCCATCAGTTTTTCAAAGAACCATAAATAAAATACTTTCAGAAGCAAAGATCAAATATGCTCTGGTCTATATGGATGATGTTCTCATTCCAGCAAAAACTTTCGAGGAAGGTCTCGTTAGGCTTACAGAAGTGCTAACTCTTTTACGAAAAGGAAAACTAACGTTAAGACTCTCCAAGTGCCATTTCTTCTTTGATAAAATAGACTTCTTGGGTTTCGAAGTAAGCTCTGTAGGTATTAAACCAGGCACTCGCAAAATCGAAGCAGTGGCCAAATTTCAGATTCCAAAAAACCAGCACGAAGTAAGGCAGTTTATTGGTTTGGCTAGTTTTTTTCGTAGATTTGTGAAAGGTTTCGCTGTAATTTGCAAACCATTGACGGATCTTTTGAAAAAGGACTGTCAGTGGAAATGGGCTAAAGAACAAAATGACTCATTCCATTCTTTAAAACAAGCTCTCATTTCTCGCCCGATATTGGCTCTTTACGATCCAAAAAGGGAGACTCAGTTACACACTGACGCGTGTAAGTATGGCATTGCAGGGATCCTTATGCAAAAATGCGATGAAGGTTTACTCAAGCCAGTCTCCTATTTCAGTCGAAAAACGACTCCAGATGAGCAACGCATGCATTCTTTTGAGTTAGAAACACTTGCGGTTGTAGCTTCTCTCTGCAGATTCCGTGTTTATCTCCTTGGAATTCCATTTAAAATATTAACGGACTGCAACGCGCTTCGTACAACACTAATAAAGCGTGATCTAGTTTCACGTATTGCTCGCTGGTGGGTTCAACTTCAGGAGTTTGATTGCGAAATAGAGTATAGGCCGGGTACAGGCATGATGCACGCGGACGCTTTAAGTAGAAATCCGGTGGACAAGGCGGCTATAGATGATCACATACTTGACGTTCTGTCTACTGAATCGGAGGATTGGATCGCAACTGTCCAATCCACCGACGATGAGATTTCCCGGATTAAACGAATTTTGGATGATCCCGAATCAGAAAATGTGTCGGAAATAGTCAGGAACTACAAACTTAAAAGTGGTAAGGTATATCGTTTATTAAATTATAATGGAAATGATTGTGTTCGATGGGTAGTACCGAAAGGAGTGCGTTGGCAAGTTGTTAAGATGAACCATGATGACATCGGTCATTTTGGTTTCGAAAAAACCTTTTCTCGAATTCAACAATCATTTTGGTTCCCGAAGATGAGACGTTTTGTGAAAAAATACGTCCAATCATGTTTAGAGTGTGCTCACCACAAGGGCGCAACGGGGAAACAGCAAGGTGAGTTACATCCAATCCCAAAGGTAGAGATACCTTTCCATACTATACATGCTGATCACCTGGGGCCGTTCGTTCGGAGCAAACGAGGTAACGTTTATATCCTAGTTCTAATAGATGGTTTCACAAAGTTCATTAACATTTCATCCGTCAAGAATACCAAGACGTCGACAACAATTAGAGTGTTGCGAGAACACATTAGTTATTTTGGAGCGCCTGTTAGATTAATAACCGATCAAGGTACGTCCTTTACAAGTAATAACTTTCGGTCGTTCACAAAATCGTTGGGCATAAAACATATCCTAAACGCAGTTGCCACGCCACGAGCCAATGGTCAGGTGGAACGACTTAATAGGACAATCATCGATGCCCTCTCTACTAAAACGCATGGTAAGGATGAAAGGACATGGGACGAATTTATCCCCGACGTGCAAATTGGACTTAACACTACAGTGCACAAAACTACCGGTAAGAGCCCTTCAGAACTATTATTTGGCGTACGACTAAAAAGTCAGACTGAGAACAGGCTCAGTGAAGTTATCGACGAAGTCATGGACACTATATCGTCAGAAGATCTAGAAAAAGAGAGAAGCAAAGCAGGAGAAAGAATAAACAACCAACAGATGAAAGATAAGGTAAGGTTTGATTCAAAGCGTATTAAGAACAAATCGTATACAGTCGGAGATTTGGTAAGCGTGAGAAGGGAAATTCCGAGTACTGGTAAGTCTAAGAAATTAATTATGAAATTTCAAGGACCCTACAGAATCGTTAAAGTATTGCCCAATGATCGTTATTTTTTTTTTTTTTTTTTTTTTTAATTTTGGCTTCACACGGTTTGTGCATTTAGCCAGTGTCAAGTAATTTTTCTTTTAGATCAAGTAAATGGCCCGATATCGGGCACGAAGTTACAAAACAGTCATAGTCGTCTTTAGTCAGTCAAGTCAGAGTTATTGTAAAGCGGTAGTAACTTTACAACAACCTAATAGGAGTTTTTGGGGGGAACACGAAAAGTCCACGTTAGTCACTTATTTTCACCTTCACTACACTTGTGCACTCACACGTTACTAAATTGAATAATTCACTATCAAAATTATACAATTTAATTCGCTATTTCACTAAATTCCATGAAAATGAAAATTCGTGCGACATGTTCCAACGCGATCCCGCCAAAAAACTTTGATCGTTATTTAGTAACAGATACCCCTCTAACACGAAAAAAAGGCTGCCGTAATTATGAAAACATTATTGCAGTAGATAAAATGAAACCATGGCTTAGTTTTAATCAAAACTTTGGTAGTTCGGATTCTGAATGTGACGACGTTGCGTCGGGATCAGAACAATCGAATATCGATACATCATAGAAAATATTTCTTTAATATTTGCTACAATTTGTGTGAATACGACATTAATACTATGGCAACATATAAATGTCGCAAGCATCTCATATTTCAGATTGTAATATTGTTTATAATTACTGTGCTAAAATATTGTTATTATTTTCATAAGCGTAATAAAATATATATATATATATATATATATATATATACTTATATATATTTTAAATGACATATTTGTATTAAGTTCTGTATTTGTAATGTCGTAATTTGTTTTATTATAAGTCATGTCATGTGTTTGCTTGGTTTATATAACTTAAACGTAGCTCTTTAATTGACTTCATTCTATTTACATCTAATTACCTTTGATATTTACAATAATTTTGAGTTGTGAAATTAAATTAAAACGACTGAATAGATATTATAAACATTCGTTGTAACCCTAATTAAGTATGCCTATTACTATTACTGATCAATCAATGGAGGTTCATAAAAATTGAAAATATTTTATAATTTGAACAATCAATTATTAATTCCGAAAATAAAAGAGCGAAGGGACTTGCCCTAGCAGGATGGCCGAGCTGTTAGGATTTCAGTAAACCCATTATACAATTGTATCTAGTGGATATAATAAATGCGTTTTATATTTAAGATAAACGCATTTCTTTAATCAACTACCGTCATGTCGTTTTGTTCGAATCACGTAACGGTCGGCGGGTGACAGGTGACAGTACACGTGTCACTTGTCCTTTAAAAACGACGATTCGGCTGTGCGCAGCTCAGTTTGTTGCTGCGACGCCGAAGTGTAAAGACCTTAAAGTAATACTGTTTCACTACTTGTAGAAATATTGCCATCCATAACGACAAGGCCAGGTCAGTTTGATTTATCTTTAATATTTAAATATCCAAGTTTAATATTTCTTAATTACTTAAAATAATCTACCATGTCACGTACTTTAAGCTAACGTGTATTGTCATTTCTGGTGTTAATAATATCCTGTTGAATAAAGTGTTTTAGTTGCATTAAATGCTTGTGAGATTATTCAAACTTTCATTTCATACACTACCCCGCATAACCTAAAGCTAATAAATAGTTTGGTCCTAACACTATGCGTTTTTACTATTACTACGTCATCTGATTTATGTCGGAAACCATGATATTTTTACAATATTCCGTTCACTTAGCTTAGCTATGTGGTTAATAATAAATTCAGAAACTACAGTCGATAGCGTATTTATGATTAAAGTATCATGACAAAGTAATACTACTTATATATAAGGAGTCGTATAACATTATCGGGCAACGTTTCCAGAATTTAGTAAGAAAGTAGAGAAATACATTAAACACATAACACGTAGAACGTATGCGGACTGAAACTCGTTCAAGTTTAGTTCACAAAATGTCGTTCGATCTTACATTCAGCCCTTCATTACATTCCGCCCTTAAACTACTATAATTTGAAAACTTAGGTACTTAACACACTCCAAGACGGATTGTTAATAAACTAAGCTTTCCAAAGAACCATTAGCTAACTAATATGATAATTCTAAAACATAAAAATAGTTTATCTTTACTAATTATCTTATGTATCTATATTCATCTAGACGGTATCAATATTAAATTACTCGGTTTATGAACCAATCTCTCATTAATCAAATAAAGGATGATAGACAATGATGTGTAATTAACAATACAATAGTCCTGATTACTGAATATAAATCCGTCTATATGGTACACAATATTGATAGACAACCAGATTGATCTCCATATTCAACGGAATGATTTCCTGTCTAATAAAAGTTGCTTCGTAAGTCTTTAAACTAAATAAGAAGTAAATTGCAAAATTTTGCGATTTCTAACTTTCTGTTTGGTTTCAGTTTCACAATAAGTCAATAACTTAAACTCAAAAAGGCTCTTCTGCGATAAAAAATGGTCCACAAATGACTCTGTTCTACATTCACAAAGACCTTTTTTGGGGAGACCATTTTCTTTAGAAAGAGGGTAAGTTATTTATATGCGGTCACAACGTTTCTGCGGGGATATGAGCGCAGTACGAATATATATTTTTAGATGCGGATCTTGTACCACTTAAGTTATTTCTTACTTCATTTACGAATCGGAAACGGAATTGTAAAAGTTTACATATTAAATTAGTAAGTAAGTGTGGCCAAGTTACTAGCACAGTTCTTAGTTATACTTCCAAGACCTCTTCTATATTTCTGCTAATACAAGAAAAGTCTAAGCACCTTATTTTTTTTATTTTTTTTTATTTATTTATTTAATCCAATGTGTTACAGTGTTATTTTTATACATCACCTGCCAAACTGCAAAGCAATTTGTCGGCAGTAGGTTCTCGTGGATTTATTTCGAGTTTTTGTTGGGTTAAACATAAAAACTAAATCCAAGTCAAAACCAGGACTAAAACTAAGACTAAAACCATGGCCCTGTTGGCAAACACTCCACATGTGAATATAGAGTAGTTACCCACACAACCCTGGGTTCCACAACCACAGCTATTACACTCAGCGGCATCAGCCAACTTGATTCATTCGGACCCTGATCTTCCATCTACATTCTGGCCAATAGTTACCGTTTCGAAATTAACAGTGAACTTACTCCATAGCTGTGTGTGGAGCGACGGACATAAAACATTCGTTGATAGAGTGTGTCCAGTCACTCAGTCAGCTAGACAACTGCAGTTGATTGGAAGTGCAAGCGGTCCAGACTTCTTTTGGGATGAAATTATATTTGTCAGACTCGTCGTGCGAGAGAATAACTAGAAGAAGAATATAAAATTCCTAATGTCCTATACATGGATCTACAGAAATTTAGAGATGGTCGGAAAAAATGGATATGACGAAAATCGTGAAACACCATCGAACAATATGTAGCACACCTAGATCTAAAGAGAGCTAAGTCAAAAATTGGGAGTTTTGACTTATGCTTACCATTGAATTCCTTAACTCACTACCTATCGACCAATGAAACAGATTTTAAAATATTTTTCTAGTAGAACTTGCAAAGCAAATATGTATACAGATAACTTCTCCAGTGCACAGGAACACGGTTAACAGTTTTTGACCTTTTCTGAAAAAAGTGCTTTTTTGAGTTAAATCTAGGTGTGCACAATTATTGTGGCCGACAGTAAATGTCGGAAGTAAATCCAGAGCCTAATTGCGCAGCGTATGTGAGTGGGAATGCGTACGAATATGAACTGTATTCACCACATGCGAGCTGCTTGGTTTTTGTAGGTCAATTGACGATGAAATATAAAAATTATAAATCAGAAGTGGATGTTTCTTTTTAAGTCGCCCATGCCAAAAACAATGACGTGTAAGTGTGTGTTAAAAGTAGTAGGTATTTATTATTTCAATGGACTATGCACAAAAGTATAAAGTAATTTATGCCATCCAAAATTATTGAAATAGTTCTCTTTGCACAGCGGAAAACAGTTCCCAATGAAATACCAAACAGGATAACCCACTTGAAATCCAGCAGACACTTTTAACAAGTTGGTCAAAATCCACCACGCTAATCCAACTTGTGATGAGCGAGACTTTTTGGAACAGCACACAAACAAATAACTTGTTCAAGTTTCACTACTCCGTCTCCTTTCAACCCTTTTTTTTTGAGGGTGGGTAATCATCAAATAACTTCTCCCACTCTGGGTGGAGCAGGAGGGCGTGTCAGACTTTTACTGACTAAAACCCACCCGTGTTCCCTCAGTTGCTTGTGTGCCAGGAGTTACGGTATGTCTTTCGGACAACACGCACCCCTGGCAAGCATGGGCCCTTGCGGGCCCCTTCAGTTGGTGCTGACATCTCTTTGAGGCGCGCGTGGAACACAACGCACCGTCGACCTAGGCTTGCTCCCTACTGGACAGCGAGCTACCCATTACTCCTCCTCCGTAAGCCCGCGACTATGGTGGCCGGAAATCAGCCTGGGATTCCCGACGCCCAGGGCGTCTCCTGCGGAGGCTAGGGTTGTGAGGGCGTATATACTGCCTCTCCCTCATGTGCGACGCCTCCCTCTTTGCGAGCATCACTGATTCGCAGAAGGAGGTGACGGCTACCCATGCACTCTCGCTCCGTACCATGGCCTGGACCAGGGCCGGACACGAGAGATAGCCGCGGCGATCTCTGGCGCGCCGCCGCCGATCGCTTCCACAAGGAAACGGCGGTGCTCCGCCCAAGCCGGGCAGACCTCCACCGTGTTCCTTTCACCCCTTAAATAGTTTCTCATTTATTTATTCTACGTCCGTTCTTCTATCCGTTTGTAAAACGAAAACTAAAACGTGTATACCTCGAATTAGCATTGTGTAATTAAATATCTCGGGAGTTCGAGACAGAAATGTTGATTATAAAATTCGACAGTATTAGTATTCAACAGCATTCCAGCGCGAATGGTTACATTTTGAAGTCAGTGGAGGATGAAATCGGATACTGAAGATGTTTCAAATACTGAAGGAATTTGTTGATTATAATAAACTTTTTGTTTAACTGAAATCACGAAAACTTTTGAAATGTTCAAAATAATCTGAGTATTTTTAACAAAACTGATTTCTTTTCAACAATTTTGTTTTAAAACAAATATGTTTATTAAAAATGTAGTAAATAATTTTTAGAGCTCAGCATCCATCTGTGTGTTTATATTAATCTGGTCCGTTCACCGGTCGTTGTACACAATTATCGGCTAATCGCTTCCTATTTCGTATAAGGCGGAAGGAAACGCCCGGGTGTTTCTATTACGTAGATCGTCCTGAGGACATGGTGGTGCATACAGTGGAGGTCTGCCCAGCTTGGGCGGGGCAGCGCCGTTTCCTCGTGGAGGCGATCAGCGGCGGCGATCTCTCGCGTCCGGCCTTGGTCTAGGCCATCGTACGGAGCGAGAGTGCACGGGTAGCTATCACCTCCTTCTGTGAAGCAGTAATGAGCGCGAAGAGGGAGGCGGTGCACGTGAGGGAGAGGCAGTACATGGGCCCTCACAGCCGTGGCCTTCGCAGGAGACGCCCTGGGCGTCGGGAATCGCAGGCTGATTCCCGGCCACCGTAGGCACGGGCTTGCGGACGGCGAGTAATGGGTAGCTCGCTGTCCGGTAAGGACCAAGCCCGGGTCGACGGCGCGTTGTGTTCCACGCGCGCCTCAAAGAGATGTCATCAGCAACTGATGGGGCCCGCTTATGACGATACAACCACTAAGGGATACTTATGTTAATTTACCGAGACTGACATTGATATCAAACTAGTAAATGATTCCCATTTATAGTAATAAAAGAAAAAACAAAAAGAATTAAAAAAAAATTCTTACAACGTTCTCCATCCAGAGTTTACTAAGTTGACGCCAAGTTAGAGCCACTAATGGCCAAGTTCCCAGTAACATGCAAAATATTCTTACATCCTTTTTTATTGTAAGTGCCTTCACTTACATTATAAAACGCTTACACATGTTGTGACAACATTTTTATGTAACAGTGGCTCGTCGTGGTAGAGACTTCCTAGTTGACCAAAGTATTTTCTACTTTGTAGACTAAAAGGAATACCTATTTAGACTTAAAATTTTACGATGGAATGTGAACTTTTATTGTAAAAAGGCTGCTCATCGTCTTGCTGCCCTTGTCCCATGTTACTTGGGGCCGGCACAATACGTTGTCTTCTTCCATTCTCCCCTGTCAGCCAACACGCTGTCATTCATTCTCTTTCCTTTCATATCATTCTTTACAATGCGTGCTCTTTTTGCGTTGGTGACCTTCTCCCTAGACTGTTGTTTTTTTATAATTTAAATAATTTAAATGCTTTTCTAACCTTGCCATTTTTTTGTCGTATCATATCGTAAAAGAAACAAAGAAACGTCTTCACTCGACGTTATTTTCGCTCAGAGACATTTACCTACACTTGCAGGTCCATTTTCATGTCAAATAGGACCTTCAAAGGATATGACTTCTATGCACTCTAGGGTTTTTATGTACAGCTTATAAATAAAGGACAGACAAAGTCCCGGACTTCATATTTGTATTCTAATTTAGGAAGAAAACCGTATGACAAGCTACTTAGCTATTCATAGAAATAAATATCACATAAATTTGTAGGGTTTTTGGCAAACAATAAAGTTAAGCAAAAAATCTATCTCATGAATATCAGCAGTCAGCTAACCTAGTTAAATTCTCCGCTTTCTATTGCCTTATCACAAAGGACATTGTAAACTTATTTTCTAAAAGTTTTGTTGCCCTTTGTTCTGTTCTATTAAAATAACAATTTCCACAATCACGATAACCAGGATTGCAAAAACGAAAATTTCTGATTTATTTTCCGTGCATTACAGGCCAATTTTCTTATACAGTGGAATAAAAAATCGTTTATTTGGTCAAGTTTAAAGCTTTTCAGCAAGAGTTCTAACGATTTATTTCTGGGAAAACTGTAGACTAAGTGTTATGTGGGAATTCATTGAACTAATTGATTTAATTAAAATCTGTACTTGGCATAGTACATTAAATTATAGTGCTTCCCATCCTATAGAATTTATCTTAATATAAGATATCAGTTTACAGTTTATCAGATCTATTATATTAGACTCATCTTACTTATCGACGTTCTCGTTAGCGAAGGTAAGACGTTCCCAGTCAGTGAATGGTCGTTATACAATCACTGCAAGTCTGAATTGTATTGAAAATTTAACTTCGAAAATTATTAAAAACTGAATCGACTTACCACAAGTTATGTGAAATTTACGTCTCTGAGCAGACTTAAGGAGAACTGCATACAATAAATCAAGGGAGGATGCTACTATCTATCGATTTGTATTCTACTATTACTGTAAGTACTAAAACCGATGACTCGGGTAAGATATAAAACGGTCAAATACCTTTATCCTTGTTCAGAAAGCTGTTTTCGTACAATTCCGTTTCAATTCTTTGTAGGTCTGTGTTGAAATAAACTTCCTCGTTTTTTTTAAAGAATCGTCCTCTCCTACTGCGATTTTATTCGGAAATACCGTAAAAAAGGCTTTTGTGTCCCATCCTATTTTACCGAAACTTTCCCACCAGATGCTAGTAAGAATTTTGCTGTGTTATGAATAAAATTTAAAAACTAATTCTATATTGGAACACATCTGCCCATAGAACTGGTGAATAAAGGCCACATCTGTGTGCAAATCTCACATACACAGAACAAAATACACATTTAAAGTATTAAACACAATCATTAAAGCATCAAAAAAACAAAATGTAGTGTGCACGCTCAATAGTCTTGTAGTTACATGATTTTCCTCTTTTGGTTTTGAATTTGAAAAGGAAACTCTCTTACTCCCTTTAATATTTCTTTCTGCGTAGTAAATTATTGTGTAATATACTACGCAGAAAAAAATGTTAATTAAATATCCGCAAAATTAATAATTTTCGCAAAGGCCAGCAAAAGAAGCAAAGATGGACGAACGTTTGTGTGCCTTGGCTTCACATCGGCCCTCACTTCACGTTCATCCATCAATGCCCACACAAGTAGCATTGCAAGCTGTATACAAGCTGTATTTTAGTTCGTTTTTATACTAGAAGCTGTTTATTCAGACTGTATAGAGGCTGTATAAGCGCTTATACAGCCGTTATAAGTTAGAAAATGGCCACACTTTATACAGCTTTTTGCGGTAGTAGAGCTGTATAGTAGCTGTAGTAGCAATAAAGTAGCTGTATAATAGTTGTATTAGAGATGTTATTCGGTGTACAAAGAAACCATTACACTGCAGATAATATCTTATAAAGAAAAGAGTTCTAAATAGGTTTTTGAATAGAATGACGAAATAATAAAAATTAGACGAACTAGATTTTCAATGTAATAGACCCGTGAATGGCGACATTGTTTTTTATAATATTTATTAGTAAGTAAACGTAATCTTGGACTTAGATATCTGAAGGTGTTAATTGGTGAATTGAATTTGAAATATAATTTAAGGAATATATCATGATTTTCAGCTTGATATGAGGGCACAATGATCACAATGCCCTCACTTTTATTATTATTTTTTTTTTATTCTAACTTTAAAAACCAAAATTGACATACCATAAATTAGTATTTTTCTTTTATATCAGATCGATTATTTTGCTGGCGCTTGAATATTTTGGCGGAAAACATAGACAGGTTCACAATAAATTTGAATCCGCAATGTTTTCCGTCAAAATATTCAAGCGCCAGCAAAATAATCGATCTGATAAAAAAGAAAAATACTATTTATATCTGATCATTGTCAATTTGTCATCCTACTTTACCAAGTATAACTCCAGCATTATATTATTTAAATTATCCAAATTACTATAAATATTATTGCTTTACGAAGAATCACTTACTTCTAAATTACAGGAACTAACTTCTAGTTTAGGAGTCAGAGTATTTAAATATTTACTTATGTAGTAGGTATTTAAGAGGTATCGTGTTACCCAGTTCTTGTTGTGAAGATCAAATAGACAGTAGCTCTATGTAAAATACCGGTATTCAGCTGCTTCTTCTGTTAGACTGGAAGCCAAACCCTACATTTGGACAAGGCTATGCAGATAGATTGGATTTGTTAAAGCTTTTTGGTGAAATAAAGAAATTATTATTTAACTGTAGGAGCAATTCCTTAAAATAACAAACCCTCCTTACTTACTTACACCCGTCCTTCTTACAAATAGCTCGATAAGTGTAATACATCTAAATTAAAATTTATCTCAAGAAAACTTAGATATTCATGTTTCTTTGAAATATTCAGACTGACGACGTCAGTCGTAATCGACGTTCACAATATGTTGTTGTTTAATTACTCTTAGGAGCATTGGTGTATTTAGAATATCGTTTAGTAATTAGTGGGGTTTTGCAGTATAAAAAATTAATATTGTACAATTGTAACTTGGAGGCGCAAACAATTTTTTTTTTCAGTTCTTCATTGTATTATTAAGTATCCACAATGGCAAGGGCAATGGATAGGGCTACGCTCGGAGTTTTCCTACGTGATCGAATCAGGAATGAAGAGATCCGCAGGAGAACCAATGCAACCGACATAGCCCGAAGAATTGCTTAACTTAAGTGGCGGTGGGCAGGGCACATTGCACGCAGAACAGATGGCCGAGTGACAACCGCGTATCGGAAGACTTAGCCTTAGAAGGCCTCCCACAAGATGGATCGACCGATGACCTTGTGAAGGCCGCAGGAATCCATTGGATGCGAGAAGCGCAGAACCGGTCGAAGTGGAGGAGCTTGGGGGAGGCCTATGTCCAGCAGTGGACGTCTTTTGGCTGAAATGATGATGATGATGATGATGATGATCCACAATGAGTTTCGTTCGTTCAATCCTACGTCTCCTTATAAGTAGCAAAGTTTATAATACTTTCAAGCGTACAAAATCCGTAGCCTTTGAACAATTACTTATCACAAGTTATAATTAGTTCAACAAACTGGGATTCGGGAAAGGACTGACATGGAATTTTAGCACAAATGTAACAAGGTGGAATTAGTTACATAAGTTATTTCATATGTCTGGGTGGCCTAAGATATAAGATATGCGAATCGTTTTAAGGTAATAATAGGCCAAGAGTTACTAATTATTAACAAATGGTAGTGGTTCGTTACGTCTACGTATTGTAACTTTGTTTTCAAAGAGTATCTCGTCTATCTTATACTATAAGTACTAGCCACGCGCAAAAAATTTTTACTAAGTTAGCTTTCCTATTGAGTCCACCAATATCGTTATTTTTTAAGATTTAATTATGTAATAGGTACGAGAACAAAAAAGTTGATTTCCATGAAACCTTCGGTTTTTGTATTTTCTCGACCGTGGTTTTTCTTTCTACAAACAAACTGCCGTAATAAACGCGTGTTAAAATTTTATATTTTTTGTGTCTGTAATTTTCTGAATCATACCGTTGTTAACTGAATTGTAAAATAAGCTGTAACTACATACAATGAAATCCAAAGAAGAATATTTTCAGTTCCGGAAATTGAATCAAAACAACAATTTGTGGCTTCGTGTTTAAATTACCTGTCACCTGTTCGTTCCATTATTTCATTTGCTTTTTAAATCCGTCGCGAGACACTTAAATGAATAACTTCTTTATTATTTGCCACCTCGACGTCTCCCCTCGTTATTTTTGATGGTAACATTTTATTTCGTTATTCATGTCTTTGTTTTCCTTTTCCTTGTCTTAGTTATGCCAGCCAGCTTTCAAGTTTATTCTTGCATAATTTGATATTAAATATTTGCTTGGTAGCTTGGTCACGATTTTTTTTTTGAGTAACGTTTGTTTTCCAAGTAATGTTTTTTATCTTTAAAGTGTTATTAAATAGTTAACATTTTACTCAATCATTTCAAAACTAATTGAGTGTCAGTATTATAGACCAGTCAAGGTTTTAAACCCTCTTAGCATATGGTCACATACACCCGATGTGTTTATTAACCCTGTGGATAACTTGTAACTTTGTAGCAAAATAAATTGTACTAGAAAAACGTTAACAATGCGGAGCCGTTCGATTATGGTCGAATAAAAGCGATAAAATGGTTAGCCTCATAATTTTCCGGCTGATAGTCTCGATATTTTCCTAAAAATACCTGGACATGTTTGTGATAAGGCAACTATGAAAATTTTCAGCCTTTGACAAGAAAATTCAACAAGAAACGTCAAAAGGAATCGGTATAACTTCAAATCCTTCGAGCGAGAAAACCTTTAAAAATACAAATCAGGCTACTTTTATATATTTTTAGCACGAACGAAACGAGCTATGAATACTAAATTTACCGAAACATCGGTAAGCCAAAACTCGTTCAGAAATCGTAAAGCGTAATGCTAATTTTTGTACCTGTACTACACTCACGTTTCGACTATGTTTAAGTCCTATGTACGAGTTATAAGAGCAAGACTATTGCCGTCAACCGGGCACAACTGCAGATTCTGGGATGCTACTGAAAAAATCTTCAGACAAAACTTCTCACATGTTATAAATATCAATCATCAACATACTCGAAAAGCAATAAATCAGTAGGTATAAAATTACTCCTTTTATTACGTACTCTTTTGAATCTATCACTCTGATAATTGGAATAGAACGAACGCATATTTGCTTTGTCTCTGTTGTACTATTAGGTATATTAGTCATCATAAACTTCTGAGACACAGGCTCCTCTTGGTAAAAGGGAGTGGGCCGCAATTTACCCCATAGGCACAGTGCGGTTTGGTAGATGTCATATTTCTTCAAATTGTTATTCTAGGACATGCTGATCTCCTCACTTTTGTTTTGTTTTTTTTCCTTCACTGTCTTAGGTGCAACGGTGATGAAATAATTTACACAAATATTACGCCTGTCAGAGTTTGAACCTACAACTGGTAAGTCGCGGTCAATAGTAATGGCTTTGTATTGTGTAACTAATTAGTATTGTTGCGGAAAATTGCTTGCATTATTATTTTCTGTAAATAGATGCTGTTCAAATAAGTTTGCCGTCATAATTGTTTGTATTTTGCATTCTAATTAACGTTACTGACTCTGATTGATACTATTTGTTCAAGTAATTGGCCAAATAACTATTATTTTCAATTCAAAATCCAGCCATTTGTTCTGTATTAATCTGTATTTGACAAAATAAATACTAGTAAAATTGACAAAATAAATACTAGTAACTAGCATTTGCTCGCAGCTTCGCCCACGTAGTTGTCGACAAATATCCCATGGGTACGTACTACCAGGATTAAAAGTACCTACCCTATGTGTTAATTCAGGTTATAAACTATCTGTGCCAAATTTCATAAAAAATCATTTAACCGTTTTTGCGTCAATCCTGAACAAATATCGTACCACACGCGAGAGATCACCGCCGCTGATCGCCTTCACATGGACAAGGCGGTGCCCCGCCTAAGCCGGACGTACCTCCACCGTATGCTCCACCGTGTCCTCATGGCGATCTTCGCAGTGGAAACACCCGGGCGTTTCGTCCCGCCTTATCCGAAACATATTAACAACATGAGACTCGTTCACGTACCTCGTTCCTATTAAATATATACTTTATACTTCATAAGAATTTTATAATAAGTAAGAAAGTACAGAAGACAAAATATGTCGCTGCCATCGTTAAATTACTTATTTTCATATACAAATTTTAGAAAACACAGTACCATGTTGAGTTCCGTTTTGCTTTCCAAAACAGTTTCATGTACTTGGTCTTGAATCTCTCCAGTCAGTCTCAAGAGTAGTTCCCCAGGACGTGAGTTAAGATAAATGGTATTGACTTTGTAGCGCTATGCAACAAAATCCGTGGGACTCTTTTAAAACAAGTTTAAAATTGCACCATCTATACTTAATTACGAAGTTAAATATTACCAAGTTTGACGCCAAAAGATTGCATTATAAGTACTTAATTACTTTAAGAGCTAATATGCTTCGTGGACGACAGATTGGGGGTTGAGTGTAGTGACATTCTTGTTTCACGTAACGTGGCTAATTTATGACAAGTCCTACGATAATACGCTTCCAGTACAAGTAAACAGGTAACACGGGTTCAATTGACAGCGAGATTAATTAGAGTCAAAGTACAAGCGCTTCGAAAACGGTAACAGCTTGCACCGACTGGTCTTACTTGTGTTCAAACCGTGCTGGCAAAGTACCGACTAATAATTCCTTACGCGCAAACTATAACCAAGAATTCAGCACATCATGTATTGTGCTTCTAGACCCCTCTTCTAGCGTATATGTTATTCGCCGGTTATCAAAATAAAATCTGCTGTTTCATAGAAAAGTGCATTACAAAATGTATGGAACAGCTGATAAAACCGACGAAAAATTTCATGCTAACAGGTTGCGCGTCAATACCCTTATCATTTAGTCTACCTCTCACAACCATTACGAAAATTATATCCCCTAATAAAAACATAGCCATTTATCCTACTCATCATAATAGCTCGTGCAGACCAGCGCGACGTGACTTTCGCGTCGCGACACTCATAGAACCATTTTTATTAAAACTTCATGGAAATTGTTCTACAAGTGTAGCGTTCGCGTCGCGCCTGTTTGGAAAAGCCTTAAAACAGCATTTCGTCACATCTTTAAACCTCACTATAAATAATTCTGCTTCCTTCAGGTAATAACTTGTTTTTAGGAAGATATAATTTACCTCTCTCTCCTCTCTTAACTGTAAGACTCACCGGTTCCTCGCTCTTTAAATTCATTTCCTCAAGAAATGACTTTGGATTTCAATTTATTTATACGCGGTACAATTTATGGAGGTTTAAAAGGAGTACCTACGCAGTAATATAAGTAGTAAGAATGTAACGCGGATCGTCTAAATAAAAGGCTGATAAAATAATTTATAGTCACCACTCACCACGCGAAGGCGCGCGTGAATTCATTTGTAGTTAGATGGTGTACTTCACTGCTACAGGTCCTTACCTTATTATTTGTATTATTGACCCAAACTACTACTTACTGTACAACAACACTAACTACAACACACTCAATAAAAACACTGAATGGAAATATGATGAATTCAGGAAATTATTTGATATCGGTTATTCCGTACGATGAATCCGTTCGAAGGAAATCATTTTTAATTCTAAGTAAACAAAAGTAAGGAATTGTGAAATTTTGGTGCACCTAAATGGGTCTTTTTTTTTTGAAAACTTTACTTACTTTATAACATTTACTAGTATTCTGATAATTTAGTAATGACATGTATAGATTTTTATATAAAACATAACAAATTGTTGTACAGAATATACCTAACCGTATTCGATGTTTTATGAAATACTCATGTCTATGTAATTTTTACCAACATTCATAAAATATTAGAAAGTTCCAAACCTACACGGCTTTATTCCTAAAATAGAATAATACCTACACAAAGGAAACACTTGATTCCAAGAACCAAGAAAGTATAAATACAAGTAAAGAGTTTTGCTAAAATAAACTTCTTCCTTAATGCATGTCTTGAGACAGAGTTTTATCCGGATTTTCAAACAAATGCTGCTCTGGGAATTATCAAATGACGCAGCACTCGACCGGGCGACGATAGAATGGATAAACTAAGTTTTTAAAAAGCTGGTTGTTTTAAGTTGTTTTTTCAAGTATTGTTAATAACGATTTGGAAATTATAACTAATAATAAATAATAGTTTAAAAAAACTAAAAAACACGCTTTAAAAACCAAACTAAAAAGTAGAAAATAATAATTTAATTCTATTTAAAACCGTGGGGTGCTTTTTGAGGTATTTTTATAATCAATTAATATCAAGCACCCCACGCTTTTTAATAGAATTACATTATTTTCTACTTTTAGTTTGGTTTTTAAAGCGTGTTTTTTAGTTTTTTTAACTATTATTTATTTTCTATTTTTTAGTTTTGCTAACTACAAAAGCGTGTTTTTTCTATTTTTTTTTTTAAATTATTGAGTTGTGATAGGTCCTCGATAAGTCTACAAAGTTTTAATGAAATCTGACCGTTTAAAGTGGGTCAAAATATCGTCCAAAGGAGTCGGTTACATACAAACAAACAAACATACAAGTGAAGCTAATATAAAGCGTGTAAAAAGCATAAGAAGTTCGATGTTAGACTATTGTTTAAAAACTAAGTCACTCTTGGCTATGTTATGCTTGTGCTACAACAGCGTAGTTCAAGTAGGCCGCGTAGGCGAACTACGCCGTAGCAACGGTACTGACGATAAATGAAAGTACTCGTTCTTAATCTAATTTACAATATAAACATACAGTACACCATTTCGTGAGCATTTTAACTCGTCAGTTCATCCCATTGGCTCATTTCTTAATTTTCAAATGCTCAGCATTTCATTATGTTCATAGTACCTACTTTGTGTACTGAGATTACCCCTGTTATTAAACAAACATATGCCAGCGTTTTAGTACTATGTTGTTAATTATAAGTATTTATTAAGAGCATTAAATGCTTTGAAACTAACCTACCTAGGCCTGACTATGTACGTCGAGAAGGAGACTACATGAGCCAAACATGGCCATGAATTACGACTCAAACTCACTTATTTATCTTTTCCTTGCAACTCCTTTCTTGTCCTCAAGTGCTCATAAACTAGCACTTCTGTTTACCATATTTAAGTAGCTCAAAGTTAAGTTCATGTAGTTATAAAAGCTATGTCGGGGCGAGTGTCGTCGCTTTGATCTCCAGCCGCTTCGAGCGACTAAGAACCGCCATCGCTCACACTCGCGTCACTGAGACGTGGCACAAACTGTACCTCTTGAGACCCGTAAAATTGCATAAGCTTTAGTTAAAAGTAGTTCAGAATACGACTAAAACTGCTTGTTTAAAAACTTTGAAATGAGGCTACCTCGCCCCGTATTGAAGCATCAAGGTCCACTGAATTACTGATTGTCACGTTAATTTCTTAGTATTTGCCTTTAACAATCATAAACGTGATGTTGAAAATCTGTTTAGTAAGGTCATGTTTGACACTGAGAGTAAGAGCTTCTTGTTTATTTTTACGACTCATAATAAACACAACCGTTCGGTATTGAAACACAAGCTTCCGGATATTTTCCTTCACCAGTGTACGTGAAAGATAAATTATTAGCAAGCGAAGTCACAAATACATCGTTTACAAATTTAGGTCTAACATTCATAAGAATTTGCTGTGAAACTAACAAAACAGAACAGAATTTGAGTTGGTGCGTTAAGGGGAATCTAGTCGCGGGCTCAAACTGACTGGTGGGCCTGGCTAAAAAGCAGGTTGTCTCACCAGGCATCGTGTCCCAGAGAGGTAGCATCAGCGATAAGAAATTAGATACTAGTCTACACGCACAACGTTACTGAGTGATATGCAGGATCATTTATAGTAAAACAGACGCGTAAAAAATTAAGAAAAGTCTTTTTGAAGGTCGGGTTTTATGAAAAAACCACTGCATAAATCAATAACCAATAAAGTTTATTGAACTTGTCGATATTTGAGATTTGTCTGTACTGACAGGTTGTTGGTTTTGGAGACTTTACACTTCTTTTATTACTTAAACACGCCTAAAGTTAGGTTAAACTAACAAGAAAAACCCATCTTTGTTAGCTCTTAACTTTTTAATGGCTTTTTATTTTTGTGTTCTGTTTCCGTACAAATAAATGTTAATAATGAGAAAAAACTATATCATGTTTAATTTTTGATGTACATTGTCAATCAGTGGAGTAATACACTCCCGAAGTTTGTATGGAAAAAATGTCGACTAGATTCACCTTAAGTTCGGAACGTCAACTTCAAATTCAAGGTTATTCAGCCATGAAATCACCTCATCAACAATTCTCTCTTTGTTTCATCTGATGCATCCAAGAAATCAATGTAATGGAATCGAATTGAGGAAAGTATTTATTTATCAGTTGGATATTGCTTAAGTACCTATCTATGAAATTGATTTGGAAGCAACTAACTTTTGATTGAAGAAGTTTTATGTTGTTTTACTTTATTTATTGAAAGGGCACTTCAACAACTTAGTCACAAGGTTTTTTTTAGGGCGTGAAATCATCCAATAACTTCACCCACTCTGTGTGGAGCAGGAGGGCGTGTCAGATGTTTACTGACTAAAACCCAACCATGTTCCTTCAGTTGCCTGTGTGCCAGGGGTCACGGTATCTCTTTCGAACAACCCGCACCTCCGGCAGGCATCGGCCCTTGCGGACCCCACCAGTACAGCTCAATATAATATGGACTTATTTTCCTAAGAGAAAATTGTGAATTGACTTTATTATTAGAATATGTAAAATTCGGACCAAATCCGTTATAATTTCTTCATTATTACCTGAACTTTAGGTATCTGAAAATGAACAAAAAGAGAAAATAGCAAAACTGTCATCACATCAGGCATTCAATCCGAAGCTCACGTCAGCAGTTCCCGTGCAAACTCTCGTAATGTTTGAACATTTCATCAGTTACCCCATAAAATACCTTCAAGGGTTCTTCAGAAAACCTCACATTTTATTAGAAAGACTTTTTTAAGAGTCTGATTTTAGCGTCATCATTGCACCCTGCTCAAGAGACGAAAGAAGAGATTGAAGATTGTGGCTGTGAATTATAAACTATCTTCGGTCATACTTCATCATTTTCAGGTTTCGTTTCCGGGGAGAACTTATGGAGTTTTAATAAAAGCTAAGCGTTTACACATAATATAAGTTAAAACTTTTAGAAAATTATTGTTGTTTTGCTTGTAATCTAGGTTATAAATTTTAATCGTAATTTTGCAATTATGATGAGTTTATATTACTATCTATTTATGTGTCTACAGTCTGCTGCTTATCGTCTAGAATACCCGCAAATACTGCACGGTTAGAGTGCCGATTCCTTGCTTAAATGCACAAAATGAAAATACTTTAGCGAGATCTTTAAATTCCTACTCTGCCGCTAAAAGTTTCAAGAACGACAAAATATTTATTATACTCTGATAATAATTCGTTGTTTCATCACACAAGTCAATCTTTTTGAGACTTATATGGGTAATATTCGAACACATCACATCACACATTCGACCGCCACCCGCGCCGCTCACACTGCATCCATTATTTTTCCGCACCCGCGCGCGAGCACTTGTAGGAAAATAAATATAATCTCAGTCCACCAATATAAATGTAAAAGTTATATTCTCACAGTTATAAATATCATTATCATTCCAAAACTTACAGCGAATAAATTATGGTAAGATAAATAAGGTGCTGCGTAGATACACGTACATAATCCTGGCCATGTGTGTAGTACAAGCAAAAGTTACTCAAAGCCGTAAGCTTAGTATTTACAAAGGAATATCTCTGACCTCTCTTATATGGCAACTTTTTGTTCCAAACACGTGTAAAACAAAGCTTCCACTGCTGTAAATGAGTATGCTTGTCAGTAAAACACAGGGAATATTTTAAAAAGAAATTTGTTTTTTTCCACATTGTGCACAGCAAAATGCAAAGAAATATTGTTGCAAAAGAGCAGTAGAAATACCATTTAAAAAAACTGGCACATTTATCCCCCACGCTACTTGCGATTGCCTTGCAATATATACGCTGTCTAATATAAGGGCTTGAGGCATTCCGACCAACCGCATCAAATTCTGGGTTTACTGGATTGGCTGGTTTAGCTTGTAGTGAACGATCAATAGTATCAATCCGTAGCTTCAGGTTAAATGATAGCTCACTTCGTTAAACTGGTTCACCCCTAGGCAATTATGCCAGCCGTCGGTTCGAACACTTAATGCCTCATAATTAAAGACAGTGTTTGTTCTAACAAATCACTCTTTATTGTATGGACTGCATGCTTAATGAATTCTTTCTCATTTTGTTAGCTCAGAGGAAGGCCAATGTGTACTTATGTGCCCATTGAGAACATTATAACCTACTTGTGCCTGTAAACAATATCACTTTGTGAAGCAGTAATTTCACATCAGCTGAACTTACACCAACAAGGTTATTCGGCATTCAATATTATCAAGGGAACACATCTTGAGTTCTTTACATTGCTCCGTAACGATACCTATGTAATTTAAATGTATGGCTTTATGTAATTGCTGAAAATTAAGTCTGTTATTCTCATTGATAGCTTGATAAACATAGAAAATTATAATTCATACCTTACTAATTAACTTGGAGGGGCTTGTGGCTAAGTAACAATAGCTGTACGGATCGATCGATCAGGTTAAGCTACGCTTGCCGCGGTTGGTCCGTAGATGGGTGACCATCTTTACATACCAAGACCCCTCCGTGCCTCGGAAAGCACGTTAAGCCGTTGGTCCCGGCTGTCATTTGTGGATCTTTGTCAGTCGTTACGGGTCGTCAGAAGCCCGAAAGTCTGACAACCAGTCTTAACCAAGGGGTATCGTATTACCCAGTTACTGGGTTGTGGAGGTCAGATAGGCAGTCGCTCCATGTAAAATACTGGTATTCAGCTGCATCCGGTTAGACTGGAAGCCGACCCCAACAAAGTTGGGAAAAGGCTAGACAGATGATGATGACCTTAGTAATTAACTTATATTCTATTAATTAGCTTACCTGTTTTCATTATATTTTTCTTCTAATCTCATTCTCCACAGAAAACAAAAATAGATATTAGATAATTGTGTACAATATGCTTCAGTTAATCGGTAAGACTTTTATTGAGTATTGGTAGTCGCAATCCTGCTTATGTACAGTAGAGCGATACCTACTTTAAAGTCTCATACAGACTTGCGCCCTCTGTATATACAGCACTGAAAATGAAAATAGATCTGCATAAAATATGATTGTTGAGGTCTGTAGAATTGAACGCTATTTTGCGCTATGCAATAAGAAAAATATATGGGAACAGTAAGTTTTCCGGTCAAGAAATGAATATATAGAGAATCAGTGATACCTACTTATTTATCATTTTTCTGTGCAGGTAGGTACAAGGACAACAAGTTTTTTTGTATCTAAACATTACATTGCGTCATTGTAGCTACAGTGCAGATTTTGTTCGTTATACGTGCAACCACTTTAATTCGTTTTCATAATATTCATTCCAGACTACGCCGAAATGATATCCTAACGGTTGGGTTATTTTTGTCTCCCGTGCCCAGTTTCTAATATGTTTCGCGTCTGGCCGCGTTGTTGCCCGTTTTCCTATCTTTTTGCTACCTAGATGTTTCAATTAGTGGCCATCATCCTCGATAGTCATTTTATTATTTTGCACAAGTACAGTTGGTAGTATTTTCTAGTAAGACTAGAATACTAGTACATTTACAGTCTAAATCAGTCGAAAATGATTTTACTTAGGTAGGTGTTATTTAAATGAAAATTTTAGCATGGAAAGTTTCAATTACCCATTAACAAATAGGAAACTGAAAGTGCAGTCTTATCGGCGAGACTATCTCCTTAGCAAATCACGACTTTTAACGATTGAAATTGATAACTTGTATTATATTGAAAATCTCGATGCCGTAATAGCACCGAAGTGATACTTCATGCTATAATATAAACACTGTAAAGCCGAACGTGTTGAGTTACTATCCCTTATTGTTAATTGAATCTTCGGTTTTTGCATTATACAAGTTATGCTTGTCGTCGAAATTGCTCGTCTCTCTGAACTCATAAATATTTCAGCATACTCGTCTATAAAACTCATCCACCGCAATAAGTAACTTTTATTGCTCTCAAAAAATTAGGAAAAATATGAACACAACCTTCTGCAACTTGAATGTAAATCTCACTCGTAGTAGAAACACGATATTTGTAATTCGATAAAATTATAACTGAGTTCTATTCCCCAAACAAAATCAAGTAACACAGCTAGTTTGTTTGTACTTAATCGTGTCGTGTTAGCTGATCTTGTCACAATTATTTATATTACAACATTAACAAGCTTATAATTTTCAAGAGGAAAAAAGAAATCCTTCTTCTGGAGATTTGCCAATTCCTATATTATTGTGACTAGTTCGTAATTCACGTTCTTCGTATAGACTCCAGCGCGGGGGAGGCTGAAAAATAGCTTCATAAATAATTCGACAGGGCGTTTCAATGACGTATGTCTCCTTTGTCGTTAAATTGAGAATGAGGCTGCAAAGTAAACGAGATTTGCTCTAACATTAGGTATTTAAGCAAAAATGTGTTTGAGCGTTTCTTGGTCTTCTACATGTTTTTTTTAATATAAAAGTAAAATGAAAATGAGAACTTGTATCGTAAGCACTGAAGTCTGATATTCTTATTAACATACTGTTTAATATATGAAACGATTTTGCATGAATATTTAAACGGATCTTATAAAATATGTCAAACACTGGCAATGTTGGAAATCCCTTTACTTTATTTGAATAACATGCCAGTTTAAAATTTATTTATATAGAAGCTAAGCTGTCTCTTATGTTGAGATAAATAATTTAGTCTGTAGGTCGGTTTTGTTTATAGGTCACGAATAATATGGGTAAATAATTGAACTTTGTAAAAGGTTTTTTTAATACCAGGAATAAAAAAGAAATTGATAGAAAATAAAAAGGGAAAACCTTCATTATCATTGAAGTTTTACATTCGGGATAATTCAAGTTTATTAAGGTTTAATTGCACTATTACAGCAGGATGCTAAAGTCGTCATTTTGGTACCAGGTCCAAAGTCCAGTGCTGGTGATGGAGCTAAACCTGAACAGACTCGAGGGCACACAGCTCAGGGCACTGGGTCTGCTGTCCGTGTACGGGTTCAACGTAACGTATGAGGTGCGAGGAGCAGCGCAGTCACCGGGACCCACTTCATGCAGCGCCATCGAATGCAGACTACTAGGCCACTGCTACGCCCAGCGGGACTTTCAGTAAGTAGGACACGAATTTTTCAATCAAGACACCATTAGCAATTATGTTAATGAAATAGTGTACCTTATTATTACCGACATGACATACCTACGAAAAGAATCAATTTGAACCCATAAAAAATACAAATGTTGTATTTTCAAATAGGTGAGGCACATCTGGAATCTACGTTTAACGGAGGCAGTAAAGCGTTGATATTAAGTGCAAGTGCAACCAAAACGGTAGTCAGAGTCACTGAAAAACAAATCATAGTGAACGTCATTCTCTGTTTACGAATTCTGTTGTACACAGCAAAAAAACTTCGTTTCCACAATTTATTACCATGGCTTTTATTTCCGCCTCGTTATTAACAATATTAATTGCTAACTAGGCAATATTTTTCAAATCGCAGGGAGTTTTACTGTTCGTGTTTTGAGGGTTACTCGGGAGCGGACTGCGGAGAAGGTCCGCTGTGCCCGAGGACCCCCAACATGTGCAAAAACGGCGGCACATGCAGGTGAGTGAACCTATGACCCTCCAGTTGGCATCATTTCGTACATACTAACCACTGTTTTCTAGGACTGTCATTAATTATTTAACATTTTTTGCATAACCATGTTTAAGTGTATAAATAATTACTATTACAATTTATTTATTTGACAATACTATGTAAAATATTACAGCAAAATACGAAAATGTGTAGAAAACACATTTTCTTTTATTTAGTATTCTAGTTCCGGTTTTTCATTTCCCAAGACGAAGTCACATCTGTACATAAGGGTCACATTTAGCTTTTAAAACAATTCCGCTTTTTGCGCCGTGTATCCTCAATGTCATGGAGTTTTTGTTTCTGGAACAAAAACGGGTCAGAATTAAAGTACCATACACTTAGGTTACGTTGTTTCAATGTTGACAGAAGTTTTGTGAATGTATAGTTTCTTGTATAGGAGTACCTACTACTTTAGACCAAATGTCGAGTTGTTCAAAAAAATTCATAAAATATCACAAAAACGTTAAACATTGTTTGGTTTGGTTTTGAGGATGGGAATCCGTCAAATAACTTCTCCCGCTCTGGACGGAGCGGAAGGGCGTGTCAGACTCAGTTCCTTCAGTTGTCTGTGTGCCAGGGACCACGGTATCTCTTTCGAAAAACCCACACCCCTGATAGGCATCGGCCCTTGCGGACCCCACGAGTTAGTGCTGACATCTCTTTGAGGCGCGCTTGGAACACAACGCGCCGTCGACCTGGGCTTGGTCCTTACCGGACAGCGAGCTACCCATTACTCGCTGTCGGCAAGCCCGCGCCTACGGTGGCCAGGCATCAGCCTGAGATTCCCGACGCCCAGTGTGTCTCCTGCGAAGGCTACGGCCGTGAGGGCGCATATATTGCCTCTCCCTCACGTGCACCGCCTCCCTCTTCGCGGGCAATACTACTTCGCTGAAGGAGGTGACGGCTAACCATGCACTTTCGCTCCGTACCATGGCCTGAACCAGGGCCGAACGCGAGAGTTCACCGCCGCCAATCGCCTCCATGAGGATACGGTGGTGCTCCGCCCAAGCGGGGCAGACCTCCCCGTATGTTCCACCGTGTGCACCGGGCGATCGCAGTGAACACAATGAACACCCAGGCTTTTCCTCCCGCCTTATCCGAAACAGGAACCTCCCGATACAACCGTGTCCGGTGAGGTCCTGCGTCAGGCGGTTGTTGAGGATGCCGTGGCATCTCTCAATCTACTCCTCAAAGAGGGGACTTATCGCCGCAATTGTGGCGTGCCCAGCACTGGGTTCCACACCAAAATCAAAATCAAAATCCAAATATTTTATTTCACATAAACCTGCAAGGGCACTTATGAAACGTCAGAAGCTAGATGCACGGTTCCAATTTGTCGCTTCCTATGGAGAAGAGCCGGCAAGAAACTCCACGGTTACTCTTTTAAAAATAATTGGCTTTTATAATGTTTTCAAATTACAGTGATATTAGGTATGGGAGGACAGTGCAGGCCTGTCAGTAAGTACCAAGTACTTAGAGGAATGAAAATAAAGAATAGAAACTGTAGGCCTACAACGTTCTCTCATTCACAATATGTAAAAGAATCTACATAAGTAAAATCAACCTATTTAAACCAAGTGATAAGATTTCCATGAGAATCACTAATAAATACTCGATATTACAAGTGTTGTATAATGTCAAATAATGACGAGAATACCTATGTCAGAAAGTGTAAAAAATAAAATTAATAAAATTAACCTTGTAATTTGGAAGCAGTTAATAGACGCTCACATAGTTATGGTGCTAATGAGTTACCAGGAAAGCCACATGTGCAGAAGGAATTAATGCCAAACTTCCTTGCCTTCAACGTAGTCTTTTATCTTATAATAAGCTTTTTTGATAAGGACACGTTTGATGTGAGTTTTAAACTTTCCATCGCTAAGTTTTGTAACCGATTTTGGCAACTTGTTATAGAAGCGGATACTGTTTATTAGAAATGACTTGCTAGTTTTAGTTAATCTAAATTTTGGAATCACAATTTCATCTTTACTACGTGTATTTAGGTTATGGAAGTCGCATCTTTTTTTGAAAAGACCTAAATTTTTGTGAACATACAAGATATTTTCTAGGATATAAAGAGAAGGCAGAGTTAATATGTCAACTTCGTTGAATTTGTTTCTAAGAGATTCGCGAGGCCCCATTTTATAGATTGCGCGGATTGTCCTCTTTTGTCGAATGAAAACTAAATCTACGTCAGCTGCCGACCCCCACAGCAGAACGCCATAAGATATATGCCATGCGCCATGAATTTAATTTCGAATATGTTAGCGCTAGAGATATTATAAAAAATTTCAATACGCTTAATGTTAAAAAAACTGCTGATCTATGGGGAAATTCCATAGAGGTTACATTGCGCCTGAATTGGCAATTATTTTTAATAAATGTATTGACTGTGGTGTAATTCCTGACCTAATGAAAAATAGTAAAATAATACCTTTGTTTAAATCGGGTAGCACATCAGACCCCACGAATTTTAGACCAATTTCTGTGCTTCCCACTTTCAGTAAAATATTTGAAAAATTGATGCTAGATCAGTTGCAAAGACATTTTAATAAACATAAGTTATTAAACAGTAAACAATTCGGTTTTACAAGGGGTCGCTCGACTACCGACGCTGGTGTTGAGCTTCTTACGCATATTTATGAGGCCTGGGAGAAGTCACACGATGCCCTAGCTATTTTTGGTGACTTGTCTAAGGCTTTCGATTGTGTTTCACATGAAACGTTGGTCAGGAAATTGCATCACTATGGTGTTAGAAACACTGCCTTGGATCTTCTTATTTCTTATTTGGATAATAGGATCCAAAGAGTGGACGTTAACGGCAAGCGATCCCCAGGCTCTATTGTCACTATGGGAGATCCGCAGGGCTCAATTCTTGGCCCTTTTTTATTTCTCATATATATAAACGACCTACCTTGTCTTTTAAAGAAAAGTCATGAAATAGTGTTATTTGCAGATGACATATCACTTTTATTTAAGCTTAAACGACAACAGACAGTTACTGACGATGTAAATAATGCTCTTGCTAAAATAGTGCATTGGTTTAGTGTTAATAGTTTACTTTTAAACGAGAAAAAGACTAAATGCATTCGATTTCTGACACCTAACGTTAAGCAGGTGAAAACCAATGTATTAGTAAATGGGGCGGAATTGGATCTTGTGGACACCACTGTGTTCTTAGGTATTACTTTGGACTCGAAGCTACAGTGGGGTCCACACGTAACTAAATTGTCGAAGCGGCTAAGTTCTGCAGCCTACGAGGTCTATAAAATCCGTCATTTGACTGATGTAGAAACAGCTTGATTAGTATATTTTAGTTATTTCCATAGTGTAATGTCGTACGGCATTTTGCTGTGGGGAAATGCAGCCGACATTCAAGCTATATTTGTGCTGCAGAAACGAGCCATTCGAGCAATTTATAACCTAAGTTGTAGACATTCACTGAGGGATAAATTTAAGGAAATAAATGTAATGACAGTCGCAGCTCAATATGTATATGAGAACCTAATATATGTTAAAAAGAACATTAATCTATATTCTAAACACAGCGACGTTCATAGCATAAATACTAGAAATAAAGATTTACTTATTGTGCCCACGACTAGGCTCCAAAAAATTAGCAATTCATTTAAGTGCCAAAGTATTCGTTTTTACAACAAACTCCCAAGCCATGTTAAAGAACTAAGCTTCAATAAATTTAAATCATTTATTAAACAGAAACTCTGTCAAAAAGGTTTCTATAAAGTTAAAGATTACTTGGATGACAAAAAAGCTTGGGACTAGTTAAGTTGCTCCAATGTACCCTCAAGCAACAAACTGTTATATAAGCTAAGTGTTTAATAGATACTGTTGACATTTTATATTTAAGTATTGATCAACGTGACATTATTTTTGATGACATTTAAAGAAAAAACTAACTGTGAATGTGAGTCCTATGCAGGCTAGATTGAACACATTACTTTATAACTCGTCTGGTGGTTTTGAGCATTTTGTAAATGGCCTACGCAAATGTCCTGCAAATCTGGTAGCGTCTTGTGACGGGTCGTTGAGCTCCCTAAAATAGGGTTGAGCTACACGGTGACTGCTACATACATGCCGTCTGTTGAGACAGGTCAGCTCAAAGCTGCAATGGCTCTTTCTTCAAAAGGCCTTTCCAAACATTACCCTGCATTGTTAGACTCACATAAAATTTAAATAATATAATGTTTGGACTTTAAAAGAGACCATGACCTCTGAGTTTGTTTCGGCTTTTCTTCTCAGGGAACAGTCAGCTAGGAAATGCCGGCGCTATCTAGTTTTAAAAAATATTGACCAACAAAACATTGACGTGTAAAAGTGTCTTTTAAGATCTACTTACATAAATAAACATTTCATTTCATTTCATTTCTATAATACTGTGAAAATAAGCAAAGTATACTAACCTAGCTGTGGCTACATCAGTCAACTGCCTTATTTTTTTTACTGCGTAAGCAGCTGAGCTTAATCTACTTGAAAGAGCTCTAATGTGGGCACCCCATTGCAATTTTGAATCTAAAGTAATTCCTAGAAATACAGTTTCCGAAATAGCATCTAGATTCTTGCCATCAAGTTTTAAATTTAGCGCTACTTTCGGGTACATTTGGTAATGAGAACTTAAAACATTTCGTTTTGTTCGCATTGAGTAAAAGATTATTAGCCGCAAACCATTTCGAGAGAACAGCTAGTCTATCGTTGACATGTAAGACATCTGTATCTTTTCTATCTATTCTAAAAATAAGAGAAGTGTCATCAGCGAATAAAATTATATCCGAGAAGTTAGCCATCAGGTGAGGAAGGTCATTAATATAAACTAGAAATAAAAAAGGGCCAAGAATTGAACCTTAAGGCACGCCCATCTTAACTAGAGACCCCGAGGACGTTGCCCGTTAACATTTACTTTTTGTTGCCTGTTTGATAAATAGGAAAGCACAATATCAGCAGCTCGTCCACAAAATTCGTAGTGGTGTAATTTACAGATGAGTGTATTGTGGTCAACGCAGTCAAACGCTTTTGAGAGGTCACAGAAAATACCAATTGCATCCTGGGACTTCTCCCAGGATTCCAAAATGTGACTGATGAGTTGTACTCCCGCGTCAGTCGTTGACCTACCTTTCGTGAAACCAAACTGTCGACTATGTAAAATCCCATTTGAGTTAAAATGTGACAACATCTGGTCTAGCATGATTTTTTAATAAATTTTGCTCAATGCTAGAAGCACATATATATATCTATAGTTAAAGGGATCACTCCTACTACCCGATTTGAAAATTGGTACTACTTTACTACGGTACTATGTTTCATTAAGTCAGGAAACGTACCAGTGTCTAAACATTGATTAAATATGCCTGTTAGGACAGGGGCAATTGAGTCAATGATATCTTCAAGAACCTTAACGGATATGCCCCATAAGTCTGCAGTGTTTTTTATGATAAGACTTTTAAATGCTGTTTTAATTGTGGCAATAGAAATGGGTTTGAATTCAAAATTTGGAATGTCCTTACTGAAGTTTTCTTTAAGAAGAGATTCAGCTAATACAGATGATGACGGGAGAGATTTCATAACGTCTATTGGGATGTTGGTAAAGAAATGTTCTAAAGTCTCAGCAACTTTTAACTTATCTGAAATGGTTTCATTAGCAATTTTTAGTGCTAACTCAATCTGATCTCGCTGTTGTGTGTTTCACACAGCTTTTATTTTATTTTTAGAAATACAAATTTTATTAGTTATTAATTTAGATTTAGCTTGAGCGCAGACTCTTTTAAATATCTTAGAATAGTTTCTATATAATTATGAAGGGCCTGATCAGAAGTCAATGATTTTTCGTGATACAAATTATATAAGATATCTCTGCTTTTTCGAATGCCAGCTGTGGCCCATTCGCTAAATTTAGGTTTAGCAGTGATTGTAATTTTGAATTCTTGGCATACTGTAGAAAAAAATGTGTCATAGTTTATATTGGGATCTTGTGAATCAAAACTTGCTGCTGAGAGATTGCTAAGAACATTATTTTTAAACGTTTTCAATTTATTTTTAGTCAGAGGTCTCAATTCAATGGTTTTATCTAGTTGTAACTTTTTATCTAAGTCAAACGATACAAGCTGACCAGTATGGTCACCGCACTCTCTATGTCTGCATGAGATCCCGCGGGAGCTCTGTCCACTATGCCGCGATAGCTCGCAGCAAATATCAACCGATAGACGTTATTCATTCAATAATAATGTACAAGCCGTATATATCGACAGGCAGATGGGCCCGGCTGCCGTCAGCTGTATCTGTGCGCCGGGCTACACGGGCGACCAGTGCGAGGCGAAGCTAGCACCACCAGGTGAGAAATGACATGACATCACGCCTGTATTCCCCGAAGGGATACGTAGAGGAGTACCTTTACCTAGTATACCCACATTTCGACAGTTTTGTTTAAATCCTATGTAATAGGGGGGCGAGCCTGTGGCCATCAACCGGGCACAATTCCGGACTTCAGACTACTACTGAGAAATTATTGATGCCAAAACCGTAATAACACTGCCCGATTTGGGAATCGAACCCAAGACCACTATACCAATAGGGCGAGAATGAAAAAAAAAAAAAACGCCGCTGACAAATATTTTTGTGTTTCGTAGCTTTTCATTTTCTAAAAACAGTACTGCCGGGATAATACCCCAGTATTATCCCGGCAGTCATTCATCACTATTTTGAAATTGGTTTAACATTAAAGATTTACAACTTAGAGTTTAATCTTGTAATCATTTCTACCACGTTAACATTATTAGGGTGTGAATTTTGTTTAAGAGTGCGGTATAGAAGAATGTTCCGAAGTTTGTAAGGAAGAAAAAGGTTGTGACTGTAATCCGAAGGATACAGACTTATGTGAGTATTAAAATTGATTGATAATGTTAAGAAGAGGTGATACATTTGTTTAAGTAGTACCTGCTGTATGACTATGTCGCCATATGATTATGAATATCGTTCGTTTATAATCTATTCCACGAGATTGTGAACTGTAAATGAGTAATGGACTGCGCCATATTGCTTACAAAACGTATTAATTTTCGATGGTACGAGTATATAATTTATCCATGTAAAGCCGTCAAAATGTGAACACACCTACACATATCCACAGGGTTTACAATTTGTTCGATTGTATGAGTTGTAAAAATGTGAACCTGTCTGATTTGTAGTAGAATTGGTCGGAGTAACGAAGGCAGTGCACCCCGACCAAATGGGTTTGGTTAGGCTAGAACTGTTACCAAACGAGAGGAGTGAGCGGTGCTGTAGCAGCAGCCGGCGAGCACTATTTCCAAAGTGGCCGTACTTACTTGGCTATTTTGTACTGGTGCAAGGTGCGATCCGTTACGTGCACGTTTAAAACCAATTCAGAATTTGTCGATTTGCCATGGACAGATTGTAAACTTAAGACAAATAATGGGTAAAATTGTAAATGGTTTGATGCAGCTATAAAATTTTCTATACTTTATGATCTCGCAACATCTATCTACACTCATATTATAAAGAGGAATTATTTGTATGTTTGTAATGAATAAAACTCAAAAACTACTATATCGATTTCAAAAATTATTTCACCATTAGAATGCTACATTATCCCATAGTAAGATAGGCTATATTTATTACTACAAAAAATAGGAATCCCATCTGTGCGAAACCGGGACGGGCCGCTAGTAAATTATAAAGTAACCATGTTCATAATGATATGGTGACATACCTAAACGTTGTTCTTCTCATTCACGCGGCGTAAAGTTATGCCAAAATTAAACCACGAAACATGTTCTCGAAATTGGTAATCTGACGGTGGTACTGGTCACAACTTAATCCCACAATTATTAATAAGGGACTGTATGTTTATAGCATCAGCACGATTTGACACAAGACTGGAAGTGTTGAATCAAGCAGGTGTAAACATAGAAGTCATAAAACAGGTATTTACGAAGAAATTAGACACCAGAATACTTAAAAATCTTCAATACGGAATATTAATGAATAGCCAATACCTTACCTATTTCAGTTAACAAGTTATTTGAAGGCGTCAAACATTACATTGGAAGATGAAATAGAAGTTCTTAACACAAGGTAAGTTTCTGTTCACTAAAAATAATTTTGGTGTATCTCATAGTATTGTGAACTGATGTGTACTACACTGTACACCTGTTTATGTGTCAGTGCGGGGTCTGTGGGCGGTGCACGCGAGATGTGGGTGCGCATGTGGGGCGCGCGACGTGACGCGGGCGCACTGCGCGCGGCACTGGCGCGTATGCGCTCACACCGCGTGGGTCTGCGCACAGACACACTGCAATTCTACATGCAGCCTGCGCTTAGATTACACGTGAGAATCTACCTATGCTTTTTATCCGCCGTCTTAAAGCCATATTTCTATGGATCCTTTTTGTATGTGCCAAAATTTTGCAACATTAACCTTGAATACGCGGGACTCAAGATTAATATCAATTGTAGGTTATAATTATTTTAAAAAAAAATGCACTATTGCGAAAGGGAAATTACACGAACAACGAAATATATTTTATTTGTCGCATCTTATATTCAGACTAATCGTATTCATCGTTGCATTCATTCCTATAATTCCATTTACTTACAGGATAACGTATATTTGGACATTTTCAATTAAGTAAGATCTTTTTGCAGACTCTGGTTCTGAACCATCGCCCAGAAATATGGGAGGGGTCGGAGTTCATACTGACATGTATGGCGTATGGATCTCCGAACATCGCCTTCACGTGGTACAAAGATGGTGTCAAGATAAACTTCAATGGAACTACGAGGTAAGTGAGACACATTGAGTGTGTTTGAGACTGTATTTTATAGTTTTTCGACCAATGCCTTAAAAACTTACCAGGCTGGTACATTTCGCCATAATAGACGTTACCTCATAGCCTTGCGTCGACACCGACAGGTAAGCGTGCCTGAGTAGTCCCGGCACATAACGAGCGTCCGTCCATTACTGGTGACTATTAAACCGCACCCATTAATCGGGTAACTTCCAACACGCTTGCTCCTTGATGGTTGCATTTGATATTTATAACATAGTAATAAATTAATCAAGTTAAACAGAAATTACCTTTTTAATAAATTATTAATAATAAGTATATTCAATAACACTGACAACTTTAAAACATTCTTTGAAACAGACCGTACTTTTTCGCTATACTTATAAAAACGAGTCGACAAAGTCGAGTCGCGTTAGCACTGATCGTTATATTTTAGAGACATTTGGACGCGCACGGTGTCAGAAGATGCGCTTGGTCGTCGCATGTCAGTATTAGGCATATCAGAAGCGAAGAGGCCCGACGGCGGCAAGTGGTCCTGTGCAGCAGACGATGCTGGCAGGAGACGATGTAGAGCGCTGAGGCTGACGGTGCTGAGACCACCCGATATACGACTCGTGCCTTCCACAATCACTGTCAATAAGGTGAATCGATCTAAAACTGTAATATCTGGTGGCGGCATACCACATTGACAAAAAAGCTATAATTATACTGAAGTTGTAGTCAACAGCTAATATAATTGTGTCTCAGGGCGACAACGTGAGTATAACATGTCTGGCGGGAGCGGGGCACGTGCACGGCGCACTCGGGTTTAGTTGGGCGAGGGAGAGGACGCTACTACCGATGGCACCAGGCAGAGTGGTCTGGGAGGACCTGTACCCCACAGGGAGCGTGCTCAAGCTTTACAATGTACAGGTAATATATATTGCTCTTCCATCTCAAAATAAGAGAAACTCTTCCGTTTTCCTACTATTCAAGATGCCTTTTGGATTTTTTTACAAATTTTATATTAAATTACTTCTTAATTAGAAATCCAGCAATTTCCGTTGTCAAGTATCATCCGTGGTTGGCACCAACGCCAAAGGTGTGACCATGTGGGCTCTAGGCACTGATGATGTAACCTGTGAGAGTGATGCCTCCCATGGCTTGCGCTGGCCAAAGACTGCTCCCGGAGCGCACGCGACAGCCTCCTGTCCACCTGGATACAGCGGGGACACTACCAGGCAAGTGGCAAATACTGATAAAACTATAATAAATGGTCGATCAAAAGACAATAATATATTATGACATTGAGTAAATATGTTATATGTAAGTTACTTATTATCAGGTTTTGTGAGCCGAAAACCGGACAACATGGCGTCAAGTGGATGCTACCAGATTTCTCTAGTTGTATTGCAGACTCACTCGGGGATATTTATAAACAGGTAACAGAAAACATAACATAATCGCTAAAATGGTTTTTTCTTTTCATAATAACCGGTTAAAATATAGATTATGTTGTTGTCAGTTTACTCAGATATCGCTGGGCTACTCTTGGCGCGCGGTGTCACACGTGTTGCGGCAGTACAGTGCGGTGCTGCGGTCCCTGCCGGCACACCCGGGCGAGGGTGAACCTCCCCTCACACATGCAGCACACATGTTACACTACCTCATGTCTGCTGCCGCTCAGCCAGCAGATAGGTATCACAGCGCGGAACACCTGCTGCACATCTATGACCACCTGCTCACACATCCTGATGCTTTCCTGGATGAAAAAGTTAGTAGCTACTAAACATTTGTGATTAGCTTGAAGCAAAGTCCAGTTCACATTTAGTTTAGAATGTTGTTCTGAGTGGCTATGCTATTTCCATTAGAAAATCGTCGATCTTCAAAATGCGGTTGTGGACACAGCAGGCATGAGGAGTAGCTTCGACAAGCACTACCACGAATTCACAGTTACAACAAAACCACTACACGATGGCAATGCAATGCACTTCGAATTTCAACCAGCTCCAGTGGGGAGCGAGGAGTGGCTCGTGACGTCAGCAGGAGTGGAGTTGGCGGATATAACTAGCAATACGTCTGTGGTCACCGTGCTGTATCATGATCTGGGAGCAAGGTTACCGTCGTTGAGAAGATACGTCGAATATAAGTAAGGATCCCCTTTCTTTTATTTCAAACAGTATTACAGTCCATTTAATTATAAGAATAACATTACAGCACATATTATGAGTTTATAGTTTGCAATAGGCTGTAGTGTAACGTATACTATTGCAAGGCTATATTGCAATAGTATTTACGTTACACTACAGCCTATATATCTTTACAAAAAATACCATGATTATGTGTTGTTTAATTTTAAATAAAGAGTTTAAAGCAATTTACATCATAAATAATGTTTTAGCTCCCATTATCATTTTCAGCATTAACGTAGCAGATCTTTTGTTTCTTGGTTTTTGGTGTTCCAGTATTGTTTATATATTTTTGTTTCGTTTGTTAAATTTTAGTTATAGATTGTTTCTATTTTCCTCCGACACGGCAGTTGTAGTGGCAAGTGTTCCAGGTCTGGCCGTGTGACCGAGTACACTGTAGCATCACAACAGGTGCAGGTGTCTGTAAGCGGCGCGGGAGTTAATCAAAAGCTCCCTCACACTGTCACACTCCTATTTGCGCACTCTAAGAATTATAGCGTTATTGGTGAGTAAAAACATCGAACACAAAATTCGATCACATCAAACACAAGGATGTCATTTAGAATATACGCTCGCTCATGTAGTTGTTCTGTGTCAGCACCTCAGCTCGCGTGTGGAGGTCGGTCGCGCTCGGCGCCGCGCGTGTGGAGCACGCAGGCGTGTGACCTGCGCATACTGGAGCGCACACACGTCGCGTGCCGCTGTCGGGGACTGGCGACCATCGCACTCTTCACTGTTGACCGGCAAATACTCGTGAGTACTGTAAGAGAAGTAATATAATATGAAGCTACTTAATTCGTTAAGTACTCAAAAATGTATTTTTAGACAGGTACAGAGAACGACTTACGAGGCATCGTGAGGATCACAGTGAGCCTGGGAGGTGCGATGTGTTTTGTGGTGGCGTTACTGCAACTCCTCGGCCTGGTAACAGGTAGTAAGACCAGGCTGCCAGTGCTGCTCAAAGGTGCCACTGCGGGCTTTCACTCTGCAGCTATGTTGGCTCTAATCGAATGTGACACAACGCTGGTGAGTTATGTTTCTGTTCTGTGTCACTAATTCAGAATATAAGTGAGTGAGCTGTGTCGCTATGTTCGGCAGGACGTAGCATGTGCGGGCGGCGTGGGTTGGGTAGTGGCGCTGTGCTGGATGGTGGGCTGCGCCGCGTTGTGTGCTGCGCTTTTACTGCTTCACGCCGATCTGGCTGACACAGCTACGCGTGCGCCATCCGTCGGACTACTGTGCGGTATGTGTAGTAGCAGATGGGCCAGTCTGCTGGAAAGCCAAGCGTGTTTCTAACCTCAGGTGAACTGGTTGCAGGCGTGTGCACACTATGCTGGCTGACAGCTCGACTGTGGGGCGGCGCGCCACTGCAGCTGGGCGCGGCTGCCAACACCGTCTGTACTGCAGGCCAAGCGCTACTCGGCGCGCTCGCGCTCGTGCTTGCGCTCGCGCTCAGAGGGCGAGCACGCGACCCCAAGCTGGGGAGGCAAGAGCACGTGCACGAGCAAACGCGAGTGGTGCGGCACACATTAGTGCTGCTAGTCACTACGTGCGCGATGCAAGCGGCCGGAGTGGCGTACGTGCAGCCTGGAGAGACCAGCATGACGCACGTTGTAGTACTGGCGGTCGCCGCGCTGGCTAATGTAAGTCAACTCAACATAACTACATTGATTCTTATTGGATTCAACCAAAATCTCCCACTGCTTGTCCAGGGTATAGCGATGCTGGTGTGCTATGTGATCATGGACGAGGAGTGTCTGCAAGCAGCGCGGCGCCTGCTTACATCCTCCTCACACAGCGAGTGGCAGGACACACCCGAGCCAGACGTCTCACATAGTCGTGAGTGAGATTCTGCCTTTTGACATTTATTTTGCCACGACTTCGACGTATAGTCAGCATCACTATGCGGGGACCTCAAGTACTAAAATATTATACTGCTAGAACTTTGAGTGTGTTACGACTAATTTCTTACTACTAAGCTGTTGTCATAATATTGTTGTAGTGTACATAAAGCAAGCTCGAGAGGTGGAGTGCTCCTCGTCTCATGTGTCACCCGCTAACACCTTCTGGCAATCGCCGACGTTCGAGAACCCGAACTCGGTGTACAGGTGAGGGCTGAGGTAAAATTTCACTATCACTCAGAAGCGATCACGAAGTACCTTTTACATCAGACCTGACTGGGTTCTTTGTTGCTGCAGGCGTCAGTCAAGCGGTGCGTGTGTGGCGGACATAGTGCGGTGTGTGGACTACAAGCACCAGCTACAGTCACCGCGCACACACACGCGCGCACTGTGTGACCTGATACCCACAGGTACTGTGAATACTTCTTGTGTTAAACTTGCTACTAAGGACAGGATTGTGAATAGTTTGGGGAAACTCTAAAGACCTGGGTCATAATATTGTAGACCACTTATGTTCAACTGTAAATTGTGTTACCGACCCTTTCCGGTTCATTGCTTTATAATGTACCTAACAGAATAGACGTTAGTTGTTAAACGATACGGTTGGCATCATACAATATAGTTACATATGGCATTCCCCGCAGATGGTATCGGTTTACACGGGCGTGCGCAGACGCACGTCTCGCGCGTGTGTGTGGAGCTGCGCGTGCTACCCACGACGCACGCTCCGCCACACGACGCAGACACACGCAGCTATAGAGACAGCTCTGACACGCCCAAGGTAGTACAAGTTCAAATAGACGTCTACTCACTAAAAATGTCAACACAAATTTTATTCTGATCATAATCTTATTCACAGGAGAGCTGTACGATCTTTAGTCAGTCAACGCCCGACGTGTCGGCTCGTCCGATCAAGAGTTGCCTCAAGAAGCGCGCGCCGCAGTTGTCGAGCAGCAGCTCGCTGCCGTCCCTCCACCGCGAGTACAGCGACGCGCACAACCACTCACACATGCAACTAGTGAACAGTCACTGCACACACACACAAACTGACAAAGTGCTGCACAAGATATCACATGACCTGGACTTCCTACTCAACAGGACGCCGAGCCGGGCCGCCGACCACTGCTCACAGTCCATAGAAGAAGCGCCCACTTAGTAGTGTTTGTAGTTTGTGACTACACCAGTGACATGGATACAGGGGATGTGACCTTAAAGTTAATAATGTACTTACAATTTAATAGTAATGGTGTCGATGTACCTACCTATTACAAATCATTTTGTAATGTATTTCCGTAATAACAACGAACATATTATTTTGCTTAGTTAAAAGAAACACAGTAAAGATACATTAAACTCTTGATCATTACACGATTCACACAATAGCTCTGACCATTGTTAATTATTTTATAAAAACGATAAAAATCATCATAATTTCAGCTGAAAGACATCGGCCTTTTCTTAAGGATAATGTGATGATTGAATATATTTTTGTATTTTTCGAAAATGTTGTTTTAATTTACTCATTTATTAATGACGAAGACTAGCTTTTTTTAATTTTATTTGACTGAACGACGCAAGGGCGTGTAAAGTATTTGTTTATAAGACCCGTAAACATTTTCGTATGCCTTTAATATTAAGCTGTTATTACAAAGTAACACTTCAATTTCATTTATTTGCATGTGAGTTTATAAATTAACACAAATTAGTCTACGTAAACAGAACGACTAATGATTAAAAAATTAAATTAAAAATTAAAAAAACCCCCAAACCAAACGAAAACCTCTAAAAATAAAAAAATAAATTATTGGCCTTTTAAGTTGTAGGTAATATTTTGATCAAAGCATTGTCACGTTGGGGGACGGCTAATGAAAATTTTATCCTTTTTACAATAGCATAGTTACTTACATTCTTTATTGCTGGGTAACGTCAGTTTGGCGTTTTCATTGACCGTCCCCCGACGTGACAATAATATTATATTATAATAACGATTTTTTATTAAAATAAAAAACGTAAAAGGTTTTTTTTTTTATTTCTTATTAGAGATTTTTGTTAGGGTCGGGGGTTTTTAAATTTTAAATTTAACTTTGATTTCCTGCTTTTTAAACTTAATATAGTAATAGTTAATACGCTACGATCAACACATGTCAAGATTATTTTGTTCATCTAATATGATTGAACTAATATAATACCAAATTTCGACTCAATCAGACCCGTGGGAGATGCTCAAATCCCGTCATCGGCCAGAAAAGAGCTGATTACCTTAAACGGCTAAACCGATTTTGATTAAACATGTCTAAGAACAAACGCTTGAAAACTTACTTTTAAAAATAAACCGCACCCAATCGAATTCGAAAAGATGACGCCCCACCTTGATTCCTTTCATGAAAGTGTTTTAGCCCTGTGATGCCAGTCTCGGGTTAAACGAGATTTGAATACCTGTTAACTGGGTCAAGTAATGTCTGTTGATGGTGAGTGAGGACACGGCCCCGAAGCCCAGTTTCTGAGAGACTAGTTAGTGAATGTAAGCCGTCCCGTAATCTCTGCTCTAAAAACTTCACAAAAGAGAGGCCCGATTTTGACACAACTCTTTGAAAAGAGAGAGGAAATAAATGTCATATTGTCAGTAGGTAAATTAAAACGGATAAATGAAGAGTAAGTAGCTGTAAAATCTTGTCACATTTTACGAGCCCTTTAAATCTTACAATGGTACAGTACAGTACAATTGAAAGGGTTAAGCGAGTTGTTTTATATTCTTAAAGGCACCCCTGTTCACTTTGAGTGAAACGTGGCCACTTTGGATAATATTTGAGTGCGGATCGGTTATATTTGATGAAACACAAGCGGAACTTGAACTTGTAGGGGGACTGCGAAGCGATGCTACTGAAATAAAAACCAAGAAAAATAATATGAGCCGATAATACGTCGAGCAGCCGATAATACGTGGGGCATCACCCAGTGGAAACTACAGCTTGTTACTGTCGTATCCACTGGGGCACCACCTAGTCGTAAGTCATAGGTTTGAATCCAGACAGGCAGCAAATAAATTCTTAATTTAACGCTTCCACTTTCCGTAGATATACAAATTCAATTTTACTCACAGATCGAGTGGGAATAATAAATCAAAGCGGAGAAGATCCACGTTTTCGATTAACTTTTGGCAAGCCACCGCGGATCCTCGGGTAAACTTCTGAGGGAGAGGCATTTATTAGGTTCCCTACAGTTAAATACTCGCATTATTTATCAGTTAAGTACATATAGTGATGAAGGTAGGTACTTAAGTAAATTCTACTAGGATTAAGCCCTCTGAACCCAAACATTGTTTTGTATTATGACTGAAGGAGCCTAAATAAATAAAGGTTTTTATTTTTTGTATTTATTTATTTATGACTAGTTCAGTTTTTGATAATACATTTTGTGTTTCATCCTGCGTACTGCCTACCTCATAATCACAAACTGTATTAATTATATTGTGCAAGTCCATTGTTCAGAAAACTGTTTGTTTACTGTACTATTATTGTGACCAGCTTTGTGGAAGTACTAAACATCGTGTCGCAGTTGGACAGTTGAGACTTAGCACTCAATTAGAACGCGCTGGAGAAGGAAAAACTTTTCACTATTTCATAAAAAGAAACTATTTGAACATTATCTGCAACAACAATCATTATATTATTAGATGCTGTCTAGAGTAACACTGGAAAGTGCACGACTACTTTAAGTTTTTGTAATTGGCAAATATATTCATTCATTTATTGCGTTAAATGCGTTAAATATAATGTTGTCTTCAAGGCCAATTTTATCACAAGTTTCCTCGAATTTTACTACAAGGAAAATGCGGCCTATCTTCATCAAAAGTCTGCCAAGTTACAATGAACGCCTTGTTTTAATGATATCATCTTTTTCCATGTTCTCATCAACAGTTACGGAAGTATTTTCACCAAATTTCTCGTTAATTTAAACCTGTTTGCCTACTTAAGCGGAAGCGGCGGTTTTTCAGTCACAAACAGTTTGTTTTACAGGTTGCTGTTGGGTCACGAATCAGTGCTAAGTGCACTTCGATATTGACCGCTTTACTGACGTACTTACGGATACACGATGTTACAACTATAGCCTGTCATATTACTGCCAATATCAAGAATATGAAATGCAGTCATAATTTCTTAGTTTACCCACGACCACGATTACATCATAACCATAAAACTTAATACTCGTATCTTCTTTATGTACAGTCATCAAAAGAGTCAAGTAACCAGGCTCACCGGATATAGTTGAAGTTTATTAAAAAACCGATGGTAGTTTTTGAATGAAATTTTATTTGAAAATCGAACTGCTTGTGTTCTATAAATTTATTTATTTATTTTATTCATAAACCTATATGGATTTCTTACTAAACTTTAACTACATCCGACGACCCTGGTTACTTATTACATTTGGTGCCGGTACATTACAAGTGAATCTTTCCAACTATTTGATCTAGAACATGGACTTAAGCGTAATTACAGACTGCGTGAAAGGTAGAGAGATCGATGATGATTCAATAATTGTTTGCTCCATACCAATTAGTTGGATTTGCGAAAATAGAGACATTAATACATTGATCAAAAAGTGTTTGTATCTCGGTTATTGGGAAGTAATAAGCAACTTACGTTTAATTCGTTTTCACATTTCGTATTGTAAACTAGTCTGCCAGATTCATTATTCGTATTGCTCTTAACTCGTTATTGAGTTTGACTCATGCTTTATGTTTGCAACCATTTTTTTTTTGGGTGGGAAATCATCAAATAACTTCTCCCGCACTGGGTGAAGCAAAAGGGCGTGTCACACTTTTACTGACTAAAACCCACCCGTGTTCCCTCAGTTGCCTGTGCGCCAGGGGCCGCAAACATGGTGATCATATTTCAGGGTTAGGTCAATCAAAACAATGACAGAGTTAATGTGAAGAATAAAATCTGTAAACTCTACAGTACTATATGTTTTTCCTGCAGTTCATTCTGGACTCGTTTTACTTTCACTATTTACTTATAACTAATAGTTGCCTATTGTTATTAGCTTATAGTAATGTTGATATGTGTAAGTAACGCACCCACAATACAGGAGTAATTCCTAGTATGGGGCAACGTTTTTAAAAAAAAAAAAAAAGGTAAAGAAAGTAATGTGCCAAAGTTTAGGAGAATGTCTTTCCAATATGAGTTTGTTTTACCATTATATCGCAGTAATGAGACAAGTTCGGTAGTTACCAGTGATCCAAGTTTGTTATAAGTACCAGAAGTAATGCTCGAATTCTGCGATGAATTTTATACCGACTAGACATTTCTAACTGTAGTTCGATAATCAATAATCATCAGAGTGAGTGCAAGTGTGAATGTGATGTGTGTGAGTCAGTCACCGCACCCAAGGGGGGATCCAAAGTATCAGCCTGTCTAAGTTATAAAATAAGCTTATTAAAAAGTTACATCATAACGCGCCAAAACTTTAAGGAATTATATTTGAGACCATCTTCATCCCAAACATATTTAATTTACCAGCTGCATGGATAGGAGGGAATATGTACGTCAGTCGCGTAAATCAAGATTATTATGCGACGGTACACGAGGGCTAAATTCGAAACTATAGGTAAAACGGCAACGTGGTCAAAGAAACGATGATCTCAATTTAGAAGAAAAATAAGATTGTATTAGTTTATTGATATAGCCTGAGCCAGGAGTTGTAACCTATCTCTCTTTCACTTCTTTTATAAGATCTCAGTTAATTCAAACGAAATCGTGACGGAAACCATCCAATTATACAATTTGTGTACACAAATTGAAAATCCAATTTCAGTTTAGATGAAATGATAACCTACAATCACATTAGTCTAATTAAGCTCTCATAGTAAGAATCACCGTGTCGAATGAACACGAGGGGATTTGAGGATTTGTGGATATCCGGTGCGTTTGTATGCAAATGTGTCAGTGTGTGGGTAAGTACTCCATTACTTTATAGCTCCGTGGTGCACACACACGAAGTACCGCTGTTTTATTCATCTGTGATTCGTTCGCAGGATTTAGGATTGCATAAATGTTAGATGGCTAAGCCGTTTTTGTTTGGGTTGGCTTTATAAAAGACTTCTTAATTATATGCTTATAAATCTCCGGATTGCAAATAACGTTAACTTATGTATTATAAAGACATTTAAGTAGCTACTTACCATACCTATTAACACGTTCGAGGACAGAACGAGATTATACGTCATCGTTCGAAATTTTGATATGGCACAACGTACAATGACGTCCAAATATTTTTTTTACTTTACGACAGAACGTACATTTCCGATGAACGTTCAAGTTAAAATCCTATTGAATGTATCTTGTGTCACAACATTTAAAATACCCGAAGCTTTACTGTCACGTAGAGTAAGTTTTAAACTATTTCAAATAAGTGCCGTTGACAGTGGACGGGAACGGTACTCACACACGCACAACGTGTAAATGCGTCGCGCGCGCCTACCGCGCTCCTACATTCAGTGCGGCTGCGTCACTGCGGGGTGCGCTCGCGTTCGCTAAACATTTCGTGGCGTATCGTAATATTTGCCGCGACAAAACATCGTAAGTATTTAGTTTATTTGATTTATGTATTATTCCTTAGCCAGACAGTATACTATTTTACTATGAATTAATAATTTTACTCTGTGAAATTGATGTTTAATGGGTTATTTTATGTGTTTTAGATGGATAAGCGCAAAACAAGACTGATGAGCATTTTCGATGATTCTGACAACTCTACCGAGGCGGATCCTTACCAAGACGATGATGGAGAATATGGTTCGGATAAAGATTTTGACCCACAAGGCAATACATCAGGTAGCGAAAGTTCTTTTTCTATAAATTACCGATGAAAATCGTCAAAAACTACTACTAAGGGTCAATCAAATTTGGTCGGTACTTCAACTCAGAAACCTGTTACTTCTGAACCTAGTAGCGATGAAGACGATATAAAATCTGTTGGGAGTGATCATACACTGTGCACTGTTAACACACCGTCGCCTCTAACTCCTACCTCATCACGTTTTCAAGAGGAGGGTTATGATTCGAATTCCTCAGAAGAAATTTTTCCTCTAGCCAAACGGTTAAAGTTGATTAAATCTCCAACTACGACCGTGCCTACTGTAAATCCAAGTTCAAATGAGGTAACTGAACTGGAACCTGAAACTATTGTCCCTCAATATGTGGCTTCATTTACAAATCCGGATAACCAAGCTTCACACAACACCTCTCAAAATGAGATAATGGGTTCGTCGACTTTATCACTAATTTCTAATGTCTTGGCTGAAAACTGTGATAATACAGGTGAGTTTAGACTTGACAAACTACCACCTTTATTCCACGAATCTCAAAATGAGTTGGCTTTAGAAAATTTGACATCTGTCGTTTCTGAAAACAGTCAAAACGAGATAGTCCAGGAACAGCAGATGTGTTCCGGCCAACCATCTAATGATCCGCAAGATACAACTACAACTATAGAAGATTGGACAGAAACTACAGCGCCTATACTAGAGTTCCGATAATAGCAGTGGTGAACATTGGCCTGAAAAAATTCCACTTCCTCCTGGTTCTAAAAAAAGTAACAACTACCTAAAATGCAAAATGTGTGCAAAGAATAAACGCCGCAAGGAAACTGGATTGAGATGTAAGGGGTGCAAAGATAAACCCGCACTTTGTGCATTGTGCTTTGAGGAATGGCACAAGACTGAAAATGAGACTGAAAACTAGTTCCTAATTTTTTATTACTTGTTTTAGATTTTTATTGTTCTGTTAATAACATTTTATTTTTATGCAGAGGTTGCTTTTTTGTGATAAATATAGGTAATTATGCAAGTTAATGGTTGTGATTAAGTAAAAAAGTTTCTACCTAATAATGTTACGAGTTCCTATACGAAAGACTTAATTTTTATATTACTTATTTTAGATTTTGATTATTCTATTGATTACATTTTATTTTTATGTAGAGGTTGCTTTTTTGTGATGAATAGATGTAAGTAATTATGCAAGTACGAATGGTTGTGATTAAAAGTTAGAGAAGAAAGAGAAAAAGAAGAAACGTTTCTACCTATGATTGAAAAATGTTTCTTACATAAATAAACAGTCGATTTTCATATTTTGATTTTGATTTATTTATTTACTCATGCATTATCATAAAACGTTTAGATACCTTGAACGTACACTGACGTTGTGACACAGGCATAATTTGCCATCTCAGTATGATACGACAAAACGTATTGAAACGATGGTCGGCATAGTACGTTGTGACCTAATGATGTGGTTGTCTTAAGATTAAAAGTGACAGAACGTTATTTCACGTTCGACATATATATACGTTGTGATGGCACTGCTTGTTACCGACGTACCTATGATGTGCCAGAACGTCTATATACGTTAGACGTTATTACACGTTGTGTCCGTTCACGTCTAGTTAACTTACTTTTAATGACATAACGTATTTATACGATAACGTGATAAAACGGTTGTGTCATGATGTCTTTAAAACAATATATTTTCTTGGGAGGCTACGTACTCATACGTCGTATAATTTGTATGGACATTTACTGTGTCATTTTGGTACACAGTCTCAAGTGGTAGCGTCCTCGAACGTGTTAACAACAAACTCTTATTCGACGACTTATTTTGCCAAAAGACAGGCCCGTTACAACCCAATCTACACTATCACACTATCTTTCTATTCCATGCAAAACATATGGAGTCGATTTATTTTTAATATCTATGTATTCGCTTTGATTTGAACCCCTAGAATCAGTATTTGTTTAGGCATCCATTATGGAAGTAATCTGCTTATTTACGTTCGAATTTTGGTCGTCGGTTTTGGTCAGTTAGCAAAACATTAATTTGGTTTATTGGTTACGATAACAAATACGAGCAGGATTGGGCAAAATTTGCATTTAAGCTTCCGAAATGTTTAGACCCTGAACAAAACCACGAATACGTGGTTTGCAATTCCGTTCTCTTATTCGGTCGTGGTTGTTTGTAGTGCACGACTATAACCAGTAACCGCAGAACCGGAGTTAACTTAAGCCATGGATAGGGATACATTGTACGCTTAGAGAGTCCTCAATATGTAAAAACCTGTATACCCTAAGTTCACAATAAAAATATCAAACACATTTACAATGACGGATAATTGCTTGTTCTGAGATGATTAATTAGCTTATTATATACCGACAGACGGAAGTATTGGGGAACTATCCAGAAATCCGCTAGTGTACTGTAGAGTGTTGAGTGTATGAATTGTAGAACTTGTTGAGTGTGTGGGATACTACACTACCAAAATTATATTCCTTTTTAACTAAATACTTATATTTTGAACTTTAACAACACCCGCTAATGAGACACAATTGATTTTCTATTGTATCGGGCCGTGGCGCGGCCCGGCCGGGACTTTAGAGGTCACATCAATATTACATGTCTTTTTTACATCCCCTTTTCATTCTTCCTTCTTTTTTTTTAATTTGAAAACTATTTTATTTTAAGCTGCCAGTCCTAACTAGCGGCCAGAATGATCCATCATCATAGAACCTCTACAGTACCTACGTCAACAATTCATACCACAAAGGTTGCCTGATTCAAATAGCCGACGGCTCAATTGTTAAACACACTGTTTGGATTATCAATTGTAGCTAAGTGAGGTGTAGTTAGAACACGGTGGTAGTTTGAGAAAGCCCCCGGGAGAAGTTTATTTTTTACAAAGAGTTTGTTTAATTACGTAATGCTTAAGGCTGAGGGCTTAAAATGAGGCGTACATTTCATAAATACGACTATTATTTCCTAGCAAGCTGCTACTAAGGCAAGTGAAACATTTCCCTCTCTCTTCGATATATCGGCATAAAACTTTAGGATGCCTATTGGTATTTTCCCGAGTCAACAATTTTTTTCAAAGTTTTGTTCACGACAGCACAAAGGTTAACTACAGTCTAGACATACATACGTGGGATGAAAATAATTAATGAGGTCAGACTTTACTAACTTGACCTTGTTTAGTTAGTAAACTTTTATCAGGGACTTTTATGCTTATCTGAAGATGCTTTGATAGACTTGACTTTGTCCAAACCAACGAATTGTAGATTTAAAGTAGGTTGTTTGATAATACAAAACAAACCAAAACCATAACAGTATAATTTCGGAGAAGTTTACTTTTAATAGTACCTTTTTAAAATAAAAGGAACTCGGTTTTATTTTAAAATTGTAAGTACGAGCCAAAATGGTTATGAACTTCTTGAAGTCAATTCTGTTTAACCATGTAGTAATTAATTGATGAGCTGATGACAAATTAGATGATAATTAAAGTTTGATGAGCCATTGAAGATTATAGATTACTGAACATAAGTAGATAGCTATATATGAGAGTACAATGTTCATACAATAATTCATTAAAATAAAATGATCATGGAAATACTTTGCATTTTATCGTAACGATTCAATTGAATTTTTGAATAAAATCTGAATCTATACATTTGCTTTTCTGCTATGTTGTTGACAACGTGTCAGTCGATCAGCTTAACATATATTTACGTTTCACAAAAACAACACTTGTTTGTTTTCTCTCAAGCTGAAATAAACATCTTGATCATAATTGGGACCTAAGTAAAAGCAGAAACAAGATATTTTAAATTCGAAAGTGTAGGAACTTCTAAGTTCCTACACTTTCGAATTTAAAGTATCTTTAAAAAAAAAAAAATTTAAAATGGAATCACGTTTCGACGAACACGAACTAATCTACTACATTAGTTACTACTAGATTAGTTCGTGTTGCATAATGAGAGGTACGTAGTTATGTGCAATTAGATGCATCACTTTATCTATTCGCATACATTGTGATCGAACCTACTAAATGAAAGAGAAAACTTAAAAGATTGAGAAATAGTTTTGTAAGTAATGCTATAAAAATGGCGCGCCCCGCTTATGCGTTCCCTTAGAAAATATTGATTGGAACTCCTTGGTAATATTAACTGTTTGAATCTGCCCTGAATCGTATCGGTAAAAAAATTGGAAAAGTGTTTTAACGTGATTCCATTTTAAAATATTTAAATTTTTAATACAGTTTTGGCTATCAGGCAGGTCACCTTTTTTATGAATCGGATCTTAAGCTGTTCGCGTACTCAACATCTCTCTTAGTAGCACATTCGTGTTGTCTACACAGCTCCTCATACTCCACGTGACCCTCTGGTTTATGACAACGGTTGACGGCTCAAGTACCTTGCTGCCCTCGCACCGGGTAATGCTTTATGTATTCACGTTAACCTGAAAAGATTAACCTGTGTTCCTTCGTCATCCTAATTAAGGTAGGATTAAACTGGTTTAATAACGTAAAGCCTGCTTGCGTTAGTAAAGAAGTAGGCATGCAATAGTCAAGTAGAGGTGTTACTAAATGGTTTCAGTAGATCATCAGTAGACAGATACAATCGATTTTTCCTGGCTCGTTTATATTCTAACCATATTGAGTGAGCAATGTTTGTTTCGGAAAATCAGCTGGCGTGTTTTCTCAGCTTTAAATCGCTAATAAACAGTGCTATTTCCAGCTACTTTATAGAAAAACATGTATAATTTACATGTCTGTTGTGACTATACTATTCTTCAGATTGTTTCGAAAGATTTGCATAGAATGAAGCGCTGCGAGCTGACACTATTATAACTTTCATTTCGCAAGAAAGTTGTAGGTAATAGTGTCAGCGAATAGTTAGAACGCTTTGGTGTTGCGCTACACTTGAGTGTCTTCTCAAAGTTTTCTTAATGAACGATAAACTTCAACCACACCTGCATAGTGCTCGTTTACTTCAGCTCTCACAAAGGACTCGTTGCTACATCATGTGCCGTGAGAAAACACTGTTAAACGTTGTTAATGGAGCCTGTTTCTACACTCACTCCATTAGGCAGCGCGGCACTACTGTGTGTAATAACATTCCTGTTTTGTTTTCTTTTAAATATAATTGAACACTCTTATATAATAAATGGACATCTTTTTGTGAACCTTTAATCATTTTAATTTTGGAATCTTGAAATACTAAATAGTCAAGTAACTGCGACCAACTTGGATGTAGCGAATGGTCACAGTTAAGTAATACTGTGACCAACTGTGAGACAACACCTGCGTTGTGCCTGGAAAAAGCCTGAAAGTTTAAATGTAATAATATAAAGTGTGTGTGTGTATTGTGTGAATAGTTTGAAATAATAAAATATTTATTTAAAAAAAAACGCTTGTTAAACTATTTATCATACAAAAGAAAGAACATTTGCGAGTTCAGTTCAATTCTCTAATATCTATTTCAAATCAGGTATCAGCTGCATCTGGTTAGACGTAAAGCCGATCACACCATAGTTGGGTAACGGATTGACTTTTTAGTTGTACCCACTTTTATTTAAAAATATTCTGCCGATGACGGATTGCAAACGACAAACCTTTCGTCTCGAAGGTGTGTCTAAGAATTTATTATAATATAGTTGAATAAAAAAAACCTGTGTTAACCACTCACGTAACAATAACTTTTTGCAATCGTGTTCTAAGGTCTTTGTCGAACAGTTTACATTTTGGCTAAATGCTTTTGAAAATAACATTTATGCTTGCAAAAAGTGATGTTGGGTAGGTGACTATATGCTGTGTATCGCAAATTACAATAAACGCTTTTACAATTACAAAAATGCAATAGTGTTTTGAAGATTTACGCGGTTGCTACGACGTAGCACTCGTGACGACATCGCTACGCTCGCTACGAAATGCGCTTTTTAAACTTACCTATTTTGCCTGTAGCAATGATTTAAATTAATATTAGCGCTACGGGTAGCTTTCATACCTACAGGAGTATGCAAAAATTAACCGTCCTCAATTTAAAACATAAGGAACTATTTTTTTACTAATGGTACCTACAAATCCATCTACAAAAAACCACAATTCGACCAAAAACCAATTTATGTGCTATAATACGATACGTGATATATTTATGATCTTTTTGATATTTCGTGTTCCTTTCACGTTATATATTAGGTAGGAACTTATAATAAAAGTGAAGTGCTCTTTGAGCGTACTTTTATTGGACCCGTAACATAAACAATAGAGATACATAAATAATAGAGACAGAACATATTTATTTATGAAGTAACATTTACCTTTAGCAATAGCGACAATCTTTTTTAAGTAAGTGGAAGGTTCTATTAGACAAGCTCTCGGAGAAAAACACGATAGAAAACCAACATACGGGTCCAATAAAAGTACGCTCAAAGAGCACTTCACTTTTATTATAAGTACCTACCTACTTTTAAAAACTAAACGTATTACCATTTCGGTAGAATAACGAGTACACTTGTATTGGCGTTCTATTATAGAGACAGAACATATTTATTTATAAAGTAACATTTACCTTTAGCAATAGCAACAATCTTTTTTTCTTAATACTGATAACAATTTTGGTGGTAGGTATTGAGTTTGTTACAAAGTAATGAAATTGAGCTTTATTATCTAATTGAGGTGTGACCAAGGTTAATGTACCTAGTCATTTATCATTTTGTTTTGTTTCATGTGTGGTCTCTATACACAACATACTCTCTTTTAGTAGCTAATTAGATTAGACCACAATTGAAGTATCTGTATCAGTCAGGCAAAGGATAGTGCATTAGGTTGGTACTTAATATTGCAAAGAATTTACGGTTAACTTTCCAATAAATAAAATAATGATGACTCAATTAACTTGGTACTCACCCCACGCGTAAACCAGCGAGCACATAACAATAAACACTCTACTGCTTATTACACACAAACCAATTTTGCATTGCTCCAACTGTTTTATGAAGAGCAGAACATGTATGTTTTGATAACGGACGTCGGGCTAGTGATGGGTAGCTCGCATTCCGGTAAGGACCAAGCCCGGGTCGACGGCGCGTTGTGTTTCACGCGCGCCTCAAAGAGATGTCAGTACCAACTGAAGGGCAAAAGCCGATGCCTGCCAGGGGTGCGGGTTGTTCGAAAGAGATACCGTGGCCTCTGGCACATAGGCAACTGAGGGAGCACGGGTGGGTTTTTGTCAGTAAAAGTCTGACACGCCCTCCTGCTCCACTCAGAGTGGGAGAAGTTATTTGATAATATTCCAACTAAAAAAAATGCGTAGCATAAGTTTTTCGGTTTATTGGGAGGGTGAGAGTTCACTTAATAATGCAATATACTAAAACTTTTTGTATTTGATCGGTGCAAAGGTTTTTGTCCTAATCATGTTTTTCTATTATTGGTGATATAATCTAATACGATCGATGATTGCTGCCTATTATAGATAAACAAATGCCACTTTTGTCATTTGTTTTCAATATTATTTTATCATAAGTATTCATAAGTAATTAGTTCTATCACTCAGCGCTTTCAAAGTATAATAATTTATTTTTAAGATATTTACATCATCCAGTCATTCAAAGAACCTTTGAGGAGATTAGTTTAATAGGAGTCGCAAAAATTGTAGCGATATTCTCGGAGTCGAGCAATAATACGAACAGTTGCAGTGATATGTAGGTGTTGTTATCAAAACCAATTGTCTTGAGTGACTTTTATTAAAATTATACTTTATCTACACGACTAGTTTTTATGAATAAGAAGTGAACATTGAATATGTGATGAAGATGTTAATGACTCCTATAAAAAACATGAACTTTTTTAGTCTCTTTCGAGAATCATTAGGTACATAAGTAAAGTAAACGGACCGCTACAGGACAATACACGGAAAATATGATTATTTTTAATGTTTTCCAATAAAGAAATCATTCTGAATTCAGTTTGCGTAGTTCGTTCAACTTGTAAAACCAAACTGTAAAGATTTCAGTGTCCTTTACGGAATTTGTGAAGCTGAGCTTTGCCAAAAACATATCTTCTTTGTCTTTCCTCGTAATATTGTAAAGTGATGTGCTATAATACTGTAACATTGTTATCAGTTTCTAACTTTGTATTAAAGTTGAAAACTATAAAAGTACACATTTTCATGTCATATTTGTTTTGCGAAATGAAAATACAGTCACAAAGGGCTTGCATATTAATGTTTCTACTTTTTGAAACTAATTAAACATTTATGACCTTCATATCACACTGAAAGAATAACAGGGCCTGCTGGATAATTTAACACATTGTTTAATTTATAATAATGGATTTAGTCGATTAAAAAAAAAGGTTGAAGGCGTAAATACTTAAAATACGAGCGCTTCTGCTATCTATGACTGGAAGAGATATCGTGCATGTAAATGATTGCTTATGTTGACAGATATAAAGTCTATATCCAAGTAAGATAAAAGCTTTACACCTTACTATATACAATTCACGGCACGCCATACCTTCTTCCCATAGGAGTAAAAAAAAAACGAATATTCTTACTAAAATTCCCTATTACCTTCGCTTTTTATTTGAGGAAATATTTCTCCATTAAGATTTTCATTTCAACATATTATCTGTACAACTTTGTAATCTTCCAAATGATTACGGATTTCAATTGTACTACCATAATTATTCTACTAAGTCGTTGCTTGTCTACTTTAATAACCTCTTGGTTTTAGGTTAACCGGCAGCTAACGAGACTTCACTAATGGAAAGGTACTCGCAACACTCGTTACGAATTTGTGAGCTATTATGTCTGTTTTAAACATAAGGGTCAGCTAGGAATTCGCTTTATGGTGGTCACCAATGGAAACTTTGATAAATTGTGGACATTTTGTGGGACAGTCGCGGTTTGTATTTCTGTGAACAACATAATTAAAGTGTTGACTTTACTTTTTTCCCGTATCAAATGGTCTACGGCTGGATGTAAACTAATCTAAACAAACCAAAGGAACATGGATGTTTTGTCTTTGCAAACGATTTCAGTACTCCCAAATTTCTTCCGCGACCGCAATATTTGACGCGTATTTCTGGTTACAATATTTGATGATTAGATGCTTACTGCATTTGAACGATGCTTTTAATACCGACCCTTTTCTGGTCCAAATGGTTAACTCTCTATATAAAATCGTAAGAAAATACTGCCGAAATAAAATTGAAATTTCTGTACAGTTTTTTTTTCTTTGGGTCACTTTTGATTCCATTGCATATTATCTGGTCAAATTCAGCTTAGGAAATTTTCATAAAAAAAGTCAAAATTTTACCCTCGTGTTTACCGAGACTACCTATTAGTCCCACATAGTTCAAAAATTTACAGGCGTTTAAAAATGTTATACTTTGTGGTACATAGGTACATTTGAAATTTACTTTAAAGCTTAGTACCCTAAACAAACCACAAATTGGGTAATATACATATAAATAATACCCGTGGTTAGTTTATGGGTCAATTATGGACTTTCATATCTTTAAATTAAAATTGTTTGTTGATCATAGTTTAATACCGATTCCAAATGGATTCAGTAATAACGCTCTTGTTTTAGTTATTTCTAAATTCACAAGTGAGTTTAAAAGTTCAGTTTCAATGTAAGTAGAATATAATATTAGAGCTCTAAATATGTTCATAAAGTACCGTATAAACAAGTCAATGCTCAAATTAATGACTTGTCACCTAAGCGAGGTGCGCACATAACGCAAATCATAATTACGGTTGCATATTGAAGTCATACAAAGAAAGGCAATTTAGAGTTCGATTTCTTGAAATTGGGAAGGTCGCAAACGTAGTACACTAATGCCCTTTTTTAATAATTTTGTATGCCTTCGTTACAATTGGTACTAACTGCACATACGTAATTGAATATTAAAATCGATCAGATTTTGTGATAACGAATGTTAGCAGTTACGTTTTATTCGTTATTATTTAGTTATCTATTTGGTGTAGCTTTTAATAATTTATAAAGACACAGGTTGCTTCATTTGTTCAAACATAGTTTGTTTAATGGATTGTTATTTGGTGTTTCATTCTTTAACATCATTTTCTACCCTTATCCCTCTGATTTCTCCGCCATTACAGTTGAGTGCAATTTGAAAGTTTTCATCTATAATAAGCACTAAAATAAAGTCAACCGTTTATTAAAGTGAAGCCACGATTACGCTTAAAGAAAGGGATATTACCGTTGACTAAGATTAGCATTTCAAAAGCCGCATTTCCCGGTCTCGTAACAAAGTGAAAGAGTGCGACAGAAACGGTAACGCAAACCCGTGACCTTATAGAGACTCAAGTAATTCTTTGAAGGCGGAAAGAGACGTCGCTAACTACGAATGCCGCCACAACGCGATGAGATTTAAATCTCATGACACAATTTTTTTTTCGGAATGACATCTTGCATTTCAGCCTATGAGGTTGTCGTCCGGTTCACCGGACTTCCGTGTGATAATCTTAATAAATTAAGATTACCAGCCAGGGCTTAAAAAACTTAAAACTAGAGGGACTACTCACTGAGCGCACCCCCTGTGAGGTACGGACCTTAGCTTACGGGCATCGCTGGTAGAGGGCAGCAAGGGACGGACTGAATCGGACTGAGCATAAAAATATTACATTCAAGCAGTTTTATACAAAAACATTTTCACATGTAGTAATAAGGTCCAAAACAATAAAGTTTGTTTCAGTTTATAAAACGTTCAAATTACAATTAATAATAAAAGAAACAACTCTGTTTGAATGTATTTTTCCGGAGATTTCCTACACCTTCAACGCATAAAGTCATTTACTGGTATATTTTTCCATTTCTCATTCAAAACGAGTAGGAAAGCGAGAAGGCCTACCTACTTTTACGCAATGTAAAAGGAGACACCACGAAGCGGTGCAAATGGAAAATACCATACTCGTGCATGGTATTTCCATTTGCTTCTTTTTTTCACCGGAGCACAAACATAACTCAGGCTGACAAGTCGAGAAAAACTCGCCGAAAGAATTTCATAATGAACAACTTGGTTTTGATAATTTTAGGTATTTTTTTTATTCTTTAAACCTTCAGATCACTATGAATATTGTTTTCATCACAACACAGCATGCGGGGTAATTCCCATACTAAGAACGTTCGCAATCTGATATGGAGGTAATCTTACACACACGGAATACCTATATTATAATTTATTGTCCAACACCGTTCTTGCCACCGCCACCGACTCTGTCTGAACAATAAATAAAGGAAAGTCTCAGTTATGCACGAGCTCAGGCCAAGCTTTTGTCGTTATTTTATTTTCTTTGATCTACATGGAACATGTTTTATGACTTGTTCATATTCACAAATCAGGCCATTTATCTCTTTGCAAAATTGGCAATACCTGGCTTTCAACGAATTATACCTAGTTTCTGCACTATACACAAACACCATTGAATAAAAATCAGGTCTCAAAGAATAAAAATTGGTTAGTGACCGGCCAGCGCGGGCGTACCTTTGTATAAAGCAAAACAGTTGAAAGCATTCGGTTTATGAATGCCTGAATTTATATGTTTGTATATATAGTGCATTACAACGCACTCCGAGTTATTTTCTATATTACGCGCTATTAAGAATGTTCATCAACGTCAGACAGAGACTCCATGGATGCTTAACGAAAATTATTTTCTGTATTCAATCTGAAAACATTTAAAAAGTCGATTTATAAGTTTGTCAACGTGTTGTTTATTTGGAGGGTAGAATTAATTACTGAAATTAGTGTCTTACTTCGTGAATTACATTTGACTTCATATAATTATTTATTAACTGAATAGTCGAGCGACATTCACCAATTTACAAACTCATATATGCAAGTTCTTTGAATATAAATAGATTTCACCCTTTTATTAATACTTGGTTTAAATGTATTATTTTGCAAGTTCATTACTGTAGGTATTTAGAAACAGTCTCTAACCCTTTTTATATGAATCATTCACCTGATAAATGAGGTCTATGATAGAACGAGCGTGTCCAGAAGATGTCTGGTCGCTCTTGTTTAGAAGGCTGACTAAATGTGAAAGGGAAACACAGAAGCTAGCAGAGATGAGCCAAATAATTCCATGTGATTTGTAGAAGATTTATTATAACTTTCCTAACACTAAGACTGGCACTCTCCGCACGTTGCTTGACAAACAAGATTTATCGTCTCGATATCGACATATTCGCTCCACGACACGCGTGCTCAATTCGAACCGTTTTGATATTGTATTTCATGCTAAAATATGCTGTTCTGTTATATGGGGCTGAAATAAAAATACATTAGCGTTAAATCATTTTAATTTTATGAAAACTCTGTTGGTAGAAATCATTTTATTTGGAAGATTTAAAAAATTCCTAGCTAATCAAACCTACTGAGAAACTGAGCTGATAGATTCGGAATAAAAATAACGACAATGCCAAGTGGCTATAAAAGATTTATGGATCCTTTGTGCTTGGAAATCTAGATCAGGGTTTTTCCTCGAAATTTCGTGCGCGCCTGTTAACCTTTTCTTCAGTCAAACATTGATCGAAATTGCGGTCACTGTCGGGACGATTGACTTAATACGAATGAAAATGAATGGCTATGGTGCGTACTTTGAATAGACTAAATAATATTTTAAGTTTCTCTAAAATACTGGAGAAATGGTGATGACAGAATGTTAACTGAAAAATCTATATATTTAAAAGGGGATACGCTTTTTAAACCCTGGCCGAGTTTCTTAAGTACATTTTTACTTGTGGTTCGTTAGTAGATATCCATTTGCTGCTAATGTTTCACAAAATATAATTTATGTTTTTAAAGATTTCATTGCAATATCAAACTCCCAAATAGTGATCAAGTGAAATTACTTTAAACTATAGTCTTCTCATTTTCTAGCAGATCAATGTAACTTTCATACTACTTAGGTACATGCCTTGCATAGTTATGATACTTTAACAAAACTTCGGATCTAGCATTAATTGCGGCTTGAACATGAGATGAACATAATTTACTGATATTGACGTCTTTGGGAGAATATTGTGAAGAAATTTTGGTCACTACGAATAAAATTCATTTGTTGATTTGGTTGCTAAATTTTTCGGTTACTTATGGTCGTGATAAACTTGCAAAGAACTCTCTAAAGCAGTTTAGTACAGCTATAAACCGTGATACATTACTCGCTGGTTCCAGTAAAAAGCTCTGGAGATGGATCACTATCCATCTGCAGAGCTTTCGACAGTATGTCACTACTGTGAACAATGAACGAAAACTTAAGTTACCTGAAATGCAAGTAAATCGAGAGGAAGGTTTATTTCGCTATGACTTTTGCTTCATATAAATATTCGGTTATCGTTTAATAAATGTATTCACAAAGCTCTGTATTCGCTACTCTGGTAAAACTAATAAGAAACTAAAACGATTACTTCTAAACTAAACAACTAAGAAAGTTTAAATCTCATATTCAAAGTACACTTTGTAAACAAGTATATTACAAATCAGAGGAGCAATAATCAAGCATATTACGAATCAAGATAAGAATACTTGGAAACCTGATGATCCTGCTCCACTGGACAATTTAGAATCTAAACAAAATCGAACGGGTTGCTAATTGAATTGAATAATTCATTATTTTTATGACATTGATTTACACTCACGCACTGACTTATTACTTGTTAATATTGTAGGAAAATTTTATACTTACTTTTACAATGTTTGTACACACATATGTGAGCACTATATATCTAACACATAATGAATTTATCTGTCATTGCTTAAACTGCGCTGGATTTATGGAATCATTGGTCAATCCACTGGACTTTAAACCATATTTGTATGCAATAAGATCGTAATGGATATGTTGGTATGTGTGATGCCGGACTAAAAGAATAGCACCCCCATTTCTTCCCGTAGGTGTTGTAAAGGGTAACTAAGGGGATTCCTAGAGAATGGTTAGCAGCGTTCTGCAATTTGCGCATGCAAATTTTTCATAAGTTTCATGGCATTTGTCTTAGGAACTATTTACCTGCATCATTCACGTTCATCCTACAGCTTGGCAATGCATTTAAATTTTATAAACTCCATCCGTTTAAAAAGTTGTGCAAATGCAAAACTTCCACCTAGATCTTAAACTTACTACGCGTCAACCATTCACTTAAAAATACCATTCTACCAAGTTAATTTTAGCATGTGTATGAATGAGTTAAAAAACGTGTGCTAAAAATCAAGTCATATCAATATTTTATAATTTCATTTAGGTATAGAACGTAGTATTGTAGTGTTAGAACTATACATTTTCTATTAGTACCAAACACTACTTTTAATTAAAACTATCTTAGATAGAACGGCTCGGCAGCTACATATTTAATGTACAACTAAACCAAACTGCTCAGCGTCCTCTTGTACAATGTATGTGGTGTTCATCGAGATACTCAAGATACCACTAAGAAGCTGAGCACGCAAGGTTACGTTTGTATAGCTGAATGTTCGAAGTATGTACTATAAGTAAAATTTACGGAATTTAAGTTATAAAATGATATAAATGATCATTGAGTTTCACGTTGATTAATTATTTTTGCTGGAGTGGGTTAGGATAAGGTTAATGTATTTTTTATTTAAGTATCTAAAAATGGTAGCTGCAGACTAACACTTTAACACCACACACAGTGGCTGAATTAAATTAAGTGAACACGATAGATAGATAGATAGATAGATTTATTTATTTGCATAGAATGTGGGTAATTAATACAATTAGGTGTTACAATGTTTTGAATCCTTAAACATTCTGCCTCATGGCATGCAAAATTATTTTTTTAAACTTAAACTACGATAACTATTCTATTTACTTATAGCCATTTAATAATTTAATAAATGAACATTGTAAGCTAAATAGTCTTGTCATTCAAAAAATATGTTACAGAGTAATAGCATTTTACACCTAGTAATTTTTTAAAGTACTTTTTAAATCTGCCTAAAGGTTGCTATTTGATCATTTTTGGTACATGGTTATAAATTAGAGGAGCCATGCACATAACACTCTTTCTCAATAATGCAGTTTTATATCCGCCATTGCATAACTTGTCTTCGTATTGAGTTCTTAAACTTCTAGTCCTGTTTCTAGTATTTTTCAAAGTCGGGAATAAGTGATCATTTGTTTTAACAAAAACAGCTATTTCTAATATATATAGGCATACAAAAGTTAAAAGATTATATTTTTTTAAAACAGGTATGCAGCTGTCGGTCACTATAAGATTAAAAATGGTTCTAATACAGCGTTTTTGCGCCTTAAAAATATTTTCTCTCTCGCTACAGTTGCCCCAGAATATTACGTTATGGACGTTGTTTTATTGAAACTTTCGATAAATTTAGAAAACAGAGCGTGAAGCTAAAAAAGATGAAAATGGAAAACGTAAAAATAAGTTTACCAAGGAAAGGAAATTTTCTGGAAAACAACGACACTTATTAATATAATATTCCAAGGAGATTTCCAAATGTGCACAAGGGTAACATTGTGGACCATTTAAATCAAGCTAACGCGATCCGAACCTTGATTTATTGAAATCCTCGGTGAACTCATAGAATAGAGCTTTGGAAAGTTTAAGTTATTAAAACACTAACCGCCATATTAATAAACGTGATTTAAAGTTATGTAATGATTAGAGTCTGTATAACCATACATTTTTGACGCTTAAACATCTCTTTCTTTAAGCGGCGTATTATAAACGTTCAAAATAAGTGGGTTCAAATTTTTAAGATAAATGTTGGTTATTGATGCTTAGGTTTTAACTAAAGTCATGAACAAAATGTCAAATCCCTTTGTAGTGACAATTAAAAGCTATTCTTTCAACAAATTAGACGTTTCATAACTGCATGCATTTATTGCTAAGTCATAACATCATTACACTTTGTTTCCCAGAGAGGATGGGCAGTGGTGTACCCATAGTCCACCCTCATTTCACCAGTTATATTTAAGACCCATGTGGTAGGGGGCGCACCTATTGCCATCAACTGGGCATAAATCCAGATTTCTGACTTTGAGGAAATCCAGATAAAAAACCTAATAATCTTTGCCCGGCCTAGGAATCGAACCAAAGACCGCATGATCAAGAGTAGTGCTTTTAAACCACTAGATCAACGAGGCAGTCAGAAATAGGTATGTATCACGTTGATAGCCCAATTGTAAAACATAGGTATTCAGTGATATTGAAATATTGTTACTGACATCGTTGCTTGCATGTAGGTATGTAAAGTTATTGAAGTGTTAATATCCCGAGTCAAATCCTCTAGAGATGCCCTCAGATAGAAGTAGATTGTTGATAGATCACTTTATATCTCGAGGGATGCTACGTAATGTGAACACAGAGAAAAGGTGATCGGGTTAACAGTAATGTACCTTTGCACGTACAGTAGAATTAGTTTTGTTCGAAGAATGTGTATTTGTAAAAAAAAATTTTTGCTTTTTATTTTTATTAAAGTAGGTATGGAATGTCAAATGGATGCAAAGGTACTGAATCTTTTACTAAACATATTCATCATGCCTTACTAGCATTAATTAAAACTCTATCTTCATGTGTAATTAACAACTGCTGGGAATTGTAAGACAAATTTAAATCCAAACAAACCAAGTTGTTTGCTAAGCTTCTGACTGTATGCTGTTCTGAATGTATTGTCCATAATACATTTGAAGGAGACTTTATTTGCTGCACATTAAAGCCACCTGAATTTACTTACAGGTAGGTAAATGATGTTGGTAGGTAAATAATTACTTCAATCATTTTGTAGGTATTGTTTTCTATGCTACGAAAAATCACAGATTATAATTGTTATAAAATAAAATATGAAAATAAATACAGACCTACTGCTGAGCTCATAAAAATGTTAAGGTAACCAAAGCATGATGAATACACAATCAAGTTCCGAAATAACCTATTGATTCCATTTCCTCATCATCTCGATTTATGTTCAAGAAAGAATCCGAGGGGAATCGCATAAATATTTGTATTGGTTAAGGAAAATGGATTCCACAACAATTTTATTTGTCTGTGAAGTAGACGATATTGAGCAATTTGTTGGTAAGTGTAACAACGTTTTCTAAATTGTTTCATAGAATAAATAAACTATAATATAATCATGTCATAAACATACTGTGCAAAGAATACCGACTAAGTCAGTTATATTTCTTTTCATTATGAAAGACGTCCATTGTTGGATATAAGCTTCCCACAAGCGCTGCCACATTGATTGGTCCTGTTCTTCTTGCATCCAACAGAGTCCCATGGCATTTCACAAGGTCATAGGTATTTTCTATCAGACAAAAAATAATCAAACTTGTTAAAAGCTGCATGCCAAATGCGTTGTGTACATTTCTTCCTTTCATCCTCTCTACAGAATTGAAAACCTCACGACGAAGCCCCATCATTACAATACTGTGTTTTGTGAACAAACGTTTACGTTCGTGAACTCGACCATTGAGTTAAAGAACGTACTGTTAGGACACACTTTAGAAATCCCTTTTTAAAAAAAACGATTTAAAGAAGGTTACTTGAATATATATTTAATTAAGGTCACAAAATACAAAAAAAAGGGAAACTTGGTCAATATTCTGACTGGTGACCTATCCGGTAGGAGTCTCAACCCGAACTGGCGCTACTGCCTGACCGATGCACTGAGTCTAGACAGAAATGACGATGTGGTGCTGACTAGGCACATAAGGGTGTATTCTAGGGATGTAACAACCCCCCCTTTAAGAGGAACTTTACCGTTTTCATGGAAAGTTACGAATTTATTCTTAACCTTGGAAGAGGAATTGTTTCGGGTTCCGGATCGTTATCTGAGGTGTCATCGTTTTGTAATTTAGGTTTTGTTTTGCAGCCAGAATATTTTCCAAACTTCTTACAAAGTTTGTAACTAATAAAAATAAAAATTAGAATGAATATAAGGTAAGTCAAAAGTGGATAGTGAGAACTATATTCAATTAGGTTAGGACTACGACTATTTATAATTTTATCAAGATCTGACAATATTTGATTGTTGATAACGCTAGGTAGTTTTTCTAAGTCTATGTTTGACAATTTAGAGGGTAACAATTTGGGCTTTGATATGTTAAACTTTTCTAGATTACAACAGGCTTCATTAATTAGATTAAAATCAGAAACTATAGTTTTAACATTTATGTCAATGTTGTTTTTTCCAAACAGTTGTTTATTTCTACAATAAGCCGTACAATTAGGTCGAATATTAAGTACACCTGTACCTAATATTTTGAACTCTATTAAATCAGATTTACACTGAATAGAAAGTTTAGTAGGTTCAGATTGGACAAATATCCATCTGTTTCCTTGCAATTCTTGCCAAATATCTATTTGACCATACATTAATGTAGTTTGACAGTACTTAGGTATTTCTGTAACAATTTTTGTAAGTATATCAGTTTCACAGATTGGTGTTGCTTGAATTGAGTGTGTGTCCGTATCGTCACAAATATAAACTCTATTTGCGGGTTCAGTACAGGATTTTAGATTACTTATACAAGTGTATGTTAATTTATCTTTACTAATGCCAACATAATTACAAGATGGTATAATCATAGCATAGGAATTTGGTTCTTTCATGTTGTGCGGTATAGGTACTGAAATGGCCTTAAATAGATCTAATTCAAAAGAGTGTACAAGTGGAATTTTGATTACAAAGACTAACTTATTGTTTACAAAATAACATGATAACTTTGACATATCAATCAAAGCATGAATAGTATCTAAATCTAAATTTATAGGCAGTTCTTCATAATTAGGTAACCTTCTAAAGTTACTTATTAGTTCATTATACAACTGATTTGGTGTCATGACCGATGGGTGCAGAGTATTAGTTTTAGCGAATAGCATTGCATTTACAAGGTCGTCTAATTTAAACGACAGAGTAAGTAGACAAGATGATAGTTCAGTATAGACATCGTTCATCTTTGATTTTATGTACAGCTTATCAGATATAATTGACAGATTACTGAAAGTACTAGATAGATTAATAATAGCGTCATTCAAACGGACTTCGTTTGTGGTTATAGTTTCAAGAGTTTTGTTGTAACGGGAAAGAGCCGTGCTTGTTACAAGAATATTATCCTTTAAAATGGACGCAAGCTTAATATTATTATTATTTAGGGTTTGAATGGCGTTATTATATCTTATGGCATCGTCTTCATCCATTGTGCCAATGACTTGTTTGAAAAGAGAGCCAACTCCTGCTAACCAAGCGGATCTCTTTTCTCGCCCAGATGTTAAATGAGATATGGCATTGAAATCTTTCAGAATATCGGTAAGTCGCAAAACCAGAGGCTGTAGTATATTTGTACATTCAGATTCTTTAAGTATTGTATTTTGTTGGCACAAAAGCGTAGAAGTTTTTAATGCATTGTTTATATTGTCTATATCAGGTTTTATATATGTAATATCTATAGGTACAAGTAAATGAATATGATCACTAGTCTGTTTCATGATTCCTATTGGGTCGAAGTATACGCCAGGGCTTTCAGTGACTTGTTCAATGATATCAGAAGTTGCAAGGGACAGGAATGTAGACATTCTGAAATATATTAGACAAAATATTTAACTAATGTTATTTAAAACTAAGTTTATTAGATTAAGCTAAAGTACTAAAAATAAACACTAAACATCTGTTATTTCGGCCAGCTTTAATTCGTCATAGTGATACTTGACGTGACGGCGATTAACAAGAAGGGTCAACGTATTATTGCCATTAATTTTTATCACTTTATGTGGGCCTTTCCAGATAGGCGACAGAGCTTTGTTTTGTCGCGGATGGTGTTTGATATACACCATATCGCCTGTTTTGTATTTCATAGGCCTAGTTCTTCTATCATAATAGTCTTTTGATGTGATTTTAGATTTAAGGATGTTTTCTACGGCTTTCTCTCTGGAGAGTTTCATTCTTTGTTGGAGTATACGGACATAACTAGGATATGTAGGTTCTAATGCTGTATCATAAACAGAAGTGGGTATAAATGGTTTGCAACCGAATAATAATTCATATGGTGTATAATTTGTGGTGCAATGGACTGTGGTATTATAGGTTAACATTGCCGTGTAAACGTATCGCGGCCAGTCATTTTGGTTGTCATCGACGAAAGATTTTAAATATTCTTTCAGAGTCGCATGACTTCTCTCTAAAGCACCTTGAGTTTGTGGGTGATAGGGGCTGGACCATAACTGTTTGATTTTCAAAAAGGCACAGGTTTGTTTAAAGAGTTCCGCTGTGAAATTGGTTCCCTGATCTGTAAGAATGGTCTTAGGGATACCAAACTGAGATATGAAGTGGATTAAACATTCAGCAGTTTCTTCAGCCGTAGCATTTCGGATAGGATAGCCTGCTGAAAATTTCGTGAGGTCATCTTGGATTGTCAAAATGAATCTGAGCTTGGCCGTGCCTGATTCGGGCAATGGTCCGACAATGTCAAGTGACACGCGTTCAAAAGGTTGTGTAGATGTCGTTGTGATCTGCATAGGAGCTCGATTGGTTCTACGCAGGGCTTTATTGGTTTGGCATTGTTCACATTTTCGAACATAGTCTTCGACATCTCTGCGCATATTGCGCCAATAATATTTTTCCTGGATTCTACTTAACATTCTATTTGAACCTAAATGACCTGATATGGGAATGTCGTGGTTTTCCTTTAAGATTTTACTGATCTCAGTTGGAGAAGGATAAATTATAATGTTTTTGAAGATATGGACAGTGATTGAAGTAGCGTGAAACAGGTATGTGATTATATTATGGATCTTCATGAAACTATGTGAATCGAATGGATTACGAAAGTCCGTTATAGCGAATTCAGTTGTGTTATTATTAATTAATTCAAGTTTCAGATTTTTAAGGCTCTTAAAAATATCCTCATAGTTGCACTGATCGAAGTGATGGACTTTTACAAAAAGTAAGTAAAATTTCGCATTATTATTTTCGAAGGAGAGAAAGGAATGTAATGTCCTATCTTCTTCTAGGATATTTTTTGGTTCCGAAAGTTTATCGATAACTTCCGAAATATAGGGATTTGACTCATCAAGGTCAATGGAAGTTGGTATAATAATAGTTTTTAATTTTGTTTTTAATAAGGTTTCGCTATGTTCATGAATTATAGTATCAAATTGATTAAATCTATTATTTATTTTTTTCAGGCATTTAGTGTAAGTGTCGTCGTCGTTCTGGACTTCAGGTGGAGTTGGGATATCAAAATCTTCGGGGAGTTCTAAGTCGTCGGGTAACTCGAAATTTTCGGGTAAGTCAAAGTCAGGTAAGTCGGGAATTTCAGGTATTCCGGGACTTTCAGGATTAACCGGAGGGATTTCAGGCGGCTGAGATGGAGGTGGAACACTCACAGGTCGTTTGTCGGTAAGTATGTGAGCGGTGTCTGGTGATCGAATGGATTTCACAGGGTAACGGGAAAGAGCATCAGCGTTACTGTTGATCTTGCCCTTTTTATATTCGATCTCATAGTCATATTCCTCGAGTTTTAGTCTCCATCTAACTAACTTGGATCCCGGTTCTTTACAATTGAATAGCCACCTAAGTGGTTTATGATCAGTTATAATTTTAAATTTATAACCATAAAGATATGGGCGGAATATTTTTGTTCCAAAAATAATAGCCAGACATTCTTTTTCAGTAACGCTGTAATTAGTTTCAGCTTTATTTAGCGTGCGTGAAGCAAAAGCGATTGGGCGGTCTTTTCCCACTTCGCCTTGACAGAGTATCGCTGAAATAGCGTAGTTTGACGCATCACACGTCAGGATGAAAGGTTTAGTAAAGTCGGGGTATATTAAAACGGGGGCTGAGATTAACTTATTTTTTAATGTTTCAAAAGCAAGTTGTTGACTATTAGTCCATTCAAATGGTATATCCTTTTTTAACAAAGATGTAAGAGGTTTAGCTAGTTTAGAAAAATCCTGCAGGAAGCGACGATAGTAGGACACCAAACCTAGGAATGATTTTACGTCTTTTGGACATTTTGGGATAGGGAATTCACTTACAGCTTTTATTTTCTCTGGGTTAGGTTTTAAGCCTGCTTCACTAATAGTATGGCCAAGATAAGTAACTTCTTTGCGAAGAAACTCACACTTGTCCGGTTGCAATTTGAGATTGAATTTTCTCAATCTCTCAAACGTGTGGGATAATTTTTGGACGTGGGATGTAAGATCGTGGGAATATATTACAATGTCATCTAAATAAACGTAGCAATGTATACCTTGCAAGCCTGACAGGACTGTGTTCATGAGCCTCTGAAAGGTTGCAGGGGCATTTTTGAGACCAAATGGCATTCTGACAAATTCGTAGTGACCTTCAGGTACACTAAAAGCAGTTTTAGGGACGTCTTCAGCTGAAATTTCTATTTGATGGAATCCAGATGCTAAATCGAGAGTTGTAAAATATTTACTCTTACCTAGCTGGTCTAAGATTTCGTTAATTTGCGGAATTGGATAGCTCTCACCAATAGTGATGTCGTTGAGCTTGCGATAGTCAATCACTATGCGCCATTTCCTTTTTCCCGAAGCATCAACTTTTTTGGGCACTATCCAAATGGGGGATGACCATGGAGAGGTGGATGGTTTAATTATATTTTGTTCCAGCATTTTACTAATCTGGGTTCTGACCTCGTCTTTATGAACTTCTGGAAATCTATAAGATTTTACATTTATAGGTTGCGAGGAGCTTGTTTTGATTTCGTGCTTGATGGCACTAGTTGAAGTGAGTTCATCGTCGGGAAGGTGGAATATGTCTGCATATTGACTGCAGATGTCATAAAGAACTTCAGACTCTTCAGAGTTTAAATGGGAAGTTCGTAGCTGTTTAAGGACCCTGTTTGTTCTCTCATAACAACTGACATTAGGTTGAGATAAGCATATTTCATTTTTTGTTATCGGGATTAAGGTCAACGAGAGGTTAGGATTTATTGAAATAGGTTTTTCTGATACGTTCAGGATCGATACATTTATTCGATTATTACTTTTTACTTTCACTATCGAATTAGCTACTAACAATTGATCAGATATATGTTGGTCTAAGATTATGCCTTGCTGAATTTCTGGGTTTTTAACAGAACATTCTATGATGGTTTCGGTTCGTGGTTCTATTGTGTAAGACGGATGGTTGAATGACAGCTTTATATGATGGTGAGCAATTTCCAGCTCACCTGAATCATAATTTATTCGGCAGCTGTTTTTAATGAATAGGTCATTACCTATAATACCATCATAGGGAAAGCTTAAGTTATCAAAGACGTGAAATTTGTGTAACACTATGTTCCCAGGGGATAGGCTTAAGTCCAGAGTAAGGTTACCGTGACTCGTAATCGGGTCCTTTGAGTCAATACCTTTTATTCTGACCATGTCAACTTCTAATTCACAGGGTTCGGATAGGGATGATTTTTTTAGGATACACAAGGAAGCTCCAGTGTCTATCAAAAGGGTAAGTGGCTTCTTACTGACAGACGACTGAGCGACGATATAAGGTAAGTATGTTTTTAAATTAGTATTTACTTCATATACTTTATAATCATTGTTGTTTTCTTTTTCAGGGGTAGACATGGATTGAGGAGGATTGGAAATGTCTTCAGTTTGGGGCTGGTTACCCTGTCGCGTGACATTATGAGAGCTGCCAGTTTGGGGCTGGTTACCCTGTCGTATAGCTCGAAGGAGAATGTCTTCAGTTTGGGGCTGGTTACCCTGTCGCGTGACATTATGAGAGCTGCCAGTTTGGGGCTGGTTACCCTGTCGTATAGCTCTAAGGAGAATGTCTTCAGTTTGGGGCTGGTTACCCTGTCGCGTGACATTATGAGAGCTGCCAGTTTGGGGCTGGTTACCCTGTCGTATAGCTCTAGAGGATGAATGGTGATGGGATATAGGATTAATGGCGTCGTCTTTTAAAGTTCGTCTCGTGCGACACCCTGTCGAGACGTTTAATAATTTAAATTGTCTTGATCAGATTCTAAATCATTTGTGAGGGAGTTTTCTTCGTTATTAACAAAATTTAGATGAGGACTCTTGGGCTTAGAAGAATGTTGTTGCGCGGGAAAATTGAATTTATTGTTATATTTTTTATTATTGTATTCGCGCAATTTACATTCGGCTAAAGTATGACCCTCTTTCTTGCAGTATCTGCACACCGTCGAATCTCTAGAGGAAGAAGGTTGGTTATTATTATTAGGTAGATGTGGCTTAGGTGAAGGTCTATTATTATCCTTTTTTAAATTAACATTTTGTTTGAATGAATATTGCTGAATCTTTTCTTCAGAGATTGCATAGTTGACAGCCTCGTTCAAGTTTTTTGGATCTCTACACCTGACAATGTTAGCTATACGAGGATGTAAACCTATGTTAAATGTGTGAAGCGCTAAGTCCTCCATCGCAGCCACTCTACCGACAAGTTCACTTTTCTTTATATTGGAAATTGTTACTTCTGTAAGCAATCTGGATAAGCAAGTTTCGACTCGCAGGTGAAATTGGCTGACCGTCTCCTGGTTAGTTTGGTGACACTCTTGAAGTTCGGTAAGTAAATGGGCGTAATGCTTTCTCTCACCGAATTGATTTTTCAAGAATTCTTTGAGAGATGACCAGTTGTCAAAGTCTTTGATGGAACATGCGCTTTGCGCTTTACCATCTAGTTGGCTGATAATATATTTGAAGACAATGTCTTCCTGAGATGATGAAGATAAGGAAATTGCATTGTCGCAGTTTACTAGGAAAGCATTTAATTTTTCTCTAGAACCATCGAATGGTTTAATAAATTTTAAGATAACACTAAGGGGTATTTCCTCATCTTTTACCTCTCTAAGGTCTTTTTTCGATTCTGATTTAGTCATTTTATGTAACTAAAATAACTTTCTGTGGAATAAAATACAATAACTATACTATGGTCACGATATTAAAACTTTTGCCAACTGGTTCTAGACGGCTTATCAGTATTCCGAGTACTAAGCAGCCAAATACGTGGGCGAAGGATGTTTAGACTACGGTCTGGGCACAGTGTTATAACGATATTAATACAAAGTAACAGGAATATAGATTAACTTATGCTTTGTTAACACGGCAAATATATGAATAGAATTAAAATTAGGAGCACTGAACTGACTCACAGGACACAAAAACACTTCATTTTGTGGGGACACGGAGGACGTCTGATCCTGGGCGGTGCTGGATACGGGCAGGTCCGTAGAATGCGCCTGCAGCGCGCTGCCCGGTACCACAGTACAGCAGACAGGTGACGACTTGGATGAATCCTCAAAAGGGCTCTGGATTTAGCCTCTTTTGAGCTGGAGTTAGCCTCTCGTAGGCCGCTGGAGTTGGCCTATTTCAGCCAGGGTTGGCCTCTCTTAGGCCGCAGATAGGTCTCGTTGAGTTCGGGTCGTAGGTTTACGAAGCACACAAGATACACTTGGCACAGGGACACTTTCACTGGATAACACTTCGCGAGACGTTCTACGGGATATTAATCCCTTTGCGCTGCCACCAATGTTAGGACACACTTTAGAAATCCCTTTTTAAAAAAAACGATTTAAAGAAGGTTACTTGAATATATATTTAATTAAGGTCACAAAATACAAAAAAAAGGGAAACTTGGTCAATATTCTGACTGGTGACCTATCCGGTAGGAGTCTCAACCCGAACTGGCGCTACTGCCTGACCGATGCACTGAGTCTAGACAGAAATGACGATGTGGTGCTGACTAGGCACATAAGGGTGTATTCTAGGGATGTAACAGTACGTCAATCCCTCGAAACTAATCTTATAGCAATTGAATGTAGTGAGAGACGATGAGGAAACAAAACAAGTTGTTGTAATCAAACTGCAAAACAAAAACGGATTTCCCGACCAAAAAGTCTAACTCCGGGCTGAAACCAAGAATTCTCCTATGGATAAATTGCAATAAACAACGTAAGTACGATTTCAGAAATTCACACCTTTTCGAAACCTCAATTTTTCATTTCACTAGTAAAATTCACAATCCACATCAGAATTTCAATATTTGCAGGGAACAAATACCGTTAGGGAAATCTTTTAGCTTGAAAACATGACTTGTATTTTAAAAGTATTTTGTCGTTGTAACTTTAACTTAATTGTATATCCTTTGAACAAATAAGAATAAATGTGCTAATAAATAGCTTATATCTTTTGTCATACTCTTGTTTGTCAAAGTCGACCCAGTTTTCTTCATCGGTGGGCCCCTTATGACGCGAAATTAGTTATGTGCGGTTTCAGTGACACAAAATAGTTCATTAACGTACGGTAATCGAATTAATCTACAGCTGGTGACAAAATAGCAAATTAATAAAGGAACAAAGAAGATATTTAAATATAACTGAAAAGAAAAAATGTACCTCGTATTGATGTTTAATTGTGAGAAAAGATTAATTGAATAGGTACATCATTGCACACCTACCAATACAACAGTGGTATAACTTACGATTAGTAGACCGTGGGATCGTTCCCAGGTAGGTGCTGTAATTCGTGTACATACTGCTCTCAAAACGGCGAAGAGACGAGCATGTTCTAGAACCAGAAATTCAATGACATGTTACATCTCCATCATCCATACCCACTACGTTCATTTCATTTTCAACAAATGAATGAGGTGCGTCGCAATAAATTTAAGAATAAAGCGAATACGATCAAATATAAATTAATAAATCACGTCTACTTTTTGCTTAGCAAACAGTTCATAATGTTTCCTTTTTCTTAAGAGGAAAAGGCTCAAAGGGAAAGTTTCTACCAATAAAATAACTTGTAGTTTCCTTTGAAATTATATCCATATCCACACGCAAAACTAGAGTTACAAGTTCGCGATTTCCCGAGTCCAGGAAACATAACAAAATATCGAGAATACTATGTTTAGTGTGTTTAAATGAAGAAAGGTTAGTAAAGTTTTACTAAAAGTGCAGTAAAACTTTACACCTCACTGACCCGAGATGATTTGCATCTGGTGGATGCGAATCATCTCGGTTGTTTGGTATCCGCCAGCTTAAGACACCATTCTTGACTCAAAAAGTACACCTTGCCATTAAACGTTGCGCTGCCCATAAAACGTTTCAAAGTTGTTGAAATCTCAGTTTTATGCTAAGAATTAAATTAAGCTAAGATCAGTTAAAAAGTTATTTAAAGTTTGATTGTATGGTTGCCTAGGAGTACTAGTCTACTAAAATCCTTATTAATGACTGTGTGGTAGCATCTACATCTCCACAAGCAAACTACGTATCACACTGACTTCACACAACACCCTGCATCGCGCAAGCTCAGTTTGTGCGACTAGCATATATATAAACGTCTCGATGTCAATCAGCGGGCAGTAGCCCACCAGGCACAAAACCCGTGTATAGAAAAAAATATTTAGAAAAAAAGAAGCAGTGCAAAGGAAGAGTAGGCAGAAAATAATCAGCTCCTATTAAAACAAGGAAAAAATAAACTCGACTTCAAGCAACATGTTTGCTCCAAGCGTATAAAAGTAAATGACATTATTTTCTCATTCTGCGGGACAGTCAACGACAACGTTGAATAATTACAGTAATGTGGCACATTATTAACCTCCTTCCCACCGTGAGCCGCTCAAAGCAGGAACGAGCACAATTTTCACTGACATAATAAAAATATACGGCTATTTGTCGCAGAGGAAGGACAGGTAGATCTGTCCTTCCTCTTCACATGAAAATTTAAAGAATATAAATGTGCGTTTCCACTCTACACTCCACTTCACTCCACTTCTTTCCACTTTGAATTGGCTGCAAAATTGTCTGCAGTAGTTTAGATTGGCTTTAAATATTACCGAATAAAATGTGAAAATATCTGTTTAAGGATTTAAATAGAAAATAATTAACATTATTTTATAGCCGCTATAAATCTATTTCTTTTATTGAGCTAGTGTAGAGCGTGGGTGTTCTAGCAAACATGTTGCAATTGCTTTGAACCCGAAGCTCTACCGTTTCATTGCGGCGATTTCTGAGAATTGTAACTGAAACTATGAATACTAAACATAATATTTCGTATGGTCGTAAGTCGTTTAGCATCCCTTATTAATGGAAAAAAGGGCTACCAAGAACGCACATACGTATCTTGTTAAAATTAATCTTACCTAAAGCCACTAAATTCTTGGGCACGCCACGACAGCGGCGGTAAGTCCCTTCTTTGAGGAGTGGCTTGAGAGACGGCATGGCATCCTCATCTAACGCCTGACGCAGGTCCTCACCGGGCACGGTTATTTCGGGAGGTTCCTGTTTCGGATAAGGCGGGAGGAAACGCCCGAGTGTTTCCACTGCAAAGATCGCCCTGAAGACACGGTGGAGGTCTGCCCGGCTTGGGCGGACCACCGCCGTGTCCTCGTAGAGGCGATAGGCGGCGGCGATCTCTTGCGTCCGGCCCTGGTCCAGGCCATGGTACGGCATGCACGTGCATGGGTAGCCGTCACCTCCTTCTGCGAAGTAGTACTGCTCGCAAAGAGGGAGGCGGCGCACGTGAGGGAGAGGTAGTATATGCGCCCCCACAGCCTTAGTCGCCGCAGGAGACGCCCTGGGCGTCAGGAATCCCAGGCTGATTCCCGGCCACCGTAGGCGCGGGCTTGTGGATGGCAAGTAATGGATAGCCCGCAGTCCGATAAGGACCAAGCCTGGGTCAACGGCGCGTTGTGTTCCACGCGCGCATCAAAGAGGTGTCAGCACCAACTGATGGGGCCCGGACGGGCCGATGCCTACCAGGGGTGCGGGTTGTTAGAAAGAGATACCGCGGCCCTTGGCACACAGGCAACTGAGGGAACACGGGTGGGTTTTAGTCAGTAAAAGTCTGCTCCACCCAGAGCGGGAGAAGTTATTTGATGATTTCCCAACCAAAGAAAAAACCACTTAATTCTAGTGATATTTTCACGCTCTCAAGGCGTCTGAGTCACTGAGCTACAGTAGAGCTAGTAAGCTAGCGGAGTCGTATAGCTCTTTAGAGTGGAAGAGCTAATCGCTCTTTTTCTTTTCAGTGAGCTATGTCGCCCATGTCTAGTATCCGATTATACGTTTAAGGAATTTTGATTGTTTCTTATGTAGGACGAAGATATTCAGTCTGTTATCGATGGTCCTTACGTCCGTAATGAACGGTTGACAATGTTGTTTCTGTTATTTCCTGGAACAACATCGTTTTTGGCAAAATAAAATTATGTATGTTTTGTTTATGTTACGCTTTGTTATCTTTTCCTAGCAAATACAAACAAAATAAACAGGAAGCTTTCAATGTTTTGTGATAAATACTCCCTCCCCTATGGAGATAGGGACAAATGAAATACCTCCGTACAAGGAAAAGAGAAGTAAGATTACATAGCAACTGCTGTGAATAAAAAACATAACAAAGAACACCCTCGAAGGATAAGTTTATAGCGCAGACCTTTTCGTTATAAAGGTTTCATGTATTTAATCATTATTCAAAAACATTCCCTGAGATATATAAAAGGACACATTCGTTGGCACGCTGATGCTGAAACATGAGCACATCTGTCATAGCTACGTTCAAGTAAATGGAACACAAAATTTGTAAGGAGGATAGAACGCAAATATAGAAGTTTTATCAAGTTATATTCAGAAAGTATAGAATAATAAACAGCAACGCAGAAATTTTGTTCATTTTTCTGTATGTACTTACAGAAATGAAATCATTTAACATTTATTAGCTATCAAGGACAAGGCCAAATATTTTATTGCCTTGATTAATGTTAAGGTCAGCAGAATTTCAGTTTTAAATAAAAATGAATAAATCATATTGAAAAAATATATGTATCAAACGTTGTTTAAGCGCAATGTCTGTCGAACATATTAGATGTTAAAAAGAAATATTTAAATAAATAATTAGACTGTATTTCAACTTTACTTTTGATTGAATATGTTTTATTTTATTAAAAGGTTTTTTATTAATTTGATTTTTGAAAGTGCATACTACTTTAGAAACTTATTAGTAATTATTAACATTCGTTACATTGCGTTAGAAACTCTGTTATGTTCAGTGCATGTTTTATCACAAAGTAGTAAACCTAAGAAATTCCACGCAAATAGTAGCGTCACAATCTGAGGACATGGAAAGTAAACACAAAAACAATGTGTTTTATAATATTTTTCCATTTTTCCTTTCATGCATTCGTGTTTTATTATGGCATTATTGCCATACGTTTTGTAAAGTTATCTAAGTTTAAGGGGAGCATAGAATGAGAATAACTTGTTGGTACTGCAATTTTTCCATTCCGGAGTGCTATAAGTACGTTGATACCTACGTCAAGTTGCACATTAATTTACAGCCAATGTTATTAACGTCAATCATGTGTAAACTAACCAGCCAATCAAATCCTAATAACCGCACTGACTTTGCTTATGTTACATATTGCAGATGAAGTCATCGTGAATATTGATTTAGAACTTTGGTTTCGTACTTTAGCCTACAACCGAGTGGTTTATGCGAAAGTTAATTATTTTGTTTTAAGAGAATTACTATCCAATCCAACACGTATGTGGGTCCGTTAATGTTAGCAAAGACCATACATTCGTTTAACCGTTTAAGGTGTATGTTTCTAGGGCAACAAACTTTGTATGTGAAACTAATAAACAGTGGCTTCATTGTAAACTATTAATTAAAGTCAATATTAGGAGTATAGTCAGTTTACCGGCCGCAAGTGTACCAACTTGTACTCAAGTAATTATTAGGTAAGCTAACTCAGCAAAAGTTAGGTAACAAGTTCCAAGCATTTGAAGTTTAGACAGTATGGGTATTGAAGTAGAAATTTTTTTCGCCGACGTAATAAAATATAAAAAATGAAACAATTTCTGGTATCTGCATTGCCTAGAATAAAATGTAAGTGTATTAAAAAAAAATATTTATTTTCGTAAGGACACGTCTCTACGTCATTATCCTGCAGTTCTTGCCTGCAGTGATAATCGCGTGTCATTTATTACAGCAAAAAAGAACGGCATTGTCACACGCTGTATTGCATCGTAGTGTCGACAGTATACCACGATCATTCACAACAGAACAGTATTTCTTGAATGGAGAAACACAAGCCTAGATATTGTTTTAAACATCCCAAGTCACTAATTATTACGCTGCAATGATACCGTGTTGTCGCTGGACTTACAATGTTTCAGTGTTGATATCTATTTCCATTGTATTCTAGAAAGAAAAAGGTGAACGAGCTGTTCATAGAAATAGTTGTAAATAAAATATGGGTACAATATAATTTACGTAAAAATAAACAGCTAACTAGTTCTCTTGTTTCCGTAGCATATACTGTCTTTATTTTACTTTCATCACAAAGGATGTTGTGAAAGATGTTACCTAAAAAAAACGTTTATGAACTTTGAAGTTCATTCTGCTTGATGCTTGGGATTGACACTCAAGTAAGCCCACTTTGAGTCTTTACATACTAGATCGGTGGGATATTGTATTTCAATCCTTTTTGAACGTGAAAGCTTCTTAGTAAAATTATATTTTTGATTCAGATAGTACGTTCCCGTAGAATAATTTCCGACTGACACGCGGGCGAAGCTGCTGAAAAAATCTAGTCTTGAATAAATTCCACATTTATTCCGGATGCGTCGTCGATGTCGTCACTTCAGGGCAATTAAAAAGAAACTCGGGTTTGATTCATTGTTGTGGTTGAGAAGCCTACTGCTGACAAGTGCTGAAATGTTAATATAGGTATAAGGGAAGACTTTGAAGCGGAAAGAAGTGAAAGATTTGGATATTATTTTATTTGTTTGAAGAATCTAATTTGAACTAACAGCCTAGTGAAGTTATATTAGATAAGATAGGATTTTTAAGTCCAGGGGAAAAGAAAAGAGCACCGTGATTGGGCTGTTAATTCAGTGAGTGACAGTATTGTGTGCTAGTGTTGGGAACGGAAAAAGAAAACAAGCTATGGTTTAGTAGTACGTGAGAGCCTTTCGATTATCACTTTAACAAAATTTTGCGCCATTAAAATTATTTCCCGAGATCGTTCCGGCTGCTTTTCCCCACAAAATTCCTTTTTTGCAGGTCAGTGTGAGGTTGTATGTTGAAGAAAATATGATTCGCGAGCGTAACAAGTAAGTATTAACAGATTTGCAAAAAACGTAAAAACATTTGAATTTCGCGAGCTACCCTGGCGCTTCTCTCATAAGATTTATTTTTCTGTTTGGGTTCTCATTAAAAAATTGTGATGTTGTTGTAGAAACTTAGCTTTCATTTAGTAAAAGTAAAATCAACATGGTTCTTTTAGGTTACTTATTTCGTGAGCGAATTAATTATTTAAGAATTAGCAGACTAAGGTTTTCGTGTCCCACAATAAATTAGAATTTAACTTTAATTAAGTAGCGGAATAAAGGCCCAAAACAGTTCGAACATTGCTAGCTTAAGAAAATTCCATCAAAGTACGTAAAAGGTTACGAAAATATTCCTCAGAATACCACAGAATGTTTCCGGACCACTGAAGACTGTGTGGGAGGATCAAAGTCCGAATATACACATAGTAAGGTAACTATTTGAAAAATTTTTTGTTTGACTATTAACATCGTCCGTACCTTTTTACTATTTTCATGAAATTAATGTATTTGCTCTACGTTTACTACTTTCAATTTGCTACATCTGACAAACGAGACTTTACGAAAACATAAACAGAAATATAGCAATTAGCTTTGACTAGTCACAAATTAACAGTTTCAAACACAGCTCCATCGCAAAATTAAATCAATTCAAATATGTCAAACGAATATCACATGTGTATTGTCGGGTCACGTTCAATGCCCGTATCAAGTGACGTTGTTTATGAAACTAGCGTTTGTAAGCTCAATAGAAACAACATGCATGCGGCACAATGGCTGGGATTAAGTTAATAAATGGTTTCATTTGCATTGCATTACGTATATGTTAGTTATGCCAGTTGTAGGATATTAACATTACAATTTTTTACTGTTATAATAATAAATATTTTTATATAATAACATATCTAGGGATCATTGAGTCCCGGTCCTTTGGAAGGCAGTTAACTCAAGGACAGTCCCATTAAATATTACAATTTATTTCTGTCCCTTTTTATGGTAGTTATATACGACCAAAATTCACAATGGAAAATAAATAATGTCAACCATATTCTGCGGAGCCTGCAGCACAAAATTACATTTACAAACACATTATTTCACTCGGCTGACTCTGGAAGCTGATGTTGCAGCAATACGTAAATTCAATCTCTTCCTAGGCTTGGTTGGTTTCTTACTGATGAAAATAAGATTTTTATTTTAGAGGGCTTATGAAATGTTATCCTTTCTACAATAGCATACTCATTATTGCTGGGCTTCGTCTGTTTAGCATTTTTATTGACCGTCCCCCAACGTGACAATGCTTTGATCAAAATGGTACCTACAACTACATTTAAAAGGCCTATACATTTTATTTATTAGATTTTCTTTTTGTATGGGTTTTTAAATTTTGTTTTATAAATGCAAAAGCCGAGGGACAACGCAACTGAAATTGACAATGGAAAATATTCAGCAATATTGTAATAATATCGAAGTTGGCGGCGTATTGTTCTGTATTGAAACTGTAAGTAACGAAGCTATAATTATAATTATTTGCCACATTTAAATATCATTATTTAACCCAATTATTAACTAAGTTAGCAAATTTATCTCCAATGGACATTTAATGAGCACTAGCTAGCTACTATCGAAGAATCCGTTAGTAGCAAGACGTGGCGTAGCGGCGTGAAGCACGTCGCAGCACGTCATTTCTGATTGCATACAAATCGTTTACGTTAATCGGAGGTATTGCCAACATTATCTTATACTCTAGTTCCGCAATCAATATTCCATGGTTTCGAACTAGATACCCAAATATATTACACAGGCAGTCAGTAACTATTCGTGTAAGTACTAAGTACACTAAGGAATATACAAGTTGTCAACAAGCTTTTAAGTGTGTATTCTTGTCGTGAAAAACTACGGTGTATTCGCCGTGTGGAGGCACGGTCCTCAATGTTGTATGAATCACTACGGAAGCTTGTTGACAGCCATGTTTTTTTAACGGCGAGGTTTATACTTCGTACCGTAAAGAAACTGTGCCGTCTACAAAGGGTATAGCACTTGCTTACCGCTTTGCAAAAAGTATGCTTAAAGCACCAATACAAAATGCATCTGAACCCGAAATACGTCCGTTTTCAAACATTTAAATTCCTAATCAACTGCATTCGTCTAGCTGACTGATCGATCGGAGACACTCCATCAACGAATGTTTTACCTCGTCCGTCACTCACACACTTCATAGTTAATTCAGTTGATCAACTGCAACTGTAAAGTTTTATGGATTTTCTGCGACCAATTGAATTTCCAATTACAAGCGGAGTCTGTTGGCAAGAATGTATCCTTATTTTGGTACTCTTACAATTTGAATCCTACCAATTAATTTTGTTTTCCGGCAATTTTTGGCCATAATATCCACTATTGGTGAATTTTAGATCGGCTGATAAAATCGACACAAGTCAGTACTTTCAATTAATTTATTTAGGAAATATTTACCCCAATAATTAAAAGCACAATAACTTAGAAAATGTATAAAAAAATGTTTTATGACTAATAAGAGGTCATTGCTATTTCTCTAAGTAAGCTGGCAGGTTAAGAGCGTTTGGCCCACGCGGGCTGCCAACGGTACATTTATGGCGGTTTTTCGTGATTATTTCACTAACTTTAAACAAAAGTAAGCATTTTTTTTTCAGCCATGCACTAGACCGTTGGTATTTTCAAGTTTGTAAACTTGAAAGTACAATTTTTTTTTACAGTTAATTTGATATTTACTCATAAAAATCGACATACCGTCAATTATTTTCTAATTGCATTACTTAGTACGATTAAATATTATTATTAAAGAAGAGGGGGTGTATTCATAAACGATAATTAAAGTTAAAAGATGTTTAAACGTCAAAAATGTATGGTTAATCAGTCGCTAATCATTACTTAACTTTAAGCATCGTTTATAAATAAGGGGCTAAATGTTAAATATATATACCAACCCAACCAAAATATATTATAAATACCAACGTTCTAGTGCTTGGCTGAAAAAAAAATATACTTATGTTTGTATTTAATGAAATAGTCACGAAAAACTACTGTAAATGCGTTGTTGCCATCCCGCACGGAATGAACGCTCTTAAGTAATACGGATAGTGTCTTCAGGCAAAAATAATACAAAATCACTTCTACTTCCAAATATCGGAATGGAGAAGATCATTAGTACAGATAAGCCGATTTAGAGTGAATCCTTTTCAAAAAAATTTTTTTCACGTAATACATAGTATTCATAACTAATAGTATTCATAATAAAATTACCCTTCAGCCACCATAAACCATTTAGCTACTCAAGCTTCGCCTGATCCCTCCTGTCAGACGAACTCATCAAAGCCTCTATCTATTTGTTATGCTAAACAGTACCTATTTATAGGCCAAAAGGATACTTAAAGATAAAAACCATTAATCTTGGAAGGGGTTTCGATATTATCCTATTTCTTCATTTAAATGTATTGAAGGTCTGACCGTAAGAACGAAAGACAATTATAAACTAAACTAGAATGAGTTTTAGTCAGCATATGTTCTACATATATTATTATGTTTAATATACTTCTGTGCTGAGTTAATAACTGATACTGATTATACAAACTTTGTCCCAATAATGTTGATATGACTTCCAGTCGTATTACTCTGTCCTAACTTTATTCAAACATAGGTTATCGGTAATTATGATTTACTGATTTAACACAAAACTTAGTTATGTTAGGGAAATTTTATAGAAATATCATTACTTGAAACATAAATCAGATTACAAAGTAGTGAAAAAAACCATAGTACCTACATTCTGGACTTTGCCAAAAACAAGTATCACGCTAATCGGTAGATTGATGTAGGCAGATGCCTACGAACAAACACATATTTGAATCAAGTTTGATTTCAGTGTCAAAAAATAAGAAACATATTCGTATCGCAGTGCCCTCGTCATCCGCGTCCCGCGGCGATGATGTGCTGACAAATGTAGCGATAGTCTTGGGACCAGTCAGTGATATAGAAAATATAACGACATTGGCTATTAATGTAAAAATTAAATATTGGAAGTCCATTGCCCATTAAGTTGCGCGACTAAATGTTTTCACTGAGAATTGACATCCAAAATCGATTTTTATAGAAACCTTTCAGTGTTTGCGAAGTACAAGTTTTTTTTATACCATTATTCTGATTGATGGTAAATTCTACTTCGTATAACTACGCTTAACCTGGTTTTCCGAAGGAAAAGTTTGGCAGGCTTTTCTACACCCTTTCAGAGATCGAATGTTTTTGTATATTATATGGGTTTTTACTTTTTTACTACAGAAGGATCCCAAAAATTTTGTAAGTAGGTACATTTCCCTAAATATGTTTCATACAAAAACGCATAATGAATCAAGTTAATCTGCCTTACAAAAATGTTTAGCACTTAAATTAAATAACAAATAGGTATAACAACGGCTCGGCTTTTCGTAAAAAAATCAACAATAAGAATTTATCAAACAAACAGAACGCCCGAGTACCTCGCGCTGAAATTACTTTTAATTAAAAGATTTGGGAGAAATCAGGAAAGAACTTTTCAAATTTCTCCGGCTGGGGGCACTATGTGCAGTGTGTAGTTAGCAGGTTTGCATTATTTTGTAACTTCGTTAGCTTATTAGTAGAGGGGAAATGCTGGGGACTGGCTGGCCTAAGTTAGAAAATACAAATGAGTATTTTCTTCATTTAGTTAACTATCAAGTTCTTGTCGCCACGTAACTTTTAATTACGAATAACTGAACCTAATGATACCAATGTCTCAAGAATAAGCCTGGGTAAAATATGATTAAGATCTTACGACCGCTGTTGTTATGTGAACTGATTTCCACTGAATAACCGTTACTGAATTATCATCACAATGATATTGGGGGTATCCCCCCAAAGTGGCCTCTAGTGAGGCCACCCCGAGCCTCGCATCTGAATGCTGGTCTGATTTGGTATCATTTCTGAATCTGATCGCTGTTAGAATAATACACAAACATTGATAACATTGAAAGACAATAGTGAAATGAATATCTGGTAAAGATGAAGACACGGGTACTGAGAAATAACAAGGCCACTCACCAATATACTGACTGCTAGCTCCGACCATCAGGCCCAAGAGACGCGGGCGCGCGCGTGCCATCTATCCCCGCGCTCTACCCCATCTTTCCCCCACCTCACATCATGTCTTAACTAGTTATTATCTGTACCTATAGGGTATATTACTTCGCATTCGCGACAGTTCTCTCTATTTGACTTTACCTTTTACTTTGCCAGTACAGGTTTATTTAAGAAGGTACCTTTGATTTATTCATTTAGTCATCACAAAACCCAACTTTTCCCCGACTACGTTAGAGTCTGTCCAGTCTAACCAGACGCAGCTGATTTCATGCTGCGTTCATTCAATATGCCATATAATTTTTCTTTTCCATTATTAAATGGTACCGTCATAGTTATTTAATCTTAACACGTGAAAATATTCTGTCGGAATAAACCGAAGGATCTGTCAAATCCCTCTACTTCATTAAGCCTCTCTCTGCACTTAATTAACCCTTTAAAAATACCGAGAATGCTATATCAACAATAAAGAGTGAACATTTATTTTCAAGGAATCTCCGTATTATTGTTGCAGAGTAGGTACCTGGAATTGTGGAACATCATATCTTCATTATACTAACGTTTTGTATTCTCAACACTGGTATAATACAAGACAAGTCACTTTATAGTTAGCTACGTATAAAAGTGCAATCATAATCATTATAGCGTAACAACTAGGTGAGAAAGGGATGATGGATGGTGTCGACGGCGTGGAGCAGACTTGTTGTACCCTAATACCTGCATCATTTCCAGTTATTTTCCCAGTTGTTTCGGTTTACTTTATTCCCACTATCCATCTAAAAACATAGTGTAATAATAATAAATGATGAGCCAACATTAGTGGGCTAGCTTTTAATATGAATAATATGCATTCCTCAAGTAAAACGACTGAATCTGAGTACTTCTGATAAAAAAAAAATAATAAACAAAAGAGTGACAAGGATTAAGACGGGCTTATTTCTGTCCAGCTGCTTTATTATGGATTGTTTACTTTGTAAGCGATGAGGCAATTAGTTTTCTCAAGATCAGGATTAATAATGAGAGTTGAACCCTTTTAAACCAAAAAATAGTGTAGAACATTAATTGTGGAGTACCTATATGGGGTTTAATGCTAAAGGTTGTCTGTTGGATGATTAATTACTAACTTTCATGTAGGTAAGGTATTTTCGCTAATTGTCTGTCTTTTTCTGCATACCAACTTAATATTACATAGTCACACTAAAACGACTGATGGATTTGGATGAAATTTGGCACGTGGCCTGGGTTAAAACTTAGGATACTTTTTAACAACTCCACGCAGACGCCGCCACGGGCAGATGTTAGTTTTTATAATAATAGTTACTATCAGGCCTACTATTCAACGTATATTATAATGAAAGGAGGAGCTTCTACTATGTGCGGTTGAAGGGCTATTGACTTGTCACATGCATGAAAAATATTTAGTGAAGGCTACTTTATTTATGAAAATGGATTGATGATGATTGATAGAAATTTTGATGGCTACACAGGACACTGGCAATTTATTCAACAATTAAATCTGAATTGGCAGGCATTTCCGTAATCAGAAATAAACTGAAATTAATTTACAAGCCTCTAATGTTTTAATTTTATTCTATAAGCAGGCTTACGAAACAATCGTCGCTAAAGCGTACCTATGAACCTGCCACACATTTCAGTGGGTATTCAATTGTCAGTTCCATCACCCAACAGCAGAATTAAAATGTTTATGGAGCGTGTGTGATAAGTAAAATTATTTTTTCAGTATTCTATACCTTTTTTCCATAAACTATATATACTGACGTCATTGTTATGGTAATCGAGTGGTTACGTGTGTGATAAACATTTTCTGAATAAGATAAAAGGTTTATGGTTATAAGGAATATTGAACTGCCAGTGAAATAGATTGGCAGGGCAGATACTCTGAAATGTTAATGTTAAGTCTTTAGTAAAAAGGCAACGCGTTGATGAAATCGATTCGTTTGAAAAATTTGATTTTGTTTTGCCGCCAGCGTCTAAGGTTTAAATTTTGACCTCACGATTCTTTTTAGCAGCCTCGGAAACCATGAAAATATGAAAATATCTGTTTACCCAGTCGCCAGCTTGGATTTTTATTTCGTCCTCACTACCGGCTTAAGCACTTTTGAAAACCATGGAAAGCATTTATTTAATTACTTTTAAAAACACTTTAAAATATTTGATTTCGTCACTTTTGATAAACAATCCATGTTTGGATAGTATTCAGTTTTCCACACACAAAAAGGGCTTTTTCGATTTTTCTCTCTGAATGTACTTTTGCAATTGAAATAAATATCCCGAACCCATTCAGCGCACAGAGTATTCCAGTGTAAAATTGTCGAAGATGGTGGCTGTAAAATGTTATGTGCGCACAAATTGTCTATTCCGTACTCCAACGCTCGGTTCAGCTAAACGGAACGATTAAATAAACACAAACGATGATTTATACTGTCAGCTTGACAATAAATGGAGTGTGTAAATATAGACCTATTTTTTAACGGTATTATATCGGGTCAAACCTCGCTCTCGGAGTAACCGGGAAATATTATCACTAGAAACTTAAATTGAAAAAAGGTCACAAAATGTGTAACACAACAATGCAGTAACAATATTTTTTAACTTTGTTACATTTTATGGACGTACCTACTAAGTAACAAGCGAAGCGATGTCTCTTATGTATTTTTAGGAAATTGGTAAATTATAACATAGACCTTGAAGACTTGTACGTTACATGGTGGAAAAGGACTTATCCACGTCGACCTCAAAATTACATACGCAAACCATAGATTCACATTTAAGTAGATTCTTTCAAGCTTTTAATTACTGGAAAATGCGCCAAATGTAAATAAGCTCCTAGAATAAACATAATTTTTCTCATTGTGTTATCTCGGTAGTTATGTACGACAAGACGGCAGCACATCAAGCCACCCCAAACAGGAAAATTTTCCCAATTGAACATGAACCTTATACTTATGTTGTAAAGTTGAAAATCTATCAAAAAAAATTGACAGATTGGGGTAGCTTGATGTGCTGGCGTCTGTACCTACCTAAGCTTAGCAGAAAGGTCATCATAAAATTGTTTCATTTACCATGACATTTCCTCGTCATAAAAATGCAAACTTTACGCTGGAAAAACCAACCTTCAACCATTTTATGTTTAATCTCACTTTTATCCGCCATCTGTTTCTTTCACGGTTAGTACCTCACCGGTCAACTGAAGAAGGTCTCAGGTGCTCGACCCCTGTCATACGCAAAAAATACCGAAACGGATAACTGAACAACAAAAAATCAACTTGTTTGGGAACAAGATTCTGGAGAAAATATCATTCTTTCACGGTCAATTTAATTGTATAAAATTGTAGAATACAAGTCAGTCCATAAGGGTGCTTGTTTGAGACAAAAGAAAGAAATCGTTTTAGGGAAAGGATAATTGGGATTCAGGATTTTGGCTGTATTCTGTGTTTAATTTCGTGGAATATTAGTATTTCCAAAAGGAATGTCAATGTAAGAAAATGTATGTGTTCCAAATATTTTGTGAATTAATTACGGCTAAAACATAACATTCCGGCCTTAGTCTTTTTCGTATTTCTGAAATTACACCGGATTTCTGCTAAACTAGCTACTTTTGTTATTGGGTGGGAAATCATCAAATAACTTCCCGCGCTCTGGATGGAGCAGGAGGGTGTGTCAGACTTTTACTGACTAAAACCCACCCGTGTTCCCGCAGTTTTCTGTGTGCCAGGGGCCGCGGTATCTCTTTCGAACAACCCGCACCCCTCAACCCCCCAATCAGTTGGTGCTGCTAGCTCTTTGAGGCGCGTATGGATCACAAAGTGCCGTCGATGCCAGGCTTGGTCCTAAACGGATTGCGAGCTACCCATTACTCGCCGTCCGCAAGCATGCGCCTACGGTGGCCGGGAATCAGCCTGGGATTCCCGACGCCCAGGGCGTCTCCTGCCACGACTAAGGCCATGAGGGCGCATCTACTGCCTATCCCTCACGTGAGCCGCCTCCCTCTTCGCGAGCATTACTGCTTCGCAGAAGGAGGTGACTCATGCACTCTCGCTCCGTACCATGGCCTGCACCAGGGCCGAACGCGAGAGATCGCCACCGCCGATCGCCTCCACAAGGACACGGTGGTGCTCCGCCCAAGCCGGGCAGACCTCCACCGTATGCTCCACCGTGTACTCAGGGCGATTTTCGCAGTGGAAACACCCGGGCGTTTCCTCCCGCCTTATGCGAAACAGGAACCTCCCGAAACAGCCATGTCCGGTGACAACCTGCGTCAGGCGGAAGGTGAGGACGCCGTGCCGCCTCCCAAGCCATTCCTCAAAGAGGGGACTTACCGCCGCTATCGTGGGTTGCGAAAATCGCACTCTCCATGTTGCTATGAGATCCCGCCGGAGGTCTGTCCGCTGAGGCGCAATTTCTCGCGGCAGTGGAGTTACGCCCCGGCGTTTTTATATACACTTTTGATCTTGATAAAGCAAAAATTATGTATAACACGCGCCCATGCTAATTATTTAACACTGAAAAATACATCGTTAAATTCAAATAGGACAATAACAGACACAATAACAGATGAGAACAGAATAGTTCTAATTGGAACAACTAGAGCCATTTAATGAATACTTATAAAGGATAAATTAGTTGGTAATGTTTGTTTAGTTCTCCACAAACACAGCTAATAACGCCAATCGAAACTTTTCTTGTTTTGTGGACTTGCGCAGCGAAAGTTCTGAGTGCCCGCACTCGTGAGCTGCCTAAGTACTGACGTCATAATATTTTTCTGTGAAGATATTTCCTTAAAATCATCGAAGTAATTTCAAAATAACAACTATAATGGCAATTCCATTCAATTTGACAGTTCATCAAAATTTATTGCGTTATTTACATTGTTGAGTAGACGTCATACTAATTTTGCTTCATTTACGTTTATACATCTGGGGGCCTACACCCTAAGCACGAAGTCTGTCATTTAGATTGATCACTTACGGACAGAAGATTAGTTTGGAGCCCGAACTAAGAATGAATGAAACACGATTTGACAGCTGTCCCTACTTCCGATATGTTTTTGCCCGTCAAAAAAGGTTAATTAATTGGCTGTAGGATTCACTAAGAAGTTTCGAACTACTTTCAGATGGGCCCGTATCTTCGTTGACGGAGATGGAGAGCAGGCCCCTGGTCACGTCCCGGTTGCGAACGGATGATTATTTTTTTTTGTGTGGGAAATCATCAAATAACTTCTCCCGCTTTGGGTGGAGCGGGAGGGCGTGTCAGACTTTTATAGACTAAAACCCACCCGTGTTCCCTCACTTGCCTGTGTGCCAGGGGCCGCGGTATCTCTTTCGAACAACCCGCACCCCTGGCAGGCATCGGCCCTTGCGGGCCCCATCTGTTGCTGCTGACATCTCTTTGAGGCGCGCGTGGATCACAACGTGCCGTCGACACGGGCTTGGTCCTTACCGGACAGCGAGCTACCTTTGGCTCCATAGATTTTGGCACAAAAATTAACAAAACAGCTGACAAATATAATGTCGTTATTGTTTTTTTTATTAAACATATATTAAGGGACCTCACAGCATGCAGCAAATATAGTTAAATGAATTAGACACTGTTACAGTTCGTAATTACAATGATTACTATTACTGATGTGCTCACAATAAATAATTAAACTGTGGCGGCCATCTACAATGCCACATGCGAACTACGCGAGAGTTCGTCGCACAAATCCTGCATCGCACAATCAGAGTTTACCGCGTGACTCGCATAGGTACCACATCCCGACATCAACCGTCGGCAGTTGCCCACCAAACACAACACCCGTCTGGTCGGAGGATGACATTTGATTGTTTTGTGAAATCACGAAATTACGTAGATATGTACATATTTACGTAATAGTATGTTTGGTCCAGTTAACATTGTTAAATACCTAGAAAAATAATGACTTGGCTAAAGCTTTTATTTCAATGTCCTCTTTTTTGAATAGGTTCTTAAAATTTTAACAATGTTCGTATTTGCACAGCTACTAAAATACGTCCGTGATATATTGCAGCTTTGCATTGATTATTGCACTTCGGGGAACGTGAAATATTGTCAACTAATATGACAGCCGGCGATGGAATTTTTACTATATCCGTCGTATAGCAAAGATATTTAGGTTCTGATGTGTGAGTCTTGGCTTAGTATTTAAAATCAAAATCAAAATATTTTATTTCACATAAACCTGCAAGGGCACTTATGAAACGTCAGAAGCTAGGTGCACGGTCCCAATTTGTCGCTTCCTATGAAGAAAAGCCGGCAAGAAACTCCACGGTTACGCTTTTAAAAATAATTGGCTTTTACAATGTTATTAAATCACAGTGTTAATAGGTATAGAACGACAGTGCATGTAGATAAATACCAGGTAATTAGAGGGATGAAAATAAAGAATAGAAAATCGACTATCAATCTACAGTCTGTAAGGCCTACAACGTTCTCTCATTCACAATATGTAAAAGAATCTACTTATGTAAAATCAACCTACTTAAACCAAGTGACATGATTTTCATGAGAATCACTAATAAATAGTTGATACTAGAAGTGATGTATAATGTAAAAAAATGACGAGAATATGTCAGAAAGTAAAAATAATAAAAAAATAAAAAAATAAAAATTTACATTGTAATTTGGGAGCAGTTAATAGACTCTCACAAAGTTATGCTGATAATGAGGTACCAAGGAAGCCACATGTGCAGAAAGAATTAATGCCAAACTTCCCTGTCTTCAACGTAGTCTTTTATCTTATAATATGTTTTTTTGATAAGGACACGTTTGATGTGAGTTTTAAACTTTCCATCGCTAAGTTCTGTAACCGACTTTGGCAACTCGTTACAGGAGTGGATAATGTTTATTAGAAATTACTTGCTAGTTATAATTAATCTAAATTTTGGAATCACAATTTCATCTTTACTGCGTGTATTTAAATATGTCGCATCTTTTTTTGAAAAGACCTAAGTTTTTGCGAGTATACAAGATTTTTTCTAGGATATAAAGAGAAGGCAGAGTTAGTATATCAATTTCGTTGAATTTGTTTCTAAGAGACCCGCGAGACCTCATTTTATAGATTGCGAGGATTGCCCTCTTTTGTAAAATGAAAACTGAATCTACGTCAGCCGCCGATCTCCACAGCAAAACGCCATAAGATATAATACTGTGAAAATAAGCAAAGTATACTAACCTAGCTGTGGCTACATCAGTCAACTGCCTTATTTTTCTTACTGCTTACTGCGTAAGCAGCTGACCTTAATCTACTTGAAAGAGCTCTAATGTGGGCACCCCATTGCAATTTTAAATCTAAAGTAATTCCTAGAAATACAGTTTCCAAAATAGCATTTAGTTTCTTGCCATCAAGTTTTAAATTTAGACCTACTTGGGGTATATTTGGCAATGAGAACTTAAGACATTTAGTTTTGTTCGCCTTGAGTAAAAGATTATTAGCCGCAAACCATTTCGGAAGAACAGCTAGACTATCGTTGACATGTAAGACATCCGTATCTTTTCTATTTATTCTAAAAATAAGAGCAGTGTCATCACTACATAGTATAAAACAAAGTCGCTTTCTCTGTCCCTATATCCCTATGTATGCTTAAATCTTTAAAACTACGCAACGGATTTTGATGAGGGTTTTTTTAATAGATAGAGCGATTCAAGAGCAAGGTTTATATGTATAATACACCGACCTCCACGCGGGCGAAGCCGCTGGCAAAAGCTAGTTATCGAATAAATTTATATCCGAGAAGTTAACCATCATGTAAGGAAGGTCATTAATATAAACTAGAAATAAAAAGGGCCAAGAGTTGAATCTTAACTAGAGACCCCGAGGACGTTGACCCGTTAACATTTACTAAACGGCAGGCAATATCGTTTTTGTTATTATAATTTCTTATAACTGAATTATTTCAGGCAAATAAAATCTTGTACCCCATATCTTGTTTTCGGGACCTACGGAACTGTGAAGTATGGCAGAAAATAAGGTAGGCCTATATTCAGCAGTGGGTGTTTCCAGGCTGAAAATGATGATGATGTCTTGTTTACGTTATTTAGATTTTTCCCTTTTCCGTGGCGTAAATACTAACAAAATAAACAGGAAATGACCAATGTTTTACGTAAAATGCTCTACGGATATGAGATTAAATCAAGTACGTACCTAAACGAAAAAGATAAATGTCAGTCTCACATACTGTTTTTCAATCTGTTTGTTTTAGCTGTAAGTCATTCATAGTTAATAGATAAATAAATGCTAAGAAATCTAAGAAAGCTACGATTTCGTGAAAACAATATTTTTGGTTTATCTACAAACAGTAGTTGGTGGCGCTGGGGCTAATTTAGTGGACTGTATTTTGCGGTGCGATACAAAACGATTGACAAACGTTTGGCGGTAGGTATTGGAGCTACGGGGGCAGGACAATAGAATACAATCTGAAACAATTAGGGAAGGAAAACACAAACCTTTTTCGGGAGCCACGTGCTTGCGTTGTCGCCGATGCACCAGTTCACTTTTCGAGGTTCAGGGCAGTTGAGCTTCAAGTTACTGTCCTGACACGTTAAACACGCACAAACACTCGATTATAAGTCTCATAACAGCCAAAGTATTTTCAAGCGGAGCGGACGACGCCGATGCGTCCGTCTTAAGATTCAATCCGGAAGCGTTCTTCGCGACAAAGAATAGCGGAGCTAAATGCTCTCAATCACTCGCGGGGTATGTGCGGGAGAGGGGTGGGAGGTCTAGGAAAATGAATGTCAAATCATATTTTGAATACTGGAGCAACTAGTAGTCATTTAAAATTCACCACTTTTTACCAATTGACAATATACATGAATATAACCCCCACGAAACTCACGAATACCACTGCACAAATTAAATGGCGTCTTAGTATTTATTTAAGCAAATGGTCACTATTATTTCCTCAATGGGCGATTATTGTGATGCACTGCAATTTTGCTTGAAATGGTTGTTCATTTTGAGCAACACTGCAAACAGAACTGACGCGACACATGCTATTCCCCCCTTATCTAATGCCAATGCTAATGTCTCATTTTCACCACATAGTCCGGGGCGATGATTATCAAAGTGCCAATAACAGTGAATGTGTTCACTATTTCACTGGAATGTTATTATAGGAGATCAAGTTATGTGATAGGACACACTGATGTGCTAACATTTACGGTTGCTCGCATAAGCGAGCGAGTGTAAAAACAGAACCATAAGGTTCTATTTTTACACTCCAATTATTAAAATAGTACTAGTTTGAGGTCAGACCTTGATTCTAAGTTGATTAACTTATTTGAAGTCTCGGTACCCATGAGAGTAAACCTGAAACTACAACCAAGTTCGGAATTAAGATACGATCGATACCAACCAATACTACAGCTTCTATATTTACTGGTTCTCAATTGATTTAACTTCCTCGGATCTTGATAATTTGATTAGCCTTGGTATAAATTATTGGTGTTCCTGAGTTTCGAGGGATGTGTAACTAAGTTTATATTTCTATTGTCGCTTGGTGAAAAAAAATGGATGATGTATTACTACTATTGTAGAGGTTCTAATGTTTAATTATTTTGATTTTACATATCAAAACTAAGGCACAAAGTGGACATAAATTAATAAGGCTTAGTTAACTAGTTACAGCGAAGGCAGTTTTGTTTCAATGATTGTGAACGAATAATTTTGCGAAAGTTAAGTTGTGTAACGTGCAAAACTAACTGAAGCTGAATATTTTAATTATTTTGTAACTTTCGGAGTTCATTCTACTAAAGTTGCAATTGTTTCTCTCCCCGTGTGTACTGTACCTAATATACTTATATATATCCTATGTACTGGAGGTACGTCCTTTGTAGAAATTTACGATGACAAATATGAAGTAGTCCTGTTTTACGTACTCTGTACCCATTCATCCGTACCATCACCACCACCACCTTTCAGACACGTAACTGAATTAAAACTAAAAGTGTCGTAAAATAAAAGTCACTTAAACTCCTAATTACAACTTTTGCCCCGAAACCTAATTATTGCTTCTACTAATTGAGAACGAGACAAAAACATAATACTTTTATCAATAAAGTAGATACATGTGAAAGACAAACTTTGAAACAAAGGTAAAACTGTTTTACAGACGCAATTTTCCAGGAAGAGTTTAAGGGATTTTAAAATACTCAAAAGAATAAATGAAAGTCGATGATACTAAGTATTAGTAAATGGTGTTATGTTTTAAAGAAGTGATATACATTTTGCGGAGATAAACGTCGTGTTAGGATGAACTTCGCCTCACATACTGAGAGTAAAACTGTTCGGCTTGGTATAATAACCTGTTTTGGTAAAATTATATTAAATTTGGAATAACAACACATCGCATCGATGAGTAAAATGTAATACGTATCATCAGGTACAGAAAATCTTGAATTCCAAAGTGATTACGTTGAATTAATATTATCACGAGAAAAGTGGTTTTAAGGTGAAAAATCCATACAAACAACAAACTTCAGTAAAAAGAAAAAATTAAGTATTTCATGAAGATAAAACTTTTTATTGAAGCTCGTTTATCGAAACGTTAACTCCCGCATAAGACATAACTGGCAATAATAATTGGCGTTGAATTGGGTTTAGATAAACTATTAAAGCTGATTAGGTATTTGCTGTAAAACTGTTTATTCTTAGGTATTCAACAAAAAATTAGACCAATGTTTAGTTCTATAAAAAATTTCATTTCTAAAAATTTATTGCGTATTTTATACTAACTAACTACCATGGATTGCGCTACATTGCATATTTATTGGGAAACAAGCTTACTAGTAACTATAAGTATTTCATTTTAATTTCGTAAAATTAAACTCGGTGTTCATTGTAGCGTTCTCTCAATCTCAAAGTATGATTGTTCGTCGTTTGACCTTGAAATAAATAAACTGCACCCGCTGTAAAAGATTAACTCCATAAAAACCGAGTGTTGTTGAGGCAGCATTGTCGAAAACCTATGAAAGTGCAGTAAAATAAATCTGTGAACGTTTTATAGTGAACAACATTGTCAAAATGTGATCATATTGTACGAGTACTGAGATAATTATAAGGAAAACCATGCTGTGATAGATCTAGTGAAAATAATATTTATAAACAATATTACAGTTCTCGCAGCTCAACATTGAAAGTGCCTTCAGTGACTGAAAATTCGAATCGTTTGAAGCTGGGGTTGAACATTTTTATTCACTTTTCAAAACAAATGAAATTTCATGCAAAAATCAGGGATTACAGCGCTTCAACAAAACACGAACGCGTTTTTGTAAAATGCTTCCTTCCTCACAGCATAAAGGTTGGAAAATAAATTGTAAGTAAGTAAAGGAATGTTTATCAAGCTTCGTTTAACGTGGCCATGGCCCGTGTGACGACCACTCACTGTTTCACTGAACATTCCTGAAATTCTAGCTGCAAGCGATCTTTGTGCTTAGAAACAGCTTGTGTAGTTAGTGCTTACGTTCTAGTTGCTGACGATTGCAAATATTTTGGGTTTATCAATAGATTAAAGGTCTTGAAAGTGATTTGCTAACTGCAAATAAATTAGCGTAAGTACTACGTAATGAAAAGTTCATTACGTAATGAAAAGTTCAAAGCTAATCCAGCCGTTTGTCGAAACAAGAATTTACATACGTACGTACATAATGTAAATTCTTGTTTCGACAAACGGCTGGATTAGCTTTCATTCATTCATTCTATAGTGCTGTATTAGTATTCAAACAAATAATTGCTTTAAGTGATTTAAGGTCTTCATTGGTCATGCTATTGCTTTTCAATTATTTAAATAATGAAAAAAGCCATTCAACAAACAGTAATTAATTTACAACTTACAACCGAGTATCATATGACTAGAAATGAATCTGACTGTAATTTTATAAAAAAACTCAATGTGTAACATTGACTAATTTAATCCGTAATCGTCGCAATCCATTTTCCTTTCCACAATTTAACTCGACAACTACAGAACGCCATCTGCCACAATCCTTACATACTTCTTTTGCCTTGTTTACGTGCTATTTAAAATGGAATAATTCCTAACGTTTTGATTTTTTTATAATATATATCATTCATTTTCTGTGAGTGCAGGGGCTGCCAAGTTCTGTTCGTCGGCAATCTCACATTGCTAAACAAACGTACAGTTGCGGGCTTCTGGAAAACTTTTTTAAATAGTATGCAATTTTAATGAACAAACGGACACTAAATTAAACTTCGCTACTTTTCTGAACGTTCCACTGCTTCTGGTTGAAATATCGTCTCATTACAGACACAGAATTATTCTTTGAATTTATTCTACTCCAGTCTTTTAAGTGTTTTCATTCAAAATCGATGAAAGATAATGATAATAATGATGAATGCTCTAACTGGCTTGAAAGAAAATTACTTGCAACTCTAAAATTATTTACCATTGTGTACATAAATAATTAAATAAATCATAAAAGCAGCAACATGGAACAAAATTCTCACATTATTCATTCAATTACGCCTTTAAAATACCGAAACAATTAACAATATGTCACGAAGATCCATTAATTAGTAATTCCAGGTTAAATAGTAGTACGACACGAATACAAGGTTAATTTAATTTACTCACTAGTAGGAAACGATTCTCCAGACGGTGTGGCTTGACGACAAGGCGGCGAGATGCGTATGTATTACAGCCCTCATTTTGGTTTGAGAAACTTAAATACCTCAGGGATAAGACCACGCCAAGTTTTAGTAATGGACGTTTTAGTCTGTGTTACAAAATTAAGTAATTGAAACAGAGTTTTTGTTTGAAATTTTGGATAGGTATGTCGTTTTCGACAATAACGTTTAGTTTGTTTAAAGATTTTTTATTTTTAATCATAAGTAAAGGTTCGCTTCTAAAAATAACTTGTATTAGAGGACCTGCTCAGGTGGAAGGTGAGGATGCCGTTCCGCCTCTCGAGCCAATCCTCAAAGAGGGGACTTATCGCCGCAATCGTGGCGTGCCCAGTTGTTCAATGGTTAGAGTGGTCGAAACATTCCTAACCACGTGAATAAAAAATAAAAATAACATTAAATCATTCACAATCAATAATTCACTCTCACGTAGCGTAGCTAGAAAACCTTTAATCGATGTTTTAGAACATTGATACTGAACACACATTCGTGAACTGTGAACTATACAAGCTTACAAATGAGGCTTTATGCCGAAACCGGCCGGCCTCGGGCCAGCAGCAGAGGGGGGCCACGTATGCCGTCACCACGGCTGCTACGGCTAAGCCGGCACCGCAGCCGGGACGGACCCCGGCGAAACCGGTGCCGCCTAAGCCTAACACGGGCAGGGTGGCGGCGCAGGCGGCGACGGCCCCAGCCGTGGTCCCAGGACGGACGGCCCCGCCTCCCAAATCTCCTCCGGCCGACGCCGAATGGCAAGTGGCCGGGGAGAAGAGGAAGGCGGGTAAGGCTGCAAGGGCGGCCAGACGGAGGCAGAGGCGGCAGCGAGCCAAGAAACGGAACGCCGCAGCTAGGTTACGCGCCCCAAAGTCCGCAGCTGTAGTGATTACACTACAGCCGGAAGCGGAGAAGAAGGGCGTGTCCTACTGCGACGTGATCGCGAAGGCAAAGGCGTCGGTGGACTTGGCAGACCTAGGGGTTACCAACGGCCTCCGCATTAGGGTCACCGCGACTGGGGCCCGGATGCTGGAGGTCCCTGGTGCGGCTAGTGGCCCGACCGCTGACGCTCTGGCCGAAAGGCTAAGGGCGTCCATAAGTGCGGACGTGGCCAGAGTGTCCAGGCCCACCAAGTGCGCTGACATGCGCATCTTGGGCCTGGACGACTCCGTGACGGAGGGCGAGGTGGTGGCCGCCATCGTCAGGACGGGAGGGTGCTCTGCCGAGCAGGTGAAGGCAGGCACCATTCGTCCTGACAACACGGGCTTGCGAACCCTTACGGTGAGCTGCCCAGTGTCGGCGGCCCAAAAGATCACCGGGGAGGGCCGAAGGCTACTGGTGGGCTGGGTATCCGCGCAGGTGAAGCTGCTGGAACCCAGACCTCTGAGGTGCTTCCGATGCCAGGTGGGGCATCACGTGGGCGTCCAATGCACCTCGGAGGTGGACCGCAGCGGACACTGCTTCCGTTGCGGTCAGCCCGGTCACAAGGCTGGCTCGTGCAATGCCACGCCGCACTGCTACCTATGTGCGGCAGCTGGCAAGCCGGCCGAACACCGGGCTGGGAGCAAGGCCTGCGCTCCACCCGCCGAAACCAGGAGCCGGGGCAGGGGCAAGCCCTCCGCCACCGCCGTCACCGCCGTAGCTGCCGCCACCGCCGCCGCCGCTGCCGCCCCTACAATCGCCGTCGCCGCCGCTACCACCGCGGCAGGGCCCTCTCAGGGGGCTCCGGAGGGGGCTGAAATGGAATGCCAATAACGGCTCCATTTCGCCTCCTCCAGGCGAACATCAACCACTGCGCCACCGCTCAGGATCTGTTGCTCCAGAGCATGGCGCAGTGGTCGATTAACATCGCCGTGGTCGCTGAGCCGTACTTTGTCCCGCCCAGGGATTACTGGGTGGAGGACCTGAGCGGCTCAGTGATCATAATTTCGTCGGCCGCCGCCGGCACCCCGGCTCTCGATGGTATCCAGAGAGGAAGGGGTTGCGTAGCAGCACGGTTCGGGGGGATTGCAGTGGTAGGGGTGTACTTCTCCCCGAGCCGAACTCTCGCCGAGTTCCACAACTCCCTTGAGGAGTTGAGAGACGTCGTCGTCGGGTTTCGTTCCCTCCCCGTGCTCGTCCTCGGGGACTTCAATGCCAAGAACTTGGCTTGGGGTTCCCGGTTGACGGATGTGCGGGGTAGGATGGTGGAGGACTGGGCTCTAGAGGTGGGCCTGGTCGTCCTAAACCGGGGTTCTGTCGCCACGTGTGTGCGGATGCGGGGTGAGTCGGTGGTGGACATTTCGTTCGCCAGCCCCGCTCTGTCACCGCGTGTCGTCGACTGGCGCGTCATGGAGGGGGTGGAGACGTATTCCGACCACCGGTATATCCGGTTTGACGTCTCCGCCCAGGCCTCGAGCGCGCCGGTCCAACAGGCCCCGTGTGGTCCGCGGTGGGCGCTGAAGCGGCTGGACCGGGAGCTACTCCTGGAAGCCTCGATCGTGCAGGCCTGGGTGTCACCACCGGACAGGCCTGCCGACATCAACGATGAGGCGGAGTGGTTCCGGGAGGCCATGTCCGAGGTATGCGACGTGGCAATGCCCCGGGTCCAGCCAGGACGTGCTTCACGCCAGGTGTACTGGTGGTCGCCGGAGCTCACAGCTCTGCGCGAGGCGTGCGTTGCTGCGCGGCATCGGTACACCAGGCACCGCAGGCTCCGTATCCGCTCTCCGGATACGGAAGCCATTCAGGCGGAGCTATACGAGGGGTACAGAGTGGCGAAGACCGCCCTCCGAGCGGAGATCCTGCGGGCCAGGTCACTGGCCCGCGAGGAGTCACTGGAGACTCTGAACAGAGACCCGTGGGGACGCCCCTACAAAACGGTGCGGGAGAAAATCCGCCCGTGGGCTCCCCCGCTGACCCAGAGTCTCCGGCCTCAGCTCGTGCAGGACGTGGTGAGCGCTCTGTTTCCCTTGCGAGGGGAGCATGCTCCCCCGCCCATGGCTCCGCCTCCTGCGGTGCCCGACGCGGACCACACCGACGACGACGATGCTCCAGAGGTGACCGAGGTAGAATTGAGAGTGGCGGTACGTAGGCTGAATGCCAAGAATACCGCCCCAGGACCCGACGGCTTGCCTGGAAAAGCCTGGGTCCTGGCCTTGGAGGCTCTCGGGCCTCGACTAAGAGGGCTCCTAAGCGCATGCTTGGAGGAGGGCCAGTTCCCACGTCACTGGAAGACGGGGAAACTGGTCCTCATCAAGAAGCAGGGGCGCCCCGCGGACTCTCCGTCCGCTTACCGGCCCATCGTGCTGCTCGACGAGGTGGGCAAGCTCTTTGAAAGAGTCATTGCAGACCGCCTCGTCGGGCGGCTGGTGCGGGTGGGGCCGGATTTGGCGGAGAGCCAGTTCGGTTTCCGCAGGGGGCGCTCCACGGTGGACGCCATCATGCGCGTGCGAGCCCTCACGACGGGGGATGCTGTGGCCCGGGGTGGGGTCGTCTTGGCGGTGTCTCTGGACATCGCCAATGCCTTCAACACCCTGCCCTGGAGTTGCATAAGGGAGGCACTCCGGTACCACCGGATGCCGACCTACCTCTGTCGTGTGGTCGAGGCCTATTTGACGGACAGGGCCGTCATCTACCCCGGTCACCTAGGAGAGTGGAACCGGCGAGATATGTCGTGCGGTGTCCCACAGGGATCGGTCCTGGGGCCGCATCTGTGGGACATCGGATACGACTGGGTGCTGCGCGCCGACCTCCCTAGTGGCGTCAGCGTAGTTTGCTACGCTGACGACACGCTGGTCCTGGCGCAAGGGAGGTCGTACCAGGCGGCGGCCGACTTAGCGACACACGGAGTTGCGACAATCGTCGATAGGATCCGGCAACTGGGACTCGAGGTGGCCTTGCACAAGTCCGAGGCCATGTGGTTTCATGGTCTTCGGAATGCGCCACTGACGGGTTCCCAGATAACGGTGGGAGGGGTTCACATCGGCGTCGAGTCGACGATGAAGTACCTAGGACTCGTCCTCGACAGCCGGTGGAACTTCGCGGAACACTTCCGACGTTTGGCTCCCAGACTGGAGCGGGCCGGGGCTGCCTAGAAGCGGCTCCTGCCCAATCTAGGGGGGCCAAACGCCTCCTGCCGGAGGCTCTACGCGGGGGTCGTGCGGACCATGGCCCTATACGGGGCGCCGGTGTGGGCGCCTACATTGAGGCGCCAACCAGCACGCCGGTTGAAGGCGGCCCATAGGGTCATGGCCATCCGGATGATCCGGGGATACCGCACGATCTCCGGTGAGGCGGCGGGCCTCCTTGCCGGATTACCGCCATGGGATCTGGAGGCAAACGTCCTCGCGCTCACTTGGGAGTGGCGCGAGGAGGCCAAACGCCGGGGCGTAACTCCGCTGCCGCGGGAAATCGCGGCACGGCGGACAGAGCTCCGGCAGGATCTCATGGCGACGTGGAAAGTACGATTGTCGCAACCCAGTGCTGGGCACGCCGCGATTGCGGCGGTAAGTCCCCTCTTTGAGGAGTGGCTTGAGAGGCGGCATGGCGTCCTCACCTTCCGCCTGACACAGGTCCTCACCGGACATGGCTGTTTCGGGAGGTTCCTGTTTCGGATAGGGCGGGAGGAAACGCCCGGGTGTTTCCATTGCGAAGATCGCCCAGAGGACACGGTGGAGCATACGGTGGAGGTCTGCCCAGCTTGGGCGGAGCAACGCCGTGTCCTCGTGGAGGTGATTGGCGGCGGCGATCTCTCGCGTCCGACCCTGGTCCAGGCCATGGTACGGAGCGAGAGGGCATGGCTGGCAGTCGCCTCCTTCAGCGAAGCAGTTATGCTCGCAAAGAGGGAGGCGGCGCACGTGAGGGAGATGCAGTACATGCGCCCTCACAGCCGTGGCCTTCGCAGGAGACGCCCTGGGCGTCGGGAATCCCAGGCTGATTCCCGGCCACCGTAGGCACGGGCTTGCGGACGGCGAGTAATGGGTAGCTCGCTGTCCGGTAAGGACCAAGCCCGGGTCGACGGCGCGTTGTGTTCCACGCGCGCCTCAAAGAGATGTCAGCAGCAACAGAGGGGCCCGCAAGGGCCGATGCCTGCCGGGGGTGCGGGTTGTTCGAAAGAGATACCGCCGCCCCTGGCACACAGGCAACTGAGGGAACACGGGTGGGTTTTAGTCAGTAAAAGTCTGACACGCCCTCCCGCTCCACCCAGAGCGGGAGAAGTTATTTGATGATTTCCCACCCAGAAAAAAAAAAAAAAAAAACCACGTGAATAAAAAATAAAAATAACATTAAATCATTCACAATCAATAATTCACTCTCACGTAGCGTAGCTAGAAAAACTTTAATCGATGTTTTAGAACATTGATACTGAACACACATTCGTGAACTGTGAACTATACAAGCTTACAAATGAGGCTTTATGCCGAAACCGAGAAAGAGAAAGAGATGTCAGCACAAACTGATGGGGCCCGCAGGGGCCGATGCCTGCCAGGGGTGCGGATTGATCGAAAGAGATACCACGGCCCCTAGCACACAGGCAATTGAGGAACCACGGGTGGGTTTTAGTCAGTAAAAGTCTGACACGCCCCACACTGGTCCCAAATTAAAAAAAAGTGGACATTGATAGTAGACCGCTGATATTTTTTTTTATTGTTGATACAATGATAACAGATAAGGCAAAAAAATATTATTGTCCTACTTCAAATACTTTTCTGTAAAAAAATATTTCTTTTTTTTTTTGTATGGGAGCGATTACATTTTACTCAATTTCTCAAAAACTTTAAGCGATGTCGAGATGGCAATCACATATGTTAGAAAACTAATAATTCTGAGTATTTGGCTCGAAGAAACTTATTGCTTATCTCTGCGTACTTTCGAGATAATAGTGACAGAAAATAACATTTTTTTTAATGTTAATTTTTTGCTTTTTTTTGATCATAGCCTTACTTTAGCACATAATTATAATGTATGCGTAATGTCAAATAAGTAAAAAGAGACTTCTCTGTAAAAGAGGTTATGGGGGCTCACTAATGACTGAAAAGCTATGACCTTTCTGAAGGAGTACTTTCATCAGTTCTAAAAAACAATCAAAATGAAGACATATTAAGCTGCAAACATAAAGTTGAATATGTTCACAAACGATTCTGAAAAAATATTATGGTGAAAGATTAATATTTGGGTCTATATTCTCTTGAGAAATCTCTATTTCCTCGTTTTCCAACGAAAGCAATTCATTGTTCAAGATCAAAGCACTAGCCTCTGGAAACAACTGTTTATGTAAACGAGCAAACTTTGGTTTGATATGGCTGATGTAAGGATCTGAGCTAATTAGAAAGCTGTGGATAATGTCTAAATTAGTCTGAACTCTACCGATTTTTCTTGTATGTGCCATTCTAACATTCCGGAAATCTTTATTCCTCGCTTCGGAAGCTTCTTCGGAAAGCATGCCTATCGGAATAAAGGAGAAATTTTCACAAATATCAGCACCGTGTATCAACAATTTATGGACACTTGAAGGCATGTAATACCATGGATATAAGTTTACATATAGCATTGCTGTTTCTTTACAATATTCCCTAAACAAGTTGGTATTAATAAGTTGACCAGATGAAATTGTTTGTAAAATGACTGCAAATCTCTTGATTAAATCAGGGTGGATACCCGTTATTTCAGCAGATACTTCATAATTTTCAAAAAACCTTCTTGCCGTGTTACAGTCATTGGTTGTACCAAATCCCTGTTTTACTATGTCAATTAACAAACCAGTTCTTTCCCGGAATTCTTCTTGTGTCAAATTCTTTTTAATTTCTTTTAACAATTTATCTTCTTTTCGTGCAGCCCACTTTTTGAAGTCTAAGTTGTACGAAATGTGTAAAATACATTCCATACATCTTATCCACATATGAAGCGAAGACAGACCATATTTATACATATCTTCTCTGATGAGTCTTTTGGATACAAAGTCCAAGTCATTCATTTTGCTAGGTGGGGTATTGCAAATATTACAAACAGCTGCAGAAGAAGTATTGGAAATCACAGTAGAAATTTTCCCATCAATCATAGTCATGTACAAATCATGTTTAATATCAAAATTATCTACAATTGTGGGAACAAGATTACGAATTTCTTCCTCTAAGGATGCACTTTCCTTCTTTATCAATTCATTTGTTTCTTTTGCAAATATAAAGCCAATTGGACGACAATAGTTTGTTGAAGAGGGAGCAGGATTTTGCCACAAGATAGTACCACTCTCTTCTTCCAAACGAAGCGGAACCAAACTAATCATGAAAACTGAAGAATCGTCAATTTTAGTGTCGGAGTGTGACTTTTGTTTATAATTACTTTGAGAAGATGACCCGTCAAAACCCCATTTGCTTATTAGTTTTAGCGATTTTTTGTCGGCAGAGTTGTGCTGAATTGTTTTTAATATCCTATTAGTTGTCAAATCTAGAAGCGATTGAAGTCTTATCTTAGCATCAGATTCAGTTACAGTTATGTCTGACTCTGGAGGATAACAAGTTTTTTTAGCTTCCAGGAGCTTTTGATAGGATGGAAGACCATACATTTTCTCTGAAGCAAGAATAGTTCTTAAATTTCGATATTGCCATTTTGACAAATTTGTTGAGGTGTAAAGCGCTAACGTTTTATCATCTGGTAAACACGGTTTGTCAGTCTTTTTAGCGAATAGTACATCATATACCATCTCACATTTTTCCTTGTTTTGGCTGAGTTCGTTTAATATAGCTGCTAATTTTGTTTTTTTAGACTCTTTTAATTTGGCACATAAAGCATAAACTAATTCCTCCTCTGTGTGATCTAGAAGTGTTAGAGAACGCCTTTTCTTCTGTTTATCAGATATATCAACAAATGGTTTTTTACTTGTACCATAACTTAATTGATGAGTATCCACTTGCGTTTCGAAATTTGGAATTACTTCCTCGGCAACTTTAAAAATGCTGCTTAAATCGATATTTTGACATTTTGGCCAAACTATTTGGGATTGTAACCAGTCTGAATTTTTGTTAAGAAAGGTCTTTTGAGCTCTACTGGAAGCAGACCATCTTTTTGAGATATTACTTGAAAAATTACGACAAAATAATTTAATATTACTCAAATCTTCGGAAGACAATTCAACACCAATACGTTCAATAAGGGCATTAAATAAAAATTCGACATTTTTAAAACCACCTCCTGATTTAAGAACAACGTATAAGTCTAAGTTGGTGACAAATGCGGACATATTATAATTTTAAGGAAAATTGAAAACAAATTAGAATCAAAGATATCAAAGACAAAGTGACTTTGATTTTAACAAAAAAAATTACGAAAACAAATTCGACGAAAGAAAGACAAACAAAAATTATTTGATTTTAAAATCCAAAGATTCAAAATACAACAATAACAAAACAAACAAACAACAAGCATTTCTTCAAGCGCACAGAAAAAATAAGGACACGTCTTATCGCAACCACATTTAGTTGTACACTGAGTGAGGTGTACGCGCGCGATTCGTGACCGTATTACGTTACGTCATGAGAGGCGGCCATCTTGTTATCCCGGCAAACTCGCGTCGAAGCTCCATTTTGCTGGCCAGCGGACCTATTGCGATATGAGTAAGGCTATGATTAAAAAAAAGCGAACAATTAACATTAAAAAAAATTGTTATTTTCTGTCACTATTATCTCGAAAGTACGCAGAGATAAGCAATAAGTTTCTTCGAGCCAAATACTCAAAATTATTAGTTTTCTAACATATGTGAATGCCATCTCGACGTCGCTTAAGGTTTTTGAGAAATTGAGTAAAATGTAATCACTCCCATACAAAAAAAAAAGAAATATTTTTTATAGAGAAAAGTATTTGAAGTAGGACAATAATATTTTTTTGCCTTATCTGTTATCATTATATCAACAATAAAAAAAAATATCAGCGGTCTACTATCAATGTCCACTTTTTTTTAATTTGGGACCAGTGTGCGCCCTCCTGGTCCACCCAGAGCGGGAGAAGTTATTTGATGATTTCCCACCCAGAAAAAAAAACAATAGCATAGCAATAGAACAAAACTCAGAGAATTATTTTAGTTAACCAAGACCGAATTACAGAAATCTTCGATAATTCTAGTTCCTCTTAAAAATATCTGAGTGGATTAACATTTTTTAAAGGGCGTGTCAGACTTTTACTGACTAAAACCCACCCGTGTCCCTTCAGTCGCCTGTGTGCCTGGGGCCCACGATATCTCTTTCGTACAACCCTCCCAACCCCTGGCAAGCATCGGCCTTAGTGGTACCCACCAGTTGGTGGTGAAATCTACTTGAGGTGTGCGTGGAACACAACGCGCCGTCGATCCAGGCTTGGTCCTTACCGGACGGGGAGCTACCCATTACTCGACGTCCGCAAGCCCGCGCCTACGGTGGCCCGGAATCGGCCTGGACCAGGGCCGAACGCGAGAGATCACTGCCACCGATCGCGTCCAGGAGGACTTGGCGGTGCTCCGCCCAAACCGGGCAGACCTCCACCGCAAGTTCCACCGTGTCCTTCGGGCGATCTACACAGTAGTAACACCCGGGCGTTTCCTCCCGCCTTATGCAAAACAGGAACCTCCCGAAACAGCCATGTCCGGTGACGACCTGCGTCAGGCGGAAGGTGAGGACGCCGTTCCGCCTCTCAAGCCATTCCTCTCAGAGGGGACTTACCGCCGCTATCGTGGCGTGCGGTGGGGTAAAAGTTCAGTAAGGTTGTGGAAATGTTATTATCATGGCTAAAATTTAAAGTTTTACGAACAAGAATTTATTATTGGAGAAATTAATATTATTATTAGTTTGATATCACCAAACTTGGACTTTTCTAATAGATTTCTCCAAAGTAGGAACTAAGAAAGCCAGCTATACTTCGTATGTCACTTAAATATTTTACCAATTGTGTCCTTAATTTTTATGGAACTTTGTTTTAGATTCAGGTCGATAAATTAAACGGTAATAATTATTGGTATTCAAAATCACGCCTCCTTGCACGCAGGTACGGAGCCGTGTTTGACGTATAACTGCACCACCAGACGTGACCATTAACCGAGGCATTTCACCGTAATTTTGGCAATTATATTATATTAAAGTTTAGTTTCACATTAAATTTCATTATGAGAAAACTCTGTATTTCAGCAATTTTAAGATAAGAAAGTGGGAGCTCTCTCATTAACGGAGTAGGTAGATTGATTTTATATACTTGCGTCAAGATATTATAATATGGACATGCCATTTTATCCAGAATGTGCGGGAAGTATCTGAAAAAGTTCCGGAATTGGAATTATGGAATAAAATAAAATAAAAAACAGACAGATAGGCTAACAAAATCGTTTATTATATGAATGATTGATTGAAAAACAATTATTTTTAAATAAACAGTAAGGGACAAAATACGGTGTAACTATTCCAAGGTATTTTTGTATAAAATAAAATACTGATTTCTTTCACCATTAGCTAACACTGGTAGCGTAGATTGATATTATTAATACGTTTTTCACCTTAAACACAAATTCGTGCTAATTTCAAAATTCCGGAACAAATATCACAATAAATATGAAGTTCCGGTATTTTGGAGGCATATCCATATTATCCTCTACGTTTGACGTCAACGACCTTAAATCAATCTACCTACTCCGACCTCTGCTCATTAATGACCGCAGGATTGATCCTGCGGTCATTAATAAATACACCGTCAAAATAATGTGACTGTTACCAAATAACTAGTGTAAAGCCTCACCATCAGCCTTATTATTAAACACCTTAAATTCCAGCTCATAGGTATTTCAGCAAAGGACAAATAATATAGCTTACACGTAGCACTGTAAAAACAAAAAAAAAGCGTTCCTGGCTGCATCTCATTTCCATATTATGATCATCGCGCGCCAGTCACATATTTTAAATAGCGTGGAAGCGTATACGTTCTGCTTACTCAGCACTCAGTGACCGGCGTACACGTGAACGAGCTTCAATTTGCATATCGTTACAAAACCCGCACATTTATGTTTTATTGATACGTGTAATGGAGCCGTGTGTCATCTATCACCGTAAATAGATATTTTTGTGTGGACATGTTGTAAAGATTGAATTGCACGTGACAAAGAGTTTAAATACTTAAAACTGTATTAATCTATTTTGTTAGATAGGTAAATAATGAATCAAGCATGACCTAAATTGTATTAGGTCCTCGAATGTTATTTACTTATCCAAGCAATCTTCATAAACGCCGCATACGGTATTATCAGTTGAAGCCTATCTTAATTAGGATTAGGAAGGAACACAGGTTAATCTTTTTGGGTTAACACAAATACATAAAGCATTACCGGGTGCGACATAAACCGTGAAATATGAGGATCTATGTAAACGTCATGAATGTGGTAATAGGTGAAGTGTTAAGGACTTGTCATAAATAAATGGGTAAGTTTTTGAAATAGATAATAAAAATATTAAAAAAAAAATTCAAAAAACAAAAACCTTCCGAAATTAAAGTTATTGTTCACTTTTTGGTTTTTTTTTTGGAAGTTGGTTGTTTTTTTTAAATTTATTTTTCACTTTTTAGTGGTTCACATGTGCTTACCCCTTCACAGCGTCCCGGCGTGATGTTATGTTATGAACTGGTGTAAACAATAGACAGACATGAGATTTCTGCAATTCCAGTCCATTAGCTATCATTTATTGAGGAGTTCCGTTGCCTATCTCCGAAGATCTTCATCAGATCTTCACCAACTTGAAATGGTATCACTCCGAGAAAGTACTCTTCCAAAAACTATCCAAATCGCTTCAAGTGTGCCTATACAATTTGAAGAGTTCTCTCTATTTCTCCAGGATCCCATCACCAGATCCTGACTTGATGATCATGGGGCCACCTGGGAAATATGTATACCCTTTCAAACAAAAAAAAAATCCAAATCGGTCCAGCCATCTTCGAGTAATCGGGGAACATACATAAAAAAAAAGGTTCCGACGAATTGAGAACCTACTCCTTTTGGAAGTCGGTTAATGACAATGAGTGACCTGTCTCAGAGCATATTTATGATAACAATTTATTATTAATTTAACTTGAAACACATAAACAGTATCAAATAACCAAACTTTCTAATACAAACGTACATAAAATGCTTGAAATATTTACTTTACTACACTTCAGAATTTAAAATATCTTGTTTCTGCCTTTATTTCGATTCCAATAAAGACCAAGTTGTTGATTTCAAGATGAACAAAAAGAAAAATAAACAAATATTGTTTTAATCCAACTAGTTTTTTTTAACAAAGGATCTCTGTTAAGCTTGTAATGATTTTCTTCCTTGATGATGATGAATCCCAGGCTGATTCCCGGCCACCGTAGGCAGGGGCTTGCGGACGGCGAGTAATGGGTAGCTCGTTGTCCGGTAAGGACCAAGCCTGGGTCGACGGCGCGTTGTGTTTCACGCGCGCCTCAAAGAGATGTCAGCACCAACTGAAGGGGCCCGCAAAAGCCGATGCCTGCCAGGGGTGCGGGGTGTTCGAAAGAGATACCGCCGCCCCTGGCACACAGGCAACTGAGGGAACACGGGTGGGTTTTGTCAGCAAAAGTCTGACACGCCCTCCCGCTCCACCTAGAGCGGGAGAAGTTATTTGATGATTTCCCACCCAAAAAAAAAAAAAATGATTTTCTTAAAATAATATTTAAGAATACACTTATTTTCACAAGCGACAGGTGGCGCTAGTGGTTGCTGGAACTTTACACATCAGTTTTAAGTATTCATTTGTAGAATATCAGTATTCATGTAAATTTATTTTGTATAAATACTTAGTCAATGATTGTATGTAATGTTTACTCTGCTCTGATTGGTCGAATAGCAGGCCAAGAATTCACTTCCATTTAAAGTGGGGAAACATTCAGTTGGTTACTGATTTGCTTAGAGAGACTCAGTCTATTTTGAGGCATTGAACCGTAAGCATATCTGACGGATCTGTACTACTTTTGTTATGTTCATATTAATTAATTAGTAAGTGATAGTTAATTACCTGATCATTATCGAATAATGGATAAACAACACATTAGACTAAATTACAAACCACCGCTCGTTACGGTGTGTAAGTCTGAAAGCAAGAGTTGTCACGCTAAACCGTTTACGTCTATTCCCAGGAACTCGTACGTGAACCAATGTCCAACATTCCCTACTCTCCCAAGACTTATAACTTATAACGTGCACTCACTTCACACGCGCCTCACACACGTACGACAATCATACCAGACACTTCCTAATGGGACATCAAAGTGGGCTTTGTAAGTAGGGTCCTTCAAGTATATTCAGGTATAACCCACCTGTTAAGTGCGGTGCCAACAAGGATCAAAGGCTGCTGATTGATAGGTTATCAGGGTAGTACTCACAGTATTAATTCATATCAGTAGATAAGGATTAATACTGTGAGTACTACGTAAATTTGCACAATTATTATCAATGTATGTATACATGCTATTACGCGTCTGTGTAATAGCGTTGTTCCTCTAAACTACAATAAGAAATAACATACAGTTTATTCACTGTATGTTATTTCTTATTGTAGTTTTATAGTAGCGTTCACTATTTGTATCCGACTACAAAAAGGAGGAGGTTCTCAATATGTGAGTTTTATTTTTCTTCGTATGTTCCACGATAGCTCCGGTATTTGTGGATCGATTTTGCATTTTTTTTAGTAGATAGGCTAGGCAGGGGTGGTCCTATGTAAATTTTATGAACAGCCTTTTTATATCTAAGAAAATAAGCAAAATGATTAATTTTCTGCCAATATTGTAAACTCACTGATAATTCTACGTAGTGTAGAAGTGCCCTGCAGTCTACACTCGATGGCGCTGCATGAAGTGGGTCCCGGTGACTGCGCTGCTCCTCGCATTTCATACGTCATGTTGAACGCGTACACGTATAGCAGAACCAGTGCCCTGAGATGTATGCCCTGTAGTCAGCACTGAATTTTGAACCTGGAAACGAAATCACAAAACCTGGTAGATAAAAATATTTAAATGGTTGTTGTCTTAATTATTTATAGATCTGGGTATAGTTCCGAGACCTTATATTCCTATCTCTTCGAACGCTGTCCATGAAAGCAAACCATAGATAATGTATTACCTACTTACGTACGTAATATTTCATCCGGTATACCATATGAATGTAAGTCCTCATATGGTATACCTATAAAAAAACGTAAATTATAAGGGGTTTCCAATGTTGCAAACTTAATATTTGTGCAAAAATGTTACATTTAACACTAAGCTGACTCAAATATTAATATATTATTAATAGCTCACATTAATTTTTTTTGTATTCATCACTAGCTTTTTCCAGCGGCTTCGCCTGTGTGGCGTTAGGAAATTATCCCACGGGAATCTACTACCGGGATAAAAGTATCCTATGTGTTAATCCAGGTTATAAAACATCTGTGTGCCAAATTTTATTCGATACCGTTCAGCCGTTTTTGCGTTATTGAGTAACAAACAACCTTTCACATTTATAATATTAGTAGCCTTAGTATGATTATGAAAGTAAAGATCACGAGAAGCTCGAATACATTTTTGAATAGAGGTCAGCGTTACAATTTTTTCTTATTTCACAGCCTCATTCTCAATTCAACAACAAAGCAGACATACGTCAAAGAAACGCCCTGAATCGAATTATTTACGATTTATTCGTCAGTCTCCCCCTCGTAATCTACGCGAAGAACGGGAATTACGAATTGCACACGATAATATAGGAATTCAGAAACCTCCAGACGAAGTAAATATTCTTTTCTCCCTTTGTCGAACTGGAAGCTTTACTTGTCAATGTTCTAATTTGTGTAATTGTAATAAATAATTGAATTGTGACGAGACCACCTATTACGACACGATTAATAAGAACCAAATCAGCTAATTTTTTTTGCATGTTACGCTTTTTTATTCATCTCAAATTGGAAATATCGTACTTCTCCTACGAACGAGATTAACATTTATATTGCAAAAGGTTGTGTTGATATTTTTGCTGTTTATTTGAGAGCAATAAAAGTCACTTATTGCGGTGGGTGAGTTTTATAAACGAGTGTGCAGTAAAATTTATGAGTTCAGAGAGGACGGGCAATTTCCACAGCTTTTTTGAATTTATGATCGTTAAGATTTGAAACGGTTCACGACGATTCAGGAGCATAATTTGTAATAAACAACCAACAAACATTAGAATAAGTAGGTATAGTAACACAACACACTTACTTGTACAGTGTTAATATTATGGGCACGAAATATTACTTCAGTAATGAAGGGAAACCTGAATATAGCAAAGGAAAATGCACAAAGTGCTTGCAGCCGTAAATCAAGGAAAGCATTAGGATATTGTTTATTGTACTTTGCAGATATACATATATATTGCGTTCAAAGGCACTACAGAACTTAACAGTTTATTTTCACGACAATTTCCATCCAAGTATCTATTTTCATTTTGCAAATTCAAATACAAAGAGCGCAATTTAGCGTCAGACTTTCACCAACGGTAGTACAACACCGTAGACATGAGTTTTCATTTAACTGATTCTGACCATAATTATAATGTGCTCTGCAAAGTTAACCGTTACCGATGACTGAAGCATTTTCTACATAATTATCATTTTCGTACACCAGCAGAAGCTGCGTAATATAAAATAACATTGTTCTGGAGAAAGACTTTATGAAAACCAAATGCCAAAAGAAAAGTTGCTGGAATATAGATTTACATACACGCTAAATATATGTATTTTAAACACACTAGGAATATACAACTAGGAAATATTAAGCTAAAAATTGTATGTTCACTTCAAAATTACATGCCTCGCTACAAATCTTCAGGAAATCTTAAAACGTCAACTCACAGAGTTAATAACTGATTTAGTAAATTTGTAATTTGGTCACGAGCCTCTCAAGTTAACCCTTCAACTATAGTGCTGGCTGTAAAAACCTGTAGAAGTACAAACTCTATTTGTCCAATACCCACACAAACAATAATTGCTTGGAAAATACATGTCTCAGATTCATAAAGTGGTCAATGCAAAATTCATAATCAGCATTATTTGCAGCAACAGAATTATTTATCAATGACGTAATTTTAATAATAATGTAAGATCCTACCTACCTGATCGTTAGGTGCCTCCCGTGTTAATTTTCCTAAATCAATTTTCCGGCACCATTGTAAAATAATATCACTGAATAGTTAGTAGCATTGAAATAAATTAATCATTACTAACAAAATGGTGCGTGACGACAGTAATAAATAAAAGACAAAATTTGAATATTTGAAAATAGAACACGCTAGAGCGTGTTCTATTTTGAGAAAAAAAACTGGCTTGATAGATCAAGCCAAGTTTTTTTCAAGAAGTAGGTACATACTATTTCCATGGTTTAGCCTCATTTTTCGTGCAATTAAAGCTCCCGGTACACACTTTTGAATACATTTTGGCAGTCAGTTCAGTCAAGTCCGACGAAGTTATTGAGAGCTGCATTCGTTCTACATTATACGCGACAGTCACGATCCGTGTCCGAGTAGTAGATATAATTAAGATAATGAATTTATTCAGCTAATAAGTTTCACACAGAACTTCCCTCATCCACTGAGTTCATCAAGCTATCAATGACAATAGTAGAAATCTTCTTCATTAATTCGTGTAATGATTTTTCCTTTACTTCAGAACACTCAACAACAACACACACACCAACACACAAATACAACAACAACACTACAGCAACAACATTGTATTCTCATTACGAAGGAATGTTAAGATCTCAAGCAGAGTATCCCTGTTAATATTTAATGCTGACTAACCTTGTTGGTTACCTAACTAAATTTCGATTTTGCGTAAAACCTAAGCAATTAGCCTCATTTACAAATACATAAGAATACATTGGCTTTCCGCTGAGGTTGGTGAATGAGGAATAATTTGCCGAGCACTCAGTAGATAGAATATTCAGTGAGTTGTGTGGTGTGAGCAAACACTGTCTTTAATTATGAGGCTTTCAATGTGTGGTGGACGGCTGGCATAATTGCCCGTTTAATAATAGGGTACTTTACTCCATATGAGATTTTTTTTTGTAATATAGTATTGAGATAGCTTAGGCAAAATGCAGTCGGAAAATGTTAGTTTTAGTTCATGAAACAACAAACCATACCATGAAATAGTAGCTGCCATGTTATTACGTCATACGGCATGTCACCTGAGCAACTTTGTACTTTCATTCTTTTTGTAACCAAAGTCATTTTTATTTAAATAGGTAATTTTGCATTCAGGAATAGCAAACCAACGATAAGTATAAAAATATCATTTTTTTTTAATTATAAACAATTGTCTTATAAAACATCAGCGCAATTGTTTATATAGCAAACTGACGTCATACCCACAGAGCAATATGGTGTTCACTGCATCCAGAGTTTTCGTCAAATTACGCGGGAAAGAAAATGTAAAATTTTAATGCATTTTTATGGCACTAGTCGATTAAATAAAAATGTTGTTTTTTTTGTGGTTTATTAGCACTCTAGAATCTTGTTAAGATGCTATTCAAAAATGAGTGTAATACCCAATATTTGGGTATTACACTCATTTGCCCTGAACATGCCCTGCCATTTGAACATGCCCTGGGTCTATATTATGTTCTCATGATAATGAGAACATAATATAGACCCAGGGCCTGTTTCAAAGAAAGTAGCAGACTATAATAAAGGTAGACCAGGTATTTGAACAAAATAGGCCACCACAATGACAAGGCAGTTTTGCCCGTAGTCTTCATAGAATATTTGTATACTAAAACAAACAATAATGATCTACTATTCTGCGGGTCTGCTCAAAAAGGTAAACTTATACCAGGGACCAAAAATTATATCTAATGTTCGGTTTTCCATTCGAAAGGTTTGTGATCTATTACGTGGAATTCGATTAGATGTTCGATATTTTAATACAAAACAGTATATTAATGGCCACTTAATAATAATTTAATAATCTAAACATAAATTGATAAAAAGACAATGCTAAATGCATACCATACACTGCAACTAAAGTTAGTATTAAAGTTATAATGCAACCTATTCAAAACTTATTACTGGCCACTTGTTCTAAAATAATGTTGAAATGCCATTAGGTTTGGTGTTCTTTTTTTTTGGCAATGCACATTTTTTGTCAACTGAAGCTAGATACACTTTTGAAAGCAGTCTATGAAACTGTATTAGACCAAGGCAAAACGAATGTGAGTATTTTGGATTAGAATTTGCAACTTATATTGTAAATATGTAATAAAAATGAAATAAAAAGAATAGCACCATCCCAAATCTTCCCGTGAGTGTCGTAGAAGGCGACTAAGGGACTTACCAGAAAATGTGCAGCAGCGTTCTCTATGCATTTTACCACCATACTGCGATCGCTAACCCGCCTGTCAAGCGTGGCGATTATGGCAAAAACCCCCAAAAAATGAGCCTGGGGAGGCCTAAGTCCAGCAGTGGACGTCTTTCGGCTGAAATGATGATGATGATGATTTGATGTGTATCCTTAGGGAAATCGGTGTAATACTACCTGAAAAATGCTTCATCTAAACTTCTCGTGTGAATTTGTAATATGTTATTTTGAAAATATCAATAGATGTGTGCAATAGATGTGACGTGTGAGTGTGAGTTTTATTGTTCACCGCTTTGGAATAACAGCGTATTCCAAAGAATGTAGGTATTTGAGCCATAACTCAAATACCTACATATCGAACTAGTTTTCCCTCGAGTCTATATTAAGCCCGTGTTGGTTGTTACTTTTAGTTTCGTTTATTCCACGGTTCCAAAAAGTCTTCAATGAAAGTAATAAGTTCTCCGAAGCTCATTGTTTTACTACATCGCTATTAACGTTCCTCTCAATCAGGAAGATAGTTTTTTTGGTGGTTGGCTACGGTTCTATTAAGAAACGTCGTAAGAGGCACTATAAAACTTTTTACCAATTCATATTATGGTCTAAATTAGTAAGTGAAGAAGTCAAGGTATACCTTGTATAAGGTATGTAGAACTATCAGATGCTGCTGCACTATGCACCAGTTTCCTATGCGGCTCAAATGGCTCAGTTTAATAAAAACGAACCACCTAACCGCACACCACTTTTCACTTTTCTTTTTCAGTAAATGGCCAAAATATACCACGCGAATATAGTACATTCTTCGTACAAAAAATCATATCTAACGCTTGGTTCTCCAGCAAAAGAATTTTATACCAACCAAGAAATTAATGTGAATTTAATCTGTACCAAGAGCCTGCTCGTACCATGTAGGTACACGTTTCCAGATTTAGTATTCATGAGACGAACACTAAAAGCCCAAAACGTTAAGATTTTAGTATCACGGTTTACGTCCTCTTTTTGAACAAGAATTAGATTCATCGTTCCTTCTTGTGAGATGGAACAAAACGGTGAACAGAAATGTTAGAATGCCAAAATAGTTGTGATTTTTTTTTCATACTTAGTGTATTGGAGAGATTTTGTTCTACGTTATGTAGATTTTTTATTTATCAGACATAGTGATAATATCTGTGTGACCGAGCTTGGCCGGCTTTTTTGGTTTGACGTTTTCTAAAAATGAAACCTAGCTAGACCAATTTATCGCTCCCGAAACCCCCTGCATACCAAATTTTATGAAAATCGTTGGAGCCGTTTTCGAGATTCAGATTATATATGTACAAGAACTGCTCATTTAAAGGTATTAGATGAGATGTCTCCATAGTAATAAACGTGGTAACGTTACATTTATTACTGTACAGGTAAATGGCAAATAACGTGCAACGTCAGCTGTATAATTTCCTGCGAACACTGGCATCGTAATGACTTGAGATGGGACAGAAGATAACCTAGCAACAGAGATAGGTAAGCCTCTCAGTAGTAATTAAAGATAAGCTTAGTTCTGTTGAGTGTACACGACATTATGAGGGCGGTTTATTATTGAGTAAGAACATTCAAAGTAATAAAGTTCTATTACCGTTGGTAATTTACTCCATGGTGAAGATAGAGAATATGTTATGAAACACAGGTAACGGATGTGTTGAAAAAAGAAAAGTAGTCTGGGTCGCTGCCACCAGATACAGCGAAGAGGACTTAGTATATACATTATTTTACGAGCAATAATGAGATAAAAAGTTAAATATCTGACACACCGTACTTTATACAGCACCTACAGTTCTCGCCCATTATGTTCACACTTTTGTGAACAAACTCGTTGGTTAGACTTTATTTCATGATTATCTTTAGTGTGTTGTAATAGTAGCTCGTAACAAATCGTGTTCTGACAGAATGATTATGTAGCATCCATACCGCAGTGCGGAACGCTCAAGATACCCTTTTGTACGACAAACAATGTTCAGGCTGTAATAAACTAGTTATTTTCTCACTATGTAAGCTGGTAATGATTCACGATTAACTGTTTTTATGTGTTCAGGAGCAATTGAGATAAGGGTGCTTTTATTAACAGGTCGGAACAGTAGCTTTCTTTTACTCTTATACTTATGCGTAGAACATACACAAAAAGTTTTGGTTTAAGTATTCCTTATAATGTCACAGAGAGATAATAAATAACTTTAATGCACTTTCATTTGTATTTTATTACCGACGAAAAATTCCTACCCCAGGGTTCTAGAATCGAGTGCTGAATTCATAGTTACAGTTTGCGCTTCGATTTCCCTGCCACTGTGTATTTAAATGTCCTTGGTATAAAGACAAAAAAATGTTTTGACTCGACTTTATTCTTGCTTGGTCTGAAAAGACAAGAATACCTATTTGATACTTTTAGATGTCAAAAGGTTGTCTTTATTTCAAAGGATACATTGCGTGAAAAAGCTTTTAAGTTTTGCTAAAAAATGAGCACAGAGAACATCATATATCTGGGTGAATTGCCCAAGCAAAAAAATACACGGCAAACCTGAGAACGGTAGTGCAATGTGCTGATTATTAATTTTATATATTTTTTCTCAACAACGTAAGTATTTCTCTACCTTGGCAAAAAAAATCATTGGTATCTACCCTCTAATATACCCAAAAAAAAAATTACAAAGTGTTATTTTATCATCACGGTGACCTGTCCTGAACCCAATTCCGCTCATAACATACCTTCTCCTGCAAATACATTCGTAATATGGATTTAAATTGATTTTGTTATCATTAAATTATAATATATTCGATCAAATAAAACAATTTTTGTTTGTTTATCTTCTTTCTCATGGATTTGACAGGCAGTCAACTTTTGTCTGGAAAAAAGTTATCATTTCAGAGGACAGTAAGTTTTAGTAGAATAGCCACATCAACATTGCGTTGTTACGCCCCTTTCACCTTTTCTCACTCCGGATCAGTCCGGCTTAAGCTCTCGGCGCGAACGCACCGGTCCCAACGTCTTGCGGTTTCCCGCCAAAAAAGTAAGTTTATCATTTCAGTAATATGGGGACAAAAATAGTTTCATTTCGGTGGCTGTTATAACTCGTGCTAGATTTGTTTAATTTGTTTCAAAATTGTGTATTAAATTCGCAGTAAGTACTGTTTTGTTTGAGTAGTGTTCATATTTTTTAAATAATTTTTTTTCGGAGTTAAATGTAGAACTAACCTCTATTTTATCATCTCAGTGTTATCATTTCAGTGGATTCGGTGGACTGTTATACCAATTACAGTCCACCGGAATTAAAAGTATCTCCGAAATGATAAAAACATAAAGTTTTAGAGATCCTGGTGTCAAATACAAAGTCATAGTTTTGTAATGTACCTACTTTTACCTAGAGTGTCGATTAGATTATTTAGGTGTATTTGTTGTGTAATATTTGTGCTTAAGATATATAATATATACATATATCTATGTAGTTAGTACATGTTTACTATACTTTAGATACACATTTGTTCGGCTCAACGAAAATGTGATGAGTGTGTGGGTCACCACAGTGTAGATTATTATACCTACTAATTGTCAACAAAATAATTATTTCGAGGGTTTACCTTCAATATAAGTCACTTACCTTTATTTTTATATCATTTATTACGAGTAAATAACAATAATAAATAATATTTGATATAATTACAAAATTTCTTAATTTTACAAGATATAACAAATAAGTTAAAGAGCATTTAAACGTTATATGAAAAAAAAAGAGATATACCTATGTGATGAGAAATTGCCTGTGAGAGTGTTTGTCTGAGTCAATGCAAGAGAGCTAGTGTGTGAGCGCGTGGTGTATCTGAAGGTATAGTATTTTATAGGATCATAGTATAGTGTGTATGAATGTATGTCTGTGGATATGAGAAAGAAGAAAATTGAAAAGCGTGTATTTTGATTTTAGGATGCCGCGGCCTAAGCAACAGACTAGAGAAGAAAGGTTGGAAAAAAGGAGGTTGTATGAAAGAAGAAGAAAAGAGAGAATTAAGAGCAATGAAGTCTCACGCGAAGAGTTTTTGAGAAAAGACAGAGAAAGGTATGCCAGAAAAAAAGCAGCGGGATTAATTGTTTCAAGGCATCTAATGACCCCTAAAAAATTAAGAATCCTAAGAAGAAAAAACAAAATAAGTGCTGCTGCTTATTACCAAAGAAAAAAAAATAGAGCAGCTCCAGCTCCTATAGCGGCTCGTGCTAACCCTCTGGATGAGACAATTGGGGATCAAAGTGATGGTCCTGGACTAAGCACTTCCTGTCACAGTTCCTTCTTGCCTACTTTACGGCGCAGCTTACGATTGAACAGCAATAGTATTAGTACGAATATCCAAATCCAACGTTCTAATACTACAGAAGCTAGAAGCTTTCATCGGGTATACACAAGCAGTCCACGACAAACCCTGCTATCAACGCATCAAAATTTTGTAAATTTTGACTATAGCAATCCTGGTCCAAGCACTTCTCGTCAAGGGAATCCATCTTCGGCTCGGCGCTGCTTGCCGATGAATAGCGATAGTACAATTGGTTCCAATATTCAACATCATATTGATGACAATGTAGTAACTGGCACTCATTGTGTACAACCAAGTGGCGTACAACGAATAACATGTCCATCAAATCTAAGTAGTATCGAGTCAACATTATGCCCCAACAGCCCTGTTTCAGACTCGTCAATTACATCTGTAGAATTCAAGCGAGGACTTAAAGACAAATTTCGAAAATATCAAAAAACTAAAACTAAGCTAATAACAGAATTACAAAACAAATTATTACAGGTCACTAAGGAAAAAGAAATGTTCAAAAAAAGGTGTAACAGACTACAAAGCAATCATATGATTTTGAAGAAAAGTACCCAAAAAGGAGAAAAACCAGCAGTAGAAGTCATAAAACCTGATGAAAAAAAAATCGAATTCTCAGGAGGGTGGTGAAATTTTTAGAAGATGATGAAAATTCAACACTGTGTCCTGGAAAAAATGACACCATATCTAGACATGGATTAAAAAAACAAAAAAGACTATTGACAGACACACTTAAAAATTTACACTTGAAATATTTGGGATCAGGAGAACCACCGATAAGCTATTCAACATTTTCAAGAATGAAGCCTTTCTGGGTCACTCAACCAAATGTGAATGCACGAAATACATGCCTATGTGAAAAGCACGAAAATATGAAACTTTTGATTGAATCTATGAAAAGAAACCGCCTTATCAAAGAAAATACAATATCCGACGTTTTAAGTAGCCTATGTTGTAGTAAAGATAACATCGATTGTCTGCAAAGAATATGCTCAAGTTGTAAAAATAGACACATTGATTATCAAGAGTTTAATAATGAAGTGAACATAGCGTATTGGGGTTGGGAGAAGAATAAAAGCATATATGTCAAAAATAATGTAGAAAAATCTGCTATTAAAGTTGAAAAAGTAAGGCGTTGGGTGAAACCACTAGATTTAATAAAAAAATTCGAAGATAGCCTGAAACCATTCCTTAAACATTGCGTCAATAATAAAAATCAAAATCAAGCTTTCAAAACGTTAAAAGAAAATATGACTACGGAAGACTGTATTATACAAATTGATTTCAGTGAAAATTATAATGCCAAATATGGATCCGAAATTCAATCCCTTCATTTTGGTGGTAGCAGACAACAGTTCACTTTGCATACTGTCGTAATATATTTCAAACTCGACAACGAAACTTGCAAAACTCAGTCATTTTGTACTGTAAGTACCTCTTTAAGGCATGATGCTGCTGCAGTATGGGCACACCTCATTCCTGTTTTGCAAGAAATTGAGATAACTGCTCCTCTGGTTCGTAAACTTTACGTTATTTCTGACTCACCATCTGCGCAATACAGGAATAAAAATATATTATATATAATAACTCAGTTATCCTCCTATTGTCCGATGCTGACCCAGATAATTTGGAACTATTGTGAGTGTGGTCATGGAAAAAGCGCAGCAGATGGAGTGGGTGGAGTATTAAAGAGAACGCTAGATAAACAAGTCTCATATCAACATGATATTACCAATATTGAATCGCTGGTACAAAACCTACAGTGTTATGTTAAAGGTGTGAAAATTGAAACAGTTGAAGATTATCAGGTGACAGAAAAAGATTGGCTCTTGCCCAAAGACTTAAAGACTTTTCCGGGAACTATGAAAGTTCACCAAGTTGTTTGGTCTAAAGAGTCAGGAAACCGTTTGGCACTTCGACATCTGTCCTGTATTGAAAGAGAATGCCTAAATAAAACTATTAGGTGCCCTCACGGCAAGCATTTAGGTTTTCATGACTTCACTGGGATTCAATCAACGAATTTTGCAAATAATACAAATATAGCACATCTGCGTCCAATTCAACTGTCAGAAAAATTAGTACTACGTCCCAAGCCATTCAATGAAAAGAATCTTTCCAAAAAATTACAAAGGAATAGTTTCATACATGAACCACACACACACTCAATCACAAACATTGAAATATCAATTATTAAGCCCTCAACATCCCATTCCTTTGATGGAATGAATAATCAAAAAGGAGAGAATGAGCAGGAATCATCGATAATACCCAAATCATTGCTCGAAAAATATGAAAACTTCAATGAATTTAGCACTCCATCGTGTTCATTTTTTGAAAACAATGATACTGAAATTATTGAAAAGTATGAACGGACAAGAAATATTGACAGCGAAGAAGAAATCATGATTACAGCCAAGAAGAGAAAAGTAAGAAGATTATCTTCGTCTTCGTCCAGTTCTGATTTGAATATTTTTTGATTTTTGTTATTGTATATTTAGTTTTTTAAATATTTGCTGTCATTTAATGGCATGACTTGTTTTAGGTAGGAAGTTAAACTTATTAAAGAAGACTGATGACTATAATAATTATAGTAAAGACGTGCTGTGGTGTGATAATTAAAGAAGATTTGTTTATTAGGTACATATCTAAATTAAAAACCTATATTTATAGTCATGAAAAGAGGCTGATTAGTGAATTTGAGAAATAATTGTGTGATTTAAAGTGACATGATGAAAAATTAATCTTTAAGCTACATACTTGAACCTACTCGTAAATACGTACCCAGAAATACTGTTTTATTGGAATAACTATAATTCGCATTAGGTATAAGAATTACTTATACATAATTGCGAATTATAGTTATAGGTAGAACAAAACTTTGTTGTTTTTTGTTCTATTTAGATATGTACGTTTCTCTATTGTTGTAGTAATTTAAGAATAAAGTGATCTCAATCTCAGGTTTCTGTTATGTTTCATACGTTTATGTAAAAGGATTAAAAGTACTAAGCTATTACTACTAAGATATTTTTATAATGTTTCTTATTCATTTATTGTATTTTAAAAATATAAGAGTTGATTTAATTTTAGAAGTTTTACTGATATACCTGTAGAAACACTATTCTCCTCTCGTTACCAATTTAACTAAATTATACCTAGCATTTTTCTCTTAGTGCAATAGGTAGACATTAGGTATTACTATTAATGGCATAACTTACAAATGCAACCATCATATTAATCAGAAACTTTAAGCTTTCTAATCGCGATACGTTGATTCTTTTGAAAATATATCAAGTAAATTAGTATTAGTACATAAACAAGCAAAAATATTTATTTAAGGTTACCAGCATTTACGATAAAGTTTTCCAACATTTTCACACAACAACAACCACAAAAATTATCAAAGGTTATAAAAGTAAAGAAACTATTCATTCATATCATAATAAACATTACATTACATTAATATCATTCTTTGAGGTTATTGTAACCTCAAAGAATGATATATGTAATAATACTAACTGTAATATCTGTATATTAATGATGATATTAAAAAAACTGTGTACTGTCCTGTCTCAGTGTTTATCTAAAATTTGTGGAAATCAAACCTAACAAAGTACGGAACCCTGGCTGGGGGCACGGTTGTTCTTAGCTGTATCATTTCGGTGGATTTATCATTTCGGTGGTAATTTTTATCATTTCGGTGGACACTTTTAATTTCAGTGGACTCTTAAAACTTTATCCTTAAATATTTATGTAAGTTTTGATAATATTTGATGTCCACTCACGCACAATGTTATAAAATAGACTAAAGTATTATTTGTCACTAAAAATATATAGATTGCATTGAAATAAAAAAATCCCACCGAAATGATACATAAAAATCTCTTGTTGAAATTCACCCATCTACTAATATTGTGTATTTATTTCAATTAGGTATCATCCCTTGCAGTAATGAAAACGTATTCGAACGTTCTAATAAAAACAAATAATAATAAATAAAAAGTATCGACATAATTCAAGGAAGTGGTAAGTAAACACAAACAATATGGATATCTTACAACATTTTCCTGGTTTTCGTTTCACGGATCCATGTTTCGTTGTGGCAATAAATCAAATATACAGTCATCACTTTAATTAATTGATTATGTTTATTGCTTAGTCCCCAGCAATAAATATAATATATTGTTGGTAAGATAGCGCAAACGTAATAACCGCCCTCCTGGAGTGCGATTAAACGTTAAACGTGCACATTGACCTACACTAATTTAAATCACAAACTCAGTAACGTTAATCAAGTTAAATTATTAATTAGCTTAACAGCCAATCAAATCCTAATTTCCACAACACCAGCTGTCTTAGTTCATGCAGGTAATTGCAGGTAATAGGCATACTCATAGTGAAAACTCATTAATCTGTGCGGAGAGCGGAATGTTATTTGGAGACTATATTATGCTGAAAATGCGTGGTACATTTTGGTCGTACAGAATTTGATTAATATTTTAGTATGATGATCATATAGCTACTGCTTGTGAATCTTCCAAACAGCTGTTCCATGACACGACACTTTCTGACTGTTTTGTTTTATTGATCCGACTTTGTTCAACTTTAAAATAACAATTGTAAGAATCACGATGGTTACGAAAAGAAATAAGAAATTAATTATTCATTTTCCGTGCATTACAGAAGAATTTTCCGGTACAGTGGAATATAAATACGAATAATTTCGTCAAGTGATAATTTGATAAACTTTTCAGGGATACAAATGAATTTGTGGAAACATTTATTTTCGGAGATATGTAATGTGGGAGGAAATAAGGTAATTTGAGTGTAATGTGGGAATTTGATAAACTGATTTAATTAATTAAAATCTTTTACTGACCTGTTTGTATAGCATTGTAACAGTCGCACTAGCCAACTCATGAAATTTCTCTAATTATGTCAGACGTGAGTATACAAAATCGCTATCAGCTTTCTGCTAATTATTATCTATTATCCTCGAATCTTATCAAAGTTCTCGACATCAAAGCAGGAAACTGATACAATCAATGTAGATTGTAGGTTGAATCGGATGGAACAGTTAATTTTGACACAAATTTAATCAACTAAACGCAGGAAATTATACGAAATAGTCGTGTGGGGTTGGCAAAAGGACAGATTTATTGGTACCTTTAGACTATAAATTAAAAGGGAGTATAATAAGTAGTTACTCGTGCATATCTGTTACTAGTTTCGCATGTTATCATCAAAAAATAAAAAAAGTAATACGCCTGCATTACAATAAACTACTTCGTTTAAAAAAAAATCTTTCCGACAGCGATCGTATTCGGACAGGAAGGCTTTTGTAGTGCATTTTAGCCTCCCGGGACATTTCCACTCAACAGCGCTAGCACAATGGTGTTCTAAATACAATTTTGAATAAATTTGATACTGAAACACATCTGTCTATAGAACTGGCAAATAAAGGAAACATCTATGTGCTGAATTTCAAATAAACTGAACAACATTTACAGCTCAATAGAAACTAGTGCAGCCATTTTGATTTTTTTTTTCTTTGGGAAATACCTACTCATGTCCCTTCGTCACAGAAGACCAGAGGGTGATGTCGCACTCCTACCGACTAACACCCTACTATTCCTTCTAGTACCCTGCTTGAGTTGGGGGCCCGCCATACTGTTTTTCATCAAAAAGAGATGCTGTATGTTTTATATCCTCACATACATTCCTTTTACAGAGAGAAAAGCTTTAGTAGTCGGAATTGAAGAAGCCATTGACAAAGGCTCAGTGACGATATCCTTCCGTCGTTATGGACATGTTCTCGGAAGGCCGCACTGCCCCAAAATAGGCTATTAACATAAACCATCCTAAATGTTACGGTTAAGAGAACAGTCAAGCGTTCATGAGACAAGTGATTTAGTTTATACTGTAACATTCGAGTCTGGTGATATTTGTAATACTTACCCAACATTATTATATTTACCTATGTAAATGTGAATGCAACCATGATTGAATCAGCATTAGCTTATTGTTATTAACACAAAAATAACTAGATATACATCACGCCCGTATACCCCGAAGGGTTAAAAAAAAACTGTGTACCAATGTTTTTCCAAAAGTGAACATAAACACTCAGAAACAATAAATTCAACAACGTTCAAGTCCCATTGATCAAAAAGATGTCACCGAAGCCCCCAGCAATAAGTGAGAAATTGTTAAAGTTACACCATAATCATTATTAATATGAATGAAACGATCGACATCAGATATCTATTGAAACAGTTCAAACATTAAAACATAACTGGCGATTATTCCGGAATGTCTCAGATATTCTCATCGCAGCACTAACTTTACGTCATCGTGACAGATATTGAAGTAGTCGAGGACGCTGATAAAGAGGTTTAGCGTGGAGATTTCTGTCCCAAGTGACAAAGTACGTAAAACGTTCTAGTAAGAGACAAGATTTATAGAAGATACTTGGACTCGCGTCGCGCCTGTCTGTGAAAACCTTTACTGTTATCAATCTGTTTTCAATTATGTATACTTATCCTTTTTAGATTTATAATAATTATGTTAAACCATAAAGGGCGAATGTGCGAAAAATGTGTGTAAGTAAATGTTACACTTCTAACAATTTTAAGGAATTTATTGTTCATGCTTCACAAACCTTAAATAAATTAAATAATACCAGCTGAACCAAGAACTCGGATGCCACTCCACTTTACTTCGCAGAAGAGGTCTTGGTAATACTTTAACAGTGGTTATACAATGGTTTTTTAAGCGTGGGAAATCATCAAAGAACTTCTCCCACTCTGGGTGGAGCAGGAGGGCGTGTTAGACTTTTACTGACTAAAACCCACCCGTGTTCCATCAGTTGCCTGTGTGCCAGGGGCGACGGTATCTCTTTCAAACAACCTGAACCCCTGGCAGGCATCGGCCCTTGCGGACCCCACCAGTTGGTGCTGATATCTCTTTGAGGCGCGTGTGCAACACAACGCGCCGTCCACCCGGGCTTGTTCCTTACCGGACAGCGAGCTACTCATTACTCGCCGTCCATAAGCCCGCGCCTACTGTTGCCGGGAATCAGCCTGGGATTCCCGACGCCCAGGGCATCTCCTGCGGTGACTAAGACCGTGAGGGCGCATATACTGCTCTCCGTCACGTGCGCCACCTACTTTTTCGAGAGCATTACTGCTTTGCAGAAGGAGGTGATGGGTACCCATGCACTCACGCTCCGTACCATGGCTTGGACCAGAGCCGGACGCGAGAGATCGCCGCCACCGATAGCCTCCACGAGGACACGGTGGTGCTCCGTCCAAGCCGGCCAGACCTCCATCGTATGCTCCACCGTGTCCTCAGGGCGATATTCGCAGTGAAAACACCCGGGCGTTTTCTCTCGCCTCATGCGAAACAGGAACCTCCCGAAACACCCGTGTCCAATGAGGAGCTGCGTCAGGCGGAAGGTGAGGACGGCGTGGCGCCTCTAAATCCACTCCTCAAAGAGGGACCTTAACACCGCAATCGTGGTGTGCCCAGCCCTGGGTTGCGACAATCGCACTCTCCATGTCGCCATGAGATCCCACCGGAGCTCTGTCCACTGTGCCGCGATTTCTTGCAGCAGGTTATACGATGGTTAAACTGTTGAAATCGGAGGTCCATCTGGCTTTTGTCAAAATCGGGTCAACGAAACTGCGCAATGAAAATTGCCATTTCGATAGAATTCCTAAGAATATACCTAGCGTAGATAGCGCAAGCATTTAATTTGGCACCATCCATTACTTTAGAGACGGTTGTTCAATCACAAGCACCACTAGTGTGGCAGTGTCAAGCCTACCTTTTCATTCGATGTCATCAGACCAATCGATTGTTCAGTTGTCTGAACAGACTTCGGTAGCACTCCCGTCGTAAAATGAGCTTTGTTCGTTACACTTAGAGCATACATTTCATAAATCAAGCTGCAGTTTTGACACGCTATGACGCTAGACGAGATATTACAATGGGGACCTCATATTACATCTCTTGCGGGGCGGCTAAGCTCCGCCGCTTATGCTGTTAGAAAGATCAGACAGTTATCAGATGTAGTAACCGCGCGTTTGGTCTATTTTAGCTACTTCCACAGCATTATGTCATATGGCATTTTACTGTGGGGTCGGGCTGCTGACATTGAATCCATCTTTATTTTGCAAAAGAGAGCAGTCAGAGCCATTTATAATCTACGTCGCCGCGAATCTCTCAGGGACCTGTTTAAAAGGATTAATATTATGACGGTACCTTGCCAATTCATTTATGAAAATATCATGTATGTAAGAAAAAATCTACATCTTTTTAATAAAATAAGTGATTGACATAAATTTAATACTATATACTACTAGTTGGGGTGAAAAACTATCCAAAATTCCTAAGATTAAATATGGGAGGTAACACCTATCTTAAAGAGAACGCTATGTAACACTGTATATTTTCCGCATTTCAAGAGTTTCCCTAAATCATTTCCCATTATACTTGTGCACCAGAAACTGTGGTGAAATTAAATAAGCGTAACCAACCAACTCGGATTTGATGCTGAACTAAATCATCTTAACCAAAAGCTTTTTGGAATTCATTTCGTGGAAAAAGAATTTGGCAGCATCCAGATTTATAACACCATATTATCAGATTCAAACAATTATTATCTATTGATTAATGTTCATGAAAATGAATAAAAGCAACCTTATAACACGTGACTGACTTGGCCTTACTTTGTTTCCCTTCTCTTATATCACCTGGAAATATGACTGTCGATGTAATAATGTGATGACTCGTATAACGTATTCCGGGATCCCACGCTTCCTTACATTTGAAGTGCTATGATGTACAGTGCTGGCTCACAGCTCACGCTGAAAGCTCATCGACTAAACTGAGGAATTCAGGAAATTCCGGCAATGTAGTGTTTTCCGATATTAGCATTATATGTATTTCTACTAAACCTTTTTGCTTTTTCCCCAAAATAGATGTATCTCTTTTGGAGAAAATAGAGTACCTGCTGAAAGTATGAAAAATAAATTGATTTTGTAGGTTACTGCCTATAAAATGTTTCCTTAGTAAAACTTGATCAACATCGGAGTCATAATATTATATTGACATAAATAATGCTCAGTGTCAGTCATGACATTCGACACTTACCTAATTCCACCTCTATATGCAAACAAGAATAGGATATTATATTTACGTATTTTAACCCTTTTTTTAAAGAAATACTGTACATGAAAGCTTTTATGTACCCGAAATTAGGTACAGGTACATATACTAGACTCATGCAGAACAGACTATATTTAGATCAAATGCATTTCCACGACTTCTAATACCACCGTTAAAACATTTCACAGTTCACACTCATACTAACACGAACCGTTCATCGCATAATACCACCAGGATTAAAAAAAAGTAAAACAATAAAACGTTTGTTGTTTGCACTTCGAGTCACTATTATTCAACTAATTCAAATATTCAAATAATCAACCAAACAATTTTACACTAAAACGCGTCGAAAATATTGATTGATTGATTCTTAATGACCGAAAATCAGGACTGTATCACTTCAAAAATACAATACAATCTAATTAAACATAGGAGTTATTGTATGAACTGCAATTTTGGTTGAGACAAGCGGCCACCCAAGTTGGTAGGGCGGACACAATGGATTAGGCTTTACAAGTTTAAGATGTAAGATTCAAGATTCTTTATTTGTGGAAACATGAGAACACATACAGAGCATGCAAGTTATTAAATTAACATTATAGTTTAGTTCATGTTTGGCCTTAGTGGCGTACAAATATTTAAATTTCGTCATCATAATTACGTAGCAATTAGTCAAGTAGTTAGTTAATTAAAATTATGATCATAGCAATAATATGTTGCTGTATATACCGATTATGTCAAAGATGTATTGATAATATTGTTTACTACACAGTATTAGATGCTGTCATTAAGAAATTCTAGAAAACTATAGTACGTTTTCCCTTCTAGCAGTATCATTAATTTATTTTTTAATTGACGGACATTAAGCTCCTTCCAACTATTTGGGAATTTATTGAAAATTTTAGGGGCCAGACAGAAAACACTCTTGTGCATTAATGCTGTTTTCGATCTATGTAGACAGAGAATACTGTCATCGCGTCTACTATGGTTGTGATCAACCACTTCTGATTGACGTGGAAATAAGAGCCGATTTGATTTTACAAACATGACAATTTCTAAAATGTAAAGGCAAGGGAGAGTTAATATTTTATATTTTTTAAAGTAGGGCTTACAACTTTCGATTGACTGTAATCTAAACATAGTCCTGATGCACCTTTTTGGGCTTTGAAGGGTACGTCCTTGTCAGTTGAGTTGCCCCAGAAAATGATTCCATATCTTAAGTGTGAAGAAACCAAACCGTGATAAGCCGTGAGCAATGATTCAGTGTTAAGCACTGAGGCCAGTTTGAATTAGTAATTCTTGTTACGCACTGCGTAACAAGAATTACTAATGTTTTTACTGAGTTCTTCTATGTGTGCTTTCCAGTTTAGTTTTTTGTCAATCGTCACTCCAAGGAATTTAGTGTTGTCAACTTCTGTAATAATTCTATTATTGTATTGGACGAGTTTACGAGTAATAGTCGACCAACGCACATTTTCGCAGTTGGAATGTATGGTAGAACATGTTTTACAACGGTTATGATAAGTTTTATCTTGGGATATATTCATCCTTACTACGGTACCCTTCATTTTGCGTGGTCCGAAACGCAATTGGCAATCTTTTAACAAGCTTACTGCAATAGTAAAGGCGTTGTTTTATCATTATTTTAGATTATTTTAAATTGCAAAATATATATAATAAAACAACGATAAATACTATAACTATATAGGTATAGCTACATCCAAATCTGACGCGGAATATTTCCACCTCTGTAAATTGAATCAAATTAACTTTGTGGCTTCATGTTAAAATTACCAGTCACCTGTTTGTTTCATTATTTCATTTATTTTTTGACAAATCTGTCACAAGACGCTAAAATAAATAATGGCTTTATTATCTGCCACCCCGGCGTCTCCTCCGAACGAAATGAAAATGTTATTCATTTTGATTTCGTTATATATGATGTCTGTTTGCCAGCTCTCAATTTTGAATCTTGCATATAAACATGAGCAGAATACAGAAAACACCGAAACTAGGAAATGTTTGTAAGGATCGTAGTAGATCGCAATCTGCGGTTTCTGCCTAGCCCCATGGGAAAACGGTTTGAGATTATGTATGTGTAATAATTTTTGATATTTATTTTTATTTTATTCATTTGATTTTTCAGCCATTACTGAACAAGTATGACTATATTTTATTTACAATTAAAAAACTAATTGTTATTGTATGTATAAATCAGTTAAGTTTTTAGACCCTATTAGCTTAGTTATCATTTGTTCGATTATTCTGGAACACTGTAGGGAACTTGTAACTGACTATTAAATAAATTGTCCTCTGAAACTGGAAAAACGTTAACAATGTTTTTAACTTAATACATTACTGGATAAAAAATTACTCTCAGAACCGTTATGGTCGACTAAAAACCACTATAATGACGAGCCTCACAATTTTCCGGCTCGTAGTCTTGATATTCTCCCTAATATAGCCAGTCATCCGTGTCATCAGTGTTCCGTGTGGTGCCGGACGTAAAAGAATAGCACCATCCTATTTCTTCCCGTGGGTGTCGTAGAAAGCGACTAAGGGGCATACTGGAGAATGGGCAGCAGCGTTCTCTATGTATTTTACCACCATACTGCGATCGCCAACCCGCCTGCCAAGCGTGGCGATTATGACAAATCCCCCGCTTTTGGGGGAGGCTTATGTCCAGCAGAGGACGTCTTTTGGTTGATATGATGATGATGATGATGATAGCCTGTCATGCTGGTGATAAAGTAGCCGTGAAAATCTTGCAAATTTCAAGGCCGTTTTCAAATAGCAAAGTTACCTTTGTCTGGATTCACTTTCCGTATCAGAAAATAAAGCGTATTTATGGCGGTTGCCTGAGGTCATCGCACTGTCCACTGAATGGATGTCAGGTGACAATAAACGAAACAGAAACCAAATAAAAGCTGTTAAAATAAACCGTTTGATTGGTAATAAAATGGTTTTACGTACCTTTATTTAAAAAAAAAATGTATTAGACATTAAGGAAGGCTTTCAGACTGTTAGTTGCGATAGTCACAGTGACTTATTTTGAGGGATGCGAGCACAAACAGCATTTTTATTTCAAAGTTTTTATCTCCCTAATACAGCGTGGACGGAATTTAGAGCGATGTTAACATATTCAAACGGTTTTTTTTTTTAATAATAAGCCCCAAATTCTCAGACCATACACGTATTTGAGCAATAAATTGCTAAACTTAGCTGCAGCAGTGGTTCCCTCTTGAATAAATTTCACATTCATTCCGGACGCGTTCTCGACCTCGACACTTCAGGGCTATGAAAATGAAACTCGCGTTTTGATTAATTGTTGTGACGCCAACAACGGACAAGTGATGACAACATGTTAATCTTACCTAACCTAGGACATGTTTTTTTTTTTTTTTGTATAGTTAAGTGCACCGAACAGACACGTGAAGACAAGCTACTAAATTGAATTGTTTAAGATCCTTATCTAGCTTTGTAAATCTCAGTATAGGTGGCGTGGTGGTAACTGGGTGACTGGGTCACCCCAGTCACCCAGTTATTTATTAGGATGACAAAATCTGTCATAGATTAAAAGGTCATCGTCATAAATGATGTAAATACTTACATATACTAACACATATATACATATAACTACTACATAATTATACTAATGGTCTCGTTAATCAAAGTTATATTTTAGAAAAGTTTATCTCAGTTTCGTGACATTTTAACTCAATGAATTTCGGGTCTAGCTAGGTATACAGTAGCTAGGTTCAATAGCCTCCCCCAAAAGGTGAGGATTTGCCATAATCGCCACGCTTGGCAGGCGGGTTGGCGATCGCAGTATGGTGGTCAAATGCATAGAGAACGCTGCTGCCCATTCTCTAGTAAGCCCCTTAGTCGCCTTCTACGACACCCACGGGAAGAAATGGGATGGTGCTATTCTTTTACGTCCGGCATCACACGGAACGATACGGTACGGAATATAGTACGGTTACGTTTAAATGCATTTTTCTCGTGAATTAAAAGTTTAAACTTTGAGAAAGTATATTTTTATAATATTATGTTTACGATAATACTATGTTGGTAACATCATAAAATCTATCAATACTTACGTAACGGGAAAATCACTAAAAACAAAATGATTCTTTCGTAAGTGTACGGTATAAATAACCTCGTGACTATACCTATAGTAAGTTTTTAACAGAACTCTTAACAAAGATACAAAATCCGATTATCTTTAACGATGTAAATGTTAAAGTTATATTCTATTTACTGATAGAAAAATAACACTATTAAGTTTGATCAAATTAAATAATTACATAGTACAAAAATGTTGCAATTTTAAAGTTTGGGTATTAACCGTTTGAGGTGCGACCCATTGATTTACCAATGAAAAAATAATTTTATCTTCCAATCATCGCCTTCCTATTGTATTCCAGCGATCTGTTGCACGTCCGTAATTAATGCACAGACTCATGGTCATGATATCGTTATTAACCTGTCGTCAGAGAGCAATATATACAGATCCGGTTTTCCAGCAAAGGTGCCAGGTTACAGTATCCAGTGTTCAAGTGAGGTTTAGTCAAAAGGCAATCAATTACGGAGTCCAGTAGTCGAGCAGAGCTCTAATGAAATAATAAATCCCCTGAAATTCAGGAATAATCATTCACTTGCACAAAAATACGTAGTGAATGACAATGACATGACATTACAACCATAACAATTGACAGACATTGACATTTACAGTTTACTATTGTAATCCGTGTTGTAATTGATTTTATCGATTATTTATTTCTTTTAATGATTTCTTATTGGTGCGTACGTTAAAAATCAATTAGTTTCCTGATTGTTTTATTTAACATTGATTTTAACTCCTAAAAACAATTACAATAAAACAATGGAGTATTATAAATTATTTGTTACAGTGTCGGTTTCCACTAAATCGATCATATTCTTAGGGTACGCTCTATTGATAAAATGTGAGCGTTTGTGAAGTTAGTGACGTTTATTGAAATAAGTGATAAAACGATTTACAAAGGTTGAATAGAGCTAAAAAATAGAAATCAATTTTTTTTCTACATTTGGCCAATGAGGCTAAGACGTAGATGAGTTAATTAAGAAAAATAGACAAATTTTTTGGTACATATCTGATTGGTGTATCGGTTGGGCCCAGAAACGGGTTTCTCCTTTCAACCAAAGCCATTGTGCCGTTTTTGAGCGATTGAGTAACAAACATCCAAACATCCTCACAAACTTTCACTTATAATATTAGTAGGATAGCTGTTGCCTGCGACTTTGTCTGCGATCCAGGATTAAAACAGTAGCATATGTTCTAAACCAGGTCATGGTCTATCAGTGTGCCATATTTTATCCAGACAAAAATTTAAGTAGGATTATTTACTTTACATTATTAAATGTTGATCATCTAGGTCTCGTGCAAAAGTAACGTATGATGATTAAAGAAGTACACTTTAAATGTAGTAGAATGACGTCATGCAATAGGTTCTGTATCAAATAATTGATTAATTAATTGTATCCAATCCATTGCGCCGCATGCTTGTTATTTCTATGAAGCTCACCAATAACTTCCACTAAACTCATCAATAATTTCCATTAAACTCATCATCATTTGATACGGACATTGAACATGCCTCGATATATTTCAGATTTGTTTGACCTACTTGAAGGGATTTGATTTTGCGATAGAGTTGATGAAAAAGTCAAAGTTTTTGTTTACTGCGTCTTACCGTTTTTGTTTTTATGGCGTATTTGAAGGTCAAGTACTAAAAAAAAACGTTAAAATTTAAGTCGCAATCTCATCTTAGTGACAACCAATATGAAAACCTTGTCAAAAATGTTGGTAAATTGATTATATTTTTGATAGATTGAGACTGAGATTAGAATGCGAACGTACTTAAAATTACGGAAAATGCTCCTCAGGTGTCGTAGTTACAAAGCAAAATTAGTAGTATACACGGATCAAATTACATTAATTACCTTAAAATCGTAAATAGGCCAGGACAGTTTTTTTTTTTTTTTTGATGACGGGGGGAAATCCTCATGGATGTCCTCCGCCCCGGGGAGGGCGGAGGGGTCTGTCAGACTCTTACTGACTAAAACCACCCCGGTGTTCCGTCTCTCACTTGCACCGGGGATCACGGGAACTAGTGTGACTTCCGCGATCCCCGGCTAGTGCCGGCCCGCCTCTGCGGGCCACCTCGCGATAGGGGGGGAGTGAGGTGTTAAACTCCCCCCTTACGTCATAGAGAGGCGCGCGTGGAACACTACGCGCCGCCATCTCGGGTCCTAACAAGTAGGGGGCAACGAATTTCCCCAGATTCGTTGCCCCTGGACCCATTTAGGGGGGCTGGAAGAGGGCGTTATCCGCCATCCGCCAAACAAACAACGCCACCAAACCTAACCTAACTAACTATGTGTATAATCGGACTTTGGTCCGCCCACACAGTCTTCAGTGGTCTGCAAACATTCTGTTGTCTTTTGAAGAATATTTTCGTAACATTTACAACTTATTTTGCTAAATTCTACTTAGAAATAAACTGGCAATTTCAGAATAATTAACAGTATATTTGTTAAGTTTAATTTTATGTTATGTGTTTATGCTTAATATATTGCTGTTTGTTTTCCCAAATGTCATAAATAATTAAATAATGTTGGCTCTTCAGTCTGTTATATGATTAAAGTTATTTTATTTTTTTGCGGAACAGGAAAATATTGGTCCGATAAAGCTAGCATAATTATTTAACAAAATAAATTACTGTAAAATCCTTGTTCATCTTTTACAAAATGTAAACTACTTTGCACAGTAATTTGATGATTTTAAATTAGAAACCTAATAAAAAAATAATCTTTTACCAGATCGATGTAAATAAGTTTGGCTATACCTAGCGTTAATCGAAAATCTCTCACGCACAACAAAGGCTCTCCATAGATAGTGATCTCCTGTTTCCAACACTATCACATAATACCGTCCCTCACTGAATAAATAGCCCAATCACTGAGCTCTTTTCTTTTGCCCTCGATTTATAAATCCGCTCGCGTATTCAGTAGGTAATCGATTGTAACTCGATCCCTAGTTTCATTTAGACTAGTGTATGACATTCAGATTAGAGAACGCGAGCCGCTGACTGTTTGTCTATCGTCTCAGTACTTAAGACCATAACTGTTGTGTTTGTGATTGTGAGCTTCTAAATAGTGCTCTTACCTACTTTGATTTTCCGTCTATGTAATGTGAGAGTGAGATTAGAGTTCGAATTTTACCACTATTGTTAGTAAATAGTAAGTGCTTTTGCATGAAGTTCTTCTCTACATTTATACTACCAAGTTCAATGAACAAAATCAAGACTGACGTTAATTGATATAAGCCTGCTGAAGAAACAATCATACCTACGAAGTAAAATCTATTGAAATCATATCATTTTATAGTTCTATAACCTATATGTTTACCTACATGTTTGGTTAGGATTTAAAATTATTTTTTGATAAATAAATGTAACAAACATAAGCCTGAAGAAAGCCTAACAACTATCAAGATATCATAATAATATACAACAAAATAACGAAATTATGAAATCCTTAACTAAATTAGTAATTAATGGCAATTAATCTCCTGCCAGACCCCGTGGCCCCTGGCACACAGGCAACTGAGGGAACACGGGTGGGTTTTAGTCAGTAAAACGGCGGAGCGGGAGAAGTTATTTGATGATTTCCCACCAAAACAAAATGGCAATTAATCTGACTCTTAGAATTTGATTGTACTAGCGACTATAGAAGTTGTCGTTCGTAGCAAGGTGTGGCGTAGCAGTTCGTAGCACGTCGTAGCGGTTCGTAGCGCGATCTATTCGTTTGCATACAAATCGGTAAGAATCAGTTGCCTATGCATAAAACATCGATTGCTTTAATCAGAGAAAGATTCAATCTAATGTAATTTATTGTATACTAACAAGCTAAAATTGAAAAACTCGTTTCATTTTACATTTTTAACTACACGGACGACATTTATAAACCTCTTTAATGTTAACCCTGTTACATGAGTAATTCAATGTCCGCGTTGTTTTCAATGAATATAGCAATAACTCAGGTACTTAAACACACTTGTAAATTGCCTACGTAGAAATCGAATTAATATATTTTTATTATTAAAATCGACGCATTAAAAAAATCTGGGCTAACATCTAACTTCTTCACAGAAACATAAATGATATCGTATCAATCTGGTGGTTTACTCAATCACTGTATCGTGAAAATGTGGTTTGAGGTATACATACTGGTCAAGGTTATTGTTTACCCCATTACAAACCTTGGTTTATACTGTATTTATTTATTAATTTATTTATTTATTCACAAGGCAACTACAACAGGCAACAATCACATTATTTCACTAAGTTAACATTATATAATTAAAAAATAAATAAATAAATAATAATAATAATATTACTTTTTTTTTTATTATAGGTAATTATATTGTTATTATTATATATCACCTTAGCTAAAAGATGTACCTACTGCCTTTACTATTCTTGCGTATTGCATTTAGGAGCCAACACAGCATTCAGTGTTGTTTGTATGAGAAATATTGACACACAAATTTGATTGATTCTCTAGTAGGTAATGTGAACTGATCAATCGCTGAATATTACGCAACGTATACCAAGCGTTGATATAAATTAATTCAATTTACAAGGTTAGAGGACTGAACTGTTCAATACTCATGGGAACACGATTACATAATGAGGCACAGATAACACTCGTCACATCGTTGGATTAAGACTTTCTTTTGTATACAGGATGTAGAATGTTTCAATTAATTCTATAAAGCTCAAAATTACCTTCATTTGCAGTCAAATAAACTCATGTCGTTAATAATATGTCTAGTTTCCAGAACGTTTGGATTTCCGATCAAATGCAGTTGTCTAGCAGACCAGACATACTCAATCAACCAATGTGTTATGTCGTCCGTCTCACGAAACACTTCACAGTTACAAAGCAAACGCAATTTTAAAATGGAAACTAATTTTCAGAATGTGTCCGTATTTACTCTGTGAGGTCCTTATAATGTAAGAAGGTTCTTATAATATTCTTATGTTTGCCACAATAAAGAAAAAGCCGTATTAGTATAACTATAAGAAGTGTTCTAGTAACAAAGCACCTTTTTTGCACTAGGTAATTTATTTCAAACGGTTACACTTCCCTAACAATATTTAAGACGCAATCTTGTCTTGTTTGTGGCACAAAATTAGTAGCTAAAAATACTATTTAAAACGTTACGTCGGTTACAACGTTCCCTGAGAGATATCCCTCAGGAAACGGTGTAACCTAAAATAAATAACCTACCCTCAACCTAACAAAAACGGTTTTTCCAAAAAGGGCTTTGTGAATGTAGAAGGGGGTCATTCGTGGATCATTATTTATCTCAGGAGAGACATTTACTCCCTTATTTATAAACGTTGCTTAAAATTAAGAAGTGTTTAAACGTCAATAATGTATAGTTAAACAGACGCTAACAATTACTTAAGTTTAAGCATCGTTTATAAATAAGGCGGTTAGAGTTTAATTTATTATAGAGCTGAGCCCTAACACTTAAAATTATAAATCTCGGACCATGCAATCGCAACTTCATATTTAGTTAACAGCTGTATGCTTTGATGAGACAAGCAACCAACATGTTGTGTATGGAGATCAACCGAGTTCTCTATCAATGGTGTATTGGGTTCAAATGTATTCCATATCGACGGATCTACGTTAATTTGAATGCAAATAATACCTGTATGTACTTACGTCAGAGGCGAGGTATAATAATAAAATAATAAAAGTATAATACGATGTAATTGCTATTGTACTAAGTAAGCTCCAGCTCAAGTAATAGGGAAAAATCAAATCTCTAAAAAGTAAAAAATAATAATAATAGGTCGTTACTTACGTAATTGGAAATTTTACAACCAGCATTTTCAGATTTAATTATCTCTGGATGGGCGCGCAATTCGAAATCAAATACATTTTATTCAAATGCCGTGTTATTTTTATTTAAAATTCAGTCATTTGTTTTCAGATAGTTTATTGTTTTTGTGAAATTGTGGTAGATTTTGGCGCCATGGATAAAATTAAAATTCGTACAATTTTCGAATATGAGTTCTTACGTGGAAATACCGCTGCGCAAACAACACAAAACATTACTGACGTGTACGGGCCTAACACTGCTTGCATAAATACGGTCCATTATTGGTTTGGTTAAAGCTAGATAAGTGGGTGCCACCCGAACTAAGCGACCGACAGCGAGACTTACGCGTCGAAGTATGCATAGCACTACTGAATAGGCATAGAAACGAGGGAATTCTAAATTGAATTGTTACTTGCCATGAAATGTGGATCTTGTACCACAACCGTAAGCGTTCGTCTCAGTGGGTGGACCCGGGTACAGCACCTAATCAGTGGGCTAAAACAGATTACTCATAGGACGATAATGGTGACTGTCTGGTGGACAAATGCCGGATTTCTACATCACAGCTTCTTAGCGAATGGCACAACAGTGACGGCAGATGTCTATTGTCAAGAATTGCAAACAATGATGGAAAAGCTCGCAATTCAACAACCAAGACTGGTCAATCGCTCTTCCCCATTGCTTCTCCACGACAACGGGCGAGCTCACACGACATACCGTTGAGAAGCTACAAGACTTATAGCTGGAAGCTCTCCGTCACTCACCGTACTCACCGGACCTTGCCCCAATAGATTTCTACTTTTTTCATAATTTAGACAATTTTTTAAGTGCGAAAAAATTCAACACCCGAGAGGCACAAAACGCTTTCGCTGATTTCATCGCCTCCCGTCCGGCAGACTTCTACAGTAAAGGGATAAACAAACTGCCATCAAAATGGCAAAATTGTATAGATAATTTGGGCCCGCACTTTGATTAGCTAAAATTTAAAAAATACCAAAAATTTCATAATTAAAAGTTTTCAAACATAATTATCTCCAATTTCATAGGTAAAGACTTAATACTATGTATGGCCTTTAAGTTTAATTAGAAAATGTAGATGATATTTTGATCAAACCATCGTCGCAACATGTATTATTGTTGGGCCTCGTTCGTGTGTTTGGCGTTTTCATTGACCGTCTCCCGAACAGATTTTCTCGAATCATAGCTAAAAACACTCTATTAAGTCACCTTTCAGACAAAACAAAAAAAATTGGTTCAGCCGTTTGGGAGTTGCGATACCACAGACAGATGCACAGATACATATGTTAAACTTATAACACCCATCTTTTACCGTCCGGGGTTAAAAATATCTTATCGTAAACAAGTTTTAGTAAATCACTTCAACTTCCCAATACGGAAGTTTTAGAAACCGCTTGCACAGATAAGCTGATTTAGAGAGAATCCTTTACAAGCAAAACTTTTGCCTTTATAAGCAAACTTGAAAAACATTCAACCGCAAAAATCCTATTAACTATTTAAGCTTCGTCTGATCCCTTTCGTCAGACGAAGTCATGATACCCATGATCTTTAAATAAGTTATTATAAGCAGTACGTTTTGAGGTCACGAATGAGTTAAAGAAACATAAGGAGGAGAAATAATCTTTATCCATATTTTTTAAACAAACTACGAAAAAGGCACAGTCAGTGTTTTGATGTAAGCCATCGTTTTCCGTCGGCCAAGAGTTGCGCGTTGTTCGAAAGAGATACCGTGGCCCCTGGCACGCAGGCAATTGAGGAAACACGGGTGGGTTTTATTCAGTAAAAGTCTGACACGCCCTCCTGTTCCACCCAGAGCGGGAGAAGTTATTTGATGATTTCCCACAAAAAAAGCCATCATTTTGTGCTGAAATTTACTAAACAAAACTAGGATAGACCCATGTCAGCCGCGTCTATCTGCCGCCACATACAACTGACACACGACGCCCGACGACGGTATTTATTAGTTCTAAGTGTGATCACAACGTGGAGAGACAATGTGACGTACAGTCATGTGTGGTGATGCAACGACGCGGCGTAGAAGGTATATTTAAGGGACAAACTCACTTTAACCACTTATGTATCACTTTACTGCTAAGTTCTTCTTTTGAATATTGTTTTTCCACATACAAATTTTCTTTGAAGTTTGGTTACCAAGTGTAGTAGCTGTCAATCAATATTTTGGATGAACCTCGTTCAACAGAAAGAGGTTCATCCAAAAAGGTTGAAGGTTAGGAAAGGTTTTCTATGTTTTATTTTACAACTGTAACTGTGTGAAACATCTCGACATCTTTTGGAAATAAAAGAACGATACCGGAACCTTCGCCGTTTGCAAAATACAAATCTATTTACTATTCCATTATTCTGATGGATGGTAAAACTTTTATAGTTGACTTCATACGCACGGCACTTAACGTGTTTTCCGAGGGAAAAATGTTAACCATATTGACAGGCTTTTTCGCACCCTTTCATTGATCGAATTTATAAATGTTGTATTTGATACAGGTTTTTGCCTACTTACTACTAAAGGGTTCCGAAATTTTAATACTACACGCCAATTATTTTTCGCACATAGGAATGTATAGTTTATCAGCTAAATCTGCATTCCAAATATGTTTATCCCTCAAATAATAATATAAAAAAGGCTTTTTCAAGTATTTCCGTGAATATTATACAGTACTTAAGCTTTTCGGTACCTCCAGAAACCGTTTGAGTATCAAGCGTACCTTCAAATTAGCGTCTCAATAAGAAAGTTATTAATAACGTTCAATTACTATGTTTTGCTCAAAACTGAGCCACGCGAACTCGACTTTCTAACGCATTCATTAAATCTCCAAGTACACGACGGCGCAGGATGGGAGGTAGGCCATTGTCTGCGACGAAACGCCGCACGCTTGGTATCTTAATTGGTAAGATTAAATTAAATTAAATAATTTCGGAAAAACGCGGAGTAAAGTTGCTGATTATCCTCACTTACTGGGGGCGATATGTGTACATAGCCGTTTTGGATAATTGTGAAACCTCTTGATTTTATAAGACAACCACTGGCGGCTGCCAGTGGTTGTCTTATAAAATCCTTACTCCGGCTGGAGTAAGGAATTAAAAATGAGTACATTGGTTTTAACTACCCTAGCGGCTTAATCCCTGGTGCGTTCATTCATTAGTTCAGTATCGCATTTTTTATTTTATAGTCATATCCCGTAAAAATAATGTGACAAAATAAAGTTTGGGATGGTCTCAGTCCACCTCCTTCATTAGCCTTGCCTCTCTCAGCACTTAATTTAAATCTAAATTTTCCCTTTACAAATACCGAGAATGCCTGTAACAACATGAATAAACATTTAATTTCAAGATGTCTCCGTGTTATTGTTACAGAGTACCTGAAACTGCGAAACATCATACCTACATTAGACACGCGTTTTGTTTATTCAGCACTGAAATAATACAAAACGTATTGCTTTATAATGGGTACGTACAGCCAAGGAAATGATTTGTTATGTAAATTAACACCTTACGTCAACTTGTCGTGCTATAGCCATTTCATACAACTGTCAAAGAATAACAGTTGTAATTTGAATATACGGACAATGTAAGTTGTCGGTGTTATAAAAGCCACAACATAGTAACGTAGCTACTAGATGAGAAAGTGAGTAGTATGATGATGAAGATGTCCACTTAAATGGAAATAATATATGTAATTCTAATGTATGTATTACCATTTCGTGATAGTCGCGAATTTATTATTTTAAATGACATTACAATGAAGTTTGTATGTATGTAATCATCATCATAATCATGTACAGCCTTTTTCCAAGTATGTTGGGGTCGGCTTCCAATCCAACTGGATGCAGCTGAATACCAGTATTTTACATGGAGCAGACGCCTATCTGCCCTCCATAACCTATTTACTGGGGAACACCTGGGTACCCCTTGGTGAGACTGGTTGTCAGACGTTCGGGCTTCTGTCGACCCGTAATGAAATAAATAATTAAAGATCCATGATTGACAGTTGGGACCTGCGGGTTAACATGCTTTCCGAGATAATGAATGTATGTATATTAGTATATTATTCTCACATTATTCGTTTTATTTTAATGATTGAATTGTTTTTATTTATTTTAAGTATTCTTTTTATTCTCTTCTACTCATACACACAGTGTCTACATTTCTTATCGCAAGCATGTTGCAAGAGATTTTTTAGAAAAAAGCATCACCTTTGTGCGTATTTTTCTGTTCCTTTCTTTGGCTGTATGTGTGTATAGAAATGGTTAAATAAATGAAGATGAATAATTAAGATTGCTACCGCAGTTTTACCTACATTACTTCCAGTTATTGTATAATTTATTTATTTCCACTATCCATCATAGTACCTACATAATAATATCTTATTACGTATTTTGATGGATAGGTAGGGGTTACACATAATAATAATGAACGATGAGCCAGCGGTGGGATAACTGTTCATATTAATCTATGTATGTATTTCACTTGTGGTCAAGGCAATCCAATAATCGTCCCTCAAAAACTACCAGGTGGTATGTATCACAGCGATAAAACGAAATCCGAATAACGTAAATACACGATCATGAAGTCAACCGACTGAACCTGAGCACCTCTGACATTTAACAATCATGATCAGCACACATGGGTGATACGGATTACACAGACTAATCTCTGCCAGCTGCTTGATTGGATGGTGTGGATTTTGTAAGCAGCGAAGTCGTTTATATAGTTTTCTCTATATTAGGAATGATTAGCTAATGAGTGGATCTCCTTTTAAGTAAAAATATGCAAGTTCAGAATATAAATTCAAGAGTAGATACCTTAATGCTGTTTAAATGCTTAAAATAGTCAGTTGGATCAAAATCAAAAGTCATTTATTCAAATTAGGCTGAGAATCAGCACTTTTCGAACGTCAAAGTACATGAGACAGTCCCCCAAAACGCCCACCCTTCACCACTTCCTAGTGCTTTAGCTGGGAAGAAGAAGTGGCGGAACAAACTTCCCAGCAGCACAGCTGTCTGTTTAGTCGGATAGACTTGATTCTATCCATACATAGGCAAAGTAATAAACATTACGAGACACAAAATATTAATTAAATAATTAGTCAAAATGTCAGCTAGCCATACCAATATACCGACAAATAAAATGAAAACTGTCGAGGCCAAATAAAGCCAGGATGATAAATTACTGACGTTAAGACTGACTATATAGTGTTTCCGCTTATTATTAGTCATTTTCTGCATTGTTTACTATGACGTAATTGCTATCAAACATAATTACCTACTAACCAAAATACATAATGATGAACAGACCTTGTTGTGTGCACTACCCCTCCCCTATCGTGAAGGGCTATTGAGTGTCGCATGCATATACCGCTGTCTTAGAAAACCCTAGCTTCAGCTCCCCCTATCCTCCTATTTCAGCTCTATTTGATGCAATTTAGATTTCTGCTTCGTGTGTGGAATTACTAAATGGTTTTTGCTGTATAGAATTAAACTGTTTGTTTATTAAGCTGATAATTAATGCAAAATGTTTGTACATTTTAATATGAGTACAGTTTAAAATTGTTAAGCCCATTAAATTGAATGCTAACAGCATGCTTTTGTTAACATAATCTAATATATAAAATTTCCATGTCACAATGTTAGTTACCGTACTCCTCCGAAACGGCTTTACCGATTTTTACCAAATTTTATATGCGTATTTAATAGGTCTGAGAATCGGCTACTATTTATTTTTCATACCTCTAAGTGATAAGGATTGTTCACCCTAAATAATTTATAAGGCAAAACAACGTTTGCCTGGTCAGCTAGTTTAACTATAAAAGTTTCCACCCCTCGGCTATTAGGCAGACTCATTGAGTCTGTTAACAATAGAAAAGGAATTGTGTTAATTACCTGACACTAGAAGGTAACTACAATATACAACATTCAATTACTTTCTAGGGGGCTCCCTTTCCTTTTTCCACTCAACATAAACGTTTGAATAAATACAACATAACTAATAACTTTCAATTTGAAATCCTGTCTTTATATTTCAGTTCTTAGGTTCTTTTACATTCATTCATTAGGTACGACTGATTTTTCTGTTGAATATGAATTTTATAAAAATCCAGTAATTTAGTTATTAAGCTTCTCCATCTTCTTTTCGCGTCGATAGTTATTTGCTTTTTATTGTTTGAGCCCAGTAGGTAGCCACGTTGATTGCGGCGTCAGTGACATTATTTAGGTCATCAAAACTGTAAGTGAAGGGGCACTTAGGACACTCCACTAAGTTGGAGATAATCTGATCGAAACACCGCACCACATATTATGCTGATTTCGTTATACTATAAATTGTACATTGCTTTGGCAAAACTTTTGTCTCTGAACAACGAAAGCAGAAATCCTACGCGAAAATCGAATAAAAATTGTCCTCTGTCGCCGCGGGCTCACATCCGACATTCCTTCCTCAGTCTGCGCTTCTTTAACAGGAAATTAATAGTCCTCTGTGCTATTGTGTTTAAGAATTACTTTGTTGTCTTTAATAACTTGAAATTGAAAGGAACTCAGGCATTTAGTCCGTTATTGTACAGTATCTCTTTCTTGTACCTATAAACCTCTTTCTTGTACCTATAAAGTTTTTTCATGTATTTTCTCACTTTTAACATAATTTTATTTAGGAACTATTTCACTGATAATTGAATATAAAACCTCGTACAGAATATACAAAATATGATTTAAATTATAAATTAGACAGTGGAACATTAATATTAAACATGATTCATTAATTCATAAAACTGAAAAGTTATTTCTAATTTGCTCAAACTAATCATGTAATGTGATCAAAATTATAGTTAAACAGCACTAGGTAAACGTTTTTGGATATATTCTAAATGTTACATTGAACTGCAAACATCACAGCTCTTAATTATATATAACTATGTATTCTATTATTATTTCAATCACAAACATAACCTTATTGTCATGCTTATAATCATGCTGCTTTAGAATCTATAGCGGATGCGCTGAGCGAGGTAGATCCCGAAATTAAAATATTGCTTTGAGCTACCGCGGCGCTTACGAGAAACAGAGTTTACTAAAAATGAAATTAATTTGACAAAAACTGCAAAACGTACCGATCTTGCCTTTTGAAATTAAATCTTATTTACCAAAGTCTGGGTAGTACCTATGTTTCGATTTCCAAACTCGGTAAGAAATTGCCAAGCATATTATGTTTAGTGCTATATAAATAAAGAAAGGTGGAATGAGGTATATGGTTCAACGAGAAAACAAAAGTAAGACGAATTTGTTCCGGCTATATGGTGGTGAGTCAGCTCGGTTGTTTGATGTTCTCAATGTCACAACACCATTATTTACTCAGGATCTTCCGCCTCGCCACTGACAAACGACGTAGCGCTGCCCATGAAACGTTTAAAGGTATCTCAGTTTTTATCTTCGAAAGAAATCTACTTGAACCTTTGCTTAATGTGTTTGATTGCAAACTGCTGAACGTTTCCAATAAAAAACAATCATTACTTTTGTGGAAAAAGTAATGACAAAAGGACAGATACTATGATGAAGTAATTTATTAGCTGTCCCTTGCGTTACTTTAAGCGAGGCCGCACACTGCAACTGCTACCATTACGTCGCTGCAATTACAGCGCTACATTTTAGCATGGAACAAATGTATCGCATTGGACACACAGTTGTGGCGCAACTTCCAGAATGTCACATTGTTGTCACAGAATGTTGGAATGTCAGAATGTCACAGTGACATTATTGTCCGACGATACAGGTTTCTTGATGTGGCAATTAACGAGAAAAAAAAACACGTTGGGTTCACCCGTTTAGTCAAGATAATATCCTACTATTTTCCTCACCTTCCGCCTGACACAGGTCCTCACCGGACATGGCTGTTTCGGGAGGTTCCTGTTTCGGATAGGGTGGGAGAAAACGCCCGGGTGTTTCCATTGCGAAGATCGCCCTGAGGACACGGTGGAGCATACGTTGGAGGTCTGCCCGGCTTGGGCGGAGCATCGCCGTGTCCTCGTGGAGGTGATCGGCGGCGGCGATCTCTCGCGTCCGACTATGGTCCAGGTCATGGTATGAAGCGAGAGTGCATAGGTAGCAGTCGCCTCCTTTAGCGAAGCAGTTGTGCTCGCAAAGAGGGAGGCGGCGCACGTGAGGGAGATGCAGTACATGCGCCCTCACAGCCGTGGCCTTCGCAGGAGACGCCCTGGGCGTCGGGAATCCCAGGCTGATTCCCAGCCACCGTAGGCAGGGGCTTGCGGACGGTGAGTAATGGGTAGCTCGTTGTCCGGTAAGGACCAAGCCCGGGTCGACGGCGCGTTGTGTTCCACGCACGCCTCAAAGAGATGTCAGCAGCAACTGACGAGGCCCGCAAGGGCCGATGCCTGCCAGGGGTGCGGGTTGTTCGAAAGGGATACCGCGGCCCCTGGCACACAGGCAACTGAGGGAACACGGGTGGGTTTTAGTCAGTAAAAGTCTGACACGCCCTCCCGCTCCACCCAGAGCGGGTGAAGTTATTTGATGATTTCCCACCCAAAAAAAAAAATATCCTACTATTTACCGTTATTTCAAAATTCGGTTCAACAAAGAATAGTATCACTTATAACATCGAAATTCCCAAAACACATACATGGTTTTATAATAGGGTTTTTAGGGGTCATATTTATAAATCACCGCGCCAAAAAACAACGACACGAACATGGTCGATCTTAAACTCGTGTAGCGCGGTAAATGGATGGCGGCGTTTCCCATGTGGCGTCACAATTCCCGTAATACAAGTACCTACATCTGGTGAGCGGCTTCCCTAAGGTGCTAAATTTTCAACTCATTTTTGTCTTCTTAAATAAACCTGTAATCTAACTTATTGACCCTCTTGGACTTTTAATTTTAATAACATGATTTCGGTTCAACTTTTCATCGTATAAACTTTTAAGTGAGTCCCAACGTACAAGTTTACAAAAAGGAATTTTCATATCAAATTAATTTGGCAACGTGACGAAATTTAGAGGTCCATAGAGCGATATTAGATTGGCTGAAAACGTTACAGCATAAGTTTTATGAGAGTTTTTCCTTACCTTCATAACTTTGTTATTACATCTCGGACATATTGTGTTAGAGATTCGCCCGAAAGTGGTTCCCTATTGAGGGATTGTGCCTAATGCTATTTTTATAACGATCCCGGAAGTTATCAAATTATACAAATATTTCTAATGGCATTGTCAGTGTTTTTTCAAGGTTGTTAACTTGTTACAAACTTAAAAACATTACGCCCGTCTTTGCCAAAAAAATTATTCAGAAATACGAAAACATGTTCAAAAATGTCTCGAGTTTCTTACTAAAACCTCTACAAAACATAAGAATAATTAAATAAAAGTCCTTATTCTAAATTATTTGTATGGAGTACCTACTATAATAATATGTGCGGAAGAGGTATACAAGCGCGCAGTCTCACGGACGTGCCCGTGATATATTGCAGAGTTGCGTTACTCGGCGCTGCGGTAAATATGAAATATTTTCAACTAATATGATAGACGGAGAATTTGATTTCAGCTCAAACCTATGAAGTTGTGTTTGGCCGTCACGTTACAGGAATTCTGATCGTATTGTGACTATTCTTAAATTATCCTAGGCTGATAAAATTTTCGTAGAATTATGTTAATATACGTGCCTCGGAAAGGACGTTAAGCCGTTGGTCCCTGGGCACGCCACGATTGCGGCAGTAAGTCCCCTCTTTGAGGAGTGGCTTGAGAGGCGGCGTGGCGTCCTCACCTTCCACCTGACACAGGTCCTCACCGGACATGGCTGTTTCGAGAGGTTCCTGTTTCGGATAGGGCGGCAGGAAACGCCCGGGTGGTTCCATTGCAAACAAAATAAACCAGAACTTACTTCTTGTCGTCTCGTCTCAAACATGTGCTTACATACAAATGAGAATGATGTCTGCAGATATACTAGGTACATTATCAGGGACAGACTGTAGAACGTATGACCGACGTACAACTAACGAGAGAGAATAATAATAATAATAATAAATAGAACTGGCAACACCGTGTCAACAAAACGTCTTGTTTCTCAAATTTTCTATTTCCATCGATATTAATAATTTTGACCAATTTTAAAAGTTCTTGTTTTAATAAACCGAAGAAGAAACCATCAATTTTTTTTAACAATAAACCAAACTATTCTAACATGTAAGAAACTATATTCTAAAACTGCCGAATCGGAGGTGACATGACAGATGTCACCTCCGATAAACACTAAGAAAATTACGAAACACTCAAATATAATACTGGAAGAAAAGGAAATTATGAAACGAAGATAGATGTTGACAAGATCAGCGACACGTCGAGCACGCCCACCACCTCCGGACTCCTCGCTCAGCTCCGCCTCGCCGCCGCCGGTACCCAGCCCCACTGCGGGCGCTGTGACGACACCGGCCGCGGTAGTTGCGTCGAGCTCGAGCGACGAGTATTTCTCCCCGCCCACGACGCCACCACCTGCTCGTCGACGGGGAGGACGCCGGCCGCCGGATGGTTTAGGATCTCGAGGCCCACCGGCCTCTGATAGGGTCCCAGCTCCCGGCGGAAGTGTGCAGCGCATGAGATGGACGAGATCCATTAATGAGAACGTCATGCGCTCATACTATGGGGCTACAGAAGGAGGAAACAATCTGACCGCGTACCGTGTTCGGATGCTCTCTCTTTTTCAGGTGCTTGAACCAGCTGTCAACGTTTCAGCACAACGACTATCGGATCAGGTGCGGGTCATCCAGCGTAATCATATGTTGGATGACACTGTACTTGATCGCTTGCGCAGTGAAATGCAGAGTAGCCATGTCATCGTCCCCCCGTCGCAGACAGTTGTGGTACCACCACGGCTTACCACAAGTCACACGCCTCAAGCTGACGAGGGGAATGTTGACAGGGCTACAAACGTAAGTACTCAGTGCAGTGAGGAATTGAGGAGTGCTTTGGAGGGTGCGATTCGGGAATATCGGTTCATGTCGCCCGAACTTAGGCCACGCTTACCTCGTTTGCCCATGCATAACAAAAATAGGGCGCTGGTGGCGGCTCTGGATTCGCAGTTGTCAAACTATTTTGATGACTGCGAAGACCTCACCGATACTCATTCGATTCTGTACTGCGGAGCTGTAGCGGCGTGTCGTGTAGCTCACGTTAAATTCGTTAATGACTCAAGAGCTACACGACCGAAACCAGCCGTACCGTAGCTTGGCAGTGCAGGATTGAACGCCGTATTGGTGGGGCCAGAGCACTCATCGGCAAACTAATCTGCTTCAGGGAAGGCAATACTCGCCCTAGAGTGATGCGCTTTGTGAGACGAGCGTTCTCGGGGACTGATATCAGTCCTCAAGACTATACGTCCTGTGTCACAGAGCGCATCGACTTCCTGAAGCAGAAAGTGTATGCATGGGCAAACCGTATCCGTAGATATAAGCGGCGAGTGGATCGATACACCCAGAACCGCACTTTCCAGAGTGATGAAAGGTGGGTATACAGGGCTTGGGAGCGACCGGACCAAGGTGTGGCTGGCACGCGCCTACCAGATGATGATGCCATGTGTTCTTTTTGGCGTAGTATCTGGTCGGTGCCTGTCAGTCACACCGAAGATGATTGGACTCGGGAAGTCGAGAGAGCCTGCGATCCAATACCAGAAATGGGGGCTATTACCATCTGCCCCCAAGATGTAGCTCGTGCAGTCCGTCCGTTGCCGAACTGGAAATCTCCGGGGCCGGACGGGCTGCACAACTTCTGGATTAAATGGTTCATTGGATCGCACGCTCGCTTGGCAGCTCAGTACCAGACTGCTTTAGAGTCTGGTTCGCTACCCCAGTTCCTAACGACAGGAGTTACCCACCTGCTCCATAAATCAGGTAGTACTGCGGAGCCCAAAAATTATAGACCGATCACGTGTTTACCGATGGTCTATAAAGTTCTTACATCCATTTTGAGAGCTAAAATTTACAATCATATAGACAGTAACTCCATCATGTCTGTCTCTCAAAATGGATGTCGGAACGGGTCCCGTGGTACTAAGGAGCTACTCCTCATTGATATGGCCATTAGCCAACAGGTTCGTCGTTCCCGAAAGGATCTTTCGACATGTTGGATAGATTACAAGAAGGCCTATGACTCGGTGCCACATACATGGCTCATGAGGGTGCTGGAGTTGTATAAAGTAGATACAACTCTACGCACCTTCCTGATGTCATGTATGAGGCAATGGAGTACGGTCCTTCGATATCCAGGATGTCGAAATATCCAAAGGAATAGCGAGCCGAAAGGATCGAGCGAGGCATATTTCAGGGCGACAGTTTGAGTCCGCTTTGGTTCTGCCTAGCCCTGAATCCTCTAAGCACACTGCTGGAGGATTCAGGTATAGGCTATCGGCTGAGGAGAGGTGGTCAGGTTATCTCTCACCTCCTTTACATGGATGACCTAAAACTCTTTGCCCCCAACAATTCGCAACTGATGGAGCTACTGAAAGTAACTGAAACTTTCAGTAGCTCCATCAGGATGGAATTTGGTGTGGACAAATGTGCGGTCATGCATGTAAAGCGAGGGGAGATTGCGGAATCCGTGGGAACCCAACTCTCGGATTCCATAAACCTTCGAGCCCTCTCCACAGCCGAAACCTATAAGTATTTGGGTATGTCGGAAGCGTTGGGCATCAACGATACTGACATGAAGCAATCGTTGAAGGAGCGCTTCTTTGGCCGTCTGAAGAAAGTACTTAATAGTCTTTTATCAGGCGGGAACAAGGTGCGCGCCTTCAACGGTTGGGTCATGCCGGTTTTGATGTACTCTTTCGGCATACTCAAATGGACTCAGACCGAACTCGACGCTCTGGATAGGAGGGTCCGTACGCTACTGACTGCATATCGAATGTATCACCCACGGTCATCGGTAATGAGACTGTATATCCCGCGAAAGTGTGGAGGTCGAGGGTTCTTAAACGCTAAGACCCTGCACAATCGCGAGATATGCAGTCTCAGGGAATATTTTCTGGGAGCCGACGTGAGGATGCATCGAGATGTGGTCGTGGTTGACAAGGGCCTCACCCCGCTCTCCTTGGCTAAAGAGAACTGGCGCAAACCTGTAGTGCTTGACACTAAAGACCGCGTGGAAGTATGGCAGAGTAAGGAGCTTCACGGACGCTATTTCCGGGCCCTACATGGACCCGATGTAGACCTTCTAGCGTCCGTAGCCTGGCTGCGTTTCGGTGACCTCTTTGGAGAAACCGAAGGTTTTGTCTGTGCAATTATGGACGAAGTTATGATGACGAACAACTACCGGAGATTTATTGTGAAAGACGGCACGGTTGACATCTATCGGGCTTGCCACCGTCCGGGTGAATCAATCAGACATATTATCTCCGGGTGTTCTCGTCTAGCTAATGAGGAGTACTTGCATAGACACAACCTTGTAGCCAGGATTATCCACCAGCAACTTGCTCTGAAATACAGCCTTGTGGAATCAGAAGTGCCGTACTACAGGTATGTGCCCGACCCAGTTCTCGAAAATGGACATGTCACACTGTACTGGGATCGATCCATCATCACTGACAGGACTATTGTGGCCAATAAGCCTGATATAGTGGTGGTGCATCGACTAGAGCGGCGTACAATGATCGTTGATATAACGGTCCCGCATGACGAGAACCTCGTGAAAGCCGAGAAAGATAAACAAATCAAGTATCTTGACTTGGCTCGCGAGGTTGTCGACATGTGGGATGTGGACTCAGCGATCATTGTACCGATAGTCGTTACAGCCAATGGCTTGATAGCCAAGAGCCTCGACCAACACCTAAGGAGGCTCTCGTTGGGCAGCTGGGTCAAGGGCCTGATTCAGAAAGCGGTACTTCTTGACACGGCTCGCATTGTTAGGAGGTTCCTCTCTCTGGAGCCCTGACCGCCGGTAGCTTGGACCCTGTTCCCGATACCGGTGTGCTACTATTTTTTATATTTTTAAATGTTTCTATATTTTTATACTAATATTTAAAAATGTAATTTATATGTCTATTTAATGAAATAAAGGAAATAATAATAATAATAACGTTTATTGTTCAATTAGGACTAGATTACATGGCAAGGTAATATAATATGAAGCACAATCATACGTTTCTTAATCTAGCTAGTGGGTGCCGTACTGTTCTACTAGATAGGTTACAAAGTAACCTGTGTTTAGGAGAAACAGTTCCGATCCCCGTCATAAATGGTTGACTTGATGATGATGATGATGATTGGACTCCCTTCTCCGCACGTAGACTCCCACTCGGTCCGTTGTGCGTGGGGATTCTGGCTAACAGAGCCAGCCTAGCTCCGCCCAGAAGCTCAGAAGTTTCCTGGGGGCTTCGCAGGCTTCGCGGAGCGACCTCACTGTTCCGAGGATTTCTTCACGTTGAGTAGCCACAGCCTCGCAGTCCAGGATGACGTGGGTGGCTGATTCCTCGGCGTCCAGGCAGCCCCTGCAAAGCGGGCTGTCTGTGGCGCCTATGTTATAAAGATGTTTGTTAAGGTGGTTGTGGCCCGTAATTGTTCCTATGATTATTCTAAGGTTATTTCTGCTCAGGCTAAGAAGTTTTTTGGTTAATCGCGGGTTTACAGTTGGTAAAGCCAATTTTGACTGTCTACAGTCTGTTGCCCGTGACCATCTGTTGTTATGAAGTTCGGTTGATCTTTGGCGAATCCACGCACGAAGTTGTGAGAAAGGCAGGGGGAGAAGTGGGTACGGGCCTAGCACTTTCATATCGGAGCCTCTCTTCGCAAGTTCATCGGCGGCATCATTACCTAAGGATTCACTATGCCCCTTGATCCACTGGAGTGTAATACGATTGGACGTCGATAAACTCTCCAGAGCTTGATGGCACTCAAAGATTAGTTTGTTATTGGTTTGTTTGTTTGCTAGAGCTTTGAGCACAGATAGGCTGTCGGATACGAATTTAACGCCGTAATTCCGGATGCCTAAGCGCTTTACTGCTGCTGCGGCTTGTGTTAAGGCAACACATTCGCATTGAAAGATTGAGCTGTGTGTGCCTAGCAGTATGTGAAAGTTAATGTTGAGGTCAAGGGAATGTGCGCCAGCACCTGAACCGGTTTGTGTTTTTGAGCCGTCTGTATAGATGCGCACTTCCTTGGCTCCTGACTGATCCCTCTTCTCCTCTATTATTTGTATGGTATAGTTTTTGTTGAACATAGGTTGGTTTGGTGTTCTATCACACGGGGCAACGATGAGCGGCTGGTACTCAATCGCCCGATCCAGGATGTTAGCGTGTGGACTGGTTAAATTCTTGCCCCATATGCCCAGATGCATTAATCTGATGGCAGCCAAAGCCGCCTCCTGCTGTATGTACAGGTCAAGGGGAGTTAATTGAAGGGCTACCTCCATGGCTGCTGTTGGGGTGGTTCTCATGCAGCCAGTGGTGGCTGAGCAGGCCAGTCGTTGGAAGCGTTGCAGTCTAGCGATGGTGGTCGAGAGCTCAGTCCTCGTCCACCAAACCAGAGCGCCATACGCCAACATTGGCCTGATCACCGCTTTATATAGCCACAGAGTAATCTTCGGAGAGAGCCCCCAAGTTTTTCCTAGCATTTTTTTACATTGGTATAGTGCAATTGTGCTTTTATTCAGTTTGTAGTCAAGATGCTTATTCCAGAGCAGTTTGCTGTCAAGGATCACCCCCAAATACTTGACTTCGTCTGTAAGTGTTAATTCTGTGTTGAAAAGTTTTGGAAGCCTATGGGGTCCCATGGTTCTTTTGTTGGTGAACATTATAAGTTCTGTTTTCAAGGGGTTAACCGATAGTTCGTGTTTCGTGCACCAACTCTCGATTATTTTGAAGGCTCTTCTCATGAGATCGCACAAGATGCCCTCAAATTTCCCCGAGATTAAAATTGCTAAGTCATCCGCGTATCCCACCGAGTACAGACTGCTAGCGTTGAGCTCTGCGATGAGCTCATTTACGACTAGATTCCACAGTAGTGGTGACAGCACCCCACCCTGTGGGCAGCCTCTACTCACGATACCTCGTGTGGTGGTGTTCACGGTAAATTGAATAGCACGGTATTTTAACATGTTATTAATCCATTCTATGAGTGTTCGCGCAACACCGTGCGTGGCAAGTGCCTGCTCGATGCTGACGAAGTTAGTTTTGTCAAAAGCACCTTCTATATCAATGAAGGCGCCTAGGGTTGGGGTTTTAGCTTTAAGAGCATTTCCTATGCGTGATACTACGCTATGGAGTGCTGATTCAGTTGATTTGCCTGCACAGTAGGCGTGTTGATTAGGATGTAAGGGTCTTTGTACCGAAATTTGGGACCTAATCTTCCTATCCCCCAGCCTCTCCAGTGTCTTCAGGAAGAACGAGGAGAGGCTTATGGGTCTAAAGGACTTGGGTTGGGTGTAGTCACCCCTACCTGGTTTCGGTATGAAGATTATTTTCACCTCTCGCCAGTTCAAGGGGATGTAACGGTGGGCCAGGCAGGCCCGAAACACCTTAACGAGGTGATCAGCCAGTAGATCCTGACTCCACCTGAGCAGAGCTGGGAAAATACCGTCCAGCCCTGCTGCCTTGAAAGGTAAGAAGGTGTTGATTGCCCATGTTAATTTGTCTTTGTCAATTACTTCTAACGCCACCTCCCAATCCAAGCTACTAGTGACCCTCTCCCCATGTGGTTCCCAGCTTTGCTGGGTGTCAGTCTGACATCCTGGGAAGTGGGTGGTTAGAAGTAGCTCGCTTGTTTCAGCGTCGTTTGTAGTGTAGGTGTTATCTGGTTTTTTCAGGCTTCCTATTGAGTGGTCTGTCTCTTGAGCAAGACAGGTTTTGACTCTCATTGCCTGGTTGTTGCTTTCGATGTTAGTACAGAATCGCCTCCAACCATTCTTCCTTCTGAGGCGTATCAGTTTTTTGTATGTTTTACGAGCTGTTGTATAGCGGTCCCAATCTATTGGCGACCGTGTGTTCCTAGCTCTGTTGAACAGTCTTCTCAGCTTGCGTCGGTGTCTTTCCAGCTCAGGACTCCACCAGGAATGGCGAGCTCCCTGCCTAGGTACCGTGAGGGGGCACGACTGTTCATAGCTAGATAGAAGGATAGATGTGATGTTGTTTACATGTTCATCTAAATTGGTTACTGGTATTTCAGCCGGAAGAATGGGTAATCTACCCAGTTCAGCCTCGACGAGTTTAATAAACTTGGCTTGGTCTGTGTTGCGAGGAACCCTTCTCGGCTGTGGTTTGGTTAGGTTGAAGTTGATGGTATAGCGTATCCATCTGTGGTCCGAGCATGATATCTCGTTGGATACATGCCAGTCCTGTATGCAGTTGGAGATACCTATGGTTGTTATAGTTAAGTCTATTATTGTTTGCGATCTCGCGTTTATGAAGGTAGGTTCAGAGCCCTTGTTGAGTAAAACAAGGTTATTACTAAGAATAAAATCAAGCATTACCTCACCTCGGTTGTTAGTTTTGACATTACCCCAGAGCGTGTGATGCGCATTGGAGTCTGTCGCGATGATTAGTTCCAGTTTCTCCTTTTCACAGTACTCAACCAATGACGCGAGCTCTGGCAGAGGCACGTCCTCGTCGCCTGGCAGGTATGCCGAGGCTAGTACGATGTCCGGGAGTTCCTGTTCGGTTCAGAAAAGCCTGATTGCTGTCAGGTCCCTTGAACAGAATTCGTTAATTAAAAGGTTAGGTACATGTTGTGGGACAAAAATGCAAGTGCGCGGATTACTTACGGAGGTGTCCAGCAGCAACTTACCTCCGATGTTACCAAGACCGCATATTTTGCCACCCCTGATCCACGGCTCTTGGATGAGGGCGATGGTGTTGCCATGTTGGTGTTGGTTTTTCTCCAGCACTCTGCGCAAGGTGGCCGACGCAGATTGGCTGTGCTGGAGGTTGGTTTGCAGGATGTTAGTCCCGCAGAGGAGAGGAGCAGAGGCTGCTGTCCTCGCCCTCACTTCTCTCCCCTGGCGGAAAGCAATCCTCGTCCGACATTAGACCGGACGAGGGTGGTTCTCTCGTCGCTCCCGCTGTTGAGACAACCTCCAATGCTGCCAGGGAAGTTGCCAGCTCCACCGCCTCCCCAACGGTCCCATCGCGGGAGGCGATGGGGAACGTCCAGGCAGCGGCGACCCAAGCCCCCCCCTCGGCGCACTCGAGGCCGTCCCAGATGTAGTCGCAGCAGCGGCTTCCCTGGTTCCACCCTCCTCCAGGAAGCGGATGTATAGACTACCCATAAGGTAGTATACACGCCGCTGCTGGTCTTTTATGGTTTTTACCATGGACTCCGGCACACGAAAGAAGAGACAGGTACCCGGGGGCTCCTGTCTAACCCTTTCGTGTGTCAGAGTCCAGGTGTTAATCCTCAGGTTCGGGTTCTGCCTCGCCAGCATCCTGAGCAGACCTTGTGTGTCCTCGGTGGTCTCCGGGACGTAGAGCATGCACAAGGCCTTTTTAGGTATGTCGGCTTGGGGCCGAACGGTGAGCTTAGTCCCCGGTAGCGGGGACGGTATGTTTTTTGCGACCCCCTTGAGCCAAGCCAGCGTGAAGTCGTCCTCGCACCAGGTTTTGAGGACGCCTTCAGCGAAGTGGGCCCGGCCTCTGAAGTGGATCGCGGTATTAGTGTCCGTTTGTTCAGGAGCTGCCATCAGCAGAGCCCGGAGCTGGTTCTCTATCTGCTGACGGATCCCCTCCGCTTGCTCCTGCGTCATGTCCGAGAAAGGCTCGGTCATGACGGCGACACACAGCTCGTTACTTTTGAACGACGCGGCCGCTTCGGCGTAGCTCACCAAAGTTCCGTCAACCATACGGGAGCGGGCAGGCTTGCTCTTCTTGCTGATCCCCGTTGGTGTGACGGAATCTTCGGGACGCGTACGCTTCTGCGCCCGGGCCGGTGGTACCACATTAGGGTTTTTATGTTTTTTACGTCCCCTTGGCCTCGAGCTGCGCTTGCGCTTAGTGTCGGTGGCAGCCTCGCCTTTTGGCGTCACGGCCGTTGCCAACACCGCCTTGCGGGACGTCTTCTTGTTCGGCACTGTTTGCCAGTTTGACCCTCCTGCCAGTGGGGCTTTGGCCAGACTCGTCGGGTCCCTCTCAGAGACCGCAGCCGTTGACGCAACCCGTGTTTTGGGCGCATCCACATTTGCAGTGCTCCTCGAGTCGCCACGAGCGAGAACTGTCCTTGGCCTTTCGGTCAGGGTTGTGTTAGGGGGCGCATCCATGGACGCAGATGAGGTTGGGATCGCTCGGGACGCAGCCTGTTGTGGCGCATCCTTTGCGGTTGCCTTCCTCATCGCATCCTTGGTCGCAGCCGAGCGTTTGCCTGTGTCGGGTGCATCTGTGGACGCAGCCTTAGACGGTTGCCGCTTAGGCGCATCTTGAGACGCAACCCTTGTGTGTGTAACGAAAGGCGCATCTGAAGACGCGGCCTTTGGTGCGTTGGTTATTATAAGCGCATCCGACGAGCGGGACGCAGCTTGTGTTTTTATCGTCGAAGTCTCTTGATCCATGGGTTTGGATGTTGAAAATTCACCGTTGGAGCTCTCCACCCGCCACGGAGCCCTCAGTCGGGGACGTCGCCCGTTCAACGAGCGAACGCCAGAGCTACTCCTTCGGTATAGGGTCAACCTAGTAGGAAATTGACGAGCCCGCACGCAACGGAAGATCACGGGACTGTATACGACACGAGACTATGCCGCAACCCATCCCGAGACCCCACGCCGCGCCGGCTGCCCTCCCCCACTAAGCCGACCCTCGCTTGACATCCCGCTTATGGGATGCCCCAGCCGGTTGATCGTAGGTAGCTACCCTACGACCTCCCGTGTAGGAGGAAATCCAGGCCAAAGTAGTGTGTTGTGTGCAATCTGCTCCACTCAACCACCAGGATTCCTTCATCCCTCCGTACGGGTCCCCGCGCACGGCACAAACACGCGGGAGGTCATTGCTGTCCATCATCTGCTTTTGTTTGACGGTGGACACCCAGGGACATGACCTCGCCACCCCTGAGGTATATCGCCCGGTGATTTCTGTTACGTCTAGTTCATATGGAATTAGACCAAAAACGGGGCGGCAACCTCGAGAAGGAACATCACCAGACTTGCCTTGAGGATCTGCACGACCGTTGCGCTCTCCCTCAAGGCCACGCCACCTTACCGCCTCTGAGGGAGGAGGCAAGGTAGGTCTGCGTCTACAAAACCAAGCCAAGCAGGTAAGCAAGCGAAGCATGTTGTTGAAAGCCAAAACATAAATTTGTAAACGCACAACCCTCCCCAAAAAAATGGTTGACTTATAGATAGCACGTGTAGGTATGGATATCAATATGTATATAGTAATCATTGCATCAAGCTACAAGATAAGAGACAATTTAGGGCTGTTAAACAACAAACAAATAAAAAATAAAAAACTTCAATTACACAATCTCAAAATAAGGAAAATAAAAACAAATCGGATTTATAAAATTAAAATATTAAAATAAAAACTTATAAAATTATTTAAAAAAAAGAATGTTTAGTATGTTTGTGTGGTGAGTATATTGTTAGTGTGGTGAGTATATTGTTAGTGTGGTTAGTGTTTCGCTAATGTATGAATTGTGTGATGCATGTGTGTGTTTGAGTGATCACTTCCTTAGAAATTCTTCGGTTTCGTCGTAGTTAAGGTTTAGAAAGAAGGAGCGAACAGTCTTTTTGCAATTCTTTTTAGTTAAGCCGTAAATCGAAAGGAGACGGATACGCTTTCATACAATCTTGGGCCTGGATGTAAAGAGATGAAATTGGTGTCAATTAATAGCTACTATATTATCAAACCATCACTGAAAATTTTGCGGATTTTAGCAATCTGAGAGCCGAGTTAAAAGAGATTTTGTTAAAGTGAGGTTACGTAACAAAACAGCAGATTTTTGAAGTGCTATGTATAAATAACCTCATTGTGCGATAGGTAGTTGTTTTTTTTAAAGATAGGATGCTGTTACAATTATAGAACGGCACTGTATACACGGTTAGTTCGCTGTAAAACACCAAATTCCGAAAACATTACATTCTCTTGTGCCTAAACGGACCCTGGCACTTAATCCGATAGGGATAGAGTGACTGACTGACATGTCACCATAGACTAAAAATACAATAATCGATTAGCAAACGTGAATCGATTTTAACATTTATCTTTATAGATATTTAATTTGTTTAAACTGTTTAATACGTTAATTCTAATAATTAATGTATTTGAATTAATCATCTGGTAAAAGCATCTTTTAAATAGTATGAACTCTGTCACGATAGTCGATTATAATTTAATCGATATTCCATTTTGTTCGTAGCCATAACTTAATTTTTGGATTTCTCAATTTCCAGATTGTAAAATGGGCTGATATTTCACATTTTGTAATAGAAAAATATAACCTTTTTTTTTAACCATACGTCAACTTATTACAATCAGGCCCAGAAATCCCCGTCTCCTTTTTGCATTCATTTTATTGTAAAGTGATGGGCCAAGGTAGAGAGCAAACTTTTTTATAAACGCTGTGCGTGTAGGTGGGATTGTGCAGATTAGGTCTTTTCGGCGTTTGGAGATTTTTTTGAAAGGTGTGCGACGGTGTTGGAGAAGGACTATATGTAAAATGTATTGCTGCCTTACATTAAGTACGCTACATGATTGATATAGTTCCAAAGTTGGAGTGAGTATCGGTCGGAACGTAGCCACCTTTAGAATAGCTCTGTGTGCGACCTCCAGAGGCTTAAGTATTGTCTTTGCAGCACCACCCCAGCATGAGATACAATAGATTAGAATCGACTGACAAACAGCAAAATAAACGTTTCGGATAATTAATGGGTTTGCTACATGACGCAGAGTTTTAAAAATATAAATTAATTTTCGTATGCGACCAGAAAGAGTGTTAATGTGGGATCTAAAATTAAGGTTTTTGTCCACAACTACACCAAGATATTTAACCTGATCTACTGAGGTTAACGTAGGACATTGACAATTAAAAAAGGAAATTTGTCGGGAGGACACGGCGTGGCACACGCTGGCAGAGTGTGCCGCTTGGGAGGAGCCGCGCCGTGCCCTCATCTCAGGAGTAGGCAGTGACCTGTCGCTGCCGGCCGTTGTCGACTCGATGGTCGGCAGTGAGGAGTCCTGGGACGCGGTGGTATCCTTCTGCGAAACAGTCATGTCGCAGAAGGAGGCTGCGGAGAGGGAGCGGGAGATTGCTTCCGCTAACCCGATCCGCAGCAGACGCACCGGGCGTCGGCGGAGGGCGGACAACGCCCTCTTCCAGCCCCCCTAAATGGGTCCAGGGGCGACAGATCCGGGGAAATCTGTCGCCCTCTACTTGTTAGGACCCGAGATGGCGGCGCGTAGTGTTCCACGCGCGCCTCTCTATGACGTAAGGGGGGAGTTTAACACCTCACTCCCCCCAATCGCGAGGTGGCCCGCAGAGGCAGGCCGGCACTAGCCGGGGATCGCGGAAGTCACACTAGTTCCCGTGATCCCCGGTGCAAGTGAGAGAAGGAACACCGGGGTGGTTTTAGTCAGTAAGAGTCTGACAGACCCCTCCGCCCTCCCCGGGGCGGAGGACATCCATGAGGATTTCCCCCCGTCACCAAAAAAAAAAAAAAAAAAAAAAGGACATTGACAATTAGGTTGAGATTGTGTGGGGCAAGAATGAGCTTTAATAGAGATTGAGGTTTTTGGCTGGGAAGCATTGCTCATTGAAAAAGTGATTAAGTTTGATTTGTTGGCATTGAGAGTTAGGCTATGAGAAAAAAGCCACTTCAAGGCAGAATTAAAGCCGTCTTGTGCAGCAACTTGTAGTTCCGACCATGAGTTTGCGGTGAAAGTGATGGCTGTATCGTCTGCAAATGAAACTATCGTAGCATTTGGAATTTGGAGATTGCAGAGGTCGTTTATGAACACAAGAAAGAGAGTGGGCCCCAAAATGCTACCCTGGGGTACGCCATACTGTATGGGTAGATCATCACTCTTGTAATTCTCTATAGTTACAAACTGTGAACGATCAGTAAGGTAACTCCTGAAGAGATCAAGTGAAGAACCCCTAACACCTAAACTTTCAAGCTTGAGTAGGAGAGTGGAGACGGGAACGGTGTCAAAAGCTTTCGCGAGATCTAAAAATATTGTGAGAACCTTTTGTTTGGTATTTAGGTTCTGGACTATATTGTCAACTAACATATGGACAGCTTCAGATTTGGATTTATTCCTCCGAAAGCCAAACTGCTGGGGTGATAAAAGTTTGAAATGTTCGAGGTATTGGACTAATCGTTTGTTTAAAAGTCGTTCAAGTACCTTAGATAGTGCGCTAAGGACAGCTATTGGGCGATAGTTGTTTGGCAAGGTTCCGTCTCCACCCTTGAATATAGGATGAATAATTGCCTTTTTAAAAGAAGAGGGGAAGATAGCTAATTGAAAGCAAAGGTTGAAAATGTGGCATAGTATAGGTGCGAGGGTCCGTGCGTATCTTTTTAAGAAAGTTTGTGATATACCATCCCAACCAGTAGCAGCATCAACCCTAAGCTGGTTAATAGTACTTAGAATCTCATCAGGATCCGTCTGTTCTAGCACGAAAGATTTATTGAAATTTGTAGTATGAGCGGGAGTTGAGTGGAATTGTGCGCTCTTTATATTTTCTGCAAGCCTTTTCCCGATGTTAGCAAAGAATTCGTTTACATCATTGCAAGACTGTCTGGGCGAGTGAGAGTGAGCTAATAGCTGGTTTGAGGAGTGCTTCTTTTTCTGTGAATTAGTGATTGTTTTTATAGTGTCCCATAGTTTTTTAGGGTTGTGGTTTGCCTTATTTAGTTCTTCGGAATCAAATATTCTTTTAATTTTTTTAAAAAGGGTTGCACAAAAATTTCTGTATCGCTTGTATGTGAGAAGTAGAGTTTGATTGTCTGGTGACTGCTTAACTTTTTTGTGTAGAGAATCTCGGTTTCGGATACAACGCAGCAAGCCTGGAGTAATCCACGGTTTCAATATCCTTTTACTTGCTGGGACTTTGACAAATGACGTGGACTCATTTATGGCATTTTTCGCAATTTGTGTAAGCTTGTCTATAGCTTTGTCTGGGTCAGAGATAAGGAGAATGGGGGTAAAGTCTAGGTGTTTCATAGTTTCATCAAGTGCATTATAGTCTACCTTAGATATCATTTTTGTGGGGATTGATTCTGATTTTGTATTTTTATTATTTACACATAAAAGGGAAGAACAATGATCTGTTACCGTTGTATCGAAGACTAGAGTAAGAATAGTAGCTGTGGATCGAATCATAATGTGATCTAAGCAGTTGTTGCCTCTCGTGGGATTTGTATGAGCTGGTAAGAATCCGTGGTACGCCAGGGTATTTAGATATTCGTGGGACCGTGAATCTTGGGTGTTAGGTTTAATATCCAGGTTAATATCTCCAGTTATGATAACTGATTTAAAGGAACCGAGGGCAAGAATAATATTATCGAGTGCAGTAAGGAACGAATTAATGTTGTCATTTGAGGGGTGTTAGCGACGCGCTCATGTTTTAGGTTCATAGCTAATAACATATACCTATGTATAACCTAAGTAAGAATGTATGGGCGACTGGACCCCCACCCAACACGCGGGCAGTTCAGTCCGTGCGAGCACCGCAAACGGGTGCATTTTTGTATGTTTATCTCTTTTGTTAAAGTTATCCGTGTCTTTGTGTAAATATAAATTGTCTAAGTCATACTCGCGTTTTACTTCGCTGATTACCACCTACTACCAGCTACAAAGTGGTCCATCAAGCCAGATCAACTAAAACTAATGTTTGTCACGCCACCAGTGAAAAACAAAATGGTGGGCACGCGAAGTACGGTGCGACGCGAGCGTGCGCAACGCAAACTATTCGAACAACAGAAGGTTGCTCAAGACTTAGATACTAAAGAGCGTAAGTCTTCAACTAGTGCAGCAGCCAACAATATGGTTTTCAAAACACCTGCGGCATCACCGAGCATCAAAACAGAAAACACGTTGCCAAGGTCGAAAGGTCATTCCGACACATCATCTGTAAAAGCTCGAAAGGCGCAGTTGCTTTTGGATGCTGCAAAGCAAAAGGCACAGATACGACTGGAACTCATAGACAGACAGCTAGAAGCGGACTTAGCTGAACTAGAGGAAGAAGAAAAATACAGTCCACACGAAGAATGCGCTCACGACGTGGAGCAATGGCTGGAACGGAGTCATCACGAATTAATGCAATCGGCCCCCGATCATGGCGACCCCCTGGGCAAGTTGCATCCGCCTGAGACAGAACCAGCCGCGCTTGTAAATGCTGTCCTCTTTACGGCACCAGCAGCACCACCAGGGCTACCTACGTCATCTCAAAAGCCACCACCTTCAGTGCCACATCTGCCGATGGAGTCGCACCCACACACTGTACCCGCACCGCCACCAGCGGCGGAGGCCACGTGTATGCAGGCGACTATTCAGGTGCTAGCTGGCGCGTTGAAAGACCTGGCTTCTACGAGTGCACCGAATACTAACCTTATAACTCGATTAAGCACGCCGAAGGATCTGCCAGACTTTTCAGGAGACCCACTGGAATTTCTGCAATTTAAACAAGCCTATACGAACTATACAAAGACGAGTCCTTATGGCCTGCTGACGTCGTGAACCCCGACATCGACGGAGACGAAGGGAGTTTAGAGTGTGTAGCTCTAATGCATAAGCCTACATGTAACTTACCTGTTCCTGAGCCGCAGCGGTTTTCCTCCTGGCTTCACTTGCTGCGAGCCACAGCCGTCATTCTGAAATTCATTGACAGATGCAAGAGACTTACCGGTGAGATTGACTGCGATGCGATGGCTCGAGCTGAGATCCTGTTGCTGAAGAAGGCGCAGGTGGACTCATTCTTCGCCGAAATATCTGCAATCAAAAATGGAAAACACATATCACGAGATAGTAAGTTACTTACCTTGTCACCGTATTTAGACGAAACTGGTTTACTCCGACTCGGTGGCCGCATCGCACGAAGAGACCAATTTTACTAGATGGAAAACACGACATAACGCGTCTTCTTGTCCGGTTCTTTCACATTAAGGCAGCACACGGGAACCAGGAAATGGTCGTCAATAACCTAAAACAGAAATATTGGATTGTTAGAATAAGGCCAACAGTTAAAAAGGTGGTTTCGAATTGCATGCTTTGCCGCTTAAGGAAATGTAAGCCTCAAGTGCCCAGAATGGGTGACTTACCTCATGCCCGAGTAGCACATCACCACCGACCATTTTCATTTTGTGGTCTGGACTTGTTTGGTCCAATGGAAGTGACTGTAGGCAGGGGAAGGCAGAAGAGGTATGGCGTTTTGTTCACCTGCCTGACTATACGAGCGATTCATATCGAGCTTGTTCCGTCACTCACATCAGACTCTTTGATTATGGCGCTGCGACGCATGGCAGCACGGCGAGGTTGGCCTTGTCATCTATACTCTGATAATGGCACCAACCTAAGAGCAAGCGATAAGGAACTGAAGCAGTCAGAGCAGGCACTTAATGTGGATGCTCTCAAGGCCGTCGGTGTGAACAACGCCATGCAGTGGCATTTTATACCCCCCTCCAGTCCTCACTGGGGTGGAGCCTGGGAGAGGCTAATTCGGAGCGTTAAAACATCACTTCGAGTAATAATGAACGAACGCGCTCCACGAGAAGAAGTGCTGCTTACCCTGATGGCGGAAGTGGAGAATATGGTTAACGGTCGTCCGCTGACACACGTCTCCGTCGACCCTGAAAGCTTAGAATCTTTAACTCCGAACCATTTTCTTTTAGGTAGCTCATCCAACACACCTACCATTGGGACTTTCGACGATTCCGACATGTTTCTACGCAAACAATGGCGAAGGTCACAAGCGTTAGCTGATATGTTTTGGCGTAGATGGATGAAAGAGGTTCTGCCTGACTTACTGCCACGAAGAAAATGGAACGCGGAGGTGAAACCTTTGCAGGTAGGTGACGTAGTTGTAGTGGCTGATCCTAACAGTCCTCGCAGTACCTGGCCGAAGGGTGTTATCCAGAAGACATATCTAGGTAAGGATGGACGAATCAGACTGGTCGAAGTGAAGACTAAGACTGGTGTCTGGAAGCGACCTGCAGCCCGCGTCGCGCGTATTTCACTCGGTGAGGAGTGCTGAGCCAGCACTGGGGGGGAGAATGTTAGCGACGCGCTCATGTTTTAGGTTCATAGCTAATAACATATACCTATGTATAACCTAAGTAAGAATGTATGGGCGACTGGACCCCCACCCAACACGCGGGCAGTTCAGTCCGTGCGAGCACCGCAAACGGGTGCATTTTTGTATGTTTATCTCTTTTGTTAAAGTTATCCGTGTCTTTGTGTAAATATAAATTGTCTAAGTCATACTCGCGTTTTACTTCGCTGATTACCACCTACTACCAGCTACAAGGGGGAACGGTAGATACAAAGTATAGCCACTTCCGAATTTACCTTCATAAGTAAACCCGAGGCTGAACCAAGAAAGTCAGGCTCTTCACATGTAGCTATTAAATCTGACTTAGCATAGACAACTACCCCGTCACTCTGATTAAGGTGTTTAGTTGTTTTGTGTGTGATATAGTTACGTAGAGTAGGAATGCATGAGTTACTTGAACATGGTAGCCAGCATTCGGTAAGAACCAGAAGATCACAATCAATATTCATACGGTGAATTAAGGTTTGAAGACTTAGGTAATTACAGTTTATGGACCGGATATTTTGCGTTAATGTAGTAAACCAGACGCTTTCGCTCTTAACATGTAATTTCGTTTCTTCGGAAGTACAAATGTGAGTCTCAGATACAGAAAATTGGTCGAGATCAGATATTACATCATTTATCGTATTAGACATTGTATGTTAAAATGAAGGGTAATAGAGTGCAGTAAATAAGGCTATAGGAATGAGACAGTAAGAGCTTTGGGGCGGTTAGTATGACTGAGGATTGTGTAGGGTTATAGTGTTTAAACCACATGGTACAAATATGTTTTATGAAGTCAAAATTGTGTGAAGTGTTTTTATATTTTGAATTTGTAGTTCACTTTTGATAACAATAGACGGACTGTCCGGATTCTTCTTCATCAGGATGCGCCCGTCCGCGGTCCAGCAGAACATGTACTGATTCATCTTGGCATAGTTACGAGCCAGATAGAAAAGTCGTTTAGAGTAGGGAGTTAATTGTTCCGCGGCGTAGGTTGGGGTTATTGGAGCTTCAATACCCAGATGAGTTGAGTTAAGCTTGTTGTTTGGATTTAGTTTATTGTGTTTCTTAACAGCTAATAAAAAGTTGGTTTTGATAAATGTATTCGTAAATTCGACTGTTAGGGTAGAATTTGGCGATTCTTTTTTTGTAGGTTGTCGTGAAACATCGCGTATGTCAGAGACTTGTAGTTTAATTTCGAGTTTATTAGATAATTCCAGCAAGGCGTCATATAGCATCTTTTTAGTTTCTTTCGCTCTCTTGGGCACGTTGCGAAGCTCGATGCATGTTTTTACGAGGGCACGGTCGAAAGACTCCGCCTTTTCTTCCAGTGCAGATAATTTAGTTACCATTAAGTTGCGTTCTTTTTCCAGGCTAATAATCTTTAACTCGAGCGAGGTTAACTGGTCCGAAAAAGAGTTCAAGGATTTTTCCATTTCCGTAAAAGTCTCCTCTATTTTAGAATTTGAGGTTTTTATTGCAATTATGTACCCTTCTAGTTTGTCCAGGCGGGTATTTTGCGAGGTAGTCATGTTTAAAATCATATCCCTTATCTCGTTCTTGAACTCGGTTAAATAGTCGCTAGTATTGTCGTCACCTGATGGACATCGTCGCTTGTTTGTTCTTTGGGTAATATTAGTTGTTGTACTATTATTAGCATTGGTTGACAACTCATCATTAGCGAACAATTTGGTGATGTCGGACTCGGAACGTGAAGGAGTATTATGATTCGGTGGCGTTCTGGCCGTCGACATTTTTTGCGTTTAATTTGATATGGATGGTTAGAAACAGTGCTAACAAATTACGGAAATCACAAAAAGTGCAGCGTCGCGTTAGTTTCGAACCTACGACCTGATGCGTACAGGGCAGTCCGCTTAGCCAACGCACCAACTTAACTATTAATCAGTAGTGCAAAATAGCTAATAGGGTTCCAGTCTTGCGATAGTTAAGAGAAAGGACGTTGAGTAGGTGACGACAGTCAAGGTCACATGTGTATGTCACTGTTCCGTGCCACATACACTTTTAACGTTATTTTAAAACTTAAAACACCAAATCAGTCTTGTTTACACTCACTATATTGCTTATGCGTAAATATTACTGTTTGCTATGGAGATTTGTGCAAATTTAGTCGAAAACTTTTACAGTAAGTTCGTTAGATTCTTGTTAGACGATTTAAATCACAGAGTGCACACGAGACACGTCCTATCGCTAGCGCGCGGGGCGAGGGGGGTGAAGAGAAGAGAGAAGAACCAGAATCTGTGAATAAAACAACAACTTGTTTGGAAACTGTACCTACTCGGAATGATGTTTGACATAATGATACACAGAACGTGCCAGAATGATAAAGTTGCTCTAGATTTGATTTTACTCTCTGTGGCTGGACTTTGTTGGATAGTTTGATACATAATCTCGGTATCGGGATCCAGGCACGAGCTAGCTTTCCGATACCTAGTGAAAGTTTCCAATTTTGTGTCGACATCATAAAACAAACAAAGTTTTCCTTCGTGTTAGAGGTACCGTCAGGATAATAATTTGGTACAGTCGAGGATTTTTTGATTTGATAAACACAAATCAATTGAAGTGCCTTCTTATTCAATGAAGTTTGATGATACGAGATGAATAAGTAATCAAAACATATTTCATGAGATATCATTAGATAAGAAATTCATGAATTTCTTCAAAAAATAATTTTCTTTTATTTTGCTTGTCTCAAAAAACAATTCTTCCAAGTTGATATTTCGAAATTCAGTGGCAAAAAGAAGAACCTACGGCTGCCTGAATCAATGTTTTCTCTCTTCTTGATGTTTCGGCACGAGGCAAATTATTCAAAAAAATCAATAAGCATAACGCGAAACGCCGCATGCTTCCTTTATATTTTATAACTCGATAATAAAAACGAAGTCAGAGTTAATATTATGATCAGTCTGAAACGTGACGTATATTAATATTCCAAAAGATTTTGTTATTACCGACTGAAAAACTTAGAAGACAAAGTTCAGGGCTCTGGTTGTTTGTTGGTTTTTGACAAGGTTATCAATGTAATTGTTATTCTATTACGTGAAAACGAACCAGTTACCTATACCGAATCAAGCTTTTCTGATTCAAAATTTTATTTCATGACTTGTGTAAAAATTTAAATAAGGACAATATTAAACTGCAATTGGTGCTGCATATTAAGGTCTGCAGAGAATTGCAATATTCGCTGCATGTGGCGCGCGAGTTTGAGGTTTATTAAATTTAATCGGGCATTTATAGGTACCTATAATTAGTGTTTTTGTAATCATATTTGTTTTCAGTAGATCAACACTTCTACCAATACCACCGGAAACCGAACGCGGATTTACACTGCTTTACCTAATTAAACTCGAAGCCAGTAGCTCCATTATTCAAGTTGCATTTATGAAATACATAGACCAATGTGACTGAAAGATTAATTAATGAACCGCTGCGATCGTTTTTAACTAGAAATCATATTATTTATTTACCAATAATAAATTATGATGTAAGTTAGGAGAGTTTTCGTCCAGTAATATAACTAACGACATAATCACTATTTGTATACATAGCGGAAACTTTAATTACAAGGCAAAAAAGATCCAAAGGAATTCAATCGTCATAACCAAGTTTGTAATGATTATACTCTGAACATTCTGCCACAGACACATAGTTCCCTTGATCTTGGTAATCCTTGTAGATAACGAATACTGCGGAATTATTAACATTGTAGTCGGAGCTAACCCTGCGCGCTCAGCCTCTTAGTGGTATCTCGGTTATCTCGACGAACAGCAAATATACTGTACAAGAGGACGCTCAACAGTTTGGTTTAGTTATAAATTAAATCTGTAGGTGTTCTGTATGAGATAGTAGTTCAGGTAAATCTCATAAGTAATGGAAATGTCTGGTGCTGATAAACACTAACGTCTGAATGTAACCACATTCAATTTACACATAACCTATGTGTAAATGTGTGTACCTACACAAAACTGTTTATGATAATGTGAAAACGTAATATATTGGAATGTTATATTCATTTGGTTCAATTCATGACGTAACGAGTAACCGCTATTGGATGAAAAGCAATACCCAAGAAAAAAAAAATGCTTTCATTCGCTCTGCTCATTATGTTCTTAATGAAGTCTGACAAGCGTCCCTTGATGACAGTTAATAAGAACTTTAATATATCAGTTGAGACCTTATTCCGTACAGATATGGTTCAAACTATGCTATTATTTTGATGATTGCACTGCAATCATAAAAAGTTAAGATTACATAAATCAGTGTCTGGTGTAACAGATGTGTCACATAGTAACCGTGACTTGCGTGCGCGAGAAACTTAGCTAATATCAGACATATTGGATTATATTGCACAAGGTAATTGGTTATTCAGACCTCACACAGGGACTAATTTACGAGGCTTAAGTAATTATATTATTATTTTAACGCTGCGGGGTATTGAAGAAGAAATTATGTTCATGTAACGAACCGAAACTTGAAGCAGATCCAAAGTTTTATTTAAGTATACGTTACGTAAGTTTACGTTGCGAGGCGTATTACTAGTACCTACGTAGTTTAAATGTTAAACCTATCTACTCGAAAAGAGTAACTGAATTACACGATTATAATATGATCACAAACATCGCTTCTAGACATGTGACCAGCACACTAGCAGTACAGTGCATTCGCGAGTTAACATTACAATGTACTGTTAGAATAAATAGATTCCTATATAAGAGATTACATCGATCAACCGTCGATCCTCACAGAGCTGATCATAATGCAAATCGTTGGAATTCATTACTAAAAATGTTGAGCTCGCGGGAAATGGATTATTCCTCTGGAGATTAAACGCTTTTCGGGAATCACTTTCCAATATTGCTTAAAAATAATTATAATCTTCTTTAATAACGAGTGTCGTAAGAAATACCTATACGTTTAACTTCTGAATTCGTTTTTGTGTATGTTATAAGAAAGCATGCCGTTAGGCTAGGTGGAGTGACGATCTTCACAAAGTGGCTAGTAGCACTCGATGGGAGTTGCCAAGAATCAAGTTCAACGAATTAGGGAGGCCTATGTCCTGCAGTGGACTGATGTAGGCTGGTGATGAAGATGATGATGCGAATTGAAAGTTAAGATTATTGATGATTAGGACAGCGCACAAAATTAGTCAGAATTTTATAGTTTTCGTTGGATGTTTCACGGAAAGCATGGCTGTAGTCTGATCACCCAATAAATTGCTTTCCGGAAACATCCATCGATCCTTGCTGAGCTTATAGACGGAGCAGGTGATGAATAACAAAGGCTCACTTTGAATTTATGATGCCGAAAATCCTTTACTTCATAAAGCAAAAGACATATTGCCTTGCTAGATAAAAAGGTAAGTAATAGGTTCCACTTTGAAAAAAATATTTATTGTTTTCTAACTTATAATATAATACACACAAACACGTAACATCACGCCTGTATGCCCGTAGGGTTAGGCATAGGTGTATCTATAGAACATCCACATCTCGCAAGTTATGTTTGCTATTTAGAATATAATACCTGTATTTTGTCTGAGAACAATTCTTGCAAGAGTTTTCAATTATTTCTCTATTAGTGTAAGTTCGTTTGAAGCACTCAACACGTTTGATTGGTTTTTTTACTGTCTTATAAGATTTTTATTATTTTCGTGATAAACTGCAGACCATTGTCCCGACAAGGAACAACATTTTCAACGATTTACCGAAAAAAGGTTGTCGGACGCATACAATTTCACAGACTGACGCTAGTCTAGAAAAACAAACGTGTAAATAGGACTCATTGTTGTATAAATCTCTGAAAGCACTGTACGAGAAAATTCATCAAGGTGCCGATTTTTACAGTGGCAATTGTATCAAATTGGTAACTTCACGCTTATTCAGAATTTTAAGGTTTACAAAAATATATCTTGAAAAAGATATCTTAAAATTTAAAAAATATTTAATTAATGTCTCCTGAAGTTAAAAACGTACCTATAAGAGGTAATTTATCTACTGCAAAGTTAAAATGTTGTTGCCTACTTGCTTATGTATTATTTAACCTGGCAATTTATGAATAACGATTTAATTAACACTTGAAAATGCTTTCGTAATACAGACGTTTCACATTCAACTTGTTTGTTAACTGCTAAATAAAGCCGGTTATTCAGCTCGTAATCAAATTAAGTAACTAAAATTCACTGAGAACACCTTTTATTTTAGTTATTTATTCGAGCCTTCCAATGAATAACACGTTGATGAACTTATAAAGTGACTTTGCCAAAGTCGACAGGTTGAATAGAAAATTAAATGCTCCTTAGGATTACATTCCTACTGAATATATTAAAAGTAGGTTCGTCACAATACGAAGATAACCTCTTATGTACGAAACAGTCTTATGTATGTAACACGATGAAATCGTTATTTAAGTAAAATGCTGCTCGCATTTTACATTAATTACAATTTCATCGTGTATAAAATGTTCACTTAGTGCGTCTTTTGTGACAGCAATTCGCTTTGTTCAGTGACGAGTAATTGATATAATTAATTAGTAATTATTATTTACTATTGAGTGCATTGATGTACTAAGTATTGCCGGAACTTTGTTTGAATTGGCAGGCACCTACAGAATCAGGCAGAATATAGCATCGCATATGCTTTATAGTACAATAAGATATTATTTCGTGAATACCGTGGTACAACTGCCATCTCCAAAAAGCTAGGCACCCATTTATATAGAGAACTCTAATGAATTACCGCTACCACGCATACACGGCGATGTACTATATTAGGTTAGGCATCCATTGCGTTTCTCCCTCACGTTGATATAATGAACGTCCTTAATACCGCGTAATGTTTGCGTCGCACTCCGTGTTATCTTTATAGCCTCTCTGATTACGCGCTCCGGCTCCGACAATTTGATTAAGTCTATGTCGTCGCTGAGACCAAACCGCACATCCGTGATGTGCGGTTTGGTCAGCAGAATTCCGGATAATTGAGGAAAATTTATGAACGACGTAGAAAATGAATACAATTCATTATGAAGACTGGGAGTAATGTACATACACAGCGTAATATTTATTACATAGTAAATGTCAAAGGACTTATAATAAGTAGTAAAAAACTATAACATATGGTGACAAAATTGAAAAAAGCATTCTAAGGCAAGTGCAATGCAATAACTCAACGTTATTATAACGTTACTTGTTAGTATGTCACAAAAAAAAAATGAGTCGCTCTTTAATTATTCGTAGTTAAAGTATTATCAAAGTTAAGTTGGGGTTACTATTTGTTAATTGTGAATTTTTTGTGGCTGTGATCTGGCGAAAATGTAAAATCGTGCATAGTTTTTAGAGCTATGTGGTGTTATTATATCGTAAAAGTAGATCGGTAGGTCCTACTAGTTGTGACTGGCAAAGCGAAAAATTAATTAAAAGTACTAACGACACATTTCTACGTTGGATTATCTAGAACCATTTGTACTGAATCCATGGCGAAAATTTTCGTTACATCTGTTCTACTGTAAAATATTTTAATTACCGCCGGTTTCAGCACCCTTTTACATTTTGCTTTTCAAGTGGTCAGGAAACCATCTACGCCGCGATTATACTAGTGTCAGTTAAAGACTCTATTTAGTGATAAGATTCAGTGAACTACAAAAATAGTTTCATGTTTCTAATAAAACTTACCGTAACCTAAAACCTCTTATCAAAATAATTGCGATTTATTGTTGTGCTCCGTAAATAATTACCCCTTAGTAGAAACACAAATATAAAGTTGTAGTCGAGTTGATGTCGAGTTTTAACAGTTCCCGTTACTAACCTTTCAAAGGAACAGATATAATTGATAGATCTAGATACTTACCACTGATATTTACTTGCTTCATTTAACATAATTAGTTCCGGATTAATAATGAGACTTGAGAAATTGTTGAACTCCATCCTGATTATCCTTACAATTCTACTGTTAAACTCTGATTCTCTGTTATCGTCAACGTAAATTATTACAATATAAATTGAAATTCTTTAAATAAAATTGCCAGCTAACAAAGTCAACACCCACAAGCTTAAAATAGTATAAACTAAGACAATAGATCTCAGCTAAACGGAAAGTCGCTTGAATATAATTGTGATAAGAGATTTAAATCTCGTCGCGTTGTGTCGCGGTCATAGTAAGCGACTTCGCTTTCCGCCTTTTTTTTTTTTTTTTTTTTTTTTCTGGGTGGGAAATCATCAAATAACTTCTCCCGCTCTGGGTGGAGCGGGAGGGCGTGTCAGACTTTTACTGACTAAAACCCACCCGTGTTCCTTCAGTTGCCTGTGTGCCAGGGGCGGCGGTATCTCTTTCGAACAACCCGCACCCCCGGCAGGCATCGGCCCTTGCGGGCCCCTCTGTTGCTGCTGACATCTCTTTGAGGCGCGCGTGGAACACAACGCGCCGTCGACCCGGGCTTGGTCCTTACCGGACAGCGAGGTACCCATTACTCGCCGTCCGCAAGCCCGTGCCTACGGTGGCCGGGAATCAGCCTGGGGTTCCCGACGCCCAGGGCGTCTCCTGCGAAGGCCACGGCTGTGAGGGCGCATGTACTGCATCTCCCTCACGTGCGCCGCCTCCCTCTTTGCGAGCATAACTGCTTCGCTGAAGGAAGCGACTGCCAGCCATGCCCTCTCGCTCCGTACCATGGCCTGGACCAGGGTCGGACGCGAGAGATCGCCGCCGCCGATCACCTCCACGAGGACACGGCGTTGCTCCGCCCAAGCTGGGCAGACCTCCACCGTATGCTCCACCGTGTCCTCTGGGCGATCTTCGCAATGGAAACACCCGGGCGTTTCCTCCCGCCCTATCCGAAACAGGAACCTCCCGAAACAGCCATGTCCGGTGAGGACCTGTGTCAGGCGGAAGGTGAGGACGCCATGCCGCCTCTCAAGCCACTCCTCAAAGAGGGGACTTACCGCCGCAATCGCGGCGTGCCCTCGCTTTCCGCCTTCAAAGGAGTACTTAAGCAACAATCTATGACGTCACAGCTTTGCCTCACCATTTTCCCTTCACTTTTGCTTTGTCTTAAGACCGGGTATTGCGACTTTTGTAATGCTAATCTTACTCAGAGGTGATATATCTTTAATAATGTTAGTTTCAGCGTTTTCGTGACATCGATTTAATAAAGTTTGGTTATGTTATTTTAATTATAATAGTTAGTTAGCTAACTTAGTATAAAAGTAATAAAATTATGGAATACCTATCTAGCATGGACACCGACGCGCACACTGAAACTATTTTACCACATGATGAGAGGCCCCTTAGCGTAGACATTTTAAAACGAATATAATCAAAATGTATGGAACAGCATTTTTTTTAATAACCTACGAAAAATTGTAACCAAGGGAAAACAGGGGAAATATATTCTTGTACTGAATTTATAGTAACAGGTTGCGCCTCTATCCCTGCCACCCCGTATTAACATAATATTAACTTTTCATAATATAGATTACCAACAGAAATTACTAACATTAGTTAAAATTTAGTTCGCACTCTGATCGTATTTAACATTCAATTATGTGCGGTTACTATTGTAATGGAAGCGTACATTATTGTTTCGGTGTGTGTTACGAATTGTTATAGGGCTGTCAAGATTACAGGCAAACGAATCTCGCCATTAAATATAGGTCACACCAATTTCTCTCCATAATCAACTGAAATGATTTAAAATGAATTATTATCGATCTGTCAAATCTTGCCCAGGCTTTAGAAATACAGTATGTAAGAGAATTATATAATTAAGAGACCATTAAAGTCCCTTTAGAATGCTTAATAAAAGACGCTTAACGATGCTTTCATGTAATTAAGATAAAAAGGAATATAAAACGATCGTAACAGGTGGCGCACTCCGTAGTATCCACCAACCCCCATGGGAAAAAGCGTGGCATGTATGTAGTTGCAATAAAATATAATTAATTATAATTTTTATAGAAAAAACAGAGCTTTGATTGATAATTAAAATAGCCTGATAATGTTTCAATGACACGCTTCTCAATTTCCAATTATTGTTTAAAACCCATGTGAGTACTCGTTGAGGTTTCATGGAAATATTTCAGGTATTGGAATGTTAAATTGGTCAATTAAAAAAATAAAATGCTGTACAGCTCGTAACTATCAATTCGATTCATAACATCGAGCGATAACTCTAGCTGCTACATAATGCTTCAATCAACAAATATATATTGATGTCATTCAGCCCCAACTGTGACAGCCCTACGCTACGAACATGTTTATTTTCAGTTTAATTTATTCGCCTTTCAGCTTTCATTTCAGCAATATACGATTTAACAGAGAAATCATTGTGAAACCGTTGTGATTACGATTGGATTGAATCGGCTCATTATATTCATTCGCACGGGACATTGAACCGTAAACGCTTTTGAGCTGCAGTTCAAAGCAGAGGAAATTTATTATTGTATTCTTCTTTTCAACCCCCGACGCAAAAACCACGGGGTGTTATAAGTTTTAAGTTTGACGTGTCTCTGTGTGTGTGTGTGTATGTGTGTGTGTGTCTGTCTGTGGCATCGTAGCTCCCGAACGGATGAACCGATTTCGATTTTTTTTTTTTGTTTGTAAGGTGAATTAGTCGGGAGTGTTCTTAGACATGTCTCATCAAAATTGGTTCATCCGTTTGAAGATTAGCAGCTCTTTTTTGGTTGATGAAGGGATTTGAGCATCTTCCACGGGTCTGATCAATTCGAAATTTGGTATTCTATTACTTCAATGATATTAGACGAACAAAGTAACCTTGAACTGACACTAGAGCATCACCTGGAATTTCCAGCATACCCAAGTTACTTACCAACAAACAGCAGAAATATCGTGTTTGGGCTCATAGAAATGGTCTCAATGAATATGTTATAGATAAATGGTGATCAGGACAAAGAATAGCGATAAATTAGTAACAAACTTCACTGTGAGAAACATACGCAACGATGCGCAGATTTAAGCGAGACATTAAGTTTAAAAAGCCGGAAATAAAGGTTAAATTTAAAATTTAAAATGGCCCGACCCAAAAAAACTCTAAAAAGTAAAAAAAAAACATTTATTGGCCTTTTAAGTTGTAGGTAATATTTTAATCAAGGCATTGTCAAGTTGGGGGACGGTCAATGAAAACTCCAAACAGAGGAGGCCTAGCATTTTTATTAGCCGTCCTCCGACTTGACAATGCCTTGATCAAAATATTACCTACAACTTAAAGGCCAATAAATATTTTTTTTTACTTTTTACAGTTTTTGTTTGGATCGGAGGTTTTTTATTATGATCCGTAGCACTGAATGCTTACGTATTAAGTAGGTATTTTTTGCCAAGCATTATCGTCATTTAAAATGATAAGAAGGCTTTAGTCAAATGTACCATCCTGATCATAAAAAATATGCATGGCCGTTTGATAAGAAAGGTAAAATAAATTAAAATAAAAACTTAATGTCATCTCACTATTTTAATAGCAAGTCGCCTGTTTTTTTTTGTCAAGCTAAAAAGGTGGGGTGAAACTAGTATTTGAAAACTTATATTTATAACACATTTGCTCGTAAAGGGTCTCTTATTACACCAATTTCAATATCGTAATGTATGTCATTACGCACTTGCGCGTTATTGTAATGTAAAACGCACGGTTTATCAAGATGCTCCGTCTAAAACGAACGGTACTTTTTTAAATCTTAGCAAAGAGTTTTTATGTCAGAAAAGTGGTCAACATTTTATGAATAAAATTAACTTTGAGAGATAAAATATAAAAAAATAATCATTTAATTCTTTAATTTAATTAGTTTTGACAATAAATTACAACCATTTATCTGTAACAAAACCAAAAAAATATTAATTTACTTTATTAGTTATACTGGCTGTTTTTGTGCCTTTGCCTTAAAAAAAAGCGCTGATGCGGGCGCATCGCTAATTTGTGAACAAGTAATAATCAGGAGTTTTTGGCGGGATCGCGTTGGAACATGTCGCACGAATTTTCATTTTCATGGAATTTAGTCAAATAGCCAATTAAATTGTATAATTTTGATAGTGAATTATTCATTTTACTTTCGAAATTGCTAATCCAAAAACATTAACATGCACATAATGAACACTTGAGATAGCTTCGTCGAGGTGCTTGATTTTATTACTAACTATCATGAAGTTTGAATAGTTAAGATTTACGTATTCTATTTTAAATGAAGTTGTTAATTACCTGAGTTTATTTAAGGTTCATTTATTCCTGCAAATAAAGAAGTTGTTCATGTTGAAGAAGATTACAATTAAAGTACTTAAGTTCATCTTCAAAAGTCCAGCATTGTTCAGAAAACTTTGAATAAATAATATTAATAATAGTTATTGTACATAATTATCATTCCTAAGTCATTAATTTTATGTCAATGGAAATTACATTTTCTCTCCTTCCTAACCATTACATTATGAGAAATAGGAGTTTGGTCCTAAACACACAGAACCAACGATCACAGAGATTCTGAACTAAACCGAGGGCTAATGGAAATTATTCAAATAAGGGGCGATACTCTATCAGGACCCTCTAATATCCGGAAAATGAATGTGGTGGACTACAGATGCGAATACTTTACGCACATTAAACTTACTACAGACTTACCAAATGAGAACAATTGCATTCGTAAAATTTCAAAAGCTTACAGTGAAAATGTTCTCCACTGATCAGCTCATCTTGATCAGTTATTTACTTGTCGTAGATATTTAATTAAATTGTTTTTGTTAAATAGGTTTTTGGCAATGAAGCAAACTACCAAAGAATTGTGTTTTCGAAAAAAAAAGTTAGATCTTTCTATTATAGCTTCTTAGTGCTCACATACACGACCGGAACGTTGGCAACAACACGCCGCGGACGCGGCGACGTCGGCGCTCGCCACTCACATCGGCAGCCGTCGTCGGCTGCGGAAATATTTTACTTACTTTTTCAGATCGCAAAAAATACCTTAACATAAAGTAACTTATAAAAGGGAATCGTTCTACGGTCAATTAGTTCGATGAATATTTTACGTGGTGAGCTAATAAATCAGGGTCAGATGTTGTCTAGCGAGAACTTCGTATTTTCATTAAGCCACCTCTAGATGAATTAATTGCTGTCAAGAGTCACCTTAACTTTGCTCTGAATCTTGTAAAATATTGTGACTGTCGACGACGCATTTTGTCAAGTATTTTTTCTTGGTTGTGACTTTTGCTATCAGCAATGCAAAATATAACGTATTTTTCAAAACAAGTTTCAATACAAACGCGTCACGTTTCGTTGTATTTATGGTGCATGGCATCAATCTATTGGACATCTAAGCCACCGCAAGCTTAGCCACACCGACGGTAACATGGTATCATTAGTAGGTACCTCTCGTAAAATACAATACGCTTATTTATTGTACAAACAAATAATATTATTAGCCTAGTGATGCCATCAAAGAGTCTATTTTTATTGTAAAAGCTTTTACCAGCTGTTACCAGCAGCTTCGCTCGCGTGGAGATCGATAATTTCCGATATCCACCGGAGTAAAAGGTAGGTATTCTATATGTTTATCCAAGTTATTAACTATTTGTGTGCCAAATTTCGTCCAAATCTGTTCGGCCGTTTTTGCATGATTGAGTAACAAACATCCAAATATACAAACTTCAACATTTATAATATTATTGGTAGGATTTGTAGGATTGAATCTAGATAAACAAACAAGTAGCATTTAGTGGCTACAACCGTAACAATAAAACCGCTTTATTGGCGAAATGATGGAGCTCTGCCATACAGAATATTTTATTATGAAAGTTTTCACAAGAGTGTTTTTGTATCAAATTCGTAAGAAGAAATATTTCTATATATCTAAACATTGGTTGGCGGTAAATAATGCTTGTAATTGTGCTAATTTAGAAAAGTATACACTATGAAAAACTTCTTCAATCGGGTATATTGGCACACATGACACTCCAATTTTCTAGTAAAATACTATCTTATAGAAACGGTGTAATTTAGTTTATGGAAAAATTCATCAAGCATAGTTGAGAAGAAATAAAATAGGTAATAACCATAATCGCAAGAACCAAGTGGATTTATTATGTTTTCAAAATTCCAAAACTACACTAATCTACCAATCTTGTTTCACTTCTGTAAAACACGTGATATGTAGACCTTCCTTCAAGAGCCAACTTATCAAATATGTATACAACGTGTCATTTTGCATCCTCGTCAAATTCAAGGAGGTAACTATGCTAATGATTCTCGACACGAATCAATAATAAAATAAGTAGGTATTTTTTTTTGTTTTTTTTTTTTATTTTAAAACGCGGCCCGTGTGATACCGCACTGTAACTGGGTAACCTGGGTTCAAACAGTCTTCGTCGCACAAACCAGTCCTCGAATTACTTGTTGCGATTTTTTTATTTTACGGCTATGAAAATACAATCGAGAACGCAATGGTTCAATTACCATTGCGTTCTCCATTATTGATTCGTTGGATGGAGGATGCAAAACGACACGTTGTATATGTATATATACCTCGCTGTAACTTGGACTCGGGTCAAGTTCTCGTAGATATCTGGTATATTCGGGAAGTTGGTCAGGGAAGCTGCGACTATGAAGTAGCGAAGTATTAGCTAATCGAGTGGTGAGTTTAGAAAAGAAAGTGGTTTATAGTGTACAGCCTTACTTAGGACGACGACGGACTGTCGCGAAGAGATCAGCTTGTAGTTTGTATTTCTTAATGCCAGTGACCTTTTGAAAAGTTAATTACAAATATTAAAATATTTATGCTAGAATTAAAGGCTGTAAAGGATCAAAATCAAAGTAGCAATTGCATAAACTAAGTTTCCAAATAAAACCCTTTTGAAGGACCGTTCTCCCCTTTGTAACTTTATTACCGTGATTGGGTCAGAACTACTGGGCTTTAATCATATTTGTAAAGATTTCTTGTCCGCATCCCTCGGGGTAGTTCTAACAATCGTCGGGAATACAGCCACATGTGCTCGACTACGAACTATTTATCTAACCCGAAAATTTTGCCCGAAGCATAAGTTTTGGTAAATGATTGGTAGGTTTCGTTTAACTTGGTCCTATGATTAAATACTTGGAATTCGTTATTTCCTATTTTTTCTGCAGACGCTGCACCATCTCCATCCACGACCAGCAGCTATACCCACTCGCTAAATACTTCGAGACTGGCTAGATTCTTACTCATCATTTTATTTAACTCAAGTGATTGCACAATTGATTCAATTAAATTAAAAGAGGACTGGTGGCGACCAAGTAGTCTACGTGCCAAAGATTTTGTAAATCAAACAGCAATCCTTTAAGGAAATCAGGCTAACACTTTGTTCTACTTTTTCTTATTAGATCCAAAAGATCGCTCCTGAGTCCAATAAATAATTATTAAAATACCTCTTTAGAAAAATGCAATGAATGTCATAGCAACTGTTCAAAGTACGGTGTATTATACCGTTTGTAAAAATCTTCAGTTCAGTTATCAAACTTTACTTAGTTCGTAACTGGTTTTATAGACAGGGATTAAACGAAGGTCGTAACGATATTTAAGTATATTCATAAATGGACTTAAATAGATATAAATTAAGATTTTATGAAGCTAGCCACTGTAGTAACAGTGAAGTTAGTTTTGTTTCAATTATTGTGAACGAATAGTTATGCTCTGAAACGTGCAAAACTATGAAGCTAAATATTTTAGTTATTCAGTAAGTTTCACAGTTTGATTACTCTATAAGGTTGTAGTAGCTACACTACCTTTACACATATAAAGTACCTTTTCGAATACACCTACGTTATTTGTACGAATATACTATGGTACATGTACTTATGAAGTCACATATTCATGGGGAATTGCAACTTTCAGACCAATAACGGAGTTAAAACTGAAAGCGTCGTAAAATAAAAGTCACCTCAACTCCCAATTACTTCAACTTTTATCCCGAACCCTTATAATACCTACTACTAATTGAGACGGAGAGGAAAACATTATACCTACTTTTTTTTCAACAAAGTTGTTTTATGTGAAAGGCAAACTTCGGAACAAAGATAAAACTGTTTTACAAACGCAATTTTTTCTAAAGAAGATTAAAGGGCTTTAAAAGTCTTGATAAAATAAAACGTGATGATACATTTCTATGGAGTTCTGTTTTAAAATGCAAAGAAATCACGAAGATATACGTCGAAAATTATTGAGATTTAAATCGTTGTACTAATTTTATATTTATTCAGTAAAATCCCGGTACTTTAAAACAATCTGTTTGGGAATGTTTGTTTCAATAGATTTAGCTGAAAACATCAATGAGTAATAGGAAAATGTAAGTATAATAAACAATAGTCTGAAATTAATTAGAAAAGTTAAGATGGTAAGCCCAAGCTGTAAAGTTTATGTCGAGTGCTAATATACTGGAGTTCGTTTATCGAGTACCTAAACGTTTACTCATTGATAATACCAAGTGGCCGTAATTGGCGTTTGGACAAACTTTCAACAGCGATTAGGTATTTGCAGTAAAGCTGCCAGTTGTATAATTTGGTATCAACCTTCACCTATTTCATACTTACCATTAAATAAAATTTGTTACCATTGTACCATTTCAAAAAAAGTGTTGTTGAAACAGCATATCGAAAACCTTATCAAAAAACCGCATAACCACGGTAATGACAGCACGCGGGGGTAATACTAAGTACGTGGGGGTAGAAAAAAAAATTATTTTTGATATAAGATGAGATTGGTTATTTTTTGTTTACGTAATTTTGTATGAATATTATACAAAGTGACACATACATTTTATTACTTTCGTTTCAGGAACATATGACTGTTTATTAAACACAATTCATTTCATTAAGCTAGCATTCTTAGTTTCCGAGTTTTCAGGTATCTTTATATCACCCTAATTCGTTGCTCTCGAGTGTATATATATTTACTCGTGGTTGAACATTGAAATGCCTTCGGTGACTGTGAATTTGTAAAACATTCTTTGAAGGTTCATGTTAACCAGCTCTGGAGTAAATGACGTCTTTATTTACTTCCTAAAGCCATGGATAACTTGTGAAGAATTCAAGAATTACGTCGCTTCAACAAATTGCTGACGCGTTTTTGTAAATTGGAGAACAGAAAAGAGAGTGGGAGTTAAATTTTAAGCGAAGGATGTGTTATCAATCCTGTTGTCACTTGAGAGGAAATAGCCCGTGTGACCGACCACTCACTGTTTTAGTGAAGATTCTAGAAATTCAAACTGCAAGCGATGTATATGTTACGGGCAATTTGATAAGTCCGGGCACTATTAATAATGGCCTGTATTCATAATGCCCGACTCATTTAGGCAATGTGATTAAAACAGCATGATTAATCACTTTTCCCGGCCATTATGAATAATGCCCACCCTATCTTGGGCAAAATAATAAAATAGGTGAACAGTAGTGTTTTTGTTTATTAAATGAAATTAAACTTACTTATTTTTCATGAAAAGTAAACAAAAAATAAACTATTGAACATAGTAGTTAATAAATAAACACTTATAAATGTAATAACATCAGTAGTTACCTACTTTTATTCTGATAAAAATATTACTTAAGAACAATAGTTTAAAAATTAGTAAACTGAGAAAAATCAACTGAAATGTCTAATAATTAAGGACTGCGCAAGGAAGTTATTAAGTTTGGAATTATTTATTCTTGCAAGATGAGCTTTTGTGACATTTTGAATTGCAAATACTGTTTGATTTCTTGCATTTACAACGTTTTGAATTGCAGTCACCACTACAGTTATAATGCTGGAAGCCTTGTCCATCAAAATCAGAGTCTCTTCGAGCACATTCTCGAAGAGTAGGTAATATCAACTTTTGGAACATCGTCGACCGAAATGAACTTTTCTTTACACACAGTAAACTCATTTCTGGAGTACTGTTGGTTTAAAATACCGTGTTTAGTTCCTAGTTTGTTAAGTTTTTCTTTTTCGACAGATATAATAATAGCAATTATATTACGAATATCCGTCTTGGCTCGATCTACATCTGGTAATCCTTACTCGAACGCTTTGGCCTATTTCTGCAACAGGAAATTTTGCTTTTGAACGCGCCAACATTTTTTCGGCTTGTTTATCAAGTGATACTTTAGCTGCGTTACGAGCCTCCCGAATTTCGTTTGATTTTGTGTTGAGTAAAGATGCAGCCTTTGCCCTTTTCATTATCAGAATTTTCCTTTTCATTGCTCATATCGGCAGAAGGCTATTGATCGTCTGGTCGAGGGTTTCCATTTATTATGTCCACAGTAGGTTGCTGATTTTCTGGTTGAATATCGGCAGAATGTTGCTCCAGTTTGGAACGGGGTTCAGGTTCAATCGTAACAAAAATAGAATCAGTAACAGCGGCTGAGTTTTCATTTACTGCATCATCCGCTCTGTCCACAATTACGTTTTGACCTTCACCAGAATCACCATCTTTTAACATTGCCTCAAGGTCATCTTCACTTACTATCTTCGTTGACCCGTCAAATTATGGCAAGACTGATTTTAAACCTACTTTGGGTTTGCAGCCAAACATAGCTTCGTAAGGACTGCGATCGATGCCGGAGTGGTAAGCTCTAGTCTTAACCCTTCCGACCATTTTGTGGTTTCATTTGTCTCCAACCATATAAATACCATATTTTCTATATCCTGATTTGCTCTTTCTATTGAACCTTGAGATTGGCTATGACGGGGTTTGCCGTGTACATTTGGCATAGTTCGACAATAACTTTATTTAGGAATTCCCTGCCATTGACTTCTTCGGTTTGTTTTGTTTTTAATGGTCTGAGAATCACAAACTTGGTGAGGTGGTCTTGATATACTATTATGAACTTAAAATCCTTGTCTGCTTGTGTTTGCATGTCGATTAAGTCGACTTGGCATCGTGATTTAAATTCACTACTTTTTATAGGCTTAACCACTAGCCCTTTTTTGGAACGCTTAATTTTTTTGACATGGTTCACACAAAGCCAAATACAACGCCACAAACTTGAACGATTAAATCTCGTTATTTAAGAAACTTGATATTGAGTTCATAGACAAAGATAATGAATCAAAGTTAACCCTTATTTAACTGTGGCAGGATGATTTTGCTTAGACATTTAAGAAAACCTTTTTAAAACAAGCTTTTATTTAATTGCCCAAAAAAGAAGAAAATAAACTTTAAATTAAATTAAACCAATCAATTTAGTACATGTATTACACAATTTGTTAAATTATATAAAAGCTTGTCGCGAGATTTACCTGTGTACTAATTAGTCTTGCTTGACATACTTGCTTGACATACTTACTATAAGTAACTCTATGAAAGAAAATGTTTCCTATAAAATATGCAAATCTCGCGACAAGTTTTTATATCAAATTGTGTAATACATGTACTAAATTGATTAATTTGATTTAATTTAAAGTTTATTTTCTTCTTTTTAGGGCAATTTTAAATGAGAGCTTGTTTTTAATGAGTTTTTTTTTTTTTTTCAATGAATTTATTTTGTATTTTTTAGTTATGATCGGCAACGTTTCTAAGTCTGTGCATTTCATTTAATGTGTCGTTGTTACATGGTCGTTTGCCTGTTAATTAAGAGTACAGTCGAATTCTTCAATAATTAGACCTTCTAACGATTTGACCCTACTTAAGGCCACGTATGCTTGACCTGCAGCGAAGAGCTTTGAGCCTAAGTAGACAACGGCATGGTCGACAGTACTTCCCAGCATTTTATGCAATTTCATCCAAAATAAGCGTGTATACCAAATTTCAGCTCAATCGGTTAATACTAAAAGCTTGTTTTTTAAAAAGTTTTTTCAATTTTTAAAAAAACTTTTTACTACCTATTTATGATACGGAATTTACTACGGCGTAGTCCATAGCAGCGTTTTTCCGTTAGGAAGGTCGTAATAATTTGTAGAACCTACACATAAGTATTTTTTTAGCACTTGAAGTGCTATATATCTATGGCCACCTTCCAGCTCTAGCATCAGACCCTGGTTACCATATAAGATCAAAGTACTCGTCAATAGGAATCAAACGAGCCGAAACTCAATGGAGTTGTGTCGTTTTATTGCGGAGTTCCTATGGCCATCTTCCAGCTTCAGAATAGACTGATCAAGCTCAACTATAACTAACTTATATACAGAGGTGTCGGTAACGGTGTCGCGAGTTCAATTGTTTTTTCCCATCTCAAAAAATGCCCAACGCGCCTAAATAAATTTTCATTCCATTAACTACGATTGAAATTAATTGGTTCCCTTTTCTTCTAACAAACTTGATGGGTTTTTTTTTCTGGGTGGGAAATCATCAAATGACTTCTCCCGTTCTGGATGGAGCACGAGGGCATGTCAGACTTTTACTGACTAAAACCCACCCGTGCTCCCGCAGTTGCCCGTGTGGTAGGGGGCCGCGGTAACTCTTTCGAACCACCCGCACCCCTGGCAGGCATCGGCTCTTGCGGACCCTTCCAGTTGTTGCTGACATCTCTGAGGGCGCGCGTGGAACACAACGCGCCGCCGATCCAGGTATTATTTTTCAACGTGGAGAAATGCCTACTGCGCTACCACGGGGAGATAGCGCAGTTATGTAGGAATGTAACCCCTAAAACTCTACGGTGTCCTCCAGTGCCACTTGAGGCGGGAACACGGAAAATCGCAAGCCATCCGCGAACCCGCCGCGGCAATCCGTCACCGGACCCTCCTCGGAGGGGAATAACTCCTATCACCGGCGCACCAGGACACATGATGGCACGCCGTAACCACCCCAGGAACTAAATAGCATACGGGCCCCAGACGACCCTGTGTCTGGCACTCTTGGTCCCCCCCCCCTGTGACGGTTCAGCACAGTGGCCCCGCCACTGTGCTGAACCGCTTTTCGGCCGCAGGGGATAGGAAGAGCGGCCAACGCTATACCGACACTCCTCCTCCCCTGCGGCCCCATCGCGTCCGCCATCAAACGGTGGCGGCCCCGTCCAGGCCGCGGAAGGGAAGAGCGCTACTCAAAAGTACCGGCACTCCTCCGCCGCCGCAGCCTACAGACCCTCAGCCACGATGCCTCCCATTCGACAACGCGGCCCGCCTCAGCTGCGATGCACCTCACTGCAACCTACTTTCTGGCCGCTACGTCGTTGGCTTGGAGGCAAAAGCCCTGACGAACGGCCCCACCTTGGGGTTCCTCTTCGCTTCACCGTGGGCATGACCATGGCTACTGAGCCCCCCCCGCAACGACAATGCGGGCACCCACTGGGGGGGTTGATGGGGTTGTGTCGTTTTATTGCGGAGTTCCTGTGGCCACGTTCCAGCTCTAGCGTCAGTCCCTGGTTACATATAGGATCAAAGTACTCGTCAATAGGAATCAAACGAGCCGAAACTCAATGGAGTTGTGTCGTTTTATTGCGGAGTTCCTATGGCCATCTTCCAGCTTCAGAATAGACTGATCAAGCTCAACTATAACTAACTTTATATACACAGGTGTCGGTAACGGTGTCGCGAGTTCAATTGTTTTTTCCCATCTCAAAAAATGCCCAACGCGCTTAAAGAAGTTTTCATTTAATTAACTACGATTTAAATTAATTGGTTCCCTTTTCTTCAAATAGATTATTTTATAACATAAGAAACCAGTGTTTCATAAAGTTAACAGTATGTTTCTCGTCGAAACATACTGTCAACTTTGCATCTCATCATCAACAGCTTGAAGTCGTATACTCAAACCTGGTGCCAAACTTAACCAACTTCACCTAATAGTTACTACACTTGCAAATACAGCAATTCAGTATAATGCTGTGTGATGTCACACATCGTCGGGCTCTCTTGCATATTGCATGGAAATCGTATTGTGTGAAATTGATAAATGTGTTTGAAAAGGGAATCGAACTTATGGTGTTAATATATTATTCAATATTAGTATGAAATCTAATCAGTACTTGTACGGTAACAAGGTAGATAGGCAGATAGACATGAAGAGAATTATGTTCAAAGTTATACATAACCATATTATTTGTGGCTCTAATGTTGGTAAATGTTGCTTTCGTAATATTAATATTCATCGTGTAATGAAGATAATATTTAGATACCGTATCAAATTCAAAGGAACGCTTTAAAACCACTAAACTTTTCATGGTTGTGTGAGTGCGATATTTGTTTTGTACGAAATGTTATATCACGCACGAGGTCGTTATTCAAGACAGAGCGACGTGAGCCTAATTTAAAAAAAATATTCATTAAGGCCACGTGCGTAATATTCAAAGAAATATGATCACATTGACTTTCCATGTCAACTGAAGCCAGCGCCCCCTGGATAGATCGGTGAATTAAATATTTTTTTGAGTATACCAGCCTATTAATTTAATGAGGCAAATCAGATGCAATACAAAAAAAAAATACAAATAAAAAACTTTCTAGAACCAAAAAATCGGAGACATGTGACATCTATCAATCCGTACTGGACCCGCGTGGCAGATTATAGCATACTCCCTCTCGAACAAAGGAGGCCTATGTCCCAGGAGTGGGATAATTATAGGCTGATTATCATGATTAGGATTTATGTTCCTAGTAAATTTAATTTTATAGACCCTGATGTCCTAAACTAAATATTATATTCCACGCTGGACCCAAACCATTGGCACCGCCCAGAAACACAGAAAGCCTGAAAAAAGCAGCTACCCGTGTACAGAATTTCATCGAGCATGATGACTTAGATCCCACATTTTACGACTACTAGCAGCTTGTACACAATTAGCCGGAAATTAAATACGCACTTGTCCGCACGGAGGGAGCGTTTATTGACACGATGAAACATGCCAAGTGATGAATCTTTGAATGAATGAGACCTTTCCTAAATGAACGTTGCGGGATCATTGTAGACCATTTACATTTCGTTTTTTTTTTGGGTCACTGCGGAATGAAGGCGTTCTAAGTTTCACTAAACTATTACTGTTGTGTTATTTCGACAGATGCAAAGATTTGCCTAAAATATTTTAATTACTTTGAATTTGAATTAAAATTCTTAAATCAATAGTTGTGTTATTGAACGTTTATTTTGATTCTATCAACAGCTTATCATGAGTTTCTTACTAGTTTTAACTAAATTGTTGCTTTCAAAATCATATCTGCACAATTAAAAATATATAAAAATAGAGTTATGCCTGCTTTGCGTTAAGCAACATTGATTACATAATCACATTATAGTTATGTAATCACATCATAATTATATACATAATTGTAATGTTATTATGTAATCAATGTTGCTTGCCACAAAGTCGGCGTAAGTCTGTAGAGTGTGCTGTAACAGAAAATACTAAACAATGGCAGCAATAATAAATATTATTTTAATTTAGATCCGCGTCTGTTTATTGCTAATCCAAAAACATTAACATGCACATAATTAACACTTGAGATAGCTTTATTCGTCGAGGTGGTTTATTTTATTGCTAACAATCATGAAGTTTGAATAGGTAAGATTTACGTATTGTATTTTAAATGAAGTTGTTAATTACCTGAGTTTATTTAAGACTAATTTATTCCTGCATTTAAATAAGTTGTTCATGTTGAAGAAGATTACAATTAAAGTACTTAAGTTCATCTCCAAAACTCCAGCATTCTTCAGAAAACTTTGAATAAATATTAATAATAGTTATTGTACATAATTATCATTCCTAAGTCATCAATTTTATGTCAATGGAAATTACATTTACATTTTCTCTCGTTCCTAACCATTACATAATGAGAAATAGGAGTTTGGTCCTAAACACACAGAACCAACGATCACAGAGATTCTGAACTAAACCGAGGGCTAATGGAAATTATTCAAATAAGGGGCGATACTCTATCAGGACCCTCTAATATCCGGAAAATGAATGTGGTGGACTACAGATGCGAATAATTTACGCACATTAAACTTACTACAGACTTACCAAATGAGAACAATTGCATTCGTAAAATTTCAAAAGCCTACAGCGAAAATGTTCTCCACTGATCAGCTTATCTTGATCAGTTATTAACTTGTCGGAGATATTTCAATAAATTGTTTTTGTTAAATAGATTTTTGGCAATGAAGCAAACTACCGAAGAATAGGATTTTCGAAAAAAAAGTTAAGTGTTTCTATTATAGCTTCTTAGTGCTCAATACAGGAGCGGAACGTTGGCAACAACACGCCGCGGACATGGTGACGTCGGCGCTCGCCACTCACATCGGCAGCCGTCGTCGGCTGCGGAAATATTTCACATACTTTTTCAGATCGCAAAAAATACCTTAACATAAAGTAACTTGTAAAAGGGAATCGTTCTACGGTCAATTACTTCGATGAATATTTTACGTGGTGAGCTAACAAATTAGGGTCAGATGTTGTCTTGCGAGAACTTCGGGTTTTTATTTAAGCCACCTCAGGATGAATTAATTGCTGTCAAGAGTCACCTTGACTTTGCTCTGAAGTTTCAATCCAAACGCATCACGTTTCGTTGTATTAACAGTGCATGGTATCAATCTACTGAACTTCTAAGCCGCCCCAAGCTTCGCCACACCGACGGTAACATGGTATCATTAGTACCTCTCGTAAAATGCAATACGCTTATTTATTGTACAAACAAATAATATTATTAGCCTAGTGATGCCATCAAAGAGTCTATTTTATTGTAAAATAGCTTTTACCAGCTGCTACCAGCAGCTTCGCTCGCGTGGAGATCGATAATTTCCGATATCCACCGGAGTAAAAGGTATTAACCAACCAAGTTATTAACTATTTGTGTGCCAAATTTCGTCCAAATCTGTTCAGCCGTTTTTGCGTGTTTGAGTAACAAACATCCAAATATACAAACTTCAACATTTATAATATTATTGGTAGGATTAGTAGGATTGAATCTAGATAAACAAACAAGTAGCATTTAGTGGCTACAACCGTAACAATAAAACCGCTTTATTGGCGAAATGATGGAGCTCTGCCATACAGAATATTTTATTATGAAAGTTTTCACAACAGTGTTTTTGTATCAAATTCGTAAGAAGAAATATTTCTACATATCTAAACATTGGTTGGCCGTAAATAATGCTTATAATTGTGCTAATTTAGGAAAGTACACACTATGAAAAACTTCTTCAATCGGGTATTTGACACGCATGACACTCCAATTTTCTAGTAAAATACACACGGTACAAAAGTACATGGTATAATTTAGTTTATGGAAAAAATCATAAAGCATAGTTGAGAAGAAATACGTAATAACCGTAAACGCAAGAACCAAGTGGATTTATTATGTTTTCAAAATTCCAAAACTACACTAATCTTACCAATCTTGTTTCACTTCTGTAAAGCACGTGATATATAGACCTTCCTTCAAGAGCCAACTTATCAAATGTGTATGAAATACCTCGCTGTAACTTGGACTCGGGTCAAGTTCTCGTAGATATCTGGTATGTTCGGAAAGTTGGTCAGGGAAGCTGCGTCTCATACTATGAAGTAACGAAGTATTAGCTAATCGAGTGGTGAGTTTAAAAAAGAAAGTGGTTTATAGTGTACAGCCTTACTTAGGACGACACCGGACTGTCGCGTAGAGATCAACTTGTAGTTTGTATTTCTTAATGCTAGTGACCTTTTGAAAAGTTAGTTGACAGCACGGTTGGTGCAGCGGTTAAGCGATTGACTGCTGTGCTGCGTGTAGCGGGTTCGATTCCCGCACGGAACAAATATTTGTATGACCTACAAGTAGTTGTTCCGAGTCTGGCTGTTTGTGTATGTGAATTTAAATGTTTGTAAACGCACCCACAATACAAGAGTAATTCCTAGTGTGGGGCAATGTTTAAAAAAAAAAAAATTACAAATGTTAAAATATTTATGCTAGAATTAAAGGCTGTAAAGGATCAAAATCAAAGTAGCAATTGCATAAACTAAGTTTCCAAATAAAACCCTTTTGAAGGACCGTTCTCCCCTTTGTAACTTTATTACCGTGATTGGGTCAGAACTACTGGGCTTTAAGCATATTTGTAAAGATTTCTTGTCTGCATCCCTCGGGGTAGTTCTAACAATCGTCGGGAATACAGCCACATTTGCTCGACTACGACCTATTTATCTAACCCGAAAATTTTGCCCGAAGCATAAGTTTTGGTAAATGATTGGTAGGTTTCGTTTAATTTGGTCCTATGATTAAATACTTGGAATTCGTTATTTCCTATTTTTTCTGCAGACGCTGCACAATCTCCATCCGCGACCAGCAGCTATACCCACTCGCTAAATACTTCGAGACTGGCTAGATTCTTACTCATCATTTTATTTAACTCAAGTGATTGCACAATTGATTCAATTAAATGAAAAGAGGACTTGCCAAAGATTTTGTAAATCAAACAGCAATCCTTTAAGGAAATCAGGCTAACACTTTGTTCTACTGTTTCTTATTAGATCCACAAGATCGATCCTGAGTCCAATAAATAATTATTAAAATACCTCTTTAGAAAAATGCAATGAAAGTCATAGCAACTGTTCAAAGTACGGTGTATTATACCGTTTGTAAAAATCTTCAGTTCAGTTATCAAACTTTACTTAGTTCGTAACTGGTTTTGTAGACAGGGATTAAACGAAGGTCGTAACGATATTTAAGTATATTCATAAATGGACTTAAGTAGATATAAATTAAGATTTTATGAGGCTAGCCACTGTAGTAACAGCGAAGTTAGTTTTGTTTCAATTATTGTGAAAGAATAGTTATGCTATGAAACGTGCAAAACTATGAAGCTAAATATTTTAGTTATTCAGAAAGTTTCACAGTTTGATTACTCTATAAGGTTGTAGTAGCTATACTACCTCTACACATATAAAGTACCTTTTCGAATACACCTACGTTATTTGTACCAATATACTATGGTATATGTACTTATGAAGTCACATATTCATGGGGAATTGCAACTTTCAGACCAATAACGGAGTTAAAACTGAAAGCGTCGTAAAATAAAAGTCACCTCAACTCCCAATTACTTCAACTTTTATCCCGAACCCTTATAATACCTACTACTAATTGAGACGGAGAGGAAAACATAATACCTACTTTTTTTTTCAACAAAGTTGGTTTATGTGAAAGGCAAACTTCGGAACAAAGATAAAACTGTTTTACAAACGCAATTTTTTCTAAAGAAGATTAAAGGACTTTTAAAAGTCTTGATCAAATAAAACGTGATGATACATTTTTATGGAGTTCTATTTTAAAATGCAAAGAAATCACGAAGATATACGTCGAAAATTATTGAGATATAAATCGTTGTACTAATTTTATATTTATTCAGTAAAATCCCGGTACTTTAAAACAATCTGTTTGGGAATGTTTGTTTCAATAGATTTAGCTGAAAACATCAATGAGTAATAGGAAAATGTAAGTATAATAAACAATAGTCTGAAATTAATTAGAAAAGTTAAGATGGTAAGCTCAAGCTGTAAAGTTTATGTCGAGTGCTAATATACTGGAGTTCGTTTATCGAGTACCTAAACGTTTACTCATTGATAATACCAACTGGCCGTAATTGGCGTTTGGACAAACTTTCAACAGCGATTAGGTATTTGCAGTAAAGCTGCCAGTTGTATAATTTGGTATCAACCTTCACCTATTTCATGCTTACCATTAAATAAAATTTGTTACCATTGTACCATTTAAAAAAAAATGTTGTTGAAACAGCATATCGAAAACCTTATCAAAAAACCGCATAACCACGGTAATGACAGCACGCGGGGGTAATACTAAGTACGTGGGGGTAGAAAAAAATGTATTTTTTATATAAGATGAGATTGGTTATTTTTTGTTTACGTAATTTTGTATGAATATTATACAAAGTGACATACATTTATTACTTTCGTTTCAGGAACATATGACTGTCTATTAAACACAATTAATTTCATTAAGCTAGCATTCTTAGTTTCCGACTTTTCAGCTATCTTTATATCACCCTAATTCGTTCCTCTCGAGTGTATATATATTTACTCGTGGTTGAACATTGAAATGCCTTCGGTGACTGTGAATTTGTAAAACATTCTTTGAAGGTTCATGTTAACCAGCTCTGGAGTAAATAACGTCTTTATTTACTTCCTAAAGCCATGGATAACTTGTGAAGACTTCAAGAATTACGTCGCTTGAACAAATTGCTGACGCGTTTTTGTAAATTGGGGAACAGAAAAGAGAGTGGGAGTTAAATTTTAAGCGAAGGATGTGTTATCAATCCTGTTGTCACTTGAGAGGAAATAGCCCGTGTGACCGACCACTCACTGTTTTAGTGAACATTCTAGAAATTCAAACTGCAAGCGATGTAGGTATATGTTACGGACAATTTGATAAGTCCGGGCACTATTAATAATGACCGGTTTGTATTCATACTGCCCGACTCATGTAGGCAATGTGATTAAAATAGCATGATTAATCACTTTTCCCGGCCATTATGAATAATGCCCACCCTATCTTGGGCAAAGCAATAAAACAGGTGAACAGTAGTGTTTTTGTTTATTAAATGGCATTAAACTTACTTATTTTTCATGAAAAGTAAACAAAAAATAAACTATTGAACATAGTAGTTAAAAAATAAACACTTATAAATGTAGTAACATCAGTAGTTACCTACTTTTATTCTGATAAAAATATTGCTTAATAACAAAAGTTTCAAAATTAGTAAACTGAGAAAAATCAACTGAAATGTCTAATAATTAAGGACTGCGCAAGGAAGTTATTAAGTTTGGAATTATTTATTCTTACAAGATGAGCTTTTGTGACATTTTGAATTGCAAAGAATGTTTGATTTCATGGATTTACAACGTTTTGAATTGCAGTCACCACTACAGTTATAATGCTGGAAGCCTTGTCCATCAAAATCAGAGTCTCTTCGAGCACATTCTCGAAGAGTAGGTAATATCAACTTTTGGAACATCGTCGACCGAAATGAACTTTTCTTTACACACAGTAAACTCATTTCTGGAGTACTGTTGGTTTAAAATACCGTGTTTTGTTCCTTGTCAAGTTTTTCTTTTTCGACAGATATAATAATAGCAATTATATTACGAATATCCGTCTTGGCTCGATCTACATCTGGTATCCTTACTCGAACGCTTTGGCCTATTTCTGCAACAGGAAATTTTGCTTTTTAACGCGCCAACATTTTTTCGGCTTGCCTTTCAAGTGATACTTTAGCTGCGTTACGAGCCTCCCGAATTTCGTTTGATTTTGTGTTGAATAAAGATGCAGCCTTTTCATTATCAGAATTTTCCTTTTCATTGCTCATATTGGCAGAAGGCTATTGATCGTCTGGTCGAGGGTTTCTATTTATTATGTCCACAGTAGGTTGCTGATTTTCTGGTTGAATATTGGCAGAATGTTGCTCCAGTTTGGAACGGGGTTCAGGTTCAATCGTAACAGAAATAGAATCAGTAACAGCGGCTGAGTTTTCATCTGTGTTATCGCTGTCTTCATTTACTGCATCATCCGCTCTGTCCACAATTACATTTTGACCTTCACCAGAATCAGCATCTTTTAAAATTGCCTCAAGGTCATCTTCACTTACTATCTTCGTTAACCCGTCAAATTATGGCAAAACTGATTTTAAACCTACTTTGGGTTTGCAGCCAAACATAGCTTCGTAAGGACTGCGATCGATGCCGGAGTGGTAAGCTCTAGTCTTAACCCTTCCTACCATTTTGTGGTTTCATTTGTCTCTAACCATATAAATACCATATTTTCTATATCCTGATTTGCTCTTTCTACTGAACCTTGAGATTGGCTATGACGGGGTTTGCCGTGTACATTTGGCATAGTTCGACAATAACTTTATTTACGAATTCCCTGCCATTATCACTGTGCAAAATGCATGGAGCTCCAAATATTGTGAAGATATCCAGCAAATGATATGTGACTTCTTTGGCTTGATTTGTTTTTAATGGTCTGAAAATCACAAACTTGGTGAGGTGGTCTTGATATACCATTATGAACTTAAAATCCTTGTCTGCTTGTGTTTGCATGTCGATTAAGTCGACTTGGCATCGTGAGTTAAATTCACTACTTTTTATAGGCTTAACCACTAGCCCTTTTTTGGAACGCTTAATTTTTTTGACATGGTTCACACAAAGCCAAATAGAACGCCACAAACTCTTAAGAAATATTTTTATACTTCGGTTTGAGCTCTTTCATCATCCTATTTCTACCTCCATGCCCGATAGAAATGTGAGTTTCGTGAATAATATCAAACGTTTCTTCCAAATAACAGTAATATTGAATTGGTTCTCTCTCATTTTTCACTACTACTACTATTAATTTTTGAACTGTTCCGATCTTCACTATGTCATACCTCGACAATCGCTGATATTCCTCCGGAGTTTTGCTTGGGATCTTGTCTTTTTTCACTTGCACTTTGGTTAAAAATGAATAATACTCATGGCGAGAAAATAACTGAGTGTTTTTCCTCTTCGTTAATTTTAATTTATGATTTTCTTCGTTAAAACGTGTTTTCATATCCATCATATCCATGGATGCAACCAATTTGCAAGATAAAAGTACTCAATGCACTCACGTATTCTCGTTCCGAAGTATTACTGTGAACTAATACGTCGCTGCGTGCGCGCACGGCCCTCCCCCCGCACGTACGCGCCCCTCGCATGTTGCAAGGCACGGCCAAGGCCTAATTTTCCACATTGCCCGGCTACAAGTAGGGAATTATTCATACTGCCCGGTCCAAGTGATAAATTCAAGCTATCTCAAACACTGACTTATTACATGGACCACGGGCTGTCGGGCGTTATTAATAATGGCCGGTCAAAGTGATAAATTAATCAAAATCAAAATCAAAAGTCATTTATTCAAACTAGGCTGAGAGTCAGCACTTTCTGAACGTCAAAATTACATAAGACAGTCCCCCAAAACGCCCGCCCTTCACCACTTCCTAGTGCTTTAGCTGGGAAGAAGAAGTGGCGCAACAAACTCCCCAGCAGCACAGCTGTCTGTTATGTTAGAAGAACTTGATTCTATACAATAATAGCATATAATTAACATTCAACAATAAATGAAAATTTAATTGATAAATTAAAAAGAAATGGTTTATGCAGTCAAATTAAATAAACAATGATATGAAGTAATTCATATGCCCTGTCTGTGGTTAAGCTAATTCTCGTGAAAGAACACAAACGTTGTCTTGGTTAATCACAGCGACCAACAATTCTTATCGTTTAAGTAGTCGTTGATAGAATAGTATGCCTTCGAACAAAGATTTGATTTTACTTTCGCTTTAAACGCATTAAAATGTAAATCTAGCAAAGAAGAGGGAAGCTTGTTATAAAAGGCTATACCAAGCCCAGCAAAATGAGTTAAGCCGGTGAAAGGGAGCACGTAGTTTGTCCTTATTTCTAGTATTAATATTATGAATATCACTGTTTTTAGTGTATAAGTGTATATTTTGCCTTATATATAAGAAGTTAAAGAAGATGAATTGCGATGCCACCGTGAGAATACCAGTATCTTTAAAAAATTATCTCAGAGAAACTTTAGCACCTAGTTGGTAAATTGCACGAACAGCTCGTTTTTGAAGAACAAAAATATTTTGAATGTCAGCGGCTTTACCCCACAGCAGAATGCCGTAGGACATAACGCTATGAAAAAAACTAAAATAGACTAACCGAGCTGTATCAACGTCAGTGTATTGTCTTACTTTTCTGACGGCGTAGGCGGCCGAACTGAGCCTTCCCGCTAGGCTTGATATATGTGATCCCCACTGAAGTTTGGCATCTATTGTTATGCCAAGAAAAACGGCCGATGCTACAGTTGCAGGCACCTCATTATCTAAGACGATGTTGGGTCCCAGATTTCTTACATTCGGTAAATCGAACTTTATACATTTAATTTTCTTGGCATTGAGAACTAGATTATTCGTGGTAAACCAATGCGTAACCCTTGAGAGTGCACTGTTTACGTCGTCAAAATCTTGTCTATTCCTGTCTACTTTAAAGATAAGAGAGGTATCATCAGCAAACAGTACAACATCACAGATACTCTTTAAATATAATGTTAAATCATTAATGTACGCTAAGAATAAGAATGGACCCAGTATTGAGCCTTGAAGTACACCTAACTGAACTGGTAGCCCGGAAGATTTCACACCATTAATATCTACACATTGGTGCCTATTATTTAAATAAGAATTTATTACATTGAGAGCTTCATTTTGACCACCGTAATGACGTAGTTTACGCAATAGCGTGTCATGGTGCACGCAATCAAATGTTTTGGAAAGATCACAGAAAACTCCAATAGCATTTTGTGAGTTCTCCCATGCGTTAAATCTGTGTTTCAGCAGAGCAATGCCCGCGTCTGTAGTTGAACGACCTTTTGTAAAGCCATATTGTTCATCATGAAGGAGGCAATTTAAATTAAAATGTCTTAGCTGAGTACTGCTTGAGTATTAGCTTTTCAAATATTTTTCTAAATGCCGGTAAGATAGAAATGGGCCTAAAATTCCCAACGTTATTTTTATTACCTGATTTAAATAATGGTATGACTTTACTACTCTTCATGAGGTCGGGAAAAGTTCATAAGTCAACACATTTATTAAAAGTAATAGCTAGATAGGGGTTACGATTTCGATTATATTAATGAAAAGTTTAATAGAGATGCCCCAGTAATCACCAGTGTTTTTAGGCTTAAGTGTGTTAAAAATACTAACTACATCACGAGGCGTTACATGTTCGAAACTAAATAAGCGACTACATTTGGGCACACTACTATGCAGAAGGTTTTCCGCTTGAGACGGGGATGAATTTAAATTGCGAGTCGTAGTTAAAGGTATGTTGGTAAAAAACTCATTAAATGCCTTAGCTACGTCAGCAGCTTCAGTAACTAATTTGTTGTTGACCATTCTCTCTAGTTGTTTTTCTTGTTTAATCGACTTACCCGTTTCATTATTAATAATTTTCCAAGTAGTTTTTACTATATTATTGGATTTTTTTATTGTATCGCTTAAAAATTTTGATTTAGTCAAAACACAGATTTTTTTTTAATAATTTGGAATAATTTCTGAATAATTAATGAAGTATAAGTCGCACCATGGACACCCAGGGTGAGATAGACTTTCTTTCATTCGCAAGATAAAAATAGTTGTCAGTGTGCTCGCAGCTGCTTCATCAGCAGCTCTCGCAGCTGCGTCCACAGAACGAAAATATGTAAGTTGATGTATTTGTTATTTTTTGATGGGCACATAATAAAATTTAAGCTACAAACGACTTGCGCGCCGTCGTTGCAACTTTCGTGTTGCTTCAACTTACGGCATGCAACACGGGCAATTTCTTTCAGTCTCGCTCGTGCCACGTTCCGATGCAGATGCGTTTGCATATAATTTTATATTGATTAGTGTGGCGTAAGATGACACTTGTAATTTACCTCGCCATGAATAATGATTTTCTGGTGAATAAACTGCTGGCGTTCCTGCAGCAGAAGCTGAATGTGATGGATGAAGTGTCCGCTGTCCAGATCTGCGCAACGAACTTCAGCGAGGAGGATATAGCTGCTGCCAAGCTATTGTTGTTCAGTGTGCTGAACAAGCGCGACCAGATGGTGTCCCGCCAGCGTGACGGGACTGAGAGAAGCCTGCAAGACACAATCGGGCTGTTCAAGGAGACTGACCCTGACGACGTACCAACGTTTGTAGCGAAGGATTCGAAGGTGGCGAAGGAGGTCGAAGGTGACGAGCCTTCTAAAGGACATTGTCTTCTGAAGACTAGTCTCGTGGAAGCGCTCACGAAATGAGATGCATCCCTAAACACCACCGCCGATTAGCGCAAAGAAGTTAGTGAGTCGCGCAACAGCGTGATGGTAATTAGGTTATCAGTCGATGCGTCTAATGCAAACACGTGTCGTGGAGCCAGCCTTGATATAACGTCGTCCGATTGCGCGTCAGCAGTTTCATCGCCTGCGCATACGTCGATTGCTGAGCCTGCAGTGCGCCCTGCCCACGCGCCCTGCAGCCTGACACCCGTCGTCACGGCTCCACACAGCGCCACCCGAACCCCACGTCCCGTCCCGCTGCCAGTGTCTGCAGCTCTGGCGAAAACTCTACAAAAGGATTTCGCCAGCGTCACCGCAAGTACCCCTGATGCTCCAAATTTAAAGCCTATGCCAGAAAAGGCGCCGATTAGGGCTGATAATGAAGAGGGTTTTGTGACGGTGCAGAGGAACAAGTGCCGATCGTGAGCTTACAAGAACCGCTACGGCAAAGCTCCGAGGCCCGAAGTAAGCCTGCGTGCCGAACACTCCAGTGTACATCTTCCGCCTGCACTAAACCACTAAGGTGGAGGACATCGTGGAGCACATGTATCAGAAGACAAGTTACACGGCGAGGGTGTAGTTACTGGAGACGCACTGCAAAGTCAAATTTAAGGCGACGTGGTGTGTCTGCCAAATTGTTATCTGCCTGTCGTGATGGAAGAGGACTTTTGGCCGCAGGACGTGGTAATCCGTCGCTTCCTTGGACACGTTCCACTGGACAGCACAAAGTAAAGCTATTGCAAAGTGAAGTGCCACTAATATGATTTTTAATAATTATGTATGATATAGTCTATAAGGTATTTATGGTATGGGTCTTTGTTGCCTGAATTAAATGATGTATTTATTACATTTGAATGTGAATCAGTCTTTATCTTGTGACAAAGTCTAAATTGGTTTGCTTAGTAGGTATTAGTTGTGTCTTCAGCACAGTTTATGCAATAAATCGCTTCAACACCGGCACACAATAAAGTGACCTACTTTCTTAATTATCTTAATTTGTGAAAAATACGTGCAATATCTGCTAAGCGCGTTATAAATTGAACTTTTTTTGCTGAATGTGTTGCGCATGTGCTGCCATCTGTCAAAGTAATGTCGTGTTTTATTGTTATAAAGACATTACGTACGATATTATATTTAACACGACTGAAAGTTTAGTGAGCGGGAGGCGTCGTTTGCATGTAATTAATTGCTAAAGTTGACAGATATAACAATTGTATCCAAGGCATAAACAGTATATCTCAAAGTAAAGAATAGGTAGAACGTTTGGAGTGTCGATACGTAGCCCCAAGTTATTCTGTATTGTTTTTATTTCCTGTGCCCGTCTCAAATTAAATATTTTTCTTACTTTCTTTTACTAAAAGTGTTTTTTTCATATTTTTTTAAATGACTATTGTAAGATCAACAACAGTAATAATATAATTTGTGTTACAAACTATTATAGAATCATTAAATTCAGTTAACCCTTCATAAAATAAATAAAAATATTTCTTGTCCTTTTTGACTTGCGAATCACAATAAATCTGAGTTCCTGTCCGAGTACCTTCAAAACATGTTCAGATCACTAGAACTAATCGGAAAGTCAAAAATTATGAATCGCAACAAGTATGCAGTAGAGATTATAATAAACATCTATATCTACGTTTGTTTGTATTGTTATGGCGAATTTCGGCGTTAAGCACGTCGAGTTGTTTGTGTCATTTAAACAAATCCGTAAAAACTTCGTTATCTTCCAACTCATTACGGATTCCAAACGTTATCATATTCGAGCACATAGCTTGTTTCATTAAATAATCTCTTAATTTTGTTTACCAGCAGCTAGCGAGGCCTCACTAACGGGATGGCGCTCGTAATACTTGTAAATAACTGAATAACACTTATTTTTGAGAATGACTGCGTACTTTAGGACTTGAGGATAAACCTGCGGCATGCGAGCTGCGTGAGCTATTATGTCTGTTAAAAATATAAGATTCAGCTAGAAATTCACTTTATTGCGGTGACCAATAGTAACTTTGATAAATTGTGGGAGAGTAGCACGTGTTATCTCCACGATCGTTTTTCTCTTTAAAAGCATAAAGTGCGAACTAAAATATTTTAACTTTTAAGTTCTGACTATACTTTTTATCTATACCAGATGGTCTGCGGGTGGATCTGAACCGTTCTAAACAAATTTTATGAACTATGGTTTCGGCTCATTCTATTACAACGTGCCGATTTGTGGGAAATAAGTATAAAATACAACACAACATTTTTATGAACTTTGTGTAGGTTTATCTCATGAGCAGCTCTTATATTTTACCGTGACATAAAATTACTACCTAATATGCTATTAACGATAATAATACTCAACAGAGTTATGAATATAACGTAAAGGCGTTTGAAATAGTTACGCATGATGAATTTTCAGCCGCGCGATCTCTTATAACTGTCACCGTAAAATTGTAAATACCGTTACATTATAATCTATCTCGCGAGATTATAAGCTGTTGAAAGATTGTGAACCATAACATACTGCTTACAATTTAACGCATTGTTTTTCGGTAGATTATAATCTATCGAAAGTGAAACCGTCAAATTGTGAACTGGTATCAACACGGATAGTACGTTGCGCTATTACTAAATAGTCAAGTAACTGCCACTAACTTGGAAGTAGCGGTCGCCGGCCGCTGCCGCGGCACCGCTTGCTTCGCTCACTCGGCACACACGCAGTTGGTCGCAATTCTAACCTAACTTAACCCATTCGGTCGGTGAGCAGTAAGGCGCAGTTCACAATTTATCGACAGTTTACAATGTCGCAAGATAGATTATAATCTAACGGTATTTACAATTTTACAGTGACATATCCATCCTTTAGCTCATTTTGTCAAAATAATTTAATCAAAACCTACTCATTATATTTATAAGCTCTGATAAACTAGCCAGTACCGAACGTAAATAGTAATATAAATTTGTCCTCAACAAAATCCTAAATCTTGCTTCCCATGCCAAAGGTTCTCTCGAAATATTGAGGTAACTAAGATTTGCATAAACCCTTGGGGTCAAGAAAAAGAATGAAGCAATTAAGCATCAATTCATTTACAAAGAATCACCATAATCTGAGCTATTAGCAGTGTAGACAAGCCCAGGGGAAACCTCCGCAAAAAAACGTGTTTAATGACCCACTTTCATAAAACCATCAAATTGATTGCTTTAAAAACAGATAAGCTATTAGATGTTTTCACGAGAAAATAAACACACCTCGTCGCCTCGCCTTTGTATGAATTTAAATTATTTAGACAATATTTTTGGTTTTTAAATATGTTCTTGTTGAAGTATAAAATGTATTCGTCGTGGTATCAATCACCTCGATAAAGGAATAAAACATTAAATGAATATAAATTACGTTGCTTCTTAACCATGTCATGAGCTGGGCACGCCACCATTGCGGCGGTAAGTCCCCTCTTTGAGGAGTGGCTTGAGAGGCGGCATAGCGTCCTCACCTTCCGCCTAACGCAGGTCCTCACCGTACACGATTGTTTCGGGAGGTTCCTGTTTTGGATAAGGCGGGAGGAAACGCCCGGGTGTTTTCGGTCGACCGACTGCACCTCCTTCTGGCGCAGTCGGTTAACAAGTATCTCAAGCATCCCAGTTAAGTCAATTGCATTAATCTTGCGATAGCAAATCGCAATATTACGGTATTACGAGATTTAATAATCACTGAAATCCGTCAAATTTCACCTGCTAAGCACTAAAATGATGAAAATAAAAACGGATCAAGTTCAATTTTTTATTTTATTTCACATATCCCACATGGGCACTTATGAAAAGTCGGCAAGAAACGCCACTGCACTTTCTTATTCCATCTAAATAATCGTTGGCTTATCTCAATTGTAGTCGTAATTCCAACGTGTACAAAAATAAGTACATTAAGCTATGTTCATTCCTAAGTAATTAATAAAGGAGATCTATCTTCCAAGTTTGAGCCGTCTTTAAAACGAAAATAAAATGAGGTTCTCAAATCATCAATTTAATTTAGTGATTCTGTTCAAACAAAATCATTTTCTTTCATTGAATCGCCCTTTTCAATGTAATCTCGAAAAGGGCAAAGGCAAATATACTAAAATTGATTGCTTACTTATTCCATTTAAACGATTAATATTGGAATTTAAAATGAGGTTTATTAATTTAAGAAGTAGCGCCTACCTTAGGGCTGGTGAGTGAAATGATAACGTAAAAAATTTATTGATAAAAGTAATGATGAAAACTTTTGTACTTTATAAAATAATTGCTGACACGTTTCGCCACGTATGAGTTACACGAAAGAAACAAAGTACTATCGGTACATAATCACCGCTAAAGGTACCGCGATCACGTAAAGTATCGTAAAGTATCCTGTATCGTAAAGTTTTCTACGTAAGAACTGAGATACTTGATACATATACGTAACAGTTCATCACACGCAGCCATTTACAACTATTGAAAATGATTTATGAGCAACTGTTATGATGGCTGTGATGGTGTCTGTTGTGTTCTATGGCCTTCGAGAGGTTTTTTGCGGTCTGCGAGTGACAGAGAAATATTGGTATTGCCAGGTGGTACCGTAGCTTAGGTATCATTTATAGAGGAAGGAAAAATATCAACCTGGTGCTGCAATATCAATGAGCAGGCATTAGCGACAATCCAGGCATTAGCCAATTAGTCATGTAGTTGATCACCACTTAGTGAATCGAGCTGGAACGTGGCGTGAATTGGTAATTCCATTTAGACAATTTTCACGCATCACTGGCGACGAAAAGCGCACGCGAATTCATATCACTAAAGATTTTAGATCAGTCGACCGTGAGCACACACACACTAGGGCTGCCTGATGAAGATATGTTCAATATCTGATAAAAATTATAAGCCCATCATACAGACTCCTGACAGACTATTAACACGAATATTCGTGGATTAAAAATCTAAGACCATGAAGAGGGTGCTTCGATTCAGAAGAGCTTATTACTAATTGTGTAATGTATAATGGCTTTGTTTTTCTTAAACACAGAAGTAGTATTATGTAGACGGCAACGACTTACTCGTTGCCGTGCAAACACAAATGATTGAGTATAAATATTATCCGCATCACGTTCCGTGGCAGCCCTGCAACTTCAGTATAGCAACATACTCGTAGAAGATTTAAAAAAAACACTTTTGTTACTTTTCTGGGAGCATTTACTTTTAAAATGTTGAATTTCGAATTGAGTATTGGTAGGTACTGGGGTCTGAAATTAAAAAGTAATTTTGGTGTTATGTTTGATAGATTTCTCTTGTTATATAAAAATAATGACTTTCTTTATTTCGCTACTGTCCAATAAAAGTTATTTGTTTGTAACATTAACTAAGCATCGCTACAGTGCCATATTGAATTACTGTTCATTATTTAAAATGAGGTAGAAGCGTTTGAAATTCTGTAATTTATTTCGACCGGAATAAAACGTGACACTTCATTAATGATCATCAAATGCGAAATTGCCTCACCCTCATTTTAACACAGAATAAAACGTGTGCGCGCTCATGTAAGTTCCTTTTCATCCTAATCAGCGTATCCACAATTGAATCATTCAAATGTCGGAATAAAAAGATTCGATCTCTTATTTTACATTTCATCACTCGAAGCGTTCGGGTGGACGACGTGACTGAACAAAAGTCTTTTTATTCTAATAATTATCGTATATTGTCTGAATTTAATACCAGATTTGAAGAAAATCCATTGTAGAAATCAAACAATCTGTTAAATTATTCAGCAGGTCCTGCTCTATTCTTTGTGATGTAAAAGTCGCGTCTACTTTTTTATGTAAATAATGTCCACAAAAACTAGTTTTATTTTTACGTTTAAATCAGTAGGTACTGTCATACTGTACTACGTATTGAAAACATGGTTTCTTCAATACGTGCGGTGATAAAAAAAAATTGAAAGTTTTGGCGACCGCTTTCCAAATTCCGTAAAGGGTTGTAAAATCTTCACAAGTTAATTATTTATTCGTTAAAAAAAAACTTATCCTGCAAGTATGTAACTATATTACTATAGTTTACGTTGTTTTACTCTTGCGTCCACTATGGTGTAAAAATACGAAGGTTGTGCCGTTTCATAATACTAAATGTATTATGAAACGGCACAACCTTCAGAATGGGATACCTTATTATTTTTAACGAACTTTCCATTTAGAGATTTACACTGTAACTTGAGATGCAGTAATATCTATATCACATTAGCATATTAAATGTTGGTAACTCCAACAAAATATTTTTTTATTCATAATTAATTTCCTGTGTCCTTATGTCAAACTACTGTCAGTTCTAGTCTGCAATAAAATCCACTCACGTAACGCAAAAAGCCTGCCTTTTTATTTCTACTTCCGCACCATGAAATACCTCAACAACCAGCCCTGCTGCAATACATCAATAAATATCAACCCATAATATTAAATTTCTCAATCATCTCAATGAAACTAATCTGTAAGACTCAAGACAATTGCTTTTGATAACTATACATATTGGCGCTATCCGAACTACAGCCCCCAAGCCTTTGGACACATGTCTAACACGGAAACCGGTCACTAAGAGTAGCATTCCAGTTTTATCCGCAGCTTCTATAATACTTATCGCCTGAAAGGTTCTTTGAGCTACAATGTAATCTTTTTTCTTTAGCATCGTGAAAAGACTGATTACACTTAGAAAGCGGATGACTGATCGAGCTAGTAAAAAGAAAATAAACGGCCCTCCAGCGAGGCGAGCTTGTTTAGTTGTTTGCTACACACAGCCACACACACCTCATCTACAGCTTTGCCTCTACGAGAAATAACCAAAAGCGTGATGATATGTTCTGTACTTATTATTTAAAAAAAAAACATGTTTGGAACGAGATAACCTTTGCAACAATACAAATAAGTGTTTCAGGAAACTACATCAATATGTGAACTCGAAACCACACAATAATTCGAAAAACTGCTGTTACACATTATGTAAAAATATCAAATCCGTCTGATTCGTTGCTGTTTATATGAGTCAGATGGACCCCTCACAGAACACATAAAGTTTACGATTCTTGGAGTGAATTCAGGACACTCCCGTCCGTTGCCAAACCCTACATGTTCCGCTTTTTATATAACTGTCGGAGCGATGCAAGAACTATTTGAGTTTGAGAGTAATAAACAGTATAGTGTAATTATCATGCGTACTACTAAATGAGTATTTAGGTGTTAATGGCACGGAAAGCAGTTTTCAGTAAAAACTGTTGGAAACAAAGATCATAACGCTTCTTATGACGGATCGTTATTAGTTTTCTGCCCTTTTGTTTATACACCGTGACATTTTAGTCGTCTTACAACGGCAGCCCACTTCATGTACCCAATGACTGCTATCTACTGCCATTCATTTTTTTTTTTTTTTAACATTTGCTTAATTAAAAACATGAAAATATCACTAAGACGAATGACGTAGTTTGAAACAGGAGATGTTATGTTATGGAGATGAAATTAATGATGGAATGTAATGGTAGGTATGTAGATATCTTCTACCGTTTGATACGTAAACATTATTAACAGAGAGGGTGTTTCATAATTCTGAAGCATTCATTATTTTTCTTTGTATGTATTATCTTAATTAATGGTAAAAATGTTTTAATCGCGCCTAGAGGTATGTTATGACGGATACATTGAGTGGACCATCTTTCTAAGACGATTAAAATGTCACGGTGTATAATTGCATGCGTATGATTATTTATTTCCTTATCGCCCCGCGTGTTGGATTATGGCATATTATAGGCTGATTGTGATGAAAAGTTATGTAAAGAGTTAAGTATTTATAGTGTTAATTTTTGTTTGTTTCTGGTAAGAGCAAAGACACAACATGCTCTATTTATACGTTATAGCTGAGGTTTGATCGCGCCCAGGGCGAGTTGGTGGATGTCACAAGTCTTCAGAAGTTTTGAATCTAGCACATGTCGGTTTCTTTACGAAGTTTTTCTTCAACGTTTTGACATCAGTGATGATGAAAATAAATACACAAGGTAAAGAGCCTGCCTGGGTTGGAATTATCGAGCTACAACTCGTAAGTCGGGGCCAATACCACGGGGCCACCCAGTGGTGGTCCCGTGGTCTCTTATAACTCTCTGCTCTTATAACTTTTGTTATATTTAAATAAACGGATAAAGCTTCGTTGTACTTCTTGGTAAAAACTTAAATACCACCTAAATTATTATCCTTTTTGACAAGAAAATATTATTCGAGAAATGGTTGTTATCTCTAAACTATCTAATGTTACTCCATAAAAAATAAATATATTCTCTATCATGTAAGTGGGTGGTGCTGTTATTGGTTTTCTATCGTGTTTTTCTTCGAGAACCCACTCTCATATGCGGTCCAATAGCAAAACGTTTAGCGCACTTCACTTTTACTATCGTTGTCAAATAAGTATTATTTTTCAACGTTACTATTCAGCTGCGTTCCGTGAGACTGGAAGGCGACTCCAAGATAGTTGGGAAAAGGCTATACAAATCCTTTGTTTTTTTTTCTATCCAAGCACAAAGGAAAACTTCAAAAGCTTAAAGCCAAAAGTAAAACTGTTTGAAAAACTTAGAACACGGCTGCAGAAAGTTTATCTTTTTGATACGAGTGGTTTTAACAGGTTCTCTTTTGTTGAACCATATAATAAATTATGAAACAAATCTTCGACGACGAAAAATAGATCGTTTGTAACCCGTCGTCAGCAGACTGATATTTTATCGGTAGGTACCGTTTCCTTCAGGTACGAGCGTTGTTTAATTTGTACGTTATACTCATTCCTTGTCTGCTTTATAACAAACATTTGTACATAAATATGGGCTCTAATGACTAATGATTGAGAGATCATTCAAGTATTTAATTGTAGTAATATTCAATGATAGTGCCTGTATTACAAAAGTGCTGATATATCTACCTTGCGACTAAGGTTTATATAATCTTTCAAAGGCTAAGGCTTAGGCTCTTTGGCTTTCTAACTTCTTGTTTTGTAAAATTATTTGTCTTTGTCTCGAAACCAGGAAGCACAATTATAAAACTGCCTGATTGTTGACATCTAACTCATTGGCTCAATACCAAACCCGCACATAATCCGACAATTAAATCTACCTTACAATACCATTCTAATGTTTCAAAATAAACTAGATGGTGTAAACGCGTAATTATCAAAATTTCCGCTAAAGATATTCTGGAGCATGACATACCTTATAAAACAATGGTATAACAAAATTAGGGTCTCATCAAAAGTTAATATGGAGTCTGCGATATCGTCAGTAAGACAGAGGAACATAAAAAACTTTTTCCAAACAAAACAACCGACTTCCGAAAAAAACACTACAAAGTGAAAAATAACTTTAATTTCGGAAGGCGGTGACTTTGGATATGTATTTAAATTCTTTGTCACCGCCTTCCGAAATTAAAGTTATTTTTCACTTTGTAGTGTTTTTTTCGGAAGTCTGTTGTATTTTTTGGAAAAGTTTTTATTTTAAACTTTTTAGTTATAGTACCTACCCCACGAATTTTTCGAACGAAAACGACGAAGAGTTCCATTGTCTGTCTCCGAAACGCATCATCAGATCTATATGAATAATTTAATTGAATGAGATTAATTGAAATGGGACCATACGGGAAGCACGAGCTTTCAAATAAAAAAACAATCATCAAAATCGGTTCACCCAGTCGAAAGTTATGAGGTAACAAACATAAAAAAAAACATACAGTTGAATTGAGAACCTCCTCCTTTTTTTGAAGTTGGTAAGAAATAGTTATGAACTGGAAGTTTACTGTTCATAAATCAATTATTCTTACTATCAGTTATTACTTATCGAAAAAAAATTACTAGCGGGAAAAGATAATCCTCGTCAACAAACCATTAGAATAGCTTGATATTTTTTGAAGAACTGAATAATCTCAAGTTCGCGTCTTCATTGAGAATAATGAAGTGTTCACTGTCGTCCGTCAAGCAGTCGAGAGCCTGTCTCTTGTCTGTTATTAATGGAGCAGAGACGTCCTGGATCGTTATGAATGATATTAAGAACATTTCATACGCCTTCTTTTAAGATTGCTTCGCTACAAATGAATGACGATTTGTACCCGTCATTGGCAGGAGTCGACTTTTGGCATGGTTGACTGAATCCCAGTTTTAGTGGGTTCAGTCGTCTACAATATTTGATAACAATGATATTATATCAACATAAACTTTCATAACTTCACATTTCACCTGAACCCTGATTTTATTGCTACGATGGTGAAGAAATAGATCATTGTTTTAGGTGCCTTCAATAAACTATCAACTAAATAATCAGCAAAGAACATCTTTAACACTGTTTTGTTACCTGGCAGCAGAACATCAACATCCTACTAATGTTAAACTTAATTAGGTACACTGTACTGTGCCAAAACTGTACAAAATCCTGCCAATGATTTGGAAATTGACAAGGATTTGGAATTATTTTAACTACCTACGCGGCAGAATTAAATATTGACATGATTACACAATTATCATTTCAGTTCCATCACTATGCGACAATTATTAATTGAGTTTCAGTAAATAATAATATTGTTTTTAATTTTCCTTTTCATTCAGTAAACAAAACAATGTCTTACCCACTTTGTATACTTTTCGTGGTCATTGACATAAAATCAGACACTTTTCGTTACCAACTGCATGCTGCTAGTTTACCCGCTTTAGAATTATGTGACCTAGTGTTTAAAGATATTTAAAAATATATTTATAAGTAACCTATTTAAAGAACTTTCTTGTAAATAAATCTTATTATAATATATAAATGAGTTTTTGAAGGATAAAATTTCAGTATAGTTTTTAATTATTGACATTTTATATCAACCTCTGTATAATTATTTTTTTACTTAATTACAATATAATTTTGACTACCAGTTGTGTTTATCTTATTCAATATTATATGACATATAAATGAATAAATTCAAATTTGATAATATTTATACGCTTTGCAGTAAAAAATAGAGAATCTTAACTAATATTGTGACATCTCACGCACCGTGTGAGATGTCACAAATAAAGATTGCAAAAACACAAATAAAGATTCACACACAAACACCGCACAAATAAAGATTCTTATTCTTATTCTAGTTGACATGAGGCAATATCGGCGAGCGAATGTTTTAAGTAACCTAGAAACAGAGGTTGTTCAGTACAGAATTTAAGTGGCTTCATCTGTTGAAGCTTAAGGGAACATAAATTATGTGTTAGTATAGTGTAGTTTGACACAAACAGTATGCATATCTCTTAAATGGTAACCAAACACTAACATACCGCTACTATGTCGCATGCCCCGATATAAAGCGAGAATCATTTATAACAGAATGAAACTGGTATTTACAAAAACCTACTTACAATTCCCAGCTTCATTGAACACTTCGTTATTACCCGACCGCACTCGTCTGGCTCCACAATCTTACTTCCAGTGTTTTAATTAGTGAAGCATTTCTTCACCGCGGCCTCTCTCCAGGTTCCGTACATTTTCTGAATAACATGAGAGATGCGCTGAATGAGACGAGGGAGCGATGGTATATAACCATGGATGGTTGTTGTTTACATAAAAACGCATAATTGTGTTAATTATAAAGCTCTTAAAATGTTTTCAAATCAAGAAGCCAGCGATCGCAGCATCCGTAGCTAAATAGATGAGTCGTTGTATTTGGCAATAGTTCACGTTGCTAAGGGCAAATTTCAAGTTATAATTAGAATGTAGTTTTGGAAACATAAGCTCTTTAATTTAATTAAGCTCTTTGAAGTATACCGATTCAAATGTCGTGTGTTGACCCAAAATATAGTGTAATTGATTTTAGATCCAATTATATATCTGCTATCTTCAAAATTGAAGTTTTAATTGCCTAATACTTATTTCTGGAATTTTAGATTCGCCGACAAATTTCTTAACTTCGTGCGATTTGCCGATAGAAAATATTATATGATTGACCTGACAACCGATTTCCACACGACTTTTGAGTCACTGGTGCCATTTTTTAAAATCCTCTTCTAAATTCTTATTTATCACAAAAATTCAAAATAATCACTGTTGAACACTTTCATGAACAATGCAGGGGAACATTACGTTGCAATTTTCTCTTACGAAAAATTCAATAATAAAACTATAGTTAAAAAAATTATAAAGTCTTAAGAATAGGTTAACTGTTCCTTGTTGTCCGTGTCAGTGAAAAAAGAAAAGGCTTTAACATAGGACACATAAAACAAAAATAGAGCGAGCAACTTTCTAGACCGCAAAACGGAAACCTGCAGTAATTGGGGTCAAAACGGGCAATGCGGTCGAGTTAGTCGCAATCGAAAATCTCCTTCCCTGCCAATAATGCTAATATGTGGTATTCAAAAGTTTTGTTTCATGCAATTAGGCTAACAGCACACTAGGTTGAGACTGAGGTATCAGTGGTTACCGCCAAAATAATGTGACCGATAAGTTTATGTACTTACAGGACTACAGATCCATTTTTTGAACTAAATCTGTACTTTCAGTTCGTATTTCAGGACAGAACAGCCTATAAAGCTCACACGTGGAAAAAAAACACAAAGTTGACACTGGTCGCGTCCCGTATATGGCCACCGTGTGCCAGTAACATGTAATAAATAGCGCACAATCTGCTTACCAAAGACTCGATGATTGGCGTGATGGTCACACGAACGAGCAACAATTTGCATATCGTTAAACATTTGAATTTTATTGAGGTAATGGGGCCGTATGTCAGCTGGCACCGTTGTTGCTTTTACTGTGTGGAAACGTTGAGCTTTTAAACGTGTACATTATTAAAAGTTACGCAGTATGATAATTTATCGTTTCTATGTTTCATGTCACTCAGCGCGCTATGGGGCGGGCTATGATTGGGGTTTCTTTGAAGGATAAAATCAGAAACGAAGTTATCCGGAAAAGAACTGGAGTTACCGACATAGCTTGCAGAGTAATTAGGTTGAAGTGGCAGTGGGCTGACCATGTTTGTCGAAGGACCAATGGCCGATGAAGCAGATGAGCCCTGGAGTGGAGACCTCGTATTGACAAACGTAGTGTGGGACGCCCGCCACCGACAACCTTAAAAAGGTGGCTGGAACACACTGGATGCGGAAGGCGGAGGACAGTGTGTTGTGGCGCAGCCTGGGAGAGGCCTATGTCCAGCAGTGGATATAGGCCTCTCCCAGCCATCAAAATCAATCAACTCAGCCTATCGCAAGGCTGAGCTGATTGATTTGTATGGCTTATGTTCAATGAAGTAAGTTCTCTGTATTGTCAACGGTTACGTTACTTGCTCACTATAATACAGATCTACAATCAAAATACGGACCTAAACTGCCATGTCACCGCCGCCGCCCGCTGCCGTTGTGTTTCGATGAATAAACTGCGATGATAACAAGTAGTATTCACTATATGGACACTATGAAGTTAATATAGTCAGTAATTATACCTAACTATATACAATTATAATTGTGATTTTTGTAGTTTTGCAGCTATTGATCTTGGTTCAGAAGTTATTAGCGGGACGTTAAATAGATTCTGAAAGGATTTCCTCATAGACGATAAAAAGGGACACCCGGATGGAAAGAAGTTCCTTTCGATTAATTAGTGAAGGAATTGTAATTAAATTTAAAAAATTGTATGTTCATATATGCACTTTGTCTGTCTCTGTCTCAACCCAATGTAGCAAAAAGTGTCGTTACAAGTTTTGGTCTTAATTTTTTCCGTCTAGCCCCCTTTCGCAACGCGCGATAACGAACTTCGTTCCAAAACTTCGTTCCAAAACTTCGTTCCAAAAATGGAACTACTTAATGCAATGTCATCAATCAATCAATCAATCAATCAATCAATCAATCAATCAATCAATCAATCAATCAATCAATCAATCAATCAATCAATCAATCAATCAATCAATCAATCAATCAATCAATCAATCAATCAATCAATCAATCAATCAATCAATCAATCAATCAATCAATCAATCAATCAATCAATCAATCAATCAATCAATCAATCAATCAATCAATCAATCAATCAATCAATCAATCAATCAATCAATCAATCAATCAATCAATCAATCAATCAATCAATCAATCAATCAATCAATCAATCAATCAATCAATCAATCAATCCACCAGAGGGTGCCACTGTCGACTCGACCGTAAGAGTCCGTTGAGTGAGAAAAATCTTCGTTTTCCGATTTGTCATCATAACGAATTGAGTCTTTCTTTTTACGTGGTTTGCTTTCCCGTTTAATCCGATTAAGACCTACGTCTTTTTTTGTCTTCGCTTCATCATCATCATCAGAAGAACGAATTTTAGATGTGATTGATAGTTCTTCGGACGAGTCGTAAAAGTAGTGGAGAAATTCCATCATCAGACATTAGGTGTCAAATTAACAAGGTCATCGGTCCACCTTGTGGGAGGCCTTCCCACTCTACGTCTTCCGGTACGCGGTCTTCACTCCAGAACCTTTCGACCCCATCGGCTATCTGTTCTGCAAGCAATGTGCCCCTGCCCACTGTCACTTAAGTTTGGCAATTCTTCGGGCTACATCGGTTACCTTGGTTCTCCTGCGGACCTCTTCATTCCTGACTCGATCGCGTAGGGAAACTCCGAGCATAGCCCTCTCTGTTGCTCTTTGGGTGACTTTAAGCCTTCTTTGATAAGGCCCATTGTGAGCGACCACGTTTCTGTACCATAAAGTTATCACTGGCAACACACACTGGTCAAAAACTTTTGTCTTAAGACACTGCGGTATTTGGGACGAGAAGATATTGCGAAGCCTCCCGAACTCTGCCCAGCCGAGTCGGATTCGACGATTAACCTCTTTCTCGAAGTTGGACGTAGGTCCAACTAACTGGACAGTTTGTCCCAGGTAAACGTACTCGTCTACAACTTCGAGCGTAGCGCCTACGATCGTCATGAGAGTGGGTGTTACATGGGCATTTGAGATGACCTTTGTCTTGTCCATGTTCATTTTTAGACTCACTCTTTCGGAAGGTCTGCTCTCGTCGAGCATTGCACTGAGCCATGATGACTCAGCCATGACAACTATATCATCGGTAAATCGAAGGTGAGTGATGTACTCGCCATTGATGTTGATGCCAGCCCCCTTCCAGTCCAGAACCTTGAAGACATCCTCCATTTCAGCGGTGAACAGTTTCGGAGACATAACGTCTCCCTGTCTCACACCTCGCTGCAGAAGGATAGGTTTCGAAGTCTGGTCCTGGAATCGGACTGACATAGTGGCGTTTTCATACAGACACTTCAGTACCTCGATCTACCGATAGTCGACCTGGCACCGTTGAAGGGAGTGCAGTACAGCCCATGTCTCGATCGAATCGAAGGCTTTTGCGTAGTCCACAAACGCTAAGCAGAGGGGCAGGTTATACTCTTCGGTCTTCTGTATAACCTGCCGCAGCGTATGTATGTGGTCTGCGCTGCTAAAGCCTTTACGGAATCCGGCTTGTTCGGGAGACTGGAAGTTGTCAAACCTGCGCGGGAGACGGTTCGTGATGACTTCCGAAAACAGCTTGTAGATATAGCTCAGAAGTGAGATGGGCCTATAATTCTTAGGAAGGGTGACAATACGTCACCCTTCTTAAAGAAAAGTACCACCACACCTCTGTTCCATGCCTGTGGCGGTTTGCCCTCAAATATGACGGAATCAAACAGCTTCTGGAGGGCCTTAAGTACGGGTTTTCCGCCGGCCTTCAGGAGTTCGGCCGTAATTCCGTCATCACCCGGCGGCACCTTGTTGTTTTTAAGCTGTTTCAGAGCCATCCTAATCTCGTACAAGCTAACGTCCGGGATGTCTTCGGTGTAGTGTCGGGTCAATCTGGCTCTTGAGTCGTTTGTCAGATTCGTTCGAATCGTTTCGTTGGTGGTTCCTTGACAGACTCGAAAATATAAAAAAAAATCTGTTAACATTTGAGGACTGATCATAAAGAGACCAATAAAAGTTGTTATTATCTCAGCATTACTATGAAAAACTAATGCGTATGCCAAATTTGTAGACGATGCTATCGACTGTTGAGGAGTTTCCTTATGAAGAAACGACCTTGACTGCAGCATCAGCACATTCCTCTACAGTGATTACACCCTTCTTATTCGCGGTCCGCAGTTCCACACGTAGCTAGGTATCACAATATCACGAAAATAATATCGTATGCTCTGACTGAAAGTCTTTTTAGAACTAAACAACCACACCACCACAATGCTTCACTGTTATTTTTTTTACGAGTAATACAGCTAAATACCGATGTTGTACAATATTTTTTATCCCTACTGTTTACGTTAAAAGCAACAATCACGAGTGTTTAACAAAATAAAGCTGTTACTTTCGGCTCTCTTTAATAAATAATCCTTTGTGAAGCGCCGACAAATGTAAAGACATCGACTCGTCCTCGCTTGGTACTTCATTTTAGAAAAAGTGTGTAAGAAATAAATCGGAATATTCAGCTTACATTGATATAATTATTATCTTACACGTATAATGTTTTAGGTACGTAGATTTTCCAGGTCCTCGGTTTGTACAAGTTCTGCGCGAAAAACTGTCCTCGGTTTAGTGATATAAAGTCTAACACAACGTCCACACTTTGTGCAAGCTATAAGAAATATTGTGTAAAAATACGTCCTCGGAAGGACGTTGCAGAGCTTACGTAAGAGGTCCTCGGTTGGCTTACACAAAGTCCTCGTATGTGCATCGCTGGTCACATTTGGCTGTGTATTTCAGGTCCTCAGTATGATAGCCGAAATTCATACAGAAAAATGTTGAGATAGCATTATCCCAATAAGCTCATCACTATAGATTTAGTCACCTGTCTCTTTCTATCTTATTCTAAAAGGCCAACGAGGTATTTAAACTAGTTTTTTGGAGGGTCCTCGGTTCCGTCTTGGACTAACAAGGTCCTCGTAAGGGTGTCTGTACAAACACGGGTGTGTGTGTGTGTGTGTGTGTGTGTAGTGTGTTTGTGTGTGTGTGTGTGTGTGTGTTTATAAAATTCATAAACACGACTGTTTATTTAATTATATTAAATTATTTAATAATACTGCGACACTTGTGCTGCAACAATTACACACAGTGTACTGATCGATGCTTCTATGTTCTGAAGAACCTTGTAGACAACTTGTAAAATAAAATAGATGATTTATAACATGTACTATGAACACAATACCTATATTTAAGTCACTATGTCATGAATATCACACCAGTACAATCATGTCATCAGCTACACGTGGAAATACTAAAAGTTTACTATCAATTTATTGCGTAGGTACTACTTAATACGTAGTCCTGTTATATGGATACACCGGGTATGGCAGAATGGTGTGGTCAAACTTAAGGGATTGGTGCAGACCATCAAAGTGTACAATTTCTGCATGGAACCAGCATCGTAATCGAGAAAAATTGTATCAGCCGTCCCATACATTTGGGTTAAGTGGGTACCTACCGAAGTTTTATAAGGGACACCTGCTATTTTTTTCTCGATTACGATGTTGGTACCATGAAGCAAGTTGCTAAGTTTAATGGTCTGTACCACCACACAGTGGACCATATCTTTCTGAAACATACATCCTATGTATTCAGATTCATAGGAATGAACTCGAATTGTTCTAGAGCTAATAAAGGCAAAAATGCTTTATTGGTGCATCTCCAATGGCTCATTTAACATTATTTATTTACAGACTTAATATAGTTATTGGCTTTCATCATCATCATCATATCAGCCGAAAGACGTCCACTGCTGGACATAAGCCTCCCCCAAAAGGGGGGATTTGCCAAAATCGCCACGCTTGGAAGGCGGGTGGGCCATCGCAGTATGGTAGTCAAATTCATAGAGAACGCTGCTGCCCATTCTCTAGTAAGTCCCTTAGTCGCCTTCTACGACACTCATGGGAAGAAATGTGGTTATTGGCTTTACGGGTCCGAAAACCATTATAAGTGCTACAATATTACAGATAAGAGCGAATCTCTTTTATTTTAAATCAAATTATATTGCTAAAAGTAAAGTTTTCCGAAGTAATACTCTCATGGTGTTAGTTTGATTATATTTTCGTGTTAATTCTATAAAAGTTGCGTTATATATAGTAAATTTATTTGTTTAGTTAACATTATATCAAACGTATAGGTAATTTCTCTGAGAAAGTCCCTGATAGGACTAAGACCGTTCATTACACACGGTCAGGTTAGTGTAATCTTACCTTAAAGATTATTGCATATCCCTTGTAAGTGTCTAGAACGTAGTTAACCTTTGTGTTGACGCGAGAAAATCTCCAGAAGGAATTAGTTCATAGGCGACTCGAGAAAATGGAGGCGTCCAAACGTCTATTATTTATGTTGAGGCCAGAAGGTTTCAGGTAGTCAGGTAGATTCTATTACTGAATACCGGAATAAGAAAATGTTTTCAATAGCTGCCTGCAAGATATAAAAACTATGTTTATAAAATGGATGCCTCGATAAATATATCGTCGGGTTTGGCACTGACAACGCTGCAGTAATGACGCAATACAATTTTCCTCTGTTTCTCTAAATCTTGCAAAGCCCAGTACGATACAAATTATTGAAGCCTTGTAGTTGAACATTGCGTAACTAAACCTACTCTAAATAGATAAGCTTCTCCCGAGGGGTTTCTCAGACTACCAACGTGTTCCAACTACATACACCACAGCTAGCAATAACACCGGGATAATCCGAACATTGTGTCTAATGTGAAGACGCGATCTGTCAACTGTTTGAATCAAGCGGTCTCTGTGGTATGATTTTAGTGTGGTAAGATTCGTTACTACACACAAGTTGATTATCCGTATAAAGAAAATAAGTTCAACTAAAATATACTACGAACTTTAACTGCCCGTATTTTCAAATCACAATTGTAATTTTTTTACAGTTACTTAACATTTTTATAACACGGCAACTGGACGTTGTGTGTCAATTTGTTAAACAATTAATTTTCCTGACTCTACTGACGAAAATCGACTGAACGTGAATACAGAGATTAGTTCGTAATGGATGCCGGAACTAATATTTAGAGATGTTGGTTCTAATTGCTTTTGATAATTCGTTGATCGTATGGAATACAAACATAATGGTACAATGTAGGTAAGCTTGTTCCTGCGATATCTATATCTAAAATAATCTGGCCCTAGAAGATAGAAGTGATTGATATTTGTATAGTAATTAAAATGCCTTGTTATCTAAACCTTTAAACGAGCAATTCTTGTACATATATATGTATGTATATAATCTGAATCTCGGAAACGTCTACAAAGATTTTCATAAAATTTAGTATATGGGGGTTTCGTGGGCGATAAATCGATCTACCAAGGTTTAATTTTTAGAAAAAATTAAACAAAAAAAATCGTGCAAAGCTCGGTCAGCCCGATATTATAAATAAGTTGACCATTCTGGTATTTCTGATGTACTTCATTTAGATGAGCGGCTTTGTTTATAGTTAACACAAAGCCCCAACAAAACTCACTCAACTACTTACCTCATATTTTGCTCAGCACATCAAGTCTGTACTTAAATTATCTTAATTATATTCAATCCCTCTGGTAGATCGACTCAGTCTACTATTATACTTATATCATCACATTTCAAGCTGAATCACTGTCTCTCAAGATACAGGTTACCTAGTTTGAGAGGCAGGGTTTTCCATAATGTGTACCGATTTCAGTTCTTAGATTTGTCTTGCATTGTGCTACCAAACCGCCTTAATTGTATTTTTATAAAACATGTTAAATCTGTATTTTTTTATGAAAATAAAGTTATTACTATAATTATTATATTATTTATGCAACCATTAACCCTGCGAACAAATCACAGCTGAAAATAATAGCGTTATTTTGTGTGCGTGAAACTGTGAACACAGAGCTGCTAATTGGTGAAGTGTATCATGTACCTACGATTCTACTAAAAAATAACCTAACTGAATGAAAATAATTGCAGAAGCTGGTTCACATTGATGCTTTCTGACCGGTAATTACAATGGCAACATATGCAATGTTTCTTCTAGTTGAGCCTCAAATCAACATTCCGTTTGTTTAATACTCCGCGGCGTACCCACACGGTGTCACGATTGCAATCACGAATTTATTCACCAATCCTCAAAATCAATTTATTTATCATCATTGTGTAAGATCGTCTTACCCTTTTGTAAGACAATCCCACTACGCATAATATTTTATTTAAACAGTGTGGACGCTAAAAATATAGGAATATAAGTATAGGTTTGAAATAAATATACCAAACTAGCTTTCACAAAATTATATTATAACCAAAACAATAACAACAATCATTGCTGCATTAAGTAAAAAATATAACCAATCATAGTACTTACATTTTATATCTATCCTCAGAGGTGTGCACTCTACGATCATTCGAACTCAACTCGCCCGTTTGCTTGTGCAACAACCGTTTTATACGCCTACAAAGTGGCGGGAGTTATGAATCACAAAGCACGTGCGTTTGCTGTTGCAGACGCACGTTTCGTTTTAAGGTGAGCACAAACATACTAGGATTTTACATTGATTTATCCTAGCATTATATATTTAACTATACATCTATTCCATCTATCCTATTATTAAACAATACATTCTGACAGTCGGCCATCCTATAATAAGCATGACCTCGTGCTTATATATACTTATAACATAACAAATGATAAAAAAAAAAAAAAAATATATATATATTTATATATTTATGCGATTGAACCATTCCGTTCCTAATTACATATTTTATTTCAAATAGGAATTTCTAAAACAATTACATTTTATTTTATGTTATTGAACAACATTATTATTAGTTACTTTATTATTATTATTATTATTTATTTTTTTTACAAGTCTATTACATTTTATAGGACCCTTCCGTCCAATACATTATGACACCTTTGTCAGAAATACATTTTATGGGACCCTTCCGTCCAATATAATATGACACCTTTGTCAAAATTACATTTTTATGGGGACCCTTCCGTCCAATATAATATGACACCTTTGCCAAAATTACATTTTTATGGGACCCTTCCGTCCAATGTAATATGACACCTTTGCCAAAATTACACTTTATGGGACCCTTCCGTCCAATATAACATGACACCTTTGTCAAAATTACATTTTATTATTTTCAATAAATACATACATTTTATGTGACCCTTCTGTCCAATATAATAAATAAGACACCTTTGTCAAAAACACATGTAATCAACAATATAATGGGACTTTTTAGTGCAATACTATGACAGCTTTGCTAACATAAATAATTTCATACATCAAGAAATAATCACATTAGATACATTTAGAATAATAGTATTGAAGTAGAGACTCAATAGCAATTATAAGACCTTATAGTCCTTTAAACTAACTATTATCTTATCTAGATTTATTTTATGTCAATAGAAATACTTGCTCATTAATCAGACTCGCTGGACAAATCATTGTCACTATTATGTGGCCTATTAAAATTTAGCCATGGTTTTATTTTATCGACTGCAACTATCGTAGAATAACCTCTACCACTCTTTTTTGTAAGAGGTGTGTCTTCGACATGATATCGGTCGTGATCTAATATTTTTTTAATTCGATATGGACCTTGAAATTTAGGTATTAACTTTCTACTGTGACCTGAAGAAGGCACCTGACGTTCAACACGTACTAAATCGCCTTCCTGATATTTTAGTGGGGCGCAACGTTTCTTATCAAAATAAGATTTATCTTTCTCCTGACTGGTGGCTATATGCTCACTGACTTCGTCACGGATTTTTATTAAATTTTGTTCATCAGCCTTGGTAATATCTTCCTCTAATTCGGAAACAATTTTATTCTCACTACTCCCCGTTAATCGTTTGCCAAATAAAGCTTCTGCTGGAGTCCGATTAATACCCTTGTTTAACGTATTATTTAATCCCCATTGTATCTCAGACAGGTGATCGTCCCATTTATTTTCGGCAACACCTATAGTCTTCGCTGTTAATGAATCTACAATTGTTTTATTATATCTTTCTACCTGCCCATTTGCTCTGGGGGTAGCAACGGCATTAAGTATATGCTTGATTCCCTTTTCATGAATAAATGCTTTAAAACTGTCACTTGTAAATGAGGATCCCCTGTCAGAAATTATCCTTCTAGGAACCCCGAAAATGCCAAAATACTCCCTAAGTACTTTAATGGACGTACTAGTCTTAGTATTTCTTACTGCTTTCAAATAAATATATTTAGTAAAGGCGTCTATTAAAACCAAAATATACATATTGCCTCTACCACTTCGCACAAATGGACCTGTGTGATCCATGTGTATTGTGTCAAAGGGAGCTGCTATTTTTGGGATTGGATTAAGATAACCAGGTTTTTTTCCACTGGATGACTTTGCATAAGCGCATTCTAAGCATGAATCTACGTATTTTTTTACGAAACGTCTCATTTTATTAAACCAGTAATTGCATTTAATTTTATCTAAAGTTTTGTCAAAACCAAAATGACCGATATCATCATGGTTTTGTTTTACAATTTGCCAACGCACTCCTTTTGGCACAACCCATCGATCCCCATCAGCAGTTATTCGAAACAGTTTGTCATTTTTCAATTTGAAATTAGATTTAATATCGACTACGTCATCGAATTTTGGATCTTTGAGAATGCCTATTATTCTTTGTATATCATCATCGGCATTTTGGACAGTAGTCAACCATGTAGATTCCGACACCGCAAAAACTTCGATTTCCGAACTTGGTACCGGATTTCTACTGAGCGCATCAACGTGGGACATGGATGGGCCTGGTCTATAATCAATTGAAAAATTGTACTCTTGCATTTGTTCCCACCATCGCGCGACACGGGGAAGCATATCCCTTTTTTGAAACGTTGCTTTTAATGAGTTGCAGTCTGTGATAATTTTAAATGATAAACCAATTAAGTAAACGCGAAATTTTTGAAGAGCGGATACAACCGCTAATGTTTCCAAATCATAGGACGAGTAATTCTGTTCTTCGGGGGTCGTTTGTCTACTGAAGTAAGCAATTGGTCTGAGAGTTAAATTTTCATCTCTTTGTAAAAGAATTCCAGCTATGCCTATTTTGCAAGCATCGGTATGTAATTCTGTTAACGCGTTAGGATTGTATAATGCCAAAGTAGGTTTCTGAGACAATTCTTTTTGCAAAACTCTAAATGCTGTCTCTTGGTCCGGTCCCCATTGCCATAAAATATTCTTTCTTAACAAATGAGTGAGTGGTTTTGCCAAAATAGAAAACTTGGGGACAAATCTCCTAAAAAAACTAGCTAGTCCTAGAAACTGTCGGACGTTATGCTGGTTTTGTGGTACAGGGAAACGTTCAACAGCCTCAATTTTTTTTGAACCTGGTCGAATACCATTTTCCGTTACTTCGAACCCTAAGTAGTCTACTGTACGTTTAAAGAAAAAACACTTAGATGGTTTAAGAGATAGTCCAGCGTTTCTAAATAAATCTAATACAGACTGCAACCTTTCCATACCTTCAGAAAGAGTTTTACTGGGTATAATTACGTCGTCTAAATATGCCAAAGCTTCGCCATGTCGAGCGTTCCCTAATATCTGATTCATTAATCGCTGAAATACAGCTGGTGCATTAGCAAGCCCAAATGGCATGCGATTAAATTCGTAGTGGCCATCAGGTGTGACAAATGCAGTCTTATATTTATCGTTATCAGCAATAGGCACTTGATAGTATCCGGATGCCAGATCTAATGTAGTAAACAACTTATTCCCTGATAAAATATCTAATTGATCATCAATGAGAGGCATTGGATAATTTTCTTTAATCGTTTTTTTATTGAGCGCTCGATAGTCAATACAAAGTCGGAATTCACCAGTTTTCTTTCTAACGAGGACTATGGGACTCGCATAAGATGAAGTAGAGGGGCGAATGATATTAGTATCTAATAACTCTTTGATCATTCCTCTCACTACCTCTTTTTCGGCAATTGCCAGTCTATAGGGCCTATAAACTACTGGTTGATCATCATTTAAGTCGATTTTCATGTTGCCGACCGGCGTAATACCTAATTCCGTTAAATCTAGAGCAAAACATTCTCGGTAATCATTTAGTAACGACAAAAGTTTTTCTTTATCTTCAGCACATAGATCATCTGCAATATTTAATTGGGCTTCTGTTAAGGTTGAAGCTACACGGGCTGTACAGTTTGTGATATTTAAAACGCGACATGCCTCCTCTTTATGGGCTATTAGGCCACGCGCTATTAAAAGGTCAGCTTCGAAGCCTAATCTTGAAGAGGGAGCACAAGTAACAACTATAAGTCCAAGGCCATTCCGAACATAATACATACCAGACAGAATGGAGTATTTTACGTTATCTTTATATCGTACACTACCTTCTACGAATACTTCCCCATCAAAACTAGGATCATTACTGTATACCTCGACGACAGTAAGTCCTGACACTTCAGTCTTGTTTTTGAAAAATAATTTAATTTTATGATTATAGCTGTCAAGTATGCCTAGGCTTGATATATCTAAATAATCGCTTGTTTTCTTAATTATTATGTGCGACTGTTCTGTAAACGTTTGACCGATCATAAGAGGAAAAGGCATGACGTTATCTGGGACAATGAGCAGGTCTACATTGGCTGCAGCACTATCTATGATAATATGAACGTTAAATTTACCGATGGCACTGACTATTGAATTACCGAAACCCGTTAGGATTGGCAAGTTTTTCGTGTCAAACCGATCACTGATCTTTCGAAACTCAGAATCTTTAATCATAGAACATTCGCTACCTAAATCAATAAAGGCCTGCACAGATACCCCATTGACAACAGCCTGTTTGAAATATTTTTGATTAGGCTTTAATAACACAGAGGCATTGGGTGATAAGCCTACTTCGTTACTGGCTACTCTTAAAATGGTTTTATCTGGGGCTGGAATTTTAGCGTAGCATTGTTCGGTTTCATGGCCGATTTTACTGCATTTACCGCATTTTTTAATTGGACGCTGACACTGAGCCACGAGATGACCTTCTTGTTTACAATTTAAACAACGGGTTTGCTTGCTATTGCCAGAATTTCGAGACTGTGTATCATTGATTTTGTTCAGCGGACCTTTGATGCTTTTACGGTCGTTCAACGGTTTTATATTTCTCACGTTACGTAAATAAGACAGTAATTTATCTGGGTCTGAAAACTTAACAGCTTCGGCACCTAACCTTACCGACCGGTCGTCAATACCGTGCAAAACGCACTCTACAGCGCGAGTACCTTCTATGCCACATCGATTTATTAAACCTATTTTTTCATAGAAGTATTCCTCTAATGAGTCGTTAAATCGGGCTCTTTTAGCTAACATGTCACTGAGCATCTGCCCGTAATTTTCCTCCGGAGGGAATGCGGACAGAAGCTTCTGTTGCCATTCGCTCCAAGAGAAAAGGACAGACGATAGACCCTCGTACCACCTCTTGGCAACGCCTCTTAATTTGGGTAACGCAAAGTGTACAGTTTTTTTTTCAGTCAAACTGTAAATGAGTGCACATTCGTTTACTTTGTGTAGCCACATGGTCATCGTCTGTTCCTTCCTGCCTGGATCGAATTCCGGTATAGTGTTTTGTATGGACCCTAGTTTATCCAAGGAGTCAGACTGGTTTACAGTTTTTATCATTTGGAATATCTGAGCAATATCTTCAATTTTATAAGACTGTGCAGCTGACTCACCCGAATTCTGCATCTGTCCTTCACCAAGATAGCGAAGTGGCTGATAAGCTCCTGAACGCCGATTCTGTGTACCTGAAGGCCATTGGTCACGTTGGCTGCAGGGCTGCCAGCCACGTTGTATGCTGCGTGACCCACCATCATCCCGGCTGTGCATTGAACGCCTATCGCGTTGGATCTGCAGGTGCCCATCGCGCCGATGCCGTGGCGACGGAGCATCGTGCCGACTGCGCGGCGACGAACCATCGCGCCGACTGTGTGGCGACGGACCATCGCGCCGACTGCGTGGCGACGGATCATCGCGCCGACTGCGTGGCGACGGACCATCGCGCCGACTGCGTGGCGACGGACCATCGCGCCGACTGCGTGGCGACGGACCATCGCGCCGACTGCGCGGCAACGGACCATCGCGCCGACTGCGCGGCAACGGACCATCGCGCCGACTGCGTGGCGACGGACTATCGCGCCGACTGCGGGGCGATGGACCATCGCGCCGACTGCGAGGCGTCGTGCGATCGCGCCAGCTACGTGAGGACTGAGCATCGCACTGACTGCGTGGCGACGGACCATCGCGCCGACTGCGGGGCGACGGATCATCGCGCCGACTGCGCGGCGTCGTGCCATCGCACCAGCTGCGTGAGGACTGAGCATCGCACTGACTGCGTGGCGATTGGCCATCGCGCCGACTGCGCGGCAACTGAGCATCGCGCCGACTACGCGGCGACTGAGCCCCGCGCCGACTGCGCGGCGTCGTGCGATCGCGCTGACTGCGCGGCGTAAGCCCATCGTGCAGACTGCGTGGCAACGGGCCTTTGCACCAAGTGTGCGGCGACCGACCATCATTTTGACGCAGCAACCAATCATCGCATCGGCTGCTAGGCGGTGGATCATCGCATTGACTTTGTCGTTGTACCTCTCGACTATTCAGTTGATTGATGCGATCTCTGCCTGTCCTCACTGTTAATATAGGACTTGGAGTGCGATGTACGGGGCTGCGCGATCGATGTGTGTCAGATCGGCCTGTAGACTGCTGCGAGAACGTTTGTCCCGCGGAAGTACCAGTTAATTCTTCCATCTTATCTGGAAAATAGGAATTAACGAAAGCAACTACACAGATTCAGCCGTTTACACAATTTAAAAAAATAAGAAAAAAAAAATGTTTAAATTTATTTATTTAAACTAATCTCAAATTCGAATCCCACTTCTGATATGTAAGATCGTCTTACCCTTTTGTAAGACAATCCCACTACGCATAATATTTTATTTAAACAGTGTGGACGCTAAAAATATAGGAATATAAGTATAGGTTTGAAATAAATATACCAAACTAGCTTTCACAAAATTATATTATAACCAAAACAATAACAACAATCATTGCTGCATTAAGTAAAAAATATAACCAATCATAGTACTTACATTTTATATCTATCCTCAGAGGTGTGCACTCTACGATCATTCGAACTCAACTCGCCCGTTTGCTTGTGCAACAACCGTTTTATACGCCTACAAAGTGGCGGGAGTTATGAATCACAAAGCACGTGCGTTTGCTGTTGCAGACGCACGTTTCGTTTTAAGGTGAGCACAAACATACTAGGATTTTACATTGATTTATCCTAGCATTATATATTTAACTATACATCTATTCCATCTATCCTATTATTAAACAATACATTCTGACAATTGTGCCGGTAACTCTGAAACTGAGTTGCGTCAATGTATGTAAGGTAAGTCAACAATGAAGTGTGTCCCTTTCGACTTTACTGAGATCATTTAGCCGTAAGCAGGCGACTTCATAGTCTTTCGATCTCAACGACAAATCACATTAACAAACATGGATCACCAGTAACTGCCGAACTTGTCTCATTACTGGGATACAATCGTAAAACAAACACATATTGCAAAGACATTCACCTGAACTTTTTCCTTGTTATATCTAAGCACCAGTAGTAGGGAAAGTAAAATGTACCTACCTTCATCAATCTTCCTCGCCTGTTCCCAACTATGTTAGAATTAGCTTCCAGTCTAACCGGATGCAGGATGTTACATAGAGTGACTGTCTTTCTGACGTCCTTATCCCTGTTACTGGGTAAAGTGATACCCCTTCGTCAGACTGGTTGTCAGAGTTTTGGTTTCCTAATTACCCGCAGGTGACGACTGTAAAAGATCTATGAATGACAGCCGGGACCAATAACTTAGCAAGCAAGAACTTACAAATGCGTGGCTTTACCTTTACTTTACCTATTGCAAAAAAAAACACGTTTTACTACGTTCCGCTACAGAGATAACCGTAATAAGATTCAGTTGAACTTTTTCATTATTTCGATCTTCCGAATCCTGAAAGATTTATCTAAAATAATGCTTGGAAGCATGAGGAAGTTGAAAAAAGAAATTAAGACTGCAATACCAAATGTCGATATGCAAAATTTACAAGTGTACGTTGTGAAAATGAAATAAACACAACACATTTTCATTTACACAGAAAAAAAAATATTTGAAGAAGTAAGTTATTTTCTTGATCAAATATTATTTTTTTCTGTTCGTAAATCAAACTATAATATCTAAATGACCGAGCTTTGGTCGGTTTTGTTTTTTTTGGTTTGACGTTTTCTACAAATGAAACCTAGCTAGATCAATTTATCGGCCCCGAAACCCCCTGCATACTAAATTTCATGAAAATCGTTGGAGCCGTTTCCGAGATACAGATTATGTATACAAGAATTGCTCGTCTTAAGGTATTAGATATTATGATACAAGCTCTCTACCCGTCACACAGTCCTATTACAACAATATCAAAAGTAATAACTGTTACTAAATTACACTGAAGGCCAATTTTCAAAGCAAACAGTTGGAAATATTTATTTTAGTGTCCAAAAAGTACTCGTAGAAGTTACATTTTATGGTTATGATATTTTCTCGGTCAGAAGTACCTAAGTGAAGACATTATGACGACACTTAATAGTGTTGACATTAGCAGTAATATTATTACAGTCTATAGTTGTATTGTCGTATGTTAGTAAGTCAGCGCAGCGCTCAATGTCGAACTATAGTTAGAAGTGATTTGTATCCCAACAAACTGATTACAACAAAATACCGTCGCCTAATTAACACTCTCATCTAATTAGGCAAGCACGAGAATAAGGTTAACTTTAGGCAAACACGAGAATAAGTTTAACTTAAAGAGAAATTCATCTGAAATACTTTTGTAACTTTTTAAGAACATGACAACGGAATTGAGAAAGTAAATGAGGCCTTTCCTTATCAGGATTATCAGGCAGGCGATTATCAGTAGATGACTAAGAGCATTTTTCCTTATTGCCATGGAACGAGTTTTCCAATATAAAGTTTACTTTTATCTTAGATTGTAATTAACAAAGTAAGCTAACTATCGCGTGTTAAACTACAACTATCATTTATAAATGTAAATAGTGTAATCAAAGCTAAACGAAAACAAAATGACTCATGATTTTGGTATGATACGACGTAGCAGTGCTTACAGAAAGGGTTCAGTGTGACCATTTCCAAAAAAATGCTTGTAGGTGGTTATTGCGTGAATAAGGTCTCGACACGAACGAAGGCTCTTTAAAAAAAAGTGTTTTTAGTGAGATTATCTTTTTCCTTATTTTATATCAAAGTTACGAAAGTATTTCGAACGGGTTTCTCTTTCAGGTAATCCTATCTTCCTGTTTGCCTATTTAGAAGGAAATGTTAATCAGACGACGGTTTCTGGTTGCAATCAGTTTGTTTCACGTGTTGCCGTTGGGATACTAATCAGTGCTAACTGTAGTTTGAGTTTGACCGCTTAACTGATGTGACAGACTTACGAAACGCCACTACTTCACTTACCTCCGACTCTCGTGATAACACCTTAACCATAAAACTAAGGTAGCTCCTTCTTTATGGACACTAAATTTAATCTTCTCAAGTATTTGTTTTGGAATGTATGTTGACTGTGATCACAGTTATTACGTGTTGTTTTATTATTGTAGGACTGTGTAAAGGGAAGAGGGGTCGAATCATTTCAATTTAAGCTACTATGCACCTTAGGCTTAACGGTTGGGCCAAATGGTTGGTACTTGGGTTTTCTCAATGACAAGCTTAACACACCCGACCAGTGGCGAAAGCACGATTCCTACCGACTTCCCTTTGGAGATTCGCATCGGCAACTCTACCGCTATTAAAAAATGGCACGTCAATAGTAGCTACTATTCTCAAAAAATATAGTTACACTACGGATATTTAATTCATCATAACATTCAAACAACAAAAATGGTTATTTTTAGCTTTGTATTACAATAAAAAATATGTTATAAACTAACTGGGTGCCAAAACGTCATAATCAGGAACTAGAAATTCATACAACAGCGATCCCGTAATTATGTCACTTATGGTCACGTGGCACCGCTTGATATTGACGAGAGCAAGCCGCTGTACAACGGGTTATGATAGAGCTAGTTCTAGAAAAAATGAGTGAGCGAGAATGAGATGGAGGAATATTGCACATTTTATTTGGTTTTCAGCTGTTCAAATTTATGGTATTTAGTTTTTTACATTCCTGTATTAATTTTAAGATGATTGTAAGTATTCTTTATTGATAAGTCAGTAAGTTAAAGCCAACTTCGCTTGGGCTTCCCTCTTAGAAAACTTGACACCTCGCCGCTGCACCCGACATATAATTACTGCCGACTGCTGACGTTCGCAAGTTGTGATCATCTTTCATGGTCATCTTTCTAACTCACCGACCTTGACAATTCAAAAGTGCCTGTAATTGGTTTATTTGAAATAAATGCTTTGAGTTTGAGTTTTTATGAAAGAAATACCTCTATGGTGATTCTTTAAAACGATAGACAGCGATATACATAATGCCACTTGCCAGTATTATTAACTATTGCGGTAGTGTTGTTGCAGCTGCATAAAGTGAAACTTCTGATCCATCCACGTTGTGTTTCTGCTGGAATGCGGTAGTAATGCTGATGGGTGTCGTGTGAATTGATACACGATGTTAATCTATCACCTATTCTCTACTCGTGTTACGTACTCGTACCTTACTACATACTAATATTTTGAACCTGAGCGTAAACTATGTTATTGTATCGGTATCGGAACGATGAATATGAATAACCTACCCAAATAAAATTCTTGAGTGACTTCCCAACCGGTATGGTAGTCAAGGGAATAAAAGTCTCACCAATCAGTCCCTCATGAGTCAGGTGACATCGACAAACTGGGCATATGATTACATTTTTTTTGTAAGAAAGGGTATACGTCCCAGGTGGTCCCATGATCATCAAGTCATCCTGACTTGATGATGATGGAATCCTGGAGAAATAGAGGGAACTCTTCAAATTTTATAGGCACACTTGAAGCAATTTGGGTAGTTTTTGGAAGAGTACTTTCTCGGAGTGGTCCCATTTCAATTTGGTGAAGATCTGATGAAGAACTTCGGAGATAGGCAACGGAACTCCTCAATAAATGATAGCAAACGGACTGGAATTGTTGAAATCTCATGTCTGTCTATTGTTTACACCAGTTCATAACATAACATCACGCCGGGACGCTGTGAAGGGGTAAACACATGTGAACCACTAAAACTGAAAAATAATAACTTTTTTCAAAAATAAAACCGACTTCCAAAAAAACACCAAAAAGTGAAAAATAACTTAAGTTTCGGAAGGCGGTGATAAAAAATTAAAATACATATCCAAAGTCACCGACTTCGTAAATTAAAGTTATTTTTCAATTTTTAGTGTTTTTTTGGAAGTCAGTTGTTTTTTTTAAGTTTTTAATAAATACTTACTTAAATAATTACTTAATTACTTTTATTACAATTAAAAACATATTAGTAATTATAAGCCTGTTTATTTAGTTCTATTTGTTCAAAGAAACAAGACTTTGAACTGTATTCAAAGTCTTCAGTACAATGACATCTATTGAAACATGCGAATTTTCACGCAAATAAATGTCCTCTTTTCTGAAAACACAACGCCTTCACAACTTTGCCTCCTACAGCAGAAATTGGTGCCGATTCTCTTGTCACAAAATTCTATAAACTAAACTAAACATCAGCAAAATTTAGTTTATTCCTGTCAAACGACGATTTCCCATTCTGAAATTGACTAAAGTGACACAACATAACTATATTTTAATTTGACAGCACTAAGATTGCACTGAATTTTTAATTTAGTGAAAATGGTAATTTTTTTATTCTGTTGTTGTAAATTTCATTATTCTATTCAACATAAAATTTTGATTGTATAATCTAAATCTGACTATTTTTAATTGCGATTAAAAAGGTGTGGAATAAAATTATTTGTCAAGAACTAAAATTCACACCAACACCTCGACTTCGGGCGCAAATACAGTACTGTATAATTTTTTCTTTTCTTTTGCTTATATCTCGAAAATGGTGTTTCCTATCGTAAAAATAATGAAAGTTTCGACCCCTTTATAAAACGCATAGGCCTCTAAAACTCAACATGTAGGTAATAATTTTTCATATTTTCCATACAAAAAGTAAAGAAATCCATTTAAAACACGTCGAGGCTACCCCCTGCGCGACTCCGGCTCTAAAAAAAATCACGGGGTAGGGCAAACAAGTTCAACGTTGCGAAGCCACAAAATACCACATAGAGTCGCGATTGTCAAATTCGATTTTAGTTGTGTCAAAATTATTTTTAAATTTAGAGATCTTTATTTGCAGAATAGCTTTAAGATTCTCATTGCCAAAAGTAAGGAATTTTAATGATAGTTTAGTTAGTTTAGTTCGGTGTACAAGAGAATCGGCACCATTGTCTCCAAGCCACGGCGACCTCCCTCAGGCTTTTATTAAATTGGATTTGCCTTGGAATTCCCCTGTCTGTTTTTTGGCAATGCACGTGTTTATCGTTTTTGTTTATCTATGTTTACGTATTTTACTCACGGCTGATTTTTCAATCGTCAAATAACTTCTAAGACGTAAACTCTGGCAGCTCTTGTGCATTTCTAATAACCTACGACAATTCCATTCTACAGCTGTATAATAATTAACATCAATGAGCAATAATCAATCAGCTGTTATACGTAAATAGTAAAAGTATCATTTGTTCAGTTACATATCACGGATGTACGGGGCAGTAAAAACACCTAGCTAACGAATTAAGCATTGTATGCATGTCAACTCGAAGATCTCTTCTGCCCTGCTAATTGTAAATGCAGTACTTGCAAAAAAGCGGTTTCGAGAAAAACGCGGAAATCTATAAGTAAAATATTCATGCAAGTACTGTGAATCTCGTTATCAAAAAAACATACTTCCAGTACCGAAATATTTTTATTTTTGCCATACAGATTTGCCCCTAAGGATGCCATTTCTGCAAAAAAGTGAAAACCCATAAGTGTCGATTACTGCAGATACAATTTGCAGGGCAGTATTATTTCCTGAGCAGTTAATACATTGTCAAGCTTCGCAGACTATTAATATCTAGTGTCAGTTCAGTGTAAACAAAGTCAATCGCAGATGTGTCTGTTTGTACCGCTCTAATCCCGGAAACTAATGTACTTACATATTTGGATAGTTTTCATTCTTTGTAAAATTACAATTTAAACGGATGTGTTCCATGTGATGCCGAACGTAAAAGAATAGCACCAGCCCATTTCTTCCTGTGGGTGTCGTAGAAGGCGACTAAGGGACTTACCATAGAATGGGCAACTGCGTTCTCTAAGCATTTTATCACCATACTGCGATCGCCAACCCTAGGCGGGTTGGCGATCGCAAGTGAGGCGATTATGGCAAAACCCCCTTTTGGGGGAGGCCTATGTCCAGCAGTGGACGTCTTTCGGCTGAAATGATGATGATGTAACTACTTAGCCTAATTGTTGAGTCCACCATCTCAACATCGCCGCGCGCCAGCGGCAGTGAAAGAGGGATGCGGGGACAGTGGCTCGTCCGGCGGCCGACGGCCGAGCGCGGGCCCCTGCGACACACCAGTCAGCTGTTGCACGTCTCTAAGCACGTCTGCGCTTACGCTTCTTAACGATCATATTAACTTGTTTCTATTTTAAACCGACCATTTTAAACCGTGTGTAATTTAATTCTAATTCATATTAATCATTATACATGTTATACCGTCCACTCAAACTTTCATTTTGTTCCACCACGACCTATCGTCGCTATCATTGGTCCTTCTACCTTTAACGTTTTGAACCGAACAAAGAAAATAACGGAATCTTCAAATTTCAAAAATTCAACGGTTCGTCGGTTGAAGAACAAAGGACTTCATCTAGTACACACAAACACAATTCAATTCGTTTACCCAAAATTGACTTACCCAAGTTTTCGGGTAGTTATCATGATTGGCTGGAAGTAAGAGATGCTTTTGTTTCTATAGTTCATAACAACACAACCATAGATAACATTAATAAATTGCACTATCTGCATGCTTCCTTAAAAGGCAATGCTTCTCTGATAACCTTGACTTCAAATCAGAAAACTACGACGCTGCCTGGAAGTTACTTTGCGAGAGGTATGACAACAAAAGATTGCTTGTCAACAACCATGTGCAAGCACTCTTTAACGTTCAGCCTATTGATAGAGAGTCAAGTAAGCCACTACGTTACATAATTGACACAACAAATAAAAATCTTAGAGCGTTGGCAACCCTAGGTCAACCAGTTTAAAACGCTTTCGTTGACGTACTTGTCATTTACATAATGACCAGTAAGCTCGACCACGTTACAAATCGTAAATGGGAAAAGCACAGAAACACTTTTGTTGAACCTCCTACATTATCTGCATTCACTAGTTTTATCAGTGGCAGGGCTGACTTACTGGAGACAATTGAGGAGTCTAAGCCTATGGCATCAGCTAAAAGCGAACCCACCGCACCTGCGACCATACCTAATAGCAGTGGTGTGCTGCCTGAGCAGATATTAAAACCTTTGTCATGTCCCATGTGTCGTCAGGATCATTTTATTTTTGCATGCGAGCAGTTTAAAAGTCTCTCAGTTCAGGCTCGTATTAAAAAGGCTCAGGGTTTAAATGTAGGCATGAATTGTCTTCGTCCAGGTCATGACGTATCTAAATGCAAATTTAGTCATTGTAAATATTGTCGTCAAAAACACAAAACTCTGTTACACATTGATAGTGATAATGTTCTTCCCAGTGCACACAACACTGTATTATCAGCTATTCAATCGTTTACATCTCGAGTAATTTTACTTCCCACAGCGCTCGTGAGGGTGACTGACGCTGATGGTAACTGCCATACAGCACGAATCTTGCTGGACAATGGAAGTACATCAAATTTCATTTCGGAGGACTTTGTCCCTAAGCTACATGTTCCTACCTACATTGCCAAGTCCAAGGTAACAGGTATTAATTTTCAAACTTCTAGTTGTACTCAGGGATGCTCAGTGTCATTAAAATCAATTGATGACAGTGAGTACGAACTAAACATTGACTGCCTCGTATTGCCGAAAGTATCAGCATCAGTTCCTCATACTTATGTTGATACTAGTAACTTTCGTATACCTACGAACGCCCGTCTTGCTGACCCTACTTATTATGTTCCGTCTTCGATCGACGTCCTTGTCGGTGCGGAAGTCTTCTTGGGTATCATAGGCACTGGCCGTATCGCATTAGGTACCCATAAGCCCACTTTACTTGAGTCAAAATTAGGTTGGCTCATTTCGGGTGGATATCATCAGGCTGATTCCTCGTCACATATTTGGATGCATACTAATATCTTACAAATAGATTTAGATCGTGTTTGAAATTGAGATTCGACTTCGAATCAATTAAAGACATTCGTTCGTCATCGAGTGTCTGAAATTCAGGAATCTTTAGGAGGAGAGGCTTGGCACTATGCTTCATCAGCTGAAAACCCCGCAGACCTCGCTTCGCGTGGACTTAGAACTGACAGGCTGTTGTCGTCTTCATTGTGGTCAGGACCACAATTTCTTAGCAATGATGTCTTCATGGCCTCAGTTCCCGGAATCCCATCATAATCATTCTGGGTTACCGGAAACAACTGCTTCTTGTAATGGTTTTAGTCATATTATTGAAAATCCTATTATTGCGTTATTTTCAAACTTTAATACATTACATCGTGTGACGGCCGGCCAAAAGGCTGGTTGACACTTCCCGTGACCCAAGGGCTGGTTTCTACTTTGGCCAGCGGCTAAGTATTGCCATACAACGTGGTAATGCTGCCAGTCACTTGGGAACATTACCAGTCGACAGCGATGTGGATGAATTTTTTGACGTCATTTTTGAAGTTGTAAGTAGATTTAGTTATGTTAGTATAATATTTGTTTTTATAAAGGTGTTATTTATAGTACCGTAACTTGTTTTCTGATCAGGTAGACGAAAAAGTCATCAGGCAAAAACTACTTAAAATCCTAACTAATATTATAAATGTGAAAGAAAAGCTTTTTTGTTACGCTCGTACGCTAAAACGGATGAACGGATGAACGCACACAGATAGACTATGATCTGAATAAGGAAATAGGCTACTTTCATCATGAATCCCAGACGAAGTCGCAGGCAATAGCTAGTTTAATTTAATTATGTTAGAATGGAAGTAAGAACTATGTAGTACCTCGATCTAGAGAAACAGCTACACTATTCTAGCTAACAGGCCAAGTTCATTCCACTTGCAACTTCACAGAGTGGACTCCTCTTAGAAAGTCAAACTCATTCTAGACAATTATTTTGTCTCTCAGTAAAGATTTAGTTTCCTAATAAACCTGTGAACGGTCACACAGTAACGGATGTGAGCTAATATGAGCATTTGCTTGACACCACATTTTTGGTTAAAATTACAGATTTTCATGACGGCTGAATGTAGAATATGACGGTATCGCCCATCTAGAAAACCGTAACTTAAACAAGTACAAAACACAACACTCTGTCATTGCCTTTCAAAATCGAATTACAGAAAGGTAATTACAGAGAAGAGTTTTAAGGGTATTTAATTAAGTTAGGTGACCCATATTATTTAATTAATTCAGAGGTTACTCGGGAAAGGAACTTCCATTTACTCGCCATCTGTTGATTACCGAGGCTCCGGGTATCTTATCTTGGAGGACGATCACTGGAGTATTCATTTACAAATACCGGCCACCGCGGTAATTCCGTATCACACTAACAGTGGCGATAGCTTTCATATTGACAGTTGATCAACATTCATTTGCGACCAAACAAATTTTTCTAACATATGAATCAATGGATTAGCAATATCCTTCAAAATTATCCAGATTGTAATTGAAAGTGTGTTTACTCAGTTATAGTACCGTTCCGGGGAACAAAATATGTAGGTGTTCAATATTGGGATTTAAATTTTATGAACACTCACATGATAAACGCTGTAAAAATATAAGGACATCCGCGCCAAGTATTGCAATAACTTCCTAAAAAACCTTTATAGTTTACTACTTTAGGGGGAGAACACAAAGATCTTAATTTGATTGTATATCGAGGGGTATACAATCAAATGAATTGATGTTTGTTCAGGAAAAGTAAAACAGGAAGTGCAACTTTTCCAGAACTTTTCTGCCTTGCTACTTGGCTAAGAGTTGATACTCTTAGCCAAAGTTTTTCAATACGCCACTAGTTCAATACTGATGATAAACCTTCCTGTATTCTTTCTGGTATTTAAGAAGTACAACATTACGTATTAACGCAGCTACTCTCAACGTTAGCTACCGATCATTTCAGTGAAAAAGGCAGTTTACAATTTAAACACACGCTGCGGACTGTACTATAAGAATGTGGTGTCCTAGGTGTCATGCGCGAAGAAAAGCCAGTGTTAGTATGCAAGTTATATATATATCACAAGTTGGACGAGCGCCAAACACATCTCCTTACATCGAGGTTCGAACCAGAAAGTTCAAGTAAACTGCAATAGGATTTTGTTTTTTTAACAACGACGTTGACGCCACAGGAAATTGGGGGCAAAACTTATGGAAATGGTTGGTCGGCTTGAAGTTCTAGCTATCTTAGCTATAATAATAAGATATTTATTTTGACCCAGAATCCTAGAAATGAGTCAAGGATGGGCAGGAATTATCATTGTACTATTCTCAGTGGCATATCAGTTTAAGTTCTTTCGCTTGATTTTTAAAACTCAGTTATTTCAGAGTTATCAGTACATACGTTTAATAGAGCATCTCTACTTAGTCAGTGATTTTAACGCGTCAGAAAAAATTAATGAAAAACTACAACCAATCAAGCGGCCAATATAATTATCATCCTATTGATGCTGTTTCCGACGTAGTTGTACGATCCAACTATCAGACCGGACGTGTGCTGGGGGCTTGAGGAAAACTCGTGGCAAATAAAGGGAATTGCTCAGTTTGTTAGGGTGATCTGGCTAAGCGTAGACAAGATCTGTATTGATAAAATACTTGCATTTTAAAAACTACTTATCTATAGGAAAGCAAATATTATAATAAAGTTGTAGGAAGATGCAAGAATATGCTTCAATTGGCATGTGAAAAATTGAAAACTTGCAGGGAATATCTTTGTAATAAGCATATTATATTCTATAATCCGATTATTTACACATTAAAGGGTAGCATTGGGGTGGTTAAAATAAAAATATTCGTTTTTATTTCAAAATCAAAATCAAAAGTCATTTATTCAAATTAGGCTGAGAATCAGCACTTTTCGAACGTCAAAATTACATAAGACAGTCCCCCTAAACGCCCGCCCATCACCACTTCCTAGTGCTTTAGCTGTGAAGAAGAAGTGGCGCAACAAAGTCTCCAGCAGCACAGCTGTCTGTTTAGTTAGATAGACTTGATTCTATACATAGGTAGGCAGAGTAATCAACATTACGAGACACAGAACTTAGAAAATTGTTATATGTCAGCTAGCCATGCCAATATACCAACAAATAAAATGAAAACTTAACTCAAGCACAAAAAATAAAAAGTAAACAAAGCATATACCATAAAAAACTTTTTTCAAAAAAATAAACAACCGACTTCCAAAAAAACACTAAAAAGTGAAAAATAACTTTAATTTCGGAAGGCGGTGACAAAAAATTAAAATACATATCCAAAGACAAAGTGAACCACTAAAAAGTGAAAAATAAAAAGTTTTTTATTTTTCACTTTTTAGTGGTTCACATGTGCTTACCCCTTCACAGCGTACCGGCGTGATGTTATGTTATTAACTGGTGTAAACAATTGACAGACATGAGATTTCAGCAATCCCTGTCCATTTGCTATCATTTATTGAAGAGTTCCGTTGCCTACCTCCGAAGTTCTTCATCAGATCTTCACCAAATTGAAATGGAACCACTTTGAGAAAGTACTCTTCCAAAAACAACACAAATTGCTTCAAGTGTGCCTATAAAATTTGAAGAGTTCTCTCTATTTCTCCAGGATCCCATCATCAGATCCTGACTTGATGATCATGGGACCACCTGGAAAGTATACCCTTTCAAACAAAAAGAAAATATCCAAATCGGTCCAGCCATCTTCGAGTAATCGGGGAGCATACATAAAATAAAAAAATTAAAATTAAAAAAAAAAGGTTCCGACGAATTGAGAACCTCCTCCTTTTGGAAGTCGGTTAAAAATAAAAGCCTCCTGGTATAAATGGCGTGATAGCTTACATATGCAATGCTGTATTATGTTTACAAAAGATAGCCTAGGACCATCGACGTAAAATAAACAAACAGGTAGGTAATTATTAGCAACAATAACAAAATCATGGTCAGCAAGACGACCAGTCACCACAAGCAGCACCCGTTCACGAGCATAACGCAAAGATCAGTCATTACCCCCCTCGCCATATTTGAGGGAAAGAGGTAACCCGATCCCCAACGCTACCGCAAGCAGTGACATCTACGGGAGCATGACGAACTTGCTGCCGGTTACTCAGGCAAGAATAGAATTATCAATTGTCGAGGTCGCTAGCTAACCATAATGCCATACAACTCATCATAAAAAAGTATTGTTATGAGTAGATCATGTCAATAACTAATGAAAAAAATAGATCATAATTTTAAATAATTATATGAACCCATATAACCTGTCTCTAGGTACGATCACAGCGACCAATTATTCTTGTCATTTAAATAGTCGTTGATGGAATAGTAAGCCTTTAAACATAGGCTGTATTGGGCACGCCGCGATTGCGGCGGTAAGTCCCCTCTTTGAGGAGTGGCTTGAGAGGCGGCATGGCGTCCTCACCTTCCGCCTGACACAGGTCCTCACCGGACATGGCTGTTTCGGGAGGTTCCTGTTTCGGATAGGGCGGGAGGAAACGCCCGGGTGTTTCCATTGCGAAGATCGCCCAGAGGACACGGTGGAGCATACGGTGGAGGTCTGCCCAGCTTGGGCGGAGCAACGCCGTGTCCTCGTGGAGGTGATCGGCGGCGGCGATCTCTCGCGTCCGACCCTGGTCCAGGCCATGGTACGGAGCGAGAGGGCATGGCTGGCAGTCGCCTCCTTCAGCGAAGCAGTTATGCTCGCAAAGAGGGAGGCGGCGCACGTGAGGGAGATGCAGTACATGCGCCCTCACAGCCGTGGCCTTCGCAGGAGACGCCCTGGGCGTCGGGAATCCCAGGCTGATTCCCGGCCACCGTAGGCACGGGCTTGCGGACGGCGAGTAATGGGTACCTCGCTGTCCGGTAAGGACCAAGCCCGGGTCGACGGCGCGTTGTGTTCCACGCGCGCCTCAAAGAGATGTCAGCAGCAACAGAGGGGCCCGCAAGGGCCGATGCCTGCCGGGGGTGCGGGTTGTTCGAAAGAGATACCGCCGCCCCTGGCACACAGGCAACTGAGGGAACACGGGTGGGTTTTAGTCAGTAAAAGTCTGACACGCCCTCCCGCTCCACCCAGAGCGGGAGAAGTTATTTGATGATTTCCCACCCAGAAAAAAAAAAAAAAAAAAAAACATAGGCTGTATTTTATTTGAGCTTTAAACGCATCAAAAGGCAAATCTAGCAAAGCAGAGGGAAGCTTGTTATAAAAGTTTATACCAAGCCCAACAAATGAATTATTAACCTTATAAAGCCGGTGAAAAGGAGCACGTAGTTTGTCCTTATTTCTAGTGTTTACGGTGTGAATATCACCGTTATTAGTGTACAAGTGTATATTTTGTCTAATATATAAGATATTGCCAAAAATGAATTGTGATGCTACCGTGAGAATACCAATTTCTTTAAAAAAGTCCCTCAACGAAACTCTGGCACCTAGCTGGTAAATTGCTCGAACAGCACATTTTTGAAGCACAAATATATTTTGAATAATATAGGCTTTGCCCCACAGCAAAATACCGTAAGACATAACGCTGTGAAAATAACTAAAGTTGACTAACCGAGATGAATCAACGTCAGTGCATTGTCTTGTTTTTCTGACGGCGTAGGCAGCTGAACTGAGCCTTCCTGCTAGGCTTGATATGTGTAATCCCCACTGAAGTTTGACATCTACTGTTATGCCCAGAAAAACTGCCGAGTCTACAGTCTCAAGCACCTTTTATTTAAGACAATGTTGGGACCTAGATTTCTAACATTCGGTAAGGCAAACTTTACATATTTTGTTTTCTTGGCATTGAGAACTAGGTTATTTGCCGTGAACCAATCCGTAACCATTGAGACTGCACTGTTTACGTCGTCAAAATCTTATCTATTCCTGTCTACTTTAAAAATAAGAGAAGTATCATCTGCAAACAGTATAACATCACAAATATCCTTTAAATAAAATAGTAAGTCATTGATATACACTAAAAACCAGAATGGGCCGAATATTGAGCCTTGAGGCACATCTAATTGAACTGGTAGCCCGGACGATTTTGCTCCATTAATTTCTACACATTGGAACCTATTATGTAAATAAGAATTTATTACGTTTAAAGCTTCGTTATGGACACCGTAATAACGCAGCTTACGCAAGAACGTCTCATGGTGCACGAAATCGCAAAATACTATTGTATTTTGCGATTTCTCCCATGCGTTAAATATGTGTTTCATCAGAGCAACACCCGCATCTGTAGTCGAACGACCTTTTGTAAAATCATATTGCTCATTATGAAGAAGGCTATTTAAATTAAAATGTCTTAGCAACTGCTTGAGTATCAACTTTTCGAATATTTTGCTAAGTGCAGGTAAGATAGAAATAGGCCTGAAATTACGAATGTCATTTTTATTACCTGATTTAAATAATGGTATGACTTTACTACACTTCATGAGGTCAGGAAAAGTCCCTGAATCAACACATTTATTGAAAGTGACAGCTAGATAGGGGGCTACGGTGTCTATTATATTACTTAAAAGCTTAATGGAAATACCCCAGAAATCACCAGTGTTTTTAGACTTAAGTGTGTTAAAAACATTAACTACATCACGAGGCGTTACATGTTCGAAACTGAATAGGTCGCTACATTTAGGCACACTACTATGCAAAAGGTTTTCAGCTTTAGACGGGGACGAATTTAGGGAGCAAGTCGTAGTTACAGGTATGTTGGCAAAAAACTCATTCAATGCCTGTGCTACGTCAGCTTCCTTATTAACTAATTTGCTGTCGACCATAATCTCAAGTTGTTTTTCTTGTTTAACTGATTTACCCGTTTCACTGTTAATGATTTTCCAAGTGGTTTTTACTTTGTTATTAGAATTTTTTATTGTATCGATAAAAAATTTCGATTTTGCAAAAGCACTAATCTTTTTAAATAGTTTTTGACATACTCTAGGAAAGGAGTATCAAACCTGTATTTTTTCAAACCATATAACTCGTATAGTCTCGCTCTACTTTTATAAATACCTGGAGTAGGATATCACATGAACTCCGATCACTCTCCAATATTATTACAACTAAGCCACAAAATATTACTGAGAAAAAACCACCTGACATTGGGAAATAAGTTTACAGATTGGGAAAGTTTTAGCATAGACTTACAAAATATTATTGACCTAAAAACTGCATTAAAAAGCAAAGATCAGCTCGATTCTGAAGTAAACAAGTTTAGCAACAATATCCAACAATTTGCATGGAACAACACACCACAGTTTATTAAAAAATGTGAAGGAAATACCTACCCAAAGGAAATAATAGACCTATTACATGAAAAAAGGAATCAAAGAAAAATATGGCAGCAAACTAGATTTCCGAAAGCTAAAACACTTTTGAATAACCTATCGAAAAGACTACAAAGAACAATACAAACCTTTCAAGATGAGGCTCTAAATACTAACCTACGGCAGTTAATCAGCGATCATACAACGAAATACTCTCTTTGGAAAGCAACAAAGTCACTGAAAAGGCCAATCACATCAATTCCCCCTATCAGAGATGATAATGGAAAGTGGGCCATAAGCAACGAGCAAAAAGCCCTAAGATTTGCACATCATTTAGAAGAAACCTTTCAGCCAAATGACGGGTATGTAAACAACCTGCAGTTTGCCAATATTCTGCAAGATAAGAGAATTAAGCTTGTGACCCCGAATGAAGTTGTAAAGGAAATTCAAATCATAAGCTTAAAAAAGAAATCCCCAGGGTATGACCTTACTACGGGTGAAATCCTAAAACATATGCCACGTAAAGCCATCATTAAGCTTATCAGGCTCATCAATGCTGCATTCGTGCTAAAGCATGTTCCTGAGCCATGGAAAGTTGTCGAAGTGATTATGATTGCGAAGCCTGGTAAACCACCTCACGAAGCATCATCATACAGGCCCATTTCCCTGTTGCCAATACTATCAAAGCTGTTTGAAAAATTATTTTTAAAACGCCTAAAACCGATTATAAACGAGAGTAACCTGATCCCTGACCACCAGGCTGGGTTCAGAGAGAAACATTCAACAATATACCAACTACATAGAATTACCAACATCATTGAGAGAACGCTTGAAGATAAAAAAGTCTGCTCCACCATATTTTTAGATGTGGCACAAGCTTTTAATAGAGTTTGGCATGAGGGTTTGATATACAAGCTAAGACCAATGCTGCCTAATGATTTTGCCGATATCTTGCAATCATACATTACAAATAGAATGCTTAGAGTAAGGCACGAGGATGCTTTTTCTGAGCTAAAAATGATTAAAGCTGGCGTGCCTCAAGGTAGTGTGCTGGGTCCAGTGCTCTATCTGTTGTACACGTATGATATACCAGAGCTAGAAAAAAATACTATTGCAACCTTTGCGGACGACACTGCCATTATGGCTACTGGGTCATGCCATATGGAAGCAATCGAAAAGGTACAAATCGCTTTAAATAAAGTTCATGACTGGGCACAAAAATGGAGAATCAAATTGAATGAATCAAAGTCGCTTCACATTGATTTCACCAACAGGAATTTTGAATACCATGCAGTCTTCATAAATGGCCAACAAGTGCCGTACGCAAATACAGCCAAATACCTTGGCATAACGCTTGACGCCAAACTGCGCTGGAAAGCGCACGTCAAAAAGAAAAGACAGGAACTAGACATGCGTTTTAAAAACATGTATTGGTTAATTGGACGGGATTCCTGTCTATCGATACACAACAAAATTTTATTATATAAGCATATTCTTATGCCAATATGGACATATGGCATCCAACTGTGGGGCTGTCCTAAACCGATCAATATCAGAATTATACAAACATTCCAGAATAAGGTACTCAGGAGTATTGTTAATGCTCCCTGGTATATAAGAAATGACGACCTCCATCGTGACCTAAAAATGGAACCAGTCACCAACATAATTCAAAAATTTGCTGAGGCCCATGAACAACGACTCCATCAACATGTGAGCGATTCAGCTGTTAGGCCAAACAAATATAGTGCGCAGACTAAAACGAACAAAACCTTTTGAGTTAGTGTAGTTTAAAAAGTGTAGAAATAATAGTGACAATGACACACATAATAACACATGAACAAAGTGTTTATAATTTCATCATATCAGACTCTAAGAAAGTGGAACGGACTTGTATAAAGTACAAAGGACACTATTCTAAGTTTTAAAATAATCATCATGTATAAAATTAAGTTAGATTAAAATTGCTTATTAGTCTTATAGACCAGATTGTAATGAATTACTAAGAACTGGGTTCTTTTTAATAAAGGATTTCAAAAAAATAGTTGCTTGTAATATTGTGCTATGACAGAATAATCATGTATCAACTACATAAACCGCAGTGCGAAACACTCGATCTTTTTGTGCAAAAAAAAATGTTCAAGGTATAATAAACTAGTTATTTTCTCACTTATGTAAGCCGATAATGATTTTCGTTCGTTCACTATAGCCCGAGTGTTTTTTTGTATTATTTTGCTGAGCAATCAGGAGATAGTGGTGCTTTTAGTAACAGATAGAAACGTTTTTTTGTCTATAAATATAACTCTCTCAATGGCCGAAATGTTATTCATAAGTAAAACTTAATTGTTATTTAAAGACTCGGACCAATTAAGGAACAAATGTGTTTAGAGTAGCAGTTATACCTGTAGAGCTTTCACTAAGTCAGAGAACTGGCCTTGATGCTTCACACGGAGCGAGGCTGTGACCTCATTATACTGCTCAACGTTTTTCTTATCTGAATTAAAATTAGCATTTAGGTTAACGAAATGAACTTTAAATGTTAAAAAGTTAAAAAAAATTCAGTGTCCGTATGACAAATTTTCTAAGGATGCCTGATTCAACAGTTTTGAAAATAAGTTATTAAGGTTATACGACACATTTTTTAAGCTTGTGTTGTGTATCCCTCCAGGTATGGCTTGTGCCGGACGCGAGTGTGAATGGTTCTGAGTCGATCGAGACACCAGGATCAAAGGGACGACACTCGTCCCGGAAAAGGCTTTATAATCACATGTTTTTGACTTTGTGCTACATAAGTATAGTTTATATAAATGCTAGTTTATAAGCACTTGAGATCAGTGCAAGAGGACGAAAATCTGAGTTATTGTACCAGGTACTTAGTCGTCTTCTCAACATAGCCAGGCAGGCTAGGGGAGGTGAGGTGAGGCTCAAAGTGGCTTTAATTCTCTTAACATCCTAAATAATGTATCACATAACAACATGATACTACTAAAACGGTGGAAAGTATTTAGTAACAGAGGGTTCCCTCAGGGGAGTACACACAGTACTATGTACATAATTAAAAGGTAAGCATTTGAAACATTACGTAACGAGCTTGACGGGTTGAACTGAAGACTTAATAGGGTCACGAGCTGCCTTAGTGCAGTAAATGTTGTTAATTTTAGTTTGAACGGGTACTTTTCTTTATACTTTGTATCTATGCAACGGCGTAGGTAGTGGGTCTACGCCGACGCTTCGTGCTACGCAGCTACGCTGCTACGCTGTCGTGGCACAGACAAGGCGTAAACAACGGTAACTCAATATTTCGACAACCACATTTATGTTGAACTTTTTGATGCGATATTTTAATAAAATCTGATTTATTCGAACCGATATTGAAAAAAGAAAAATAACATTTTATCACAAACAGCTTTTTAAAAACTTGCTTACATTTCCTTCAAGCTCGTCGCCCGGTCGAGTGCTGCATCGTTTGATAATTCCCAAAGCACTGTTCGTTTGAGAATCCTGGATAAGCTTATGCATTATGCAATAACAAGTTTGCTTGAAGCAAAACATTCTCTAAACTTGCGAATACCTTCCTCCTTAAAGTGTGTTCTTTATGTTTCGTTTTGGTTTAGCAAAGGATACTTTAAGAATAAGTTGGTTTATACATTAACCTACTTTTTAAGTTTTAAAACTATCAATACTTGACACTCCTCGATTGTTATAACAACAAAGGATATTAAAAATCTAATAAGAGTCACAGAAATTATGCGAAGAGCGTAAAATATTCTTCCTTCTGGGTTAAACCGTTTTAAAAATCCATTTGCTACAGTACATTTCATCACGCTGAACTAATTCGATTTGTAAGCGATTTTTAGGAAGGATATATTTTTTCCCCTTTTTAAAATATCACAATAGATGATACTATAAGAAGAGATAAATGATATTAAAACTGCTTTCCTGAATAAACCATACGGCAGAGATTTCCATTTATTTATGTATCTAGCTTCAGAATTCTGATGGGGAAATGACTTTAGGGCTTCATTGATTATCTGACCATGATTCATATATATTGTATTATGTTCTGGGAGATCGTAACTATTGATAAAAGCAAATGGGTGGTAAGAAAAAAAGTGACGCATATCATATTAGTTTCTGCTCGAGAGGAGTAGAAAATAAAAGTGAAAAATTACTTGTGTTTTAACACCCATAAAAATGCTTCACGATATTTTTTACTTTTATCGTCATATAAGTTCGTAATCACTACATAGTATAAAACAAAGTCGCTTTCTCTGTCCCTATATCCCTATGTATACTTAAATCTTTAAAACTGCGCAACGGATTTTGATGCGGGTTTTTTAAATAGATAGAGTGATTCAAGAGGAAGGTTTATATGTATAATACACCGACCTCCACGTGGGCGAAGCCGCTGGCAAAAGCTAGTAAACTATAATTGTAACAAGTTGGATTTAACGGGTAGACAAGTGAGATACATTCATGGAAACGAGAGTCACTTATTAATGAGTAGCAGCTTGGTATTATTGCTTGATATTACGTGAAGTTCCTTGTAAATGTTTCTAGATATTTCCATTATAATATAGTAGATAAATACGTTATGAAAGTAAGATCAGTCAAGCAGCTGCTGTAACAGTAAACGAAACCGTCTAAGTGCCGTTGAAGCTTGTCACTGGTGCGTGTTGTCTACAATTTATTTACTCAGCCTTTATAATCATTTGGGCAAAAAGGTCCATAAAATTAATAAATAAATAAATGAAAAAACAAAGTAACATCTTCAGTAAGTGAATGTTACAGGTGAGGAAGAAGTGAGTCTTGTCGGTAAGTTATGTCTTCCTAAAAACAAGATAAGTATCTGAAGGGAGCAACATTATGCATAGCGAGGTGTGACGCAATGATGGCTTTTTATGTTTGTTTTATGATAATAGGACAAATGGGCTATGTTTTTATTAGATATTATTATGGAGCATCTCTGTGAACTTTAATTCTGTTGTATGATGTTGCATTGAGAAGGTTGAGCCAGAATAATTGATCAATGAGTAGCCAGCATCGTCGTGAAGAAAGTTTTTGAGTATGAATGTGGATGGTTTTAAACCTCGGGGAAGACCAAAGAAACTATGGATGGTCTGTGTGAAAGATTGTATGGCTAGAAAAGGGGCAACAGCGGAGATGTTGACTAATAAAAAAGTATGGCGATCTATAAAGGATCGCTTTTAGCGATAAGACCGCATTGTGTTGCCCTATGTAAAATTCCTACTTGTATTTCTGTGATTCATGTGGTGTACATCTAATATATAAAATTCTCGTGTCACAGTTTTCGTTGCCATACTCCTCCGAAACGGCTTGACCGATTTTGATGAAATTTTTTGTGCTTATCCGGTATCTATGAGAATCGGCCAACATCTATTTTTCATCCCCCTAAATGTTAGGGGTAGTCCACCCCTAAATAATTTATAAGGCAAAACAACGTTTGCTGGGTCAGCTAGTAATATAGATTATTATTTCAATGTACCTTTTTTTGGTTCCGTGAGGTGCCGTACGTAAAAGAATAGCACTAATACCATTTCTTCTACTCAAAATTTATTAAAAATAACATACAACATACATATACTTTTATAAAGCCCATTTATCAGACTACACTCCAGAATAATAGAAAACTATTTTTTTTTTTGCGTAAACAAATTTTTATTCAAATAAAGAAAAAACGTGAAATCATGGTAAAACTAACAATAAATGTGTTTCTAAAGAAAAAAGTCAGTAAAATCACCCATGACGTTAATAAAGGTGGAGGCAAAGGTTCTCGCGCACACTTGGGAGTGGCGCGAGGAGTCCAAACGCCGCAGTGATTCTCGCAAAGAGGAAGGCGGCGCACGTGAGGGAGAAGCAGTACATGCGCCCTCACGGCCGTAGCCTTCGCAGGAGACGCCCTGGGCGTCGGGAATCCCAGGCTGATTCCCAGCCACCGTAGGCACAGGCTTGCAGACGGCGAGTAATGGGTAGCTCACTGTCCGGTAAGGACCAAGCTTGGGTCGACGGCGCGTTGTGTTCCACGCGCGCCTCAAAGAGATGTCAGCACCAACTGATGGGGCCCGCAAGGGCCGATGCCTGCCGTGCGGGTTGTTCGAAAGAGATACCGCCACCCCTGGCACACAGGCAACTGAGGAAACACGGGTTCTCCACCCAGAGCGGGAGACGTTATTAGTTGATTTCCCACACCAAAAAAATAAAACGTTAATAACGGTCCTGCAATGGTTTTTCATGCTTTGGATTAAGTTATCCAAATTTTGCTGCGGTATATTGTCCCAGGTCCGGCTAAGATGCAAAAAAGTTTATCTTCCGTCCTAATGTTTGCAGAGAAATTCCTCAAAGCCCTTCTTTGGAGCATGTCCCACGCGTGATCTATGGGGTTTAGGTCAGGCGATTGAGCGGGCCAGCCTAAAACCGATACGTCGTGCTCCTGCAACCAGCTGGTCACCACTCTCGCCGTGTGCGGACGGGCGTTATCGTGCATGAGCGTGAATTTTTGGGCCATTTGTAGTCGATGGGGGTAGATTATTGGTAGTAGCACCTCGTTACGGTATTTTTCAGCCGTCATGGTGTTTCTGATCTAAACGAGGTCTGTTCTTCCACCGACACGAATTCCCGCCCAAACCATAATTGTCCCACCGTGGTATGAATGGACTTCCTGAGGATGTTGCAGACGGCTCTCACGACCAGGAACTCGCCCAACACGTACCCTACGTGTATCGGGATGGAAACCGAACCGGGAGTCATCGGTAAACAGCACTACAGACCACTGGTTATCTTCCCAGAGCAAATGTTCACGAGCCCACTCTAGTCGTCGTCCACGATTTCCTCGGCTTAGTGCTGGAGTACGAAGCGGTCTGCCTCACAGTTTGATCACTCACAAACAACGTGGTTATGCGCTTCCCGCCTGAGTGTCTTTCAGCCACTTCACCAGTAGCACGATAACGTGACAATAACCTTGATATCACGTTTTGTCTTGTTCCAATCGTCTCAGCAATACTCCGTTGAGTAGCCCCAGCTTGGAGCATACCTACCCCTTAACATTTCCTCTCTCGTTAAATGGCGCCGTAGCATGATGCACACCATAACATTAATTCGAAATTAACCGATAATTTGTTAAATCTAAACAGAGTTAACTTAAAAAAGCACTTTTTTCAGAAAAGGTCAAAAACTTTTAACCGTGTTCCTTTGCACTGAAGAATTTATCTGTTTTCGTGCGGTGTCCCACAGGGATCGGTCCTGGGGCCGCATCTGTAGGACATCATTTACGACTGGGTACTGCGCGCCGACCTCCCTAGCGGCGTCAGCGTAGTTTGCTACGCTGACGACACGCTGGTCCTGGCGCAAAGAAGGTCATACCAGACGGTGGCCGACTTAGCGACACACGGGGTTGCAACAATAGTCGATAGGTTCCGGCAACTGGGACTCGAAGTGGTCTTGCACAAGTCCGAGGCCATGTGGTTTCATGGTCCTCGGAATGCGCCACCAATGGGTTCCCAGATAACGGCGGGAGAGGTTCACATCAGCGTCGAGTTGACGATGAAGTACCTGGGACTCGTCCTCGACAGGCGGTGGAACTTTGCGGAACATTTCCGACGTTTGGCTCCCAGACTGTAGCGGGCCAGGGCTGCCTTGAAGCGGCTCCTGCCCTATCTAGGGGGCCCAAACGCCTCCTGCCGGAGGCTCTACGTGGGGGTCATGCGGGCCATAGCCCTATATGGGGCACCGGTGTGGGCGCCTACATTGAGGCGCCAACCAGCACGCCGGTTGAAGGCGGCCCATAGGGTCATGGCCATCTGTTGGTATGGGGATACCGAACGATCTCCGGTGAGGTGGCGGGCCGCCTTGCTGGATTGCCGCCGCGGGATCTGGAGGCAAAGATCCTCGCGCACACCTGGGAGTGGCGCGAGGAGGTCAAACGCCGGGGTGTAACTCCGCTGCCCCGGGAAGTGGCTAAGTAACATTAGCCGCACGGGTCGATCAATCTGGTTAATCTAAGCTTGCCGCGGTAGATCTGTGGATGGGTGACCACCTTTACATACCAAGACCCCTCCGTGCCTCGGAAAGCACGATAAGCCGTTGGTCCCTTCTGTCATTTGTGGATCTTTGATAAATGATAAATGATAAATGATAAATGATTTTATTTCTGTAAGTAGGTTTGTACAAACACTTTTACACGTCAATCATATTTTTTTAAACTAGATGAGGTCGGCGTTTCCTATCTGACTACTCTGAGAAGAAAGGCCGAAACAAACTCAGAGGTCACAGTCTCTTTTAAAGTCCAGACATAATCTTGGTCAGTTCATGTGAAGACCATGTGGATCGGCGTCTGAAATGGTCTTTTGAAGAAAGAACCACACAGATTGAGTGGACCTGTCCATTCAGTGCACGCATTTGTCAGTAATCATACAGCTCAACTCAGAACTTGAGGAGCTCAACAGTTTAGTTAGTTAGGTTAGTTTGACAGTCGTTACGGGTCATCAGAAGCCTGAAAGTCTGACAACCAGTCTTACCAAGGGGTATCGTATTACCCAGTAACTGGGTTGTGGGGGTCAGATAGGCAGTCGCTCCATGTAAAATACTGGTATTTAGCTGCATCTGGTTAGACTGGTAGCCGACCCCAACTAAGTTGGGAAAAGGCTAGGCAGATGATGATGACGATGAGTTATCTTATTATTTAATGATTAATTCGTCCATTAATTCTTCTAACTTTTCGCCATTACGAAATCGTAACAAAATGAAAAACTAACTTTTCATTATGCAAAGAAAGAAACAGCCAATAATGAGGTCAAAATGAAAATCCAAGATGGCGGCTGCAAAAAATATCAAAATTTTCGTCATGGTTGTTGTTTTCGTGGTTTTCGAAGATGCTGAAGCCAATAATGAAGTTAAAATGAAAAACCAAGATGGCGGGTGCAAAAGAAACCCAAATTTTCGTCATTTAAGAGAAATTCCTCACTTTAGGCTATAAGAATTTTAAAGGTATCCTGCAAAAAAATATCTTAATCTTTTCTAATATTATAAAAGCGAAAGTTTGTATCTATAGATGTATGGATGTTTAAAAATTAAAAAAATATTACCTAGATGTTAAGTTCTGGAGGTGTCTGTGGGACGCGGGGGGCCGAAATTCTCATTACTTTTGCGATAGGACACACCATTTTCGAGATTTATGCAAAAGAAAAGAAAAAAGATACTGTACTGTTTTTGCACCAGCTGGCTTAGCACGAGAACCATAAGCAAGTGTTTTGTCCTCGGAAGAGTAGACAAAAATGACGTTTCCGTATAGATAGACAGTTGACAGTTTTTCACCGAGAAATGTAGCCAAGCGATTTCTATTCTACAGTAGAGTAGAAATAAAAAGCATCAAGCTAAGCCTGCTAAAGTCGAGGTGTGGTGTGAATCTTAGTCATTGACAACTTATATTATTCCACACCTTTTTAATCGCGATTAAAAATAGTCAAATTTTCGCAATAAAAACACAAAAATTGAATACAAAAAAACTATAACCAAAACAAATATTTATAACAATTTTATTAGACTTATATTATTTTCTACTGATAATGTGACGTGGGCGAGCAAGTGCGCTTGCGGCTAGCCGACACGGTGACAAACGACACGAGTTCCACCCTCGAGGCCTTACGGCAGACAGACTCTCGAATTCTCGATATAGACTGACTCTCCCCGCGCATGAATATCAATCATTGTTACTAATTTCTGTGGTATCGTTGTAAGGCGATTTGTTAAACAAATACTACTTAAAAATAAAAAACTATGGTGGAATCAAGATTATGTAGGATTTTAGTGTATTTTTTTTAAAGTTGATATTTCAGTTAAATAACGAGTAGATAGCTCCAAAAAACTGATCAAAAAACAGCTGGCGCGAAATTTTGGTAGGGCATGCGCCTTAAGTGCGAATAGTTATTATTCAAAATTATTGGTGCCTTTTGCCAAAGGATTCGCAACAAATCAAATACTTCCTGATTTACATAATTACAATGTGGTCTTTTCTACGTCACACAAAATAAAAAGGCCAAGCAAATATTTATTATGAAATTATGCAAGAATAAACTCGAAAGCTGGCATAAATCTAAAAAGAAAAAATAGTAAGGACGGCGATAAAATGTTACAAACAAAAGTAACGAGGGGAAAAGTTGAGGTGGCAAATAATATAGACATGATTCGTTTAAACGTCTCGCGACGGTGTTGTTAAAAAAAGTAAATGAAATAATAGAACAAAACAGGTTTCCATTTGAACACGAAGCCACAAATTATGGATTTGATTCAATTTCCAGAAAAGGAAATATTCTAATTCACATTTTCTTTGTATAAAATGTTATGTTACAACATAATTTACAGCAGTTTTATCCAGGCAAACGAAGTAATCTAAAAGGATGGAAAAAAACGCCTTCAAATTTTCTCGCAGTTTGCTTCTAAATAAGCAATATGATTTAATAAATATAAAGACGGAGGATTTTCTGAGAATGGCCAAGCTGGCAGAAAACAACCTTTAGTTTCTCGAACCTATTAAGTAATTAAATCTTGACGATTGAAGATACTGGTGGACTCAATAAGAACATTAACTTCATTAAACTTGTTGCGTGTACTTGGCATTCATAGCATGAGCTAGAGCAGATATTGTTTGAAACACAGTTAGAACACGTAGATATAACGACCCACAACTGTCCCTAAATATTGATAGTGTCCGTTTCAATGGCGCGGCCACGGTAATAATAAAAAAAAAATTGTTATTGTGTATTTTTAGCAATTTTGACAAATTCAAATCTGTGTTTTACAATAATCTTCAGACATCTGTGATGCTTTTTCAGCGAGATATCGGCGATAATGTGTTTTTCACCGTTTCAATGGTGCGGCCATTGAATTATAGTCTCACAGCTCCTATAATATGAACCTAGGATTTTTACTACATTTTTACAAATTCAATCTATCATTTACCTTAATTTCAGGTCTCTGCAACGCTTAGTTTTAAAGATCTCCGTGGCCTAGCAGTTCGCCCCGTTACAAAGGCGCGGCCACATTCAAACCCTTCTAACTTTTTAACCATAACTTTGACAAATTTATGGTTTTGGGAAACAACTTTTACAAATTTTTACAAAATCTTTTTTTTTAATATCGCCGTAGCCGTGCCATTGAAACGGACACGATAAATATTGGCCTATTGCCTGGAAACAATTCGTGTATCTTATATCTTAGGCCAAATAGAAACATGAAACAACTCCTTCATCTCGTATTTATGCTACATTTGTGTCGAAAATTCCGCGTTGTTCTAAAATTAGAAAAAGTTGTAACTAATGAGATGGAAACTGTTCAAGCATTATAAATTATGTAGCTTATAAAAGTTTAATAGAAAAAAAGTAGAGCCTTCAACTAGATTGTGTTATTTCATAATACCAACCTGAAAAGTGCATATGTTTTTCGTAACGGCTCCAACTTAAAATCCACGTTCCCTCAGCTGCCTGTGTGCCAGGGGCCACGGTATCTCTTTCGAACAACCCGCACCCCTGGCAGGCATCGGCCCTTGCGGACCCCACCAGTTGTTGCTGACATCTCTGACGGCGCGCGTGGAACACAACGCGCCGTCGACCCGGGCATATATTTTGTTTTTGTTGAACGGGGAGAAATGCCTACTGCGCTACCACGGCGTGATAGCGCAGTTATGTGGGACTGTAACCACTAAAACTCCACGGTGTCCTCCAGTGCCGCTTGAGGCGAGAACACGGAAACGCGCAAGCCATCCGCGAACCCGCCGCGGCTGTCCGTCACCGGACCCTCCTCGGAGGGGAGTAACCCCTATCACCGGCGCATCAGGATACATGGCACGCCGTGGCCACCCCAGGAACCAAATAGCATACGGGCCCCAGACGACCCCGTGTCTGGCACCTTTCGTCCCCCAGCGACGGGTCAGCACAGTGGCCCCGCCGCCTACCACTTTTCGCAGCAGGAGATAGGGAGAGCGGCCAACGCTATACCGACACTCCTCCTCCCCTGCGGCCCCACCGCGTCCGCCATCAAACGGTGGCGGCCTCTTCCAGGCCACGGAAGGGAAGAGCGCTACTCAGAAGTACCGGCAGTCCTACTCCACCGCAGCCTGTAACCCTCAGCCGCGATGCCTCCCATTCGACATCGCAGCCCGCCTCAGGTGCGATGCACTTCACCGCAACCTACTTTTTGGCCGCTACGTCGTCTACTTGGAGGCAAAAGCCCTGAAGAGCGGCCCCACCTTGGGGTTCCTCTTCGCTTCACCGTGGGGATGACCACGGCTACTGAGCCCCCCCGCAACGACAATGCGGGAACCCATTGGGGGGGGACCCGATTTGAGTACATAAAACAAAACATTTACAACGCGACACTTGTCCTCCACCAGTTTTATATTGCTACAAAACTAGTGGAGGATAAGTGTCAAGTGTCGTGTGTGCGTATAGTGTTGTGTTGTTATTTAAAATTAGTCAAAACATATGAATGATTCATTGTAGCACAATGTGTTTCCGCAAATTGAGCTTAGGATCAAATACGAGCAGCTGCGCTTGTATAATTTCAGTGCCGCTCCTAAGTGCGATAAGCATAATGTTTGCTAAACCAGCCAATTAGCATTGCATTAGTGACTTAAGCAAATTTTTGTAATGTAGAAGTTATACAAGTACTCAAACAACGTTAGTTAGAAAACTAAGTCGGTGCATTTCGTCACAGTGTCTCGCTTCAAACATTCTGAAGCTCTGTGTGCACATTCGAGAGTGTTGTCAGCCGGCGGTATTAGCTAAGTTGTTACAAGGAAAGTTTTCTCTTTAAAGCTTGTATATAGCTACGCAATGGCAATAAGAACAGAAGTTCTGTGTTGTGTCGAAAGCAAAATAAACATTCACAAGCTACTTCCGAACAAACTGTGCCATGAAGAAGTGAAAATGTGCTTAATGTTTTGTCAAATAAGCACTTAGTACCTACGAGTACATAACACAAAGACGTCAATGCCGTGGATGAGTTTTAAACAGTCAGCCATTAGTCAATATTGCAGCATTGAAATGTGTGTTCTACGTGTGACTAATAAAGCTCATTTTAAGATGGGAGTGCTAGTGAATTCTGTAGGGATAGCTGAACAATCGATTTCCCTGATGACATCTATTGAAAGGGTAAGCTTTACACTGCCGCACTATTGATGAATGTTATCGAGCAACCGTCAGTAAATTTGCTTGAACTGTCTACGCAATTAATAAATTTACATGTTCATTACAAAGCTCGTTTCATTAGCAAGTCTTGTTTTAACAATTAGGTATATATTAATGGTAAATTCTATCGCAATGACAAGTTTCATTGCCGAATTTTGCTGATTCGATTTTGATAGTAGCTGAATAGCCTCTGATTTCAATATACTAACGATTGAAAGCTCCATTAAAACTCTAACAAGAATATTTCCGCGTTACAGAATGGAGAATAACCGAGTTCTTGGTTAAACTGGTCGTTATTTAATTGTTCAAAGGGACTGCTATAAATTCCAACAATAGAATTGGTTATGCCCATGTGGACTGTCCGTTAGAACTTATCTCTAAAATTTGTACATACGTTAATTTTCACTTGGCAATAAAACAAAGGGCCAGTTGACGGTAAAAAAATACCATGAATTTTATTTTGTAGAATTGCTCTGAGCTAAAAACGTCAAAAAACCACATTTAGTAAATTATTTCAGAAATTATAATTTTTTAGAAACAATTGCGTAAAAATAAAGCTCGATGTCAACGTGAACGCGTAGCGTTAGAGCGTTTCAAGATGTAAGTAGAAACAAACATAAAGCGTCACAAATAAAGTTTAATACGCATTACTAATAGACAGAACATAATATAACAATTTGACGGTCGGCCTGTAACACGTAGGTATTGCGCCTGTTATGTTTAAGTCCCATGCAATAAAAGGAACAGACTATTGCCATTACTAACTACTAAGAAATTCCAGATAGAAAAATATAATCTTTCGGCTGTTTCGATACATCGATACACCCGAAAGAAGAAAGAAGCCGCTCAAGCGCGACAGCATCGCTATAGTAGCAATACAGAATCTGGCTGAAGATACATAGCCAGCGACAGCATCGCGACTACATCGATACACATGCGCGACGGCATCGTTACTGCATCACTACAAAAAGTCGCCGTGGCGAAGCCTCTTATACTTTTTGTACCCAAAGTAGCCAGTACTGTAGAATACCATACCAAAACAAAACAGATTGTAACCCAATTTTGAGACTTGAACATTTTAATATCTGTCATGGCGACGTTAAGTTTGTGCTGAGAGGAGAATAAATCTGAGAATTTCTGAAATAATTTTTGTTTGAAGTTACGTTTGAACTGTTTTAAATGATGTCGGCGATTGTTTCATTCTGAAATAACGATTATTGCGTAACTTTATTAATATCACATTTATCTTTCGGGCTATTGTGACCTAGTTTTGGTTGAACCAAGGGAACTTGAGAGTCGTAGTATCCCTCATATTATGTAGCTTCTAGTCGATAAAAAATCATGATCAAAAATGGTTGTCCTGTGAAAGACTTTAAAACCATTTTTTTTATCTAATTAGATTTTTTGTATGCTTGTTCTTTACGATTTCACGCTCAAACGGTGGAACATGGGTAGACTATGACCTGGATTAGGACAAAGGATACTTTTTATCCCGAAATTCTTACGGAGTCGAGGCTAATGCGGGTCAAACCGCGAAGTCCTCTTTTGTTTTCCCAACTGTCAGTATATTCATTTACACGGCACATGAGGTTTAGCTTGCTATTCAAATTCGTACAATGTTTCATGTAGTTCAATGATTTGAAATTCAACTCACAAAAATGTTGCCTTTATTTAACAGCGGGGTTATTGCGTAATACACATAAAATGGGAATCGATCGCAATGCCTTTCGTTTTAACATACATTGCTACATAGGTTTTCAAAAACCCGTCTGCTCCACAACGTAAATAACGCAATGAACTTTCATAATGAAAGGCATCGCGATCGATTGCTATTTTATATGTGTAACACTGCAGCGTTTCAGTATAAAATTCGTTTTCAAATTTAATTTACGTTTCTCGTTTGCAGTCTGGTGGAAATGTTCCAAGAGAGTGAGGCTACAAAAGCCTTCTCAGTGTGTCCGAATCAGATCGATCTATATATAGGAAGTTTATTGCAATGCAAACCAATGCGATCAGTATGAAGAATTGTAACGGATTTGAACTGGGGCAACATTTTGAGCCAGATGGTACGGAAATAGTTGGAAAGAAAAGAAAAAAGGGAAATGCATAGTGTCGTTACCATAATATTTATAGTATGCAGTTCTCCGTACTTAAAACTGTCCCTCTGTGAAAAACTATCACGACAGTTTCGTACAATTTGCGTTGCGAGTGGCATGCCGCGGTTGTAGATAGTAGACTGTGGCGCGGTAGTAGATTGTGCAAACTGATCTACTCAATTCAACCTGAATTGATTGTACTTAGCTGGGCAGCCAGCTATACTGATGTCGAGAATGTTAAAATGGTAAAGCTGATAGCTTGTTGGTATCTAAGTCTGATCAAGGAAATTCTTTGAAATAAGTAGTACTACTGCAATGAGATGTATTTAAACATGACACAATTTTTTTTTGTGAAATAAACCATTTCAACAAATACCCACTACATAACATTTAGATTCCCTAATTCCGCCATTATCACCAGAACGAAAAAAATCTACAAATGATTTTATCCCATAAAAGCTTTTGGCTTGACTGTATAAAAAAAAAATATTCCACTGTATATTGTTGTTCTGTAATGATAATGAATGAAAAAATTATCAGTAATTTTCTTTTTGTTTTCCTGGTAAACGGCGTTTGATTTTTTGATTTGGGACAAAAGGCAACAAAGCTTTTAAAGTAAAAGTCTTGCTCGAAATCCTTTGTGATGAGGAACAGAAACAAGGGAATGTAATAAAATTATGTCAGCAACTGTCTACCGAAATTATATTGGTGGTATTAAACAATATTTTCTGTTACACTGCATTGTTCTTTCAACCCAACATGGGTTCTTACTTGACATATATTTCTGAGAAATTCAACATTGTAGTCCACAATGGTTTTTTTGTTTTGGTAGATATTGGACAAATATACACTGAAACACTGTGAGAGCGGCAACATAATATATTATCGTGTTGCCTAAAGTAGGTATAAATTAGAGTAATTTGCGAGAGTTTTTTTTTTCAAACTTTATCAAACTAACGGCGTCATTCTAATGTACGCTTTATAACGATGAGATATAGGTGACATTACAATAACTAACGAATGGTTTTACGTCATTTAAATATGACTGTGAATGTTGTGCTTAACTTCTCAGACCGCAAATAAACTTTCAGCGAAGTTAGCTCACCTAGCCACTACTGAGTTAAAACTAATAATTGCTCACATGCAAGTTAGTCGTACCTACACAGTTATCGCCGATAAACTATACTAGGTACAAACATTGACTTTAATTAACAGTTTACAAGGAAGCCACTGTTTATTAGTTTCTCTTTGACTTATGAAGTTTGTTGACTTACATTAGGTTCAAGTTCCCATAAACTAAACGGCCATTACACACGGCTACGCTAGTGCTTTCCATTGTATTACCCTTCAGGATAATATTCTTTGAACGGACAATTTGAATGGAATGGATAGAGACACGCAAACAATAGTTATGGTGGTCATACTATTTTTTTTATCAAATGCTGGAACTCCAAAACCCCAAAAGACATTTTCAGCATATTACACGTGAACATGGGCACATACATAAACTCTCGTCTTTTCCCCATAGGGGTAGGCAGACACTACAGAACACCACCTGCTACAATCCTTGCTTCGCTTACGTTCATACATCGGGGTCATATATGCACAACGATTGCTAGTACTACGCACCTGACCGTTCTGAAGAACATCACCAATAAGGTCACTATTATATTATTATGTCCTTCTAGGGCGTTGATCCTGGTGCTTCCACTCACATCTGCCTTGTTGATACATTTAGTTAGTCGCCTTTCATTCATCATCTCAACGTGATCAAAACATCTAAGCTTAAATTTTAGTTATACTGCACATTATGATTTGCAAAGAACGCATTTCCACAGCACACTACTTTCAAGCTTCTTTTGACACACCCAACACTAACTTCTTTATATACACGTAGGCCATGCACACCACTGTGAATAGCCAGTGCAGCTTTTTTGGATATCGACTGGTTGGTCGCAATCGCATGTTTAACACCATTCAGCTTATTTCCCTGATTCAGCATACCAGCATATTATACTCCCTAAAATCTACAATCTACAGATTAGTATTCAGTATGCCACATATATTTATAAGCTTTCATTATGAGTCTTAACCTGCTATTAACTACATGAACTAAGTCAGCTGCTGCTGCGGTTATTAAAATTTGATTGGTTGTTCGGCAACTGAATAACCTGATTTACGTTAGCTAGTTAGTGGCTGAAGTTCGTTTACATCAATGTACAACTTGACGTACTAATCGCACCCTGGGGAAATGACTATTTTATTTCCACTACTTCACCACCAATATGTTTATTGCTTCCTCCTCTTAAAATTATGGCATTAAATTAGATTTATTGCCATAATAAAACACGTATGCATAAAAGGAAAAACAGGAAAATGTTATAAAACACATTGTTTGTGTTGGCTTTCCACTTCCTGAGATTGTGTCAATATTTGTTTGCGTGGGAACCATGCGAAACACAAAGTTCAAGTTATATAATTTCGTGTCTATTTCATATGTCATAATATGTTACGAGAACAGCATCAAAACAGCACGTTATTCTTAATTGTGAGGAGACAACTAAACAATTTTCAAACATTATGATTTGCACCTGGCCTTTCACTATATCAGAAACTATTGGACAATTTCACTTTATTCCGTCTTTGTATCTTAGTCCACATAGTATAAGTTTTAAACATTATTTAGAGAAAATAGAGATCACATTTTGACATGTAAATGTATGAGTAAAATATCTGATAAATTTTGTTTGTCTTTTTGTACCGAAAGTGAATAGCGACGAGTGTAAGGCCCGTTATACACACACGGTTTTCTTGCCACGTGGACAACTACTGTTGATTCACCGTGTGTAGGCACAGTCGTCAGTGTTGTGTGGATCACTATGGAAGCTTGTTCACAGACACGGCGGAACTACGGCAAGGCGCCGTCACCGTATGCGCATATATACTCACACGATTTTCTTACGACGCGGCGGCGACGCAGTTAACACGCCGTACCGTACAGAAACCGTGCCGTGTACTATATGCAACGGGCCTATGAGTTTGTTCGTCCTAGTAAAACGAGACAAATGGTTGGAAAACTCAATAAACATTTGCTTAACAACAATATTTTCGTTAAAATCCACGTTCAATCATAACAATAGGGTCAAACTATTACTTACTTATAGGGTACGACCAAAAAAATATTTTGTTAAACTAGGAAGACACTCTGTTTTTACCTGAGTAAGTAGGTACCTATATAAAATATTTTCACAATGACCTAAGTTGTGATGCGTCTGGTGAAAGGCACTTACAATGAAAAAGAACGGTACAAGAGTAAGAAGTGCTTTTACAAACTTTGCCATTAAAGCTACTAACTTAGTGACTACTCAGTCAAGTAGTAATGGAACGCCTCGAGAAATCAATACAGCACAAGTTGTTTAATAACTCGTGTGTACTTTTATTCACGATTATTTAAAACGAAAAATTAAACATTTGGTTAGTTTCAACGTCAATCTCAATAAATTGTCATATCCATTACTGGTTGTATCGTTTATAACGGCAATTTTTCACAGGAACCAGGCTACACGCTAAACATTCAATTCTACGAGAATGATTGAAAGCGCGCGCGTGTCAGGGACCTCAACTGTTGCCGGTGACATCTGTCACTGTATGACACGTTCACGGTTTTATGCATTCTGTGATTAGTAGAGATTGAAGCGGAGTTTGTTGGATGATTTTAGTAACGTTGCTTTTGTTATGCATTGTTTAGACAACTGACTTCCATGAAAAACTTTTAATAAACTTGACTTCATGCAATCATTTCATTCTCTTTCGTCGCCAGTTTAGCAAGAGTATTCATTGTCAATCTATGTGCACACGGTTGCTCCGTCTAGCGTCCCAAGGTAATTGACAAAGTGGTTAGTGAAAAGGTTGCCGATGCGTCACACACCAGATAATTATTGAAATAAATGCTTCATTATATTTTATCAGAAGTTTCTGTTTTCCCACACATTCATTTCATTTGGTTCAGTTCAGACATACATAAAAAAATTGTATTTTGTTGCTTTTTCTATATGCTTTGTGAATTCAACCACGTATTCTTGTGATAGTTGACAGCATAGGTGTTATGGTGCGCTTGTTATATGTGACAAATAAAAAGTCACAGACATGAAACAATATCAATATCATTTGTTACATGTTCAATGCATTCTTATTCTAAGTTTAATGACCTTCACCGTATTGAGAGAAGTAGTGACAAAATAAATTAAATACACAAAGTAAAGTGCGTGGCTGGGGTCGAACTCACGACCCACAACTTGTAAGTCAGGGCCGATACCACTGGGCCACCCACTGCTCATCGACTCGTCTGAAATTGCAATCAACAGCAACACTATAGTACTGTGTGTGCTTCTGAGTTCTAAATACTCAAACAGGGCATAGTCATAAAAAAAATGGGTAATGAAACTTAACATGCCGCAGATTAAAATAAATTCCTATTTCAATGAAAAAAACTGGCAGCCCGAAACCGTTGTAATTAATGACGCAGAAAAAAGAAATACAATACAAATGAATTGCATCGTAAAAACACTATTTGCAGTAAATCATAATATCAAATGAACGAACGAATGGAACAAGTGGAACTGGCAAGTTTAGATAAAACATGAATAATAGATTAGGCGAGAATGGGCGCACACATACGAGTATTATTTAATGTTCATAAATTTTCCGAACTATATTCTCATTTTGCTTGGTTGTGTCTTCAGTTTGCGATAATAGTTATGTACTTATTTACAAACTTCTTCAGTAAAACTGGACGTTCAAATGTTTTGTTGCAAAAATTATTCATAAGACAGTGAAAGGCTGTTTTACTTACATGTAATAAACAAGACAAGAAAGCCAAACTAACTATTATTACAACGAGTTAAAATTTGACACGAATTTATGCATGTAATACAACTTTAGAGACGTTAGTTTGTTACGAGAGTCCCCCTCATGTCTAAAATCCCGTTGAGTTATTTCTATTTACTATTTTCACAATGTGATATTATTAGTCTAAAATTCGAAAGAAATTCAATATCAGAAAGTAAATTTTAGCGAACATGAACTTGCTTTCTTTGAGACTTTTCAATAAGTAAGTGTTCTTTGAAAAGATGAATATGAAGCGGAGCGTTTTTCAGGTGTTGCGATTCAAGCCAATGACATAAACTGTCATGCTATTGTTTACGTATTAAAGTGTCAAATGACTATTTTTACAGACGTACATTCCTTAGGGCCTAAACTCATGCACACGACGTTGTGTCACGATGCGATGTCGTGTCGGGTGTATGTGTTTGGTCCTCAAGCACAAAAATAAATTGCGATCTAATTATGATTGATCATTGAGAGTTTATGTTTTTGCATTATTTATACTTTTGCACTACGAAATTACCTAATATAATATCGAAACACATTTCCAAAAACATTTCCTTCATTTCAAATTAATTAGCTTCTAAAATTAGTTGCAAAGAGAATAGCCCCGGATAAATTATAATACATTTCGGCAGCTGCCCTGTTAACGTTAAATACCCAGCAGCAGCCGGTGGCGAAGGTGAACCGGAATATCCACCGGTGATTACCCGGTAATTATGCGAAACGTCCGGAGAACGGACCGGATTAACATAATTGCGTTCGTGTGTGTTTACACACGAAGCTGCTGAACCCATAAGATTATTTCCTATGATTTAAATAAATATCTTAATATCAATATCAAGATTGTTAAGATAAAAAAAAAGTGTGTATCAATAGTTTTACGCTAACGAATAAGTTAAGTAAAACCAACAAATTCAACAATATATATACGGTGTATTTCATCCTACATTGACTTGAATGATCTACCCATTCATGCTGAAATGCTCTTAAATACTAATTCTGCCGTATTTTTAACCGACTTCCAAAAGGAGGAGGTTCTCAATTCGTCGGAACCTTTTTTTTTTATGTTTGTTCCCTGATTACTCGAAGATGGCTGGACCGATTTGGATATTTCTTTTTTGTTTGAAAGGGTATACTTCCCAGGTGGTCCCATGATCATCAAATCAGGATCTGATGATGGGATCCTGGAGAAATAGAGAGAACTCTTCAAATTTTATAGGCACACTTGAAGCAATTTGTGTAGTTTTTGGAAGAGTACTTTCTCGGAGTGGTTCCATTTCAATTTGGTGAAGATCTGATGAAGAACTTCGGATATAGGCAACGGAACTCCTCAATAAATGATAGCAAATGGACAGGGATTGCTGAAATCTCATGTCTGTCAATCGTTTACACCAGTTATACATAACATCACGCCAGTACGCTGTGAAGGGGTAAGCACATGTGAACCACTAAAAAGTGAAAAATAAAAAACTTTTTTCAAAAAAATAAACAACCGACTTCCAAAAAAACACTAAAAAGTGAAAAATAACTTTAATTTCGGAAGGCGGTGACAAAAAATTAAAATACATATCCAAAGTCACCGACGTTTATTTTTTTGAAAAAAGTTTTTTTATAATCAACCTTTCTGTATCGGACTCCCGAGATATTTAACTACACAATGCTAAGTCGAAGTATTCACGTTTTGGTTTTCGTTTTGCAAACAGTTTCAGCAGAACGGTTGCGGAATATATAAATGAGCAATTATTCAAGAGTTGAGTGAAGAAGAGGAAAAGCAGTGAAACTTTAACAAATTATTTATTTTGTTTGCAGTTCCATGTGGTCTGTCCCATTAAAAGTTGTATTAGTCTATTAAATGTTGAATAATTGGCGAGAAAGACTCTGCTATATTAATTTTATCTAAGGTTTGGTATTATATTTCACACTGTTTTCCACGGGACAAAGAAATAAATTTGGTACATGACTTGATATTTTTGTATAGGTACAAGATCATTGCAATAATAAATACTAACTTTAGCACAAACTTTTGAAACTCAAATAAAAAAGAATGAACCGCTTCTGAAATGATAAAAATTGCCATAATAAGTTGACCTACAAAACGGCGCAGGCTGCATGTGGTTCATACTCATCTGTATTCCCGCTCACACACGCTGCACTGGAGCCTCACCTCCGATATTCACTACCAGCCGCCATTGTGCTCGCCACATTATAATGTAACGCATATTATTCAACGTCCTTTCACGATTTTCGTGATGATGATGTAAAAAATTCCGATCAATATCTTGTTTGCTGTAGTTTTGGGTACAGAACATTTTTACTTCAATAATAAACTGTAGAACTTTCATATGAAAAATTCTTCGCACTTCAATATTTTAGGAAAGCACAACATCCAGTGACCTGTGAGCCATAATTGCACATCACTACCCGCCAGTGATTGGTGAGTGATTGTATTACAAATTCAAGGAACCTGTCTTGTTTGTAGACAGGATTTTCATTGATTCCTTTCATTTACATGAAACATTTTAATTAATAAAAAAATGCATAAACGTTAAATTGCCTAATCTAGTCAAAAACCGTAAAAAATCACAGTGCATTTTTTATATGAAAAGGTTATAATTATGCAGTTATTTTAAATAATGAAGAGAGTATGTAGATAACTAGCACTTTATCAGTCTTCGTTATTTACAAAGGTCCTTCGATCTTTACCTCAATGTATTTAATCCTGCCTCATTGCCACCTCATCAATCGTTCATCAATAGTTTCTCCGTCAAGTGCTAGTAATTCATCAAGCTCTCGCTTCTAATCTCCTCTCCCCGTCTAATTGTCGACAACGTAAAAGCTTACAACGGTAGGATCATGCTGACGGTATGCTCGGACAACGCTGACATCCGACTAATTTACGATGTCATCACTTACTCGCCGACACTACGGCTGTGATGTTGTTTTGTAATTTGTTGGTTTATAGCAAATACTCAGAGGCAAAGGTCCCCAAGGTATATTTTCACTGAAATATTTATAATCCCCATTTTTATCAAAGCGTACTTACTCCACATTTCCTAAATATCAAATTTTCCTTAAGGTGTTTATATTTTTTCCACTTTTAAGCTTAGCTACGGCAAAGGCGAAATAATGTTGCGATTGTCAATATGACAATAGTATCTACACACAATCATGCCATCACGCCTGTTTTCCCTATCTGTGAGGCAGAGGTGTCACGAGCAATGAAATGTACATATTATCTATTTTTAGAATGCATGTCAACACAATATTTTATAAGATTACTATTATAGCTCTCTTAAAGCTTTACTTTAAAATGATGTAGTCGTCGAATCGTATCAAAAACAATGTGTACATTTTTTTTCAATTCATAAACCAAACGCTATTAGATATTAGTCTATTATGTATTCATTGCGCGTGACTGTACAACCACTTTTCAACGGGGCAGCCCAATAGGTATAGAAAAATGTACCTATGTCATGAAAAAGTCAGCCTCGGCTTCTTCGTAGTTAATATTATATCGTTACCCAATTTGTTCCTCGCTAGTGTTAATTATTTATTAAAGCAAATTAACGTTAATTTTAACTAGAGTATTCCAAGAAAGGAGCGTTATGTGTAAATATAATGGAAGTAATTTTGGATAAATACGAGAAAATTTCGCGTTAATAGGTACGAGGGAATGTACCATAATGAGCGGTGTTTTTTTTTTTAATAATTAACGCATAAGTATACCTACGGAGATCCTTGTGATTTTCATAACGTAAATTAAGTTTATTTGTTTTGTTTTAGGACTTTTAAAGTAACAATGATAGTGAATGTTGGCTTCGCAATGACTGAGAAAGTATTTGCCTTTATAGACAACTAGATCTAGGTAACTATGAGTCTACTAATGGTCTTGTGAACTAATAATGGTCCCACATCTGTAATTACAAAGTTTTATTTGCTATTCCTAATGTGAGTATAAGTACCTACAACAAAACCCATCTCTTATTTTTTACTTACACTCACAATAGGTAGATATGATCAGATAGATATCACGAAAACTATAAAAACCGGTATTACCAATAATTTGTCAAAGTATTGAATGAAAATGAAACGGCGATTGACCTCAATTTACATTCTACCTAATTATTATTACTCACTTACGTTTAAATTGTTAGTTTCTGCCTACTCCTAACCTACGTTTGGTCACCTTTATTGCTTCCAGTTTATGGACGAATATTGAACGGAATAAATCCTACAAGTTTATTTTCTAATAGAACATTATTTTTGTCTGGATTCACTTTCCGTGTCGGGTAATAAAGCGTGTTTATTGCGGTCGCCTGAGGGAACTCGTACTGTCCACTAAATGGATGTCAGATGACAATAAACGAAACAAAAACTGTGCCGAAAACAAATAAAAGCTGAAACAATAATAATTTCATTAATGGTTTTCATTTAACATGCCTACTGTCCAGTCGGAATCTAGAACTAAGTTTGTAATACAACGTGTCGTTTTGCATCCTCGTCAAATTCAAGGAGGTAACTATGCTAATGATTCTCGACACGAATCAATAATAAAATAAGTAGGATTTTTTTTTGTTTTTTTTTTTTTAAACGCGGCCTGTGTGATACCGCACTGTAACTGGGTAACCTGGGTTCAAACAGTCTTCGTCGCACAAACCAGTCCTCGAATTACTTGTTGCGTTTTTTATTTAAAAAAATCTTTAAAAAAAAAATCATCAAAAAAAATCGTCATTCATAAAAAATCTACTTATTTTATTATTGATTCGTGTCGAGAATCATTAGCATAGTTACCTCCTTGAAATTGACGAGGATGCAAAACGACACGTTGTTTAAACACAGGATGATTTTTTAGTCCCCGTCCAAATTTTTTAGGGTGGTAGTACCCGCGAAATTAAACAACTTTCTCCAAGAAATATGGGTCAAAATGTGAAAAAAAAAAATATATAATACAAAATCGATCAGCTGACTATTGATTTTGTATGCGAGGTCAGATTTTTTTTCGCGTAGAGAATTGTAGTTCTTCTAAAATTCTAAAAAAACCTCCGCAATAGCATATCTCTAACTGTTACGGTTGACCCATAGTAACCATTTCTATCATTAAAACTTTAATACCAAAAAATGTGTTATTTCCGACGCTATTTATACTTATTCAGTATTGATCCCCAAAAAATATGATAGTAACCTAGGGCATTAAATGTAGATTATAATTGTCTTTTACAGTACATCTTTCTAAGCAATACAAGGTCAGACATTCAACGTTGCGGGCTTAGACCTGAGTGTTGAGTGCTTTTCCCATGGACAGCTATACGTAGCCGTTTCACGCGTCACTTCTGAACAAAGACTGTTCGTATTGTGTAATAAAAAGTCAGCCACAAATATTGTTTATAAGGAAATTCTCTAATTCACATTTTCACTTCTTTTTTTTTTAATTGCACCCGTGCGAAGCCGGGGCGGGTCGCTAGTAATATATAAAACGTTGTTCAGGGTACTGTGTGGTTTATCCTTTATTTTAAGTAGTTACTTCTTCTACGTTTCTGATGATTTTTAAGTAAAAATTATTTCTGAACTCTCATTTTGATAGTTATCCTACATTAATTAGAATTTCGTTCACTAAGTTTGAATTATAAAGTCTCTCAGCTCGTCAAAGTTTAGACATCTCCATTTACTTACTTTTAAATAAACTTCTTCAATCACTATTTTGAATGAAATCTTTGTTACTTCAATTTTTTTATTACAATTTATAATTAGATATCTAATTATTTATTGCTATGAAATTCTCCAAAGTTTAACGTGACTAACCGACTTCGCTTGTATTCATTTAAGAAATTAATATCATTAAACAACCCGACTTTATTAAAAAAGCAATTTTGTTTAGAAAGGTTGGACTTTTATGCCTAAGTATTGCTGAAATAATATCATCTAATTTGAGAAATAAAAGGGACCACTTTATTTGATGAGTTGGGAGTTGTACCTATTCAGTGTTGAATCTGAGAGCTGGATTCTGCTTGCCGTAGTATATTTGTCCACTGGGTAGCGAAATCTAATTAAGGCAATGAGAGAGGACCATTTGCATAATTTTTTATCCCGTGTGTGTGAATCTCTTTAAAGAGTGAGTTCTTAATAGAGACGTTTACTCACACAGGTGAAAGCCATTCAGCGTATCTCCTCTCTCCTACTAACAACCCATACGCTATTGAACAGAGTGAAACAGAAACAATGTAGGGAGGGCGTGTCCATTATCCACCCCTTACCCACGTGGCTTTCCGCGGCAAAGAGAATCCGAGCATGGCTCTTCTAACGTATGCTGCCCTAGTACCTTTTTCAGGAATCTTAACGAATCCCGCAACTATGACGTTACTAGACTGACGTCACTTGGTAACCGAATAACAACAATTAAACTGGCGGGCGCATAACTTTTTAAATAAAAGAAAAACTGTCATTTAAAGTTTTGTTTCTATTTATTCTTGGTATGATAAATTAAAAAAGATTTAAAAAATTGTATTGTGCATTCGTTTATTCGTCAAACCCTATGGAAAACTTTTATTTACAGCTGAAATGTTTCCCAGATTTTCGCAAGAGTACTTTGCCACCTTTTTCAGTTTATGCTAGTCTAGTATTTATACCGTAGCGCTTGTATTTTAGGCTCGTTGCTACGTTGCAAAACGAGGCGCCTTTGTTGAAAAACGGTTAGTAGATTCGTACATCTCTCTACAAAAGGTGCTACGAAACAGTCTGTAGCCAGAGTCTCCTTAACTACTGGCGCCCTGGTACATTTGACCGGAGTATTGAACCTACCTAAATCAAGTAAATATTTAAAACTAATATTATTTTAACAATAAATAAAAAATCTTTATTCATAAATCAGCTCCACCTGTCGAGCGTCAGTCGTACCATTAGTATCATCGAAAAAATACCCGTTCGCGCCGCTAAGTGCCTCGGGAGAGACACGAACGATTCGCGGCTTAATGTTTATATGTGTGCTGTCGTGGTCAAGCAGATTTATTGTGTATGCGTTCCTATACATATGTGGCACACAATGTAACAAGTTACGTATGCAACCGTACAGGGTAGTCTCTGGCTTTTGACACGACGAATTACGAAACTTATCGAACTTTTCCGAACAAAGTTGGTTATGCGACTTTTTTTTAAAGTAGCATTGTTTCATTGAATTGTCGCTAGGTACATAAACTTCTGTTATTTTTTTGTCGTATTATTTTTATATTCCGATTTCTGACGCCATTGTTTGTTTCGATTCATTTGTTTTGGTTGTGAGCTATGATAGCATGTATTTAAAGTTTTAACGTTGATAATAGTGCGAAAAATGTATAATATTCAAAGTTAATTATAAAAGTTATTGTGAAAGTTGTTCAGGTGGTGTGTGTCTACACACATCACCACCACCTCTTTAGAAAAGAAAAAAGGATGCATTTTCAAAACTATCTTTCGGTGAACATAAAACAAACCTGTGATCATGAAAAGTAGTTGTACACCGGATTTGCAATTAATACGAACTAAAGGTAAAGTCAATTGTAAATTTAGTACAACAATATGATTCATTTAATTGCTTCACAGATTGCATGCCGTGTAGGTACAACAATCGGTTATTCTGGTTTTTTTTTGCTTTTTTTATTTTTTTTTTTAATTATCGCAATGTCAATGTGACAAATTTTCAAGCGACGAGAGCTATAAGCTGATGATAAATAATTTCAATCAATCACAACAATTTACGCGCGCTTGACAGTTTTTCACATTAATTTTCGTTACATAACTGGCCTAGCATTCCTAATCTTAGAATACGACAAACTGTAAATACATGTAGTAAAACATTTTACTACGAATAAAACTATCCCTGTTTATTTTAACAGCTTTTATTTGTTTTCTGTTCCGTTTATTGGTATCTGACATCCATTTAGTGGACAGTACGATGTCATCGGGTGACCGCCTTACGTCGCTCGTGTTTACACACGCTTTATTTCCTGGCACGGAAAGTGAATCCAGACAAAGTTAAATTTCTGTCAGCAAACGTCCTTCCAGGATTAAAGCCATCCAATATTCCAACTTATTACAATAGTTGTAAAGGTGCTGTTGACCAAATGTAGATAACTACAAGGAAAAAGAAAAGGTAGGTAAGTAATAGAATCTAAATTGTTTCTATCACGTCTATCGCCAATTAAGTTTTATTGCATACTAAATTGGTAAAACAAGTTTTTAACTTAGTTCGTATCTAATCGGATTCGACCTTTGTGCTTAAGGAGTACTACTACGGGTTTATCATGAAATACGTGGCTAGTATTGTGATTACTATGACAAAATAAAACACAAATTTTTAAACATTACAATGCCAGATTTGGTACTAAAAATGATTATATACTAGAGTATGCTGGTTATAGTTATGACGATTTGTTGCTGACTTACTAGAAACCACCGAAAAGGTCATAAAAGAGTGACACTGGCAGATTACTCTCTGGCAGAGCGTCGCATCGATGGTTGCGTGGCGGCTGTGTTCTAATGACTGAGATGATGCCGAGCGGGGCCCTGTCGTACCACGTTCACGACGAACCGCTACAGTCCAGCTCAATCTTTATAATATTGAAGCTGCTGAACCTAACACCATGACTATCCTGCGCCGAAAATACCAGGTATTAGTATTAGGCTGGTTGGCTGGTTGGTATCAGGGGTTGGTATTAGGCTTCCCTGGTATTTTTACCGAAATCGACATTATCTTCAATAATTTTATAGTCTTAAACACAACATAAAATAATACATGAAGCACTTATACTTAAAATATGAAAATCACAAAGTAGGTACCTCTACACACATACTTAGAACATGTTGTTTATATTTAGAATGCTAATATTGTTACTTACACGTTAACTCCGCTCAGTCCCTCGTATTTCCGCGAAATATCCTCGTGTTTACCTTAAATTACTTTCATTCATTATATTTACGCTAAACGCTCCTTTCTTAATAATCACGAGTAAACGATTCCCTAATTTAAATGAACTTTTCAACACATTTCAGGTGCTTAGCGAAGAATAAGAAGGTAACTAGATACTAGATTATTTACGATGAGGCTGTCTTTTAATTCGACAAGAACCTAAATTTTTTTTGGCCAATATTTTGAAATTCAAAAAAATAAAAAATCAAAAGTCAATCATTTATTCAATCTAGGCTGAGAGTCAGCAGTTTTTGAACGTCCAAATTACTTAAGACAGTCCCCCAAAACGCCGGCCCTTCATCTTTATTACTTACCGACTTTATTTATCTTCAGCTGTGCTTAAAACTTGAACAAAATCAAAAATTTCGTAAACTCGTATCATGAAAAATACAATATATACTCGACTAACCACGATTTGATAAAAAAGGAGGCTTAAAATATTTAACGGGTAAAATATGTATATCTTTAGGGACCTCCGAGCAACTTTTCATCCTGTGGGTATTCAGCTAACTTGCTGAAACACAAAGCCGAACAGAAAACTCGTTACTCACACAATAGACTTTCAGCACACGATATAAAACGCTACGAATTTATTCGCTATAAACCAAAAAATTTAAAACAACACCACAGACGCAGTGTCGGCAAGTAAGTTATGACATCGTAAATTAGTCGGATGTCAGCGTTGTCCGAGCATACCGTCAGCATGATCCTACCATTGTAGACTATTACGGTATCTACAATTAGATAGAGAGAGGAGATTAGAAGCGATAGCTTGATGAATTGCTAGCACTTGACGGAGAAACAATTGATGACGTCGCCTGGTCAGGAATTACCGACTTTATTGTAGGGATCGAATGGAAAGATTAATGATGTGCAAACAATGGAGACTATTGGTAACGGTTCTTTTCGCCGAACTCAACCCAAATATATACATAAACATTTGAGTACACAAATATTTCATGATGAATGCCATGTCTATGTAGGTACCATTACTCTTATCTATAAAGCAGCATCTGCTTTACAAACTCCGTAAGCTCGCAATCCCATGTAACGCTTGAGGCAACGCAAACATACTTGTATACGGAAATACATATTATAATAACACACCTTGTCACTGATTATGACAGGCCTGCACTGTCCTCCCATACCTAATATCACTGTAATTTGAAAACATTATAAAAGCCAATTATTTTTAAAAGAGTAAGTGGAGTTTCTTGCCGGCTCTTCTCCATAGGAAGCGACAAATTGGAACCGTGCACCTAGCTTCTGACGTTTCATAAGTGCCCTTGCAGGTTCATGTGAAATAAAGTATTTTGATTTTGATTTGATTTTATGAATACTGATAGTGTTGTGAAAAGTCATACGTACTGATAACGACTTTGAATAAATTGTAAAATATACATTTTGGAAATTACATACTTTTGTTGAGGTTATTCTTTAAACTATTTAAACAAGGCTCGTCCCATATTACATGTAACTTACAGAATAACTGTCGAAATATGGTGTACTATGAGTACACCTGTACCTAACCCTTAAGGAGTTACAGGCGTAATGTTTATTACTGAAAATATCATCATCATCATCATCATTTCAGCCGAAAGACGTCCACTACTAGGACATAGGCCTCCCCCATGCTCCTCCACTTCGACCGGTCTTGTGCTTTCCACATCCAGCGGATTCCCGCGGCCTTCACAAGGTCATCGATCCACCTTCTGGGAGGCCTTCCCACTCTACGTCTTCCGGTACGCTTTCCGGTACTGAAAATATGATAAGAGTGAATGGAACTCCTGTCAACAAACGAGATGGGTTCCTCAAATTGGTAATACATTCTCTCACCGTCGTCGCCGTCGTTACCCGAGAGCAAATAGTCAGCATTACATAGCAACACTGGCGGTCAGTGATGTGCAATAATACCTCATGGGTCACGGGCGTATTGTATCCTCTTACATTCTTGAACTGAAAGAATGTTTGTTTAAAAATTCTGCGGTTTCTTTCAACCGAACCATTTCACACAATAATGTCCTGTAAACGGAGCAGTAAACTAGAGATAGTCGGAATATTTTCACGCCAGGAAAATCGTGAAAGGACGTCGCACAATATGCGTTGTAGTATTTTATGGCGAGCACAATGGGAGCCAGCAGTGAATATCGGAAGTGAGGCTCAGTGCAGCAGTGCAGCGTATGTGAGCGGGTATACATATGAATATGAACTGTACTCAGTTTCGACCCGCCACATGTGTTCAGGGTCGTTTTGTAAATTAATCCAAACTAATAATCTGTTATTTCCAGTTGTGCTTACATATATTGCTGACAAGTAATAATGTAGCTAATAAAAATATGAAATCAGGAAAAAGCTATAATATTAATCACAATGTATTGTTTGCCGCACGATAACCAATTCTAAGTCGTAAACTGTTCTCTCAGCAAAATTTCGAAACCGAAAACCCGAAATGAACTGGAGCGTTTCAGTCGACATTACAGTCGTGACGTAACCTGACGTATGACGTCATACAGATGTCGGCACCACCCTGCTAATTACGAGCGGTTGACTTAAAGGTAACAATTTTTGCAAAAAAAGTTTGAAAATTCAATGTTAAGTTTTTAAATATACTGCAGACACAACCGAAGAAAAGAAAAATGCAGTGAGGAAGCCTTATTTATTTTCCGTGATTTTTTAATTATTCGTGATCGCGAAACTCGCCAGTTCCACTCATTCCTTTCATTCGTTCATTGGAATTATGACTGACTGAAAATTGTGTTTTACAATTTTCAGTCAGTTCAATTTTGCTATTCATTTGTTTTGGTTTTGCTTTTTCTGCGTGATTTAATGGCTTCGGATTGCGTATTCTTTGTTGAAATGGCCACTCATTATGACGAAAAAAAATCTGCTGCATAGTAAACTTCATAGCCATAGCCCCAATTCTTTTGGTGATCATCTGAGTGTTTCTAACACATAGAAACATGCTAACTTCTCATCTAAGTATTTGACTGACTGCTGGTCGCCGTCGACTTTTTATAGTATTATCGCCCCGTATATCATGTAATATTAAATGCAATTATGGGATACCTGAGCTTATTCACCTGACAGTCTGAATGCAGAAGCTAATGCATCACACTAGGTGACAACAGTACTTCGCAATTTTCAGCCATTACTTCCCATGTATTATCTTTTACGCAGTGTACGACTAAACGACTACGCTGACAGACTGAACACCGACAAGACTACTTCGACGGGACTCTTCGCCGACAGGACACTTCGCCGACAGGACTCTTCGCCGACAGGGCTCATTAGGTAGGTAATAGGTTAGGTTAGGTTAGGTTATAATTGCGACCAACCGCGCGCGAGCCAAGCTAGCTGTGCCGCCGCAGCGGCCGGCGAGCGCTACTTCCACGTCAGCACTTACTTGACTATTTAGTAATAGCGCAAGGATGAGCCCTGTCAGCGAAGAGTTCTGTCGGCGAAGTGTCCTGTCGGCGAAGAGTCCCGTCGAAGTAAAGTCTTGTCGGTATGCAGTCTATCGGCGTAGTGTCTGTCGGCGTTTAGTCGTACACTCATTTTTACCTGTTATAATTTTGCCATTTAAACTTCACACAAGAATGCATTAAATTTTGATGCGTGAAGAAAATTATTTAATATATTTTTACTTTATTACAATTACATAAAAATCAAAAGTCATTTATTCAAATTAAGCTGAGAATCAGCACTTTTCGAACGTCAAAGTACATGAGACAGTCCCCCAAAACGCCCACCCTTCACCACTTCCTAGTGCTTTAGCTGGGAAGAAGAAGTGGCGGAACAAACTCCCCAGCAGCACAGCTGTCTGTTTAGTCGGATAGACTTGATTCTATACATACATAGGCAAAGTAATCAACATTACGAGACACAGAACTTAAAAAATTGTCATTTATATCAGTTAGCCATGCCAATATACCAACAAATAAAATGAAAAATTAACTCAAGCACAAAAAATAAAAAGTAAACAAAGCATATACCAAAATAAAAGTATCCTGGTATAAATGGCGTGATAGCTTACATAAGCAATGCTGGATTATGTTTACAAATGATAACCTAGGACCATCGACGTAAAATAAATAAACAAGTAGGTAATTATTAGCAACAATAACAAAATCATGGTCAGCAAGACGACCAGTCACCACAAGCAGCACCCGTTCACGAGCATAACGCAAATATCAGCCATTACCCCCCTCGCCATATTTGAGGGAAAGAGGTGACCCGATCCCCAACGCTGCCGCAAGCAGTGACATCTACGGGAGCATGACGAACTTGCTGCCGGTTACTCAGGCAAGAATAGAACAACTGTCGCGTATCCCACGGAGACCTAAAGACTAAGACATTCATAACGATTTATCAATTAATACTTTCACTTATCCGGAGATGAAAGAGAATGTGGAAAGAAATGATCGTGTGAACTCAGATGTATTTAAAGAAAAGTATAGAAACGCAATAGCTACAATAAATACAATTAAAGTCACATGTCGTGGTTTTTAGTTTCTAATTGGACCTCTACTAATCACAAAATGCATAAAACCGTAAACGTTCCGTACATGACATATGTCACGGGCAATAGTTGACGCCTTTGGCACGCGCGCGCTTTTAATCACTCTCGTTGAACTGAATGTCCAACGTTCCGCCCGGTCCCAGGATGTGAGTGAAAAATTTACATTATGGACGATCCAACCAGTAAGGGATAGGATTTATTGAGATAGATGTTGTAATGGATAAAATGGTAAACTATGCCGATGGTTCTAATTTAAAACAATCGTGAAAAAAGTGAATGCTAGTTAAAAATAACTTGTAACAGTAGTGGTTCCTCGAGGCGTTCCATTACAAGTTGACTAAGTAGGCACTGAGTTAGCAGCTTTAATGGTCAAGTTACTAGAAGCAGTACTTACTCTTATATCTTTCATTTTTATTTTAAGTGCCTTTTGCCAGATGCATCATAATTAAAACGAGGTATAGTTCGCGTTAAACTTTATGGCGGCTCTGTGGCCCTAGTGTGAGTTTCATTTAACCATCTCGATCAAACGCATCGAACGCGTTCGGCGCTCTGATTGGCCGTCACAAATCCAGGGCCAATCGGAGGGCCAAAAGCGCTCGATGCGTTTGATCGAGATGGTCAAATGAAACTCACACTAAAGCCTCTGAAGTGCGTTACTAGCACCTCACCTTCGCTGACACATGAATGACACTTACAGTTTTGTCTCACTTTATAGGTACCTACAAAGATAAGCATTATTTCCTCTCGACGATATTCCCGCTTGGTACAAAAAAGGCAAAATCACCCAATGACGTATTATAAATAGACACGTCATACACAAACATTAGAGCACACACATCCAGCGTAAACCATGAATGTAGCTACTGAGTAGTATAAACAATCATACAGCGCGCGAAGAACAGAAAAGACCCATACCGATTGCTGTTGTTAGAAAGAGAAAAACTTATATCTTTAGTTCCCTCACTAGCGTTACGCCGCGTCACTAGGTGGTACGTGACTAATAACACGACAGGCAATTACCTTGCATTTATCTTGCCAATATTGAGCGCCAGTAACGCATCTAATGGTAATATATGCGGCGGCGATCTCTCGCGTCCGACCCTGGTCCAGGCCATGGTACGGAGCGAAAGTGCATGGGTAGCCGTCACCTCCTTCTGCGAAGCAGAAATGCTCGCGAAGAGGGAGGCGGCGCATGTGAGAGAGAGGCAGTATATGCGCCCTCACGGCCTTAGTCGCCGCAGGAGACGCCCTGAGCGTCGGAATCCCAGGCTGAATCCCGGCCACCGTAGGCGCGGGCTTGCGGACGGCGAGTAATGGGTAGCTCGCTGTCCGGTAAGGACCAAGCCCGGGTCGACGGTGCGTTGTATTCCACGCGCGCCTCAAGGAGACGTCAGCACCAACGGTGGGGTCCGCATGTCTGCAGGGGAGTGGGTTGTTCGAAAGAGATACCGCGGGGCCTGGCACACAGGCAACTGAGGGAACACAAGTGGGTTTTAGTTAGTAAAAGTCTGACACGCCCTCCTGCTCCACCCAAAACGGGAGAAGTTATTTGATGATTTCCCACCCTAAAAAATTTAAATAATATAAATTCAGCGGACAGTTGACTAATTCTCTTGTTTGCGTTTTTCTTTGTTTGATTTTCATTACAAAGGATGTTGTAAAACATTTCATTTATAAAACATTTGTGTATTTGGCAATTTTTATTTCGGAAGCTTCTTTGTTGTTCCGCTTTTAAATAACAATTGCCACGATCATGATAACCAGTAAAAAATAAAATACTGATTCATTTTCCTTGCATTACATACCTAACAATTTTCCTGTACAGTGGAATATAAATTCGTTTTTTTGATTAAATGATAAGCTTTTTAGTTATCCTACTATCCTATTAATATTATAAATGTGAAAGTTTGTATGTTTGTATATTTAGATGTTTGGATGTTTGTTACTCAATCACGAAACAACGGCTGAACGGATTTAGATGAAATTTGGTACAGATAAATGTTAACCTGGATTAACACATAGGATTCTTTTTATCTAGATAATACGTTCTCGTGGGATATTTTCTGACGTCCACGCGGGCGAAGCCGCTGGCAAAAGCTAGTACAAAATAATTCGTAGAAGCATTTCCTTTTAGATATTGGGGAAAATGGGTAATTTGAGTGTAATGTGAGAATTTGATGACTGATTTATTTAATTAAAATCTCATGTTGACATTGTAGCACTGCCTACCACCACTTTTCACCGACCCGCACTGGGCCCGGCTGGTGGATAATGGCCCACCCCCTCTTACAGAGAGGAGGCCTGTGTCCCAGCAGTGGGAACGTAATAGGCTGATTTTTCTTCCTACCCGCACTCTAGCCATAACCATCTCATAGAATTACTCTAATCATGTCTGACTTTATTGCAAATAAAGATATGAATACGACTTAAGGGGAACCTAGTCGCGAGCTCGAACTCACTGGTGGCCCTAGCTAAAAAGCACGCTGTCTCACCAGGCATCGTGTCCAACAGAGGTAGTATCAGTGATGAGCAGTTAGCCGCTAGTCTACACGCACAACATTATTGAGTGAGATGCAGGATCATTTATAGTACAATAGGCACGTAAAAAATTAAGAACAGTCCTTCGGAAGATCGGGTTTTATGAAAAACCCACTCCATAAATCAATGACCAAAAAAGTTTATTGAACTTTTCGATATTTAAGCGTTGTCGGTACCGACTCGGTTTTTCAGATTTTACACTCCTTTTATTACTTAAACACGCCCAAAGTTAGGTTAAATTAGCAAGAAAAACGAATCTTTGTTGGCTGCTAACTTTTTTATGGCTTTTTATTTTCGTATTCTGTTTCCGTACAGACAATATTAATAATGAGACTAAACCATACCAGGTTTAATTTTTGATGTACATTGTCGAACAGTGGAGTAATATACTCCCGAAGTTTGTATGGGAAAAATGTGGACTAGGTTCACCTTAACTACCAACACTCTATCAGTTTCCCGCTCATTTCTATTGTAATCGAATTTTATGAATGTTCCGGATATCAAACCTGGCAAGTTATAAAACCAATATCGATCGAATCGGATGGAACAGTTAACTTTGACACGAATTTAATCAACTACTCGGAAACCGGTCGCAAATTATACGAAATTGTCGTACGGGGTTGTCAAAGAAGAACAGATTTATGGATAACTGCAGGCTATAAATTATAAGAGAGTATAAGTAGCACGTTCTCATTTACATTTTTGACTACTTAAGATATAAGCTCGCTCAACAATAATGTCTGAAAAGGATTTCATTTCGATTTCATTATCGTCTGCATTTCAATAAAGTACGTCGTTTTTGAAAAAGTCCTCAAATCGTTCTCTATCTTGTAGCAATCCTATTCAGATATACCTTAAAGAAAAAGAAAAAGCCCAAGAAAACTAAGAAAACTTTTGTAGCGTTTTCCAATCTCCCGGGACATTTTCACCTAACAGCGCAAGCAGAATTGTGTATAAATACACGTAACAACAACGTAACATTTTAGTCGTCTTACAACGGCAGCCCACTGCATGCATCCAATGACTACTAATCATTTATTAAAAAAAAAAAATTGGACTATTGGATACTAATTTAAAAAAAAATATCATTCACTAAGACGCATGATGTAGTTTTGAACACCTTGTTATGGAGATGGAATGAATGATGAAATGTAATGGTATTATAGTAGGTAGGTAGAAATCTTCTACCGTTTAATACGTAAACATTATTAACAGGGAGGGGGTTTTATAATTCTAAAGCATTAGGTATTTATTTTTCTTATTACCTATTATCGTAATTAATGGTAACAATTTTCTAATCGCGCCTGTAGGCATTTTATGTCGAAAACATTGTGTGGACCAACTTTGTAAGACGACTAAAAGGTCACGGTATCTATATAATAGAACTGGTAAATAAAGGCTACATATGAGTGCAATTTTTTTTCATACACTGCAGTGACGTGCATTGCATAAAGACAGAACTATTCGCGTGTGCTCTCGTGGTCATGCATATTTATTGTGTGTGCGTTCCCATACGTACGTGGCACACAATGTAACAATTAACGCACACAACCGTACAGGGTAGTCACTAGCTTTTGACACAACGAATTACGAAACTTACCGAAGTTTTCTGAACAAAGTTGGTTATGCTACTATTTTTAAAAGTAGCATTGTTTCATTGAATTGTCGCTACATAAACTACCATTACTTTTTGTCGTATTGTTTTTATGTTACGATGTCCGACGCCATTGTTTTTTTTTATTTATTTGTTTTGGTGGTGAGCTATGATAGCATGTATTTAAGGTTTTAACATTGATAATAGTGTGAAAAATATATAATATTCACTGTGAAAGTTGTTTAGAGAAAAGGTGGTGGGTGGTGTGTATAGAGAAAAGAAAAAATGATGCATTTTAAAAACTATTTTTTTTTTCTAAATGGGCCAGCTCTTGACCTCGATCACGCCTGATGGAAAGCGATTGATGAGGTCTACGATGGATCAAGCGTACCCAGAAAATGCCTTCACTCTTGTTTTGAAGGTAGGGTTAAATGTGGAAGGGAACACAGACGCAGGCAGAGAGTTCCACACTTTGGCTGTGCGCATAATAAATGTGGAGGAGTAGCGCTGAGTACGACTGATCGGGATATCAACCAAGTACCCTGTAGATGGTACCCTGCAGTGCATCTGATAGTCCGGTAGTAAAAGGGCGATTGTGGGATCAGGTCGTGGAGCTCTTGAGCACACTCCGAAGTACAGTCTATAGAAGACCGACAGGCAAGCAACATTACGCCGATGAGCCAAGCTGTGAAGCCCAGCTACCAACGTTTCGTTGCCTATGAGCCTTTTTGCTCTGCGTTCCACCAAGTCAAGGGCAGCAAGCTGGTATTTTGCTGAGCCATCCCATAAGTGGCTGCAATACTTCTCGCAAGATGCACTCCGCACTTGATCTTTATACTGGCTCAAAAGTTTGTCCAGGTGTGAAGTATCGCCTCACCTTATTTAGTATGCCCAGCTTCTTGACTGCAGTCTGAGCTTTCGACTCGATGGTTGAGCCGAAGTTGAGATCGGACGTCAACTCCATGCCCAAAAGCGTTAGGCGGTCGGTAACGGGTACAGATACACTCGGAAAGTTGGGGATAGCCGGAACTGGCTCCTTTTGGCAGTAAAAAGACACACCTGTGTTTTCTGAGCATTGAATTTGACCGGATTATCGTCACCCCACTGGGAAACAAGATTTAAGGTCAAATTCAATCGCTCCACTATGGCCTCTCTAAGAGCAGTTGTTTCATCTCTGCTGGCTCTTTCACTGGACAGGTATCTATCTGAAACTGTACTGTCATCTGCGTACCCAATAGCACCAAGCTGTAGCAGGTCGTTAATATTCAGCAGAAATCGAGTCGCAGTAAGAACAGACCCCTGAGGAACACCGGCATCAATAGCCTTATGATTCGATGAGCAACCATCTATGACCACTTTGATAGAACGATCACTCAGGAAGTCCGAAATCCAGTTAAAACCTGATAAAACTATCTTTCGGTGAACATAAAAAACCTGTGATCGTGAAAAGTAGTTGTACACCGGATTTGCAATTAATACAAACTAAAGGTAAAGTAAATCGTAAATTCAATACAACAATATGATTCATTTAATTACCTCAGAGGTTGCATGCATTGCAAAAAAAAGGCAAAAAAAAACAGTATAACCGATTGCTGTACCTACACAGTACAGCAATCGGTTATACTGTTTTTTTTTGCCTTTTTTTTATTTCTGCCTACCCTGTCTTAAAACTCTATGCACGCCACTGATACACTGAACAACATTTTGAGCGTAATAGAAACCTGTGCACCTGCAAATTGGGATACCGACTGTTGGTAAAAATAATAGATAAAAATAAATTTCGTCAACTAGCTGCCTCCTTGGTCACAAGCACTGACTCTGGGCATGAGGTCCTGGGTTTTATTCCCAGGTCGAGCAAAGTGTTATTGGGTTTTGCCATCTCAAATTTGTCAGTGGTAGCCCAGAATCTGAATTTTTCGCCCGGTTGATGGCAATAGACTCGCTTTAAACATTATCGACGAAATGTGGGTTTACTATTATAGGTACAGGACCAAGCCCGGGTCGACGGCGCGTTGTGTTTGACGCGCGTCTCAAAGAGATGTCAGCACCAACTGGTGGCGTCCGCAAGGGCCGGTGCCTGCCAGGGGTGCGGGTTGTTCGAAAGAGATACCGCGGCCCCTGGCACACAGGCAACTGAGGAACACGGGTGGGTTTTAGTTAGTATAAGTTTAACACGCCTTACTGCTCCACCCAGAGCGGGAGAAGTTATTTGATAATTTCCCACCCAAAAAAATAAAAACTATTATAGGTACTAACCTAACCCTTCGAGGAAATAAAGCATTATGTTCTATACTGAATAATTTGTTTTTTAAAATGCGTTTTAATATTTAATAAAACAAACCATTTTCATATTAACTTATTCACATACAATTTAAAAAAGTGTAAAAATCACTGGAACTGCTTTTATAGCGTAAACAGACACTGTCACATATATTCATTCATTTTCGCAGCAAGAAAAGATTTTGCTGTCGAATATGGGACAAAGAAGCCATTGACAAAGGCTCAGAGACGATATCCTTCCGTCGTTATGGACTTGTTCCCGGAAGGCCGCACTACCCGGAAAAGGCAATTAGCATAAACCATCCTAAATGGAGAGCAGTCAAGCGTTCATGAGACACAAGTGATTTCGTTCACACATTATAATTAAGTTTGATAGAGGTATGCTAAACGTGAGGAAACATGACATTAGTATCCAATCCTCTAGGGGGATTTATTTTATGTCTATTGGTGTGTCCGTGGCATTACAGCGGGACCTATCAGAATACCAGCACTGCGGTAATTGTTTTTTTTTTTTACTATCATAACGAGATTGGCCAGACAGGGCCAAACAGGTGATCCTTTTTTGTTTGTTTTCTCTAATTTGTTCGTCAAACATCATAGTTATAATGTCATTTTTGTTGTTTTTTTGATTATGTTAGATTTGCATTAACTGTGCATGTCCGAAATAAAATCTTATTATTTTCTTAACAACAAATAATCTAATAAGGTAAAGTAAACGTGTATTATGGAAATAACAACCCTACCATTTTAATTACCAAAGAAGATGTAGTTAACTTTACATAGATTTACCGAACTGCTGTCCCTTAAGGGGAACCTAGTCGCGGGCTCGAACTCACTAATGGGCCTGGCTAAAAAGCTCGCTGTCTCACCAGGCATCGTGTCCGACAGAGGTAGTATCAGTAATGAGCAGTTAGAAGCTAATCTACACTCACAACATTATTGAGTGAGATACAGGATAATTTATAGTACAACAGCCGCGTAAAAAAATTAAGTACAGTCCTTCGGAAGACCGGGTTTTATGAAAAAACCACTCGATACATCAATGACCAATAAAGTTTATTGAACTTTTCGATATTTGAGCTTTGTTGGTACTGACTTGGTTTTTCAGATCATACACTTTCTTTATTACTTTAACACGCCCAAAGTTAGGCTAAATTATCAAGAAAACGAATCTTTGTTGGCTCCTTAACTTTTGAATGGCTTTTATTTTAGTATTCTAAAATCAAAATCAAAAGTCATTTATTCAAATTAGGCTGAGAATCAGCACTTTTCGAACGTCAAAGTACATGAGACAGTCCCCCAAAACGCCCACCCTTCACCACTTCCTAGTGCTTTAGCTGGGAAGAAGAAGTGGCGGAACAAACTCCCCAGCAGCACAGCTGTCTGTTTAGTCGGATAGACTTGATTCTATACGTACATAGGCAAAGTAATCAACATTACGGGACACAGAACTTAAAAAAATGTAATTTATGTCAGCTAGCCGTGCCAATATACCAACAAATAAAATGAAAAATTTACTCAAGCAAATAAAAAGTAAACAAAGCATATACCAAAATAAAAGTCTCCTGGTATAAATGGCGTGATAGCTTACATAAGCAATGCTGGATTATGTTTACAAATGATAACCTAGGACCATCGACGCAAAATAAATAAACAGGTAGAGAATTCTGTTTCCGTACAAACAATATTAATAATGAGACAAAACCATACCATGTTTAATTTTTTATGTACATTGTCGAACAGTGGAGTAATACACTCCCGAAGTTTGTATGGGAAAAATGTGGACTTGGTTCACCTTAAGGATGTAAATAACTCTGATAGTAATACAAAATGGAGAGGAGTTCAACGAAGTTCAAGTTTCATGACTTTGACTAAAGCTATGATACTAGCTATAAATACGGTATTGCTAAAGTTATAACATAATCGTTAATGTGAATGAAACAATTGACATCAGAAATCTATTAAAACAATAAAATATAACTGGCGATTATTCTGAAATGTTCGTTACAGATATTAAAATATTCAAGTTTCAAAATTATGTAGCAGCCTCTTCGGTTTCCGTACCATCTATTCATCTATACATCTATACATATAAATAAAATTGGAGTGTCTGTTTGTAATATTAAAATAACCGCTTTTTGCTACATGCATATGAATATATATACGGTACATATAAAGAGGGGCTTGTGGCTAAGTAATATTAGCCGTACGGATCGATCGATCAGGTTAAGCTAAGCTTGCCGCGGTTGGTCCGTGGATGGGTGACCATCTTAACATACCAAGACCTCTCCGTGCCTCGGAAAGCACGTTAAGCCGTTGGTCCCGGCTGTCATTTGTAGGTCTTTGACGGTCGTTACGGGTCGTCAGAAGCCCGAAAGTCTGACAACCAGTCTTTCCAAGGGGTATCGTATTACCCAGTAACTGGGTTGTGGAGGTCAGATAGGCAGTCGCTCCATGTAAAATACTGGTATTCAGCTGCATCCGGTTAGACTGGAAGCCGACCCCAACATAGTTGGGAAAAGGCTAGGCAGATGATGATGATACCAAAATAACATTTTTTTTTAATTTTTGTCTGTCTGTCTGTCTGTTTGTTTCAGCTAATCTCTAAAATGGCTGGACCGGTTTTGACGGGACTTTCACTGGTAGGTAGCTGATGTAATAAGGAATAACTTAGGCTACTTTTATTTTAGAAATTTTATTCATTTTAATTAATATATATAATAAACTATTCCGCGCGGACGATGTCACGAGCACAGCTAGTAATAAATAAATTCTGCAGATACTGGCCACTTTGCGTCAGGCGACAGAAAATACAACATGCCGTACAATTTTACTTATTATTTCTTTATCAAGAAAATGGCATTTTTATATTTTTTCCAATAATTGGTCCAGTTTGAGTTTTTGGCGGGATCGCGTTGGAACATGTCGCACGACTTTTTATTTTCATGAAATTTAGTGAAATAGCGAATTAAATTGTTTAATTTTGGTAGTGAATTATGCAATTTAATCACGTGTGAGTGCACAAATGTAGTGAAGGTGAAAATAAGTGACTAACGTGGACTTTTCGTGTTCCCCCCAAAAACTCCTATTAGGTTGTTGTAAAGTTACTACCGCTTTACAATAACTTTGACTTGAGTGACTAAAGACGACTATGACTGTTTTGTAACTTCGTGCCCGATAACGGGCCATTTACTTGATGGAAAAGAAAAATTACTTGACACTGGCCAAATGCACAAACCGTGCGAAGCCAAACACACAAAAAAAAAAAAAAAAATTGGTCCAGTTCGTATTGTTTATTTTCAAGACAGAAACTTTTACGTTAAAAATTTCCTTTTGATAAATTAAAATAGTCAACGTCGCTGATATTGTAGGTTTATCTTAAAGTTCCTGTGCCAAGCGACGATGGTCCCACTTACAAGTTCTAGAGATAAGATTTATTAGAGATTTCAGTTAGACGTAACCGATTCTGCACCAACGCTGAATTTAAAGCATTCACTTGGGTTTGGTCTACACTAAACCCTTAAAAATCGACCAGTTGAACCGAGAACTCGGTCATACTTCATTTCGCTTAGCGGGAAAGGTCTTGTTAGAATTTTAATGGAGGTGGAGGCGATCCAATCGGTAAACTATTGAAATCAGGGGCCATTCAGTGGACTTCATCTTAATTGGGTCACCAAAATTTGGCAGCAAATGTTGTAAATCCCACAGAACTGCCATTTCAATCTCTTTCAAGATTCACAATATTTGAAGCGAGTCACTGGGATGAAATTTATGCGTCTACTGAGTTTACTTACCAACTTTGTTTGAACACCTGTATAATTTCCGCGTTACAAGTATTTGCCTAAATCACTAGCATAATGGCAATTGCAAACTATAATATGATTATCGCAACCACGTTGCGCGGCGCATTACACAATCGCAGCCACTCCTATTTCTACAATCTTTTTTACGCTGAACTTAATCAACTTAACCTTCCGACGTTTGGCTCCCAGACTGGAGCGGGCCGGGGCTGCCTTGAAGCGGCTCCTGCCCAATCTAGGGGGGCCAAACGCCTCCTGCCGGAGGCTCTACGCGGGGGTCGTGCGGGCCATGGCCCTATACGGGGCGCCGGTGTGGGCACTTACATTGAGGCGCCAACCAGCACGCCGGTTGAAGGCGGCCCATAGGGTCATGGCCATCCGGATGATCCGGGGATACCGCACGATCTCCGGTGAGGCGGCGGGCCTCCTTGCCGGATTACCGCCGTGGGATCTGGAGGCAAACGTCCTCGCGCTCACTTGGGAGTGGCGCGAGGAGGCCAAACGCCGGGGCGTAACTCCGCTGCCGCGGGAAATCGCGGCACGGCGGACAGAGCTCCGGCAGGATCTCATGGCGACGTGGAAAGTGCGATTGTCGCAACCCAGTGCTGGGCACGCCGCGATTGCGGCGGTAAGTCCCCTCTTTGAGGAGTGGCTTGAGAGGCGGCATGGCGTCCTCACCTTCCGCCTGACACAGGTCCTCACCGGACATGGCTGTTTCGGGAGGTTCCTGTTTCGGATAGGGCGGGAGGAAACGCCCGGGTGTTTCCATTGCGAAGATCGCCCAGAGGACACGGTGGAGCATACGGTGGAGGTCTGCCCAGCTTGGGCGGAGCAACGCCGTGTCCTCGTGGAGGTGATCGGCGGTGGCGATCTCTCGCGTCCGACCCTGGTCCAGACCATGGTACGGAGCGAGAGGGCATGGCTGGCAGTCGCCTCCTTCAGCGAAGCAGTTATGCTCGCAAAGAGGGAGGCGGCGCACGTGAGGGAGATGCAATACATGCGCCCTCACAGCCGTGGCCTTCGCAGGAGACGCCCTGGGCGTCGGGAATCCCAGGCTGATTCCCGGCCACCGTAGGCACGGGCTTGCGGACGGCGAGTAATGGGTAGCTCGCTGTCCGGTAAGGACCAAGCCCGGGTCGACGGCGCGTTGTGTTCCACGCGCGCCTCAAAGATATGTCAGCAGCAACAGATGGGGCCCGCAAGGGCCGATGCCTGCCGGGGGTGCGGGTTGTTCGAAAGAGATACCGCCGCCCCTGGCACACAGGCAAGTGAGGGAACACGGGTGGGTTTTAGTCAGTAAAAGTCTGACACGCCCTCCCGCTCCACCCAGAGCGGGAGAAGTTATTTGATGATTTCCCGCCCAGAAAAAAAAAAAAAAAAACCAAAGGCTTTCTGGAATGAAGATTGTTGAAAAATAATATTTTGGAACCTTTTATATCAATGAATTGTATGTAGCAATGAAAGTTAAAATTAATAAAACCCTTATTCTATAAACTCACCTAACCTCACCTGATGAACACGTGACTACACATAAATCACATGTAATAAAACTGACGGTGTAATCGAGCGATGACCCGCGTATTGTATTCCGGGAGCCCACACTCCCTTACATTTGAAGTGCTATGATGTATAGCGCTCGCACGAGTCTGGCGCACGCTGAAAGCTCATCGACACTACTAACAGTTGATTCTATTAATCTGATGAATTCGAGAAATTCCGGCACATGTCATGCTTTCTGATATTAGCATTACAAGGGTTATTACTAATACTAAGCCTTGCTCGCTTTCTACAGCTCTTTCAGTGAAACAGATAACCCATTGCATTAATGTAAAATATACCTATTGGCTGTACTTACGTCGCTTTTTCCAGTATAATATTTTATTGGCAAAAACTTTATCAACATCGGCGCTAGGCATTATTGATGTCATTCATATGATGGCTCATTTCATTGACATCAATAATGCCGAACGTCTATCATGATATTCGATACTAACCTATTCTTACCTCCATTTACAAACAAGAACAAAATATTATATTTCAACCCATTTACTCAAGTTATTGGACATGAATACTTCTAAATAAAATTTGAATATCGTTATACATATTCAGGCATATTCATAAACGATGATTAAAGTTAATGATGTTTAAACGTATAAGATGGATAGTTAAATAGACGCTAATCTTTACTTAAATTTAAGCAACGTTTATAAATAAGGGGGATTATGTATATTTCCAGACTGACTTCAAGCTGCGTTATTGACGATCGAATTCGAATTCGGTCGCGTTCTTCAAATGATCTTCTTTGCCAAAGTTGATATACTTGACATATTCATTGGTACCTAGTAAAATGTAATCCGAATTTGATTTTCAGAATTTGAATAAGTTTTAATTATGATGACCCAGCATTATCCTTCATTTAGCCTAACCCTTCGAGTATTACAGGCGCGTGATGATAAAGTTCCATTACAAAATAATGCTGCAGTATTTTCATCTCGCAAAGCGGCGCGCGCTTTTCTTGTGGTTACAAAGTGAACAAAGACTGTGAATCGGTGTGTAAGCGCAGAGGGTCTCGGTATACCGACCGAAACGATGGCGAAAGCGGAAGTGTGTGTGCATGTGTGTGTTACGTGCTGACGCTACTCGTCCTCTCTCACTCAGTCACAGCATGTTCTTACACTTGGTTACAACAAGTAAAGCGCGCGTCGTTTCAGAGATAAAAATACTAAATGACACTATAATAACTATTCTTGGCATGATTCTTTGATTTCATAAAAAAGATATTGAGCCCAACCCTCGTTGAAAAGAGCTAAGAGGCTTATTCCTACTCGCGCACAAAATATTTAGAAATTGAACCATTCAGGCTCTCCCACATAGGCGTGTTAGTATCGGTCGGTAATACCGGATGCGTTATTGCGATATTGACGCTAACGCAGTTGTGTGCCCTAGCACACAACTGCGTTTTTATCGTCCGATAATTATATTTCGTATCCGTGTTTTTGGCAGGTTTTTCCGTAATGTCGGGCAGATTCGCCATTTTTGTGATAGTCACGCTGTACAGCATAGATCGCCTACCGGACGCCACCACGTAGCTACTGTTAGTGATAAAAATTATTCGTCTGATGATAAATCAATATCCTTAATATAGTTTTTAGAACACTCGTAACTGTCGGTAAAACCAAATTTCGTTCTTGACGTACTACTAGTACTAACGATCTCACAGCTGTGTGTAGGATCGCTTGCGTCCCAATACAAATGTTATAAGAACTCATATCGGAATATCGGAGGACGGAGGAACGCAAGCGTCCTACTTCTATTGCTTCGTTATTATCGCAGCATTGTGTAACTTCGTAGCCGTCCTAATACATAATGTACTAAAAACAAATATCCCAATAACGCATCCGGTATTATCGACCAATAATAACGCGCTTATGTGGGAGAGCCTTTACTGTTTCATTACTTATCACAAGTTACAACTTTTTCAACAAACTGGGACTCAAGAAAGTACTGACGCGGAATTTTAGCACAAATGTAGCAAAAATACGAGTTGGATGAAGTACTCGTAGTTATTAAATAAGTTATTTTCATCTTTTTATTTACTCCAAGTAGGATGCGCTATTTATTTCCAGGCAACAGGACGAAACTTAGGCAGTTGTGGTTTTATATCTCCAGTATATATGCTAACTGATTCAATCTTAAGAGTACTTTTTACTTAGTTCAAACAAGACTGATTTATTAAGTTCGTCCCGTTTGAGTCCACCATTATCATGAATCTTTAAGATTTAATCGTTTTTCTAGTACCTCTTCCGTTTTTGTATTTTCTAGATCATAATATTTCATTCTACAAACAGACTGCGATATTGAAAGCGTTGTTTTATTTTATCTTTTTATTTCTTTGCTTTTCTGGATACCGTTGTAAAATAAACTACAATGAAATCTGAAACAGAATATTACCACCTCTGAAGATTGAATCAATCTAACAATTTGTGACTGCGCTGCGTGTTTAAATTACTAGTCACCTGTTCTTTTTATCATTTCATTTGTTTTTTACACGAGACGTTTCAATGAATATTTTTCTTAATTATTTGCCACCTCAATGTCTGCCCTCGTTGCTTTTGGTTGTAACATTTTATTTCATTATTCATGTTTCTCATTTTTTTTCCTTATCACAGTTATGCCAGCTTTCTTTATTCTCTTGATATTAAATATACATACCTACACCTATTACCATCATTTGTAAAAAAAAAATTTTAGTGTCATCCCAAGTAGCAAAAAGTTGCTCTATAAATGTAATTAAAACTATAATATAAGAGAAGAATGCTTTGGATATCACAATCAGACTAATTCGAATCTTTCATCCAATTTCATTATCACTAAACAGAAAATAAAATATTTATTCTATGTATACATTTTTTGGTGTCAGCATTGTAGATTTGCAATTTACGACCACTATTTAAGTGATGAATGCGAAATTTGCTGCACCTAATCTTTATTCCCTTACTAAAACTTCCGCTCCGAAAGCCTCCCGCCTCTGTATGATTACTCGATTGATATTTAAGTATACTATTTAGTAGGTAATAACATATTACTCACTTTGTTTTACATTATAAGATTCTACTTTATCGCTGATCTGAGATCAAATGATAATGTGTTTTTGTATACAAATGTATAATAGGCAAAAGCTATAATTTTGAGTGATTATTGCTAAACTTTATGATTATCATTTATAGAGAAGATTCAAATTTACGCAGTTATGTCTACTATACTATCGTCATACCGGTGACTTTACATTGTCGTTTATATTGTCGATTGTAGTTTATATTATTATATATCCGGGTACATTACATAAAATTGGCCAAAATTGATGGTTGAAACTTTTGTAAACTGGTAATCCGTCAATATTTATATTAAGTTATAACTTATTGAATATGTCAGAATGACGTTGTAAAAATTGGATTAATTGTTCCGTTAGTCCGTTGTGCCAATAATGTCCAGTGCCCATTTTAATTATTTTTATAACACATTTGCTCGTAAAGGGTCTCTTATTACACCAATTTCATATCGTTGTCATTACGCACTTGTGCGTTATTGTAATGTAAAACGCACGGTTTATCAAGATGCTCCGTCTAAAACGAACGGTACTGTTTTTAATCTTAGCAAAGAGTTTTTATGTCAGAAAAGTGGTCAACATTTTATGAATAAAATTAACTTTGAGAGATGAAATATAAAAAAATAAACATTTAAGCCTTTAATTTAATTAGTTTTGACAATAAATTACAACCATTTATCTGTAAAAAAAAAAATACTTTTTTAGTTATACTAGCTGTTTTTATGCCTTTGCCTTAAAAAAAAGCGCATCGCTAATTTGTGAACAAGTAATAATCAATTTTACAAATTGTTCAAATTTTTCTAACTGCTTTAACAAGTGATTAAAGATTTACTCGTTTAAGAAAGCCCGACTTTTATTTATTTCCTCTGCAAATATGTTATAAAACGTCGTATGACATACGTGCGCTTTGATAATTACAGCAATATCGCCTCGGCTGTAATTATCAACTTACCGCACTTATATCATAATGTACTATTATTTAACTATGTTACTTTTAAGAAGTGTACGTGCATCTGTTGTTAATGAATGGGGTACTAATTTATTCACAATTTTAAAAAGTTTATTTAAAGCACAATGCGTAATATCTCCACAGCCCAAGTAGCTATATCATCTCTGAACCCGTCCTTTTCTATGTCTCTCTTTATGTCACTGTCACGCTCATCAGATGGTTCATTATCACTTTGAGTAAGATAACCTAATAAATTAATGAAATCTTCATCGAAAGTGTCGTTTTCAATTTTTTTTCTTTCATCTGTCCTGGACGGAGTCGCTGTATTTACAGAAGCTATGTAACTTGCCTTTTTAACCGACTTCCAAAAGCAGGAGGTTCTCAGCTCGTCGGAACCTTTTTTTTATGTATGTTCCCCGATTACTCGAAGATGGCTGGACCGATTTGGATTTTTTTTTTGTTTGAAAGGGTATACTTCCCAGGTGGTCCCATGATCATCAAGTCAGGATCTGATGATGGGATCCTGGAGAAATAGAGAGAACTCTTCAAATTTTATAGGCACACTTGAAGCGATTTGGGTAGTTTTTGGAAGAATACTTTCTCGGAGTGGTCCCATTTCAATTTGGTGATGATCTAATGAAGAACTTCGGAGATAGGCAACGGAACTCCTCAATAAATGATAGCAAATGGACTGGAATTGGCGAAATCTCATGTCTGTCTATTGTTTACATCAGTTCATAACATAACATCACGCCGGGACGCTGTGAAGGGGTAAGCACATGTGAACCACTAAAAAGTGAAAAATAAAAACTTAAAAATAAACAACCGACTTCCAAAAAACACTAAAATGTGAAAAATAACTTTAATTTCGGAAGGCGGTGACTAAAAATTCAAATACATACTTATCCAAAGTCACCGCCTTCCGAAATTAAAGTTATTTTTTACATTTTAGTGTTTTTTTGGAAGTCGGTTGTTTTTGCATTAGCTTTCAAGCTGTATTCAAATAAACATTATTAGAGAATAGGTTTTACAATAGCCCTATTAATAAAAAAAAAGTATGAGGCCAATGCGACTACAAGGCGAAATTATTATGTGTCTGAAAAGCCATATTATATGCTTCTATATGACCAATGCTTTATTAGGGACATTTACATGAATTATATAAACGTATGTGAGATAGTGATAAGACCGATATACCACATTAGCAAAAAACACTTATAACATGCTTTCATAAAGAGAGTTATTAAACGAATGCTGTTATAAAACATATACAAGAGTATATGTATATGTATACTTTATACATCATTCGTTATATGGCACTTTTGCTAGTTGGGATATCTCGTAACTCGAAAATTATTTGTCGAATTCTTTGATCAAAGAACATCGCTTATGGCACAAATAACTGTTTGTAATATCTTTAAACTATTCATGTATAAAACAATTTATTCAGGACATTCAATAATTCATGTTTAAATATATGAATTCATTAAAAAAAAATATGAATTCATTTCAAAACCAATTGTTACAGTGCCAGTATTATAGACCAGTTAAGTTTTTAGAGCCTATTAACGTATGGTCACATACGCACGATGTATTCATTAATGATGTAGGTAACTTTCTAGCAAATTAATTGTCCTTGTCGGAACCGGAAAAACGTTAACAATGTTCTTAACTTATTACATTCCCGGATAATAAATTACGTTCAGAACTGTTCGGTTACGGTCGAATAAAAGGCACTATAATGGCCAGCCTCACAATTTTCCGGTGGGTAGTCTTGATATTTTCCTTAACGTACCCTGACATACTTGTGATAAAGGTCTCAGTCTTTGGCAAGAAAATAAATCTCATCATCATCGTCATCATCATTTCAGCCGATAGACGTCCACTGCTGGAGATAGGCCTCCCCCAACAAAAAAAATAGGGTGTTGGCCATAATCGCCACGGTTGGCAGGCGGGTTGACGATCGCAGTATGGTGGTAAAATGCATAAATAACGCTACTGCCCATTCTCTAGTAAGTCCCTTAGTCGCCTTCCACGACACCCATGGGAAGAAATGGGATGGTGCTATTCTTTACGTCCGGCACCACACGGAACCGGAAATAAATCTAACGCCAAAGGAATTGGTATAACCTCCAATCCTTTGCGCCAGTGAATCTTTCAAGATAAAAATCAGGCTACTTTTATTGATTTTCAGCAGCTTTTCTCAAAACAAGCTATGAATACTTAATTTACCGAAGCATCGGTGAGCCGGAAACTCGTTTGGAAATCATAAAGCGTAAAGTTAGTTAGTTAACTTAGTTGGCAGGGATGCGGGGATTTAAAAACGTTGGTATAACACGTTCAACTTTTTAAATCGTGAAACCCTTCTCAGGCTGCCACTGAAGTGGCGTGTTTGAAGGATACGGTGAGCTGGTCCGCAGGTTAGTACTGAATTACTTCATTAATACGAGTGGGTCCGTTTTTTGCTAAAAATACCATATACACCGTGACATTTTAGTCGTCTTACAACGGCAGCCTACTTCATGTATCCAATGGAAACGAATCATTTATAAAAGATAAAAAATATTTTTGGACATATGATTTTAAAAAAAATCATTCACAAAGACGCATGATGTAGTTTTGAACACCCTGTTATGGAGATGGAATGAATGATGAAATGTAATGGTATTATGGTAGGTAGGTAGAAATCTTGTACCGTTTGATACGTTAACAGGGAGGGTGATTCAAAATTCATTAAAACATTATTTATTCTTCTTAGTACTATCTTAATTAATTCCAACAATTCTTTAATCGCCCCTGTAGGTATTTAATGTCGGATACATTGAGTGGACTACCGTTGTAAGACGATTAAAATGTCACGGTCTATACTTACCGTTTGTACTTTCATGCATTTTGTAAAAAGCTGTTATTTTGACATTACAAACAGACACTGGAATTTCATATATTTCTGTGTATATGCTGTGTAGATGCTGGGTTACTCCACCATCTGGCTTGTGCATATCTGCGCCTGGATGCTCCTTACGGCTTCACATCACTTTCAGTACAGTGAAGCAGTCGACAGCCTCGGACACCATGGCCTATCCTGCAACAAGAGCGCCGGTCAGCTCTTGTCACCGCTGGGGTTCAGCTGTTCTAGAACACATTGGCTTTGCATGGGACGATCCAAATATGCCAGACGAAATTACCATAATACCACCGAGATGCCACCTGTGTCTCGGGCCGTTCTATCTTCCTAGCACGGCGGGCAGTGCTGGGTGCACAACATCACCAGTGGCGAAATCACTAATTAACACGATTCCTACTGGCTTCCCTTGGATGATTCTCATCTCTACCGCTTTTGAAAAATGACACGTCAATAGTGTCTACTATTGCCAGAATTTTTTTATTTTGATAAATCAGTAAGTTAAAGCCGGTTTCGCCGCGGCTTCTCTCTTAGAAAAAATGACACCTCGCCGCTGAACATCACAGTAAGTTCCTACACCTTTGTTATATCAAATAGATAACAGTTTAAAAAAACACGCTTTAAAAGCCAAACTAAAAAGTAGAAAATAATTTAATTCTATTAAAAAGCGTGGGGTGCTTTTGAGGTATTTTTATAATCAATTAATATCAAGCACCCCACGCTTTTTAATAGAATTAAATTATTTTCTACTTTTTAGTTTGGCTTTTAAAGCGTGTTTTTTTAGTTTTTTTAAACTATTATTTATTTTCTATTTTTTAGTTTTGCTAACTACAAAAGCTTGTTTTTTATATATTTTCTTTAATTATTGAATTGTCATATGTCCTCGATAAGTCTACAAAGTTTAAATGAAATCTGACCGTTTAAAGTGGGTCAAAATAGCGTCCAAAGGAGTCGGTTACATACAAACATACAAACAAACAAACATACAAGTGAAGCTAATATAAAGCGTGTAAAAACATCAAAGTACACCTCAGAAATAACTTCTCAACATTGTATTATTATACATCAATCATGGACAAACTCGAGGCGCGATAAGCAATCAGTCAGAAGGTACAAAATGCTCATACATACAAATAGCTTGTGTTCAGAGGAATACGCATTCTGTCATAAAAGTGACGATTGCCTTTATTACCTACATCCTTTGCTGAATCACTATCTTTGAGGTGGTGGAATAAAACGAATGCCTATTGACTTTGTCTATATTGTTGCGACTACTATGAGTACCGGTTAGTACCGGTTTAGATGTGCTGAACGTGTTTACTTTCATTGGTGAAATTCTCCCTAATACGAAAGTGAGTTTGTTTGTTTGTTACGCTTTCACGTCTTTACTACTCAATCGATCATCAGGAAACTTTGCATACACGTTGTCAGGGATACATAAAAGGACATAGGGTAGCTTTCATCCAGAAAACTCTACATAAACGCGAGCACAACCCTGGGGCAAAGCTAGTTATAGTATAGTATGGAAAATCGTTTGCATTTCTGAAAATTCAGAATGCATTCCTAACAGTTTAGGGTTCTTATTTAATATATTTGGAATCCCTATCAACGTTATTCATACCTACTATTTGTTCAAGTATTTGACTAAATCATTTGGTGCCATTTTTTAAACACCAAAATCTTTTTGTATTCATCATAATTGGCGAAACAAATATGCTTAGGTAATTTGAAAATGCTTTTATAAAATTACTATTGATATTGCTTTTGCATGCGAAACTAAGAAAAGACTGCACTCTTTCATGGAAAACTGGTCTTGAAACTTCCCACTGTCTTAGTCTAGTTCACTGTGACGAAGCGCGAGATAACATAAATTATATTGACTTCAAGTTGCGCTCTACAATATACTCCGTGAGACTATAAATAAGACACGTTTCAGAAGAACTGCACTTTTGATTCATACAAAGTTTAAAATAATGTAAGTTTGCTATTAAAAGTTTGGTTTTAAAGTATGACGTGCTTCGTGAACCATACAAAAGTACATACGATCTATTCTGTAAAATTCGCACTGTGAAAACTTGGTGAAGTGAGCTGTAAATAGTCTCAATCTTCAAGAGGTGAAAATAAGATTTTTACCGAATAGGCTGGTTAAGGGGCTTGTTTCTAAGTAAACTGCCGCACGCACAGAATTAATAAAAGAGATGCACGAGTCGATCCATCAGTTTAAGCTACGCTTGTTGAGGTTGGTCCCTGAATGTATGGCCATCGTTACATACCAAGACTACTCCGTGCTTCGGGAAGCACGTTAGGCTGTTGGTCGCGGTTGTCATACGTGGATCTTTGACAGTCGTTACGGATCGTCAGAAGCCCGAAAGTCTGACAACCAGTTTTACAAAGGGGTATCGTTATTCCCCAATAACTGAGTTGTAGAGGTTAGATAGGAAGTCTACCTAATTAACCCAACCTAATTAGGAAAAGACTACACAGATGAGACCGCACGTCAGCAAAACACATCATAATATAATGTCACCATGTTAAAATTACGTTCACAGACGTTTTCCATAATATGCCGTAATAAAAACATAGCCCATTCGTCCTACTTATCATAAAACAAACATAAAAAGCATCATTTTGTCACATCTTTAACACCTCATCATGAATAATTCTACTTCCTTCAGGTAAATAAATTGTTCTCAGGAAGACATAACTTACCGGGAGGACTTCCCGGTTCCTCGCCTGTAACATTCACTTCCTCACGAAGTTACTTTGGTTTTTAGCTACTTAACTTATTTTATTTATTTTTGCGAATGGCTCGTAACTAAGTAATAATAAGCGCACGGGTCGATATATCAGGTTAAACCACGCTTGCCGGGGTTTTTTTTGCTGGGAAATTATCAAATAACTTCTCCCGCTCTAGGCTGGCGGGATGGCGTGTCAGACTTTTACTGACTAAAACCCACCCGTGTTTCCTTCAGTTGCCTGTGTGCCAGGAATCATGGTCTCTCTTTCGAACAAGCCGCACCCCTGGCAGGTATCGGCCCTTGCAGATCCCACCAGTTGGTGCTGACATCTCTTTGAGGCGCGCGTGGAACACAACGCACGGTCGAGCCGGACTTGGTCCCATGGTACCCATTACTTGCCGTCCGCAAGCCCGCACCTACGGTGGCCAGGAATCAGCGTGGGATTCCCGACGCTCAGGGCGTCTCCTGCGGCGGTTAGGGCCGTGAGGGCGCATATAATGCCTCTCCATCGTGTTCGCCACCTCCCTCTTCGCTAGCATCACTGCTTCGCTGAAGGAAGCGACTGCTGCACGGCGGTGCTCCGCCCAAGCCGGGCAGACCTCCACCGAATGTTCCACCGTGTCCTCAGGGCGATCTACGCAGTACGCTTGCCGGGGTTCGTCTGTCTTTACGTATGTCCGAATGTCGGACAACCAGCCTTGCCAAGGGGTAACGTATTAACCAGTAACTGAAAAGGTTAGGCAGATTGTTTGTTTTTTTTTTTTGCTAGGAGCTTTTGATGGAGTTTTTGAATGATGCAGAGTGGCAAATCGTCTATTTTATAATGCTGTTATGTTTGTTGGTAGCGCATATATTCAACAGCCCTTTTATTATTTTTAACCGACGAAAAAAAGCAGGAGGTTATTTGTATATATATGTCAACGCAAGGCTAGCGTAAATTTTTATAATGTTAACTTTAAGTCCAAATTTAAGAGTTAAATATACCTGACTGTATATGTTTAAATTCGTTTAGATTTGATTGTTGTAGTCAGTTTACTACTTTCAATGTAAAAAGCCGTGTTATGATTTGCGGTTACTATAACAGCAAACCATAAGTAACTGAAGGTTTATTCAAACTTAGGTTTAAAAACAAGTTATCTCTTGCTTAATTCATTTCTTGATTAATAAGAGATATGTGTGAGTTTCAAAATGATTTTTGGTTCATTTTTGCATAACGGAAACAGTTGACTGAACTACTGTTGGTCAAGGGGAAAACAAGGCGCGTGATTAAAATGTTTAAATGTTTTAAGTAACAGAGAATTAATTCAATATTAAAGTAAAGTGTTATCAATAGTAAAACGAATTAAGAAAGCATAGTTTGTTACTTCAATCAATGTTACCTGCAATTTGTAAAAAAATTGTGTAGCGACTTCGCAACGATGACGCCATTTTTAAAAGGTATTGCAAAAAGCTTGAGCCGACCGAGAGAATTTTATGAAGACAAGTTAGTTTTTTACTAAAATATCTTGTGAGTACGATTTCAATTATTATTTTAGATTGTAAGGCTGTTTTTAATTGTGTTTACTAGTTATAAGAATAAAACGTGAATATATTGAGCCTAACAGTGGACATGGCGACGTCAGCTCACCTGACGTCACGATTTCTAAAAATCTGAATAGTCCCGATGCTCCGTTATATATTAATATATATATAATTTGCAGCTTATTACTTCATTCAAAAAAGCAGTTTAATATTCTTGTTAAAATCGCTTACAAATGGAATTCGTTCCGGTTTATGAAACGTTCCCTTATAAAAAAACTAAACTTGTTGCATAATGCATGTCTTGAATTGTCTTGAGACTTGAGAGTTTTATCCGGATTTTCTAACAATCTGTGCTCTGGAAATTATCGACGACTCAGCACTCGACCGGACGACGACTGGAAGAAAATGTTCGGAAGCATTTTAAAAGCTGGTTGATGTAAAATGTTATTTGATTGTTCCAGTATAGATTCGGATAAGAACATTGAACGAGTTTATTAAAAAACAGTTTTAAATATTTCGAAAAAACTGTTAGTGTTGTCGTAGCGTTCCGTAGCTTACGTAGCGGCCCCGTAGGTGCACTACGGCGTAGCAACCAACGGTTGAAAACATAAATGTGAGTTCTCATTTACTACGCCGTAGCAACCAACGGTTCAGAACATAAATGTGAGTTCTCATTTACTACATAAGTTTACGGAAACATAAAGGGGGAAGCGGCAGGGTAGGGTAGCGTAATTCAAATTTTCTTCAGTTTTTTGGTCAGTGTTAGGTTGTATGCTGATTAATGCTTAGTTCCTGAATCGTTTTGCTTACCAATGGTAGCATTTTTAATTTCCAAACAGCACTCATAAATAGATTCGAAAGCTAATTTTACCTTTGATAGCTATTTCCTTACAGGAGGGTCTACTATGCAAAGTTATGAGGTATTTGCTTCATTATTGGTAAAGATACAAGAGTCTTAATTTTAATTAATAACAGTCCGTAGGTAAATTATAGGAACCGGTCATTAAATATGATTCGCGTCCGTAAAGAAATATGGCTTTACAGAATTATAACCATTAAAATCGTCAATCATCATTCTTATTATTTCATAATTTAATCCCTTAGAATTACTATTTCATAAAAAAGCCCTTCAATGGGACGCTGGCCTGCAAATTGCAAAAACCGTAAGAAAATACGGGCTACCTTAGCGCAACTCGGCTCTCGGGCTGCCTCAGCAGGTCGTGAGCCTATCAATTTGTCAGTCCAACCCGGCAGCTCGTTAATTAGTTTCAAATGCTTACCCTTTAATTATGTAGCCAATGTATGTGTACCTACTCCCTTGAGGGTAACTCTGTTATTAAACATATTCTTCATTTTAATAGCACGCCTTAGGTATTAAGAGCATTAGCCGCTCGGAAAGTTACCTACCGGGTCCTGAATACGTCGAGAAGAATCCTACTATTATTATAAATGTGAAAGTTTGTGAGTATGGATGAATGGATGGATGGATGTTTATTACTCTTTCACGCAAAAACGGCTGAACGGATTTGAATGAAATTTGGTAAACAGGTAGTTTATAACCTGAATTAATACATAGGATACTTTTTATCACGGTGCTACGTTCCCGAGGGATAATTTCCGAACTCCCCGCGGGTGAAGCTGCTGGCGGAAGCTAGTACTAGGTACATATGTAAGTAGATCAGTACTTGGGCATGAATGGCGACACAAAAAACTCTATTTAACTTCCCTTGCACTGACCTTAAAAGCTTATAAACTAGCATTTGTGTTTACCATACTTCAGTAGTACCTACAAAGTAAAAAGACGTAGTTATTCCGTGACGAATGTCGCCTCTTTGATGTCCGACCGCCTCGAGCAACTCAGACCCGCTAACACCCGCGTTATTGCGACTCAGCATAAAACGATAACGGGACAAGCTTGGGCAAAAAATGAGTGTCGTAAACCTAAATAACTTCTTTAAAAACCGTTGAAATCAGGCTCTCTCCTCTTGGGAAATATTTTAATACGAACTCTGAAAACTTTAACATTTAGCCGCATCTCGTTACGCTGAATTGCTAATTCTAACTTAGATAATGATAAAAACGTTGAGCAGTATAATGAGGTCACGGCCTTGCTCCGTATTGAAGCATCGAGGACAGCTCTCTGACTTCATGAAAAGAAAAAAAAAGACCGGAAAGACTGTTCCTATAAGCAGATTCGTTTCTTAATTGGTTCGAGTCTTTGAAGAATACTTAAGGTGTACTTCTGCTTAACCTTTTGGACGATCATAAGCGTGTGTGTTTTAAGATTTATTTAGAAGATCATGCACATTGTAGGAGTATAAAGCTTTTTGTTGTATATTTACCAATTCCAAACTCCCTACCGTCACCTAGATTTCATAGTACCTCAAACACAGGCTTCAGAATATTCTCTTTCACCAGTGTCCTGTAGATGAATCATAATCATAATCATAATAATCTTTATTCACGAATAAGAGACAACCATACAGAGTAACTTAATAATAAAAACAAAATAAACAAGAATCGCTTAAAATTATTTCGAAGATAAAGTTTAGACAACAGTTGGAGAATGTGAGATGCTAGATTGTAACGATAGCTTGGTTGTCTTCGGACTGATTCGCCCTATCCCCTCGTACTAGTATATAACTGTATCACGAGTGGATAGTCTTCCTCAACCTTAGAACAGATTCCCACAAGGTTCCAGTAAAAAGTCACATACTTATGTAGCTAAGCAGATTGATTACATACTGTATAGGTAGTAAATCATAGTACAGTTATATTAATTGAGTTACAAGATTGGAAATGTCTGTGTTGTTATGTGTTTGGGTATGGGTATATGTACATGTGTGTATGTTTTATGTGTGTGTCTGTAGGTGTATAGTTATGTGTGCTTTATTATTTTTGTGCCTTATTCATACCAATTTTATAAGCAGATTTTCAGTGCTGTGGTAGTCTAGTGTTTTCAAGTATTTATCTATAGTTTCCTTGCACGTTTGACTATCAAGATTCTTTAATTCTAGATCTTTACTTATTTTGTTGAATTGAATGATAAATATATATATATATTCGCAAGCGAATTCACTAAAACCTCGGTTATAAACTTTGCTCTGAAATACGTGAGGACTTCGTGTGGACTTAACAACTACCTACTGCATTAAAACAGAACTGAGTTGTGGATATGTTCGGAACGTCAACTTCAAATTCAAAGTTCAATGTGACGGCAGAAAGCCGTGAAAACAATTCATCAACAACTTATCCTCCCTTTGATCCTTCTCGTTAATTTTATCAAAGAAACCCATCAAATAGAATCTTAATGAAGAGAACGTCATACATTCAGAAATTAAAATATGGGTCAAGTAGTATCCGTGAAATTATTTACACCTCTGATCTCTTCTAGCAAGTTATTTCTTTGTTTCTACTCTACGTTTAGGTGTTATGGTAAAACAATGTTACCGTTTCGGCCCGTGAATAAAGCACCATTATCGCCTAATTACTCGGAAAGCATATCAAAAACAAACACTCGGGCTAAAACGAACGATCGTAAATCATAACAGCCTAAAAGCGTGGTGAGAAAATAACTAGTTTATTATTTCTTCAACAATATTCTTTGCACAAAAGGGTCTCTCGAGTGTTCCGCACTGCGGTATAGTTGCTAGGATAATAATTATTCTGTCATAACACGATTTATTACAAGCCAGTTCAAGCCACATACAAAACACTAAAGATAATCACGAATAAAGTCTCATTCTGCCCGGCTTGGGCGGAGCACCGCCGTGTCCTCATGGAGGTGATCGGCGGCGGCGATCTCTCGCATCCGGCCCTGGTCCAGGCCATGGTACGGAGCGAGAGTACATGGCTAGCAGTTGCTTCCTTCAGCGATGCAGTGATGCTCGCAAAGAGGGAGGCGGCGCACGTGAGGGAGAGGCAGTATATGCGCCCTCACGGCCGTAACCTTCGCAGGAGACGCCCTGGGCGCCGGGAATCCCAGGCTGATTCCCGGCCACCGTAGGCGCGGGCTTGCGGACGGCGAGTAATGGGTAATCACCAAGCCTGGGTCGACGGCGCGTTGTGTTCCACGCGCGCCTCAAAGAGATGTCAGCAACCACTGATGGGGCCCGCAAGGGCCGATGCCTGCCAGGGGTGCGGGTTGTTCGAAAGGTCTGACACGCCCTCCTGCTCCACCCAGAGCGGGAGAAGTCATTTGATGATTCCCCAACCAAAAAAAAAAATCTCATCAACGGCATTGTTTATAGTAGTACGGAAATTATGTGCGGGGCAAAATGCAATGCAATAGATTGACCAATGCAAAATGTGGAGCAATAAAACAGATAGCATTCTTTCACTTGAACACACATATTTTGTTGTAGTAGTGGGGGTTGGTGGGTCACGGTGGTCATCGATGTTCATCAATATCAGGCCGATAGTAGCTGGATATCTACGGCGTCCTCGGCCCATCCTTCGTATTAAATGGCAGGATAGTGTTCCTAACACGGAGGAGCTAATGCGCACTGGAATAATGGGCATGAAGGCGATTTTGATGAAGATCCAGCTGAAATGGTGTAGTCATGTACAGCTCATGGATACCATTAGACACATTAGACTACTTAAAACCGCTTTATAAGCAGAGATCGCCCGAGGAATACATGCACAGGGCGGGCAATACAAAGTCACAAACTCGTTCTCAAACGTCACCTTATGACTTGTAACCGAACTAAACCCTTGCTCGAAACCGATAAAGGTGGCGCACTTCAAATCAATAAAGCAACTGAATGCTTTGAAACAAATCTTTGAAAACCAAACCCCCAAATACGTAGTCACCCAAACCCTTCATATACCGCATACAAAGATGCTGGTTAGCTCTTCCGTACACAGCGTGAAGGTGCACAGCCCACGGTTTTCAAGATCTTTGGTTTTGCTAGTCATTCGAGAGCTCACGGGAAAAAAAAATGCGTTACGTACTACACGACGACTACCACGGGCAGTGGCCCAGGGGGGAGACAGTTAGCACCAGTCATCAATTTTCACAGACAACAGCGACATCTGGGAGTTTGATGGGTAAACCAATTTTTTTTTTCTTTTGGCAATTGAGCGGATGTCGACTATCCTGCCAGTGTCGCGTTTAGACGGCAGCGCAGCGGCAGGCCGTCGACTTTGCACTTTGTAGTAGGTCTCCAGGTTCTGTTAGTCGCAGTTACAATTTTACGTCATTTTCTTTTGAAGAAAGTTGTTAAAATTTTAATAATTTTGGGAGAGAAGTGGCATAAGAGGGAATGGAAATTAGTTGGGAGAACTTGGTAGTCATCATATCTTGTTTGTCAAACAAATGTCACTGTCAATATTTGGTCATTGTAAACTGCGGCTTTCCCGACGTTGATGCGCTTCCCGACTGTAATTCAGCTAATTCTGTCATAATTGTTAGTTGCTATTATTATTTGATTTGTTTTGTTTTTATTTCATAGTAAGTATATTTCATTCATTAATGGATTTTATTTTTATTTATTTGACAAACAAGATAAGATGGCTGCCAAGTTTGGTTTACCCACCAAACTCCAGATGTCGCTATTGTCTGATCAATTGACAATAGCGGTCCTCAAAAAAGTCTAGAAGGGGCCTCTCTATACCCGATATGTTTACCCCACTCTATGCAGTGGCGGCAGCAAATAAATCAGCAGTAGATCGGTTGTCCCTATGACCAATTTACATACGAATTTTTGATGAACAAATTACAATTAATTACGCAAACCGCTTTAAGGCTTCTTCAAACAGCCGCGACGCGACACTTGTAGAACAATTTCCATTAAGTTTTCATAGAAATTGTTCTAAGAGTGTCGCGACGCGACCGTCGCGTCGCGCTAGTCTGCACGAGCCTTTAGCGAATTCACGAGTGAAGTGCGTGAGACCGCCGGCGCCGTCTAGTGGCAACTCTATATCTAGTGACCAGTGCATGCACTTGAAGTGAAAACAGCCTGCTTTGGGGCCTTCTTCCCCGCTAGATGGCGCTGAAATTCTACCCATTCATCTTCGTACAGACTTCATTCCAAAGTAAAAGACGTCAACCAAATATGACAAATAACGCGTTTGAACGAATCGGTTAAGTATTGACAAGTGCTAATAGGTGGCGTCCAGAGTCAGAAGATGAAGCCCGATGGTGGCTATAGGAATTCCTCAACCAAATAAGACAGCGCCTTCGCGTTTGTACTCATTAGATACAGGACTTACCGTGATTTACCTATATAGGGTAGCAGGGACATGAGCACAACCTATTAATACCAGGGACAGGATTCTGAGCCTCCCTGCAGTTGAATGTTTTCGTCGGCTATAAAAGAAATTTGTTCTAAAAAATTTGACGTTTTAGTAGGTATTGGACTTTTCTATGAAACAGCAGATTTTTTTTTTTTTGATACCGACGAATAATTTCTGCGGTAGAGAGTCTAGAATCATTAGCTGAATTCATGGTCAGTTTGCGTGTCGATGGAGCCATTCTTTATTTTATTTTTTTAACAAAGAATATAATATTGGTATGGTAAATAAAACACTTATAAAACGAGTAATAAAATATGTTTTATTAAAGCTCAACTAGCATAAATAAATAAAAGAAGTTGATAAAAAGCATACACGAATCGGCAAACGATAGTATTAACAAATTGTTCGCTATCATACAATTTTGACACATTATACAAATAACGAATTCATTATATACAGTGACTTACATTACACTTCCAAATATATTCCAAAAATTTGATTTTATCGGAAAATTACGTTCACAACTGAACGGCATAGGTGCAGTATTAACATTTAAAATATCTAAAGCTGAGTCCTCAGTCACAGCAAACACGCCAACAACTCTCCAAACAATGTGACCAACATGTTAGGGTCAGTTCAGACCGAATGGAATCCTCGAGCCTTCTCTTAGCCGCAATTCACACCGAGAGCAACCGAGTCGCGAACCTGCGCGAGCTGACTCTGTCGATATTCATACAATTTTATACTTTAGACCATGGTAACACGGTCCTATTTTTCAAAGGGGCCAGTAAATTGCTTGGGCATTTTTCCGGTTGGTCTGTACTAAACCTTGGAGGAAGTTTAGGTTTTCTTTCACGTTTTACGTCGACGTCACATTTTCCTACTCGTATTAAACATGTTGGACGTTTTGTAGTCGAACATGTTACAGGTGGGGACTCAGCTTTACACAAACACATTCACAATATAATGAATAAATAGTTTAATTGTTCAAGCCATCACACAACAATTTTAAAAGGTCGATGGTTTTCTTCGAATAAACAGAGGGGTAATTGCGTAACACACTAACGACATCCATTGCGTTATTAATGTTGTTGAACAGACAAATTTTTCGAACATATGAAACAATGGATTAGCAATATTGGTTCAGATTCTGATTGTTAGTGTGTTTCGCATTTAGTTGTGATGTAAGGCTGTCATATAATTCATAAAACAGCAACATCATCGTGGTTCAACAAGTATATCGATGATAATAAACATAACCCTAGCGATCACTTAAAATTGTTGTGTACAAAAGGCTCCTAACAAAATACATGATAAAATTTTATTCAGGTAGACAGACCTAAACCGAATCGAAAGCTTATGACAAATTATATTAGCACCAGTTTAGCAATAAAGGAGAACAAACTATACTCCAGGACTCGTAAATCTAGCCATTTTTTTTTAAACGATCGATAGCTTTCTAAATGGTCGTGAATTAAAATTTGGAACAATGATTACACCAATATGAACGCCAGTATAGCATTTGTCGGTTTAAAAACGAATAAAAACTTTTTTTTTGACACAAACACTATTTTGATGTTTGAAGCATATACACCCTCAAGTTGAAATGCACGGTGGCTCGATTTAGAAGTTCGGGAGTGTATTTGTATTTTCGCCAGTTTTTACGCAGTATGAAGACAGAAGCGTCCTAGTAAACTTATATGAAGTAGATCATATTGGCTAATTCCCAATTGATTGAGTACGTGCGTGGTGGTTCTGAACCTTCTGAGTTCATATTTTTGATCGTATATAAAAAAAATTGCTGTTCAATACATTGTGACCGTAGGTATAGTACTTTTCTATGAAACAGCCGATTTGTTTTTTCCGACGAAAGGTTTCTACGTTAGGAAGCCTAGAATCACGTTCTGAATTCGTGGTTCCATTTTGCTCACCACCCTGTACTGACAGACAAAAATAGCGAGAAACCAATCATTTTCTTTTACCACTGTAGTTATTTAATTAGCCTGAACTTTTTCAATGTTAAAAATTAACTCAGTAAAAATATTATTTTTATGTCAGCTGCCAAAAATTTTGGCATTGGTTTTCGTACAATGCAAGCTGCACGCCAAACTAGCAAATTACAGAATTAATTTAAGGTACAATTTCGTTTAACAAGCCTAGTATGATCAGAGAGGCTCGTCAGGAGAATCTAAACGAGCTGTCTGACCACGACTATCGCCGTTTGCTCTTATAATCTTAAATAATGGTACTTATGAGATGTCAAGTCGATATATTCTGAACTTTAACATTACATTTTATAGCTGCTACCGCTAGTCTATTGGAAGTAATATTAGCTATCACAAGGCACTGATATCGTACATTTTACTCGCGAATATTAACATTGATACTAGTTTTTTCCATATTTTTAGGAAAGTCTACACTATTTGAATATTTGTGAAGGCTTTACTATCGATGCCAATTCTGATTCATTTCGTAGACAGTGCATTACTTAGCCACGAAAAATTTGGTTTGATTGCTTTTTTCGGGCTGACAAAATTGACAAATCATAACATTTAAAAGACGTCACAGAATTGGCATCGAGAATAAAACCTAGGATGTAATAATTTCTATTTGGCATATAATCGTACTTTTGACTCAAAACACAGACAAAAACTTGCCGTATTCAAAACATTTCTTTCAAAATGAAGCATCGATATATCAAGTTTATACATTTATCATGAAAATACAGTTATCGATATAGGACTATGTACAATAAGGTTCAAAATACATATATTTGTGACAGATGAGGTAACGGGCTGGAAGTAAATTATATTTACATAGTAGGTAGTCAATGGCAAGGGATACATTAAGATGGATACTATAACGATTTGCCGTCACGACTAATAGACATCGAATAATATTTATACAGGTATAACATTTATATTGACTTGTTACGAAATAGGACATTTTTATTTCGTATACAGGGTGACAAAGACACCGACGCATAACATTCAGTAGATTCAGATTCACTAGATGATTCTGGAATCTCCTGCATTGAAATTATTCATAGATTTTTTTTTTTAAATCCATACGTTTTGTCCGCGAAAGAGATTGTTTTTGATAACCAACGAAAATATACTCTAGGGGTCTAAAATCATGGGCTAAATTCATAGTTACAATTTGCGCGTCGATGTGCCTGCCACCCGGTACAGGTACTTATAGCATTTTATTGCCTTATTATTGATTAGGACATTTTTGTTTCTTATATTATGCTATCAATATTCTTTCTATAATTATTACTCAGATTATTCACATTTATTTCATGAGTTTTTCACATCTATAAAAGTTATAACATATGAACAGTTGAAACATCCACGATCTTAGACTATAAACTGTATATAAACTTATTTAATTACAGACTACTTACAGTTAAGTTATTTATGTTATTACTTGATTTTTAGATAAAGTATAAGCTCAACAACACGTACAAATGTATTTAGTGCCTCACAAGTTATTATTTATAATTTATACACTATGTATAACGGATATAGGGACGTTTGATAAGAGTGTGATAACATGTGACCAATTCGAGGACTACCTTTAGGTACCTACATTTTTTATCAATATCATGAATTTGACCGATGGCAATACTAATAGTTAATTAAATTGGGTTTAACACAAAAAAGAACAGAAACGCTGTCGGAAAGTTAGCTGGCAACTTTTCTTACTGAGGATGATATATCTAAAATAAGATACTAATACAAATAAATAGAATAAATTGAAGTGTCTGTTAGTTATAGCAAAATAACAACTTTTTACTAAATGCATAATTATGAAAGTATATACGGTACTTATAACGAACAACTTTTTTTTGTGTGTCTGTCTTTTTTTTTTGCTAATCGCCGTAACGGCAGCTGGGCCGATTTTGACGGGACTTTCACTGGCAGATAGCTGATGTAATAAGGAGTAACATAGTCTATTTTTTGTCTAATCGCTCATTTCCAACACCCACGCGGGCGTAGCCGCGGGCCGTAGCCAGTATACAAAATATGATCCATTCTAAAAATATCAGTTGAGTCATTATAATTACGACCAATATCGTTTCTTTTTTACAGTCAAAATTTGAAAAGAAAATATTTTCAAACAATTGGTCACATGTTTCCAAACCCTAGCAGTACTTATACAATAGTATTGACATATAATTAACATTACATTATTATGTATTATATTTATATCACGTTGAGACGATGAGTCGCGTGAGGCTGAGATTTCTATTTATAACGATTAGATAGGTACGAGTAGTGTGATCATAGCTTAGTGGATGACCCTCGCTTAAGATTTACTTTAATTGGGTAAAAGATGACGGGTGAAGAAGACCTTAAAAAGATGGCTAAGATAGAATGGACGCGCAAGTGGGTGGATAGAGTGTTGTACCGCAGCCTGCGAAAGGCCTATGTCCGACAGTGGACTGTGATGGACTGAGTTGATTGATTTGATTTGGGCAAAAGATTTATTCTGCTCATAGCTTCAATATTAAATCAATACAAGTTTCTATTGGCGGTTGAATGACGTTCACATGAGGCGCTGTCGGTATTTATATATGTCACCATAACATTGTGCACATCGTCAGTTTATAATAATATATCTCGCGAGATTACAAACTGTCGATAAATTGTGAACTGCAAAAATCATTTACAATTTAATGCACTATTTTTCGATAGTTTATAATCTGTCCGACAAATTGTACACTGGTATCAAGACGGATAGTACCTTGCGCTATTACTAAATAGTCAAGTAACTGCCACTAACTTGAAAATAGCGCTCGCTCGGCTCGCGCCTATTCTGTCGGTAAACAGTTTCGTGCAGTTCACAATTTACCGACAGCTTATAATCTCACGACATAGATTATAAACTAACGGCGTTCACAATCATACGGTGACATAACATAACATCACGCCTTGTTTCCCAGAATAGTTGGGCAGAGGTATACCCATAGTACACCTACATTTCGAAAGTTATGTTTAAGTCCCATGTAATAGGGGGCGGGCCTATTGCCATCAACTGTGCACAAATCCAGAGTCCGGGCTGCTGCTGAAAAATTTCGGATAGAAAAGCCCAGTTACATTTTAGGACCACTCAGCAGTAGTGGTGGCGACCCCTAGCTTTTTTTGTTAAAAAAAAGCGCCGCCATTTTGTTTAGTCGCAAAATGGCGGCGTTGATTTTAGTTAGTTAGTACCGATTTTGGCCACGATCCAGGAGATTATTGTACAGCTATATCTTTTTGTCTCTGAAACCTAGTCTTTTTAAAATAACAGCAATATATAATGTCTCGAACGAAAACCACCAATCATATTATTTTCTTGACATTTTAAGGTACCCAGTTAACGCAGCTTCAATGAGACTATTATCTACACTAATCAAAGGAGTAATTGTGGAACTCACTAACATTAAGAATGGCTGTTATTTTCATTGCATTATTACGTTGTTAAACAGACAACTTTTTCGAACATATGAAGCAATGGATAAGGAATATCCTTCAAACTGTTCTAATTGATAGTGTGCTGTTTACATACGCTCTACTTTCGAAGCATTACAGATACAGTCTCAATTATATCATTTACACTATTATAGTACATCTTAAAACATTAACAATAACGATATTTCAAGGGACGTCCACTACAGTTTAACATAAAGATATTAAAGAGATATACAAGTTGTAACAAAATAAACGCAAGGCCTGGAAGTAGTTTGTTCCTAGTTGACAATGAATGAAGCGATTTCAGTAACTTTTAAAATTGGTATTTTTTGTTCCATACCTATCGCTGACTGAGCCAAAAAAAATCCAATCGTATCTTAAAGCGATAAGACTCAATTTTAAATGCATAAAGTAATACTTGGGTTTTTTTGCTATTTTTTTGAGGTTGGGAAATCATCAAATAATTTCTCCCGCTCCGGGTGGATCGGGAGTCCGTGTCAGACTTTTACTGACTCAGTTGCCTGTGTGCTAGGGGCGACGGTATCTCTTTCGAAGAACCCGCACCCCTGGCAGGTTTCGGCCCTTGCGGACCCCACCAGTTGGTGCTGACATCTCTAAGTAATGCTTAGGTTGACAGTTAACACGTTCTTTTTAATAATAACAGTTGGTTATCTTTAAAAATAATAAGTTTTGGTCATTGTATTATGCTTTTAAGTCAACACTAATAAATGGGATGTATGAGGTCTTGCGTTATGTTTTTTTTATTATGTTACATATTGTATATATAGATAGAATTACGTAACAATTGAAAAGTTTTATTACTTTCGTGCTTTGCTTTCATTCATGTGTGTATCTGTGTGTGTTCACTCTGCGTTCAGATAATGTTTATCTTTATTATTTATGAAGACAACATTTCATATTATGAGTTATCAAACATAATCATACAAACTGTAGTTCATCCACGTTAATTAAAATTTTCTTTACATAGTTGTTGACTATCTTCGAAACTTAATTAAAATCAAAAAAAATCAAAATATTTTATTTCACATAAACCTGCAAGGGCACTTATGAAACGTCAGAAGCTAGGTGCACGGTTCCAATTTGTCGCTTCCTATGGAGAAGAGCCGGCAAGAAACTCCACGGTTACTCTTTTAAAAATAATTGGGTTTTACAATATTTTCAAATTACAGTGATAATAGGTATGGGAGGACAGTGCAGGCCTGTCAATAAGTACCAAGTACTTAGAGGAATGAAAATAAAGAATAGAAAATCGTCTAAAATTCTAGTATTAAGGCGGTTATAACACTAGAACAGACACCGCTGCGGTCGTTAACTCTGAACGGAGATGCGGTGTCAGTGTGTTATATACTTTGCGGTTTTAGTATACAAATCAAGATTCTACAGTCAAAGATAAAAACCGCAGCACCGCACACCAGTGTCCGGTGCAGTGTGATAACCGCTTTAGGCCCATTTGTACAACCAATCACTAAATACGTTTAACGCTTAACAAATTTTAATAATCGTTCTGTCTCTGTCATTTTTAAACCTTTGAAAGATACAGAAAGATATTTTGAACACGAAAAAAATAATAGAGATTGATATCGTACCTAAACATGCATACAAATTCGTTTACTGACTTCAGGATGTTATGTATTCCTTATCCTTAATATAAAACAGGTCTAAAGAAAACATTATCTTATCCGCAGTGATTTATATTATCAATCTTAAGTAGGTTACAAATTATCAGTCTGCAATTTGAAAACAACGTGGCTCTACATTTTGCACTAATAAATTAGATCATTATTGAGTAGGTAGTAATTAATTAGTCATAGATTTTGAGACATTTAAATGGCAATAAAAACACATTGAATTAAGTCTCCAGTGGCGACGGGTCAATACAAGCCGATTCCCATCGGCTTACCTTTCAGAAATCCCACCTCTCACCGATCCACTACTCATTATTTCAAAGTATCTACAATTAATTGGTACATGTGTTTCTGAGTATTACTGAAAAAATGCGTACGCGCAAAGAAAAGCAAACATTCTGTGCAAAATTCACTGATTCCAACTCAGTACCTATCAGTAAAAGTGGGCCTTATCGTCTGAAGATACTTTAAGCTTGCATCACGCGGTGACTGTTTTTTTGGAACGGCTTACTGTGGCCATAAATGCACCCCTCGCCACTGGAAGTCTCTATAGGAATGTAGCCAGAGGGATAATTGCGTACCACACTAACAGTAGGAATGACATTCATTTGGATAGTTCAACAACATTAATTGCGATTTCATTTCTGTTGTTGAGCAGAAACATTTTTCGAAGCAATGAATCAGCAATCATCTGCCTAGCAAAGGCTAAAAGTCCCAACTATGTTGGGGTCGGCTTCCAGTCTGACCGTAGGCAGCTGAATACCAATCTTTTACATGGAGCGGCTGCCTATCTGACCTCCATAACCCAGTTACCGGGTGGTACCCCTTGGAAAGACTGGTTGTCAGACTTTCGGGCTTCTGACGATCCGTAACGATTGTAAAAGATCCACGAATGACAGCCGAGACCAACGGCTTAGCGTGCTTGCCGATGCACGGAGGAGTCTTGGAATGTAAAGATGGTCACCGAGCCAACCGCGGCAAGCGTAGCTTAACCTGATCGATCGACCCGTGCGGCTGAATCAGCCCCAAGCTTTCTGGTTGATAGTGTTTTACGCAATTTGGGTGCAGTATTATGATTTTTACACAAACAAATAAAATTAATTTCAGATACATGTGCCCGATAAAAGGCGCGATATATGCTCTAATGCAGACGAGACTGGAATGGGCCCACAAGTCTACGAGGACACCTCTTATTGATAATCCCTGGCTACATCCTAAAGACGGGAATTATACGTAATTTTGAAGTCAAGCACATCACATTAAGAATATAGGTACAGTATTCTAATATCACTTAGTGGCCTCACGACTGACTCACCGACTGTACTTGAGTGTTCACTGTTCAATGCGGCCGCGATCAACGACACGATCGCGCGACGCGACCGCTGTCTTGATCGCCGACGACCGATCGCTGTGACGTCAGCACAGCGCAGGCGCATCGCGTTCATTGTAACCGCGCATACCTGGAACGGTTTAGTGACATGATAAGTATATTTGTATTATAAGATAACGGTTGGTAAATGTGAGAGTTATTTGCGAATGGATCAGACAAAGTTAAATGGCTTAGCCTATCTACCTACCTAGACCAATTCAAACGAAGCATACATCAAATATTAGCTTCTGCCCGCTAATCCGTCCGCGAGAAATTACTTGTTGTAACATAATATAAATATGTGTATTCTGCACGTCCTAACCTATGGTGCTCAGACTGATCGAAGAGTCGCCGAGTGCCGGAGAGCAATGGAGCGCTGCATAACAAACCGACAGAATAAAAAACACCACTCTGCGCTCCAAAACGGAGCTCTTAGACATAGGCAAAAAAGCCGCCAGGCTAAAATGAGATTGGGCGGGTCACGTCAGCCGTTCAGCCGTTTCTGGGTGATTGACTCATCATCCAAACATCTAAACATCCTCACAAACTTTCACATATAATATTATAATAGATAGGAAATAGGCGGCAATAAGAGGCGAAGGGCTGAAGGGCGGGCGTTTTCGGGGAACTGTCTTATGTAATTTTAACAATAAAAAAGATCTGACTCTCAGCCTAGTTTGAGTAAATTTCTTTTGATTTTGATTTTGAATACTGTTGCCGCCCACTGAAAAATTGGAATCGGATCAGTGGTTCCGAAGATTTAGTCGATGCCTGTCAGTCACACCGAAGGTGATTGGATCTAAGAAGTCGAGCGAGCCTGCGATCCGAAATGGAGAGGCAGAAATGGAGTTATTACAATCTGCCCCCAAGATATAGCTCGTGCAGTCCGTCCGCTGCCCAACTGAAAGTCTCGAGGGCCGGACGGGCTGCATAACTTCTGGATCAAATGTTGCATAGGATCGCATGCTCGCTTGGCAGCTCAGTACCAAACTGCTTTGGAGTCTTGTTCGCTACCTTAGTTCCTAACGACAGGAGTTACCCACCTGCTGCATAAATCAGGTAGTACCGCGGAACCCTAAAACTATAGGCCGATAACATGTTTATCGACAGTCTATAGGTTCTTACATCCATTTTGAGAGCTAAAATCCCACATACAAATTCACAATTATAAGTATAGAAGCCCCCAAATTTGTCATACTGATTAGACTCGTTAATGCTATCGAAACGGAATAAATGTATCGAAAACGTTACTTATGTAATTATTGATAAGAAGCAATAAGGAAAACGTCACTAACCTGTGATAAATTAATATCGATCAGATTGTTTCGATTGCTTCCGAAAATTATATTGCTATGAATGAGCGAGCAAACTGTTTAAGTAGTGGAGTGAGGATCTGCCTGAACATTATAAATTCCACCCGTCTTATTACAAATCGCCATCTAACTTTATTTCTAGCGTAAAGCTCTGAGCCAGTTATGACCAGAGGCCCTAATGTGACTTTCATTTAACCATCTCGATCAAACGCAGTGAGCGCGTTCGGCGTTCCGATTGGCTCTGGATTGGTAACTGACCAATCGAAGTGCCAAACGCGCTCACTGCGTTAGATCGAGATGGTTAAATGAAACTCAACCTAGGGCCCCCGATAACAGCCAGAAAACGCACGATCCAATGATTTCGATGAACGACATGGACACATTTGCTCAGCAGCAGTGGAAGACAGTGGTAACGGACGCGACTTACGAGTTGTAGATCGTAGGTTTGAATCCAGACATACGCTTTACTTTATGTAAATTATTTCATCACCGCTACTCTCAAAACGGTGAAGGAAAACATCGTGAGGAAACTGGCATGTCCTAGAACCAAAAAGTGTGTAACAACTACCAACCCGCACCGGAGCCCGCGTGGTGGATTACGGCCCAATCCCTTTCACAGAGAGGAGGCCTGTGTCCCAGCAATGGGAACATTAACGGCTGATTATAATGAGATGAGACAAGATACCTATAATACCAGTAACTAGCAGCGCTCCGCGGTTTCACCCGCGTAGTTCCCTTTCCCGTAAGAATACGGGGATAAAATATAGCCTATGTTACTCGGTAAAGATGTAGTTTTCCAACAGTGAAAGATTTTTTAAAACGGTCCACTAGACCACTAGTTTTTAAGTTTATTCGTTACATACAAAAATACAAATCTTTCCTCTTTATAATATTAGTGTAGATGTAGATAAAGGTGAGGAGTTTGTTTTATGCTTGAACACGCTTTTCTTTGGAACTACATCAGTCGTAGTTTCAGTCGGATTTGAAAAATTGTTTTTGCATTAGACAGCCCGATTTCTTGAGGAAATACACCACGCTAGGTTTTAGCGTGGTGTTAATAAGCGTACAGCCTTCGTACAGCGTATAGCCTTAGGATCTAGGAAAAATAAAATAAAAAGAAAGAACGCAAACAAAGAGGCGCAGAGGTAATGTAATGCAACGGGGTGGATCGGAAGAGCAAGAAATTTCACGACGATGAAGTCGTAAGCAGAAGCTAATTCACAGATACAAGAGGCCTACCGATGTTACAATGCCTTGCCTCATAGAACATGTAATACGTGAACTAATCGTATTTCAAGTGGGCGCGGGTTACAGTTCATTTACACAGTTATCACTTATCAGTGACACATCATTAAGTAAAATTGCTGCTATAAACTCGCAGATAGAGCGACCGCGGCACAATATCGTGCTGGTGTTACTTTGTGTCAATTAAAAGCGTATTAATTGCTATTTCTATATGACTTGGGTGATTGTATGTGTGTAAATATATAGTATGTGCCATGCCAATGAGACGTTTAGAAACTACAGTGGTCAATGGCCTTTTTCTTAGCCTTATTTTTTCGGGTGGGAAATCATCAAATAACTTCTCCCTCCTTGTAAAAAAATATATATTAGAAGTTGTTTATATGTACTTAGTTCAAGTCAAGACGTAAAAGAAACTTAATTACTCTTAATACAACAATTTTACCACTCAGGTGGTCCAACGAGACCAACCAGTAGAGACCAACAAAGCAGTCTCAGGACTGACTCGTTGGTCTAAGGGCGCAAACACTACTGCTGAGCATGAATGAGGTGCTGGGTTCATTCTCAGGTCGGGCAAAGTGTTATTGGGTTTTTAATCAGGAATTTCTCAGTAGCAGCCACGAGCCTGGTTGATGGTGATATGATCGCCCCCTATTACATGGGACTTAAACTTGACTGGCGAAATGTGGGTGTAGTATAGTCTGGGTGGAGCACGAGGGCGTGTCAGACTTCTACTGACTAAAACCCACCCGTGTTCCCTCAGTTGCCTGTGTGCCAGGGGCCGCGGTATCTCTTTCGAACAACCCGCACCCCTGGCAGGTTTTCCTTAGCCTTAGCCTTTTTTTTCTAACTATGTTGGGGTCGGATTCCAATCTAACCGGATACAGCTGAATACCAGTATTTTACATGGTGCGACTGCCATGCTTTAACATGTCATGGATGGTCACCCATCTACGGACCGAACTCTGCAAGCGTTGCTTAACCTGGAAGATTGACCCGTGAGGCTGTAATGATTTAACCACGAGCCCCTCTTACTTCACAACCTACCGTTGGCCTTAGCAAATATCCAAAAGGGTTTGAATTGGAACAGGATTGAACAGAGAGCTGCTAAACATCAAGTCCGACAATTCATAAACACGAAAAAAGAAGTAAAATTATTTCGAAAGTAAACATAAACCATTTTTCTTCTAACCCAAACTGTTCTATTTGCACATCACAAGGTTGACACACACTCTCAACCGAATGTGAACCATAAAAATATGCATTACTGATCTAGAACTTATGCAAACATAAGAGTAACCACGATGACGTCAAAGACTAGAACATTGCAATAAAACAAGCTCCCAGACTATCCTATATATTCATATAGGACGAGAGCTTGCTTTTAGCACATCATTGGAACATAAAACTGATGGGCAGCGAATGAACGATGTCAATGGAAACAACATTTTCTGTTACTTTTCTGAATCAGCAGTTATTTTGAGAGAAACAAGAATTCACGAGTGGGTTGTTCGCAATAAAATTTTGAAACACAATCCATCAAAATCTATCTTCAACTCGTAAGTCACGTCCGTAACACCTCACTGGGGCACCACTGATCCAACACTGGGCCACCACACCGCTCTCTTCATAAACTTCGTTCAACATCACGTCTTGACTAAATCTCCGATGAACTTTATACGCGAACTTTGCCTTTGTTGGTAAGATTTGTGTCAGTTAAGTACTATGTGCTCGCGTACAAGGTACAGGTAGTATGACGTTGTCATCAGTCTTCCTGCGATTAAGTCCACTTGTGTCTGTGTATCCAGGATCTGTACTTAAGCAGTAAAACGAACTGGATGGGTAGCAAACACCAATCTGTTGGTTGGCCAACTATGAACTGTATGATATATCCTGACGCCTGAAGTGGTATACTAGGACTTAGGAGGTCTGAATTTTTCGGTTCAAAGGCGAAGAAGAAGAAAGGGTAGATAAGGTCTAATCTGTAAAGACATCACCGTGAAAAAAAAAATTTTGTGAGCTGTCATTGATGATGCTGATGCTCTCTTCCAGCTCACTTTACCTAAGTTTTACAGTGAACTTTTTTACAGTATAGATCAGCGGGAGGGAGGCCCTCACTCGACAATACACACCTGCGCTGTTTCGGCCGCTACAACTGGAACAGGTCGTCGTGCGTCCTCTCCAGCCGTCTCAGCGAGGTGTCGACGCGCCGGCCCTGGGTGAGCCCGACCGGCGGCGGCGGCAGCGGGGGCGGGATCACCTCGTTGTACGACGTGGACGCGCCCATGGAGGCCGACTGCCGCAGCCGCGCCGTCGGCCGGTGCCGGACGAAGCCGTCCTCCAGGTCTTTGACGAATCTGGAAATGGTTAATGAGTATGGATTAGTTATAGGCCTTAGATAGTGGGTGGGACAATCAACCTATAGACGGGGCCGTATTTAACCTATAAACGGCCATAGGCACTTTAGGATAATGGGTTTTTTATATAACCCTGCCCGGCACTGTCTTCCGTATGGAAGTACAGTGCTATTATCACTGTAACTCGAAAACATTGTAAAAGCCAATTCATTTTAAAAGAGTAATCGTGGAGTTTCTTGCCGGCTTTTTGTCGGCCCGGTAATTTGTCGCTTCCTACGGAGAAGTCACAGGAAGCGACAAATTGGAACCGTGCACCTAGCTTGTGACTTATGAAACGTCACAAGCTTACAATATCAATAAAAAAATTAAAAAATAGCTAGCAATATTTTATTTCACATAAACATGTGAAATAAAATATATTTTTTATTTTGATAGGTTAGGTTTTTTTGAGGCTGGCCCCTGTGCAGGCCCAGAGCAGCCAATGGAAAAGACGGGTTAGGGGACAATTATGTTTGTTTAGTTTTGCCTGGTAACGCTGCAGAGATCGGATAGTCGTTTCTCCGTGTATACCACATACTGAAATTCTAAAATTTAGTTGCTTCTAGTGAGCCTAGCTCAAGCTCAACTTGATTGGGGCAAAGATTAAGACGTTCTTGTCAGAATACACCAGTATTCTGACAAGAACGTCTACATCTTTCAAATCTTATCCACTTTCCAAGCCTTTATTTGGGACTAAAGAACTGCGTCTATATTCTTAGTTTTATCAACAGAAAAGCAACCTTGGACCTTAGTCTTAATAAAGCAATGTTTATCATTAGAGAACTCAAGATAACGGATGTTATATTTAAAGAGAATGAGACAACATCCACACTTCGCATTTACTTTGCTTATTTCCCAAGAATACTGAAATAAATCATCCCGGCTGAAAATACCCAGTTTTATTGCGCTTTTGTCCAAATTTAGCTGGCATCAACGTTCTAATTACTCATGCAGTTAAAAAAGAAGAAAATATTTTTCTGAACATCGCGAGCCACAAGAAATCAGGAATTCGGAAATGACGTGCTGTCGGCAGCCGCAGTTATAACCCAGTATTTGTTATAAACGGATACTGGCAGCTGGCCAGGGCAAGGCTACGCGATTAATCTGAGAGCATAGCACCCTGAATCGATACCTGACTAACGTTTTCATACAAGATAAAATTTTAACCAGTACGCAAACTGTAACCATGATGTCGTCGGTTATACAAAAAAGAAATCAGTTGTTCCATACATTTCGACCGCGTAGGTATTGCACTTTTCTATGAAACAGCTGATTTGTTTTTGTATAACCGACGAATTCTTTCTTCGCTAGGGGGTCTAGAATGAAATGCTGAATTCACGATTACAGTTTGCGCACTGGTTAAAAATTTACCCTGTATAGACATTTCTTGAAATGGAAATCGAATTTTATCGAATTTTTGGCGAAAACTCTTATAGACTACGTATTGTGTTCATAATCCGCACAAAGGTTTCAAGTCTACTCGCAGTTGCAATATAGTTGTCTTGTGCTAACGTTAGCATGGTCCCTCATAGTTACATACATAAACAGCAGATAATATTCCCACTGCTGAGACACAAGCCTCCTCTCCGTGAGAGGGAGCGGGTTGTGATCTACTATGCGGACCCAGTGCGGATTGGTAGATGTCACATCGATTTTTTTTCTTCTAGAACATGCCGGTTTTCCTTCACCGTTTTGAGAGCAGTTCTACAGGAAGTGTAGGTAAAACACCGATCTGAGTTCGAACCTACAACTCGTAAATCGAGGCCGTTACTACTGCTCTTATAGATACTTACAGATAAAGTACAAATTGCGGTGAAAGCATTAGAACGAGAGAAGCAGTAGAGACGTTCCGCGAATGTACAGACGCCAGCACATCATACCAAACTGTCAAATTTTCCCAATTGAACATGGACCTTATACTTATGTTGTAAAGTTGAAAATCTATCAAAGAAATTTGACAGATTGGGGTAACTTGATGTGCTGGCGTCTGTACTTATTGCGTTTTCCTCTAAAAATTACAAAAGATCTAATAATGCACTGTACGATTTACATTGCGCGAAAAAGGATAAATATGAATAATATATTATGATAAGTATTTATATCATATCTTTCCTCAACCCTCATTTAGATACTTCTAATAAAAACTATGTAGGGTAATTAATTTCAAACAATTTTACCTTGTTCACCTGCAACCAGAACCACTAGAAGCATCGACGGTGCGAAAGCACAACCCTTCATACTATCCTACTAATATTATAAATGTAAAAAAAAATATGTTTGATACTGAATCACGCAAGAACGGCCGAAAGGATTTGGATGAAATTTGTAAATAAGTACATATCGAGGGGTGAAAGGCTATTTGTTTGAAGCGACAATTTGGACGATATTGAGTTATATACAGTATTCAGTTAGTTATTAGGTATATAACTCAATATCGTCCAAAATGTCGCTTCAAACAAATAGCCTTTCACCCCTCGATATAGTTTATAACCTGGATTTACACATAGGATAATTTTTACTCCGGTAGTACGTTTCCGTGGGGTATTTTCCAACCATCACCCGGGCGAAGCCGCTAGCAAAAGTTTGTATTTTTATAAAAGTAACTCCGATTTTTAGAAATCCTTTATCCTTATCCCGTCACCGACATACGATGATGAATTGATGATACATAATCACGAGGTTCCGGTCACGGGATCAGCAGTGAAAAACTAACCGACACACAAAGCATCTTATTTTTAGAACCACTCGGCGGAATAAACCCGACTGCACAATTGACACTCACGACTTCCGATTGCAAGCCCAAGGCAAACTAACTTCTATAGCAGTAGCGAAAGGTTTGGTTTGCGATGGCGTATTTCGTGCGAGTTTGAAGGGCACGGCTGTTGGTGTTGGTTACCAGTTTTTGTATTTGTGCAATGATAGCAATGATTTGCTGATGTAAAATATGTACATGGCAGCGACCAATATATGGTCACTGGTACATAGTAAACAATTTCGCAATTTTACGTGTATTTTTCAGAACGTTTAGGTGACAATAGTGTATTCTATTTATAAATCATATACAAGGTTCTATGGGACCCACCAAGCAATGTGGTCCAAGGTTTACAAATAATGAAAATGATTGTGCGAACTCCATTTTAATTTTGAATGTCATCAACATTCATAGTAACTCTTTTCAGGGTCTCAACAATCAGGTGACACTTCGTTGGGTTTCTTAAGGAACGATCAATTGTTATTATAATAATATTGTCCATCGCTTCAATTGCCTTTTGTGGGCAATAGAGAGGGCCATGATTGGAGTTTTTCTGATCGAATCAGGAATGAATAGATACGTAAAAGCTACCGACATTGCCCGAAGAATTGCGGAGATTTCTTGAAAACGATCAAAAAGGTGGTTTTTAAAACCAGTGTATCTCTTTAACCGTAAATAATTTTGAAAGCAAAAAAATATATGGTATTTTCAAGTTTATTTTGCATCCAGTGATGGAACTCAAAACTTAATTAAACACACTTTAATGCATCAAAAAAATCATCAAAGTAACCTCTTATTATTTTTAAAATCGGTTTATCCCTTCAATAACAATTATAATTATAATTAAAAATATACCATAAAATTCCAAATGCCAAACTGCATCCAGTGATGGATTATTTATTATTAAATAGTTAATATCTATTTTATACGATTCTATTTGCACTTTTACGACGTACGTTTTACTCATTTATTATTCGAATTCATTACAACAGATTTTAACCCGTATCGGATTGCAATAAGAACCATTATCGCTCATAACGACATTATTTAAAGTTACCAGGGCCTTAAGTGGCAGTGGGCAGGGCAGAGGGTACATTGCTCGCAGAACAGATGGCCGATGGTCCCCAAAGGTTCTAGAATGGCAACCGCGTACCGGAAGATGTAGAGTTGGAAGGCCTCCCAGAAGGTGGACCGATGACTTGGTGAAAGCCGCAGGAATCCGCTGGACTCGCAAAGCACAGCAGCTTGAGGGAGGCCCTATGTCCAGCAGTGGACGTCTTTCGGCGGAAATTATGATGATGCGACGATCAATTTACGCATAAATTGTGTATCAATCAGGTAAACATTGACAATTGCAATTGATCGTTTCGGGGACCCTTTAGTGGCAAGGAAATCCCCAGTTATGATGTCCATATATACGTTACGTATATACGTGAAGCAAAAACTTGGTACCCCTTTTTACGAAAATTACGCGGACGGAGGAGTATGATATTTGGCCCAGTTAAAGTTTATATGGACGAGGCAGAAAGCAAATTATGGTCGAATAACGACACAACTGGGCGACCACATTATGCTTCATAATTAAATCCTATCGCAGTATATTCCCATAGACAGCAAACCTTGACATTGTCACGCTTACTCGAGTTCAATCATTCATTAATAGGTTTTTAATGAACTCTCGATTAAAGGCTACATAAAGCCACGTAATTAACTAACCTAAATACCGTCTTTGATAAATTACTTTGTCTTTTGTTCACCGTCTCTGACATTTCCACCCACCTGCACCGCTGCCGAGGCAGGGAGGCGAAGCGGAGAATCGGCATAATAACATCTGCACGAACGATTGTAATCAACCGATAAGATCTCACGGGTCGTAGTCGTGAATATTAATTCAGCAGACACTGTTCTGATCAATATTTTATGAGTCTTTACTTGAATATGAAGAAATCAATAAGTGATGAAATAACACTTCTGTAATCAATGTTAATAGTTGTTCAGGCTTTATAAAGCCTTCAAAGGGTTGTATTTTTTATTATTATTTTGGCTACATCGTGTTCGCTGTCAATGTCATAGTGACGTTATGACTTGTTTAGTGATGTACCGGTTCAGTGTATTCTAGAATAGGTAATTAGGATAGAAAGGAAAAGGATGAAGGGTTCCTCAAAGGTCCATTAATTAATTGGAAATTAAATGAAGTCAAAAGTTAATAAATATTTCTAACAAAAAAGAAAAAACTCTATAGCAAAGAATTGGCCATAAATAGGTTTGCCATTTTGAACATTGCCGATGTCACCCGAACTCAACCGACAGCAATGATCGACTAGGCCGACTGGTCGGCCATTATGCAACCGACTAGTCGGCTAGTCGACCAAAGTCATAGTCGGCCCATCTTTAGACTTGTTATATTAGTTTATCTATGGTGCACTTTCCCGCCAATACACGAAGAAAAAGCCTTGTAAATTTGGTCGTCGTTAATAAAAAATTGTAATACTGATATTTCTGGGCTTTATTTACACTAGTATATCCCCTAAGATATAACAGTAGTTGTAAACAATTCACAAAACAATTGTTCACAATGGATTGACGAATACTATTGTAGTCCAGCACACTATTTGCGTAACCCGAATAGCATTGGATGTTCCCAAGAAGTTATATTTCATTACGTGATTGATTGGCAAACAGCCAAAGGACCACATGATGGAACAGGATAACCGCCGCCTTGTCACCTGCTTCACAAGGGGTTTCCTTATGTGTTGAGTTGACATTGAGAGACAAAATTAATACATCTTTTCTGCCTGTAATTTAACCGATACACTGCCTTAAAAAGCGCTGCCCAAACGTAGGACACCGTAAAACGCTCAGATTCTTGCCGCAGTTAGGCATATTGTTATTGGTACACATTTACATATTACAAGCAACAGAAAATTGAGTATATTGTCAAATGTTCAAAGAAAAGACCTGTTTAAAACAAAAACAATCGTAAAACTAAGACAAACGAAGTACTAAAGAAATTTTATTCTTCACATATTCTCAAAATATTCAGCGTAAACTATCATATTTTATTTAATGATATTATAAGGAATTAAATCAACTAAATACAAAATATTCCACTGACTGTGCATTTATTTTTTAATTTAACCGCTTAATTACTTTTATTTAGGTGGTCATTCGATTAAACTAACTTAAAAGGCATCGCTATTTTGTCGGAAAATATAAGAATGTTAAATCAGATGAGTCCTTTTACAACAACATGAACAGTTTAACTTTTCTTCGAAACCAACCACGAACTATAAACACACTAATTACGATTAATAAGTAAACAATCACTCGTCAAACACCAACTTGACCTTAACGGTGACGTAATTTGAAGGGGTAGAAATTATATAGACAAAGTAGTACTTCCGTCTTCCGTACACCCACATTTCGCTGAAAGCGGAATTAGATAATAATGTTACGGAGGCAAGTTCACAATTTATCGGGCACTGTTCCAACACTGAACTAAAGTAATTGTGAAAAGAAAATGCTTTCCTAAGATTTGGAATCGAGAACTAGATATTGGAAAGTAGAACAGAATTATTTCGTGTCTACATGAGCTGGATCCACCAACGCGCACTGGGCCCGCGTGATGGATTTCTGTCCACTCCCTCCTGTAGAGTGACTATTATTTATCTAAAGCTTCCAAGGCTTGGAATAAAGGATAGTTCACCCTTTATTCCAAGCCTTGGAAGCACCGAGCTGAGGCACGGATGCGCAATTTTGTGCTATATATATTTTAGCGAGTTAAATGATAAGCTACTACCAGACACAGTCTACGTCTAGCATAAATCTATACTAATATTATAAAGAGGTAAAATTGTTTGTGAGTTTGTATGTTGGGGGTAGTCTCTGGAACTACCAATCGGATTAGAAAAAATCTTTTTGCATTTGGTCGCCCAATTATTGAGGAAGGTTGTAGGCTATTAAACATCACATGCTGTGATGCTTTGGAGGCGAGCAAAAATAAAATAAAATCGGAAAGAACGCTAAGTTAAAATGTAACAAAAGCGCTATGCGACGCGGCGGGTCGGGGTTCCTAATTACACGCAGGCGAAGTGCTAATAAATTTATATAAACACTAACACTAACCAAAAGTACCTACAACTACTTAAACATATAGTTACTGAAGAAAGTTGTTCGATAGCAAATAAAATTGTTAATATCGGTCAGCGGCCTAACACGTAGCAGTCAACAAGAGTGTTATGAAAATATTAGCTCAACAAACAGCTCATCGTTATCATGCTCAGTTCAGCTATGTTACAGGCGCTATGGCCCGATAAATATGACCACGAGACGTTTTTTTATTATATTTCATCATTTCACCTGAAAGATGTCCACTGCTGGACATAGGCCTCCCCCAAAAGGGGGTTTTGCCATAATCGCCACGCTTAGCAGGCACGTTGGCGATCACAGTATGGTGGTCAAATGCATAGAGAATGCTACTGCCCATTCTCTAGTACGTCTCTTAGTCGCCTTCTACGACACCCACGGGAAGAAATGGGATGGTGCTAGTCTTTTACATCCGGCAACACACTAAACAATATTATTATGTTTATTTGTACTGAAATAAGGTTTTATTACATCACTACATAATATTATAAAACAAAGTCCCCCGCCGCGTCTGTCTGTCTGTTCGCGATAAACTCAAAAACTACTGAACGGATTTTAATGCGGTTTTCACCAATAAACAGAGTGATTGATGAATAAGGTATAAAGCTAGTTGGCAAAAGCTAGTTTGAAATAAGATTAAAGTCTCTTCGTTATTCAATTCAAAGTCTATTTCTGCTATTCGCTCGGCAAGGCCGCTTATAACTCCTGTGGGTTTTTTTTTAATTCAATGAAATGTTGAACAGCTAGTTTTTTTTATCTTGAGAATTGTATAAACATCAAGCCCAGTTTTCCCCGAAAGGTTAGGCCTGCCAGGGGTGTGAGTTGTTCGAAAGAGATACCGTGGCCCCTGGCACACAGGCAACTGAGGGAACACGGGTGGGTTTTAGTCAGTAAAAGTCTGACACGCCCTCATGCTCCACCCAGACTATAATATATATATATATACACCCACATCCCAGTCAAGTTTAAGTCCCATGTAATAGGGGGCGATCATATCACCATCAACCAGGCTCGTGGCTGCTACTGAGAAATTCCTGATTAAAAACCCAATAACACTTTGCCCGACCTGAGAATGAACCCAGCACCTTATTCATGCTCAGCAGTAGTGTTTGCACCCCTAGACCAACGAGGCAGTCTTCGTTGGTCTCCACTGGTTGCTCTCGATGGACCACCTGAGTGGTAAAATTATGGTGTTAAGAGTGATTAAGGGGAACCTAGTCGCGGGCTCGAACTCACTGATGGGCCTGGCTAAAAAGCACGCTGTCTGACCAGGCTTCGTGTTCGACAGAGGTAGTACCCGTGAATGGCAGTTAGACACTAGTCTACACGCACAACATTATTGAGTGAGATGCAGGATCATTTATAGTACAACAGGCGCGTAAAAAATTAAGAACAATCCTTCAGAAGATCGGGTTTTATGAAAAAACCACTACATAAATCAATGACCAATAAAGTTTATTGTACTTTTCAATATTTGAGCTTTGTCGGTACCGATTTCAGATTTTACACTTCTTTTATTACTTAAACACGCCCAAAGTTAGGTTAAATTAGCAAGAAAAACGAATCTTTGTTGGCTCCTAACTTTTTAATGGTTTCTTATTTTGTATTCTGTTTTCGCACAAACAATATTAATAATGAACATGTTTAATTTTTGATGTACATTGTCGAACAGTGGAGTAATACACTCCCGAAGTTTGTATGGGAAAAATGTGGACTAGATTCACCTTAAGTTTCTTTTTCGTCTTGACTTGAACTAAGTACACACGGCTACACATCAAACTATACATTTCCAGTACTCAATGCGAGATCAGTTTATACTGGAAATGTATAGATTGATGTGTAGCCGTGTGTACAAGTAAACAATTTCTAATATATATTTATTTACAAGCAATGACGGCACGGGCCCTAAAATAAATTACCTAGCCATTTCTGTATCGAGCTAGCCTATAACTGACATTCAGAGCACCTATGAAAGTCAACTCAGCCACATTAATCGTCTCACTCAAGCCGACGAATTACGTTAGCCTGTCTACTGTGTAGTCATCAATCGATATTGTTTGTTTGTTTACCTATCTAGTTTGACGAGACTTTCGAAGAACTACAGCGACTGAATCTTCTCTTATTCGACATTCACAAGGACGTAATAAACTCGCTGTAGGAATTTTTCGTGCACTTGATCTTCAGCTCACTGCTTAACACCGAGAGGAAAATCTGTTCACACTGTTCGATTTTCGATGCGATGTACATTAGGGGGCGTCGATTAAAGGGGGGGGAGAGGGTCGAGGGCGAATCTCACGTATTTTTTTTTTTTCCGTAAAGAAACAATGTAAATTGCGAGCGAACTGGTTTAAATTAAGTAAAACATGTTTTTCCGCCAATATCGCTAAATTCTACAAAATCATATTTATCGCGCTTATGCGAAGCCACAAAGTAGCAGTAGCTCCTTGATTGTTAAACCACCACCGGCCAGCCAAGCCAGCCAAACGCAATGCATAAATCCATCGCAAATAAGCACAGATTAACGTATTTACAGAAAAAATACGCATTTTGAAATATCTCACGTGATATTATCGAGCCAAATCTCACGACATCTCATCAGAGCGGGGGTGGTACTCGAAAAACGCCAAAATTTCCTCACGAAATTAATGAACGCCCCCTTACACTCTGTTGGATTGTCAACGCTCGGCTCAACAGCGAGTGTTGAAAATGTAGTGCGCGAGAAAATCCCGCCGCGTTTCATTACGCCCGTGTGAACGTCGACCAAAGCCACGTTGCATGCAACACTGTTGGATTTTCAACAGTCAGCGCAGCGCTAAGCCACGATACTTTTACGTCCATGAGACCATGTAGGTACTAACTTTGTCTTTTGGGCCTTAATTGCATTGGGTTTTAGCTAAGTTATTTTCGGTCAATACCTAACAGTATTCGCGAAATTGGTGCAAGGTTGGACTATATGCCTTTTGGTCCAACCTTGGACCAAGTCTTAAAATGCTTGGAAGTATGTACGAGGATTAATTGTGTCTAATTACAGCACGTGACGGCTTTAATTGAACAAACATTTTAAGACATGAGCTCTTTAGAAATCACGCAGTTAATCTTCGTTTTGAAGATCTTAGTATTGAAATAATTTGTTAACTTAACATAAGATATAGTACTTATACAAGGTGTAACAGAGTAAACGCGAGTCCTGTTAGGTATTTGTTCATAACGTCGCCGTAGAATGATAACCTCGTATGTCCAGGTATCCAAACTTTACAGGCAACCAAAAAATCTGTTAATTTCGTCAATATTTAAAACATTGTTACCTATGTGCTTTTGCCTCATATTTTGAATGATAGATATTTTATCATTCAAAACTAATTATTATTCAAAGATAATTTACTTCTGAATCGATTTCAGTAACTTTCAAGTTTGATTTTTTTTTTTTTTCAAAAATTAAGTATGTATAGTTTTGCCATCTGACCGCCGATTGAGTCAAAGAAAATTAACCTTACCTATGTACAGGCAATACGACTCAATTTTAAATGCATAAAGTAATGCTAGGGTCAACACTATTTTCTTAATAATAACAGTTAGGTTTAAAGAAAAAATGTTTTGGTCTTTGTATTATGCTTCCCATTGGGGTGTATGAGATCTTGCGTTAATTACGTTACCTAATATTGTATTTATATCTTTCAAACACGTAAACACGGAGCTATTTAACAAAACGCAATCATATAAATCATTTAACTCTTCACCCGTTAAAAATATCATTCGAATGTTTATCTCGACACAGTTCAGTTGAAAACACAAATCGTAAATTATAAGTTAATTAATCAAAATTTTATCAGACGGGACGTCATAACATCCTCAAGTAAATGCCTACGTAGAGATAATATTAGCCAGTAACCGTAGAAATAACATCAATGGGCTGCTACACTGAAACTAAATTGGAAGGAGGATGTTTCATGATACATATTTCTGACCGTCAAGGTACGTAAAACGGGCGATCGCTTTTAGGGACTACTCACAGTTGTATGAGATGCGTACGCATCCGTCCAGCCGCGGAAAGCTGAACGGACTCTATACAAAATCTTTGTTTTCTATGGACAAAAGCTGAACAGAGCTGAATAAGTGTGAGTAGTCCCTTAGGCTATTAAAGACGGACGGTCGCTTTTAGGCTACTAAAGACGGGAGCGACGCAATTCAGCACTCTGATTACGTAAAGGCCCCCGCAAACAGGCACGACGCGACTCTCGCAGAATAAGTTCTATGAAAACTATATGGAAATTGTTCTACAAGAGTCGTGTCGCGCAGTCGCGTTGCACCTGTCTCAAGAAGGCTTAACACTTTCGATCACAATCAGAATGATTTGGAAGTTCAACATGATTTTTTCACACTCAAAATAATTCCGATTGTGATTGAAAGTGTGTAACACAATTAGCCCGCGCTGGCAGAATAATTTCCATGAAGTTTTCACAGAATATGTTCTGTCGCGTCCCGCCTGTCTGCGACAGCCTTTAACTTGCAGATAGTCTGCGGTCAATTCAATTATTAATTATAAAGTTCGGTGTAGGTGGAACTTTTATTATCAGGAGGAAAATGAAGCCTGAAATGACAAAAGTTGGCTGAAAAATCTGAAAATAAAAAGTCACACCTAGAGTGTGTTTTGGACAATTTAAATCAGACGAACCAGGACTTTTTCAATTTTCTTTGATGATTTTCATTGAATTACTGTAAGTAAATGTAAACACCCCTAGAACATACTAGGTATTATGAATTAAAGTCGCTTTTAATTGTTGTCTGAGTGGCCTCCACTTACTAGTTTTAATCCCGATAATACGTTCCGGCCGTCGTGAATATCAGCTAGTAAAATAAAAATTACATTTTCTCCAACGAAGTTAGACTCAATTTTCCAGGGCGTGTCCCGAATGCCCCAACTAATATCCCATGAGTCGGCACCGCAATGTGATAGATAACAACGCGACAGCTGCGTGATAAGGCCAATGACTTCGGAAGCTATATCAAAACTAATATCAACTCTGTATAACATAACATCATGCCTGTATATCCCCGGGTGTTTCCACTGCGTAGATTGCACTTAGGACACGGTGGAGCACACGGTGGAGCATACGGTGGAGCTCTGCCGGCTTGGGCGGAGCACCACCGTGTCCTCGTGGAGGCGATCGACGGCGGCGATTTCTCGCGTCCGGCCCTGGTCCAAGCCATGGTACGGAGCGAGAGTGCATGGATAGCCGTCACATCCTTCTGCGAAGCAGTAATGCTCGCGATGAGGGAGGCGGCGCACATTAGGGAGAGGCAATCTATGCGCCCTCACGGCTCTAGTCGCCGTAGGAGGAATCAAAGGCTGATTCCCGGCCGGCGTAGGCGCGTGCTTGCGGATGGCGAGTAATGGGTAGCTCGCTGTCCGATAAGGACCAAACCTGGGTCGACGGCGCGTTGTGCTCCACGCGCGTCTTAAAGAGATGTCAGCACCAACTGGTGGGGTCCGGAAGAGCCGACTTCTGCCAGGGGTGCGGGTTGTTCGAAAGAGATACCGTGGCTCTTGGAACACAGGCAACTGAAGAAACACGGGTGGGTTTTAGTCAGTAAAAGTCTGACACGCCCTCCCGCTCCCGCCATCGATCAATACAACCCTCTAAACTCATTTAATCCTATTGACTGACATTTAACCCGTCTACCGGCAAGACAACAAAAGGGAACAGGTATCTTCAGGGCCCTAATTTACTATGACCACTTACCGATTCCTTACTTCGAAACCTCGTCAATTCCTTAGATCACACACGACATCTGCTAAGATCGTATTAATAATATCGCCAAATTGTCTTGGGAACATACAGAATATGACATTTCGATTTCTCAACTTTACATTGGTTTCTAAAAGACACGATATTGACGTAGTTTGAACGTAGTCATGATTCCCCATCATTATAACCATACAGAATTGGGGCCCTGGGCAAGCTCGCTCCATCATAGACCTCATCAACCGTTTTCCATCAGGCCTGAATTCACTATGACCACTTAACGATTCCTTACTCGTAACCACGTCAATCACACACGAAATCTGCTAATATCGTATGAATAATATCGACAAATTGTCTTGGAACATACAGAATATGACATTTCGATTCCTTACCGTTACATTGGTTTCTAAAAAACAACATATTGACGTAGTTTGAACGTAGTAATATTTCGCGGGGAATCATTATGACCATACAGAATTGGGGCCCTGGGCAAGCTCGCTCCATCATAGACCGTTCATCAACCGTTTTCCATCAGGCATGTTCGAAGTCAAGAGAAGGCCTAAAAGAATACTGTTTCATAAAAAAAAACATATCTCTGTATACATGTAGTATTGGAAACTCCAATAAACACAAGCGGGGCATTTTTCATATTATTATGACACACATAGTTTCTTCATAAAATGTTTCATTACTTTAAAACTATAAAGTCTGCACATTTCTTGTTTCGAAATTAATTTTACAATAAAGTAATTCGTGCAATCATTTTACATGAAATAAAATTGATATAATTAAGTACGTAAATGCTGACCAATGTGTGTTCATGTTGTCGCTACAACGTACTACACAAGAGAATAAGAACTTTTAAGAACTACTTTTCGATAAACACATACTAATGTTGTAGAAAAATAACTCTCGGTTTTCCTGAATTTGAACATTTTAAACAAATAATCATATAACTCCAGCCGTTCTCAAGTAATGAGCTTACCAACGAACATGATTTCATTTTTATTTGTGACTAGCTGATTCCCGTGGTTTCACCCGCATAAGTCTCAGTCGCGTGGGAATATTGGGATAATAAGTATAATTTGTCCTAATCCAGGTCATAATCTACCCATGTGCCAAATTTTATCCAAATCCATTCAGCCCTTTTAGAGTGAAAGGGTAACAAACAAACATACAAGAAAAAATCTATTTTACTAGCTGTTGCCCACGACTTCGTCTGCAATCCAGGAAGAAAAGTAGCCTAAGGCCTTACCCAGGTCATGGTATATTTGTGTGCCAAATTTCATCTACATCTGTTCAGCCGTTTCAGTGTGAAAGCGTAATCTTACTTTCGCATTTATGATATCAACTTATGATGATTGCATTAAGCAACGTAAGTGAAAAAAATAAGAAGACAACGGCACATCACAAACTTTAATAAAAGCAAGACAATTTTCTCATACGCTCAAGGAATCCAATGAACGAACGATGCATTATCCCTACAGCGCGCAGCGAGGGCATTCTGACTATTTATTTATTGAACTGTCTAAACAACTGAAGATCACGTCATTTCATCGATCGATTAGTTTACACACTGTCATGCTGAGATCCCATTTGCGCAAATTCAAATACGTCATTTCAAACACTAAAATATTATGAGCCCACGAATGCACGAACGAACAGGATGCATCCCAGCACGTCGAAAAAACACTGTTGGATGTTCAACTCTCGGCGTCTAGGAGAGCGTTGAAAATCAATTGCGCGATAAAATCCCGTCGCGATTTACCACTTCTTTGCAAATGTGGGCATACTTAGGTTCCCGAAGACCGACGCGACGCGACTCTATTAAATCAATTTCCATAAGGTTTTCATATAAATTGTTCTAACTCGGGCTGTCGCGTAGCGCTTGTCCGCGGGAGTCATTGTGACAGAAAGCAAGACATCTATGAGCCTATCAACAAACGAAAATGAGTTACTGTGCTGCCGTTCTTGGCAGGCCAATGTGGGCCAGTATGTACAGGACTTCGCCCATTACTCCAATCTTACGCCAGTTTTAATATTGTAGTTAGCAACGGAGTAAATTTTTTTGGCAATGGGCGAACTAATGCGCTGTGACGGTTTAAAAGATGTAGATTGGTATTGCTGCTGATTCCACCCGGTACTAAGACAGCACTTATTTGAATTTCCAAGGATAACCAACTAATATGACCGATACCTAATGAGCAGTGGTGACCCAGAGGTAACGGCCAAGACTTACGAGTTGTAGGACGTAGGATCGAGCCCAGACAGATGCAGACATGTGACATCTACCAACCCGCACTGGTGCCGCGCGGTGTATTACGGCCCGTTCTATCTCACAGAGCCAGACCAAGCCGTGTCTCAGCATTGGGAACATTATAGGCCGATTATACTACGACTGATACTTAGATTCATATTTCAAACTATTACTACCATCATAAGGAAACTTAAATGCTGGTGCTGCTTCTCACTCGACTAGTCAGGCCAAAAAAATATTTACTCAGCCCATTAAAAGTCAAAATTACTCTTATAAGAAAACTTATTTTCTTTTGATATACGGCCGTATCTATGCAGTGGCCAAAATAACTGACCTCTAGAGTTACAAAACCGTGAAAACTTGATAAACGCATACATTATACACAGTATGATATCTAATAGCAAAGGGCAAGGCCAACCAAAGCTCTTTGGTTGCTCGTACGGCTTTATTAATAACGGTATTCCACAACGTATTCTGGACTGATGTGACTGAGGAATTTAGGGTGCAGTTAGCATGCAGTTGATGCATGCGCTTGCGCAACTGCATCCGAAATGCACAATAAGGTCGCATGTATACTATCGTTCGGTAGGAATTATCTTCGGAACAATAATAGTATCCTTAGATATATTATGCACTTCATCATTCATAACCAGCCTGTTTCCACAACTAGGAAACAGGCCTCCATTCTGTCACAGGGTATGGGCCGTAATTAACCACACGGACCCAATTCGGGTTGGTAAATGTGAAAAAATGTCTTCGATTATTTGGTTCTACAACAGGCCGTTTTGAGAGCCATGGCGATGAAACAATTTACACATAGTAAAGCGCCGATCTGGGTTCGAACCTAAGACCTGAAACTCGTAAGTCCAGGCCCTTACCACTGGGCCACCACTGCTCTCAGTACCTATCCGCTTACTGCATAGCAACAAAGTTTTGGAAAAATCCGTTTGAACTGAAATAGTTAATGTTATGAATGTAAATCCAGAACAACTAATTTCACTTGTTCTTAGGCTAGGTCAAAGGAACCGCAGGATAATTGCGTAACGCACTAGCAGTAGCAATGGCATGCATTTTGAAAGTTCAACAACATCCCTTGCGTTATTTAGGTTCTTGAGCTGACAATTTTTTCGAACATTTAAAGCAATGGATCATCTGTGACCTTCAAAATGATTCAGATATAGTGTTACGCGATTCGGGAGCCGGACTAATAGTAACGAAACGACGAAAACAGATCGAACAATAAGAGCTAGGGCAATGTTACACACTGGAATCCACAGAAAAGTTAAACTTATAGGTATAAACCGATCTTTAGATTTCAATATTGTTTAGTGATAAATCACGCTAAAATGGCTGAATGGATTCGGATGAAATTTGGCACAGACCATGATCTAGGTAAGGACACAGGCTACTTCTCATCTTTGATTGCAGACGAAGTCGCAAGCTAGTAATTAATACGGGGATAAACCAAGTAGTATACTATTTAAAGCTAAACCCTCTCTTCTGTCTGTAGAGAAAGAACAGTTGATACCAATACCAAAAGACAGACGCTTTACGAATTTAGCGAAAACCCTATCCATATTATGATCAATGAAATTAAATTATTCATTAATTCGATATTATTATGTATACTGAATATTTGTGACACGTTGTAAACCGGATTTAAAAGTACAAGCATGTGGAGTTTAGTACACACGACTACACATCAAGCTATGCATTTCCAGTATAAGTTGATCTCGCCTTGTATACGATTTCCGTACAGTGCGAGATCAGCGTAAACTGGAAAAGTATAGCTTGATGTGTAGCCGTGTGTACTAAACTCCATATGCTTGTACTTTTAAACCTACATAGTTTGGTAGAATAATAGAAATAATTAAATTGAAGAAGTTTCTCCCTTTGTAAGTTTTTAAATAAACAATATGTCAATTAAATATAGGCAATTAATTCTACAGAAAAATCTAGAACTTGAAGCCTTTACATGCCTATCAATTTTATTATTTATCAGATCATCATCATCATTATTTTAGGTAGATGTTATCTATACCTAATTTACATAACATACTTAATAATATGTAGGCACAGAATAACCGAGATGTAGGTACCTACAAAAACCTTTCTATGACGAGAAACGATCAACTATTGCATAATTATTATTTAAATATGGCCAAGCAATGCCAAGGAATTCTGTATAGGCACGCCCGCACGCCATATGGCAAAAAAAAAATACTTATAGTCTAACAAAAACACTGATGTCATTAATCTATATTTACTTAAAAATGGTACACTTAATATACCGTTACTTTTATAAAAACATAGTCTAATGGCATACGTAAACAAGAAAGGAAGTGGTAGCGGCTGTCATGTGACTGCGCTCGCGCATAGAAAGTGTTGGACGCGAGCGCTTAACCGCGACCTTCGCGCAGACGGGAGGGGAAAAAAATCAACAGTTTTTATTGTCAGAAACAGGTGGTTCCATGTTATTACACGGCTGTAATTTATGGTGAACTAAGACAAGGAAACATTGTGCTTGAACACATGTCATGTGTCAGTTTGGACCTCATCTCTTCTGTGGACAATACAAATCTACTTCCAAAAGGTGTTAAGGTGTTGAGCACGTCTACACCACGAAAAACTAAAATATTATCAAAACGATTCAATATTATCAATTAAATACAGACTGGCGTCCAAGGACTCGAAGACGAGATGTCGGTCGTTCGGTGGGGAGTTCGAGTCGACTTTGATGCCATCTCGGGCACAACTTGGGCCCCAATTCTGTATCGTTATAATGATTCCCCGCGGAATCTTCCTACGTTCAAACTACGTCAATATCGTTTTTTTTAGAAACAAATGTAATGGTCAGGAATCGAAATGTCATGTGCTGCATGTTCCAAGACAATTTGTCGATATTATTAATACGATATTGGTAGAATTCGTGTGTGATTGACGTGGTTACGAGTAAGGAATCGTTAAATGTTCATAGTGAATTCAGGCCCTGAATGAGAGTGGCACAGGGGCGAAGGGATCAGCACATGAAAACAAGAGCCTATGCCCAGCAGTGGGATTGTAGATAATGACTAGTGTATATTATTATAAGATTTAATTTAAATAGCACAACATGTGACTTGCACTTACATCTATTAGGTGCCTATTCTATAAGCTGTCGACGAGTGGTTGTGGAAGAACTCTCTTTGTTTTAATACTACGAACTAAACCAAAAACATTGGGTAAAACAATTCTAGAAGAGCTAAATGTATATTTTTGTGTAGGCGTGATTGTAGTTGGTAAATGTGATACTGATAATTGACTTCCTATCATGATATCATGTGTTTGCAAAACTTGTTTTTGTATATGAATGAAATCAACCTTAATCACGGATATTTTTATTTTACTTAATATGTAGGTAGGTCTAGTGGTCGCAAGTGCTACTGCTGAGCATGTTGGTCCGGGTTCGATTCCCAAGTCGGGCTAAGTTTTATTGACTTTTCTAACCGAAATTTCTCAGTAGCGGGCTCGAGTCTGGATATGAGCCCGGTTGATGGCAATAAGCTAGCTCCCAGTTACATGAGACTGGCGAAATGTGGTTTTACTATAGGTACATAATATACGTATACACCTCTCCTCTCCTTACTTCGGGGAAACAAGGCGTTATGTGTGCGTAAAGTAAGTCCTTGAGAAGTTAGCAAAAAAATTCGTTTTGTTAAATGATTTAGAAGAGGCAATAATGAAACAACGTACCAACTATTCAAATCTCCATAAGGACGTTTTCCGCAGAGCTTCCAATTACGGAGCACTAATTAGCTTACGACCAAATTAGCAGCATATTGCTACAAAATCGTTATAACCGCACAAACCACAATAACCCGTGCAAGTAAGGACAATTAGCTAATAATGTGTTATTGTTAATCATTCTGGTGTAATTGTATAACACACTAAAAGTAAGAATGACACAGGTAATTTTTTGAGCAATTATTGCTCGGCAACACTAATAGATCAATCTGGATCAAAAGAATGGCTTTCATTTTGACAGTTCAACAACATTCAGTGCGTTAATAAACGTTGTTGAGCGGACAAAATTTTAAGGTGCTCTCTTACACGGGCAATTTTTTGAGCAATTATTGCTCGGCAACACTAACGGATCAATCTGGATCAATAAAGTGCAGCAATCTGGAGCAACAACAATTAAAAGTGGAAATTGTTTCGGGAACATTGCTTCTAATTGCTCCATATATTTCACATTTCGCAATGTCGCCAATATGAGTTGCCGAATATCCAATCGGTTTGGAAATTTTTAGTAAATTTTCTATCTCGTTTGCACGTACAACTACGTTTCGTTTTTGAGAGAGGAACCGGCCGGCGGCGGAGGCGGCGGGGGTGGGGGTCGTATTGCCTAGTTTTGTAAGTTGTTCCATATTGCATGGTATCGTGTGGCCGTATCTCTGGCAACAGGTTGTTACAAGTTCCCATTGCTCTAAATTGCTGGACGTAGTCGTGACGTCATAGTTAACGAGAATTGACTAAGATGCAGCAATTTTAATTGCTCGTGTAAACGCACCTTTAAGCGCACTATTAGCTATGGATAGATAATCTTCAAAATGATTCAGATTCTGATTAATAGTGAGTTACAGAATTAGGGTGCCGTTCACAGAAGCATGCATACGGGATATTTGATCCAAATTAGCTAATTTTACTTCTTAATGAGATATTTAACTCATCAACATCCTCCTTGGCCATTATCCTATTTAATGTCTTCTTCTACCATACTTCTGTATTAGTCGTCAACCCAGTAGTAACCCCTTTTCTAGCCCTATCACCTTACGCACAGTCCATCCATCATTTCTTTGGTTTCCATCTACTATTTAGCAACATAATCGTCCGATGTACTTCATACCCGGTCTTACTGCCAATTACCGACGCATAACGTAATCGATTTAATATTACAATACGTAACAGTTGCCGGTTGTTCATTCTTCCAATCTTCACATATTTTTTTTTTACTTTTGGCATGTGCACTTAAAAAAAACAATAGAAATGGTAGTAATAACATTACATGCACGTAATTTACATTACGAATTATGGAGTAGAGGTAGGGATTGTCTGAAGTAACCAATTGTGGATGATTCCAAAAGTACACATAAATAAACTGGAAGGACCCCATGGAACTTGCAGAACGCTTGCTGCTACGATCCACTTGTCCCTGATCTGCCTGTGAGAAGCACAATCAGAAAACGATGCCAACATGCCACGAGAAACGCCAAACCATTACTACCATTCATACTAAACTCAAAGATGGACTGGAAGTTAACTAGACTTTTGCTTCGAATGGTTTTCGTACCTCGTATGATATATGGCTTAAAACAGATCAAGACCCAAAAGCTATGAACGAGTTACCATGAGAGACTTGAGTAACCTCGCCGGCAATAAACCAAAAAGTAAGAAAATGCACCAAATCTTGACGGAAAAACCATAATAAAACGAATCAAGAATCACACACTGAGAAAAATGTCATTTTGGCATAATCTTAAAATATCGTGACGTAGGTTTAAAATAGATGCGTTGTCTTATAATATGTTGATAATAAGTAAATATTACGCTAGAACTGAAATGTGTTAAGATGGAATCGAATTTTTTGGGTAAATAATGCAATATTATGATACTTGTCATCGTAAAAATTTGTAATTATGAAATAACATTGTCTTCTTCAAATAATAACACAATGTAATAGAAAATGGTCCACTGTCCCATAAATTAGTATGATAATTATAAATAAGATTCTAATTAAAAAACACAATGACAGTCACCGTAATATAAATAGATTTCATAGTTTAATATGAAGAAGTATCTCTAAAAATACGATGACCTCCCCCTAATGTACTATATTAAATTATAATGCTTTAAACTTATATTTTTAAAGTAAGCATCATTTTTTAATATTACAGTCATATTATTTTATGTGAATCCTATGATAATACGATTAAATAATCTCATATTTTTAGAGTAAGCATCAAAGTTCAATAATATAGTCATATTATTTTATGTGTATCCTACTAAATTATTATTACAGAGACCCATTTATGAGTAGCATTTGAATGATGTCCTACAAATTTAAGGTGACGGCATTATATAATGAGGTCTCCCTCTCTCACTTCATTCCGCCGCCGCGCCATTTCGGTCGGCCATTTGTATTTCACCGCTACAGCCGGCAAGTCACGACTCACGACTCGTTTAATTAATAGCAATAACAATTCCATTAGTGCCAGTGAACGTGTTTGATCAGTGCAAAAATGGATATGGCTACGCGTGATCTTTTGAAGAAGTGGAATTTGGAACGCTACATCGATCGTTTTGAAAGTAAGTTGACAAACCTACCTAGTAAGTTGCTAGCATGAGCTCACACATTACATTCACACATTCTAATTTCTAGCAAGAATAGGGTCAGAGTGTCGTCTTAGAGGCACTATGAAAATATACTTAAAAAAATTTCGCGACCAATTTCAAGGTCACAGTTCTAACATAACCTTACCTATGGATCCCTTCGACATCGTTTTTACGACAAACGGTTGGTCGGAGACAAAAAACACCCAGACACTTTTAGCCTTTCTAGGTGTTACATACTATAGAATCGAGAAAATAAACGATTTGCGAAAATAACACTTTTTTGGCCGCTGTACACTCCAACCAAGAATAGTCTTGTCGTATGGTACCTACCCACCTACCTAGATATACGTTCATATTTATATTATACACTAGATTCGATGTGCAACTGCAACCCAAAAAAAAACAAATAGGTAGAGTGCGTCTAAACTAAAATGACGCGCCCCACTACCGCATTTACCGTAGTGTACGTATACAAATTTAAGTAGTGGGGCGCGTCATTTCAGCTTAGACGAGCTCTACCAACCTACATTTTATAAAGTCGATGCGACGTAGTGCATTTCACAGCTGCAATCAGGGCGCTGTTAAATTTACCTTTTTTTTCAGCTGAAAGAATTGATATCGCAACAATGCAGATGCTTAGTAAACAAGACATACATAGTATGTTCCCTCAAAAAGGGGACAGACTCCGGTTTGAAGCAGCTCTGGCCATGTTAAAAAGCGACCAACCAAAAGATATGGTTTGTTTTCATGTTAAATTGTATTTCAAAAAAGTAAATTTTGTTTTAAACTTTTTGCTTACACATGCCCTGCGTCGCTTAAATGCACATTCTCCTACTTGCATGTAGGTAGGTAGGTACCTACTTATTAACTTTTATTATTTTAAAGTCTTCTTAAGATACCTAACAATTTAACCGGTGCAGTATTTATTTAAAAAGTGGAATAAAATCATAACTTTTCATCAGTCTTGTTAGTTTACCAACTAAGTACATTATTATTACCTTTTTAAATTTCTTGTTAAATTTCAGGATAACTCCTACAATTCATCACTCTTTGAAGAGGTCCTGAGGAATGACTTGTTAACTAGTCTACCTTGTAACTTAGAGCCTCTGCCACCGTGTGAAGGACTGCAAAGCTCAATCCTCAACCAAGACTGCGAAGCAGGACTTAACCAGGAAAATTTGGTAAGTTCTGCAAAATTGTAGAAAAGTACTCGTACTTACTGTTTTTTGGTTCAAGAGCAATATGTATTAATTTGTAATTACATCCATACTAATATTATAAATGCGAAAGTAAGTTTGTCTGTCTATCTGTCGGCTGGGGCAGGACCTTTTCACATTTTCATACCTAAGACACTGAACCGATGCAAAATTTGGTATAGACATTCTTTGAGACCAGGATCAGTCCTGATCTTGATCGATTAGTTTTTATCAGGGCCGGATCAAGGGACGAGGGCAGGACCGTTCACACCTGCAATGCTGAACCGATTACTAGTAAAAAAATATAACACTTCCCTTGAGTTATCTCCGGCTAGGGCTAGCTATAGCCTGTTAGTTAACGGTCGCACTCGGACACATTTAGTGATTATTTCAACGATTATTGAGGTTAATTGACCGTACATACTCATATTATCACACCTTTTTGTTACATGTACTATTATAACATTGTCTCAAAGTAAATATTATTTTAGGATGGTGACATACTGGTGATACCACTGGACTCGTCGTCGTCAGTGGGTGAAGCAGTTAGACAAGAGTCCACCGGGAGCAATTTAGTAAGTTATTGCCTATTATCCTGTACTTTTGAATTTAAATTGACATTCAATATTGTTAACCCCCGGCGTAAACAGATAAGTTTAACGTCTGTACCTGTCCTGTCCTGTATGTGTGTACGGACGGCCGTTTAGGAGCTATACTATATGTCACAAAGATCAGTAATATATTTGGAGTTGGTGACAGCTATAACTAACAACTAAATGCATGATGCCTAGACTGGCACCGACTCCAACTGATCATTATACTGAATGGAAGGTAGGTATTGAACCTGTATTTTCAACATTTTAGTGACATTTTTTTTTTACTTTTACCTTGCATATTTAGTTTGTAATGCCATACTTATACTATTTGTGTTTCAGGTGAATACCATACTGAATTCATCAGTCGAGGGAAAACAAATAATAGCAATTGGGCAGAAAACGGGCACCTTACCCTCAAACGTGCGTGGGCGTTTATGCAAGCTGCTTATGGAGAAGCTCATTACGGCCGAAAACCCGGTACTTCTGACAGATTCGCAGCTGCTTGCTCTATCCTACGACATTGGCAGATTATTTAAAGAGGAGTCACCACCCCTATACTACGCGCCGTACCTGCCGGCTGATGCTTACCAGGCTAAGCGCAATATCTCTGGCTGGTTAGTCACCGCCAGAAGGGCTCGACGGCAGCATTTAGTTTCGTTGGGCCTTATTGAAAAGCCCAAGTCACGTTCTCGCTCCAAGTCCAGTCCTAGGCTAGACACCCCTCCACTCGCTGGAATCGACCTGACCGGACTTAAAGAAGGTAACTCCTTTTCAAGAAATTTTATGTTTTCAGATTGAATTAAATTATCAAGAACAAAATTATTGAGAAAAATATCTGAATTAGTATAAATTTTCGTTACAAATTACAAAATATCTGAATCTAAGAACCGTTATTGTCATTGTACTAATTATTAATCGTTTTAATTTTTGTGTGCAGGTGAAGTGGAGGACGTAGCGTCAGCATTAGAGCAGCTGTCAAGTCCTTCAGCTGGTCCGTGGCAGGAGGTCAGTGCCCTGTGGCGGGAGACGGTGCGAGCTCGCCTCCGGTACTTGTACTACGAGGAAGGGACATTACAGGAGTACTTCAATAAGTATCCTATCCTGAAGTCAAGTGATGGATGGCGACTCCTGACTCATGACTACGAAGCACTGTTCCCTGATAAATCCGGGGGCCTCGACGCCTTGGATGCTTCATCGGAAAACATACTAAAAGCTGCTCAGCAGAAGCTTAACACCACAAAGGACTCGTTTCTTCGTCGAAAAATAGCTGATACATTGGCAATTTGTGACGGTAAGGAAATGATTCTGTTATATAGTTCTAGGTGCTCGACCTCCCTGGGTCGGTGAACCCGTTATAAAATATATAGACAAAAAAGAATTTAAAAATTATCTAACATGGTGCAGTCGTTCAGAAGTAACGGGCGGGCGGACACACATTTCGGCAATTCATTTTTACTTATATAGATAGATTTTATTTTGTTCTGATACTTTTCCCTATTTGCTCAGTTAATGATGATGTGTTGTGTCAAATATACTATTATTATTTTCTTTCCAGATGAACAACCGGAGACAAAATTAATAGCAGCGATATTGCTACTCGGCTGTCTCTTTAATATTCCTCCTGCCCGTCGATCTAGAAAAGACTGGCAAGCTTCACGAGCGGAGATATTGGATGGATTTGTGACCATCGTGGATGATGACGCAGACGTGCAAGTGGTAATTGAGGAGCGTCGCCAAAAGCTTCAAAACCTAGGTATTAGCCTCCAACCATTTATAATTTGGTGCCGCCAGTCAGGTGTCTCCTTCACAGTATGTGACAATACGTTTTACAAGTTCACAACACTAACTGAGGCTGTTGATGTGACTTTTAAAATATTTCATGCTACTGCCGCCGAAGGAGGCGAAGGAATCAAATTTTAGAATTACTTAAATGAAGTCCAATGTAACTTCGCACACTTATCCGCACCGAATCGTACGACCTTATTCGTCCGATTCGGTAAGTGTGCGAGGTTCCATAGGATTTCATACAAGTAATTCTAAAATTCGATTCTTTCGCCTCCTTCGGCTCTGAAAAGTGTGCGTTCACCTTTAGTAATAGATTTTAAAGTAAAGTATTTGTATGAGGGATAGATTAGTCTCATCGGAGTGTTTATAGTAGCACTTTACTTGAAAATAGATATTTACTATAATAATATAACCAATTTATTGTATGCAGCTTTAAGGTGAAAGCGTCAGGGTAGCCCGCGAAATTCAAATTTTCTTACGTTTTTTGCAATTTGCAGGCCAGTGCTAGGTTTTGATTGAAATGTTAGACGCGGGTGTAAGACGTATGTAGTACAACTTATGTACTTACACCCGCGTGCAACATTTAATTAACATACAACCTAGCACTGGCCTGCAAATTGCAAAAAACGGCTACCCTGAAGCAATCACCTTAAGGGCAAAAATGTTTTAGTTATAGGTACATTAATGTAAAGTTTGTTATTTTTTGTAAATTAAATTTCTACTCGTCTCAACCTTTATTTTAATTTGTAAAAACTAGAATTATTGAACATAATGTATATAATGATTCTTTATAATGACCGACAAATAGATACTGTAATCATTAAGGCGAGGATGTTTCTAAACAAAACAGTCTTCTTTTATACTGAATATAAATGTTTAGAGTATATAATAATTATTCATTCATACTATGGAAATAAAAATACCATTCAATTTTCTGTTTAATTTATACATACATCCCTTTTCACCTTCTTACCATTCTTGCCAAGGTACTTTTTTCTATTTTTTTTACTTACTCTCCATTTTTTTAAGGTTCAAGTTTAGGGTTCTTCAGTTTTTTTTAATGTTGAGCTCACACCTAATAATATTTAAAAGGAAAGAACCAATATTGGATACTTAAAAATAAGGGGATCATGTAAGTCCAGTGGCGCCCTCAATTATAGGAGGATTGTGATTTCTAATAATCCAAACAATTTCTGTGTAATCCACCAGTATTTAGTTGTAGTCCTACTGATGGAGAATGAGTAGAACTACAACTAATCACTGGTGTATTATAGAGATATTAATTGGTTTATTAAAAAACACAATCCTCCTATTGAGGGCGACCTCCGTAAGATAATAGGCTATAACCAGAGATATGAGGAAATAGTAGGAAAAGTAAGAGGACCTAACCTAAAATACGAGGAGGTTACCGAAAAATAGTAGGAAAAATAATAGGATATAACTGGATATATGAGGAAGGCACCGAAAAATAGTAGGAAAAATTGTATGACATAACTGAATATGTGAGGAAGTCACCGAAAAATAGTAGGAAAAATAATAGGATATAACTGGATATATGAGGAAGGCACCGAAAAATAGTAGGAAAAATTGTATGATATAACTGAATATGTGAGGAAGTCACCGAAAAATAGTAGGAAAAATAATAGGATATAACTGGATATATAAGGAAGGCACCGAAAAATAGTTGGAAAAATTGTATGACATAACTGAATATGTGAGGAAGTCACCGAAAAATTGTAGGAAAACTAATAGGATATAACTGGATATATGAGGAAGGCATCGAAAAATAGTAGGTAACTAAAACTAAATCCATGGTGACACATCATCTTAAATACTGTTATCATCAACATCAGTATTATCATCGTTCTTTTTGGTGAATCACTATGCTCCGCCCTTTGAGTGAATTCATCATACTTTAAGCTGAATTCACCTCTTTTATGATTGTCAGTTTTCTCAGTGCAGGAAGTGCTACTTAGCACACGTTTTCAGACGGGATAAACCAGACCTATTGTTTGCAGCAATGCAGCATAAGGCTAAATCTAAGAAGGTCGGACGACCTATTTGCACATGGAACGACAACCTAAAACAGTACCTGAAATATTTCGACATGGGAATCATGTTTTGGTAGGACATGGCTAGAGACAGAAACAAGATCAAGAAAGCGGCTAGCAATATCTACAAAAAACCAGAAACTGATAGCAGCGAGAACTCAGAAGGCGACTATAAAAACAACAACACAGTACAAAGCGAAGCAACGGCATAGAAAAGAGCTAAGAAAACAGTTGAACCTAACCAAGAAGCTCGATCTGAATCAACATGCCGGCGGCCCTCCTTATAAATAAATACCACCCGTCTCTCCGCTAGTCCAATGCTTACTCAAGGATGCATATCCGATAGGCTCGCAATCCTTTCCTATCCTAAGGGCACGTCTATCTGACCATTACCGCGCCCCCCGGTCTACTTCTTGATATGCAATGGCCTCTGTAACACCATGAAGCATGAGGCTCCAGGGGCTAGTGCAAATCTTGGGGTTCATTCGATTAATCTGTCAAGTCAAGTCAGGAGTCTGGTCAAGCTACGCTGGGATCGGTGCATTACATTACATTGTTCAGCCCCGAATATAATGATTTAGCCCCTAGCCCGTAACCTAGCCCCAAATATTATCGCCTGTCAAAACCATATAAACATAAATAACGAAACAGGATGAACCTTGAGTCCCTAAATTCCATACTATAAATACGAACTGGCCTTACAAAGTTAAACAACTTAGTACACGTATGTAATCCCATAGGATCTCTTTAAAAAAAATTGTATCCAATTTAAATTTATACTGAACGAGGCTGCCGCAATGAGGCCCAAGCCCAACCATCTACGTCGTCAGTACAAAGTGGAACCCATTGGGAGGAATTAGATAAAGACTGCTATTTAGATCGTAATTTTATGATTAATCAATATTTTATAATCCAGAATGATGTATTTTATTAATAATTTACACATTACGAAATCCATTTTACTACAGAATCTTTATTTTTATTTTTCGTTATTTAGTCATTTAGCCCTATTTTTTAGAAAATGTGCTAATCTAGCCCTTTTTTGAAACTCGATTTAGCCCCAAAACTTGACACCCAGCAGTTGGCAACACTGCTCTTTACACTTCACACTCAACACATGTAGAACGACAATATTTTTTATCTATCGGTATCATAATTTTTGCTTCTCTTTGTTCTCATGTATTTAATAACTATTTCAGCCATAATTAATTATAATTTTAACTTATTGAATATTTGTTTTTTTTATTATATTTATTAATAATGAATGTTACTACTATTATTTAGCTTAGTAATTATTAATTTAGTTTATCGTAATGTAAATATAAATGTTTATTATTGGATAAAATCCAGATCCTACTGATTGGTTGAAGACACTGGCTCCTGTAACACAGGTGTTTTTACCTAGCGCAGGAGTCAGGGCTCCACTATATTTGTACCCTCTTTTTATGCCAATTAAGAATTTAGAATTATAAAATTAAAGTTAAAATCTACGTAACTGCAAGATGGCCGACATACGGTGATCAACTGATCAATTTTGATATGTTGCCATCAGTTAAATCAATATTGAATATTTTATTCTATCACTAACTAGAGTTTCGCCCCTGCTTCGCACGGTTTTTAGAACTAAGCAAAACATTGAAATTGCTTTCTTATATACCAGCTTTTGCCTGCGGCTTCATCCTCGTGGATGTAGGAAATTATCCCACGGGAACGTTCTACTGGGATTTAAAGTACCCCTATTAAGTGTTAATCCAGGTTATAAACTATTTGTGTGTCAAATTTCATCCAATGTTTACGTGGCGCCCGCCAGTAAAGCTTGCAGTCGGCATGTTTTTTCCGACATCTTCAACAATCATTGTCATATTTCAGCCAATTTACCCAAAACATGAATGAATTATACACCTAAACTTTCCTTGTGAATCACTCCATCCATTGGTGAAAAACGGTTCGGTAGTTTTTGAGTTTATCGCGTTCAGATCAGACAGATAGACACGGGCGCCGCGGCGGGGTGACCTTGTTTTTTTAAACTATGTAGGTACCTAATGATAAGTTGCATGTTAATGTTTAATAGACATGATGCTAAAACCGCTTCAAAATCCGTTGCCTAGTTTAGAATTAGAAGCACAACGCCGTCACACAGACACAATCACAACCAAGTTTTTATTTTTTTAAATTAAGCTCTTGTTTCCACAATAATGTTTCTTTGATATTGAAAATAACCAACCCTACAGCCCATAAATAAACATAATGAGAAATTCAATGGTGGTTGCCATGGCTGTATGTTTGTTGAATCAATATTTTTCATTTTCATAAGGTTTATTATTTTACTCCTACAATTAGGGCATTTATTTTAGATTCATTATTATAAAAATATTTTTTTTACCTTTAAACCCATTTAAATCCCACTTATTATTAACCTCATATAGCCAAACAATACCAAGGACTAACAATAATTACACTGCTCAGATTAAGCAGTGTTTCGGCTTATTGGAATTATGATTAGGTCCAGTTTTATAAAATTTTCCTACAACAACAAAATGGGTCACCTCTACTAATTGAAACCTATACAGCTGCAGTCTAACTTAGGTCAATTACCAAATAGACACTTAAAATTCATACAACTATCCCTTTAGGGGATAGTTTAGTGTCCCTAGCTAGCATGCGTTTGATGGTGTGTCTAGAGAGACACACCAACAATCACATGAATTAATTTTAGCATACATATGTATGTCAATTAAAATGATTAGCAGTGCAAATAACATTTGTTTATGGAATAAATTGTTAGTTATTGAAGACACATTTGAGGTGAACATTATTTGATTGGCCTGAGATTTATTTGACAAGAAATATTTTATCACTATTTATTATGAGATGTTTATTATTTGCACAATCTAGTACACTATAGGAACAAGTGTCGGAGTATTCTATATTAAAATAGAAGCAGTAATACTGATAAGAGACTGTGCGTACAGTCATACACCCCAAACATCAAATAAGCAGGCGGTTATCAATGTTACACAAACACACTTATCAAAGTGCCTTCCACAATTGTTTACTCAACATTAAGATTATTTTATCATTAAATGTATTGTATTTTATTCCTAAATATATTTCTGCTTTTTCAAATTATTATAACAAAACTGTATGGGATGTTGTAAAATTGTGAATCATTAATCAATAACTGTTATTGAACATAATTTTTTGGGCATTGCATTTCATAGCAAAAAGTTTTTATTCCTTCTCTCAAAAAAAGCAAAGGCAAAGGACTTAACCTTTAGCAATAGTATATGACTACCTTTGCCTGAATAACAATAATACAAACGAAAAAATTACGTTAGGTACTCACTCGCTAGTTTCCTTGGTCTTCTCTACATGCTTCTTGATATCAGCAAGTGAAGAGTCCAGTCTATTCAGGAACTCGTTGAAGCTCTTCTTTTCGTCGGGGCTGCCCGGGGAGAAGTCTCCCGTGGGCATGCCCGAGATGGATGCCCGGTGATTCGGCGGGGGCAGCTCTGTCACCCGTTCACCATTCTCGTAGAAAGGAGAATCTTTGGTCACAGGGATCAATAAATACTCCCGCATATACAAACTGTCCGTAGCGAATAAACGATTAGCCCGTCTAATTTTCTCCATCTATAACAACCAAACGACACATTTAACACTCTTTCCGTTCCAAACCCGAAGAGTTAACGAGATAATAACACTTTTATTGCGATGTTGGTACACTTACGGTAACACCATATTTGAGGGCAAGTCCTTGCAAAGTATCGCCCTTTGCCATCACATGCTTGATGTATTCTTCATTCCTTTTCATGTGGTTACAAGTACTTCCATATTTTTTAAGAGGGCGAGCTGAATCCCGAATAGAAACTCTCTCCTCGAAAAGACGGTCCTCCTCCATTTTTGACGTGTGTGTAAATGACAGCGTCGAATAGACTGAAGTTAGTTTCGAAAAAGGTGCAATGACCTTTCGTTTTGTTAGGTATCCTCCCATTCATCCAAATAGAACAAATTAATATTAAATGAACATTACTGTAATATTATACTGTATTAAAATGACTGTAGAAAATAAAAATATATTTCCAACTTAATTAATCTTCAGTTCTTTCTCTTGCAATCAGGAGATAGGATTTACTGCCATCTGTAAGCATAAGTAATAAACTAACTCGAATTTGTTGGTTGTTGTAATGCCTAATGGATGGCGCTATTCCTCGTTATTTTGATATAATGTAGCAATAGATAGCGCTGTAAAATTTTACTCTCTACTTCGATAGATGGTGCTTTAAGAGAAGTTAACTGCTAGCTAGCTAACCCGGGCCAATACGAACGACCAATCATAAATCTGGAACCTTTAGTTCATTCAAACGATCCGAATAGCTCTTTCTTACTCCTTTCCATAGTGTTCAATTTGCTCATTCAATTCATTCAGTCTCACGGTGCAACTGGACGGCAGTGGTGTTGTGTTATGTGATTCAGAATTAGATGAAATTTAAAAATTGTTATGAACTAAAATCATTTTCAATCGTAGTGTTTTGACTTAAACATTAAAATTTTATTGTATTGACTGAAAATTCATAGAGGACCAAATTTTCTCGTTTTCGTATTGTTTTTTGAACTTTTATTCGTTTTTTATTTATGGTTTGTGTACATACACATGTGATCAATAAATTAATCGCGACATTTCTTCGCTAAAAAGGGTATGTATGAATGAAAGTGTTATTTTTTGCACGTTTAATGAATTAACAGTGTTGTATTTAGTCGTTTGCTCGTTGGAGAGCTTGTTTTCCCCTGTCGGGCGCACACCGCCCCATTGCGAAAAATATATTATTGCGAGGGTTGGCCGCAGTTGGCCGCGCGCTCCGTTTATTGCTGGTGGGGCTCAGCTTTTTTATTTGTTGAATGCTTCGGATACAATTTACTGTATATTTGACAGTTTGCTCGTATTTTCTAACGATCATTACGTACCTACCCACATCCCATCATACTGTTTTAAATTCCCGTGTGCGGGACACAGACCTAGGTCTTACAATATCTAAGTAGGTAAATATTTTCTTAAATATATATTCACGATCCCCATGGGAAATATGTGTGCCCTAGAGAGATAACACTGGCTAATCTAGAATCATAAGTTTACATGGAGAACCCAACTGGAATAACTTCTATTTCAGGCATTAGCCAGTTACACTTTATATGTATTTTAATACCTATCAGTATTATCTGTTAGGTACTAAAATACATATAGGTACCTTGATACCACCTGATTAAATAAATTAGCACTACGGGCAAAGCACAAGATCACGAGATTTCGACTAAGTTCAGGCACTGCGCTGTACCTAATTAACACACTTCAACGAAGTATAAACCTAGGCATACCTACATGCCTATGTAACCAATAAGCAATTAACTTAGTTTGATGGGTTGATAATACTCTATACCCGTACATACTGCCAGGCGACAACCAACAGTCGACGCATGTCACATACTTCGTCGGCAAACAACTAGAACTCTTTCCTACGTGCAACCCTTTCCTAGGTTCCTAAAGTAACGACTACATTGTAGGTAACAAAATTATAAATTATTATCATGCACTAAATAACTTAACACTTTAAAACTACGCCTAAATAAGTACCTGCTCTAAAACCATCAAAAAAGGTCATGACCCCAACTTATGCACCCTTGTACCAGTAACATAAATTTCAAATTCCGAACTGTTGACTCACACAAACATCCCTCCGACTGATAAAAGAGTATTATTTATAAAAAAAAGCATAAAATTTCGAAAGAAAAAAAAATGCGCGTGAGTTCGTGAGTCAGTGTCGGAACCAGTTCGAAATGAGTAAATCTTCAAGATCAGCGTGTCATTATCGTGTGAGTCATCGCACTAGAATCCGACCTCCGAGGGAACTCCTATCTGTGATCTGTGTAGATTAGTAGGTAAATGAGCTGTGGTTATGTGTTAAGCTAGTATGACGTGCTTGTATATCAACGTAAATTAGATGCAGTTTGATTTTACTTATTTCTTAGTCGAGAGCAAAGTCAGTTACTTGACTGAACATCATCATCTACCTAGTCCAACCCAACTATGTTCGGGTCAGCTGCCAGTCTAACCAGGTGCAGCTGAATACCAGTATTTTACATGGAGTGACTGCCGTCCACAACATAGTTACTGGGAAATACGATACCCCTTGATAACACTGATTGTCAGACTTTCGGGCTTCAGACTACCCGCAACGACTGTCTAAGATCCGCGAATTACCTACAGGGACTTGGTATGTAAAGCTGGTCACCCATCCACGGACCAACCGCGGCAAGCTTAGCTTAACGTGATGGATTGACCCGTGCTGCTGAAATTACTTAGCAACAAGCGTGAACTATAATGTTGTTATGACACAAATGTTATTCAAAATTCGATCATCCTGATTTATATATTTGTTTTTGACAATTCACATCCAAAACAGTAATTGCAATGCATGTGCAACCGACCCCGGCATCAGGTGTAAAATTATTTATAACCTTAATTAATATGTACGTGCTAGCTGCTGGGTTGGTGTATTAATTTTGCACCTTGTCGTCTCAACAGCTGTCTGCCTAACAAGCTTACCTACACCACATCATATTTCATCGGTCCTTACCGCCGTAATACAACACTCGGCCATTATTAAAACCCAGACGGTTTACTACCGACAAACTGCTTTGAATAAGCTCATAAACTGAACTACTCATTCGTTAAATCCCACTAATTTAACAAACAAGGCACCTGTGTTGAAAATATAACTGTAAAAGGTGTAAAAAACCGTTAGACATGGTGACGGTCGGACGGTCGGATTTCGTCGAGTCAATGACGCAACACAGGTCCTCTACACTTGTAGGGAAAACGACACTAAAGTCACTAAACCCGTCGAACACCCGTAGCCAATACATTCAACAAATCTTTTGACCCAATGGCATGTGTCCGGGATCCTAAGACAACTAGGTCGGTGTCTTGATGACGTCACGACACCGGTACTGCGTGTACGCTGATGATGCGTCAGACCATTCACGTATCTTTCGTTCGGTTTCCGAGAAAGATATTACTGAATGGCTGGGGTGTTGCGTTACCTTACCTATAGTTGTGTAATGACATTTAACCGACTACCTGAGTTGAAAGCAGGGTAATGTTGCTGGTAAATGACTGTGGAACGTGTATGGAATGGCCATTGAAAATGGTAAGTACAGTTATATGCACAGCAAGAAAGATACCTAGCAAGAATTACCGTCTGGCGTGACTGCAGTTTCAAAACAAATAAAAAAAGAGAAGTTGCAAACTTATTATCGCGTTTCGCCAAGACTTTCCAAACTTCATTGGACAAACTATAACTTAAATGAAAGTAAGTAGTTGATGAAACTTAGCTCATTTCACTGGAGTTTTATAACTTGTAATCAAACTTTGATAACAAACAAATCTAGAAAATTGTGGATTCAGAAATATATAGGGGAGGGAAGGAATTAATTAACTTGTTTTGCTAGCAGACCTCCGACTTGACCTTTGCGCTTACTTCTACTTCTTATCGTATCCATGGTAAACAAGTCAAACTTTTTTGGCCCAAAATTCAGCTGCGGGAACTCCGCTCACCGACGCAGTCAAATGCTCAGGCGACAAGGCATGCAACGCAGAATGGAAGGTGGGCCATTGTCTGTGGGGAGATGCCGTATACGTATTTGAGACCGCGTTTACTCAAAAGATGTGTTTGAGGGTCAAAACTATGAACTCACGACCCGACGCGACGTCTTGGTTGCCTTTCAGACGTGATAAACCTGAATGGCCTGTGGATTAGCAATTATACGCAATACAGCAGGAGTTGTTCGAAACTTTGAACTCATACCAAGTCACCTTTTAATCCTGTTTTACTGTATCAGATCAAACCCAATCTCCTAAAAGCTAAGTTATTCGGTTCTTACCTAATTCATTGTCTTATAAATAATGTCCACTTGTCGTACATTACACGGACGTATTGGCAACTGGATGGGCATCCATCAATCAATAGTCAATTTCACAGCATAAGCTTAGCGAGCATCATGCTCCATGTATTGTAATCTGCAACGGTTGATTACACGATATAGTACCAGAAGCATCGATGTTGATAATTGGCGCGTTGGAACATACTCTTAGTTCTCCATTAAGAATTCGTTATGAATATGACTCATTTTATATAAATATCGACAGTAAACTAAAGCTTAGACATCACTCCCGAAAACGATTTTAACATTCTCAGCCCCAGAATTCGAATAACGAGGTTTCTCCTTTTGCGCATAATTTGAAACGAAGTGCCCGAAAGGATTACGATCAATTAGCGCCAAATGCAAACCCACTGACAGCTGTCGCTCCTCAAATCAAACCAGAAACTCTCATGATTAATTTAACAGCTGGTTTTTGGAGTAGGATTTTATTTACATAAAGCCCGCCTTGGTACAGGATCGAATGGCGAGAAACTGCTAACTAAAATAAAGTCGAAGAAAAAAGAAAGAGTGGCTCAACTGTAACTTTGTACTCAGTAGAAGCCCTTGCGATCTTTTTATCAAAACAACACTAGCAGAACTTCGAACTTTAGTCCTCCAAACTTTCGTAGTTGGACGATTCATTCATCTGGCGCATTGTCATCATCATCTGCCTTGCCTTCTCCCAACTATGTTGGGGTCGGCTTCCAATCTAACCGGATGCAGCTGAGCTGAGGCTCCTGCCAGGGGTGCGGGTTGTTCGAAAGAGATACCGTCGCCCCTGGCACACAGGCAACTGATGGAACACGGGTGGGTTTTAGTCAGTAAAAGTCTGACACGACCTCCTGCTCCACCCAGAGTTGGAGAAGTTATTTGACGATTTCCCACCCGAAAAAAAAACCTGATCGATCGAACCGTGCGGCAGTATTTACTTAGCCACCTGTGCCTTAGCTGACGCACTGTATAGAATTCAATATCAAAACAAGTAGCTGTGTTCTCATTGAGAGAGAGTGCAGAGGCCTCTGCTCTGACTTCCTTTATAAATAGGTGCAGTTTTCGTCGCGTAAAGTAAAACGCGGTAAATGAAAAACAAACACGTCCATAACAAAGGCGCGTGTAAGAAAAAATAAACCGTTTTTTAAAAGCATTTTCTAAAGTAACGCCTGCTTTAAAAGGTTTTCATTTGGCATGGCATCATCATTACTGAGTTGTGTTGTTAATAAACAAATCGGTATGAAATTCTTTCTTTGGGTTCCGTTTAGTAAAAAACTGGTCATCATAACTAGTCAGTTGCTAAACAGTTTTTCTGACTTCCCTTATAGCAACTATGTAAGTAGAGAGACTGATTTATGCTTCAAACAAGCTTCTAATTCACCAAACACTTCGAAATGTAAACAATGTAACTAAGCCTTCTGATATTATAATCCCCTTTTTTTCCCCGTAAGCTGCTTCTCGCTGCAACAACTACATAATAATGAGCATGTAAATTGGACTTTCCTACAAAATAACTAACGAGAATGCTATTATTTTTCATCTTGCAGCTAATTAAGTATCTAGTTCCCTGTGCCTTGAAATAGATAGTGTATTTTAAGCTCAAGTTGACTTATACCAGACGCTGAACCAGACTCTAGTAAAAAGTGTACACGTAAATTAAATTATAGCGCAAAATTATATGTATTCCGCAACTTTGCTCCGAGTCTCCGACGCGCTTGGATGGTTAAGCGAAAAAAGGAATTAATTTTGATCCGCATCGATACTGTGTAATTATTTCTTCAAAGGTTAATAGAAACTGTTGGTTAAAGATCAAGAAACCGTTACCATTAAGGCTACTCAAATACCCACGCCTGTTTACGTCTTTCGTATCGCCTCGGGCAGGGGTATTGTCCACCACGGGTCGCCCATAATCTTGGCTAATATAACAAATGCGAAAGTCCTGTTAGTTTGTTATTCAATACCGTAGCGAGGTAAGGAAAGCTGCGGAGAAACCTACAGGCTACCTAAGTCTGTAGCCCAAAGCACTTTGTATTTCCTTCCTTCTTGTTTTTCGTTAATGTTATGGTTACGTGGTCCTTTGGCCGTGTTGCTTCAATGGGCAACTTTTTCTCCGTGAGGATTTTTGTTTCCTGAAAAGCAACGGGAATTACTTCTTAAAGACGGGCATTTTGCTCTGTACAACATTTCCTTACAATTGTGCAATGGTTGAGCAGTCTTTAATAGAATCTAGGCTCAGTAGTGGACGTTTGCAGGCAGAGATAAGACATTACGGTCCAGACTTTAAAAACAAACACTATCTCCGTCACTCAATCGCGTTGTTATCAATGTCAAAAACACTAGGCGGGCGATTCCGGGATTGTGGTAAGAGTATAAAGCTCGGGAGTCTTACAAAATGCTTGTCAGTGAGATAAAATCGTGGTTTTGTGCCCATAATAGGCATGAGACTGGAAGTGGACACGACGGTGACCCGACCCGGGGCACTTGGCCTTACTATCACGACATGGAAGTGACTTCATGTCACATTTTATTGTGTACTTTGTCGTATTACCTTTTCATTATGCGGTACTGCTTCTACGATGTACTGGCGAGTGCACTCTGATTGTTTGCTCGTGTTGTTTACAGTTTATTTATTTTTGCCGCTTACGGTGTTGTAACGTCATATGCTTTTAAAAATTTAAATTGGTATCCAAACCAAATTCTATTGACTAAATTCTAGCGCTTGCATATTCAGAAGTAAGCTCACAGTTCTTCAGCACCAATTCGATGTCACATCTAATGGTTCACGGTATAGAAATCGAAACCTAACTGTCTCCACACTCTATGGCCTTAAATCTATACTTAATTTTATAAACAGGTAAAATGTGTTTGTGGAATGTAGGAGGTAATCTCTGGAACTACCAGTCGTATTTGAAAATTTTTTTCCAGCATTTCGTAGCCCATTTCATGAGGGAAGTTCAATACTATTAAACATCACGCCACAGCCTTTGGGAGCCGAGCAAAAAGATAAAAAGTCAGAAAGAATGCTAAGTGAAAACCGAGTATTAATTAGCACGGGTGGGCCATGGGATGCGACGCGGCGTGTCGGGAACCAAATTTTCACGGGACGAAGTCACGAGTGAAGTACTACTATATTTACATAAAATTAATAAATGCTTACATAAATGATGGAATTTCCTACAGAAGCCGACCCGTCTGATCCCTGAAAATTTAATTTAATTCGCGTTATTACGAAGCTAAAGTCTCTTTGAAATGAAACATGCTTCGTTTACCTTGATGTATTTTTATCCCGGCATGTTTTTCTTGAACATACCTTAAAACATGGGCATATAAAATTCTGTCATCAATCTTAACTTGCGAATGTTAATGTCAGCAATAAGTTAACGCTAATTACGTAACAAAGTATGAAGTCTATCAAAAGAAAGTCTTTGCGTGATGATGATGTCATTAATAAAGTGCTTAACGTCGGATTTTATTACGTACATTAGGAATTAACTCTTCAACAACAAGGAATGCTTTAAGTTTTTTAGGCTACACTTAGTTGTGTAGCTGTTTCAGTGGAAGCGCCAACATAACGTTTTTTCTGCAATTTGCAGGGGGTAATTGCGTAAATCCCTTTTATTTTGATAGTAGTGCCAAAACATTCATGGCGTTGTTTACGTTGCAAAGCAGATTTTTTTCTAACAAATGAATTATTGTTAGCAATAAATGATTCAGATTCTGATTAATAGTGTGTTATGCAATAGAGTATTTTACTCTATTAGACAGAAAAAAATTAAAATATATTATTGAGATAGCTTAGGCAAAAAGCAGTCGGAAAATGTTAGTTTTTATTTCATGAAATAACAAAATAAATTTTAAAATTCAATTCAAAGATTTCAGTTTTTTAATCTGTTTTTGAACACCATCAAATAGTAGCCGCCATTTTATTACGTCATACGGCGCGACAATTGAACAACTTTGTACTTTTATTATTCTCGTAACCAAAGTAATTTTTATTTAAATAATATTTTGCATTCAGGAACAGCAAACCAACGATAAGTAGAATAATAACTATTTTTTTTAATTATAAACAAATATCATACAAAATATCAGCGCATTTGTTTACATAGCAAACTGACGTCATACCCACAGAGCAATATGGCGTCCACTGCGTCCAGCGTTTTCATAAAAATGACGCGCGAAATATGAAAATGTAAAATTTTAATGCATTTTTACGGCACTAATCGATTAAATAAAAATGTTGTCGTTTTTTAGTGGTTAATTAGCACTTTAGAATCTAATTAGGACAGTTTTCAAATATGGGTGAAATACCCTATTGGGAGCACGTCAATGTCAGGATGTATGTTGAACAATAATGATTCGTGACTTTAACACGATGAATTTACAGAATTATAATGAGTGTTACATGAATTTTAGGGTTGTATTAATGACTTAAGTGATAATATTTCTGCTACCGAAGAAAATTTGAATTAGCGGGCTCGGGTAGCCCGTTAATTCAAATTTTCTTCCGTAGCGGTAATATCATCATTCGCTAAGGAGCGGAACCACATGAAGATTTGTCGGCTGCACTAAGCTGTGTAGTTGTTTCATTGTTAACAAGAATTGTGTTAAAAGTTATGGTTTACTTAACAGTTACGAGTTTCGGGTCGTGTTATAAGTGCAGCTTTAGCATTTCCTAGAAATTGTAACACATAGGTACCACAGTACAGGTTGTACTTCCGAAATAGTAGAGGCAACAAATATGGCCTCTTATGAGAATGAGAATGTAGTGCAGTAGTGCTGTTTCTCAAGGTCTCTACTCTTTAAAAGGGACGAAATTAAGTTGAAGACAGCCGTTGAAACACTTCGTTGGTTGTATGTAGGATCTAATTTATTTTCACATTTTTGCCAGTTAGATTGTGACGTCACACACTGACGACGTTGTGATCGTGTCCCTCTACCCTCTATGATCGGTTCCTTGATGTTGTAGTTAGAACTATCTGCCAGTGAAAGTCCCGTCAAAATCGGTCCAGCCGTTTCGGAGATTAGCCGGAACAAACAGATATTTTTAAAATTGCTTTATAACCGCTAAGTACCGTACCTTTAAATATACTTTCATATGAATTTAGTAAAAAGCTGTTATTTTGACATTATAAACAGTCACTAAAATTTTATTTGTCTCTCTTTTATTCTCTTTATAGAGAATAAGGCGAAACTGCATCCAGTACTAATGACGCAATTCGAAGTCAAAATTGCTTGAATTTTTATCACATCAAAATATTCGGTTGTTGCTGCAGTAACACTGTAATCTACCGGTAGGTGCTCGTTACAATATAATATAATGACGGGACAGATGTACGGACTACGGATCCCTCGCCTCTCACAACAGGTGTGCACGCGCCTTAATATTTTTTATGACTCCGTTATGCTCCGTCTCGCTCTTTCGAGATAACGACTATAGAAAGAGAGGCGACAGTTGATATCGAATAAAAATGTAACAAAATATTGTAATATTTAATATCAGTTGGTGCCACCCTGCAAGGTGTCAGTGACACCGACGCTCGCAAAAAAGCAGCTGTTTCCTACAAAAGTGCAATACCTCATCATCATTATTTCAGCCGAAAGACGTCCATTGCTGGAAATAAGCCTCCCCCAAACGGGGCGTTTGCTATAATATATATTGTCACGTTTGGCAGGCAGGTTGGCGATCACAGTACGGTGGTAAAATGCATAGGAACGCTGCTGCCCATTGCCAAAAGTGCAATACCTACGTGGTTTAAACACATGGATTAGCAAATTAAAAAAAAGGAATAAAAAAGCTGTTCCTGTCCAGTATTTACATACCTGAATCCATGGTAACAGGTGGCGCGTCAAAGTTCCTGCCAGCCTGAATAGGTTTTTTTTACATAATAAATATCATCTACCTAACCTTTTTCCCAACTATATGGGGGTCGGCTTCCAGTCTAACCGGATGCAGCTGAATACCAGTGGCGAAAGCACCATATAACACGATTCCTACCGGTTTCCCTTCGGGGATTCGCATCGGCAACTCTACCGCTATTCAAAAATGGCACATCAATAGTCGCTACTATTGTCCAAAAATATAGTTGCACTACGGGTATTTAATTCACCATAACATTCAAACAACAAAAAAGATTATTTTTAGCTTTGTATAACAAAAAAATATAAAACTTGGCGCCAAAACGTCATAATCGGGGAACTAAAAATTCATACAACAGCGATCCCGTAATGATGTCGGTTTAGGATACGTGGCACCGCTTGATAAGGACGAGAGCAAGCCGCTGTACAACGGGGTATGATAGAAACAGATATAGAAAAATGTGTCAGCGAGAACGAGATGGAGGAATATTGCACATTTTATTTGGTTTTCAGCTGTTAAATTTTATTGTATTTAATTCTTTAGATTCCTATATTTATTTTAGAATCTTAATAAGTTAGTAAGATAAAGTCGACTTCGCTTTGACTCCTCTCTTACAAGAATTGACACCTCGCCGCTGCTGAATAGCGTAATTTACAAGGAGCGACTGCCTATCTGACCTACACAACCCAGTTACTTGGTAACACGATACCCCTTGGTAAGACTGGTTGTCAGACTTTCGGGCTTCTGACGACCCGTAACGACTTTCAAAGATCCACGAGTGACAGCCGGGACCAACGGCTTAACGTGCTTTCCGAGATGTATAATATCATCGATGATGAAAGTAAAAATTAATGACAGTGCAGAGCTTTTTAACAATGCTTTATCTTCCTGACGTTAACATTAATTGAAACAGCCCACCCACTGAATTAATTAGCAAAAAGTAAACTTCATTTTGAAATTGTCGAACAGAAAACGAACATTTGCAAATAAAGGATATTAATTAACACAACCTGCCAAAGTACCGCATAAATATGTCCGCTAATTAAAATTAACTTGATAAAGCGCAAACCGCATTTACAGTCACATCATAATTACTGCGGACAGCGTGTTTCGAATATTCGCGCCGTCTCTCGAAAACCATCGGAACGTATTCTTTGAACAAAAAAGCGGTAAATTATATCGATATTATCGTATATCGATACCGCGCGGGCCTGCAAGCAGTGCCCGGCTCCCTACATCGGCAGCTGTGACAGATTTTGTATTTTTTGTACGAATACACCAGCCATCGATTTGCAATTTTCGTGCAAGTGGTTCCGACCTTTAATGTTTCTACCTGCTGGGCACAAAATATGTATAGTATGCATCTGCATTCAGTGTGAAATAATCCAAGATTAACGACTCGAATACTTTGGAACCAGCTTGTTAAATACACTATTTATTGTAATTCGCAAACGCAAAAGTAACATCAACTAGCCCACAATACTAGAGGCTTGTAGCTAAAAAATTATAATAGCCGCACGGTTCGATCGATCAGCTACGTTTGCCGCTGTGGGTCAGTGGATGGGTGACCATCTGAGGCCCTAGTGTGACTTTCATTTAACAGTCTCGATCAAACGCAGTGAGCGCGTTCGGCGCTCCGATTGGCCCTGGATTGGTGAAGGACCAATCGGAACGCCGAACGCGCTCACTGCGTTTGTTCGGGATAGTTAAATGAAACTCACACTAGGGCCTCTGTACTTACAAAGTCTACTCTGTACTTTTTAAAGCACGCTAAGTCGTTGGTCTCAGCTGTCATTAGTGGATCTTTGACACTCGTTACGCGTCAGAAGGTCGAAAGTCTGATAAGGGTATTACCCAGTCACTAGGTTGTGGAGGTCAGATGGCAGTCGCTCCATGTAAAATACTGGTACTCAGCAGCATTCGGTTAGACAGGAAGCCGAACCCAACATAGTTGAGAAAAGGCTAGGCAGATCAAGATGAACTAGCCTACATTCGACGTTCTGTATCGTATCATCGTATCCTTTTCAGTAAACACCTATGAAGAATTCAGCAACACTCAAACCCAATCGTGAATAAAATTCGAGGCTTTGTTACACAGGGTCATCTGATGAAAGGTCCAGACGTAATATAAAAGGAAGGTTTAGGAAAATAAACTCACATAACTCTGATAGGGGCGTTCCGTTGTTTAGCGTGCCACATTTACGAAGTAAAATACAAAAGGTCCAGACTATTTCGAAGCTTTTCGAAATGTAGGATGGATTTTTTTGCGCACTGGATTAGCGAGTCTCGGTGTTGAACAACATTGAGAATCCAACTTAATGCAGCGCGAGTGAGTCTCAGTGCGTAGAAAAAACAGTGAGACCCAGAGCGCCAAAAATTCCCGCCGCGATTTTAATACGTCTGTGCGAATGGACTTATTATTAAGTTCTTCTACATCTTAAACCAATTACCACTAAATAACAAGACTTCGTCCATTAAGAATCTAGTCGCAGGCTTGAACTCACTGATGGGCCTGGCTAAAAAGCACGCTGTCTCACCAGGCTTCGTGTCCGTTAAAATCAAGAAAAGTCCTTCGGAAGATAGGGTTTTTAAAAAAAATTACTGCATAAATCAATGACCAATAAAGTTTATTGAAATTCTCGATAATTGAACTTTGTCGGTATAGACTTACTTTTGGACAGTTTAGATTTCTTTTGTTACTTAAACACGCCCAAAGTTAGTTTAAATTTGCAAGAAAAACGATTCTTTATTGGCTACTAAATTTTTAATGGGTTTTTATTTTAGTATTCTGTTTCCGTACAGACAATGTTTATAATAAGACAAAACCATACCATGTTTAATTTTTGATGTATATTGTCGAACAGTGGAGTACTACACTCTCGAAGTTTGTATGGAAAAAAGTCGATAAGATTCACCTTAAGATTCATTCTGGTCTCGGAAAATCGCTTTAGAGGTTACCCATTAGCCAATTCGCTTCCCGCGATCCCCCGATTAACTCTGTCACATGTGTCGTAAACATCTGGTTTACATCTTCAATGCCAAGTCTCCTATAACCCGAGCCTCGTAGGACATCAAAGGACATCAAATGCTCCATCGAACGGCACATAATGGCTTTCGGCCAGCAACGCGACGGAGTTACAAATCGCTTTTAATACCGTCGTCTGCAGACTCTGAAGACAGCGGAGGTCAAGTGTTGAATATTCAGCAGGCGGTTTAAATTAAGCTCTGGTTTAATGATGTTAGGAAGAAGTTACAGGTGTTACTTTGGGAAAAGTAACGTAGTTTTGGACGACGATGTTCCCCTCGATACCAACAAGAAAAACTTTATTTGGCGATGACTAAGTTTTTTTTCTTGCTTTATCTATTGTCGTATTCGATACGGAGGAATGAGGTGAACGTTGTGAGGGAAGTTTTGATTATGAATGTCGATAGCTGTAAGAGTAGGGGGAGACCAAAGAAACGATGGATGGGCTGTTTGAATGATGATATGGTTAGCAAGGGGATGACTACGGAGATGACATCTAAGGGACTGCTCACACTGTCTTATTCAGCTCTGTTCAGCTTTTGTCCATAGAAAACAACGAGTTCGTATAGAGCCCGTTCAGCTTTCCGCGGCTGAACGGATGCGTACGCATCTCATACAAAATCGTTGTTTTCTATGCACAAAAGCTGAACAGAACTGAATAAGTATGAGTAGTCCCTAATATAGAGGAGTGTGGAAGAAAAAGCCATGATGCGCCAACCCCATGAACCCAACTAAATTGAAATAACGGCAGGAGATTGATGATGATCTGTTGTCGTATTGTACAGTTGTTTTTCCTCGCTGCAGTCATGAATCAACCACTTCACGATGTGTTAATTTATCAGCAATTTTCGAAATTGACTTATTGCTTGCGCCCACATAAATCTTGCGCAGCACCATGAGATAATTTCTTCCAACTGTAACTAAAAGAAACATTCTCTGAGACCAATTACATGCTATTACCTAACGTAGCCATGAATAAATAAGTTTAACGATTGTGATCAAGCGTGTCTGACTTTCTCGTAATCTGATGGTGGATAACGTCCGGCTATGAGCGTGGCATCAATCATCCGGACAGGGATGGAAATCGCCGCATAATAGGCCCCTACTTTAGTCTGACCTTCGCAGACCTTTTATCAAAGCAACGAGGTAATCATGGTGTTTTTTTTTTTCTTGAAAAGTGGGGACCTATCTATCTATATTCCTAATGCTACGTACGTATTGTTGCGTATTCTGACTTTTCTCGCGAGAATAACGACCAACTTGTTCGGTAAACCAGGAAAGACTTTCCTTCGGGCAAACTTGGACAACTATTAGTTACAATTTGCCCGAAAATAAGAAGTTTTTGTGTCTGTACCAATAAAAAGTTTTATTCCACGAATAACGGACGGAAAAGTAAAATTTATTATTAACACTTTCAGTGGCAGGTGGCAGTATAGCGGTGTTTGTTATAAGTGCGGAGATACGTACTTTTTTTTTCTTTTTCGGACTCGGTTAACTCTCCTCTAAGTAGCTAAAGCCAAGCAAACCGATTAAATAAGACTAGTAAAGCGCTAGAAAATCCTATGAAAATAAGGTGTCAAGTCTTAGCAAAGTGAAAGTCCATTAAACTCTGTAACCCGAGACGAGTGAAAACTAAAGTCGTTTATTCATGAGGAGACAAAAAAAAATTGTGACATGACGTGGGTCAACGGGGCTACAGCACCGCCCTATACAATAAACCCTACTAAATATGCAATACTAGTGACTGTTGAATGGCGATTATTTGCGATATTTGGAAGCAATATACTTGGTCTAAGAACTTAAGCTATCGCAGTCCTCACCTAGACATCGGCTTCTCTCAAATTGCGACACATCACCCGAACCTCCGTCTTAAAAATCCAGTCTGAACTCCACAACCCAGTATTTTACATGGAGCGACTGCCTGTGTGACCTCCGAAACCCGGTTAATGGGTAATACGATACCATTTGGTAAGACTGCTTATCAGACTTTCGGGCTTCTGGCTCCCCGTAACAACTGTCAAAGATCCACGAATGACAGCCCGTACGTGCTTTCCGAGGCTCGGAGGGGTCTTGGTATTTAAAGATGGTCACCCATCTATAGACCAACCGCGCCAAGGATAGCTTAACCTGATCAATCGACCCGTGCTGCTTTTATTACTTAGCCAGAAGCCCCCGTGATCGCGGGAATTATTGTCTAATTCTTGTTGCTAAGTGATCAACTGATCATGCTTTAACTTCAGACGGTGGTCTATTTTAGGAGTTAAATCGTTTATTTTTATATCCCCGACTTGTCCTACCAATGAATAAACGAAAGCACCATTTTACTTTTTATTTTAACCTTCGTTTCCTATAGGATGTAGGAAATGTCGGCAGTGGTTCCATGAGCGATATTTATTGCCATTTATAATATTATAAAGTACATTCGCGTTAACAATGCAGTGAGTCATCATTATCCGTCGGCCTAGCCCCGCCCCCTAACCAATCAAATCTTTTCAAATTACAATCAAATCTATTCATTAAATTTAATCTTTTAAAATATAATTTGTTTGAATTTAACACCACTGTGAATACACCTTTTATCTTGCAGTTGCACTGATGACTCACTGCATTCTTAACGCGAACGAACTATAGTCTATAGGTTCAACGGTTCAACTATTCAATTAACTTCTGTAGGTATGTGTCTAGCTACAAAATGAAGTCGGTTAAAAAAACCGTGGATGTTTGACAGTCGTTACGGGTCGTCAGAAGCCCAAAAGTCCCACAGCTAAACATACCCAGGGGTATCGTGATGTGGGTAACTGGGTTGTAGATATTATAGGGAGTCGGTCCATGTAAAATACTAGCTTAAAACTGCACCGTGGTTGGCTAAGATTTCACGCAGATCTTTTTTTAAAACACACCGGCTTGTTTGTACATATTTCTTCAATGTCTTAAAAACTTTACGCCATACCAAGCGTAACTTTTATCAGACACAACGCAACGCATGCGTGTGCATCATATAAAAACATCACGCGTAGTCAACGCGTTACTTAATGTGAGAGATAACGCATAAACATGCGTGTTATTGTTTACATAATAGTTCAACCGAATCGAACGAGAACCATTGACTCGGAAGATGCACCGGAGTTGATTGGAAGTCACGTAATTGTGTCCACAAACTTGGAACGGACAAAGGCTAGCATTGTTATGTCATTGTCAAATCTAACAAGGAGGTTAAATAACAGTTAAGTATAGCACAGAGCTATTGGCTCATATCAGTAATATCTGAACTAGGCTCTAAGATCACAGCCTTTTTTATCCCTACTTCCCTACTAATATTATAATGCGAAAGTAACCATGTCTGTCTGTTACGCTTTCACGCCTGAACCGCTGGACCGATCGTCATGAAATTTGGCAGAGATATAGCCTGGGATATGGAGAAGGACATAGGCTACTTTTTTTTACGCGATAACCAACATTCACTTGGACGGAGCCAGGTAGTAACTACATAAAAAGTTAACTGTAAGCACAAACGAACTCCTTGAATATACAGACAGGAAATAGCTCAAAAATTATCAATACAAATTGAATGCTATATGCCTGCCTCGTTGGTCTAATTGTCGCAAGCGCTACTGCTGAGAATGAGGTCCTGCGTTTGATTTCCATCCCAGGTCAGGTAAAAGTGTTATTGGGTTTTCTGTCTTTAATTTCTCAGTAGCCACCCGGAGTCTGCATTTGTGCCCGGTTGATGGCAATGGGCTTGCCGACTATAACATGGGACTTAAACATAAATGGCGAAATCTGGGTGTACCATAGGGGTGTACTTTAGGTTCACCTCTGCCCAACCGTTCTGGGACACAAGGCGTTATATTATGTGCAATATTATAAACTTGATTAAGTTCACAACATCGGAATATCGTACCTATGAAGCCCATCCCAAAAATATGCTACCGGACATCCAGTATCTCACATTATCATGCGCCCGCGCTTCGCAACTTATCGCCAGCGCGAGCGCCAGTACGCATTGCTCTCTGCGCGAGCTGCGGTTTTAACAAGGATAATTGGTCCCACTGAATTATCCTGGTATTAGTCTAATGTGGTTGCTTAATACAGTTTTATAGTTTTAGAAATATTTTTATTGTCACGTCATCATTGGTTTTGAGTTGATTCTACACGATCATAACATTAAATTATTTGGAATTTGACTCTGCATGTTCCTATTTTATGATTTACTAGCTTTTGCCAGCTGCTTAAGGTCGGCAATTATCCCACGGGAACGTACTACCGGTATCAAAAGTATCCTGTGTTAATCCAGGTTATCTATCTGTGTGTCAAATTTCATCCAAATCCATTTTTGCGGGATTGAGTAACAAAAACACAATAATTCACATTTTATAATATCAGTGGGATGTATTTTACGGAAGGCGACAAATAACAATAATAATATGATAACTAGGTATACAACGTGTAACGAAAAGGGTATATACAAACCAAGGTCACGGCTTCTTTGGATGATATCAAACTATATTGGAAGGGTTTTTTAATCCTATCTCTACATGTTCGGGAGTTATGAGAATTTTTTACATTGATACCAGAAACCGAACTTTTCAAATTGAAGTTAACTCATCTCTCGGAAGAGATTTATCGTGATATTGGCAAGTAACGTGGAACGTTATTGACCTACGTAGTGCGGTGATACCTATGTTATGATTCGAATTTAAGAAACATGAAACCGAAAATTTTGTATCAATTCTTAGAGTATTTTATTTTGAGCTGAAACTATGTATAGTGATTCTATACCAGCTGTTATCTTTAGTGCTTAAGGATAGCAATAGGGTGTCTGTTACACCCTGTATACGTGTTTCAATAGAACACACAAGGAAGCAATGACACCACCTAGAAATATAAAACAGACACTTACCTAACAATCTATTATTACCAATCATAGAAAACTTGTAATAGAATCATGCCGCAATGTCAACATTTCCTTAGAAGATAGTTTAATAACAAATATGATACTATTTCTATCGATATGTTCTTTTGACCAAGAATGCTAGACTAGCGATAAATGCATTGAATCACGTTCCATTACAAAATAAACATTATGGCGTCTAATTGGTCAATAGAGCTAAGCTTACCTTGAGGTTTCATGTTTGATTACCAAACTAGGTTTATTTTATACTCACTGTTGCTTATTTAACTCACGTTACGTGAGAGCAATGGTGGTAACGGCCACGACTTACTTTGTGTACATATATTTTTTATAACCACTGCTCTGAAAACGGTGAAGCAAAACATCGTGAGGCAAAGGCAATAAAACGGCATGCTCTAGAACCAAAAGTTCGAAAATATGGGACATCTACCAGCCCGCACTGGGCCCACGTGGTAGATTACGGCTCACTCTCTCTCACAGAGAGGACGCCTGTGTCCCAGCAGTGGGAAAATTATATGCTGATTATGTAGGTCAGGTTATGTTACTCACGTTCTATAGATATCCCATCATCATCATCTTCATCCCATCATCTTCTTCCCATCATCTTCTTGCCCATGTCCCTTGTAACTTCGCGTCAGCGCATCACGATTTCTTTTTCCATTCTCCCCTGTCAACGATCAGCAGGCTTAGCATAACGCTTTCTATTTCTAATCCGCCGTAAAATAGAAATCGCTTGTCTACATTTCTCGGTACAAAACTGTAAACCGTCTACACGGAAATGTCATTTTTGTCTACTCTTCCTTCGACAAAACGCTTCTCTACGGTTCTCGTGCTAAGCCTGCCGGCTTTCATTCACTCCCTTCTCTTTCATATCATTCCTCACACTATCCATTCATCTTTTCTTAGACCTTTCTCTCCCTCTCTATCTATCAATATTTATATTGTATGTTTTAACCCCTTCGTGCCTCGGAAAACACGTCAAGCGGTTGGTCCCGGCTATCATTCGTAGATCATTGACAGTCGTTACGGGTCGTCAGAAGCCCGAAACTCCGACAGCCAGTCTTACCAATGAGCATCGATTCGTAATACCCAGTAACTGGGTTTTGGAGTTCACATAGGTAGGCATCAGGAGGTACGAGAATGCCTCCTCATTACATAGCATTTTCAAGCATAATCTGCCTATAATGTTCCCACTGCTGGGACACAGGCATCCTCTCCGTGAGAGGGAGTGGGCCGTAATCCACCACGCGGGCCCAGTGCGGGTTGGTAGATGTCACATGTCTTCGATTTTTTTATTCTAGGACATGACGATTATTAATTTCTTCATGTACCCGTATAAAAAGGCCCAGTGGAGTACCTAATCCATTGTCTCTCACTCTAGCTGACTGCCAAAGTTCATCTAAATCCGCTCTTATGTGTGAGAAGTAAGATGAGATTTCCGTGTAAGAAAATCCCACTGTTCTTATTGGTCATGTAAACTCGCCCCTTATCATCAATCATCATATCCTGCACCATTTGTAAGTCCGTAAAAATCTCTTATCAAATATTGGCCCTCCATCTTCATAAGAACGTCCCAATAATGCCAGGTCGTTGGAGACGTTTCTCAATCAGTGATAGGAAATGTTTGTCTACGTGTCTAGCAAATCAGGGTGGCAGAGAGTAAAGACGTCGACGTGTAAACTAAGCCATGAATTCAGCTCATGTTTTTAGATCCCAAATCGAAAATATTTATCATCAGTTATCAGAAAAACAAATCTGCTGTTTTATAGAATAGTGAAATTCCTACGCGGTCAAAAGGCATGGAATATTTTATTTTTATTTTTATAAGCTACTTGAAATTTCAACGCCCCCCCATACGTTGAAATTTCAAGTAGTTCAGAATCTTGTAGTGAATCCATGGTTCCAGGTTGCGCGTCGATTTCCCTGCCATGCTGTATTTCCTGGGTCTATTGCACTTAGCTAGTTATTAATGTATGATAAATAAGTACATTTCTGGTCTACCATCCAGGTATTTTATAGAACGTTCATATGGATGAGTTGTACGACTGTCTTAGATTGCAGCGGAGGTCATAAAAATTCTTCATACAGCATTTTGATCTCTATTCTCATTATGCTGTTTGAGTCAAACATCTGGGAATGCGTGTGACCAAATTATATTGCTTTGTATGGACTATGGGATGAGTCAGAAGTTTTTATTTACATGTGTAAATACTACGTCGTATTTAGTGTGAAGAAGTGTTATGATGATGTTCAAAAAATAAATTCCGTCCTTCACTTCACTCATAACTTATGAGTGAAGTGAAGGACGGAATTTATTTTTTGAACATTATAACTGTCCGCTTCATTATGTGAACTTGCCTTTTCCAATAAATTAGCCTTGCTTGTTATAACAAGCAAACAATCTGCCTAGCCTTTTACTAACTTTATTAGGGTCGGCTTCCAATCTTACCGGATGTAGCTGAATACCAGTATGTGGTTATAACATGGAGCAACTGCCTCTCTAATCTCCACAACCCAGTTACCGGGTTATACCTACGATAGGTATCCCTTTGGTAAGATTGGTTTGTCAGACGTTTGTGCTTCTTACGACGATGTTATAACAAGCAAGACTCATTTATTCGACCTGTTATAACGCTAGACTAACAGGTTGCCCATCTCAATAGACAAGTTCTTATCACAAACATGCGGTCCCCCTCTACAGACAGGAACAAAACGCCACGTGCTCAGATCCTTTACAAATCCCTCGTGCATCTTTATACCATGTGCGTTTCGAGTACTACGGACATGACCTTTTTGAAGGCCATCAACTACTTAAATTATGTTGCGTCCTGCTCATATGAGGGTAAAAAAGGAACGCCTAAAAAGTTCCGCAAAAAAGGCATTGTGCACCAGCTGCCCGTCAATATTTGCAAGCTGCTAAAGATTTCGGGAGCAGAAAAAATCTGAGTAGGTAATAAAATAATAAACAAGACATTCAATACAACGTTAATTAACTCTGAAACAGACTAAAAATAAAAACTACACAAATAACTATGATTGAATACCCCTCAAACAAAAAACATAAGCAAATAAAATGGCGATTGACACATCAATAGATTCAATTACCTAATTCAACTCTAATTCCCATTCAGACGAATCAATCTTCAGTACACAAACCTTCAATATAATTTACTGTGAAAATAAATCGTTCTACTAATGAGAAATTGAATCTAAAAGTATTTTTATGGGCTCTAACGTTAGTTTTATAAATAAACAATTGAACATTCCTGAGAATGGCTGAGACAAAATGTATGCATGCAGGTGCTGCATACTGTAGAACCATAATTTTATGGAGCTACATTTTCCTGGTACTAAAATTAGCATGTTTATCCTTTACGGACATTGATGAAACGACATAACAAGCTCAGTTTATGTTTAAATTAATTTAGGTGCTGATAATTGGGACGCAAATCTGGCGTCCGTCACATCCTGGGCGTATTGACCTAAACCAAATCGAGTATAGTCCAAATTATGGCTAATAAATTGTGATTACACACGTGGTCAGGACGTTGACCCGTATGCCCAAAATTGTAACCCCCTCGGCGAACACATGGGTTTGCTCAAGCTCAGACTGTGTTTGCACAAAACTAGAGAACGTGGTTATGGTCCGACTATTGATGGAATTCGTCCGATTTGTAGGTCAATTAACGTCCTATATTGGTTGTAAACTATTGCAAGGGCGTATTTGTTTGTAACTCAGATCGATTGTAAAGAAAGACTGCACTGGGTACCTCGTTCGTAAAAGCGAGGTAATTGCATAACACAGTATTAGTAGGAAGGGCTTTCATTTTTAATCGACTTCCAAAAGGAGGAGGTTCTCAATTCGTCGGAACTCTTTTTTTTTATATATAAGATCCCCGATTACTCGAAGATGACTGGACCGATTTGGATTTTTTTTTTGTTTGAAAAGGTATACTTCCCAAGTGGTCCCATGATCATCAAGTCAGAAATCTAATGATGGGATCTTGGAGAAATAGAGGGAACCGACTTCCTAAATTAAAGTTTTTTTTTTGGAAAATGTTTTTATTTTCGCAACAATTTTGAATACACAGTTATTCAACACTTTTGCGAAAGATGATCTTTTCGGTTGGAATTTTAAAAAAATATTTCCAACTAAGTACTTGTCTGTTGCGATACTCACATTCCAGAATTCCAGATGTAAAGTTACCGTAATAAATAAAAAGGCGATCAGTTGCGTCCTACATTCGGATGCTCATCCACTAGGCATGTGCAGGGTACTAGAAGCGTTCACAAACTGTAGGAGAGCTCTTGACGTCATATACGAGTATCTTCACGAATTGAGCTCCGGTGGACTCGTCAACTTCAGCCCGCTTTAATTCGGAAACACGATCCTTTGCAATTGGGTTAACTTCCCTGTTATAATTGGAATACGTTTTTAGGCATGTGTGAAATGCTAATGTACATCGTTTCAAATCGTTACTAACCCACGGCAATAAAGATTGTCGTCACTTTGATTGCTGGTTATCTTCACTTCTCTTATCTCATCATAAGAATAACAGGACTCAATTACCGTATTCCTGAGAAAGAAGGTCATGTCGTCAATCTGAAATGTTCTTGAAATTCACATGGACGTAAAAATATCGCGGCGGATTTTTTTTACGTACTTTATCTTCAACGTACTGCCCAGCGCCGAGAGTTGAAAATCGAACATTGTGTTTTTTCGACGCGTTGAGTTGCACTCTGTTTCTCTGATTCTAAATGCTTGGTTCAACACCGAGAGTTGAAAATTCAATGCACGATAAAATCCTGCAGCGGTATGTTTACGTCTGCGATTACACGAGCAACTAAAATTGCTCCATGCTGGTCAATTCTCGTCAACTATGACGTCACACGACTACATCCAGCAATTGAGGGCAAGGGTAATTTTAATTATCATGCTATATGGAGCAACTTAAAAAACTAGGCATTACGCGCCCCCCCGCTGCCTTTGCCGCCAGCCGGTTCCTCTCGCAAAAACGAGACGTAGTTATACGTACAAACGAGATAGATAGAAAATTTATAGAAAAAATTCCAAACCGATTGGATACTCGGCAACTCATGAAATATATGGAGCAATCAGAAGCAATATTCCCGAAACATATCCGCAATTTATTGTTGGTGCTCCAGATTGCTCCACTTCATTGATCCACATTGATCCATTAGTGTTGCCGTGCAATAATTGCTCAAAAAATTGCCCGTGTAAGAGCACCTTTACAAAACATCCCATAACTTGATTAATTCAGCTGCAACAAACAGTAAAAGCGGTTTCAATTAATTAATTACTTGCACTAAGTTTTTCCTCCGCATTCAGATTGAATTTGAAACAATTTCGCTCTATAATGTACCTACCGGCCACTTAGTTGCTATGCTGCTGCTCGAACAGTAGCCATTGTTTCTACAAAGCTTTGTTCAATCTCGACGTAATGAATCGTAACATGCTTCTCGTTCGTGTATTAAAAGATGCTGATTGCAACCAATTCGGGTGGTGTGGTCTCAACAATCAACAGAGTGATTCGGCAATTTTTTCGAACTTCTCAATGATTGTGTCTTTCGCTTTTCATGCCGATACTTATCACTAGAGATGGACCGACTATGACTGGCCGACTAGTCGGCTGCAAAATGGCCGATTAGTCGGCCAAGCCGATCATTGCTTTCGGTTGAGTTCGGATGACATCGGCAATGTTCAAAATGGCATACCTATTGTTTGCTATAGAGTTTCTTCTTTTTTGTTAGAAGTATTAATTAATTTTACTTTAGGTATTTAATTTTTGGATCTAAGTCCAATTAATTAATGGACCAAACGAAGGGTTCCTATTCCTTCCTATCCTATTCTAGATTGCACCGAAACTAAACTATAAAACTGATTCTATAATAAAAATATAAAAACAGTAAAGATTTCAATTTCATTTCAATCACCGTCTTTTAAATTTTAAGCATATTATTACGAGTAAAAATGGGCCGACTACAAAATATGGCCGACTAGTCGGTATATCACTACTTATTACGTTGATACTGTGCTAGTGTAATTATCTTAAGTAAGTACCAGCTTCTTGTAAATAATCTGCCTAGTCTTTTCACAACTACGTTAGGGTCGGTTTCCAGTCTAACCGCATGCAGCTGAGTACCAGTATTTTACATGGAGCGACTTTCTATCTGACCTCCACAACCCAGTTACTCGGCAATACAATAACCTTTGGTAAGACTGGTTGTCAGACTTTCGGGCTATCCGTAGGTAACGACTTTCATACATCCACGAATGACAGCCGTGTTTTACGAGGCACGGAGGAGTCTTGGTATGTAAAAATATCAAGTACCACAAGCACCTCAAGTCAATTACTTAAGTTTTTTTTTCTTTTTGATTGTCGTTAAATAACATTCCGACATGCGCCAACACATCAGTCAATCATACTTCATCAAAGTGACTTACGATATTTTTTCTCCCAACGCTTCCATAGCCCACTACTTAAGTGTATAGTATTACTCAATCTAAGGTGTTTAAATTTGTCGTGAATCCGTGTGTAATAGAATGGCCCACGTCGCGTGGCCCAAGTGCCGCTCGATGGCCCCCAGTAATGGCAGCCAGCACGCAACCTCCACACAATCTTACTATTTTTCTACTACGAATCTTAACTTCCGAGTAAGCGGGCTAATTGTTACGTCAAACTGTTTTTGCTGTCTTCGATTTTAACGATCCTCTCGCTACACGTATATACCGTTTATTTGTTTTTTCGTGCACATCACGCGATCTTTGGTTTTTGCGCATCCAACGTGATCTTTCATTGCAGCCATTATAAAATTGATGTTCGTGACTTTTTTAGTTCATTAGATCTTTTCAGTAATCCATTAAGTGTTTCGATGTTGACTTGTTTTTTTTTTGTGTTTGGTTGATTGACGAACACGACAGTGTGTCGACGGATTGACAGTGGAATGGAAATAGGCTAGGAAAGCAGAGATTGTACCGTTTGATTGTTGATGTTGTGTTGCGTCTCTATGCAAATACCTGGCATGCTCCCACAGATCGTGGTTACAGGCTATCTACGATGTGTTGGCTCGAAAAGCTTCGGTTTTTCTCACATGGTCTGTATTTGTCCACACATAACAGTTTGTTCTCAGCTCTCGTGTGTTTGGACTATTAATGCTATGATAATGAGTTGTTATTATTTCTTAGTAATGATTGATGAATTAAGCTTTTATTTGTTACACATCTGTACATACAAATAAATAAAATTGAAGTGTCGTTTATCGTGTCAAAATTACAGCATTTTACTAAATATTTATGAAAGAGTATACGGTTACCATACCTCGTAAAATAAATTAAAAATCTATTATTTCAGACATTCAAAGAATTTTAAGTTTTTTGTCTGTCTGTTTGTTTGTTCCGGCTAATCTCCGAAATGGCTGGACCGATTTTGAAGGAACTTTCACTGGCAGATAGCTTAATTAACTTAGGTACTTTTATTTTCGAAAAAGTTTAAGGTTCCGCGCACAAAAATTTAAAGCAGAATCCAATCGGTTTTCCGTCATGATCGCGAACGAAGTCACGGGCACAGAGGGTTAAAACTAATATTACAAAGAGGTAAAATCTGTCAGTTTGTATGTAGGGGATTAATCTTCGGAACTGGATACTGATACGTTTCCGAAAATTAGTACTGCCAAGTGTCATAGGAATCATAGGATTACATATATTGTTATCAAAACAAGTAATTCCAAGCCGACCAAGTCACGGGCAGGAGCTAGTAGTATAATTAAAGAAAAGCAGTGACCCCATTTTATTTGAGTAGGCATAGATCAGATTTCAGAAACCATTGAACGCGGGCTAAACACACTCGATATCGGACATTCATGTAGGTACACTAGGTACATGGCAGAGTATAAATAACACATAATATTGTGATAACTGTTGCTGAAATGAACAGTTACTTAGGTACCTACTTAATGCTGTGGTTTTCCTTCCTACATTAGTATCGACTACTACTACACTGTACGGTACTTGTGACTATGTAAAAGCAGTCGCATCCCTACCAATCCCGGCCAATGAGACATAATTGATTTTCTATCGTGTGGGCACCTATCGGGCCCACGCGGTTCTGGGCGTCGGTAATCCCAGGCTGATTCCCGGCCACCGTAGGCGCGAGCTTGCGGACGGCGAGTAATGGGTAGCTCGCTGTCCGGTAAGGACCAAAGCCGTGTCGACGGCGCGTATTGTTCCAAGCGCCTCGAAGAGATGTCAGCACCAACTGGTGGGGTCCGCAATGGCCGATGCCTGCCAGGGGTGCGGGTTATTCGAAAGAGATACCGTGGCCCCTGGCACACAGGCAACTGAGGGAACACGGGTGGGTTTTAGTCAGTAAAAGTCTGACACGCCCTCCCGCTTCACACCCAGAGCGGGAGAAGTCATTTGATGATTTCCGACCTCAAAAAAAAGCCGCGGTTGATCCGTGGATGGGTGGGGTGACATCTTTACATACCAAGACCCCTTATCTTGGAAAGCACGTTAAGCCGTTTGTTCTGGCTGATATTTGTGGATCTTTAACAGTCGTTACGGATTGTGAGTAGCCCAAAAGTCTAACAACTGTCTTACTAAGGGGTATGGTATTATTCAGTAACTGGGTAACTGTAAGTAACTGGGAATCGGCCGGATGTGGGAAGCACAAGACCGGTCGAAGTGGAGGAGCATCGGGGAGACGTCTTTCGGCTGAAATGATGATGATGGGTTGTGGAGGTATGATAGGCTGTCGCTCCATGTAAAATACTGGTTTCCAGCTGCATCAGGTTAGACTGGAAGCCGACCCCAACATAGCTGGGAAAAGGCTAGGCAGATGATGACTGTACAATCACCTAAAGAGCCAAATAACCAGTGTTTTCAAATATACTTAGTTGGAATTTAGTAAGAAACCGATGGCAGGCTTCGAATAAAATGTAATTTGTTATATGACCTGTTTATTTTCTATTAATATTCTTCGAAAACATCCATCGGGATCTTACTAAAGTACAACACAGGGACTATTCACACTTATTCAGCCCTATTCAGCTTTTGTCCATAGAAAACAACGATTTTGTATGCGTGCGCATCCGTTCAGCCGTGGAAAGCTGAACGGACAAATCACAAACAATATACAAAATCGTTGTTTTCTATGGACAAAAGCTGAATAGGGCTGAATAAGTGTGAGTAGACCCTAAATCCGACTTAGCTCTTTTGGTGACGTACCTATCTTACTGCACGATTTTTCACACATGACACTTAATTTCGCTACTCTATCACTAAATAAAATCGACGATAGCGATAACGCTTTGTTATTTAAGATAATAAGAAGCACAAGAAAATAGTAACTAAGCTTTCAATGAAAGACTGAAAAAGTATACATACATTTTAAAGTTTTCAGGATGTTTTATGCTGTAATGTCAATAAACGCATTTATCTTTTTTAATTTTATAAAAATACAACAAGTATCCCAAAATAATTCAAAGTTCTTTGAAAATTCTCTTTTTTGTGTTGTTTCTTTTTAGGGTATCAATTTGAGGGTAGTTCTCATAATATATTTAGCAAACTTGACCCCAACCACCATAAAAGCCGCCCAAGGGGGTAATTGGCTTCGCAAACACTTTGCATCCCCTCCAACGACGAATTTAAATAGAAACGAGAATGTTTAAGGTTCCAATAAAGTATTATCAGATTTTGAAACATGTTGCGTGTTTGAATTTTTTTTTTTACTTTACGAACTATTTATAATATGGTGTATTCCAATTTAGTAAAAACTATTCTAATTTGATGACATAATATGTAACAGAAAAATAAAAGTAAATTGAGATATATCCGTTTCCTCAATTAAAAACGTTTTAAATCAAATTTGTTTTTCGTTGTTTTGAATTTACCGCCAAAACACTCTTTACGGTGACTTTTTATCACATGACCACACGTGACGTCAACTTTGTGTAAACTAAAATAGTTAGGTAAGTAAACAAGTGAATGTCGAGTTTATAATTAACAAGATTTTTAATGGACAGAAAGTGATACTACTGGTGCGCGGTGCCTCTGTGCACAAATACTTGTAAAACTGCGCCAAACTATGTATTTGTACCGGTGCCGTTTACACAAAGGTAACGTCACGATGTCACGTGATAAAAAGTCATTCTAAGGAGCGTTTTGGTGGTAATTTCAAAACCACGAAAAATTGATTTGATTTTAATCGTTTTTAATTGAGAAAATGGATATAAATAATTTTTTATTTTATTTTTCTGTTCTGTTGAAGCCCAAAAGTCTGACAACCAGGGCTCCGATTCTGTATCGTTATAACGATTCCCCGCGGAATCTTACTACGTTCAAACTACGTCAGTATCGTTTTTTCGAAATGATATGAATTGATCGAAATGTCATATTCTGTATGTCCCAAGACAATTTGTCGATTATATTAATACGATATTAGCAGAATTCGTGTGTGATTGACGGGATTACGAGTACGGAATCGTTAAGTGGTCATAGTGAATTCAAGCCCTGTCTTACCAACGGGTATCGTATTACCCAGTTACTGGGTTGTGGAGGTTAGCTCGGCAGTCGCTCCATGTAAAATAGTAGTATTCAGCTACATCCGATTTGACTGGAAGCCACCCCAACATAGTTGGGAAAAGGCTAGGCAGATGATGAACGGGTAATTTTTCAAATACAACTAGTAGTTTTTCAAATGCAACTGGCAATTTTTCAAATGTAACTGGTAATTTTTCAAATGCAACTGGTAATTCCAGAGATTAGCGCGTTTAAACAAACAAACCAACTCTAAATCTTCAGCTGTGCCCGCAACCAGGCGCGGTCGCAGCCAAAGACTTTGGGGGGGGGGGGGTCACAGACAAAATTACCTACATATTAATAAGAAAATTGATTATGTTTTCGAAAAATTACTATTTTTAACCGACTTCCAAAAGGAGGAGGTTCTCAATTCGTCGGAACCTTTTTTTTTTTTTTTTATATGTATGTTCCCCGATTACTCGAAGATGGCTGGACCGATTTGGATAAATTTTTTTTTGTTTGAAAGGGTATACTTCCCAGGTGGTCCCATGATCAAGTCAGGATCTGATGATGGGATCCTGGAGAAATAGAGAGAACTCTTCAAATTTTATAGGCACACTTGAAGCAATTTGTGTAGTTTTTGAAAGAGTACTTTCTCGGAGTGGTTCCATTTCAACTTGGTGAAGACCTGATGAAGAACTTCGGAGATAGGCAACGGAACTCCTCAATAAATGATAGTAAATGGACAGGGATTGCTGAAATCTCATGTCTGTCAATTGTTTACACCAGTTAATAACATAACATCACGCCGGTACGCTGTGAAGGGGTAAGCACATGTGAACCACTAAAAAGTGAAAAATAAAAAACTTTTTTCAAAAAAGTAAACAACCGACTTCCAAAAAAACACTAAAAAGTGAAAAATAACTTTAATTTCGGAAGGCGGTGACAAAAAATTAAAATACATATCCAAAGTCACCGACTTCCGAAATTAAAGTTATTTTTCACTTTTTAGTGTTTTTAAGCCTAACGTTTGCGGCTTTGGGGGGAGGTCATGACCCTGCCCGCAACTTCGCGTGGATGTCGGAAAATAATAATGTGTCGCTTAGAAAAGGTGTCGTTACCACTGCTCCATTGAACAGGAAGAATCTCTTCTTGTTATTTTCATTAGTATAGATTAGCAAGTACCTAAGTAACTATTGGGATTCATTCACTATCTATCAATACAAAATATTAATCTTTGCTCGTACTACTTAGCCAATAGATTGTCTAATAACACCAAATCAGTTGTTTGTTTGTATTGTCTAATTCGCTTCTGAGCTTCGTGAGACTTGTTTGCGTGTTAAAACAAAGCGGTATATGTTTGGGTGGTGTACGGTCACCAAAAGAGATAAGAAACCAGAGTCGTCGGATTTAGTTGAAGTTTAGTAAGAAACCAATGGATGTTTTGGAAAAAAAAATACTTGATACAAAACAAGCAGTTTATTTATCAAATAAAAGGCTCCCACAGACAGGTGCGACGCGATTCTGTTAAACCATTTCCATGAAGTCGCGTTGTCGCGTCGTGCCTGTCTGGCGGAACCTTAAATTCCTTTCGAAAATATTCATCTGTTTCTTACTAAACTTCGAACTACATTATTCGACGATCCTGGTTACTTATCTCTTTTGTTGACTGTACGTAGCGTGGCCGTTGACCTCTGATCCAGGCTTGGAAGTGATCCAACTTAATGTTTTCGACCAGCCGAGCTCATTCTATGCTAACTGACACAAAGGATTATGATGATCATGGAATGGAAGGAATGGTCTTATCCCTTGCCCGAAGGTCTTACTAAGAAATATTATGGGTATCGTATTACCCAGTAACTGAGTTGTAGAGGTCAGATAGGCAGTCACTCCATGTTATAGCTACTCCAGCTGCATCCGGTTACACTGATAGCCGACTCCATCATACTTGGTAAAAACAAACAGAAGATGAAGGTCTAATTCACTTGTAGAAGCTCTTTTTTTTCTACACTGTCAGTAAACCGGCTTGGCACGATGACTCAAAAGATAAAAGTACCGAGACCACCATTTTCTTCCTTTGTGTGACGTAATTGATCCCGGTTTCCGACTTCCTTTTGCACCGGGTTTGACTAGGTCAAAGCGTTTCCTACCGACGACATACTCCTCGCATACAAACCCGTACGTACGGTTACCAAAAGAGATAACAAACCAGACTCATGGGATTTAGCTGAAGTTAATTAAGAAACCGATGGATGTTTTCGAATAAAATTGAATTATGAAATTTAATTCGAAAATATCCATCGGTTTTTTACTAAACTTTAATTATATCTGACGACCCTGTATTTACTTATTTCTTTTGGTGACTGTACATACGGACTATGTAGGTCGTATCCATATGCCACCTTATCTTTAACTTGACCGTCAAATGGCGTCCTGTTCAAACGCTCATAGTACTTCCTTACACCTCTGGCAATGTCACCATGTCATTAGGACAGCGTCCCAACAATTCAGCAACCATTTGGCCCATGTGAGGTGCCCCTAGTGTATTTTAGTGATACGATGGAGGTAAATATTTACGCAACCGTAAAGAAATTGTGCAGACATGGACACACTCAATTTGTGGGCCAGGAATATGACTTAGTTATACGACACGCAACGAAACGACACTAAAGAACTGTTTCGTACACAGGGTAAGTTTTTATTCAGTGCGCAAATTGTAACCATGAATTCAGCATAATATCGTTCTAGACCCCCAGTGCAGAAATTTTTCGTCGGTTACACAAAAACAAATCAGTTGTTCCATACATTTTGACAGCGTAGGTATTGCACTTTTCTATAAAACAGCTGATTTTTTTTGTATAACCGACGAAAAATTTCTGCGCTGGGGGGTTCTAGAATGATATGCTGAATTCATGGTAACAGTTTGCGCACTAGTCAAAAACTTATCCTGTAGTGTCGTTTCGTTGCAGAAATCACATCTCAGACATGCAGTGTTAAACCACAGGCACATACTGTGTCGTGACGAGGGATACACTAGGCAAACTAATCTATTTTCTCTACGTCAAATCACAACTGGTCTTATTTCAAAACTAGAGTGTTCTTTAGGTAATATTGTCTAAACCTTCCAGTCTGTTTTTGAACTAAGAACCTAACAGAAATCAAAATTTAAAGTTCTTTTTCCAAAACTGACAACTTAGTCCGATGCTAAGTTGACATTTTTGTGTTAAGAACTTTACTGAAATTGAAATAAAGTTGGAAATACAAAAATTGGGTCAGAGCTTTAGGCTAGACCTAAAGTTAGATGGCGTTTCGTAATAGATGGAATGAGTCATCTAGAGATCGGATATTCGGATGCAACCTAAAGTTAATTTTTGATTATAAAAGTATGGACGCGGCTTTTAAAAACATATTTTTATGCCAGAAACACCGGGAATGCATAAGTTCTAGTCAGGTGTATAGTATAGAAGCGACTTCTAAATTATTAGCATTGCAAAACTATTCAGATACATATTTATTTAGAATTAATGTATAGCCCCGATGCAAATAATTATATATATGTAGGGTACACCCACCACCCCCTCCCTTACAAGGGAGGGGGTGGTGTGTGTTAGTAAAAAAAAAAAACAAATTAAATAAAGATTATTTCGATACAAAAGCGCATTTCATATTAGCCAACATCGCAACTTTAGGTAAATATGCATCCGAATATCCGATCTCTAGATAAGACTGTCTAACATTGTGTCAGAAGACGTCACGCACGACACAACACATTAATGTGAACGCGGATTTACTCTGTTAGTGAAAAAGTAAGGATTTTTTCTGTACATTACGATTGAATCGACAACATAGCGATATCGGCGTTATGGTGTAAGTAAAAAGTCTTTATGCATCAAAAAGCTTAGATAATTCGATATTCGTGCAGTGAATCAGATATTTGCGTGTTATGGTTTATGGTGCATTCTTCTTTGTATCGACGCGAGGTACTCGACGGAAATTGCTCATTGCTCCACACTTTTAATGACTACTTCCTTAATGAAAGCTTAATGAGTCCGCGTGTGTGGAGAGGAATTGTTCACAATAATTAAGGTTTTTTTTTGTGTTGCTATTCTTGTATCATTGGTACCTATCTGGACTTAGATCATTTTGTTGAAATATTAACAAGCCACACCAATCAATCGATCAGGTTAAGCTACGCTTGCCGCGGATGATCCGTGGATAGGTGACCATCTTTACATACCAAGACCCCTCCGTGCCTCGGAGATCACGTTAAGCCGTTGGTCCCGGCTGTCATTCGTGAATCTTTGACAGTCGTTACGGGTCGTCAGAAGCCCGAAAGTCTGACAACCAGGGCCCCAATTCTGTATGGTTATAACGATTCCCTGCGGAATATTACTACGTTGAAACAACGTCAATATCGTTTTTTTTAGAAACCAAAGTAACGGTAAGGAATCGAAATGTCATATTCTGTATGTCCTAAGACAATTTGTCGATTATATTAACACGATATTAGCAGAATTCGTGTGTGATTGACGTGGTTACGAGTAAGGAATCGTTAAGTGGTCATAGTGAATTTAGGCCCTATCTTACCAACGGGTATCGTATTACCCAGTATGGTTGTGGAGGTCAGATAGGCAGTCGCTCCATGTAAAATACTAGTACTCAGCTGCATCCGGTTAGACTGGAAGCCGACCCCAACATAGTTGGGAAAAGGCTAGGCAGATGATGATGTTTAATCCAAAAAAAACGTATTTCGTAATTATTTTTCTATTCCTTTTTCAAATCGTTCTTCAGAGACAGACAGCCTATTAAATGACCAATAATGGCGTCCATTACTCCTTGGCGCCCCTTCGTACAAACGACAGTAATAAATTATAATTTCTTCCTCGCGCCTCCTACGCGTTCCAGGTTTTATCCCTCATTTCCTGGCGTTATACATTTCTGCGTAATCCCGCAATGGTAGTAGAAAGGAAAAATAATTCTTGTTTCATACTCCCCGGCAAACAAAATGTAGGAAAAATATGAGTTTTATACTGATATAAAACTCATATTTTTCCTACATTTTGTTTGCCGGGGAGTATTTCAGACCTGAGCCTGAAATAACTATGAAGGGAATACCATTTAGGTCTAGATATAAAATATAATTTAATTACTGTAGTACAAATTAGGAAATTATTTTTAAACTTCCTGTTTATCAGAGTCGATAGGGTTAGTAACAAATTCACTTAATTTCGAGTGGTGGAGATGCAACGACCTCTGCAACATCAGGGAATCCACCAATCTGCTAATACACTGAGAACACTGTGTGTGATAATTCATTGAGGCAGAGAGCAAACAAAAAAAAAGTATTTATTAGACTCGCCAATAAAAATATTAGCTTTCTGCACTCCTCCATATAAACTTCAACTGTGCCAAAAATTTCAGACAAATTACGCGGACGGGTGTGTACGCGTAATTTTCGTAAATAGGGGTACAAAGTTTTTACTTCAGGTATTTATAATCAATCAATCAGTTTATTTGTGAAACATAGGTGTTTACATTAATAGTGGGTGCGCTATATTTTGTCATAATTAAGACATACAAATTCTATGTGACCCGTTAGGTGTCATTAGGTTATGTGACTTAGAAAAATAATATTTTGAATTAATTTAATACATGAAAAGAGAAAAAAGAGACATCAAATCCAATATAATTAATAAATAGTCACAGTAATAAAAAAAAAATACAATAATATATAAGTAGATAGATAATGGCGGCAACATTACAAAAACTTTTCTTTGAAACTCCAAATGGAAAATGCATCATGCATTCATACAATACATTTCCTCATAGCTACACCTATGTCGGATATTATTAAGTATATTGCACCCAAAAATAACGTTTCATAAATATAAAGTAATAGATCCTTCCGCACATTGTTTCAATCATATTCAAATCAATACGTTTATAAACACACCACGACCGGGAACGCTCGGAAACACTGCTTCGCGTGACGTAATCAAATTATTAAAAAAATAGAAATGCGTTTTGGATCCCGCTACTTTCCGGTGGCCGCCCAAAAGGTCGCAGTGACTAAATTTTAAAAATATTTTTGCTTAATAACTGTGTAAATGAGGTTTTAATAGATGTACGTTGACACATCGTGCATTTAAATATGGAGGTAGTTTGCGAATTTCCTGCACGCGTGCTAATTGTGAGCCGCGTTGGTATTCCTCAATTATAAAATAATGTCATATGTCTGCATAACACTTAGTATTTTCCCAGTATCTATTCATTTAAAATGTAATCAATGTTCATATTCCGCCACACTATATAATTTATAATTATCCTGGAACCTGAATCCGGAATCTATGCGGAAAAGTTGTGCGAATAAGTACAATAATTTCTGATTCCAATGATGCCTTTAAAATTATATACTGACCTATTTATAAAATCCGTAACCTATGTGGCAATGGCAACTTTTAACATTTTTAATTTATGTATTAATTACTCTATTGTCATTGGGTACCTTCAGGAACATTTACAATATTATCCGATGTTGAAAACCAAATATTATGTATAATTAAATAAGTTAAAATTCCAAATATTATCATTTCCTACTGAAATTATAAAGTTATCGGGAATCCGTATCCGTCGGGAAACGACAATATATGTTTTAGTTTTTGGTCGCAAGTTTTTTGCTCGAATACCTAATAATCCCTCTTACAGAGAGAATGCATGTCGGGAATCCCAGGCTGATTCTCGGCCGCCGTAGGCGCGGGCTTGCGGACGGCGAGTAATGGGTAGCTCGCTGTCCGGTAAGGACCAAGCCCAGGTCGACGGCGCGTTGTGTTCCACGCGCGCCTCAAAGAGATGTCAGCATCAACTGATGAGGTCCGCAAGGGCCGATGTCTGCCAGGGGTGCGGGTTGTTCGAAAGAGATACCGTGGCCCCCGGCACGCAGGCAACTGAAGGAACACGGGTGGGTTTTAGTCAGTACAAGTCTGACACGCCCTCCTGCTCCATCCAAAGCGACAGAAGTTATTTGATGATTTCCCACCCTCAAAAAAAAAACAACAAAGGAGGCATGTGTCCCAGCAGTGGGAACATTATGGGCGGATTATGTATGTATTATGTTATGTATCCTAAATAAATCATTTGCATATGAATGCCAGTGCACGGTGAATCGGTGAAATATTTTTGAACTAGATCCATTAATTTTTAAAGTTTTCCCACCTCACCTTTGGTTCATAACGTCGCGGTCGGTGCCGTCCGTAGCGTCAACAAATATCATACTGAATCCTTAAAACTCCTTGCTAAGCGAAGTAATTTCTCGTTGAAAATCGATCTCCGCCCGGAACGTCATCTCAGAAGTAGGGCAGACTCAATACCTTTCTGCATCAATGTACATATAAATGACTAGCACTTTGCCGCGACTTCGTCCGCATATTTATAGCTCATGTTACTCCGGAATAATGTAGCTTTCCATAGGTATTCACCTATGGAAAGCTACATTATTGGCACCGCAGTTCCAGTTAATTGCGGTCCCAGTCGCCGGAAGCCTCGAAAGAATTATATCAACTTTAACATCGATTAAGCAGGTTTTCCGTTTATCCATTACAAACAATCAAATATTTCTTCTATAAAATATTAGTGTAAATGGGTGGAATAGTGGAATAACTATATACTTACAATTCTTACACTATTGCAGTATTCATCACTATCTAAGCAGCTCTGACCCAATTCTTCGCTTATATATTTAAACAACCTCCCAATTTGCCAAAACCTGTCTCGAAATTTCAGTACCTACCTACTAGGCTAATCGAATATAAACACAAATGTTGTCTGATAATATTCTGGCTGAAATGAAGAGCCAAAGCCGAAGACGTTTTTTTTTGGGTGGGAAATCATCAAATAACTTCTCCCGCTCTGGGAGGAACAGGAGAGCGTGTCAGACTTTTACTGACTAAAACCCACCCGTGTTCCCCCAGTTGCCTATGTGCCAGGAGCGAAGGTATCTCTTTCGAACAACCCGCACCCCTGGCAGGCATCGGCCTTTGCGGACCCCACCAGGAGGTGCTGACATCACTTTGAGGCGCTCGTGGAACACAATGCGCCGTCGACCCGCGCTTGGTCCTTACCGGACAGCGAGCTACCCATTACTCGCCGTCCGCAAGCCCGCGTCTACGGTGGCCGGGAATCAGCCTGGGATTCCCGACGCCCAGGGCGTCTTCTGCGGCGACTAAGGCCGTGAGGGCGCATATACTGCCTTTCTTCCTATGGGTTAGGCAGAAACTACAGAACACCACCTGCTACGGTCCTTACATACTTCTTTTGCCTTGATTACAGTCATACATCTGTACACGCACGCCGGATGCGAGTACTACGCATCTGACCATTCTGAGGAACATCTCCAATAAGGTCACTATATATCCACTAGGGCATCCTTTCACTCACGTCTGCCTTGTTGTAAATAGCTTTTGTTAGTCGCCTTTCGCATCCTCTCAACATGAACAAACCAGGCATACTCTTTAAAAATTTTGTCACTTCATCTTCTTTTAAACCGCACCGTTGCCTTATCACATCTTTCCTCAGCCTATCATGAATAGTCACACCACACATGCTACGCAATGTAATTATTCGCTTCATTATGGTCTACTTGTTCAAGGACCAAAGACAGTGAATTTAATACAGAATGTAATGTCTGAACAAAGTGACGAATTGATGTCAGTCAGGACCAGAGCAGCCCGAAGTTAGAAGTCGAGAAGCTGCTGTAATCAGGAGGTCACCCGGCTCTCTAAGCATGAACGCACTTTCGGCCGAAGTCACGGGCTATTCCTACTCCGTTTCACCTACGGACGTAAGATTAATTTTGGGGCCCGACCTGAGAATAACTAACACCACGATTAGACAGTTGTTCGTACTCCTGATATGTTTTACCCGTCCGAAAAAGTTAATTAATCGGATGTAGCGTTCACTCCAAAGTTTTGAACTAGTTTTGGACATGTCCATATCTACGTTTGGCGGACTTAAAAGTAAGCCCCCTGTTACTATCATCATCCTCAACTTGTAGATATTCCACTCCCCGACAGTAACCGTACCGAAATCAGGCATCAGTTTAGTTATTTACCACAAAGTGGAATATTTCCACATTGTGAACCTCAGCGGAGCAGCGCAGAAATTCAGTTACTTAAAATATATGCCGGGAGGCTCGAAACGCCATGATAGAAAACTCAATATTGTTACCCGTTGCCGGTGAAAATATTCCCGTCCCGATGCGACCGGATTCCCGCTACGGGGAAATTATTGATATTTGATATCACAATACGGCAATGGGATTACGCGTTTCTGAGAATCAATCTTCTATCTATGTTGAAGCAAAAACTTTGTTCCTCTTTTTTACGAAAATTACGTAGACAGAGGAGTATGAAGCTTGGCACAGCTAAAGGTTGGATAATGGAGAAGGACTGCAGAAAAATATTTTTTGTAATTATTGTTTTTGTTAATTATAAATTAGTTAGATCACGACTGACGCGTTTGACGTACCAGGGCTTAGCACGAACACCGATTTGTCAACAAAAGAATAGACATGACTATTCACTGAATGATATACAATAGGAGAAGATAGCTATGTTTTCTATTAATTATCACAGTTATGCGTTCAAACCAATCATGATTTTGTAGATAATCGTCTATACTTTGTGGCCGTCGAATAGAAAGTTTGTTGTCAGTGTGATTTTGACAGTTTGGCAAGAAATATTCTTCAGAAATAGATGCATAAATTAGTAGGAGCTCACCTAACATGTTATATTAGTTAGAACACGACTGACTCCTTTGAAGTAACAGGGTGTCAAAATTTGGAGAAAAACAATACTTCTGTGCGGTGATTTTTGGCAAGTCTTACCAGTGGACCACGACGTATAACTTTAATTGAAAATTGACTGTGTAGCCTTGGCGAAATCTGTATACATAGAAGTATAACCTTTGACAATAGAACCTAAATAACGTTCAAACTTAAAATTTAAATGGATTATGTTCGAATTTCGACCTGGACGACCATTAGCAGGTCCTGTATTTCGTTAAATCTTCAACGACAGCAGTTTGTGCATGAATGTTGTTAGGAACTTAGGACTTTGTTCTGTGTTCATAAATAAGGCACCTTACTGCTACGTTGGAAAGATTAATAGTCATATTATACGAGGGGTGCATAAGGGCGTAGGGTACCCCTGCTCGGATTTTGGAAACTGTAATAATCGAACCCCTAAAACACTGCTTCACCGGCCTCGCGAGATTAATTTTGACGGCTTCCAGAGCTAATCTATTAGTGGCTATGAAATTATGTGGGGTGAATTCTGGTGAACTAACACAGTGATGATTCTGTTGTTCAACAACTTAATTTAGGCATTTGTTATCGTTTTCCTTTTAATGATACTCGAAAGAGACGGAAATAAACAAGAGCTGTCAAATTTAGGTCAACTAAGATTTTCTTTGACGCTACTTGTCTTTTTCTTCGGTCTGTCAGTAAGAGATAGCAACACTCTTACTTCTTATTTAGATGTGGTGAACAAAAGAATCTTCCCTTCATTTTATCCAAGGTATAATTAAATATGTATCAGCAACAATAAAATCAGTCCAAATAATAAGAAATTCATCCACAGTAACAACAGAACGTTTATGTCCAATTTACGGAAATTGATCGTATATTTTTGCCCATAACAACAACAACAAACAATAAATAAAGTCCCGAACCTGTAAAAGGACGAAAGCACTTATGTGATTATTTTCTTTTCAGATCGTGAACGATGAGACGGCCATAACGAAGCTAATTCATCGCGACACGTATCAACCGAACAGGTGGGTTCGAGGGTGCGTCGGTTACGTAACACCTGCTTCTAAGAACAACTCATTTGTTATCTGTGGCACGTTCGCATTCAGCCTCTTTTAGAATTGACCGTTTTTTAAAAGCTTGATGTTGCCTTTGTGGTTATTAATGGAGACATTTAATTTAATTTTGATAACATTTTCGCCAACCCGCCTGCCAAGCGTGGCGATTATAGCAACCCCGTCCCCTTTGGGGGAGGCCTATGTCCAGCTGTGGACGTCTTTCGGCTGAAGTGGTGTGATGTGAACATTCTAGCATGGTTACCATTCAAGGAAATTGTTGAATAAATAAATAGGCTTTTACTGGCCGCATTCCCTATCACTGACGTCAATGCATGGGAAAAAGACTTGGGAATGCGACATCTACATTTATATTTACAACCGCAAAAGTCCTTTATTTGAATATTCGCTTCAAATGCCATCGCCGTAGATGGACTGGCATGCCCTTTTTGAAAACAAAGGCCCTAGGTGAAGCCGTCGCCTATCACCCATCGATACAGTATAAGGCCCAGAACTCAATGCATCAATAGGGCCATACAGGCGACTACAATAAACAATAGGCTGATTGTAATTCCGGATGGCACGTCTTGAGGAAGTTGTACTAATGTTGCGGTGACGGCGGAGTCTATGCTTCTTGTCATCGTCGACATACTCTTTAGCACCCACCGCTATGGGAAATAACTTCCGTTCGATTATTTCTAAATGGTTGGGAATATTTTAATTGCTTCTTTTTTGTGACAGCCATCATTTCAAATGTGTGAACTGAATTAAATAAGAGTTGTTTAATTACATGAAGGAAATTGAAATAAGGGTTTCTGGTTGCGCAATACCTATCAAAAAATTTATTGCGTTAAGGATACATTAAACAATAATTTAAGGAAATAATCCATATGAGAACGGTTCAATGTACATATATAGTGATCTATATTAGAAACTGACACATTTATTTTAAGGTTTAAATTTCCTTGTTATTGTTATGATGATAGAAATTTAAAATTACTCAACGAATGCCCGATTCAATGGGTATATAAACTTAATGTAGTGTCAAAAATATCTCCCTCCTATTACTAATACGATGGTACTAACCCCTCAATTTATTAACAACATTAATCTATTCATTATTAAAAGTTTGAATGTTTGTTACTCAATCTCGCTAAAAAAGCAGAACGGATTTTGATGAAATATGACACACAGATAGTTTACATTACATATACGCGGTCAAAGTGGCTGGCAAAAGCTTGTCACTCATTTTGAAGTCGCGCCTTTTAAAAACAACCCAAAAAAGAATTACACGCGACATACGGGTTCACTAACCCTAAACTGCTGACGGGTATAATAGGACCGCGCACGCCTCCCAGCTCTACGACCACTTGAGTACGGCCCAGATTTTTTCTCCATTCATAACAAGCTGGTCTTTCTATTAATTATTAATTACTGCTGAGACGAACTGTTCGTGTCGTTATTTCTAATAGCAGAGACAGCAATCTATGGATGAAGATTTATTTATACAATATAAGGTGGAAGCACCAGGATAGCCCCATTTTCTTACGTTTTTTGCAATGCAATGATTTTTAATGAAATCGTCATGCAATGGCATTTAATGAACTTAAGAGTGTTGTATTGATTGTTCTGATGATTATAATTCTGTAAATACATACGTGTTACGGTCGCGAATCATATTTCGTTCAACATAAACAGCCTGAAACTGACCGGCAATTTGCAAAAGACGTAAGAATTGCACAGGTTATCCTGGCGCTTCTACATAAGCATACAATAAATGAACAATGCCTTTAAAATCATTTGCAGAATGCAAATGCTGGGCATAAAATTAGCAACGACATCATGAATGAGTCGAAGAAAACTGTGAGCGTTCTGGAGTTATAATTCGATCTGGGGGCACGGCAGTGCCCCTGCCAATCGAGTTACGTATTCATAATAATAAAAGTCCCATTAATGTCCCAACGTTGTTTAAAATTCATAACTCGGTAAAACACCTTAAAAACTTGTACGACGTCAATGGTAACTTTTTACGTCAGACTACTTAAAAATTTAAGCCACGAATTCACGCTAGCAAAGCTTTCGAGCGTGCCTTAACCCTAAGATGCCACTTAGGATCTCACAGACCTAGTTCGTGAGCATCCGCGACCTAATTCCCTCAGTGTTCTCAGCGTTTCCCGCAGACTCGTCCGTTGATTAGTAGGGATGAGCCGAATATTCGTTTAATGTTCGGCATGTTTACCGAACATTTGTATTCGGCCGATTATTCGACAAAAAACTTTGGTTCCGTGTGGTGCCGGATGTAAAAGATTAGCAACACCCCATTTCTTTCCATGGGTGTCGTAGAAGGCGACTAAGGGACTTACTAGAGAATGGGCAGCAGCGTTCTCTATGCTTTTGACCACCATACTGCGATCGCCAACCCGCCTGCCAAGCGAGGCGATTATGGCAAATGCCCCCTTTTGAGGCTTATGTCCAGCAGTGGACATCTTTCGGCTGATATGATGATATGATGATTCGACAAAAATGCCGAACATTAAACGAATATTCGGCTAATCCTTACTAATCAACGGATGAGTCTACCGGATCATAATGTATTAAAAACATCTATAAGCATATTATACATATGACTTAGCACAAATTAGTTGGGCCTTTTTAACACAAGGGCAAAATGCATAACTAACTAGATTAATGATGCAATAATAGTCCGGATCTTCCGGGGGTAGCGTTTCAAAGCGCTCGACAAGCACAGACTGATTTTTTGAGATGGCCGATGAGGCACGCCAAATCCTGCCAAATATTCGGTTCGGGAAACTTTCAACCGAACAATCGGCCGATTATTCGTATTCGGTACAACAACCCGTAGTCGGCCCATCACTATTGATTAGTTTAACAGACTCCTGTGTTATGTAAATCGAGGAATTTCGAACGTTTTGTGGTAAACTCAAATATTTGTCTTTGACAACTTGTTAGCTGCATCGACCGGGGATTTTGTTTTCTTTTCATTGTGGTCGGTTATTCCTCCGCCTGATTGGGAGCAAACTTATTGTTACTTCATCGGATCGGTCAAAATTAAACCTTGTTTTTAACCGACAACAGCGAAGTAAAAAGGATAATTATGAAAACTAAACTACTTATTATAATTTGACAAATGAGGTATCGTTGGAAGCGCCTAGACTAGACCGTCCGCTGGCCGTGCGAATACCAACTAAACAATATATTCTAACCGATCATAAGCTACAGGGCAAAGATACGACCACGGCTTTCAGATGAGAATATCTTCTTGTTTCATAGGTACTTTATAGAGCATGATTTTTCAGTAGTCAGAATTTAGTTTTTCAACTTATTTTTTGGTTTTCCTTTTCATTGTTCAAAAATGAAAATTCTTCTAACTGCCTCCGTCTTCTACTCTTTACTGTAAGTCATCTTATATGATTGCTGCAAACATTAACATAAGCATGATCAGCCTATATTTCTACTGCTTCCTAGGCTTCCTCTCAGTGAGAAAGAATGGGGCGTAATCCACCACGCGGGCTCAGGTCGGATTGATAAATGTAACATTTTTTCACATTTCTGGTTCTAGAACATGCCGGCCGGTTTCCTCACAATGTTTTTCATCACCGTTTTAAGAGCAGATGATGAAACAATGTACGACCAACAACTCGTAAGCCGTGGCCGTTATCACTGGGCCACCACTGCTCAAACATTTGATTACACATCAATAGGCAACAAATCTGTCGACGTGTTGGCCGTTAAATCTTGCAGATGGTGGAATTGTGGCGAAGTAGGACACGCTTTGAGAGTGAAACCGACACTGCAGGCTATCCAATGCGGGTGCCGTCAGTCTCTTTGACGCGTGTTTACGTGATATCGTGTGGAACATTGCCCGTCTAGCTGCTGCATGCAACGGTTCTTCATTTAAATTGTATGCTGATGTGCACATGTTTATTTCTTCTTTGAATGTACCTGGCTTTTCGTGGAACTGTTAGTGGGACAAACGCAGTTGGTTCGTTACATCTTGTAGAGGCTCACGGCATACAAATTAGTTGATAATGTTCAATCGACTCCAAAAAGGAGGAGATTCTCAATTCGACTGTATGTTTTTTGTATGTATGTTCCGCGGTATCTCCGGCAATTGAGGAGCGATTTCGAAAAGGGGTAAAAGCTCCCAAAGCAGAGTTAACAAAATTCACATCATTATCATTTCAGCCGAAAGACGGCCACTACTGGACATAGGCCTCCCCCAAAAAATGGGGAGTTTGCCATAATCGCCACGCTTGGCAGGCGGGTTGGCGATCGCAGTATGTTGGTCAAATGCATAGAGAACGCTGCTGCCCATTCTCTAATAACTCTCTTAGTCGCCTTCTACGACACCCACGGGAAGAAATGTGATGGTGCTATTCTTTAAGTCCGGCGCACCACACGGAACGGTAAAATTCGTATGGGACCTCCATTTACATTTTAGTAACATTGCTCAGGAAGATTTTGCATTAGCTTCGATATTATGTTAAATAATCCACTTTGTGTATCCTTATGGTATTCTAATACTTCCTGCCACTTATTTACATAGCATGTAGTGGTATACAAATTGGCGTAAGGTAGGTAGAGGTGCCATAACTAACAACTGAAAAATAAAAATCATTTATCCAAAAAAAAATCAGCTGACTTCCAAAAAACCGGCCAAGTGCGAGTCGGACTCGCGCACGAAGGGTTCTTTACCATTATCTATAAAAACGGCAACAAAATCACGTTTGTTGTATGGGATCCCCCTTAAATATTTATTTTATTCTGTTTTTAGTATTTGTTGTTATAGCGGCAACAGAAATACATCATCTGTGAAAATTTCAAGTATTTAACTATCACGGTGCATGATATACAGCCTGGTGACAGACGGACAGACAGACAGACGGACGGACAGCGGAGTCTTAGTAATAGACTCCCGTTTTACCCTTTGGGTATGGAACCCTAAAAACAACACTACAACGTGAAAAATAACTTTAATTTCAGAAGTTGTTGACAATCAACTAAAATACAGAATCTGTAGTTGGTTGTCAACAACTTCTGACAGAGACAGAGTTTGACAGGTTGATGCCATGTACAATTTAGTCGAATCATTTGCAATGTATCGTCGTTGAAACGTTTAATCGATTTTAAATCGAGTGGCGTTGTTAGATTACCTTCGCTCATTGAAGTTAATAGCTGTAAGTGGAAGTATGAAAATACATCGATTAACTCAATTCAACAGCCTAATTACGTGTCGCGTCATTGAACGTGTAACAATCAAGCCTTAATTACTATATAAGGGAGCAGTGAATTAATGATGAAAGCGACGTAATTATCGTTTTTTACTGATAAATGAACATGTTTGATGTGTAAAAGGTCAGGTTTTAGTGATAAGAAATGATGTCTTAATATAGCTTCTTTTTAGAAATTAACATATCTACCCAAGAATATTATATTACTCTAAAATGATCGAGAGATTAGGTGCGTTAATCCGGCTTATATGTATGTCGATTCGCACGAATTTACTCTTCCCCAAGAAATAAAAAATATTAGTAAAGAAACAAAGTATATTTTTCTTACTAGATAAAAGGAGAAAATTGAATTATTATTATTAATTTATAGTATAAACTTCAAAATGTGTCAATTGCCTGATACGTAGGTATTGCTGGAATTGTCTATTCGCCCACAAATAAGTTAACTTCGTTCGAGTCGCCTACAAAAATAATATCTAATACCTTTAAACGAGCAATTCTTGTGTATATGTATAAATATATATTATAATATAATCTGAATCTCGGAAACGGTTCCAACGATTTTCATGAAATTTAGTATGCAGGGGGTTTCGAGGGCGATAAATCGATCTAGCTAGGTTTCATTTTTAGAAAACGAAAAAAGAAGCATAGCTCGGTCATCCAGGTATTATTACTTAAACGTGTCACTTCGTCCGATTTCGTGCGAATCGACCAATAAGCCTTTAATACTTGACATGTAGGTAGTTCCAGTAGTTTCCAGTGGTGAACTACCTATCATCAAACATAAAAAGAGCTTATTAGACACATGTTACAGTTGCGCAAAGCAGTAAACAACTCTTTAACACGGCACGTTGGACAGTTGTATTGTCACAGTTCGTGTAGAGTAGGGGTGCGGCGTGCCCTTTATTTATATAAAAATTATGCGTAATCATTTTTACCTGTTGACCTAATTATATTTGCTGGAAAGGTGACGTCATCACGTTTACCTAAGTTAAAAAATAATTGTGGTGTACTTTTCTAAGCGATGTTTAAGTATTTCAAATTGCTATGGGTATGTGATAAACGTCTCGTGGCTTAGTAGTAACAGCTGCACAGGTCCATCGATCAGGTTAAGCTGTGCTTGCCGCGGTTGATCTGTGGATGGGTGACCATCTTTACATACCGAGACCCCTCCGTGCCTCGGAGATCACGTTAAGCCGTTGGTCCCGGCTGTCATTCGTGGATCTTTGATAGTCGCTGTCGATCGTCAGAAACGCTAAAGTCAGACAACCAGTCTTAGCAAGGGGTATCGTGTTACCCATTACTTAACTTGGTTATGGAGGTCCGGACTTCGGAAGGTCAGAAAAGTTCAGTCGGTTAGCAAAAGGCTAGGCAGATGATAATGTAATAAACATGGCTTTATTTGTTGTAGATAACCAAGCCCTTTGTTTCGCAAAAAAGGTAGATAGGTACTTCCATGACGTTAGTTCAAACAGAATATTGTGTAAAGCAACCATGATATGTTAGGTACGACGTATATGAATATTCCCGAATTTTCCTTATGTACTCTAAAGTGATATTAGCCCTGAATAATCATATTCGAGGGAAGTACGCTGCATTCAAAGGGTTGATTCTTGGAACCCGTGTCACAATATTTACATAATACGCGTTTCTTATTCTGAGAACCTTTAACAGACTGTTGTCATTATTTTCATATAGGTACTGAAATAAAATTTTCCCTATTTTTAAAAGCGTTTCTATTAGACCACGTTCGCACAGACTTAAAAATATCGCGTCGAACTTTAATTGAATCTAGAACAACAGGCTTAATCGTTGGCTGTTAAAAAGTCATCGGTAGGTCGGAAAAGCAGTTTTTTTTTTTTAACCAATAAACATTTTTGTGAACAGTTTCCCGTAATGTCCCTAAAGCTTTGGTTTCCTAAGAAAACGGTAAACGGTCACACAATAACGGTTGTCCAAATACAGAGTGTCAAATACTGGATGTGGTACTGGTGGGGCTTGTGCCAAGTATGTACGCCCCGCGAGTCAATCAAGCAGGTTATAAGCTATGCTTTCCGTGGTTAGTCCGCGGATGGGTGAGCATCTTCACATACCAAAACCGTCATTAGTGGGTCTTTGACTGTCGTTACGGGTCGTCTCCGAAAATCTGACAACCAGTCTCACCAAGGGGCAATCGTATCAACCAGACTAGGCAGGTGATGATGTCTGGTCTTTTTTTTTTTTTTTCTGGGTGGGAAATCATCAAATAACTTCTCCCGCTCTGGGTGGAGCGGGAGGGCGTGTCAGACTTTTACTGACTAAAACCCACCCGTGTTCCCTCAGTTGCCTGTGTGCCAGGGGCGGCGGTATCTCTTTCGAACAACCCGCACCCCCGGCAGGCATCGGCCCTTGCGGGCCCCTCTGTTGCTGCTGACATCTCTTTGAGGCGCGCGTGGAACACAACGCGCCGTCGACCCGGGCTTGGTCCTTACCGGACAGCGAGCTACCCATTACTCGCCGTCCGCAAGCCCGTGCCTACGGTGGCCGGGAATCAGCCTGGGATTCCCGACGCCCAGGGCGTCTCCTGCGAAGGCCACGGCTGTGAGGGCGCATGTATTGCATCTCCCTCACGTGCGCCGCCTCCCTCTTTGCGAGCATAACTGCTTCGCTGAAGGAGGCGACTGCCAGCCATGCCCTCTCGCTCCGTACCATGGCCTGGACCAGGGTCGGACGCGAGAGATCGCCGCCGCCGATCACCTCCACGAGGACACGGCGTTGCTCCGCCCAAGCTGGGATGATGTCTGGTCTGCCCTGCCAATCCAATACACTGTAGCTTTTGAAAACCACATGTGAGATACTGTAAGTCTTGTTACAGTTTTTGCTAGCATGTTTGAACCTTAATTTCAACGTTATACAGTGTAATTTAGCTTGCCATATCTTGCAAAATATACTTTAAATGAAAAAATTGTTGCTCAGGGATACTAATGGACTTAAAGAAACTGATTGGGCGCTTTTAAGCTATATAGACACTGTAAGTTGTGTAAAGGCTCGTGCAGACTAGCGCGACGCGACGGTCGCGTCGCGACACTCGTAGAACAATTTCTATGAAAACTTAGGAAATTGTTCTACAAGTGTCGCGTCGCGCTGTCGCGTCGCGGCTGTTTCAAGAAGCCTTTAAAGTCTTGGATTAAAGGATTGGCATGGCAGTGGTGAAAATGACAGTTTTTCAGGACGGCCGTTCTGCCCTGCTAATTGTAAATGCAGTACTTGCAAAAAAGCGGTTTCAAGAAAAACGCGGAAATCTAAAAGTAAAATTCTCATGCAAGTGCTGTGAATCTCGTTATCAAAAAAAACATACTTCCAGTACCCAAATATTTTTATTTTTCCCATATAGGTTTACCCTTAGGGATGCCATTCTGCAAAAAAAGTGAAAACCCATAAGTGTCGATTACTGCAGATAAAATTAGCAGGGCAGCGTTATAATATCACGAAACCGTTTTTCTTGGCAGCCGTAGCTTTACACCGTGTACTTATTGCAATATCGATTTGTTCCTAAAATATATTGCTGCTCGTTCATGAGTTTTAATTTAGTCTATTTTAAATGGGGTCACAGGTTGCCGGGTAATATCCGAATCTGGGACGTCGACTGCAGGAACTTTTGACCCAATTCCGGCACCAAAAAGGAAATACTATTAATATGACATAATGTTTAAGTTGGGCGCGGTTTTAAAGTGTTAATATTTCTACATTTTAGTTTGGGTTAGTGCTTCGTTCTCATCGCTGTCTCGCCTCTTTTGTAGATGTGCGACGAAGCGACTGATGCAAAATGGTTTAAATTAAAGTACACCAACAATATTTGTCAAATCATTATGGGATTTTGTGCAGGGTCACAACTTCACAAGTCACAATGAAATGTTTTGTTTGAGTTATCTATTCAACGTTACTTGGCAAAAACGACGCTGAGCTGGGACTGACTGGATGCAGAAGGCGAAGGAGACTGTCACGGTGCAGCCTGGGGCAGACCTATACATGTCCAACCAGGCACGGTCGCAACCAAAGACTGGGGGGGGGGGGGTCACAGACTAAGATTACCTACATATTAATAAGAAAATGTATTATATTTGCTTATTATTACTATTTTAAGCTTTACGTTTTTGACTTTGGGGGTCTCATGACCCCTAGATCGGACCGCGCCTCTGTCCAACAGTGGACTGCAATAGGCTGAGTTGTTTGATTGAACAACGTTGAAGGCCAAAATCCAAGCATAACTTCGCAAATTGTTTCTACTACAAAGTTCCAACTGCAATGGAGAACAAACCAGGATACGTGTCTAGTCCCATCACCTTTGATCTCGACACATGTTTATCAATTGCCCCGACAACTTCACGCATGCGTAATACATATAACACACTCAATACAGCAAGATTGCCTTTAAATTGGTCTTGTTTATTTAACATTTCAGCTAGAAAGACGAAGTTATATCAAAGTTAGCAATTTTCATAAAGGGTTTATCTCCTGAAGCCTTCCTGAGATGTTTACGTAACCTAGTTTGGGCACCAGTCTTACCGCTGGCAATTAACCAGAAGGGAGGAGGAGAGCTAGCAACTAAAAACTTATTTGTGGGCGAAACTAGCACGTTTTGTATTTAATGTAATATCTACAGTTAGTGGAATCTTAACTTTTCGTTGTTTCCTTAACGTTTCATTCAAAACGTGCCAGTTGCTTAATACGCGTTACGAATTGTCGATTCGCCCATAAATAAAATATTAAAAATATTAATTTCTTTATAAATGACGATTTCCCTAATTCAGGCGAGTTAATTCGTGCGAGTCGACTAATAAACCAAAACGAGTGAGCGAGCAACGAGCAGCGAGTGAGCAACAGCAACGAGCAATTAATTGCTCGTTGGTATGCATATGTACCAACCGTGAGTCTTTCAGCGAGCGTTTTGCCCGCTATGCGAACATCGACTCGCTGATCGAGTACTCTCTTTGATAGCTCTTGTCGATGCGATAAACGAGTACTTACTCGCTGGCGGTGTGAAAATACAACGATCTACTATTTATTCTATGAAATCTGCATACGGTTCTAGACCATGCGCAGAAAATTTACTTACATTATCAAGAAAAAAAAATAAACAACCGACTTCCAAAAAAACACTAAAAAGTGAAAAATAACTTTAATTTCGGAAGTCGGTGACTTTGGATATGTATTTTAATTTTTTGTCACCGCCTTCCGAAATTAAAGTTATTTTTCACTTTTTAGTGTTTTTTTGGAAGTCGGTTGTTTATTTTTTTTGAAAAAAGATTTTTATTTTTCACTTTTTAGTGGTTCACATGTGCTTACCCCTTCACAGCGTACCGGCGTGATGTTATGTTATTAACTGGTGTAAACAATTGACAGACATGAGATTTCAGCAATCCCTGTCCATTTGCTATCATTTATTGAGGAGTTCCGTTGCCTATCTCCAAAGTTCTTCATCAGATCTTCACCAAATTGAAATGGAACCACTCCGAGAAAGTACTCTTCCAAAAACTACACAAATTGCTTCAAGTGTGCCTATAAAATTTGAAGAGTTCTCTCTATTTTTCCAGGATCCCATCATCAGATCCTGACTTGATGATCATGGGACCACCTGGGAAGTATACCCTTTCAAACAAAAAAAAAAATTTCCAAATCGGTCCAGCCATCTTCGAGTAATCGGGGAACATACATAAAAAAAAATTAAAAAAAAAAAAAAAAAAAAAAAAGGTTCCGACGAATTGAGAACCTCCTCCTTTTGGAAGTCGGTTAAAAAACTGCTGTTTCATAGAAAAGTGATACACCAACGCGGCCAAAATGTATGGCAGATCAATTTTATTTTTTAAATAACCGTCGAGAAATACATATAAACGCAAACAAACATGTACTGAATCCATGGTAGTAGGTTGTGTGTCGATGTCTCTGCCACCATGTACGTACGAGGAAACTTACATCTGACCAATTTGAAAACAAAATCCCGTGCACACAATGACCACATCTGTTAGCTAGCGTTACTATAGCGGCAGAGCGCTGCAAGCAATCAAAAATCAAAATCAATAGTCATTTATTCAAACTAGGCTGGTGTCAGCACTTTTGAACGTCAAAATTACATAAGACAGTCCCCTAAAACGCCACTTCCTAGTGCTTTAGCTGGGAAGAAGAAGTGGCGCAATTAATAGTCCTGACGGTGTATAGATATTAGTTTCCTCGATAGTACCTCTTTTACTTACGCCACATGGCACCTACAATCTTTTGTACGTTTCTTAAGCGAGAAATCGTAGCGTCGCGTCGGTGGGTCAGGGACCTTATTTTATACCAAGCAAAGTACAACCAAGCTTCTTTCGAGAATCCCGGCATTAAAGGCACGTCTAACCTAATTGGTTAACGTTTTGGTTGCTGCAGCTCAAGATTTCGATTATCAGCCTGAGAGCTGGACGTTCAGTTGCTTAATTACTTTGCTGTGAGAAATACGTTTTCATTTACATCTGAGTCGTACCACAAGTTAGGTCGACCTATACACGGACGTAATAAACACCGCGGCGGATTTTTTCGTGTATTGAATCTTCTCAGCGCCGCGAGTTGAAAATCGAAGAGTAAAACACACTATTCGATTTTCAACGCGTTGAGATGGCCTCTGTTGGATTATCAATTCTCGGTTCAACACCCGAGAGTTGAAAATCCAGTGCGCGAAAAAAATCCCGTCACGATTTTATTACGTCCGTATGAACGTCGAGTAACCTTAAATTATCGCAACACATGTTAATTCAGAATTAATGGCCTAACAAATGCTCTTGCAATAGATTTATGGCCTATTAAACTTTTAATTGGTCCACGTGAGAGCTAAGCTAACCGGACGGTTTACGTTCCGTAATCGTTAACTGCCTCCTTAACGTCCCGTAACTGGTAGTTAGGACAGCCGGTGTTAAAGTTAGTAATGCCAACAATGATTAAATTGTTGTTTTATTATTCGATTCGCACAAATTTACTCGCCCGAAACGAGGGAAACGATACTCCAATAATGTAATACATTATTATCTTCTGTAGGCGATTCGCACGAAGTTAATTTATTTGTGGGCGAATCGGCAACTCCGGAAACACGTAGGTAAAATTGGCTCCTATTATCTAGTAAAAAAAATCAGTATTTTCCTATACTATGTACCTATATTGCATAAATTACAAAACGTGCCAAGTGTCTAATACGAATTTCTGAAATTGTCGATTAGCCCAAAAACATAAAATTCCTGCGAATTGCGTACAGAAAATAATTTGTTATTTAGAACTATCGATTCGCCCATTTCGGGCGAGTAAATTCGTGCGAATAGACCTTCCGAATTGTACTGTAAGCTAACACGTCCTCTTGGGTTGTTACTCGTAATTATTATGATAGCTAGTCACATCTGGAGAAGCAGCACGTTTAAATAATTTCTTGGCGTTGGCAACACTTGATTGGTTGTTAGTATTCATATTATCTTCAGTTATATGAGAGATGATGAAGGAATGATTGCTAACCAATCAGTACAAGCTTACCTTGAATAGATCTTCTCTCTGCTGACTGTTTTTAGAATTCTATACTCAAAGGGTGCCAACGGAACCCTGTTACGTCTCCGCCTGTCCGATAAGTAGATAGTCGAAATTTTACATTCTTTCTATTGCTGTTAAAACAACAAATAATAAAAATGAAATAAACTTAAAAGTTAAAGGTTTTTTTTAAATGGAGTTAGGTAAGGGGGGGCCAAGAAAAGTTTTTTTTTTAATGGGCTGTCTGTAACTCATGAACCGTTTTAGGTGCAGCGGCAAGGTGTAAGAGAGAAGCCGAAGCTAAGCCAGTCTTAACTTACTGACTTATCAATAGGTAAAGTAAAAATACTATCCTTCTAAAATTAAAATAGGAATATAAATAATTGAATACAATAAAGTTGAATAGCTGATAACCAACTAAAATGTGTAATATTCCTCCATCTCGTTCTCGCTAATGCATCTTTATCGTAACCCGTTGTACAGCGGCTTGCTCTCGTCCATATCAAGCGGTGCCACGTGACCTAAAGTGACATCACTATTGTATGAATTTTTAGTTTTCGATTGTGAAGTTTTGGCGCCAAAAGGTTTAATTTAGAACATTTGTTTCATGTAATACAACGCTAAAAATAATAGACTTTGGTGACGTGCCATTTGTCAAAATCGGTAGAGATGCGAATCACCGAAGGGAAGCCGGTAGGAATCGTGTTATATGGTGCTTTCGCCACTGATAGGTAGACAGTTGAAATTTTCACCGAGTGTGTATTGCTATTGCCGCTATAACAACAAATAATAAAAATGAAATAAACGTAAGTGTTTTTTTTATATTGTACGGTGGCCGTACCACCGTACAATATTGCGATAACGCGTGCAATTCCGACTCGCACTTGGCCGGCTTTTGTTGTTGTTGTTTCCGTCGTTGTTAAAGTTGTTGTATTTTAGCGATATTTAATAGCCTCATTTCAACACTTAGATAAAAGGTACAGGTGCTATGTGCTTTCTAAATTAATGGCGATAAGTCTCAGATAAAGCTTTAAAGCATTATTTTATTCCTCATTGATCAAATAAGGATATATTAAGCTAGGTAACTATTGGCATTGCCTTATTTGATATTTTCTACTATAAATCTCGGTACCTTGACTCTCTTTGAGATTTTCACCGTTATTGATGATTGTGTTTACCTGTTAATATTGTATACTTAACAATGGCATTTACGACTTCATTTCCAAAACTTTCTTTACACTACAGTTATGTTATTTTATTCGTAGAATTTTTGATAGCAACATAACGAAAGCCAAACACGGCGTATGGCAAGTGTAAGAGCTCTCTAAGAGCCCGATGCCGTCGTCTACGGCATTGTCTCCGAAGCGGGCCAGACAATAGAGCGCCCAGACTCAGGACATCAGACCGCGGCTTTTATCTAGAAATCTAGACCCAGACTTGAATGATTGTATTTAACTGTTCTGTAAGCAAAAAAAAAACGTTCAAGTTTTCCCTTGTTTTTGTATTATTAACAATGAATCCTTTCGAATCACAAAACTTTCTGATAATTTTTTCGAATAAGTTGACGTCCATACCGGACGTAATAAAATCGCGACGAGATTTGTTGGCGCACTGGATTTTCGACAATCGAGCAGTGTGTTTATTCGACGCGCTGAGATGCACTCTGTTGTATTCTGAATACCCGGTTCAACACCGACAGTCTTCCTCCTCCTACTCACTGACCAACGGTCTAAGGAAAGGCTAAGCCTGCGGCGAAATGGTGCTTCCTTACCAAATCCATTCGTTCTACCTGCTGATAATCTCGCATCTGGACATAGGCTGCCTTGGCTTTCCTGAAAGTCTTTATATAGACTCCGGAGTCCGGACTCGGTAGGCCGATGTAAAGAAAACCTATTCATCTGGAGATTCAGAGATGTCTCCGCTTTGGAGTGTAAATGTGGTGCTGTCCCACAAACAATGTGGCACTTATCTTGTCTAGCGTGTCCTGCTGTCTGCACGCTGCAGGATCTGAGGGACGCTGCTGAAAGTGGCAAGCTCGTAGCCAAATTCTGCGCTGACTGATTTTAGTTGAAAACCCAGTGCCCCATAAAATGACGTCGACTATCAAAGCGGATACCTACCGAAGATAATAAAAGCATTTGCCATAGAAGGTAAAAATAATTTTACGAGGAAACTCTAGCGAAATTTCGTCGAAGTTGGCTAATATGGAATGCGCTTTTGTTTCGAAATAATCTTAATTTAATTTATGTTTATTTTTTTTACTAACACGCACCACCCCCTCCCTTACACCCTACATACATACATTTGCATCGGAGCTTAAATATTGATGCTAAATAAATATGTATCTGAATAGTTTTGCAGTGCTAATAATTTCATTTCACCTGGCTAGTTATGCATTCCCGATGTTCCTGGCATCAAAATATGTTAATAAAAGCCGCTTCCATACTTTCATAACCAAAAATTAACTTTAGGTAAATATGCATCGGAATATCCGATCTTTAGTGATAACCCTATGGGCCAGGCCACAACAGTGCGTTGCGGCGTCGCATCGCAAAAATCAACGACGCCGCACAACGCATCGTGGAAATTTCCGATGCGCTGCCGCAGCGTACAAATCTGCGATGCGACAACGCTTTGCCGTTTAGTCGGTGTCCATACTTTGAACGACCTGCACGTGTTTTTTAAGCGATATGGCGCAGTACGATGTCGACCACCTGATATCTTTAATTTACGAACGTCCCGTCCTTTGGGACAAAACTATATCACAATTCAAAGACAAATTTTTAAAAACAGAAGCATGGAGGGAAGTGTGTACAAGTTTATATTCAAATTTTGAGGAGTTAAATAGTGTTGAAAAAACAAAACTCGGTAAGTACTTATAAACATTTTTATATTTTTGTTAACTGCCAACTAAGACCTCCAATGTTACTATTAAAATAATTACAAAATTCGTTTCTGATTATGTTAGCTCCTGTTCTACTTTCATGTGTTGTTTCGTGTAAAATTTGCAAAGAATCGTCAATAATCATTTCTTCAAACGTTTGTGCGCCATCTCGATTCAATACAAAGTTGTGTAATACACAGCATGCTTTTATAATGTCTATTGTGAAATCGTAAGAAACATTAATGGGTCGATGAAATATGCGCCATTTATTTGCGAGTATGCCAAAAGCGCTCTCAACATATCGTCTGGCTCGGCTCAAACGATAATTAAAAACTCGTTTTTCTATCGATAAAAACTTCCCAGAATATGGGCGCATTATATTATTTGTCAGTGGTAATCCTTCATCCGCCACGAAGACAAAAGGAATTTCTTTTTGAAAGCCAGGTAACGGTTTTGGCGGAGGTATAGATAATTGACCTTTTTTTAATAAGTCGTATAGATTTGAGTTCTGAAAAACAGTGGAGTCACATTCCTTACCATATGCACCTATATCGACATATATAAATTTGTAATTCGTATCAACAAGTGCTAATAGAACAATGGAATTATAATTTTTATAATTGAAAAATAGGGATCCACTGTGATCCGGGCTCAATATACGAATGTGTTTTCCATCTAGCGCTCCTATACAATTAGGAAAGTTGGTCTTTTTTTTCATACTCTTGAGCAATTTGTTCCATCAGCTCTGTTGTAATTTTTGGTAATTCCAACCTTTTAAGAATGTTCCATACAATACGACAAACAAATTTTATTATTCCTGTTATTGTAGATTTTCCACGATAATATGTGAAATGCATATCTTTAAAAGTATTTCCCGTCGCCAGGTACCTGAAAGAAAACAAAATAAATCATTATTCGTCATATTTTTTTAGGTAACGATGTCATAAAGAAATGGAGAGGAATCAAGGATAATTTTACAAAATACGAAAAAAAATTAAACGAGCAATGTAAATCCGGAGCTGGGGCCAAAAAAATTAAACAATATCATCTATACGACCAGCTCCTATTTCTGAAAAAGAATTCTCAAAATAAAACAACATCAAGTCTTGACGATGAAGAAATAAGACCAAGCACCTCAACCCAACAAAGCCAGCAACCTGTCATGCCACGTTACCAGCCTGCATCGCGTAAAAGAAAAATTGACGAAGACGAATTTGAGAAGAATATTATAGCTGCTTTAAAAACACCTGAAAGTAGACATTTATCTTTTTTTAAAGGAATTTTGCCATCATTGGAAAAATTGAATGATAATCAAACAATAATTTTCCAAAGTCGTGTCCTACAGATATTAAGTGATTTACACCAACCATCATACTATCCCAGCCACTATCAAACTTCACAAACATTCGTCCAAGCAAACTATCAAACATCTCAAACAACTGTTCAGACTGGCTATCAAACAGCTCAAATGTCTATGCAGAGTGGCTACCAATCAGCTCAAATGCCTATGCAGAGTGGCTATCAAACATCCATTCAACGCAGTGCCTTCCAAAGCGGATGCGAAACATCACCGGCACCTATGCAATCGTCTCCACAAACGCCAAGGAATGATGATGTAAATGAGCCAGAACAAATTGATTTCGATGAGGAACTAACAAATTTGACGAATGACACACAATCGGAATACGAGTTTTGAATAACACTAAATTATGAAAATGATTAAACAGTATGATTATAGTAAAAATAGTTTATTTTTTTCTTACCTTACAGTTAATCCCAGCATCTCCAGAGGTTCGATGGGTTTTCTAAATATGTATTTCTTTTGTAAATGAGGCTTTATCAAACTAAGAAGTTCTTCAAAACTTACTACACTCATCCTAAAGTAATCGAAAAATTTAACCTCGTCCACTTTTAGCGCCTCATATTTCCTTTTGAAGTGGTTTCCATCTTTATTCATAATTGTCAGTAATGGGTGCACCCAGTACTTTCTTTTCTGTTTCTTTTTCTTAATACGCCTTAACGCAAGCAGAAGTAGAACACGCGCAGTGCGGTCCATGTCTCACTAGAAACTGAACTGACGGTTAGCGTCTTGTCGTACGATGTCGTATCCGATGAAATTTTTGCGTTGCGACATCGCATCGCATAGCTGTGCAATGTTGTTTTTGCGATGCGACGCCGCAACGCACTGTTTTGGCCTGGCCCTATGAATTTGCTAACGGTACGGAAAATATGACAACATAACTAATTAACTATAGTACATCGATAACATTATAACTATGCCATTATTTGTCAAACTTTCTGCTTTCCTTAGTTGATCACACAATATTATGTCATACTACTGGAGAAGCGTGGATACTGGAAATTATTATCCACTGGAACGTGCTACCGGAACAAAAAGTACCTATCAGCTATGTGCCAGTGAAAGTCCCGTCAAAATCGGTCCAGCCGTTTCGTAGATAGGCCGGAAGAGACAGACAGACAATAATTTAATAATAAGTTTTTTTGTTACAAGTAGGTAGTACGTATGACCCAGTAGCTCGGTTGTTGAGGTCAGAGGCCTTAGTGTGACTTCATTTTACTATCTCGATCAAACGCATCGGGCGCGTTTTGCGCTCCGATTGGCCCTAGATTGGTAACGGACCAATCGGAGCGCCGAACGCGCTCGATGCGTTTGGTCGAGATGGTTAAATGAAACACACTAGGGCTACAGGTAGGCAGTCGGCCCATGTTAAATACTGGTATAAACAGGTACTAATGTTCAGCTGCATTCGGTTAGATTGGAAGCCGACCCCAACATTGTTAGGAATAGGCTAGGCAGATTGATTGTTCTAGTAGTACAGTCAGCGTCAAAAATATCGGGACGAACAGACTGGTCAAATGATCTCAACAACTAAGAAAATTAAACTTTATCTCAATTGGATAAAGTTCTTGTCAGAATGACAGTTGTCGTGTACTGTCTTCATTCTGAAACATTCCTTGTATCATTGAGTTAAAATTTAATTTTCATAGTTGTTTAGATAATTTTGAACCGTCTGTTCGTCCCGATATTATTGACGCTGACTGTACCTTACTGTAATATGTCTCCAAAACAATCTCTACTAATATTATTGATACGAAAGTAACTCTGTCTGTCTGTTACGATTTCAAGCCTAAACCGCTGAACCGATCGTCATCAAATTTGGCAGAGATATAGCCAGGGATATGAAGAAGGACATAGGCTACTTTTTTACGCGATAACTGACATCCACGCGGACGGAACCGCGGGCATAAGATAGTCTTTCTATATTCCTTGTCAGTCACTCCATAGTCCTTACTATCAACCACTGCCTATTATTATCATGGGCGACTCTTCCACGGCTGGAGCACTAAGTAATGTTTTCTCGAGGGAAACCTTTGTGCTACAATCGCGGGCCCATTCAAACCGCGCCTTTTTTTCTCCTATTCATCCCTCAGGCTTCACTCCGTCATTACTACGCATGTCACAGATTACAAAGATGTATTGTGCGACGAATCCGCATATGTCTGTAATCAGAAGCTCGAAACAAGTTTAGGAAAGGATAAAGAAAGAAAACAGATACATGGCGGAGCCGACAATATGACAATAAATCAAACGTGTATGTCGTTCTTAGTCTACATACGAAAATTCAATCAAATATATCCAATAGTTTAGTCCATACAGCTTGTCAAAGATTGGCAAACCCACAGTTGGCTCATCACTAGTAGGTAGGTATTTAATTTGTTTGATAAAAAATCATTTACATAGGACTTCATTTGAAAAAGCTGGAAATGCTGCTGGCAGGATATATTACAACAACGCACATGTAAAAAGTTTTCAAAATTGTAAAAATTAAAAGAAAAAATATTCGAAAGAAAATCTTAACCTTCTTAAATCTTAGCCTTCGGGTAGTTTTATTGTACCGGCAATATAGTCACATGTACAATTGTATACATCACACTGGCGTAAAATGCGTGACGCGTAAAAAAACTAACATCAAGCTGTATTTAACATCTGTCCGTAAAAAATAACAAGCAGAGTGAATGAATGATGAAACAACTTTGTCCATTTATCATGAGGCCGGAACATTTTTTTTTCGTAATTATAGATCGGTGTTATGTGTTAAAATGACTATCGTTAAGTTATTAGCTACCGTAACGTTTCGTTTTAAATTGGCACCGTTCATCATAGTGATTCAGCACTAGTAATTAATCTAACTGTCATTAGTTTACACACTTCCTAAAAAGAAAATTCTTCTGGCTTTTAACCGACATTCATACATACGGACGTAATAAAATCGCGGCGAAATTTTTTCGCGCACTGGATTTTCTACTTACTGTCTAGCATCGAGAGTTGAAAATCGAACAATAAAACACACTGTTCCATTTTCGACGCGCTGGGATGCACTCTGTTGAATTATCAATGCTCGGTTTGAAACCGAGAGTTGAAAATTCAGTGCGCGAATAAATCCCGCTGCGATTTTATTACGTGCGTGTGAATGTCGACTTAGAGTAGGTACACACGGCTACACATCAAGCTATACATTTCCAGTACAAGCTGATCTCGTATTGTATAGGATTTCCGTACATTGTGACATCAGTGTAAACTGGAAATGAGTGTAGCCGTGTGTAAAACTGTAGATTTTAATGTGACTTTAGGGCTTTCCCGAAGGTCGTAAGGGTTCGCATACCTCCGAATTGTTAACAAAACGATGCTTTCGTCGAGTCGCTCACATGTTCCGCAAATACAGCATTTTTCACTCAGGAGTTGTCGTCCGATCAAAAATCAATCGTCTGTCTCAGAACTTGAGGTTTTCAATTAAATGTCAAAATAGCGCTCCAGAGCAAGTCTAAAGTCATGGGTTAAATGCTTTATTCAATCTGCGGCCGCCAACGCAATTGTTTCTATTCGCTTAATACGACCACCCTTGATGCTACTGAATTTGTATATTCTAGTCCTTAACACCTTTTATTAAAGTTCAATGGGGCTTCCAAGAAATTTTGCAAACATTCCAACACACAAGGATGTGAGAATAATCAGCCATTTCTATGTGTGGGTTCCCTGAATGGAAGTTAATGGTTATATTTTTGGGTCAGGCGACAATTTTTCTACATTAGAATAAATTAGGTCGCAGACAGACTCTGACCCATATATAGGATTACTAAAAGTTAACGTCCCTAATACAATACAACTTTGTGACGAATGAAAATATCCCGAACTAGGATAACGATATTAGGGCTGTTAGCTAGAAAACAAGGATTTATTTTAGTCTAGATGCCGTTTTGTTAAACACAGAATATTGACTACTGAAACAATTTTGACTTTTGTTATAAGTAGTCTTAATGTTCTCGTGTAAGTGAATTACTATCTTCTTGTGAAAATAAAGTTACCTCAAACCTTAGACTCTGCGGCTGGTTTGAATATAAAACAAATATTGACGTGTCTATCGAGTACAAACCAGCTATATTCGTTCCCGACACTACGTCGAGACTCGAGACAGGTCCTTAGCTATCGGCCCTGACGTTGACCCTCGAGAATGCGAAGATCACAATAATTAAATTAGTCACACAATATCACTGTGTTTGTCAGCTGATAGTAATTAATTGATTGATGTATTAATCAGTTTACGTATTTTCCTTTCAACAAAACACAAGAATCCAGGCGTTGTACTCTCTTTTGTCGTCTTTGAGTTAAATAAGAAAAAAGAACTAGGCCAAAGCCGACGACAGTTGTGATAAGAATATTCTCATTCAGTGGTTCCTTCCGGAATAAACATTCGGATCAGCAGTCGAGACTTCTCGACTATTTGTTGAACTTGAAACCGCGTCGGACTTTAGTCCCGTAGCAGAAAAAAGATTGAAAGAAATGAGAAAGCTTTATATTTTATCTATTTTTGAATGCGGTTTAATTATCTCATTTCACTCAAAAAGCCATAAAGACGATACATTTAGACCGCTGCATTTGTATATGGCATCTATTTCAGTTGAAGCACGTGCCACTTTTTACGGCTATTAGATAACAGGAGATAAATTACGGAGCGGCGCCGCCGCGGCCGGCGCGAGCGCAGCCACCGCGCGTGCCACGGTGGGATTATAAAAATAAAAATCAAAACTTTTTGGACGGATGTTTGGGTTCACGTTACCAGAGAAAGTTGACTAATCGCCGGGTTGAATTAATGACCACTTTAGCGAGGATGTGGTGACTACATATGATATTATTATACGCAAGACTAATGAATTTGCTTCTAAAGTAGTACAAAGAAGCTCCTCTTGGACAGGAAAGCATCGTATTTCAATGCTAGTCCATTATTTTTCTTTATGTCATCGTAAGATAATCTTGCTTTTATACTGCCGTGTATATCTGAGTCAGCGCCTCTGCAACAAATGAAGCAAACAGGGCAAAGGAAATGAAGTGTCTGTGTACCTCTTTTAGATTGGAACATTGTCAGGTCAAAAAATAAACATAGCTTTTCAATTTCTGGCTTCCATTCGCAAAAAATAATTTTCTTTTTCATTTGAAAATACCTTCCACGACTCACAAAAGGTGCTTTAGGACGATCAAATAAAACGATTATTACATTCTGTGGACACAGACGAATGCGGGTTAAAGGCCAGACAAGGCCAAAATTAAGGGCGTGAAGGACGTAGGGAATTTTAATTTACAAACTGGTTAATATGACACTAATATGAACCATTACCAGGTCCTACTCATCATTCTCCTGCCCTTATCCCAATCTATTTGGGGTCGGCGCAACATGTCCACACAGCTCTCTCTATCAGTCATCATCTTAGTAGTCCCGCGATTCTACTATCCTACAAATATAATAAATGAGATAGTTTGATGACGGGTGTTTGTTACTCAATCACGCAAAAACGCCTGAATGGCTTTGGATCAAATTTGACACGAGTAGACTATGAGCTGAATTACGGCATAATCAAAATCAAAAGTCATTTATCCAAACCAGGCTGAAAGTCACAACGAACGAACAAATGGTCGAACATCAAAATTACATAAGACAGTCCCCCAAAACGCCCGCCCTTCGCGACTTTTTAGTGCTTTAGCTGGGAAGAGTGGAATTGGCACAACAAACGCCCCAGCATCACAGCTGTCTGCTAAGTCAGAAGAACTTGATTCTATACAATATAGAAAGAATACTTTCATCCCGGTAGCATGTTTCCGTGGGATAATTTCTGACCATCACGCGGGCAAACCTGCACTGCTGGCTAAAGCTAGCGTGAAATATTTCCACACGCGACATTTTTGCCTACAAATTACCTGGTGACTGCTGAACGCAATCAGAAAACCAATATCGCGAATTCCCGGCGGCTGCAATTAACTTGTGGGACTAACGTCCCTAGGCGTTTATTGTTTGGTATAGCCTACCTACATCATCATGATCGCTTATTTTAATAGGCTATCTACCGCCAGGCTGTAATTCCCCTACGTATTATAGAAAAGTTATTGGAATTTTTTCAACGGAAGATCATAATTTTAGATTTTAGTAGGGAATTCTAACGAGATTTCAAATTCTATTTGTGAACAAAAAGCCACATTTTTTTTAATAATAAGTACTGTAGCATGTTTTTATTCACAAAAAATGGGTTTTTTTTACACCTAAGTTAACATTTGAGGGTTGCACCAATTCCAAAAAGGTCGAATTCAAATGTCCCTCTTTGACATTTAAATATTTTCGTTTTTAGTATTGATAAATAAAAGACGATCTCAAAACTGTGCGCAAAATTATATTTGTTTTCGAGCCGGTCATTTTCTATTTCGTAAAATGTTTATAACAAAGTGTGATATCAAGTCTTAATCGACCATAGTGTGTCTAAAAGAGTTTTCCAGAAGGCTGGAGAACTTAAAAATAAATTGCTTGCCATCCATAAAGCTAATAGAGCAAGAGCAGGCAAAGTGCATTGCCCGTTGATGTGTAGTTGTGTATGTGCTACATAGGCGTGTTACAACCAACTATGTGCCGCACAGAAAGGCTTGTGGAAAGTGCACCAGTATATGACGCTCCCGGGGAAAATGGTACGTATTGTAGTTAGTATCGCACGTACGTTTGGATGTTTATTGTATGAAGTTGTAGCAGCCGTCGAGATTCCGTACGATAACGTTCTAAATAGTGGTCCATTTTCGTGACAGTCATGATGGACATGACTTCCAATCTGATGTTTTACGTCAATGGAGCTCATCGCTCAAACCGTTTTGAATTCAGTCTGCTCAACATTAAAATGATCACCAATAGTTTTATTTAAGGTGAAAAGCTTCAAGGGCAGCCAGCGAAGTTCAAATTTGTTACGTTTTTTTTGTAATTTACAGCTCAGCGACTTTGTCATGGAATAGACATTCAATCGAATTAAATGAACTTTGTTGTATTGATGATTCAATGATTTGATGATAGCCATATTTCTTTCGGTCGCGAATCTTATTTGAATTAACATACAACTTTGCGCTGACCTGCAAATTGCAAAAAACCTAATTTACCGGGCTACCCGGGAGCTTATACCTTAATTACATTAATTATGTTTGTATGTGGTTGATAGGCAATTCGAAATTCTTAGGCGAATATATACTCCTGCTTCAAGGATAAACTTGGATACGATATTTGTAAGTGTACGAGTGTCTTACGGTGGGAATCTTTACGACCGCGTCTTGTTAGAAGCTACCAATCTGTGGCGGTGGATGCGAGGAAGCGTATTTTATCTTGTTCGAGCGCGAATTCGAATTTGGTAAATTCGTCCTATTAAATTTTATGAGACCACGTGTGACCTCGTAAGGGATGTAGCCTAGATATTCTGGGTGTTACAATACCTACGTGATAATTTTTCCACATGAAAAAGGTATACTTATACGTTATGGTAAAGTAAGTTACTAATAGCCAAAAAGGAATGATATGTTCTTTATCTCCGAAAAGGCGCAAGTTTCTATAAATAAACCGCACTTTTGCTTTATCTTAGAAGAGTTTACTGAAGAACCAACTTTGCCCCAAAGTCAACTATGCTATAGCAAAAACTCTTCATGAGCTTTCAGTAGCTTTTTGCTAGAACGAGACTAGTCTTCAAAAAGGAGCTTCGAAAAGCTGCTGACTGGCACAGACCACCCAGCCTTTTTAATAAATATAAATAGGTACTCGTATATTAGTTACACTATATTAATTTATCGCCTGAAAATAAAAGGTGGAACACGCGTTTCTTTCTCTGAACACAGAAGGATAAATAAATCAGACGACGGAAATAATATTTATGGTGTTGTTACTTTTGTCTTAGCTTCTTTCGGGTTTCGAACAATGGTGACTATTTATAATATAGAAAATAATAATCTCAAATTGTCTCTCTCTCTCTCCCTCTCTTTTCCCTTCTCTCTCTCTCTGTCGTTGAAGATTGTATGCAGAAAAAAATAGTTTAAGACCTCTATAAGACGACTTTTGATGTCATTCTCATTATTATCAAGATGGAATCGCCTAATTTAACTTCTATATCGTTCTGAGTCTAGACTTTTAATAATATTGCATACTCTCGCACCTTCTCTCTCTCTTTTCCCTTCTCACTCTCTCTTTGTCGTAAAATATTGTAATGCAGTAAAATTCTATGTTTATCTCTAAAAGACGGCTTTTGATATCATGCTCATTATTGTCAACATGGAACTGCATTATATAACTTCTATATCGTTCTTAGTCTAACATTTTGTCCATCCATCTATCTATCTACCAGGTTTGCCTGCATCGCTCTTTAAAAAGACTCGATGAAAATACAGAGTCCAGTCCTTTTAGCCTTGCTAGAGTGACTTTAATCCAATCCTCGTCCTCGGATAGCTTTACAAATCACAGCTTCACTGTTAGGTACTCACATTTCCTCTTTTTATTGTGACGAGCTGGCGAGCCAGTCACCGAAACACGCCACGACGCACTGTGGATCGAAAAAAGGATCTCGAAGACATTAGAAACTTAAAATTTTAAGGTCTCGGTTTTTTGTTGTTGCTTGAAATGGCTTCTAATTACCAATATAATGACTATAGAATACAATCTGGTAGGCAAATTGGTAACTAACATTTTTTTGCAAAAAAAAAAATGTTCAACTGGCATATAAAAAGCTTATATCTGCGGAACAGAAAGAATAACTATAATTTATGTACACAAACATGGTTATAAAACTATTTATTATTTTTTGACAAACTTCATCAATCGAGAAATGCGCGGTTTTTTTTAAACCAACTGTTTAATTATTATTTTTTAACTTCTTAAATCGGCTACCGACCCTTTAAAATTTGTCTTTGAGAAGCTTTTTTCGATTCACTGTGCGACTTCACGATAGATATTATCAATGATTTATTTCATTTCATTATGAGAGCTTCACGATCTGTTTAAAAGCCTCCTTATAAGCCTCCTTATAAGCTTTAGTTATCGTTAAGTGTGTGCTAGAAGTGTTTAATATATCTCTTATATCGCACCTTCATGTCTTTGCAAAAGATTCCTATTTCAGAGTTATTGGATAGCTAAGCTTTCAGCGAATTGTAATGCTATCTACACGATTATTTACTCAAACTTTTTATTGGAGCGGAATCCAATGTGAGGTGTTTATAAAAGTTGCTTTTTAAACACCTCTGATAGGATTCCCCTCCATCATTTTGCTCCCACTTTTCAACCTTCGATTGGACTTGAAGTCACCGTTCTAATTTAAAGTTCTTTCGCTTCTAAATGAAAAACTAAATTAGGAATCATCTAAGTCAATAGTGTTCTTTCAGAAATAAATATTTGTAGATCGTAGTTACCTTGCTAGTGTTCGCCCACAGGTCGAAATTAGACAATATTTTATTTATTAATTTAATATATATTTCTAATGCATAAAAAAATATAGCTTTCTGCATTCCTTCTCCATTTAAACATTAACTATGTCAAATTTCATACTCCGCCGTCCGCGTAATCATCCTAAAAAATTCATGTCATTAGATTGTGGCCATATTTTAACTTTGCAGAAAACACACAGTTAACTGTAAATGGATGTTAATGGAGGTAAACTGCACTCAGATGTATTTAGTTCCAGATCAATTAAATTAAATGGAACCGTGTAGCGCCTTGTAAAGACAAACTTAAACCCAATTGATCCTCAATAAAGAGCGTTCAACGCGGTGACGTGAGCCCTCACTCACAACGATAATCCGAAGGCTCGGACGTTTAATACGAGTTTGTAGTAAAGTGTCTAATGTATGGATTTTTAGTATTGGTTACACTGTGCTTTTAAATGCGAAGTGACAGTCCTCCTGTACCGATGGTTCTCCTAGTTTTGATTTTACGAAGGGCGTGTCTTTTTCGAAACAAAAAGGAGGGTTATGTTGTCATTTTGCCCGGCAGGTTGTTTTTTTTGTGTGAATTTGGGTTTGTATGTTCATCAGTTCCCTCATAACTTCTAAACTACTTATCATAATTTCACAAATGAAGTATCGTTGGAAGCGTCTTGATCGTCCGCTGATTATATGTGACGTCACATTGTCACACCACAGTCATGAACTAAAAAAAATGCAAAAACAAAACAATAACATTGTAACAGTAGTAAGCGCTCCTAAGTATTACGGCAAAGTGGCATACGAGTACGACCACGGCTCCCAGGTGAGAATATTTACTTATTTCATACTTTTTAGAACGTGATGTTTCAGTAGGTAGTCTGGTTTTAGATTTTGAACTTACTTTTTGTTGCTCTCATTTTCGCTGATAACCGTCTTCCAAGTGTGCTCCTCAGCACTATCTATTTCATCTATATCATTCGGAATCTTTACATTCTTAGCAGTCGAACCATTTGCTTCAATCATCATTTCAGTCGAAAGATGTCCACTGCTGGACAAAGGCGTCCCCCAATTAGGGGGATTTGCCATAATCGCCACGCTTGGCAGGCGGGTTGGCGGTCACAGTATGTTGGTAAAGTGCATAGAGAACGCTGCTGCCCATTCTCTAGTAAGTCCCTAAGGGCACTATGCGGTCAGCCGGGCGGCTAACCGCATTCCGGCTAACAGCATAGGGCGTAGGAACCCTTAGTCGCCTCCTACGACACCCACGGGAAGAAATGGGATGGTGCTATTCTTTACGTCCGTCACTACCGGAACAATCTTGCTTCAATAATAGTAGGTCGCATTTAATTAAAACGCTTCTATTTTACTATTAAAGCAACATTATGGTACTTCGTTGCGTTCTATTTTTACGCTAGCTTGCTTGAGCCATGTACTGGATTCTTCCGTGTTGAGAAAGATTTCCAATATCCTGTTATTGCTTTACGATAAAACGTATACTTCATTTATGCCAAGGTTCTACGTGGGTATTCTAGGTATACGTGCCACCCACAACCACGCCGCGAATGAAGTTTCAAATTCTGCACTGAGTAAAAATTTTAACGGAACATGCAACCAGGCCCGTCCTTGCACGAGTACAATATTGCGGTATAGCAGGGAAACATGAGCTTTACCGACGAACCATAAGCCTATGAAATACGGCATTTTTCGCTTGTCAGGTATACGTTTAGAGGTAGATAGCGTAAATGCGATCAGCAACGGGGTGCGACGGTGTAAAATATTTGAAGCAATACTCGTATGATGGTCCAATTCGCAGTTTGTTGCTATGCAAAATGACTACTCAAAATAGAACACTCAAAAAGTACATAAATCATGATCTATCAGATGCCAACTTATGACGGTAGTAGAACTATTTCCTTGAAGTTTAGAGTCCGTTCGCGCCAGTTTGCGGAAGCCTGTATGTATCCGTTTAGACTCCCGGGGTGTCACCAATATGAAGTCTGTAACTCTGTATATGTAAATGTAAAGCTGTTCGAAATCGAAATGTCGTTTTGAAGAACATTTAATTTGCAGGCTCAATAGGCCCCCAGCACACATTTCCATGCCGGTGCTGGTTGGTTAGCTGTGCAAATTATTGTGTAGGGGTGCGTCATCGTCACCTCTTTCGATTTGTTTGTGGCACTGACACACCGCAGACTTTGAAGTACCTACTGTTCTCAGGTTATTTTTTTTTTTTTTCGAATTATCTGCTTTTGGACATTGATTCAGTTCGACAGGAAAATCAGAATTCAGAATTGTGTAAAACTGACGCCTATTCTTACTCTATTTTTCATGTGCCTAATCTTAAGTTAAATGTATAATCAACATTCCCAAGCACTGCCGGGACGCAGGCCTCCTCTCTATAAGATGGAGTCTGCCATAATCCACCCCGCGGGCCCAGTTGGTGTTATTATATGACTGACCTATCTGGATGACCGAGCAAGCTCGGTTTCTTTTTATTGGTTTGACGTTTTCTAAAAATGAAACCTAGCTAGATCGATTTATCGCCCCCGAAACCCCATACTAAATTTCATGAAAATCATTTGAGCCGTTTCCGAGATTCAGATTATGTAAAACATATATACAAGAATTGCTCGTTTACAGGTATTAGATAGATTATGTATAACCCGTTCACTCTATTGATATTCTATTCACACATGTTTTAAACATACACGCTTTAGACTATCCGGAATTATACAAACAGTTTCAAGAAAGAGCTTAGAAGGATTCTAAGAAACCATTTTCGACACGTCCCCATCGTTGACCGGGCTCACACCTAATAGTTAACCTAACCATCCACCCGTGAAAGAATCCACCACGGTTCACTAAACAATACCCCAGCTACAAAACAAACAAAAAAGCTTATCGCCGAAGCTCCAACTCCCAACTCTTAAATAATAAACTACCATCATCAATATCGAACCAGTTTGGGGACAAAACTACTTTTTGTTAAGAAAATACCTATCAGACGACAGCGTTATTCGCCCCACAAGTTCCCAAAATAACATTGGCAGGTCCTTGAGAGCCGCATTGTCTTCCAGATTAGGTAAAGGCATGTTCCTCCCCATCCCTCTCACTCCTGCAGAGGTCCTCGTCGCCTCATCTTGCGGACTCACGTGTCCTCAGACGGGTCTCTGTAAATTATGGATGCGGCGTGTAGATGACAATGTTTTAAAGATAATATAAAACTGCAGATAGTGAGTGTACGTTGATCAAGGGCACGTTTCGTAAGATAGTGTTTTCATTTCGGTAAGATTCGTCTTTCTTCTCGTTATTGCATACGACTTTCCATCTAATTCAACACACATGTTTCGCCGTTCCCAAATAAAATTTGGATAAGATCAAGAGAATAATATTGATTTCTACCATCTAATCAGTATTTCTTTACAATTTAATCAAAACAAATTACCTGAATTCACACGTATTCATCTGATAAATATTTTTATTCCAGTAGGTAGGTGTGTACGAACATTTATACATCAATCCTATTTTAAAAACTAGATGAGACTCTGAGAATGAAGGCCGAAACAAAATCAGAGGTCTTATTTTTTAAAGTCCAGATATAATCTTGGTCAGATCATGTAAGTACATAGATTGGTGTTTGAAATGGTCTTTTGAGGAAAGAATCACACAGATTGAGAGGACCTGTCCACTTGTCCAGACAGTGCACGCATTTGTCAGTACCTATTCTTGCAGCTCAACTTTTATCATGGTTTGTTACCCTCTCCTACACATGCATCAGTCACAAGAATAATTAAGATGGCAGACAGAGGTTTTACGACAGATACTTCTTGTCCGTAACATCTTAAAGTTTAGGACATCGTAATTATTTTATGAGTGCTTAAATGCAACATTCTGTCTCGCCAACATACTAAAGTACAAGCTCTGAACACTTATTAGCATACTTTACAAAGAGTAACAAAGGAAACGTGAATTTAAAGTTGTAACTGTAATTAATCGTGTTCTCATTACCGCCAATAAAATGAATACACTTGAAACGGAAATGCATATATGCACAGATAATATAGACACAGTAGAATTGACACGCGTAAACAATCATAAAATGGAGTTATTCTTTTTCATTGCCTTTATAGGGTGTATTTTCTTAAGGCGATGTCTGACTGCGTGACTGTTCCCCTAGTAATGGAGAGCCTTACCCAATTGTTCCGAGATACCCGAGACCTATCAATATTGAATTGATCGCACAAATAAGAGCTGTGATCAATCATATGAGTTCGTAAATGTCCGCTGCCAAACATAGGCTCTCTCCTGTGGTGCTACAATGAATGATTCTAGTTAAGAAAAATTACCCAAATATCCATTCATTTTGACTTTCACAAATACGTAAGGTCCAGTTTTCACTGCTATTCAGACATACCCTAAAGCATGTATCAGAAAAGTGTATTCATATTTAAGGGTACGGTACAGACCATCAAACTGAACAACTTTCTCCATGGTACCGACATCGAAATCGCAAAAAAAAAATCAAATGTCCTGTACGAAACTTTGAAAACCTCATCATCAATATCAGCGTATAGCAGTCCATGACTGGAGATAGGCTTCTCCAATTCCACGCTATTCAGCTCGATTCTCGGCAAATGCTGCCCTGCGAAGATCGTCGCTCCACCTCTAGCTTTTGCCGATGCGCGGTTTCCACACACGTCTACCCCGGCGGTCATCGGTTCTACGGCTAATATGGCCGACCCATTATCACTTCTTAAATATCTACTCGACCTAAATTTATGGATCGCTGCACCCTAATTGTGTAATATACCTTTCATCAGAAACTGAATCATTTTTAACGATATTGCATATGTTAGAAAAAATTGTGTGCAACGTAAATAACGCAATGAATGCTGTTGAACTGTCAAAATGAAAGCCATTCCTGTTAGTGTCTTACGCAATTAACCCTCTGAGTTACCCAGCTGTCACACAGTTGCCCAGCTGCCAGACAGTTGCCCAGCTGCCACACAGTTGCCCAGCTGCCACACAGTTGCTCAGCTGCCACACAGTTGCTCAGCTGCCACACAGTTGCCCAGCTGCCACACAGTTGCCCAGATGCCACACAGTTGCTCAGCTGCCACACAGTTGCCCAGCTGCCACACAGTTGCCCAGCTGCCACACGATTGCTCGACGCTCTTGCTACACTACACATCGTCGCCTTAAACACATTCAATACGCAACATATCCAGCGTACATTAAAACAAGACAATTACACCGTAATTATTTACGAGCAGCGATCTTTCATTTTTATGCCACAGTATCGTTTTGACTCCGTGCACACAAATGCCAGTAAAATCATAATGCATGTATAATGGCAGTTTAATTGTCAGTACGTCTGTGTACTTGCATGCCTGGCTTTGTTTTCGCCATGCACCGCTGTATTTGTGCCAGGGCTAAGATTTGTGATGACTTGCCTCCGGTTTCGGGAAGCCTGATCAATAAATCTGGTGTCAAATCTAATGTTAGATGGTAGGGTAGGATAGCGACACCTAATACCTACTTTGCATGCTGATATTTGACACGATCAAATTGAATTTGGATCATTCAGAAACCGGGCTAAGTCATACATAAAATTCTCGTAATATTGACTTTTGCACTTGAAAGCTAAGCTTGCCGCAGTCGGTTTATGGATGGATCCATTACATATCGAGACACGTACCCCTCTGTGCCGCGGAAAGCACGTAAATCCTTTGGTCCCGGCTGTCATTCGTAGATCTTTGATAGTCCACAATTCTGACAACCTGTCTTACCAAGTCATCGTCGTGTTACCCAGTCAGCAACTGAGTGGTGGAGGTCAGATATGTAGTTTTTCATGTGGAATACTGGTATTTAGCTGGATTCGGAAAAAGGCTACGCAGTTTGATTTTTACTTGAAATGTGTGTGTACTTTGTAGACAATTTCCACCACATTTTCTGTTTTCTAAACTAATTGTGCTTTTAAGACGTAAGCCTTCGCTCAAATCGGCCATCGTCGTTAGCTGTTACTGACGACCTATTGTACTCATTGAAGCGAGAAAGATGCCAGATAAGATTGTCGCTTGCTACGCATGGTATCTTACCGACCGGCGTGCATTAAAAGAGGGTGGCCTCTTTTAATGCACACCGTGTTATGTGAAAAATTATCGGGCTACACCATAAGTAATCTATTTATGGGAGAAAAGAGTAATGATGATTGATCGGTCGAGCCAGCAGCTTTGCACTTAATCGTGTGTTAGCGGTTTGTACGTAAGTACATCAACACATAGGATTAATTGTTGTTTGTTTGAACGCGCTAATCTCAGGGACTACTAGTCGAATTTTAAAAAAATCTGACATTTTATTATAGGCTATTTAACATCACTCTTGGAGCCTTAGGAGCCAAGCAAGAAGAAAAAGTCAGAAAAATACGCTAAGCGAAAACGAAATATTAGCGCGGGCCAGCGATGGGATGCGACGCAAGGGTTTTTTTTTTGTCGTGGGAAATCATCAAATAACTTTTCCCGCTCTGGGTGGAGCAGGAGGGCGTGTCAGACTTTTACTGACTAAAACCCACCCGTGCTCCATCAGTCTTGCCTGTGTGCCAGGGGTCACGGTATCTCTTTCGAACAACCTGTACCGTCAGGGGCCGAAATGTCACGCAGACAAGTCGCGGGTAGAAGCAGCTAGACATAACATAAATCGTTTGAACCTGTGTTCAGTGCACAAGCTAACCACTGCTTCAAGCTCCAGATTCTAGCATAGCGATAACTTATACACCTTCAAACTGTACTCTTAATGACCGTAATTGACAAGCGTGTAAACACAGACAAAAGCTTATTTCACATGTCTAGTCTACAAATATGTTTGTATAATAAATGATGTTGTTATCTACGTGGTTATACGGACCGATCTAAAGCAGTGATTTAAATAGTTGGTTCTCAAGGTACCGGACGACTGGTTACGGTCGCTGGCCTCCGTGTGAACACCGCTTTATTTCTATATCCATCTTTACTTGGGCTTTGTGGCCCTCTATTAAATGAAGATGTACAGCTTTTTAATAACCTATAAAAGTACACAATGGTTACGCCTTATACAATTATGTATATTTAATTTGTAATAAACTTACCAAAAGTCTTATTACGAGCAGTTTAAGTGAAAAACAAGAAGATGAATACATAAAACATTATAACAAGGCGTGTCGTGGTTACTAATTGGCGGCTAATCAGTATTCTGTGTTAGAACGATTAACACGTTAATAAACGTAACCTAATAAACGCGCTGGTCATAAATTAGAAGGCGAAGAGCGCTTTAACTATTGAATATTTCGCAGAGGTTATTAGCAACAGAAACATAATGGGTAGCTTGTGGATATGGGTAATATTGCAGTCTTTGACTTGTATGTTTTAAATGTCTAAATTGAAAGATTTAAATCCTACTATTCCTAACCTATTAATATTTTTTTAATGTGAAAGTTCGGATGTTTCGATCTTTGTTATTCAAGAACAGATTTGAATGAAATTTGACTCACAGATCGTTTATAACCTGCATTAACACATAGGATACTGTACATTCCTATAGTAAGTTCCCGTGTAGAATTTGAATATATCGAAAATACATTCATTATTGCTAAAATGCCGAAAACATTTTTCAGAAACACTCATTCCTTATACTCCAAAATCTTTTAAACGTCTCGCTGATGTCAAAATATATATTTTCTTACTTTCTTTACTTCATTACACTCTTTTCATTCACTTTTGTTAGTTCATTCACTGTCCATCTAATTTTCTCTCCTACATCCAAACATGTCAACGCCCCGCGTAATCTGGCTCGCTAAATGGTCACCGCTCTAGACGCTTTATTCTTAACATTAATACTAACATTCAGATCTGTCTACACTAAAATAAGAAATACTAAGCCCCAGGACTCCAGTGGCGCTAATTTAGAAGGCGGGGCTGTCACTGCAGTCAGCCGTCTCAATCTGGTCACCATTTCATACGTTAGCAACTACGTTAGGCTTATCGAGAAGTGTAAATAGTTTGCGTGTCTTCTTTTAAAACACGCATGTAATTTTGTTTTGAATCTTTCATATTCCATAAACGGGATCTCCGTTTAGGAAGCTGTTTAAAAGTGTAAGTACTGAATTTGTATGGGCATTATTTGATTTGATTAACACCTCATCCAGATTTGCCGCCAGGGTTATATTCGTCGCCCCATTTTGTCATCAGTGTTCAACCTCCCCAGATTTTTTGTGACAGTTCTGGATAAGCTTTCAGTGCCATTAGGATTCACACCGTCCTCAGTAAATAAGTAATTCTAACATGTCTCGAGATTACCAGAAAGATAACGACTAGTCTGATACTATTATTGTTTGGAAAGCCTAGTTTCTCTTAAGTCAGTCTATCTCTCCTATTGCCACGCGTGTCGCAGAATAAATTATACCTACGCAACTAAGTTTTATTTTTTTTGTGGTCTCGTATGTCGTCGGAATCCCTAATGTGTTTGTTTTATATCTAATATTTTTGCTATCTAGCTCGTATAGACTCACTTTACACAGTTTCAGCTCAAAATAAAATACTCTAAGAATTGATACCAAATTTTCGGTTTCATATGTTTCTTAAATTCAAATCATAACAAACGTGTCACCACACTACGTAGGTCAATAACTTTCCACGTTACTTGCCAATATCACGATAAGTCTCTTCCGAGTTATGTGTTTATTTCAATTTGAAAAGTTCGGTTTCTGGTACTAACTTCCGAACATGTAGAGATACGATTAAAAAACCCTTCCAATATCGTCTGATATTATCCAAAGAAGCCGTGCCCTTGGTATGTATATACCCTTTCCGTTACACGTTGTATATAATCTGAATCTCGGAAACGGCTCCAACGATTTTCATGAAATTTAGTATGCAGGGGCTTTCGGGGGCGATAATTCGATCTTAGCTAGGTTTCATTTTTAGACAACGTCAAACCAAAAAAAACCGTCATCCGGCCATCCAGATATTTTAATTAAAGAAAGAAGCATAATAATATTAGGTTAACTGAACTGTGACCAATATTACAACTAAAACGTAACCCATATTTTTTCTACGATTATATTACGAACCCTTCACCAAGTGACAAACTGAATCATTTATACATTTTCGTCTCCACAAAATTGCTTAAATTTTCCAAGATTCTTTCAAAATTATCTTATTAACATCTTATTCTACTTGATACGCCTACAAAAATTGGGAGCTTCTTATTAAATTTTGTAAGTAATTTCTCAAAGAATCTCTGTCTATTGACTCAAGTTATAAAATTCTAATCGCTTTGTGGAGTAAAAGTGTGATTATGTAATAAATAAAGAATGGCTCCCGGCCTATAAACGCTGTTATTTGCCGCCCACGCTAGTGCCAGCGCCCCAGCTCGTCTTTTTACTCGCATCTCTAGGTTTTCTCGCCCGGGGCCCGCACGAGTCCGCCCACGGGTTTGTCCTTTTTATTTCTTTTCAATTTAACGTAATGTCGCAATTGCTTAGATATACTGGGCTTGTTAAAGTTACGTCGAGTTTTATTGTATTACTTTTACACAGCTTTGATACATTCGCTTTGAAAAATGTTCGACGCAAATTGGCAAATGAAACCAATTTCCTGTTTTAGGATAATTGGCTGTCAATAAATCTAATTGCTAATCCTATTTTCACATAAGTTCCTCTTCATCCTATTAACCCTTTTCCCACAAGTTTTTCGCCGCTTATCTATCCATAGCATTGAATTGATAGATCAATTGGAAAGTCTCAAAACTGTTCATACATATCTAACTCAATGAACCCAAATCAACATGATGAAAACGTATAATAATATCCAATTTCATTTCCCTTTTGGGTCATGGTTGGATGTTTGAATGGCCCCATTAAATCAGGGAGTTTGAATGGGTGTTCCCTCCGCGTCAGACCGGGCAATACGTAGGGTCCCTTACACCAAGTTGCGTTGTGTTCGTCGTGGGTAGCGCCCGGCGCCACAGACCCGTTTCTTGTTTTGATACAAGTGACAGCGATTGTTCCGACAAAGTTTCCGAATGTGGGTAGGCAGTATGTTTGTTGACTTTACGACTTCTGCTTCACTGGAGCTTTGTTCACGTGAAAGTAGGCCCTTGGCAATCTAGAATATAATATGGAAAAGTATTAGTAATATTATTAGCATAACGAACAAACAACGGAACTTTTGTCTAGGTAAACATAATCCGTGATCAAACATGTTTTCGTTCTCTCTCATACTTGGATTAGTTTGAATTAGGGCTCACGTTCCAGTAGCTGTACGAAAAATTGTATAAATCATCAGTGCACGTGATGTCTTATCCCTTGTACCAACCAATGCAACTGTCCCTCGGGGGCCCGCGTTCTTTGAACGTCGTATGAGAGTGTCACACGCCGTCTATAGAATTAATCGATTATACGCACTAGAAGCACAAAACGGCACGATATCAAAAACAAAAATCTCTTTATGTTCACATTCAGACAACAATTAGCAATAATTTTAACCGACTTCCAAAAGAAGGAGGTTATCAATTCGACATGTTAATATTTTTTTATGTATGTTCGGGCATAACTCCGTCATATGTTCTGTCCGGATTTGCAAAATATTTTTTTTTTAGTTTCATATAGATCTGATGATGCGTTTCAGAGACAGACAACGGAAATCCTCAAAAAATGACGGCAAATCAACCGCGATTGCTGCTATCGCATAAATATGCATTGTTTTGACCCCAAGGATGATATAATTTCGAATTGGTGTGAGGTAGGTACTGTAACTAAAAAGTGAAAAATAAAAACTTTTCCAAGAAAAAAACAACCGACTACCGAAAAATACTTTATAGTGAAAAATAACTTTAATTTCGGAAGGCGGTGACAAAAAATTAAAATACATGTCCAAACTCAGAGTTAGAGAGTTGCCCCCCTGATGAGAATAGAGCTGTGAAAACCTAGAACAAATCTAAGTAAACTTACATTATTAAACAAAGTGATAAAACCCCTCAAGCTTCGCGAAAGAAATCCCCAGTCGAAAGAATTTGATTAGACACATTTTTCAATGGCGGCTTTAAAAGCGTTGAGTCATATCGGGTGATAGATTTACGTAACAAATATATTAGGGGGAGCTCCACAGAAATGAAAAGACATAAAAAACCGACGCAGCGGCTAAGCACGCGAGTGCGTGTCTACAGTACTTAGATGCTTGGCTGCAGATAAGGGTTATCAGACATCCTGGCTAGGATAGATGGAAAGACCTAGATTTCTTTAGAAACCTTTTCCCAAGTTAATGTCGTCTTAATGAGCTGGTCGGAACACGGATTTGGTTCAGCGATTCTTTATCTCAAATCTTTCGCACTCAGATATAAATTGGTCTGACAGCCAGTCTTACAAAGGGGTATCGTGTTACCCAGTAACTGGGTTGCGGAGGTCAGATGCTGCAGAAGCTGCTTCAGGTTAGACTGGAAGCCGACCCCAACATATTAGGGAAAGGCTGAGCAGATGATGATGATGGTTTTAGATGTAAATTGCCCAAAACCGTCTCATTATATTAGTTTCACATGTTTAATTATTCCAAGAGCTCATTTCTTGCTTCCGCCCGCGTGGATGTCGGAAATTATCCCGCGAGAACGTACTACCGGGATAAAAAGTATCCTTTGTGTTAATCTAGGTTATAATCTATTTGTGTGCCAAATTTCATCCAAATCCATGCAGCAGTTTTTGCGTGAAAGAGTAATAAACATCCATACATACAAACTTTCGCGTTCACAATATTAGTAAGATTTTGGAAGTGGCAAGTAGGCAACCCTATTTTTATAAGAGGCTTTTCATTCATCAATATTTGTTCAAAGCTTTATAACCGGGAAACATGGCGCCGCGGAACGATTGCTGCTATTGAGCTTACGATTCAATAAAATGATCGGGTATTTAGGGTGGTATAAATTCTGTAAATAAATACTCAGTTTTAAAGGGTGAAGGAGTTTTATAAAATAGCAGTAGGTATCGGACACAAAAACGCGTTAACATAAACATAGAAGAGGGGGGTAACACACTAACAAATAGCTAGCGAATGGCTTCAATTTCGACAGTTCAAAAACATTCATTGCGTTATTTTCGTTGTCGAGCAGTCAAATCTTTAGAACGTATGAAGCATTCGATTAGCAATGTCCTTCAAAATTATTCACAGTGTGATTAATAGTGTTTTTACGCAATTACAGTGCTGGTATCTCTCCATATACTTAACAGAAGGCGTCTACAGTGAATTTGTTAAAACCTGCTGATAACGAAATAAATAAATTTATAGAACTAACTAGTATTGTAGAGCCGAATGGCGTGATGAATGTGTATTAATGATTAGTGCAACGAAACTATTGATCATGATGCGTTTGATTACATCTATACTACTTATAGCTGAAGAGTTTGTTTGTTTTTTTTTTTTGTTTGTTTGTTTCAACGCGATAATCTCTGAAACTACTAGTCTTTTAGTATTTGCATAAATATTTTCTATATGACAGCCTCATTCTTAAGGAAGGCTAAAACATCACTCTAGGGACCTAAGGAGCCGAGCAAAAAGAAAAAAAGCCAGAAAGAACTCTTTAAGTGAAAACGAAGTAATAGCGCAGTCAGGCGATGCGATGCGATGTGATGCGACAGGGTGGGTCGGGGGAGCAAGAAATTTTTCCGGACAGCAGGCTTAGCATGACGCTTTCTATTTTTAAGAATAGGCAGTGCTTTTTCTATACAAAAAGTTTCTCCATTCTTGACATCGCACTTTAGATATCCTTTTACAATCTGTCATTTTGTCTGTCGTTTCTAACGATCTTTGTCTACGTCCTTCTATACTTACGACTATTTCAGAAGAATATTTCTTCCCTAACTGTCAAAATCAGACTGACAACAAACTTTCTACTCGACCGCCACAAAGTATATAGGTACGGTTATCTACAAAATCACGATTCGTTTAGAACGCCTATCTGTGATAATTGATAATTACTAGAAGAACATAGCTATCTTCTATTGTATATCATTTAGTTAATAGTCATGTATATTCTTCCGTCAACAAATCGGTGCTCGTGCTGAGCCTGCAGAAGCTAATATACAGATTAGAGATCATAATATTGACCATTTTGTTACTCGTATCAGCTAGAGATGATGCACCGGCTTTGCGATGCCTGCGCATCATCCTGCTTCCTACTATACAGGATAGCGCATCTTAGCTAATTATCATGATGAAACGCCTCTAGAGTTGCTGTGCTATGCTCAAGCGCATTAAGCAAAATCTAAATAAGGAAACGAAGGAAAGCTAAGCGCCTGCGCTATGTTTAGTAAATAAATTCGCTTGTAGATTGAGATCTCTTTGTCCGAGCCGGAACAATAACTTGTATCACAGCTCTGCTCCACTGGTACTAATATGGCAACATGTTTAAGTTATGGACGCTGTAGGTTCATATACTTTATACATTTATCGAGGCCCTCCTTCGTACACAAGATTACTGTAGGTTTAAACCTGCATGCATTGTTGTATCGTATTTGGATCTGTAAAATTAGGATTAAAAATGAAAATTAGGAATAAAAAATAATTTTCTGAAGATGGAGACTGTAGGTTCATACGAGAATGTGCAGAGACAGCAGAAGGCCAATTCTCGTAATTAAAAGCGTTTTAAATCTGGTCATAGTCTCATCTCGGCGACAGTCAAATGTCAAAAACTTGTCAAAAAAATTTTGGAAACTCTAGGTATTTGTGACAGATTTAGACTGGTGAGATCAGACTGTAAAGTGAACGTTCTAAAAATTATGAGAATTGCCCCTCAGGTGGCAGGAACAAACTGAAACACCATGGATTCAGCATATAATCCTAGACGAAAAGTTTGTACGCTAGGTCAGAAACTTTTCGTCGATTATTAAAAAAAAGAACAGCTTTTTCGTACAAAAGTGCAATACTAACGCGTTAAAAATGTATTGAAGAACAAGCATTTTTTTTTTCAATTACCGACGAATAATTTCAGCTTGTGTTTCAACGTCCCTGCCACCCTGTACAGGTAATTAACATTCAACGAAGCACAGCTTCGTACACAGGATTACTGAAGCTGCATACATTGTGTTGTATCGTAAGTAACTTTACTTCGTCCTGTGTTTTTGAACACTGCAGTCGCTGGACTAATGCGTCTCTTGCCTGGAAATCTAAATGAAACTAGTTTTTAAACATCATCATCATCATCAGCCTACAGCAGTCCACTGCTGGACATAGGCGTCTCCAATTGCACGCCGTTCAGCTCGATTCTCGGCAACTCAACCAGTTGTTACTAGTCACCCTGCAAAAATCGTCGTTCTACCTAGCCTGAGGGCGTCCTACCTTACGTTTGCCGATTCGCGGTCTCCACTCAAGAACACGTCTACCCCAATGGTCATCGCTTCTACGGCTAATGTGGCCGGCCCATTGCCAATTCTGCTTCGGCTTTTAACCATAACCACCATTTTTTTTTGGGTGGGAAATCATCAAATAACTTCTCCCGCTCTGGGTGTAGCAGGTGGGGGCGTGTCAGACTTTTACTGACTAAAACCCACCCGTGTTCCCTCAGTTGCCTGTGTGCCAGGGCCGCGGTATCTCTTTCGAACAACCCACACCCCTGGCAGGCATCGGCCGTTGCGGGCTCCACCAGTTTGTGCTGACATCTCTTTGAGGCGCGCGTGGAATACAACGCGCCGTCGTCGACCCGAAACATAACTATTATTAATAAAAATGAATACACAAACAAAGCTTTGTCCTTTCCCGCGTAGCAACACAACATTAGTGATATGACAGGATGTTTTGTGATACATTTGTCACAAACAACCTTGTCATTACCCATGTTAGTCATTACCGCTCACATATATACCGCATTACCACCCAGTTTTATGGTCATCGCCGTATCGATCTTGCCAATAATTATCTTAATTGCTTCAGGACTTGTTTTTCCATCGATCAAGGTTCTGGCGAGGATTTTTGCTTTGAACTTCATTTTAAAAGGCCTGTACTCTCCGAAGGGTTAGGCGGAGGTATACCTATATTACACCCGCATTTCGCCAGTTATGTTTAAGGCCCGTATAATAGGGGGCGAGCCTATTGCCATCTAAACCCCGAAAACACAATACCACTTTGCCCTTCGCTTCGTCCTGGGAGTCAGTTCTAACCCAGGACCTCATGCTCAATGCGCTTTCGGCCACTAGACTAGACGAAAACGAGGCAGATAATCACATTTTCTTTGTATATTACGTACTACGTAGCTTGTAGCTATATAATCGACTATTGGCTCGTTTCCATAAACGTATAATTTATTTAGTCAATATGGCCGACAAGAGTCAATATAAATTTCTAGTATCATGATATGACCACAGTCAACAACAATATCGATGCGAATTACATTGTTTTCCTCCATGTCAGCTTGTGTTTTCCGTATTGCTTTTGGGCAGTTTATTTGACCGCACCTTTCCCCGGAAGATTTTATGGGCACTATAATCCTGAGTAGTAATTATTTGCCCTTTTATAAGAAATTTGCACGAGAACAACATAAAAGCAAATATAATCGTAAAAATATCGTCGCATCCTGTTCCTATTGTCTTCAATCTTCAACTGCCGCCCGCGATGAATCACTGCTGTATAGACACACAGCTCTGTGCTGTAGTGATTGTGCAAATAATGTGTAATATTGATAAGTAGCAAGTGCGAGGGCCCCAGTGACGTATTTATCCGCAAGTGACATTTCCGTCCGATAAGTTGGTGGGAACGTCCCATCCATGGCTTGAAGAACACATTGTTGTTATCTGATTTTCTTGTTAATAGATTGTTAGGAATATATTTGACGTTGGGCAAACTAGTCTGTTTATTGTTTTGGTGATAGCAAACAATTTGCACCTTGAATTCTTGGATTTATTCAAGTCATGTGTCATTTTTGTTTGTTCAGGAAAATATATTTGAAATTTTTCTTACAGTTTAATATTTTCAATGGATTTGTTTTCGTTTAAAATCCTATTATTGTTGGTGACATATTATTTATATGGCGTACATTTTCATTGTGTTTCACAGACAATGATGGGTGGTTTTATCGTGTTAGATTTCGATACCCAACACGTAGGTATGTTAAGTTTCACTACTTAATTTAATTTGTCCATAAATATTATTGATAACTTCATTTGTTTGTTTTGTTACATTGATAATGTTTGATATATGTTCTGAGAGTATTATTTATTTATCTAGTAAGATCACTATAATACTCCTCTATTTGCTTTCCTTATAACACCTATACATAAGACTGAATTTCGTGTACCTACATTGACGAAGTAATATCATAACATTTCTAACTTGTCATAAAGCCTTCATTTCACCCGTTTATTGACCAAACATATTCGTGTGGTAGTAATAAAAACAGTTATCAATCGTTCAGACGATAACATCGTATTTAGGGAGCCCGGGGGTGCAGGGCGAAGTCAGATCGATGTAAATTGATAAAGTTGTGAGGGGGGCTATCTTCAAAGGCGCTGTATAAGATGGTGACAACTTTACCATTCGCCGTTGGTATGAGAAAGTATGCTAAGGTAATCTGCCGTCCTTTAACTTCAAAGGCGTTAAGCCCTAAATAAAAGTTGTTTCCCAGAAAATGGCAAAAAACGCGCGAATCGTTATTTCTCAAAAACTGTGATACTTACGTTACTGATTGTAGGACACAACAATTGATACTAGATAATAATAATTTCATCCGTCAGTAAAGTATTTCAAAATAGGTACATTTGGCTAAGATGTGTGTGTTGGACGCTTTCAAGCTTTCAAGTGATGGAATCATCCAAAATGATGTTACCTAACGGCCTATAAACTTTACATGTCTTGGGAACTATTTGTAATGTAAAAATGTTTGTTAGACAGAAAGATAGAGGATTTTGAACTCTCTTAGCTTCTATTAAAAAGTAAAAAAAGACTAAGTGAGGGTTAACGCCTTTCTAGTTGAAAGGACGGCAGTAATGTTATCTCCTTACAGAGTTAGTTCGCACTGACGTAATCATATTGCGTCTGGATTTTTTCGCGCATTGGATTTTTAACGCTATGCTTACCGCCGAGAGTTGAAAATCGAACAGTGTGTTTTTCCGACACACTGTGATGCACTCTGTTGGATTCTCAATGCTCGTTTCAACTCCGAGAGTTGAAAATCTAGTGCACGATAAAATTCCGCCACGATATTGTTACGTCCGTGTCAACGTTACTAACGGTGGGTCTAGTGTGAGTTTCTTTTAATCACATCGACCGCGTTCGGCTCTCTGAATGGCCCTTCACCAAGGGGTCTACCCTCTAAGCACAAAATCCATTGTTTCGGCCGATGTTACGGGCGTTTCCTACTCCGTATCACCAACGGATGGACATAAGATTAGTTAGGCCCGAAGTTAAAATGTATGGCAACACGATTTGACAGTTGTCCTAACTTTCGATGTGTTTTTGCCCGCCCGCAAAATTAATAAATCGGGAGTAGGGTTCATTCCAAATGTATCGAACTATTTTCGTACGGGCCCGTATCTTCATTGACGGAGTTAAAGAGTAGGCCCCCAGGCCCAATCGGAGCGCCGAACGAACTCGATGCGTAAAGTCGCGCCTAAGGTGGCCGGGAATCAGCCTGGGATTCCCGGCGCCCAGGGCGTCTCCTGCGAAGGCTACGGCCGTGACGGCGCATGTACTGCCTCTCTCTCACATGCGCCGCCTCCCTCTTTGAGAGCATCACTGCTTCGCTGAAGGAAGCGACGGCTACCCATGCACTGTCGCTCCGTACCATGGCCTGGACCAGGGCCGGACGCAAGAGATCGCCGCCGCCGATCGCCTCCACGAGGACACGGCGGTACTCCGCCCAAGCCGGGCAGACCTCCACCGTATGCTCCACCGTGTACTCAAGGCGATCTTCGCAATGAAACACCCGGGCGTCTCCTCCCGCCTTACCCGAAACAGAAACCTCCCAAAACAACCGTGTCCGGTGAGGACCTGCGTCAGGCGGAAGGTGAGGACGCCGTGCCGCCTCTCAATCAAGCCTCTCCTCAAAGAGCGGTCTTACCGCCGCAAACGTGGCGTGCCCAAAGACGAGATAATTAAAAGTAACTCACACTAGGGCCTCTGACCTATCAGCTTAGAATGGTCGTACAAAACTAATTGAACAATAAGCTACTGTCTTCTATGCAAAAATAATAAGGCTTGTTTCATCATTATTTTGGGATTTAAAAATTCTGCCAATCTCTGTAGGAACATGTCTGACAGTTGACTTTGTCTTAATGCCTCTACGCTACATTTCTCATAAAATTAAAACTGATGGATTGTGAGGCACTTAGTACGATTTTACTCTATTTGAAAAATAATGTAAGCAAAAGAGCCTGAAAAGTCGCGTTTCATTCAAGTAAATCACCTGCCATTACAGCTCAGTTCTTGCACCTTTTAAAAGTCGAGCAATGTCGACATAGTGCCCTCTCTCAGTCCGTAGCCCGGCGACTTTGAGATAACATTGCAGCCCTCTCAGAGGATTATCAAATTTTATTGACATAATCATACAGACGAGGGGAAGATATTTTACTTAAATATGATGGAAGGATCTCTCGTTAACGTGATTTTGAAGGTAGTAAATGGTGTGAATGTTGAAAAGGTGAGACGGCAAATTGGATTCGGATATAGGAACTGCTGGTTATAGTAAAGAATGATACAAGAAATGCAAGTACATAAGTGTAGTATTTTATCTTACGAAGCGACGCGTGATTTACTTGTACAAGTGTAGAAACACGCTGTGAATGCCTGTGTAACCGCAGGAGCTCTCGGTAACGTCTGAGACAGTGACGAAGTCGGAAGTGTGGGTGTTTGTGTTTGTTTGTGTTATGTGCTAACGCTACTCGTCTTCAGTAGTACGGCCTTAGGTAAGATCCCTCCTACCTCAGACCATACTAATCCAATCAGCCCGTCTCTTGCTGCCCTCGCCCAGCGACGCCTTAAACTGAGCTCCGGTACCCCACAATTGGGGGTGCCCTTGGCGTGTAGTCGCTTAGCTTTTAAGTCTTGGCTGGAGGCCTAATTTATTGTGGCACCCACAGGCAAGCCCGGCTAAACAGCCGACAACATCCTAGGTTGACCCGCGAAATGCCGTAAAAAAAAAACCTAATGCGATACAAGCACAAAGAGCCGGAGAGTTTCCAGTAAAATTCCGGGGGCGTCTAGAGTAGGTGTTTTAAATTTTACCAACATAGCACACCCCCTAATGCTAATAGCGGGTAACATTGCCCTTTTTAAGAGTTGAGCGTGACGGCCTTTTAATTTAATCCGGGAAAGTTAATTTATTTTAATTAAAACGACTATGTTATACTTGCGTAGGTAGCTTGTTACCTTTATTAATATTCTCGCACAAACATTTCCATTTACTTAAATAATTTTAATAAGCGGTCTTTCAGAAATCCCAACCCTTGGCATATACAAAGCCCTTCTGAAAACTAGAACAACAATTCAAATATTAATTATAACCTTTTTCATACTAATGATCTCTTTACACTTGTCTGCAGACTACAATCCCTGTTATGAGTCGCACATTATTCATTTAAGGTTCTCACAGTCAGGCGCGACGCAAGGCTTGTAGAACAATTTCGGTGAAGTTTTCATAGAAATTGTTCTACTAGATTCGCGTCACGTTTTCTCGTCGTGCATGTTGCGGCAGCCTTTAATTTCGAAACTGAAACTCGGATATTTCATTGCGAAAATCAGTTGTTATCCTGAATATAAGTTCAGAACTTCGTCGATGAAACTCCATTTAGGTCTCTAAAGTAATAGCAGTAACAGTAACTATCCCGTAATCTGTAGAAATGCTTTTACCACTTTATAGATCCAGAACATAAATGGATTCTCCGATTTAGTTAGTGCTTTCTATTTCAGCCACGTCTTAAAAGGCTAGACTGAGGCAGCAGTAAGCGAGGGAAGGATCTAACTGTCTGTGAAAAGTGTTGCAGTAGTATAACGCTGGGAATATTGCCTGTTAATACTAGTTACGCAATTATGGACGTCGTTTGTACGGCATAGGGGTCTTGTGTAAAATAATATGTTATAATAATGTTTTGGTGAGAAAATCACAAGTTAGACAGGTTTTTCGAAATAATTAAAGGATTTCTACAATAGTTTTAATATAGGTACACTAACGAGCAAAAGTATGGAATCACTTACTTGTTACGTGTTCCGAGCGATTTTAAAGACGAAATAACTTTTGATATCTATACGTATATAGTATATACATAATATTATAAAGCTGAAGAGTTTGTTTGGTTGAACGCACTAATCTCAGGAACTACTGGTTCGAATTGAAAATATTATTTTAGTGTTTGATAGCCCATTTATCGAGGAAGGTTATAGGTTATATTACATCACGCTAAGACTCTTAGGAGCCGAGCAAAGAGAATGAATACACGAATACGAAGTACTCGCACGGGCAGGCAAGTCGAAGTGACGAGGGTGGGTCGGGGGAGCAAGAAATTAACATTAAAATTAACGCTAACGAAGTCGCGAGCAGAAGCTAGTAATGAATAAATATGCTACCTACCATTTTTAAACTTTTACTATGACTTGGCCTTCTGTGATTTCGATACGCTGTGACGATACTAGGCAAAGCGACGCGCGGTGTCGGCGCGGGCCGCGCCGTTCCTTTTCTGTTGCATGCGGGTAGCGGAGTGGCGCGGAGACGGGTCGTTAGCTCCGCCCAAATGCACAAGGTCCTTGAGGTGGATAACAAGCCTTAAAGGCTATACTGTAAACTTGAAATTCATGCCACATGCATTTAAATTAAACCCATGTTTCAAGAGCTTTCCTTCCTACCTTGAGTGGAGGAGGATTAAGAAAAAGGAAATGATTCAAAAATAATTAATCACTCTATAAAGTGGGTTTTTAAGTTTTTTTACTATTTATTATATTACTAATTTTTAAGTTCGACTAACTATAAAAGCGTAATATTTTTTAAGTTTTTCTTTTTCTGGCCAGGATAAAAATATTGAACTGTCATCGCTACTTGATAAGTGTGCAAAGTTCGGCGTTTTGAACTGGGTCAAAATCACGTTCAAAGATTCCCTTACATAGATATATAACAAGTTAATAAAAAGCTTGTTATTAAAAATAACGAAATGACGCGCCTTCTATTCAGTGAGTTTCTCCAGAACTCCTCGCCTTTGAATCTACTCTTATGATTAGCGAAATAGCCACTTATACGAACTTGAGAAAGTCGCTTGAAGCCTCGTATCCACTAGGCAACATTTGACGCGCAACACGCGACGCTTAACATGTTACGCTTACGCAACGTTGATCAACATCGCGTGACGTTGCCAGCTGGCGCGCAACACGACGCGCTACATACAACTTTACTAAACAAACGATCCTCGTTGCCTTTCAACATGTTGTGAAACATGTCGCGAGTCAAATGTTGCCTAGTGGATACGAGGCTTGATGTACCCTGGAGTCTGCTTGCTATTGACGTAGGTTGGTTTATTTTTCGAATGGTCTATTTTAATAATTTTGCTCCCCGAAAGAGCAGCGGTGGCTCAGTGGTAAGTGACGCGACTTCCGAGATGTGGGTTGTAGGTTCGAACACAGACAGGCGCTTTACTTTGTGTGAAATATTTCATCCCCACTACTCTCAAAACTGTGAAAGAAAACATCGTGAGGAAACCGGTATGTCCTAGAACCAAAAATTCGATGATATGTGTGACATCTACCAAACTGCACTGGGCCCGCGTTGTGGATTACGGCCCACTCCCTCTCACAGAGAGGAGGCCTGTGTCCCAGCAGTGGGAAAGTTACAGGCTAATTATGATGTTCCCCGAAACGTTGGGCGGAGGTGTACTTATAGTACACCCACATTTAGCCAGTTATGTTTTTAAGTCTCATGTAATAGGGGGCGAGCCTATTCCCATCAACCTAGCACAAATCCAAACTCCGGGCTGCTACTGAGAAATTCCAGATGGAAAAACCCAATAACACTTTGCCCGACCTGGGAATCCAACCCAGGATTTCATGCTTAGCAGTAGCGCGTGTAAACCAATAGGTATCTACCTATCTACATATACACCGTGACATTTTAGTCGTCTTACGACGGCAGCCCACTTCATGTATCCAATGACTACTAATCAGTTATATTAAAAAGGAAAAATATGTACACACGGCTACACATCAAGCTATACAGTTCCAGTATAAGCTGATCTCGCATTGTATAGGATTGCCGTACAGCGCCAGATCTGTGAAAACTGGAAATGTATAGTTTGTTATGTAGCCGTGCGTACATATGAATAATAAATGAAAACAGTGGCACTCCGGGAGCGCCGACAGAAGTGAAAACTTGAACAATTACGTGTTTATTTTTTTAATCGTCAATACAGGATTTCAGATTGGGTCCTTGGGGCTCTCGGTAAAACATGATAAACGAGCGATCGAATTTAGCCATTAAAGGTAACAGTACAGATTTTTACGATAAAAATACAAAGTGCAAGAAAAAATAAGGATAACAGAATTAGAATTTCCTAATGAAAGAAAGGGACTTTTCCAAAAGACATCAACGCGCGACTCATCCGTGTGCTCGTTCACCCAACCACTCTTAAATCAAAAATCGTTCGGTGACGATAACGCGAGTTCCATGATTTTTGTTCACCCAAAAAGTGCTCAACGCGCCTAAAGAAGATTTCACTTTAAAAAAAAATCATTTACTATGGCGTAGTTTGAAACACCCTGTTATTGAGATGGAATGTAATGGAGATGGAATCTTATAAATATCGTATACCGTTTGATACGTAAACATTACAAAACACCCTATTAATATAGGGTGTTTTATAATCCTGAAGCATTATTTATTTTTCTTTGCTCGTATTGTCTTAATTAATGGTAACATTTTTTAATCGCGCCTAGAGGTATTTTATATCGCATGGGGCTTGTGGCTAAGTAACAACAGCTGCACGGGTCGATCGATCAGGTTAAGCGACGCTTGCCGCGGTTGGTCCGTGGATGGGTGACCATCTTTACATACCAAGACCCCTCCGTGCCTCGGAAAGCACGTTAAGCCGTTGGTCCCGGCTGTCATTTGTGGATCTTTGACAGTCGTTACGGGTCGTCAGACGCCCAAAAGTCTGACAGCCAGTCTTACCAAGGGGTATCGTGTTACCCAGTTACTGGGTTGTGGAGGTCAGATAGGCAGTGGCTCCATGTAAAATACTGGTATTCAGCTGCATCCGGTTAGACTGGAAGCCGACCCCAACATAGTTGGGAAAAGGCTAGGCAGATGATGACATTGAGTGGACCTCCTTTGTAACACGACTAAAATGGCACTGTGTAATTGACTGATGTGTTATGAATTTACTATTTATATAGCACCACTAGCTATTATATTTACAGTTTTCCGGGTTTAAATACCACATAAACACAACTGACTTTATTATTATATACCGATCTGGAAAAATTCCAATACACATACCTAACTACATAATAAACAACACGGAATTATTAATAATTGTACCAACATTTATGTTTATATTGTGATGTATTATGGCTCCCAGACGGGTGCGACGCGACTTAGAAGATCAAATACCATGAAGATTTTCATAGAAATTGTTCCATAAGTCGACATTCACACGGATGTTGTAAAATCGCGACGGGATTTTCAACGCACTGCTTAGCGCCGAGAGAACGAACGAACGGTAAAACACACTGTTTGATTTTGACGCGCTGAGCTGTTCTGTGGACCTAGTGTGAGTTTTATTTAACCATCTCGATCGAACGCTTCGAGCACGTTCGGTGCTCCGATTGACCCGTTACAAATTCAGGGCCAATCGGAGCGCCAAACGCGCTTGATGCGTTTGATCGAGATGGTTAAATCAAACTCACGCTAAGGCCTCTGATGAATACTCAATGGACGGTTTAACACTGAGAGGTGAAAATCCAGTGCGTGTAAATCCCGTATTAAATCCATGTGAATGTCGACTCAGAGTCACGTCGCGACTTTTTGCGGGAGCCTAGTTCCGTTCACAATAAGGAGGGATGTAATGTATTAATAATAATACTAACGTATAATTTTCTTTATTTCCAGACAAGATGGAGGAGCGGGAGAATACCGCGGACCATGGCGTCCCCGACATGACCATGATGCCGCAGATCACCGAGCAAGCCATCAATGACAACCTCAAGAAGAGATACATACACGACTTAGTTTACGTATCCTTTTTATGACAATGAGCATCGTTCTCTCATCCCAACTTCTTTGGGGTCGGCGCAACATTTGTCTTCTTTTTTCAGACTTCTGTATTACTCGTCAGCTCAGTAGTTGCCCTCTTTCTAGCTAGCTTTCTGCTCTATTATCTTTCACACAATACATTCATCGTTTTCATTTCATTTATTCAATAACAATTTACATTGTGTCTGAATGTTTTACAAAGAAAATTAAAATACGCAAATAATTAAAATAATAACAAGATAAACAAATAAATAAATTAGTTCAATTCAATCTCAATTTCTACCTACACTAGTATTATTTACATTCATAAAAGTTCAAAATTAAAAACAAAGTCAACGAGGATAAAAAATAACTAAATATATGTCACTAATACCTACCTAATAACTTCATTTAATTTCTATTAATAAAAAATATAAAATTAATTTACAATGTCCACTATCCAGGCTATTTATATTTAAGAAAACAAATAGAACAACAATTCAACTCCCCCAACATTCCCATCCAGAACAAAAATATATTATCTAAAATTCAATATATCAATAAAAACATGTCAGAACCACACACTATTTATTGCACAATAACATTAAAACCCACACACACCTTTACTAGCACCAGTGTACAATGTTACAATTAAAATTAAAATAGTTGATGTCAAAATCTCCGAAATTATATAATTATATTCTATTCAGTAATAATAATGGTCTAGCTAAAGTTTCTTTGAGTTTCCTCTATATTCTTAGGGTGTGTCCACACTTTTTAATGAAAAGGTTTATTCCATATGAGATTAAGGGGGATGTGCCAGGCGGTACCTTAGCGCATCGAACTTTAAAAAAGATCGCACAGAAGTCAGCACATAAGCTCGTAAGACTACCAACCTGGTTATGATATTCTCGCAATAACGTCTGGCAGTGGTTCCAGCTGCCGCCAACTTCGACGTATACACTTCATAAGAATTTCTCAAATCACGCAATTTCGTTTTACGATTCCTCCGTCTAGGCTTCGGAACTTGAAACGGTCTTTTGCGGCTAATCTACTTGAAGAAGTACCAAACTTTACCGCTAAACTTTTGTGATGTTATTTGCTGAGATTATTTCCTGAATATTTTATACAGACATACACAGGATCCATTCTAGTCGCAGTGAATCCTTATAAGGAGTTGGGATGTTACACAACGGTGAGTTAATGTCTATATTTAATGTGTAACTATCTGATATTGTGGCGACATCTATAACGCCATATATGAACCACGTATTGCACTCGACGCCACGGAAATCCTGTATCGCGCAAGCAGTGTTCTCCGCGCGATTGACATAGTTATGTACCGAAACCCGACAATACCCGTCGGGCAGCCCACCAGACACAACACCCGTTTGGTCAAAGGATCCCCCCCATTTCTGTGAAGGATGAGGAATTCTCACCTTTTCCTCATACCTCTAAAATAAAAAAATAAAAAATAAAGAAATCTACACGAAAAATAAAGTTACACAAGAAAAAGAAATGGTTTTGTTATTACCATACAATCACTGTCATTATCAGACAATAAATTTAAAAAAAACTCATCAAAGGTGACACAAACATCGTATTTAACGGTTCCTTATAATTGTGTTCACATTTCTTTTGATACCGATCGCTTGCTCATGACAATAGCCCGTCAGTTTCCATCAATTTCCTTTAGCAGATAAACAAGAGGAAATGATACATTATTCAGCGACTAATGATCTATTATGTATGGAGACTGCATACATTAGTAATACGCTTGACTAGCTGCCAATTACATGGTAATTGAAAACGTGATACGAAAATATAAGCTGTTTACTTCTGCCCGATATCCTTTTTGATAGAACAAATAGATACTTCACAGGGGAATAAATAGGTAATAAAGATGTGAACATTCTTTAATAACTTTAATCAGATCGTCTAACTAGACGGATTAAAGCTATACTTAACTTACGGGACTGCATGGCGGCGCAGCCAGGTCGCACAATCAGACTATAATGTTCCCACTGCTGGGACACAGGTGTACTCTCCTTGAGAGCGAGTGGGTTATATAACAGCGGCGAAGCTACATTTTTTATTAGAGGGAAGCCGAAGAAAAAAATGTTCAGTTCTCATAAACTCTAGATAACATCAAAGTTCAGTAATTCCTTTACTTTTCTAAATTTAACGGCAGCTGTGCTCGGAAAAAATTCCATTTTTGTAATGTTTTGTAACATTATATGATGTTTTAAGCTAGTATGAAATATCTGTAATGTGATTTGAGACACACACACACATGTGTTACATATTGTTTGGCAATAGTAGACACGAAGAAGAGTGTTTCTTCAAAAGGGAAGCCGATAGGGTGCGACTGTGTGGTGCGTAGATTTGTAATATGACCACAAATTCCTTGCACAGTATAACTAATTTTTATAAATAAACAATATATACATACTAGTAAGTTCAGTGTTATTTATTATGATTTTACATAATATTCTAATTGAGTGGTGTGCGTTAATTCCGGGACATGTTGTATATTCCTACGAACTAAGTAGCCGGATTAGTTCCAAGCGGCGCGCGGCGCGGCGGCTTCGTCAACATTCACAGAAAATTGCTAGAAAATAAAACATGATTTGTTTTTTGTTAACAGGATCATATGCAAGACTACCGAGGCAAAGCCTTCGGTTCTCTACCGCCACATGTGTTTGCGCTGGCTGAGTCAGCATACAGCTCATTGCAGGTATGACTTACTTGAATAATTAATAATAATCAGCCTATAATCTTCTCAATGCTGGGACACAGGCCACTCCACGGTGAACGGGGAAGGGCCGAAATGCCAACACGCGGGCCCAGTGCGGGATAAATGTTACATATCTTTGAAGTTTTGGTTCTAGGACATGCCATTCACACAGAGTAAAACAGTTCGAACCTACGATCTTGTAACTCGGTAAGTTGCGGCCATTACCACGGGGTCACCAGTGCTCACACATGACTTATTTATTTATTTTGTAAAAACTTGACTAAAATAATCATGCATAGTTACCTCAAATTGAAGGTTAGATTATTCATAACGTCGTTATCTACTGAGTTCTTCTTGTCACCATTTTTCTTAGGAATGATGAATCAGTTTTCAAAAGACTTGTTCTTGTATCTGCAGAGATGTGTTGCTCATGATTCATGTGAACACGATGCAATAAAATAATAGTTTAAAAAAACTAAAAAAACACGCTTTAAAAGCCAAACTAAAAAGTAGAATATAATTTAATTCTATTAAAAAGCGTGGGGTGCTTGTTGAGGTATTTTTATAATCAATTAATATCAAGCACCCCACGCTTTTTAATAGAATTAAATTATTTTCTACTTTTTAGTTTGGCTTTTAAAGCGTGTTTTTTTATTTTTTTTAAACTATTATTTATTTTCTATTTTTTCGTTTTGCTAACTACAAAAGCGTGTTTTTTTCTATTTTTTTTTTAAATGATTGAATTGTTATAGGTCCTCGATAAGTCTACAAAGTTTAAATGAAATCTGACCGTTTAAAGTGGGTCAAAATAGCGTCCAAAGGAGTCGGTTACATACAAACAAACAAACATACAAGTGATGCTAATAAAGCGTGTAAAATAGGCGTTGTTTTTAATAAATATAGAAATAATGGTGATAGTTTATATTAATCTTTGGGAATCCTACTAGCAATGATGTGATGGCATTGTTCATTGTTCTCTAACCCAATTATGGACCACTTTTCAACTATTACCTCCATCGCATTATAGTTAATGCGATCTGAGCCCGCGGGGATTTTGGACAACATCAGCTATCTGCCGGTGAAAATCTTGTCAAAATCGGTGCAGTCGTTTCGGCAAACCGACAGGCAGATAGACATTTTCAAAATTGTTTTCTTAATATAAGTATCGTTTATACTTCCCTAAGTATTTAGTATAAAGTTGTTATTTGGTCATTACAAACAGACTGTTAAATTTTATTTATTTGTACAGTTGACCGAAATGATAAATTGTCTTTTCACAGAATGGCGAGAAGAACCAATCGGTAGTGATATCAGGAGAGAGTGGCGCCGGAAAGACTGAGACTACCAAGCTGATCCTACAGTACCTCTGTGCAGCCGGGGGCCAGGCCTCGTGGGCCGAGCAACAGATCTTGGAGGCCAATACTGTGCTTGAGGCCTTTGGTAAGAGCCAATACATGTACTTGAAATAATACAATGTCCAGAAACAAATGTAAGTGTGACATCAGAGTTACTAAACCATACCTTGTGTCGCCAAACAGCACTGCTGTATGGGTTCCTGTGTAATACATTATTTGACTACTATCAAATATATACATGCGTAAATAATTATTTTAAAGGTGTTAGAAACAAAGTCACATAACGCACACCTAGATCTAAAGGGAGCTAAGTCAAAAATTGGGAGTTTTGACTTATGCTTACCATTGAATTCCTTAACTCTCTACTCGACCAATAAAACAGATTTAAAAATATTTTTCTATTGGAACTTGCAAAGCAAATATGTATAACAGATATCTTCTCCAGTGCATAGGAACACGATAAACAGTTTTTGACCTTTTCTGAAAAAATGCTTTTTTGAGTTAACTCTGTGTATCTAAACAGAGTTAACTCAAAAAAGCATTTTTTACTAGGTGTGCGATATGTATTTACAGAATTCTAATAATTTAAATCATCAGTAAGTACTCTTGTAAGTGCATTAAATCTAATTGAATGACCTTTCATGAACAAGTCATTCAATGAGCGTTGTTTTGATGGTTTTTATTGAAGATAGTTCTGTAAATACATACATGTTACGATCGCGAATCATATTTTAATCAACACACATAAGTATCTACCGCATGGCTCCAGTAATCTTTAACAAAATACCGAAGAGTTGGAAAGAGCTGCCGCTTTCTTTATTGAAAAAAGAGTTCGAATCTTAGTGGTCAGATGTAATTATAATTTAAGTGAGTTCCATAACGAAAAAGATTTTAGAACGAGAATTTTGGTTTTTTTTGTGTATCTTTTGCATGCCTACATGGTAAAATATGGCTGATCTTGTAATCATTTTTGTTATCTGTTATACCCGTATTTGCAAAATAAAATTATCTCAACCTACCAACTGACCTGCAAATTGCAAAAAAAGTAAGAACATTCGATTTTCGCGAGCGACCCTGGAGCTTTCACACGCGTACTTCAAGCGTGTCGTATCTCCTTAATGCGATCGATAACGCAGAATTTTTTAATTATCCCATTTTGCATAGTCATTTTTTCTTTGAAATTACATTGTTTGGTCAAACATTTTTAGTATTAATCATCGACCCTATTACTTAGCAGCCAGACATCAAATGTCGTATCCATGTTAATTCGGCCTTTTTGACGAGCTTTCCGAGCTATTAGGTATATCACTGTTCCCGCCCCCTCACTAATAACGTCGTGAGTCGTGTCATCAACTTATCAAACCTGTCCTGTAGATATTACCCCTCGTTTTGTACAAAAAGGAGGGGCTGACAAACTAAATCGTTGGTTCCTTCAGTCGCACCCAAATTAAAACCATCAAAAGAGGTGAAGTTCGAAAAAAAAAAAATTGTAACTTCATTTCTAGATATGTGATAGATTCACTTTGAATGCATAGTGCAGAAACGAAGGGTATGGTCATGTCGACATTGAACGAGATTCGATTTGGTTGCTTCATCCAAATTAAAAGCAAAAATTAACCGTATAATTCTTGCGTTAGTTAGGCGTGTGCTATATTGTGCTGATAGCGGTAATACCTAAAATGGCTTATCATTATATTTGCAGGAAACGCTAAAACAGTGCGTAACGACAACTCTTCCCGGTTTGGTAAATTCGTCGAAGTCCGGTTGGATCACCGCGGTGGAATCAAGGGCGCAGTGTTGAGAGACTTCCTTTTAGAACGTGCCAGGATCACTGGACCTGCGCCGAGGGAAACCAACTACCATGTGTTCTACCAGCTTGTTGAGGGTGCTAAGGTAAGCCGTTTTTTTTTTAGGTGGGAAATCATCAAATGATTTCTCCCGCTCTGGGTGCAGGAGGGCGTGTCAGACTTTTACTGACTAAAACCCCCCCGTGTTCTCTCAGTTGCCTGTGTGCCAGGGGTCGCGGTATCTAAAGCGAACAACCCGCACCCCTGGCAGGTATCGGCCCTTGCGGGCCCCATCAGTTGGTGCTGACATCTCTTTGAGGCGCGCGTGGAACACAACGCGCCATCGTCCCGGGCTTGGTCCTTACCGGACAGCTACCCATTACTCACCGTCCGCAAGCCCGCGCCTACGGTGGCCGTGACTTTATAATTGCATCAAAAAGCTAATTTGGCTATTCGTTACGCTTTCGAAAGACTATAAAAAGTCGTGTCTTAACTTGAGAACATACCTGATTTGCCTAATTGTCAAATTTTTACTCTATCTACCTAATTCTGTATCTTGTACGTTTTCCTTGTTACTTCTCATGCGTCAACAGTAATCGACACAAAACCTCAGACATGTCCTCGACATGTCTGATTTATCGGGTCGTTTTCTGTCAACTGCTGGATATAGGCCCTTCCGAAGTGGCTCAACCCTAATCAAACACGTACTTACACCTCCTAATCTTCCATTCCAGCACAACGCCGAGCTCCGCAACATCCTCCGCCTGCGCGAAGACGTGCAGTACAAGTACCTGCGGCCCGAGGACGAGGAGGTGCACCTGGGGCGCGGCGCCGAGCAGGGCAAGCTGGAGGCGCTGCAGCTGGCGCTCACCGTGCTGCAGGTGCCGCCGCACATGTGCGAGGGGCTGTTCAAAGTGCTGGCCGCCATACTATGGCTGGGGAATGTACAGTTCCAGGTATGTGCGGAGTCTTTTATTTGCATTTGTTGGTTTTAAATAAGCTTCGACCAGGAATCAGACGCTTCGACAGCGTTATCGTTTACCTCGCTAAAAGGTCTTTCATAGTGCAGGTGTCAGTGCACAGAGAACAAGACAAGAGGTGGGGCAAAGTTTGTGATGGTGGCTTCACAGTCACACTGCAACTCATCAACTCTGATGAGCCGCAGTGTGACTGTGAAGCCACAGTTCAAGTGGGTACTCACCCACTTGAACATATTATGCCGGCAGTGGCCAACCTGGGTTCATAATTGATTAAGAGATTTTTAGGTGTGCCATGGCATTGGAGTGAACAGAACTAGTTGTATTTGGACAATTATTATGACAGTTAGGGTGAACCAGACTACACCTTTGACCTAGTTTAAGTCTTGGCCTGCGAATAAATTAGCGACATTTGAAAAGTTTGTTTTTAGTATGGAAAATCAAACAATTGTTTGGTCGAATTCACCCTCACAATAGAATTTCATGATTTTAAAAGAAACTGCCGTTATATCTTTCTTATAGAACGCTGCGGCGAGTTGACTATACAAGGCTTTTTTACCGAACAAAAATATTAAATACATATTTTGTCTCACTGTTGGGCAAACGTCATCCCATACCTACTTATCAGATTTATAGAACTAGAGTTGAGACAATAATCATTGACACTTTTAATTTATTTGCAGGATGTAGACGGCGAGCGTTCAACCCTGGCGGGAGAGGACACGGAAGCTGTAGATGCCGTCGCCAATCTGTTGGGACTACCCCTGCCTACCGCGAAACGAGTATTGTTGGAACGACAGATCAACGTACGAGGAAATGTCACGGACATACCACTGCGATTGCCTGAGGTACATGCCTTACCTTTATTATTAACCGTTTTGCTGTTCCGAAACCCGTAATCAAATCGTAATAATTTAAATCCGTTGAAAAGACCGGATTTAAATTATTATGATTTGACCAGTTAATATTTGGCCATATTTCGATTTTTTGTTTTATCCAGTGTATTCTATAATACACTGGACTTGAATCATATTGAGGATGCATTAGGTACCTTTTATTTTTGATATGAACATAATAGATTATTATTATTTACGATGTCTTTGGCACAATTTAACAATTCACCAAGGCATCTGTAAAGAACCCGTGGGTCTTTGGCAGTCGTTACGGCTCGTCAGAACCCCGAAATCCTGACAACTAGTCCTACCCTTGTATCGTACTACCCCCAGTAACTGGCTTATGGAGCTCAGAAATGCAGTCGCTCCATGTAAAATACTGGTATTCAAATGCATCCGGTTAGCGGGAGCCAACCCCAATGTAGTTGGAAAAGGCGTGGCAGATGATAACGATCTGTGAGCCGTGTATAAAGGGTGACTGGTAATTAGTGACCGATATTTAAACACCCGATTGTACTCATCATCACAAACAACTTACTCAAAGAAACATTTTTTTTTTTATTTAACTAGCGCATATCCCCAATCACCCCAATAGAATATTGAGTACCTAACAAGAATAATACACCATCAGTCGTAATTTAATTTAGGTAGCTACAAACAAAAAAAATCACTTTTTTTTTACCTTGGCCTTTTTTTTACCATTAAATATCGGTCACTAATTGCCAGTCACTCTATATAATTAACCTTCATGTGAAAAAATCTACAATAGATATCTAGGTCTAAAAATCACATCTCTGTACAGGCTCGTGAGAACCGTCACGCGATGGCACGCGCGCTGTACTCTCGAACATTCGCGTGGCTTGTTCGCCACGTGAACAGTTGTTCGGCGCCAGGACGCGCCGCGCGGGCGCTCGGCGTACTCGACATATTCGGCTTTGAGAACTTCGCGACGAATTCATTAGAACAACTGTGTATTAATTACGCTAATGAGAAGCTTCACATGTTCTTCAATAATTATGTGTTCGCGCTAGAGCAGGATATTGTGAGTATGCGTCTTACTTTAATTTGATATGTGACATATTAATTATGTTGGTTGATGGTATGGTTGATAGACCCGTGTTAGCAGGTTGACCCACTTCTACAAGGACTTGATCAATACTTGTAGTTGAAATGAAATGAAATGTATATTTAAAAAAGTACCTAGATCTTTTAAGACACTTTTACACGTCAATATGTTAATGGTCACTATTTGAAAACTAGATAGCGCCGGCATTTCTTAGCTGACTGATCCCTGACGTAAATGCCGAAACAAACTCAGAGGTTGACCCACTTCTACAAGGACTTGATCAATACTTGTAGTTGAAATGAAATGAAATGTATATTTAAAAAAGTACCTAGATCTTTTAAGACACTTTTACACGTCAATATGTTAATGGTCACTATTTGAAAACTAGATAGCGCCGGCATTTCTTAGCTGACTGATCCCTGACGTAAATGCCGAAACAAACTCAGAGGCCATGGTGTCTTTTAAAGTCCAAACATTATATTATTATTAGAATTTTATGTGAGTCTAACAGTGCAGTGCCATGCCTGGAAGAGCCTCTTGAAGAAAGTGCCTTTGCAGTTTTGATCTGACCTGAATTTTTTTTAATATTTTTTTTTTTTTTTCGGAATGTAAGACGTCTGATAACTAAGTTAAAATATTTCTTCATTCCAGTATCGTCAAGAAGGCATCGTGTACAATCAGATCCAGTTCACGGATAACGCGGCGTGTCTTGAACTGTTGGAGAAGCCTCCCAGAAGCTTGCTCAAGTTACTCAGCGAACAATGTCATATGCCCAAAGTAAGGTTCACTTATCGACAGGGTAACAGGGACATCGACGAGCAAACTGTATTATTAATGTACATGATTCTAGACTATAAATTGCATCCCTAGCGTACAAACTTTTTTGGCTGTTATAAAAAGTGTCCTGCCACTCTGTATAGTAAGGAACATGACAAGACTGTTCAAAAGTGCCTGTAAATAGTTAATTGAAAAAGTATTTTGACTTTGAAATAAGGTAATCAATATAATGCTCCATTCAGCCACCACGGCCAGTATAGGCTTATTTTTTTTTTGTGGGTAGATATTTACCACATTCAAATAAAAGCCTACAATGCGAGTGTTTTATCGAAACAACTTCGTCTGTTATTATTATCAAGTAGTTGTGAACCCTTTATCTGACTCATGAGTCAGAAGTATTAAATCTAGACTAGAGGATAGTCAAACACCTCATGGGAACTAGCATAATCCCGCTATCCAGCTTAATGTTCATGGTGATAGTCCATTTATCCTTGAAGCGTCTTGGAATTGCGAACTGTATTAGCAATTTGCCGACTGAATTTTTGTTCTAATGAATGCATCTTTTTCCAGGGCTCAGACGGTGCTTACCTAACAAACATCCAAGGAGAATTCGGCGACCACCAGTCCTTCGTCAAGGGCTCCCGTCGGAAATGGGAGGAAGAGTTCGGCGTGCAGCATTACGCTGGCACCGTCAGCTACAGCGTGCAGAGTTTCGTTGATAAGAACCGGGATACGCAGCAGGATGCGTTTATAGACCATTTGAGTCGGTCGGCGAACCCGTTCGTAAGGGAGCTCGCTGATTACGTGCAAGACTTGGCGCCGCCTGGACAGGTATGTGATATAATGTCTTAGTTATTTTGAATTAGACTTTATTATTATGGTAGCAAAGTACATTTCTAATTACTTCCGTTGCCAAATCAGTTAGTATATTCTTCAAGACTAAATAATCTGGGGTTTCTGTCAATTCCAAGATGTCGTTCTCATTGTTTGTTGCTGATTATAACATTCTTTTTCAGGATACTTCACTGTCGAGTCCTAACTCAACTGGAACTACGCAACGAGGCACGTCCAAGGGTCGTCCGACTGTCGTTGACACTTTTAGAGCACAACTACAATCGCTCGTTGACATGCTACAAGCTACTGACGTGTGGTAAGCCCTTTTGTCAGCAACGTTATTTGATATAGCCTTATGAAGAAGGGGTTAGTTAACATCAACACCCTTTTTCTGTCCAAATATGTTTATGTACTTAAAGAACCAATTACAGTTTACCTCAGTTTTACTATTAAAAACCCAACCAGTAAATTCCTCCTTATTTTACATAATACCTCTGTATATCCTGTGCTAACTGTTCCCCAGCTCTTCCTATTAACCTAATTTGCTATCGTATTGAACTACAAAATTACCCAGTATAGGCTCTAGCACTCAAAAAGGTAGTCTGGCTGTTACTTAAGACACTCAAGACCCATTTTTTTTTACTTTTTCTATGTAATCTACTAAGGGCTGATTTTTCAAAAGTCAGATAACTTTTAACTGAGGAATAAATATTACAGTTTGACATATTTAATATACAAAAGCAGTCAAACTGTCAGATTTATTCTTCAGATAAAAGTTATTTGAGTATTCAATTACTAAACAACCCTTTTATAAAACATTAAATCCATCCACAGGTACGTCCGCTGCATAAAACCGAACGAGAACAAAGAAGCGGGCAAGTACTCAGAACAACTGGTGCTGGAACAGCTGAAGTACTTGGGCATGAACGAGATCGTGCGCATCCGGCGCGACGGCTACCCCGTCCACCTGCCCGCGCCGCACTTCCAGGCGCGCTACCGGTGCCTGCTGCCGCATCCCAGGCCGAAGTGCCCGGACATACAGTCAGTGTTCACTTTAACTATGACTTTAAGGTTCTTTAAGAAAACTATGATAACTGACGAAATTAAATGAAATTTCAATTTCTCCCGATCCACCCCGTCGCGTCGCATCACCTGCCCGTGCTATTAATTCGCTTCACTTAGCATTCTTTCTAATTCTTTTCGGGCCTCTAAGAAAAAGTAAACAATTTTCCAATACGACTGGTAGTTCCAGAAATGAGCTCGTTTAAACAAATTATTAGTATAGTTTAAGAATTGAACCATAAAACATAGTTTTTACATGCTGTCTTATAACTAATAGGTAAAACAGACTGTTGTCCGCAACTCCACGTCAAAGCGCGTATTTTGCGTACGTGTGGGAAAATCAGTTATTCGTTCCACCCCAGCTCCTCGAGAAAGGCCAGCAACGCCTTGGTGACAATCTCACGTAGGGTACCTGAGGTACCGAAGTATTTTGCCCTGTAATTGGCGACCACCGGGCAGTTTGACAGCACATGAGCCACTGTCTCATCGTCCTTCATGCAGGCCCTGCACAACGGACTGTCTGTTACTCCTATGACAAAGAGATGTTTGTTAAATGTACATTCTGTCTTACTCAGACTCACATTTCGTGAATACATCATTTCAGCAACTTTTAGACATGCAGCGTTTTGTAGTTGAAATAGAAATACAATTTGGCTCAAGAAGTAATTGTTAAGTTTTGAAAAGAACCTACAATTATTAACGACGATACTTTACCAGTTAGATCTTTTACCTTCATTAGGTCTATAACCATCATTTCGTCGATTGAACGCGGGAATTTGTAGTAAAATCGCGTAAAATAAACTTATTAATTTGTGTTACAGAGCAATCACAGCGATAGTGAATGCGCCCAAAGATGACTGGCAGATTGGACACACGAAGATATTCATGCGAAGAACCGTGCACGCTCCGCTGGAGGCGAAAAGGACTGCGCTCTTACAATCATCTGCATTGCTCATACAGAAGGTAAAAAGGAGGAAAGGATAACAGTACTTTTAAGTATTTGCTGTTATAGTGGCAATACACACACAGCGGCAATACACACACATTGGCAATACACACACAGGCAAACACACATCACACACACCGCACACCTAGGTTTGGCCTAGGACATACTAGCTTGGGCTAAAATTGGGTTTGCCGGTAACATATATATACACACACACACACAGATTCAGTGAATTTCGACTGTCTACCTATTACGGTTCATGAGAACGTGTATGAGTTTCATAGCTAAAGTTGTTTAGAATGACGTGTAGAATCACCCCCTTGAGGGATGCAGGAGACTAAATTACCACCTTGTACAAGTATTAACAGTTTAAACCTCCACAGTGGTACAAAGGCTCAGTGAAACGCCGCCAATACGTGGCGTGGCGCAACGCTGCCGTGGTGCTACAAGCGGCCCTGCGCGGCTGGAAGGAGCGCGCCGCCTTCCTGCGCCTGCGCCGCGCCGCGCTCACGCTGCAGCGCCATCTGAGGGGCGCCTTCGCTAGGGAAGTGGCCGCCGCCTTGAGAGAGATGAGGAGAGTCAACCAGGAGATTAAGTTGAGGGAGGAGAGGAATAGGTAATTACTATATCCAAAGGCAATCGGGAAAAGTTCAAGTGAAAGGGTCCGGGATAAATCCTACTAATATTATAAATGTGAAAGTTTTGTATAGTTTGGATATTTCGATGTTTGGATTTTGTTACTCCATCACGCAAATACGGCTGAACGGATTTGGATAAAATTTAGCACACATACACGTTTGTAACCTGAAATAACATAAAGAATAAGTACTTTTATCTCCGTCGTACATTCCCGTGGGATAATTTTCTAACTCATTGCGGGCTAAGCCGCTGGCAAAAACTAGTAAAATATAAAATGTAGGGTGGCGACGGACCAAGCCCAGGTCGACGGCGCGTTGTGTTCCACGCGCGCCTCTAAGAGATGTCAGCACCAACTGGTGGGGTCCACGAGGGCCGATGCCTGCCAGGGGTGTGGGTTGTACGAATGAGATACCGCGGCCCTTGTCACACAGGCAACAGAGGGAACACGGGTGGGTTGTCCAACCAAAAAAAAAAAGGTGGCAAAAAAGCATTTGGTAGGGAATTTAATTATTGTATTACTAAAATAGGTACAGGATAGTAAAATTATGCATTGCTCTTACGTGCCTTGGACACAATAAAAGGAAGCTACCTCTGAAAAATGATTAATGCTCAATTTGGTGTTCTCATGCAGTCTGGACTCGACTCTGTTGATAAATTGTAAATCTGTACAGACTTATTATAACATAATGAATTCTATCGTAAACAAACCCAACCTTTATTTCAGTCTCCAAGAAAAGGCGAATCAAGAACGGGCAGAGCTCGAGAACATGGCCGACCAACTCAGAGGTCTTTCCTGCCCGACCAGCACTCGCGCCGAGTCGGTTAACTTGGACAATCTGTTCGACTTCCTAGCCGACGTGCCCACGCAGCGAGGAGCGCCGGACGGGCAGCCAGATACTCATCAACCGACTATTGCAGAGATCGGGGATTCTATGGAGAGGTTGGCTGATGATCTGCATCAAGAGGTGAGTCAAGATAACTTTGAATACGATTTGTTGTGGGGGTTTTGGCCTAACAGGGGCCGGGCTATCCATACTTTACGTCATACTTTAAGGGGGGGGAGAGGGTCAACGAAATGTGATATTGTGTGACAAGTGACAGGGAACGTCAAAAGCTTTGTGATGTCACATGTTAAAATCACCGTTGTCTAAAATGCTTATTTTTAATTTAAATAAAATAAAATGGAGAAACTGCTGTTTTAATTTAATTATCTACTATTGAAAAATATGTGAAGTCAGACAAGGGGGAGGGCGTTTCACAAGCGTGACAAGGACGGGGGGGTCAAAAACCATAAAATTTGTGACGTAATTTATGGATGGTCCCTTATTTACTGACTGGTGTAGCATAGCATAGCATAACATAGCATAATCAGCCAATACCGTTCCCACTGCTGGGACACAGGCCTCCTCTCAATGAGATAGAGTGGGCCGTAATCCACCATGCGGGCCCAGTGCGGGTTGTTGCATATGTCTTCGAATTTTTTGGTTCTAGGAAGGATTTCTCACGATGTATTTTTTTCACCGTTTTGAGGGCAGTGGTGTTTTTTGTAGCATCGGAAAGATTTATGAGAAAATGCAATATTATTGGTTTTTACACAAGATATTGTGTCCTCAAAATATTGCCACTAATCTTTGAACTATCATCATGTTCCGAGCCATTTCCAACTATGTTCGGGTCGACTTCCAATCTAACTGGATGCTGCTGAGTACCACTATTTTATATGAAACGACTGCCTATCTGACCTCCACAACCAGTTACTGGGTTAATCTTTGAAATATACGAAAATTAATCTTACTGAGAAAACATCGTCTACATAAACCCTTCCGTTCACAGCTGGAACACGTGTTAGCCGCCGAAATGAATGAGCTGAGCAAGTGTCACAACGAAGCCCAGCGCAAACCGGACGGCGCGCCTTCAGAGTCCATCCCCCCTCCGCCCCCCTCCACGCTGGCCATCCAGCCGTGCGTGCCGCCCGCGCCGCCGCCGCCCACCTCTATGACGTCATCGTTCAACGGTGTCATGAGTAACTCGATGAATGGCATGTCTCCGATGTCGAATGGTGACGCGATGACGTCATCGCTGATCCTGCCGCCCCCGCCACCCATCGAGCCCCTGCTGGAGGAGTCCCCAGTGTTTCCCCCGCCCCCGAGCGCTTGCACGCTACCGGAGCCCGCAGGGCCTCCGCCACCACCGCCGCCTCCTGCTAAAGGTAATAACAAAAATCTGTTTAAAAAAGTTAGGTTTAGATCAAAATCGTTTGCAGTCTAATTTGCATTGAGAATCCAACAGAGTGCTTCCCACAGCTTGTCAAAAAAACAGTTGAATTTTCAACTCTCTGTGCTAAGCAGAGCTTTGAATATCGACTGCGCGAAAAAAGGCGTGCGACTAATTCTATCTAACTAGGTCCACCACTGTCATAGGCTATTTCGTAATCATTTTCTCAAACCCACAGATACAACACCACCAGAGCTAACGAACGGTATAATCCCCAATGGGAAGCTGTCAGTGGTTAAAAGCAAGGAGCCGATCTACGAGTCAGTGATACCACGACCGGTGACGGAACAGAACAGTGAACCGTCGCTGCCGCCCCCACCACCACTTCCACAGCCGCCTCCACCACAACCTCCACCTCCTGAGAATAATGGGTATGTTGATATACTACGCTTTGGAAAGTGGCAACTAGCTTCAGCTTTCTGACTCCTTGACAATGCACGTGTACGTGCCTGTAATGAGGGTTTTCTGAAATGACGTTCACTAGGTGGCAGCACTGAGATGTCAGGTCCGGGCACTTGTCATAAGTGTCAAAGCGTCTACGGACTGAATGGTGAACGAAAGAATGAATCGAATGACATCAAATATTTTAAGTTCATTGTCGAACTGGAAGACCTCTTGTCAAAGTGGCGCCAACTGGTGGCTTGAATATTAATGAAAATCCTCATTGGCTTAGTTGAAATAAAAGCTTTCCATCTTATTCTACAAAACGCGATCTTAGTTTAGTTCTAGCCTAATAAAGCTCTGAGCCCGTTTTTGTATTTCCAACTTTATTTTGATTTGAGTAAAGTTCTGAATACAGAAATGACAAGTTAGCGCCGGACTATGTTGTCAGTTTTGTGAAAAGAAATGTATGTATTTTAATTTTAGTTAGGTTCTTATTTTAATAACAGGCTCACTGGTATACCGTACTAAACGAAGACCGCGTGCGTTATATGCGTTTGAGAATAAGAGCGGTTTTTTAATTAAGTTTTTTCTGCGCACAAGATTTTTGTACCCTCGTAAAAAAATGAGCTTATATGCTCAGAACATACTTATTTGTTACCGGCTCTTAGACTCAAGACCCTATTACCAGGGAAAGAAGAATTTAATTTGCTCCCAATATTCTTTAAATCTAATATTGATCTGAATTAGTGTCAATAAGTTGTATGAATAAGTTTCAAATTAAACCAAGGTACCTAATTAGAAACATAACAAGCAACAGATCATTCTATATTGACCGAAGCCAATCTCCATTTGATCATAGATCGGCCATCCACAATTTGCAAACTAATGAGAAGAGGTCACAGACTCGATCCTCATCATTCAGGGCCCCATATAGGAAGAGGAAGAACTTGAAAGATTTTAAATTTCGAAACTGAAAGATGTCAGGAGTAACCTACCCACTACGGAACTTTTTGTCTGTGAAGCTAGCTGTGGTTAGTCACATTAAATTAATTCCATAAATATTCCCAAAATGGAACTCTCGAAAAAGTGGTGTCAGACTTATAAAAAACGTGTCGAATGCCAACTCCTTTTGAAAAGTTGAACTCGAAATGAGAAAATAAATACAATTTGCAGCTAACTTCATAAACATAATAGATCCGTGGGACGTAGTGTAAAGCGTTTGTTTCCTAAGGTAGACCGCGAAATTCAATATTTGGGAAGCGCTCCCTCGCTGGGAAGCGCTCTATTGGATTCTCAATGGTCAGCGCTATAAAATCGTTGGTTTAAATATTGCCCGTGCGGTGCTGCACCTGGGTTAAAAGATATGCTATCCTCCTACATAGCTTCTTTTATCGCTCACACTGAAATAATCATAGTTCTAAAACGTCATAATAGGGCTACAGAAAAGTCAAATCGAACCATCGGGCAAAAAAGTTCAGCGTCTCCATCTCATCTTGTAACGAGCAGAAAAGTTTTCTTTATCCCATGCTCATCACAAATTCTTCATATAATACTAAGCTTTTCCTAGCTAGATTTAGTTCAGTTTGTAAAGTTCCTCTATGAAAAGCTTCTGTTTACGATTGTCAACTTTTATCTACAGGTTCATCCACAAGGAGATTGAGATCGAGCCGGAACCATCAGACGCGCCGCTGCCACCTCTGCCGCCAATGGACAACGGGCCATCTCCGCCGCCTGTACCCATGGATACCTGCATCAGTCCGCCACCTATGATGAATGGGGAGTCTACCGTAAGTCTCATTTCCGAACCAAAACATTTATTCGTGATTTTTGGTAATAGGTAGGGTAAAACCAGGATAGTTGCCCCAGGGGTATAGTTGCCCCGATCGTAATTACTCTAGTTCCATGGATGAACCGCATGCTATTTTATTAATATATCTAAAGACTCTCCAACTACCACTAAGTTGACCGAGTCGCATGTCTCTGTGCGATTGTATGGGAAGGCAAAATGCGATCTAAGTTTTCGCGGGATAGATGTCCTGTTTCTTGGCGGGGCATCTATCCTAAACGTAATTTGTATATATTAGGCAACTAACCCCTATGTGAGATAGATGTCCCAATATATAGAGGTATGCAAAAATCGGTAATACTCTGGAAATATTAAAGATAATGTTTTTTTACTTTTCACAAATTTGTAGATAAAAAACCAAAGTATCGGCCGGTTTTACAAATAAAATATTTAGATTTTTGTACGGATCCGGCTTATACCCTACACTTATAGTAAGGTCTTATAATATATTTACGTGCTCAAAAATCTTCCCCACCTAATTAGCCCAAACGTGACTTTCATGAGTTCTTAATATTTTAATTTAATACAAGACACGGTCCAGTCTTACCAAGGAGTATTGTGTTACCCAGTAACTAGGTTGTGGAGGTCAGATAGGCAGTTGCCCCATGTAAAATACTGGTATACAGCTAAATCTGGTAAGACTAAAAGCTGACCCTAATATAGTTGGGAAAAGGCTACGTAGAAGAATTTAATAAATAAATAATAGTAAATTATTTCTCTAAAAAATTAGTATATAAAATTATATTTATTTTATTAAATAATTCTTTTTAAATTATTTAATTAAAAGGAATTCGGCAAAAAAAATATTCACCTTACATTATTAAATTATTTATAATAATAAATTATTTATTTGCGTAAAACAGCGTACGAAATGTTCTTAAATATAATGGTTAGTTATGGTACAAACATGTTTAGCTAGAATAAAACATAGCGTGCTAAATCTCAGGCATTTTCAAAAATATTACATCTTACAGGTTGTCAACATTTTTTATGCATAAATTCTTTTAAACTACAATTCCTTTAATACGAGCGGCGATTGCCTTAAATTGTATTATTGAGGCAAAAATACTGTATAACATTAAAAAAATTGTGTTCTACTATACCTTAGACGGTATAATTCCTGTCAAATACACAATACGTTTTTCTCCCAACAGGATCGCAACGCGCGGCGCAAAGAGCGCGTTGAGCGTCGTTTACACCAAATAGAGGCTCAAGCGACCACATTACCGCCCACAACACCACCTGCTGACGTCACCAACGACTTGTCCGAGTTCGCCAAGTTATATTTCAACGACCACCCGCGCTCACCCGAAGGTAAATTAGACCATAGATCTATAGAGATAAGGTTGATAGTTTTGCGGGGCATACCCTGCTCAATCGTCATACGAATACCACAGAGAAGCGTCTAAGTTATTTAAACTCCGTGTTATGGACTTATATGGTTTAAAATTTAATGATCCTAGAAAACAACCCTTTTTATTCTTGTCAGGTACTATTATGGCGACGTTAACACGCAAGAGCAAGTCGATGGAACTGCTGACCAAGGAGGAAATGATCACTTACCACAAAGGGAACAACATTCCAACCTCACACATACAGCTGCACGATCCTGACAGTGTTACTGCGGCTGTCAATATATTTAGAGTAAGTTTAATTTGAACATATTTTTTGATGAAATACTTCTGCAAACCTGTGAAGGGTTTTGTCATCATCTTCAACTTTCACTATGGGACCAAACCGTAAATCACGAAAAAAATTGAAACAACAGACAGCTGTGCTGTTGCGGAATTTGTTGCGCCACTTCCCAAAGCACTGGGAAGTGGTGAAGGGCGGGCGTTTCTAGGGGACTGTCTTATGGCAATTGGACGTTCATAAAGTGCTGGTGCTTGATTTTGGGCTGTTTCATCATGTATTTATTACACGCTTTATATTAGCTTCACTTGTATGTTTGTTTGTATGTAACCGACTCCTTTGAACGCTATTTTGACCCACTTTAAACTGTCAGATTTCATTTAAACTTTGTAGGCTTATCGAGGACCTATGACAATTCAATAATTTAAAAAAAAATAGAAAAAAAACACGCTTTTGTAGTTAGCAAAACTAAAAAATAGAAAATAAATAATAGTTTAAAAAAACTAAAAAAATACGCTTTAAAAACCAAACTAAAAAAATACGCTTTAAAAACCAAACTAAAAAGTAGAAAATAATTTAATTCTATTAAAAAGCGTGGGGTGCTTTTGAGGTATTTTTATAATCAATTAATATCAAGCAATGCTGGTGCTTGATTTTGGGCTGTTTCATCATGTATTTATTTTATGATACAGGTTTTGTTTTTAAACATCCACAACCAAGGCATTTTATTGTCCTACCTGTATCTCTTAGTCGGTTACACAGTTATGTGAATGAATTTTTAAAACATCATGATTATTATCCATTTTCTTCTTAAGGATCTATGCCGTTACATGCGCGGAGAGCTGACGGCTGAAAAGGAGACGCAAGTGATACAGTCAGTCATCGGAAAGGGCCTAGAGCGAGAAGAGCTGAGAGACGAGATTCTCGTGCAGTGTGTTAGACAGGTAAGTGTTATTTTGCCACAGTAGCTGTATATTCATGAGTTTTACGTGATGTATTTGGGTACTGGGCCCTTCGATTATAAAAATAGGGGCTTGAATGGTATGATCTCGAGTTTATGTAGGCCAGCTTGGAAGCTGATAGTCTTACTGGTGCATTCTAATACCAACGATTTATTGTTTTGAATTGAAAGAAACTAATATTACAATTTGACGATCTTGTGACAATATAATAATAGTAAAATATAATAGATTGGTCCCGGGTCATTCGTGGATCTTTGATAGTCGTTACCGGTCGAAAGTCCGACTAGTTGTCAGACTTTCGACCTTTTTTACGTCTTTTTTTTTTTACATAAGCGTCCCCCAAAAGAGGGGGATTTGCCATAATCGCCACGCTTGGCAGGCGGGTTGGCTATCGCAGTATGGTGGTAAAATGCATAGAGAACGCTGCCCATTCTTTAGTAAGTCCTTTAGTCGTCTTCTACGACACCCACGGGAAGAAATGGGATGGTGCTATTCTTTTACGTCCGGCACCACACGGAAGATAGGCACTCGCTCCATGTAAAATACTGGTATTCAGCTGCTTTCGGTTTGGCTGGAAATCCGGAGTGGAACCCGAATATAGTTGGGAAAAAAAAGACAACGCAGATGATGGTATTTAGCAACATATTAATATAAAATTTCCTCTCTAGTTAACGGAATGCCCAGTAGAAGAATGGGCGGAGCGTGTGTGGCTGGTCTTGTGCCTGTGCGCAGTGGCGTGGCAGCCCAGCCGCGGCCTGGCGCGCTACTACAGCGCGTGGTTGCGAGCTCGCGCGCGCCTGCTGTCGCCCGGCTCGCCGGCCTCGCCCGCGTCGCCGGCCGCGCGCGAGGCGCACTGCGCGCAGTGGTGTCTGGACAACTGTCGCGGAGCTGCCCCTAGGCAATTACCGCCGAGTACTGTGGAGATCGCTGTGAGTAAACTAGATTGACATTTTTCAGATAATCCTTCTTGGACTGTTGGCATTAACGCTACGTCTATTGAGACCTCAGTACGTTCTACACATAATATTCTATAATATACTAGCTGACTCGACAGACGTTGTCCTGTCTTAACTAATATAAGTTTTCTTAAATTTTCTGATGTGTCGCGCAACTTTTCATTTTTTTTTCTTTCATAATAAAAGGTTATTATGAAAGAAAAAAAATCCTCCTGACAATAATAAACACTAAAAAAAAAGAATTAGCAAAATTGATCCAGCCGTTCACGTGTGATGCTGCCGTGACCAAGGGAAATAAGGATTCATTTTTATACATATAGATTATATGCGTGTGTCAAAATTTATGTGTAGTAGTAGGTACATACGGTCACCAAAAGAGCTAAATAATCAGGTTCATTGGATATAGAGTTGAAGCTAAATAAAAAACCGATGGATGTTTTTAAATGAAGTTTAATTTCATATGCGAAAACAGACAGTTCATTTATCAAATTTAAAATTTCATTCGAAAATATCCATTGGTTTAAACTATATCCGAGACCTTGGTTACTTATGTCTTTTGGTGACTATACTTATTAGTGATTTCATAATCAATTCAATAGGGACTTAGTAGGAAAGAGGAGTAAGTAAGAATAGTAGGCTGTCAAATTAACAGCGCGTCTAAAAAGGCCACATTAAGCAATTCCTCTAAAAGTGATTCATTTCCTGAAATCCTCTATGATTCTGCTATTTGACTTTTTACTTTAATAAAACAATTCATAATTCCTTGACCATTTTACGAATTTTAAATATGATTCATAAATATGATCTTATTATGATTCTGCCAAAGTGGCCTTTTTAGACCCCCAGAACTTTTGAATCTTTAAAAACAATACTGATATCTACCCTAATTTCTAAACCTACGCTCACGAACAACTAACAACAATTAAAATTGAAATCCTTTGTTCCCCCCAGGCCATGCGTCGCCTCGGCACCATAGTGTGTCGCTTCTTCTTCCTGGACGGGCGCACGAAGGCCATCGACGTGCACCCGGCCGACACCGCGGCGGCGGCGGCCGCGCGCCTGGCCGACAAGCTGGGCCTGGCGCCGCACTCGCGCGCCGGCTGGGCCGTGTACCAGCAGCGCGCGGGCGCCGAGGAGCACGTGCGGGCCACGCACTACCTGTATGATGTCATCGCTGCGTGGGAGATGTGAGCACAAGATTAATGTTGTTGTTATTGTTTCTTATTTATTTGTTTATTATGTGTGCTTCGCTCGCGTAGATGTCAGAAATTATACCACGGAAACAAAAGTATCCTATGTCGTTATAGCATCAGCTATCTGACAGCGAAAGTCGCGTCAAAACTGGTACAGTCGTTTTGGAGATAAGTCAGAACAGACAGACAGACAAAAAGACAGACAACATTTAAAAAAAGTCGTTTTTTGTTATATAAATAAGTACCGTAAATACTTTCATCTGTTTTTCATCATCTGTTAGCAAACAGCTCCTGAAAGATAAATGTCAAAAAGTTAATTTCAGCATTAACGCCTGACATGCGTTTTGACGCTGATTTTCTAGGTACAACTGACTTTCATAATTTCCGCACGGAACATTTGTCTAGTCTACAGTTGTTCCGAATCTATTGTTAAAAAAAGGACTTGTTAAATGATTGTTTCTGTCGCATAGGCAACAAGGTCCCGGAGGTGGCTCCGCAGACAATCGCTTCGTGTTTAAGCGTCGTCTATTCCGCGGCGGACGCGAACTCCCACACGATCCCGTTGAAGTGGCGCTGTTGTACGCACAGGCTGTTCACAGCGTCGTCAAGGTAAGAAGACAACACGATTTACTGAGTAACATCGGAGATTAATGGGCGGGGCTTGTAGCCCGAACGAAAGCTTCGGAAGTTGTTCGGAATAATTAAGTCACGCCCATATGGGTTCGACCCGACCACAGAGTAATAAATCACATAGAGAACATCAGCACGATTATTCTAATCGTTAGAGCACTTTGCTTGCCCAGCTGACAGTATTGAGAAACTAAAAAAAATAGACTACTGATAAAAAATGAGGTAAAAACGATTAGGAACTTTTTGTGAGAAAAAGAAAATGGAGTTCATTCTTTTTAACCGACTTCGAAACGGAGTAGGTTCTCAATGTATGTTTTTCTTTTGTGTAAGTATGTATGTTTACCGGCAATTGTAGATCGATTTCGAAAACTCTTTTTTTAATGGATAGGGTGTGCCTCAGGGGTGGTTTCATATAAATTATATTATTTTAGGTAAGTTTTTGCAATACCTTCGATAATACGTATTTAATTCACTTATCACCACAACCTCCTCTCTGTTACGTATCCTCCCGAAATACGTTCTAATTTCCAGTACAGATAACAGGGTAAAACAGTTGCTATTATATATGGTTGTGTGCGCCAGTTGGACGAGTTCCCGGTGTCGGAGAAGGTGGCCCTGCAGCTGGCCGGGCTGCAGGCGCAGGTGGCGCTGGGCGAGCCGCCGCCCAGCCCGCCGCCGCCGCACACGCGCGCCTACTACGCGCAGCCCGACCAGTTCCTGCCGCAGCGCATCGCCCGCGCCCGCCCGGCGCAGCAGTGGGTGAGTCTCTTTACATAACGCTCACCATTATTATACGCCTCATCATTCATCATCATTTCAGCCGGAAGACGTCCACTGCTGGACATAGGCCTCCCACAAAAGGGGGGTTTTGCCATAATCGCCACGCTTGGCTGGCGGGTTGGCGATCGCAGTATAGTGGTAAAATGCATATAGAACACTGCTGCCCACTGCCCCTTCGTCGCCTTCTACGACACTCTCGGGGAGAAATGGGATGGTGCTATTCTTTTACGTCCGGCACCACACGTGCAGGTCAATATTTGAAAAAAAAAGTGTCGGTGAATTTATCTCATGTGCGGCTTGCACTATTAATTGGCACCTTCACCGAACACGCATGAGATATACAATAAATATTTGAATTGAATTGAACCTGTCCCTCAGCAGGCTTAGCACGAGAACCGTTTTGTCGACGAAAGAGTAGACGAAAATGACGTTTCTGTGTAGACAATTGACAGTTTTGTACCGAGAAATGTAGACAACCGATTTCTATTCTACGGTAGAGTAGAAAGAAATAGAAAGCGTCATGCTAAGCCTGCTGGTCTCCAGAAATTCTACACTCCACAGACAAAAACCTACAATCTTTGTATTTGTTGTACCAAAACAATTAAATAATATACGTTTAAATGACACTTTTACTGTATACCATGAAAGTGAGGAGGCCTATATATACTCCGTTGTGATTGGGAAAAACCTACCAATCATGATGACAAGAGACTTATCCTCAGAGTATACATTTTTACTTTAACGTCACTCATTAAAATCATTCAAGATTTCCAAAAGAACGGATTTGGGCTTAACAAATTGGACTCACACCCTGATTTCAAGATGTCATGACAATCTAAAAATGTGTTTAATTCCCATCAGGCAACAATCCTTGCGCAAGCGCATCGTCAATATGGCGCAGGACGCGCAGAACTAACTGCGAAGGCGTTATACTTGTCGTGTGTGATGCAATACCCGCTGTATGGAGTCACACTGTTCCCTGTTACCTACAAAGGCTATTGGGCACATGGTAAGCAATATTTACGTGGAATACAATAATTAGTTCGTTTGTTTGATTGGTTCTCGTGTAACTTGATTCGATGGATGGCACATGTCATAAGTTATATCAGTGTATAAGCATATTCGTTTGGTGGCCTCAGTAATCAGGGGTCTACCCCCTAAGACAGTCTCTGAAGACAAGGGCCATCCAAAAGAAGTTAATTCATCATTCATTCATTCAATTCAGCCGAATGACGTCCACTGCTGGACATAGGCCTCCCACAAAAGGGGGGTTTTGCCGTAATCGCCACGCTTGGCAGGCGGGTTGGCGATCGCAGTATGGTGGTCAAATGCATAGAGAACGCTGCTGCCCATTCTCTAGTAAGTCCCTTAGTCGCTTTCTACGACACCCACGGGAAGAAATGGGATGGTGCTGTTCTTTTATGTCCGGCAGGCACCATACGGAACAAAAGTAGTTGCTTTGTTAAAATATGTGACCATTTAAATTTTTCGGACCGGCAAATACATATCGGGAGCTGGGACAGATGTCAAATCGTGTTATCATTCATTCTTGGTTCGGAGCCCGAACCAAGAATGAATGATAACACGATTTGAAAAAAGTTTAGATTAATTTCAGAACTAGGCAGGAAATAACACACTCATGGCTTTCTATCATGCTCGCAAATCAGCCTGTAATAAGATTGTTTTCACTTCGAAAACCTACTATTATAATACTGTAGATATAATTAGTTCTGTTGCAACGGCAGTTTACTCCGTAGGCATGAAACCTGTAGAACCGGCCGAAGTTTTGGGCGTTTCCTACTACGGAGTAGGAAACTTCGGCCGGTTCTACAGGTTGCAGATCGCTTGGATCGTCATCCAATGATAGCACCCATAGGTCGCACAACGTCTCCCTTAGTTAAAGGATTGGTAGGTAGAAACACAAGTCAAAAAGTTAACATATCTTCTTCTCAGGTCCCAACGTCCTGCTTGGCGTGGGCTCCGAAGGCGTGGTCCTCGTCCGGCCTACAGACAAGGTGGTCCTCGCTGAGTACCCGTACACCAACATCGCAGCCCTGCTCATGGACCCTGTGGACAACGGCCTCACCATCAGCCTCACACACCACGGACAGCACGACGGACACCGGTATGTTGTTAATGATCAGGACGAAGATCTGAACCAGCATGCGACGGATGAGGGACATCGGTATGATACACTTGATTGGTATACGCTTGAACGTAACGGAATATCGCCTGCTGCTGACGAGACACTAACCAACCGTACATAATGCAGGTCAATAGCTTGCAATGCCAGCGAGAAGACAGCTTCTCTCTCGATGGCTAAAGTTGCCAGCTAAATCTCTTGGCAACAAATGTTGCCAGTTAATAATGCTACAGCTCAACTGCTCTACAGCCAACGCTCCATGTGCCTTTTTGTAGTTGTCGCATTTCACGAGCGTTTTTCAATAATTTCATTTTCAATCTTATGTCAATGAAGTAGAAGTTACTTTGACGTGCGCTCGTGATTTGCAACTACTACTACCTAGCTGTTAGTCTGCGATATTTTATTGACCTACCTTATTACCTGAGGTCCAAAAACTGATTCCCTAATTCCAATAGATGCATCGTATTGGAGTCTCCTCAAAAGAACGAGGCCGCATGGTTGATGGCGGCCTACAGTCCAGTCCTGGCTAACGGCCTGGCTGACGAGCCTCCCAGACGCGCGGCCCCTACGTCTGAAAGGTCCCGCTTGGCTGCGGCGCTCAAGAGTGCCCGGAGAGCTCTGGTTGACTCGGGCATGCTCAGGAGACCCACTGAAGTTACTGCAGGGAACTTCTTGAGGAATACTCTGCGAAGGTTGGTAGTCAAAGCTTTAATACACTATACTCTGTGACATTTTAGTCGTCTTACAACGGCAGCCCGCTTCATGTATCCAATGACTACTAATCATTTATAAAAAAAAATGGACATATGAATAATAATTAAAAAAAACGAATGATGTAGTCTTGAACACCCTGTTATGGAGATTGAATGAATGATGAAATGCAATGGTATTATGGTAGGTAGGTAGAAATCTTCTACCGTTTGATACGTAAACATTATTAATAGGGAGGGTGTTTCATAATTCTAAAGCATTATTTATTTTTCTTAGTACCTATTATCTTCTCTTCTCTACTAATGAATCGTAGATAACAATTTTTTAATCGCGCCTGTAGGTATTATATTTCGGATACATTGAGTGGACCACCTTTGTACGACGACTTAAATGTCACGGTGTATAATGCAAGTTCCGTTTTTAAATTCATTTTTTTTTTTTTTCATTACAAGTGTTTATATGATGTTACAAATTATTGGATTAGGTACACTATGTGTAATTTGAATAAAAAGTTTCAATATTTTATGCAACAAACCTCACGTTAGTCCAGATTAGGCGTTGAACGTATTCATAACGAGGAAGTTGCGCGAACGTAGCGGAAAAGCGGTGTATTTCGACATACGATTAGTAAGCGTCACATTGACGAGATTGTGTCAATGTGACGCTTCTAATCTTATGCATTTATCAACGCCTAATCTATATATATATATCTGCCAGGGGTGCGGGTTGTTCGAAAGAGATACCGCGGCCCCTGGCACATAGGTAACTGAGGGAACACCGGTGGGTTTTAGTCAGTAAAAGTCTGACACGCCCTCCCGCTCCACCCAGAGTGGGAGAAGTTATTTGATTATTTCCCACCCAAAAAAAAATTAAAAAAAAAATCTATATATATATAGTTTCAGTGCGAAGAATCCATAAACACCCTTCACCACTTCCTAGTGCTCGGTTAACTTATGAACCTTTTATAACGCAGGTTGAGCAAGCACAGGCTAGAGAAGATGCGGCTGGACATAGCGGCAGAGAGCCAGGGCGAGAGCTACAAGAGCTTCCCGGCCGGCTACTGGGGCTGGTCGCGCAGCCTGCCGCACAGCCTCACCAAGCTCAACGAGGCCGAGGAGGTGGCCGCCATGCAGATATTCAAGGTTACACTCATTTACTTTTTTCCGCTTTTTTATTTTTTACGTCACTTAATTTTCTGCAACAGAACTAATTATATCTACAGTATTATGCCAGTAGGTTTTCGAAGAGAAAACAATCGTATTACAGGTTGATTTGCGAGCACGATAGAAAGTGTGTTATTTCCTGCTTAGTTCTGAAATTAATCTAAACTTTTTTTCATGTGCGTATTCCTTGCATGTGAGATAGAATAAAGTATAAGACCTAACTAAGCCTTTCGTGGTCGAGGCGTTTGTAAAAACGGGCCTTTCTCTGAAATTATCTGCATAATCTTACCCTCTTATCGCTTTTCGCAGGATATAATGAGCCACGCGGGTCTAACAGCCACTCACGACGGCAGCACCACCAACTTGGCCAACAACAACGTGACGCAACACGAGGCTGACAGCGACGACCGCGTTGCGCTGGCGCAGGCTTTGCTACAGCGATGTCTGCAGAAGGATACCTTGCTTTGTGAGCTGTATATGCAGCTTATTAAACAGGTGAGCTTGCGACCTGATGATACATTGCTCATGTGTGGTTAGTAGTTAAAACCTGGAATTCCAGGAAAATACACACACACAGTTACACTTAGTTAAGTGTATTCCATTAGAGCTACCCGAAAAAAAAAAAACTTTGATTCAGACTATTAAAATGTCCATATTTTGTTAGTATTCATCATCATATCAGCCGAGAGACGTCCACTTCTGGACATAAAGCTCCCCCAAAAGGGGGGATTTGCTATAATTGCCACGCTTGGCAAGCGGGTTGGCGATCGCAGTATGGTGGTAAAATGCATAGAGAACACTGCTGCCCATTCTCTAGTAAGTCCCTTAGTCGCCTCCTACGACCCCCGCGGGAAGAAATGGGATCGTGCTATTCTTTTACGTCCGGCACCACACGGAACAGTGTAGTTATTAGTATTACATTATATTAAAAACTATGTTAGTCGTGAGGAGATCCATTGATGTATCTATGGAACATAAAAACTAGAGATATAATTATACTTACAAAATATAAATAATGTTCGCGTTTCCCTGCGGCAGATGATTGTATTTTTGCTTACCTCTGTATAATGTCTTGATATAATGACGACCAGCTGGGATGCACATGGTCGTGTCTGAGATGCATTAAACCGCCAGGGTAGCCGCACAATCTCAAATTCAACAGGATAATATATGAACTTGGAGGGTTTGTATTGATGATTTTTTCATAATATTCTGTAAATACTAGAGATGGGCCGACTATGACTTTGGCCGACTAGCCGACTAGTCGGCTGCAAAATGGCCTGCTAATCGGCAGACTAGTCGGCTTCAAAATGGCCGACTAATCGGCAGACTAGTCGTCCAAGCTGATCTGTTAATCTGATTCTATAATAAAAATAAACATTAAAAAATAATAATTAAATATTTTAAATATATTTGTATATTTTGTAAAAATATGCTTAATATGCATGAAAATAAATAAACGGAAATATTTCAATTTCATTTCAATCACCGTCTTTTAAATTTTAAGCATATTAATAAGAGTAAAAAATGGGCCGACTAATCGGCGCTTTTAGCCGACTATTCGGTACATCACTAATAAATACGTTACATAAATACGTTACATAAATACGTTTTATAGTCGAAACCCATATTTTGTTTAACATACAACCTGTCACTGACCTGCAACAAAATAAACGAAACTAAATTTGAATTCACTTGCTACCCTGGGGCTTCCCTCTTAATGTTTTAAAGCATGTGGGTTTCACTTCATTCATTTATGCCGCTGTCCATCACTCAGCAATCTGGAAGGTTATGTACATTAATTCTTCCCGAGACTAACATTTGGTGTCTTGTCCAGACGACTGACCACCCGGAACCGTCGTCCCGCGTGTCGGCGCGGCACTGGGCGCTGCTGTGCGCGGCCGTGGGCGCGGCGCTGCCGCCCGCCAAACCGCTGCGCCGCCTGCTGCTGGCGCACCTGCGGTACCGCGGCACTGCGCTGCACGCGGGCGAGGAGGGCAAGTTCGCACGGCGCGCTGAACAGGTACAAAGCTTATAATTTCTTTTTTCTTTTTCACTGTTAAGAAAAAAATATATATAAATGATGTAAAGTTGTAAAAAGAGAGGATGGCCGTGGTCACAGTCAGGATTTCGGACCGCAAAGTCAAATGTATCAGGCATGCGATATATGATTTTGTCCAAAGTAGATTATAATAATATAACTAATTGAAAATTTTTGAAAATAAATCATTGTTGTGGCACCAAGTTGCCGTGTCTGACATACCGCTGTTAAATCCACGTTGGTGAGTTGGTATGTTTTTTTTTTTTTTCAATCAATTGTATCATAACTATTTTTTTAAATAAATAACGATGAAAAAAAAGGTTTCTCCCAACAAAAAATGTATGTAAACCAGAATCAAAACTAAAAAAAAAAAACAATTTCACGTTCCTCAAAATTGCAAAAGCCAAGCTTAAAATTGCTTTTATAAATAATATAATTAGTTTTATAAAAATAAAAAGTAAAGTACATTTTGACGTGGAATATAATATTAGTGAGGTGCCTTGCAGGCGCCTTATATCTGCCCAAACAGGGTCAGACTTTTAGCATAACCACCGCTTTGCTTGACCTTAATAATTGCTCCCCAGATAGCCCATTGGCCTCCATATCATCCTTTACATCAACCAGCTTACAATGATGCACACAGTGCCCACCACCCCTTCTGTAAATATTACCACTTCAACGTCTGACGGACGCGTCCGTACGACGGTAAGACCAACTCCACCATTTTATAACAAAACAATTAACACATTTTCCAAATCTGAATTAATAAACTATAATTAGAGCGTCTTATCTGTTACGCACAGACTAAAATAAGTAATATAACAGTGTTGCTAGCTTTTACTAACAGGCAGAGTAGTCTTTTTTTCAAGTTTCTTCACTGCTACTATAGGTTTTTCCATCAGGAATTTCGCTGTAGCAGCCTGGATTCTGGATTTGTAACCGATTGATAGCAGTATAGGGCTTCATGTGACTCAAACATAGCTGGGAAAATGTGATTTTACTATAGTTGCACACTCTGCCTAACCTTTTAAGGATTACAGGCGTGATGGTATGTGATCCGAAATTAAAATATTCTTATATCTCATCATTCACTCACGTTTCGTCTTCACCAGGTCGCTCTAAGTATAGCCCAAGTGCCCCGCCGCCTCGCCGCGCCCTCTAAAGAGGAGGTGTTGTGTGCGGCGGCGCGGCGCCCAATGCACGTGCGCGTGCTGTTGCTGGACGGCAAACAGCACGGGTTGGTGTTCGGGCCGGCTGCCACTGCAGATCATCTCGTGGCCATGTTGAGGGAGAAGATTGGACTTAGCGATGCTGCTACAGGTCAGTAGAAATGAACAAGACTTATGGCTATGGAAATAAGAAGTTCAAATCCACCACCTTATCTCATCTGTATTGGGAATTTACTAAACATTGCCCAGAGGCGGATGTCTCACTTAAAACTTGAAAATGGGCTCCCAAACAGATCACTAAGGTAGCTACTACAATAAATCTAAACCTACCTTAAAATTTACGAGTATGGGGCGCGAAGATGCGTCTTTTTGGCATACAAAATTTATCATGGGATTAAGGGCCTTGATTAAGCTTGAATAAGGTTGTGGTAATTTCACTTTCATGAGTCAGAATCTTCTACTCAAATGTTTTTCTTCTGTAAACCAAATCATGCCCGTAAATACTTCATGCACCTTTTGTTTGTAATTGTTCCTTTTTTATTGTCTGTATTTCTTTTGCGTGACCCAAATAAAATGTCATTTTTCTTACTTCCTTTCTGTCTGTTCACTGTCATCACTAATGTCGACGAGGCAGAGACAGGTAAATAATTGATGATACCGACAGAACACTGAACTGTAAAAATTTTAAATCGGTTGCGCTTCTTCAATAATTTTGGTTTTGTTGCATGTGAGCAGGTTACGCGTTATACGAGGTGTGCGCGAACTCTACACCGGCGGGCGCGGGCGAGCGCGCGCTGGCGGGCAGCGAGCGCGTGGGCGACGTGCTTGCGCGTTGGGAGAAGGCTGGCGCCACTGCCGCCGCGTGCAGGTACGGACGTTATATTGTGCCCTAATCCTTCACATTTAAGGTCATAACCGCAGCGCTCCAGCGCAGAAACCGCCCGTCACAGCCTCGAAAAACTCGGCTGCTTGTTGTTTACTCGCCACTTACTAGTTTTCAGCTTATAGACCGGTTTGCTAACATTAGCGAGGGAGAATTTGCGGGCGGCAAGGTGTACCGGCTGCAAGCGTTCCTTTGCCGGGGTGCGGGCTGTTTGCTTGAAGCGCGCGATCGACTTGATGTGATTTTGAATTGTCATAAAAATGTACTCTGACACATTTGCATTTGATTTAAAATCTTAACTTGAATGCTGCCTAGTTTAGGTGTCACCTTCCAGGCTGTTGTTGCACAATCTGAATATTAATAAATAAATTTGAATTAAACACATGATGTGAAATAGCGGATTAAAACATTTTTTAACGTTAGATTTGCGTCTGGGAATTAGCGAATACATTTCACCGCCACCTGGATCATTCACCATAGAACACATACAAAGAACTCCACATTTCAAAAAAAATAAAGAATATTTCCCATTTTTCTGTTAGGCTGGTGTTCAAGAAGCGCCTATTCTTGGGCGAGCGTCCGCTACAGACGTCATGCGCGGCTGAGATGGAGCTGTTGTACTACCAGGTTTTACACTCCGTGCGTCACGACCGACTGCCCATAGAGACAGACGAGGCTGTAAGTATCGTAAGAGCTCCATGCGACCAGTCTTACCCAAAGGGTATCGTTTTATTGGAACTGGGCTGTGGAAGTCAGACAAGCAGTCGCTTCATGTAAGATACTGGTACTCAGCTGCATCCAGTTAAACTGGAACCCAACGCCAACTAAGTTGGAAAGATGGCTAGTCAGATGATTTTATTAAGAAGCCAGGGTGGTGCAAGTGCGTCCTCTTGCACCAGAGAGATAGTTTCATGGTTTATTTATTATTTATTTATTTAATACTTTAAGCACAAACATGTACAGAGGCGGACTTAATGCCATAGGCTTTTCTACCAGTCGACCTTTGGGGGATGCAGAGACAAACGAGGACCGAGGAACGAGGTTGCTGTTACCTAAAGGGCGTTTATAATGAATATCCAAGATCGAGGCTGAGAAGTTTTTCATCATGGATGTCGTCGTTATCATGGTTTTCGAGGGTGCTAAAGCTGATAGTGTGGTTAAAATGAAAATCCAAGATGACGGTTAGGGGCCATTCAAGTATAACGTAAGCAGATCTTTTGCAATTATTAACACCCCTCTCCCCTTCGTCAGCAAAAGTAAGAAAAGCTCTTACCCAATGCTCACGTAAACATTGGTTGGTGATGCATTACTTTAACGCATATAATATTTATTTAAGCAAATTTTATTGAGATGGTAGTCAGTTATTATAATCTTTATATATTAATTGCGGTATATTAATTCAAATTAAGTCTTCAGTCCATGACATACGAATCCATGATTCTGTCTTCGATGACATTGGATGTTTGCTGCTTAATGTTGTGTATCTGCTCACTTTCGTGTGATTTTGGAATATCGTCATCGTTTTCTTTGAGCCATTCATAGGCAAGTAGGGTTGCCATATGTCAAGCCAAAATCTACTAAATTTTGTAGAAAATCCAAAAAAATAAAAAAATAAATACTGCTGACTTGATCATCATCCAAACCTTTCCATCCCCCCATGTCATCAAAAACAAGCAAAGCAAAGACCCCTCCGCCCCTCTGTAGTGCTTACGTAATACTTGAATGGACCCTTACGAATGTTTTCATACGAAATACATGAAAATTTTCGCAGTCGCTATTTTGGATTTACACTACTGTAGGTACACAGGGATTTATTTATTACTTTAATATAAAACGGCAAATTCCCAATAACATTAATAGAATAATTGTCTGTTGGTGCTTCGTTTAATGAAGAGTGTCTAACAGGTCTGAGAGTTGACTTCGGCGTCTTGTCCGCTTTCCAAAGGTCCGGGACCCCAGAATCCCGAGTCGTTCTGGAAATAATAATAATATTGTGTGCGCAGGTGATGCTAGCAGCGCTGCACGCGCAGGTGGTGAAGGGCGAGTGCGCGGGCGGCGGCGAGGAGTGCGCGGCGGCGGCGGGCGCCGTGCTGCCGGCGCGCCTGGCGCAGCCCGCGCTGCCGGCGCCCGCCGTGCGCCTGCACCACCTGGCGCTGCGCGGCACGCCGCCCGCCGCCGCCATGCAGCGCGCGCTCACGCTCGCCTCGTCCTGGCCGCTCACTAGGGCCACCATCTTTGATGTCCTGGTGAGTTTTCCATAGGACTATTTATGACTAGCCTCTCCAATTTCACTCGTACAAAGATTCCCCATAAACCGTACATTTTGTTGGCATAAACATCTGGATGGGTTCCGTCAAAATAGAAGGAAGATTCTGATGATCCAATCAGAATTCTAGAAAGAGACAACTACTGGCCGCACATTCGGTTCGTCGCTCTCGTACTTTTCGATCTATAATCACGGCACAACTGAATAACGGAACGCACAGTCCATTCTTTGTTTATGAGCTCGTGTTTCTCTTACAAATAAACTTATTTATTTTTCTTTCAGCAATCGTTCACATCGAACTGGCCACGAGCACTATGGCTGGCAGTGGACGCGCGAGGCCTCACCCTGCTACGACGCGGCACCCGCGCGGCGCTAGTGTCGCACGACCACGGCCAACTGCTGGCCGTGTCGCCCGCGCCACGAGCGCTGCTGCTCGTGACCAGAGCAGACCGCAAGCACGCTAAACTCGTGCTCTCTACTGATCAGGTATGTAGACCAACCGACCACGACCATTACTGTGTCAGACCACGACCCGACCCATGTATGGGTATGTGGCGTGTGTGTCTCCAGGGACCAAGCTCTTGGGTGTAGACTATAAGCTAGCCTAATAAGAACGCATTCCTAAAGTAATCTGGTGTCATTTTGCTACTATCTGACTGAGAAATTTACACCAGATAGTTGGTATTTAACCATTTGTCGGTTATTTAAAAGTTGAGGTCTTCAGCTTCCAGGAAAGCATGCTGGTGTAGTATAATCAAATGGGAATGTAACATAACGTAAAAGGTTGTGTCCTCTCCTCAGGCGTACCAGATCGCGACGCTGATCAAGGACTACATCGAGGCCGTGCGCGGGCCCGTGTCGCCCGCCGTGCCGGCCGCCGGGCCCGCGCCACCCGCGTCGTGACACCCGGCCGCCTAGTGCCAGTGCTTCCACGTCAGGCGTTGAGCTGCCAGCTCGACACGCCGCACACGCAGGAATGTTCCACTCGCGACCCACACTACACATACCACGTGATTTAAATAAAAACACGATTTTAAAATACTTAGAAACTTGTCTCGAATTTCAAAAAAAAGATTCAATCGATTCAGCACTTAAATATATTGATGACCAATATCACAAAGTTCGAGACGGTTAAAATAGCTTATAATTCGAGTTTTCCACTCAGTTTTTTTTAGTTAAATCTGAATACAAATCACGTGAATGTTGTAGTTGAAGCTAGTTCTGTAATTGTTGTTGAATCCACTCCAAGGAAACGTTAAACAAGTAGTCTATTAGAGATTATAATATTGTGTCTTTGGAGTAGATGAGCTCGCGGGTCGAACATGGAAAGGAATGCCAATCACGGAAGAAGTGAATGTTGATAGTGACAAGTAAATGGATCTGAATGCGGAAGGCATTAGCTCGTGTCCCAAGCGCGGTGCAACGCAAGCCGCGCACATTTTACGCTCTTAAGTTTTATTACAATTAGTTAAATATCATTGTGAACGATAAGCATTTACTTCACAGCAACAGGTCTGAACAAGTGGTGTTCGGTTTTGAGTGACAGAATGGACGATTTAAGTTGCCAGAAAGACGGGGAAGCAAAAATAAAATTAATCCACATACCTTCATAGTCAGTAAATAAAACAATTTTAACCCACTATCGTGTAATAGTTGTTATATTCCAATCTATATTAAAATCTTCAAAATAAAATTATGCCAGTATTATTACTGTTAAAAAGTGTTAGACTAAATGTTGCAGTTAGTTGTATTTGACCGTTGATGTTAAGATTTATCTGGTAGATAGTAATCAAATCTTATTCCCCTTTAGTCTTTGGTAATGTAAGATCTTGTTGTAGTGACATTTTTGGACTATACGTGTTTGATGTGAACTCTGAACTATGTGAAATGTCCACACAAGTGGCTAAGCCAACCCACTGTAAATCATCTTTGTTGTAGAAAATACTACCTATAGTGACCGTAATAGTGACTATGTGAGTGGTACAGTTAACGGCAGGAGTGAGAATAAACAAAAAGGTGTTGAAGGAACGGGAGATACCTAGTTGTTATTTGTATTGTTTGTATAGTTCATTGGACACTTGTGAGATAGGTCAGACAGAATTCTTGTATAGTGAAGTGTGTCTAGGCTCAGTGACAATAGATATTCTCACTCCTCTTGACTGTACTCTCGCTAATATCTCTGCTAACATTTCAGATTCCTACCGTGTATCCTATTCTAGTATATTCGCTCCAAATATCGTCCCAGTAGGTACCAAGTAAATGTAAAATGATATACCTTGTTTAGAATCTAATGCATATTTATCCTGAACCCTTGTTTTGTGCCTTGTATAAAGCTGACATAATTATGCTGAGCCTGTGAATCCTCTACGAATTGTATTTATCAATTGAAATAATGAGTTATACTGTGTTATTGGCTTCAGCATATATTATTAAGCGTATTAAATTCAGTGAGCGATTTGTGCAAATTTATTGTGACTGCAAAATAATTACTGATTGTTTCAAAGTATATCTTCTATCATGCATATTACACTATATTGCACAATGTTATGTCTCAATATTTTATTATAATAAAAAATATATTCGGTATAGTCGAGCTAATTGGAATGTAAGTAATTACTTTGTTAGTAACACTAGGTTATTACACGCTACGTATTCTGTTCCTCTAGATAGTGGTCTATTGTCTGGCGGTACGACGTATGAATATAAATAAGGGTGTCGATGATCTGTGTTCAAACTACTGTAGGTTCAATCGCGGACAAAAGCGGTGGATCACTTTTCACCCGTATGTCTTAAGCAATAAAGTTGAAAAGTGGTCGACCGCCAGTGTCCACGATGGTACATCAGTTTATCGACATCCTTTCGGCTCCATTGTATCCATTCGTGTGTACTATTGAACAGGACTGTGTGGCACTTAACATTTAAAGGAGCAGAATCGTAGCGAATTAAATTCGATTGAGAAAAGATATCCCTTTGTTATAAATGGACATGTTGTTGCATAATATTGATATGTCTATTATACCTCATTCTGTAATTATAGAGGAGAGCTACGAGGATATTTTAGACTTCTTTGTTGTTAGCTTGTGTTTCTGATCTCATATTGAGTATTATTTATTTAGATGCCATATTTTGATTTACGAGCAATATTTGATTAGGTTCTATTTATTTTTAATTATGTATTTTGATAACTTGTATATAATTGGTGCACCAAAGACTTCGATTCGTCCCTTTGGATATTTTATCTTTTATGGATTCCAATTAGACATTTGTAAATAACTATAGACATAGCAATCTCATTGACGTGAAATTCTCGTAATATCATAGAGGCTGAAATTATATTAAATTATTGGAACATTTGGCATTCGGTATGTTTCCGGCTTTGGCTTATTATTAGTCAATTATTTAATCTAATTAACTAACCCTTGGATGTATTTACAACACAATTTATCGATTTTAACGCACGTGATTGATACAGAACTGTCGCTTTAGATTTACCTGCAAGTCTTGAAGTATAGTAATAAAGAAAGGGGTTTTCGGAGAAAATAGCAAGTTGTTCTGAGTTCTGTATCAACCACGAGTGGTTATACTAACATTGAGCACTAAGCTTTAGACAATATTTCAAAATAATTATAATTGTTTCTCGTAGGAGTAAGTTATTTTAATATAGGATAATGAATGTCAGTGAAACATCGCCAGCACACTCACCGCGTGTTTCATTGTGAACCACCACTCATACTGCCCAAATAGACTGAAGGTGTCCAAATATTTGTTTTTGTTACATTGTGTATGGAATTTTACTCTATTATTTGAATGCCAAATAAATGATTACAAAGTGATGTTTCTGTTTTTATTTGAGAGATTGTTTTGTTAATTTACACTTATTCAATATTTATAAAAATCACTGTGTCACTAGTCCTAGGTAATCGTCCATCAATGTTCCAATGGCGAACTGGAAAGCAAAAATTATACAAATAAAACAATTGAAACAAACAATAACTTACACTAAATTCGCATCATCATAACATATCATCACGCCGTGTTTACCCGATGGGTTGAGCAGTGGTGTACCTATAGTACATAGTCCCATGTAGGTATTAGGGGGCGAGCCAATTGCCATTTACCGGGTACAAATCCAGACTGGGCAGGTTTTTTTTTCCTGTTTTATCTGCAATCAGTCGCAAGACTTTAAGCAGATGAGCTGAATGAAAATGACGTTCAGGCGAAGAGACCAGTGTCTCGACTGCCTTTCTAGAGCACATCCTTCCTTTTCAGCCATTTTGTATTCAGGGAAGGTTCGAGAGCCGATCAGCATATTTCTTTTTGAATTCGCCAATTTCAGACTGGCCAGTTACTGAGAAATTCCACATAAACACAATAACACGGCCTGGCCTGGCAATCGAACCCAGGACCACATGTTTAGCAGTAGCGCTTGCGACCACTAGACCAACGGGGCAGTCGATCACATCGCAACATCATCTTCCTTTCTAAACACAACAGTAACCATTCAAACTGGTTCTTGAGAAAATTTCAAACGTAGAGGTGTGATAGAAAACCTCCTTTCTTATAACTTGTGTTAAATAAATGCTTAAATAATCATTTACGAAGGATTGAGTTTTTTGCTCACCCATTATATTGAAAAAATCCTGTTTGATTGAACCATTTTAGGGAGGATATAAGTGAAACGGAATCGTTTGCCAGCGGCTACCCCCGCGTGGAGGTCGAAATCTAACCCACGGGAACGTACTACCGGGTTAAAGAAAATCATATGCGTTAATCCAGATTATAAACTATCTGTGTGCCAAATTTCATCCAAATCAGTTCAGCCGTTTGTGCGTGATTGAGTAACAAACCTACAAACTTTCACATCCTTACTAATATAAATACGAGTTTATAACTCGAAAGTTTGTATGTATGGATGTTTATTACTCTTTCACGCAAATACTACTGAATGGATTTAGATGAAATTTGGCACACGGATAGATTATAATCTAGATTAACACATAGGATACTTTTTATCACGGTAGTACGTTCTCGCGGGATAATTTCCGACTTACACTCGGGCGAAGCCGCGGGCGGAAGCTCGTTTATAATATTTGTTGGATAGGATAGCAGGATACTCACAATGCCCGTGGCGTCAACCCTGGTGCCGACTATCTTGAGCCGGATAACATCCTCTTCCTGTATGACGTTGTCTTCCTGTTTGCTTTTGTAACATGGAGGGTTCACATTTGGACAGAACTCCATATCAGCTGGGATGGACTGGAACATAGAATTTAATGTATTGAATGATCATTAAATTAAAAAGTAGGAATGACCTTAAACTTTCGAAACAAGTAGGATTCGAATCGGTCCCTACATCTTGACGGGCACGATATTAGGGCGGTTACAGATCAGCCATATTCTGTGCACCTACGGTCGTATTGTACGGTAATTTATGCGATCATCGCGCAAATACGCGATCGTTGCGTTCATTTTGTTCGACAAACAAAATGCATCGATGCGCCGACAGAGGGCGCGTTCGGGCTGTCCTACTGGATTGTCCCGTTGAGTGGCGTGACGATTGCTTATATTAATCCGTGTCCTAATAATATAAATTTAAAAATATACGGTCGAATTGAGAACCTCCTCCTTTTTTTGAAGTCGGTTAAAAAGAAACGATTGATGTCACATGATTCAATTTGGTTGCTTCATTCAAATGGAAACGCATTCGTGAAACATGTAATGTTGCCCTGAGGTGATCACACACACTTTCATGATTCCTGGTTCTAAGCCCATTTTTTCCAGTTTCATATGAGTATTTTCATAAGGGTTGGCGTACATTTGGTAGAGCGCCAGTGTTGAGTCCACCATCTCAACATCGCCGCGCACCAGCAGCAGTGAAAGAGGGGTGCATGGACGGCGGCTCGTCTGCCGGCCGACGGCCGAGCGCGGGCCCCCGCGCCACTCCAGTCAGCTGTTGCACGCCTCCACGCACGGCGGCGCTTACGCTTCTTAACGTTCATAATATTTTGTTTCGATCTTAAACCGACCATTTAAACCGTTTGTAATTCATATTAATCATTATACATGTCATACAGTCCACTCAAACTTTCATTTTGCTCCACCACGACCTATCGTCGCGATCAGCCAGCATCTTTCGGCGAAAGTTGAAATAAATAATCTTCCATTGGTCCGAGATAAAAACGGGGTGCATGTCTCAGGTTCTTTTTTGAAGAAGGGTGACCTATGTTGATTTTTTTAGGGTTGTGTGCTGTTCCTAGCCAAATGGTTCGGTCTTTACAGTTAATTATAAATGTAAATTATTACATTATTATTTTTATGTACTTACATGATGAGAAATAAAACAGCTCAATGGACCAATTTGTGCGAACATTCCAACCTGGAAAAAAGAAAATTGTCTGTTACAATAGTTTAAAGCCGTGATAAAAATTCATTTTGCAAATTCGGTCACTGACAGACAATGTACAGCCTAAACCTACCCATGAGTTTAGTAGCTCGAAATTTGACATTAAACTCTAGTGCTTTCAAAACGAAAGTGAGAACTGAGACACCATCTATCTAGCCTTTACCAAACTATGTGGGCTTCCAGTCTAACCAGATGCAGCTGAATACTAGTATTATAAATAGCGCGACTACTTATCTGACCTCCACAACCCAGTCAATGGGTAATACGATATCCCTTGGTAAGACTGGTTGTCAGACTTTCGGACTTCTGATGACCCGTACCTACTGTCAAAGACTCACCAATGACCTCTGAGAACATGGCTTGGTTTATTATAATATATTAAAATAAACTTTCCAATTAGTAACTTGAATAAACTATTTTTTAATAGTAACTAAGCTGCCTATGGTAGACAAGTTAGAGAGCAGTGATGAAATGAAATGAAATGAAATGAAATGAAATGAAATGAAATGAAATGAAATGTTTATTTATAAATAAAAATAAAAAATAAAAATGTTTATTTCAATTACAAAGGACATAAGAATGTGTTGTTGGAGATCACCTTTTAAGCAAGGAATTGCTTGTGTTAGGAGACTCCGCGCTTCCACTTATCATTATCTTATATGCAATTGAAATGTAGACAATGTACTATGCAAAATTAAAAATAAAAGGTAAAAGGTAACTTAAATTATACAAACAGCACAGCAAATAAATGATTGAAATGCCTAGAACAGGGCCAATACGCGCGAATACGTGTGATATGTGTGAGTATGGGTGAGAGTGTGAAGAGTGAGGGTGTGTAGTGTGTGAGATGTAAATAGCTTATTTTAGTCTATATATTAACAAAACTCCCCTAATATTATAAATACGAAAGTGTGTTTGTTTGTTTGATTGTTACGCTTTCACGTCAAAATGCCTTAAAAAATCTGGAAGAGATCCGGCACTCTGGCAGTTCTTCTCTTGGTTCAGGACACAGGACACCACCGACCCGACATTACCCACGACCTCCATGGGATCGAGACCCATGCGGGCGAAACCAGCAGGCGGAGCTAGTATAAGTTTAGGTGTAAGTTCCAGTGTAAGTTGTGGGTTAGCCCTACGACAATGTCTTGGGATCGGAAGAAGCCAAATAAATCTTCTGCCACTAACCATGCACACTACAATCCGAATGTGGTTATTTTGATCATTGAACCGTAGATATAATAGACTCAACATCGTTGTAAGTTTTAGTCTTAAGCCAATCAGTTACAACTTTCTTACAGTCTCGGAGCTTCATGGAATGTATATGGAGTTCTTTATTCAGCAAATTGTATAGAAAGGATGATTGCCTGGAGTACTGTCTTTTAGCGAAAGTAGATCTAACCCTAACAGTTGGAGCGACTAAGTAGCTCCTTCTGTTTCTAGGCTTAGAGGGATCATACGGAAGGGATGTGTGTTTTTTTAGTATGAGTTGAAGCAAATATAGTTGTCTTACAGACAGAAGATCAGATAATAGGTAGAGGCTATGGGTAGGGAATCTATAGGGTTTAAAGAACATGACCTTAAGCAAAGTTCTCTGCGCTCTCTCAAGTTCTAAAAATTTTATTTTTGTTGTCCCTCCCCAGCAAGGTAAACAGTACGTGAGGATCGATTGTGCCAGTGATACGTATACTTGCTTCAGAAGTTGCTTTGAAGCCGCATGTCGCAGTGTTTTAAAAGTCCATATCATCTTCCTGAGTCTTTTCATTATAAGTTCGGTGTGCATGTGCCAGGAAAGGCGCTGGTCAATCATAACACCTAAATATTTAGTATGCTGTAAATTTTCAATTTTCACACATGAGCAGTCGGGAGTTGGGGGGATGGAACAGCTGTGGATTTTTATTTGGAATGCTTGTGATGGCTGCGAGTTGTTATACTTTGTAAAGCAGATAAAGTTGGTTTTGGAGGCATTTAGTGTGAGGAGACTATGATTTAGCCAAGCTGCTATCTTCGCCAGGCCACATTCAGTCAGCCTTTCAACATTAACCCAAGTCTTGGCAGCGAAGACAATGGCAGTGTCGTCGGCGTATGAAAATATGAGCCCGCCATCAATCTTCATGTTGCATAGGTTATTAATGTAGATAAGGAACAAGGTCGGCCCAAGCACGCTGCCCTGACCGACTCCGAAAGTAACGGTTGTCTCGGAGCTAGTGTAATTCGCAATCTTAACCGTTTGCTTACGATTATTCAGGTAAGATTTAAAAAGTTCCAGAGAGGGTCCCCTTATGCCGATGCTTTCTAGCCTATGTAAAAGTATGGGGACAGACACTGTGTCAAAGGCCTTTTTGAGGTCGAGAAAAACAGCCAGACACTTGTCTCCACTGTCCACACCGTCTACCAGAGTAGAAGTTAGTGACAGAACCGCATCCTCAGTAGACTTACCTTGTCTAAACCCAAACTGAGAGGGCGACAGTATTTTATATTTAGAGAGGAATTTAATTAGGCGCGAGTTTATAAGTCTCTCAAGGATTTTCGAAATGGACGGTAGGACTGATATCGGCCTATAGTTTGATGGGTCAGTTCTGTCCCCAGACTTGTACACTGGCGTTATTAGAGCTACTTTCAAAGCATCCGGGAAAATTCCCTGCTCGAAGCATAGATTAGTTAAGTGGGTTATAATTGGTACAATTTGTTCGTGTGCGGCTTTTAGAAAGTTGACTTGTATTTTGTCCCAACCTGGAGCACTATCTGTTTTCAAACTCATTAGAGTGGCTCGAACTTCGTCGGGGTCTGTGTGGAGAAGAACAAAAGATGAGGCCAGAGATTTATGTAAGTAGATCTTAAAAGACACTTTACACGTCAAAATTTTATTGGTCAATATTTTAAACTAGATGGCGCCGATAACTGGCTTACGTGTTTGTGGGTTTGAACCCGGACAAGCGGTTTATTTTGTGTAAATCATTTCATCACCACTGCTCTCAAAATAGTGAAGGAAAACACCGTGACAAACCCGGCATTTCCTAGAACCAAAAATTCTAAGGCATGTGACATCTACCAACTGGCCACGGCCCACTCACTCTCACGGAGCTCACAGAGAGGAGGCCTGTATCCCAGCAGTGGGAATATAACAAGCTGATTATGCTTGGTAGACAAAGTAACAATAGGAATTAAGAAGATGGTTGTATTCATTACTTACCTTATTAACTTGAGTGACAATAGCGTCGAGAACCTCTCCCTTGAACGGCCGGAACACAATAGCCTTGTACTTGACAGGGTACACCACAAAGCCCTGTCCCGGCTGGATCAAGCCAGCACCTATGCTATCTATTGCTGTCACTGCTATCACGAAACCATATCTGAAAACAGAACCGCTTGTATTTAGTTCTGATTCAAATAGTCACAGTCTTCTTTTCTGGGCTTAAATTAAACACCTAACTATTTTAAAGTTATTTAGGTTAATAATAAGAGCTATTAAATCGTTGTTGAATAGTTATCTTATTCTGATAATACGTAAAATAAAATTAGAAAACAATATTCTTAGTCTCTCTTACTACATAACCTTAAAAATACAAATTCAAATTATCACTTACTTTCCCGTACATGTGCCCTCGACTTCAGTATATAGCTTCTGCTTTACAATATCTAGCAACTGCGGCCCAAAATAACGAGGGTGCAGAAGAATTTCGTGTTCTAACGATATCTGAAACATTTGTTTACAAAACAAGTCATCTCATAACAGGCGAATTTAATGCGTGATAAGAAATTTTAATTATCCACTCACATGATAAAACATTGTGCAGTTTAAGTACGCTTTTATGTATCTTTACTTCATATTACAAACAAATATTCATAAAAATAAAATTCGTTCGTAATCGCAGTGAACGAAAAGCGTCTCCCATACAAAATAAATGTCAAAAACTCGGCAAAGTGTATATCAGACCACGCAATGTGAAAGGTTCCGTAGGTGGGATACATTTTTAAGCATACACAGTTTTGATTTTATTGACCGCAAAAATAGGTTTGTGTTTTATAGTATTTCTTTAAAACAAAGTTATTTGTGTAGTATAAAAGTCACCTAAAAACATCTACGGTTGGATCCTATATGACTTTGATTGACATAGCAAACATTAAAAGGGTATCGTTTTTGCCATAGGCTACGGGACCCTAAAAAGTGACATTGTTACATGAACTGTGTGACGGTCAGCATCAGTGTTGGGGTGGTAAAAAAATACATCGTAAAATATTTCAGCGCACGAAAATAATAAAATAATTGAATTTCTTTCTTCGCAAAACTAATTTTTACTTAAGAGTGTCATTATATATTCTGTGGTTTTATGTCCGTTTGCTTATTGTTAATTCTTACAATGTTGATTATAGTAAGCTGATGCTTGATCGAGTTATATATTACAACTTAGTTACTTGACAACACTAGTGATTACTCAAAAATGCCAAATGAATGGCAGACCTGTGTATCGTAATCAGATTGTTGTAAAAAATGGCAAAAACTTACGATTATTTATTTAAATTGCTATTGATAGGAGATTCTGGTGTGGGAAAAACATCTATTTTATTCAGATTTTCAGAAGATGCGTTCAATATTTCATTTATATCAACAATTGGTGAGTACTTTGATTCAAGTCTCTATATCAAAGGTTATTGTCAGATAATTTTTTACGTATTGTCATGGAACAGGATTTTTTGTTTCCATGATCATTGTGTCTATTTTTTATCGTTCCACATACTCGTGGCGGTTAGGGCGCGGCGCCTCAGTAAATGGAGCCCTTATCGAATTAAATGAATCGAGAGTTTATGACATCATACACACTAATTAATTAGCTGACTCCCGAATAACTGGACTGTTGGTTGCAGGTATCGACTTTAAAATTCGTACGATAGACCTCGACGGGAAGAAAGTAAAATTACAAATATGGTAAGTTGATTTTTACTTTTATTTGTTGTGTTGCTTTTTCTTAGTTTTACAGAGACAGACCTGTTATGAGGCGCGGTCAAGTTAAAGCTAGCGGCCAGTTTTGCAATCGTAAATGAGTAATGAGGCTAGTACAATGTACACACTTCCTTTCTTCAGCCATCAACACAATGGCTCAAACTGTTGTTCTGTAAGACATTCAGGGAACAAAACAACAATTTACATTTGCACTGCAATTCTAGTCTCAGAGTCATGTTTGACCTCTGCAAATTTATGAGATAATTAGGTATATATGGTGCTAGTTATCTAAAAGTGATAAATATGTAAATGGGAAAATGTTTCCAGCCAATTATTGTTGAGGACTAAAATGATTTATTGAATACATATAAACATTTATTATATTTCATTAATTTTTGGAATTTTCTGTTGAACTGTGAAAATTGAATTGTGTTCCAGGGATACCGCTGGCCAGGAAAGATTTCGTACAATCACAACGGCATATTATCGGGGTTCAATGGGCATAATGCTGGTTTACGATGTTACAAATGAAAAGAGTTTTGAAAATATAAAGAATTGGATCAGGAATATTGAAGAAAATGCCAGTGCCGATGTTGAAAAGATGATTCTTGGAAACAAATGTGATTTAGAGGCGAAAAGACAGGTAAGAACAGACCATGGGGTGTGTCCAGACTTGGCGAACGCGCCGCTCGCGAGCTGCTTGCGAACTGCGCGCGTGCATTTTATGTTGGTAGGCTACAAACATGAAATGCACCCGCTCAGTTTGCAAGCAGCTTGCGAGTGTCGCATTCGCCAGGTCTGGACACACCCATAGGCCATGGACCTTCTCTTGCCTATATGAGAATTATGATTTACCTTCACATATTTATCTACACTAATAAAAAAACAAGCAAACAAACTCTTCAATGTTTGCTTGTTTCAAAGCGCTAATCTACAACTACCAGTCAGATTTGAAAAATCCTTTTTTACATTTCATAGCTCAATTCTGGAGAAGCCTGTACGCTATTTTAACAATAAAATAAAGTTGAGAGCAGAAGCTAGTTACTAAATAAAAGAAAGACAGTTAAACTTGAAGAGTCATTCATGTTCAAGAGGTCAATGAACCATCATTAAATATGAATGCTTATTTCATAGCTCGTCTTCAAAATCAATACATTACCTACACTGTGCTGTTTTATACTGATTTGAAACTATTTTAGAGCTGATAATTATTCTAATCATTAATCTTTTTTTAACCTTGATTGAATACAACAGGATAATAGTTTCAGTTGATTTATAAATACACTTAGTATGTATTGATAATGCCATGAAAGTAATATGATTTTCCTACTGTTTGAGCTCTATGAACACATTAATGTTATCAATAATATTATGTTGGTATTGATAAGTGGCAAATGGAACTGCAAATGTAATTCCAATCACACTCGTGACTCATACTTTTGGCGTTATTTTATCTACATGATAAAGAATAACTGGGGATTAACAGGGAGAACGGCTAACAAGCCCGTTAACATAATATTCATGTCAAATTACAAAATCATCAACTCTAATCCATTGAAACCATGATTAATTTAATCTAACACAAGCTTTATTTAATTTTCTAGGTTTCAAAAGAAAGAGGAGAACAGTTAGCTGTAGAATATCAGATTAAATTTGTAGAAACCTCAGCGAAAGACTCCTTAAATGTTGAGTCAGCCTTTTATACTTTAGCAAGAGACATCAAGGCCAAGATGGAGAAGAAACAGGTATGGGCATTTTACTGCATACATACATACATAAACTCACGCCTGCCTACCATGTGGGTAGGCAGAAACTACAGAATGTGTCTAACGTGAATACACGCACGCCTGTTGCGAGTACTATGCACCTGACGTTTTTGAAGAACTTCACCAATAAGGTTGCTACATGTCCTCCTAGATCAGGGATGGCGAACCTCTTAGACTCTACGGGCCATTATTTCCAAACATAAATTTAATATGGCATTGACGTGCCATCAAACAATCTTGATTTATTGACTACTAGAAAAAAACTAAATACTTTCACAGTCATCGGTAGTCTTTATATGCAAACAGAAATGGACTTGTACTATTAAATAGTAATCAACATCACACCACCTTATTTAAATTAAAGAACAAATTAGTGTAACTTCTGGTATAAAGGTCGTATGACATGGAATAGAATCATGTGAAGGTACGGTTTCTGAAAATAACGACTCAGGCTTAAGAAGATGAACTTACCATACTCCTATCATACTGAACCTACCATACTGTGACTTAGGCTGTTGTGCCTAAATTATTTTGTTACTTGCAACTAAGGCACGCATGCCATTGGTTCACCATCCCTGTCCTAGATCATCCCGTCCATGCATTTCCACTCACATCTACCTTATGGACATTTTACTCTTATTAAAAAACAAGTTATACATAGAACACACGCAAAGGATTGCTAGTATGACAAATGAAGTATGAATGTGGACAAAAGCAAAGAAGAATGTTAGTAGAATCATAGCACTGTGCTGCTGTTTCTGTCTACCCTCATAAAAATCCTTTGGATTATGTACGTATTGCGTATGAAAGAGATTATAGTGTGTGTTCACCACAAACATTATATAAAAAGATTGTATAAACAAAATGTTGCCTTTGTTTACCGAGTGATTGATGAGCTCTGCCAAATATATATAATAATACACTATACTATTTTAATGACATAATATTAATTGCCAACTATGCCACTTAAGGAAAACTTGAATGTTATGCTTGTAAGTAGGAGACAAGTTGATGTCACATGGCATTTGCTTATCAGTGGGGAACTGAACCATATTACAAGCACAGTCATTGTTAGTAGTTTAGCCTTATTACGTACACTTTCATACATATCATTTTTATTAAGCCAAGAATGTAAATAAATGATGGACTGGCATGTTTTGTCATTCAGCATTGCACTTCAAGAAGTAGTTGCATACATTGTAAAATATGGCTTCATATGAATAGCCTTGTCAAATGAATGATGCAGATTGCAGCTGTCGAACATACACATACTTATGCATAGATGATTCATCATTGTGTAGAGTATAGATATAGCTAATAAGTACATCATTTTACACTTTTCTTAGCATGAATTGATTAGTCATTAATATACGCATTAGTTAATTCAGTTTATAGAGGGGCTTGTGGCTAAACAATTACAGCAGCACGATTCCATCGATGGGGTTCAGCTATACTTGTGTCGGTTGGTCCGTGGATGGTTAATTAACCATCTTTACCCACCAAGCACCCTCCGTGTCTCGGAAAGCACGTTAAAGCCGTGGCTCCTGGCCGTCATTCGTAAATGTTTGACAGTCGTTATGAGTCGCCCGAAAGCTTGAAAGTCTGACAATCAGTCTTACCAAAGGGTAGGGGGTAGGAGTATTAACCCATAACTTAGTTCGAGGACAGATAGGCCAAGTAAAATACTGGTATTCAGCTGTATCCGGTTAGACTGGGAGCCGCCTCCAACACAGTTGGGAAAAAGCAGGCAAATGATGATAGTTAGTTCAGTTATTTTTAAACTTTATATTTTACAGATAATACCACGACAGTAGGTTTAAAAATAATATTAAAATAAGAACGTCCTCAGAATAACTGTAAAACTTTCACCAAATATGCTGCACTATATACATTCGTCTGTGTGTAACAATTGAATCAAGGCCTTATTCATAAGTGTGAACTATTTACGAACTCGTACACCACCTACTGAATAAATTACAATGTGGAGAACTGAACATCAACGTGACTAACACGTCCAAATATGTGCTAAATGTGGAATTTAAATTGTGTAGCCTTGTCTACTAATGCTAGTAGAAGATGGTACTTTGGTATTCAATTCAAAGTGGTACTCTCTCTCTTATTTTAATAGTTGTCAGAACTTGGACAGTTTTTCCTGCTTCAATGTTAATTATTATACATCCCTAATTCCTATCTGCTGCTGTATGTGGCCAATTTTTTAGAATAGAGTCAGTTCGTCCCTCCATCTCCTCCTGGGCCTGCCGCTTTGACAGCAAAGCCCCGGCAGCAAACTGACCCGGAAACAGTTCCGGGTCAGTTCAGACAGAACGAAAAAACCGAGGGCAACCGAGTCGCGAGCATGCGCGAGCCGACTGTCGATATTCATTCAATTTTCTACTTTAGACTATGATAATACGGTCTTATTTTCAATGGAACCAGTAATTTGGGCTGCCATTTTTCCGTTGTGTCTGAACTGTCCCTACTGCTGTTCGGGACAAACTGTGGTGGTTATTTTGGGATAAATGATGGCAGGGATGACTTCGCCCTATAGTGGGACACAAACGGCTGATAATAATTATTATTATTATCAACATTAAACATTATCACCTTGGCTAAGGATCGACAGATACGACCAAAGATTTATGTCAGGTCATCAGGTGGTAACAATTCTAAAATACTGAGAAAAGCTCTTTCCCAATAACTTAATAATAACAATAAAAGATGATGATGCATTTAACAATCAATGCATTCTTATGTATAAGCGTACAACCTAGTTCGTTTGAACATTGCTGACCCTGACAATTGCCGAGGTATGATTGCTATCGATTAAACATAACAACTCAAAGGCCTAATTAACAGTTCAATGGTAGATGTAATCGTGAACACATACAAGACTTATGAATTTACATAGTATTGCTATTGATGTTTTTCTTCCGTCTTTTAATTGACTTCTTTTGTTTCATGCAATTCTTTACGAAAACAGAAGGTAATGAATCCGAGTATACGGTACTAGTTTTTCTATTTATGTCGTCTTTTTTGTCCGCTTCTTAACAGTTAAAATGGCAAGACAGTAAAAATATTGAGTTAAACTAATTAGGCGCTCGTTTTTGTTTCGCTGTTTATTGTTTAGCATTACTGAAATTATTTTAGCTACCTATTAAATAAATGCATGATGTTTCTCTACAGCAATTATTTAGAGCTGATTTTCTAGAAGCGAATTCTAGATATTTACCAGCCTTCTGCGACAGGTCTGTTATGGAAAAAACTGTTGTTTTTCATCAACATGTACGGACGACAACAGTTGGGAGTTCCTGATGGCATAGTTATTATATAAACCATTCTGTACAATGAGCAGAAATATATGCCACATCATTAACATTTTGACATTGGCGCAATTACTGTATTTTGAACTTAATTCCGAATGACGTAAAATTCTTTATACATAATTGACAATTACAGATTTAAAAAAAATCTTATAGTAAGAACTTTACCTCTCACGGCATAAGGTTAAAAAACTGGTTTTTTTATTTAAACTTGGTCAAAGATGAACGTTTTTTGTAATAAGATGGATCTTGTCTGTGCAGGCCGGTGTTTATTAACAGTATGCAAATATAAAATTGGCTGTTCGATTTTTGGTAACATGGAGCGTTAGCACTCGAGATGAATTTTCGAATGGACGAAAATTCAATATAATTATTGGTGCCAGCTACATTTTACCCTAAATTCTCGCCTATTAATGTAAAATTATCATCAATTCATCACACTAGGTATCGGTAGTGTTGTTTTTAAACTGTTTTACTTTTGTACTATAATCTTGAATGTTTTTATTTTGTTACCTTGAAATCGCTTTGATAATTTTGTGCATTATCATCGAGCTGTGTGCCACTAATGTTCCCTACGAACTTCCTTATTGGTCATTCTTATCATTTGCTGTTGTAATATTGCCATTGGTCACTTCAATGGGAAGTCAATTTACGAATTATATTACTTCCTGTTGACTGCGATGAACTAAAACTTACATAATATATTTTGGTTTAAACTATGAATGTGTGTATACAGGAGGCGAGTAACCCAGCGGGCGCGAGGTCAGGCGCGCACCAGATCCGTGCCAACGAGCAGCAACGCAAGCCCACGTCGTGGCTGTCGCGCTGCAGCCTGCTCTGACGGCGCCACGCCCCCCTGCGCGCGCGCACCCGCCCCCCGCACCGACCCCGCGGCTAGCACCCGTGGCCCTCGGACCCTACCCGCTCTGTACAACGCGAGCTATATCAACAAAGTATTAAGGCCCGTAACAAACGACCCTATGCGCTCCTATCTATCACTATGAGTTATATCAGGATTGCCATCCAATAGCCATATATCAATCGCGCAGGGTTCCCTATCGACACCCACCAACTATATATTTTTCGATCTTTTTAATACTGGTGCGTCAACTCCATAGGGTGATCAGACTTGCTTTTTGTATTTTTATATCCGCGACTATGATGATACCTACTTCGACGTTTAGTTGAAACGAAACAGTATTTTTTCGTAAATTACCTTACATTGTACATTTGTTTACATTTGAAGTGACGATTTATTTTTATATTAGGGCGAAATTAAGGTGTTACATCATTACAAATAATGGTTGGAAGGTTTATTTCAATAGATTGTTTAGCTGTACTTTTCCTTTTGCTATTTTAATTAAGATATATATTTTAATGTAATATATAATATTTAATTTGAATAAAGTGCTTTTTTACAAATTGTGGTTTTGTTTTGATTTTAATAATATAATAAGAATACAGTGAATTAACAGTAACATTTTATTGCCAACATTATATACAAAAGAGATGAATATATTGGACACTTTTAGAAAATGGAAGTATCACCTCTAGTCTTTGAATACCTAAATAGTTACCATAATTGTAATGCATTTGGTACAAACTAGATTTAAGTAGTAACGCTCGTAAATAAATGCTTTTAAGTAGTCTGTACTTGTTTCGTGGTTGCTTTGAAGGGTCGTAGTGCTAGTTTTTTTGCTCCGCCAAAAACCCCTACTGAAGCTATTTTTAAAAAATGGAACAATTTCTTTGCTGTGAGAGTTACAACTTCTGCAGTAATCTTTGATCCTTTTCTCCAGTAGACTGTATAAATAGGTAAGGGTGGAAGATTATCAGACCAGATACCCTCCCGGTAGTTTTTAGCCCGAGCTTCGGCAGACAATAAAGCTGGGGCCAATTTTGACTCAATAGTATTTTTATCTATGTTTTCGGGCACCACTGCTTTGGCAAAACCAAGTTCTACTAGCCTTTCACCAATGTCTATGATCTCAACTGTATTTTTCTGAAATAAGAATTGTAACATTGTCAATATTTTGAAAATAGTTACTAAACAGAAGAAACAGAATTTATTTTATTCACACATTATTGCCAGTATGGCAATTTGCAAGTTAAACAAACAAGTTAAGTTAATAAGTTAAACAAGCTTTTGATATTCACATAACATGACTGGCTTAGTATAAAATACTGCAAAAGAAACAAAAAAAAAAAAAAAGTAAGTACAACAATTTCCATTCAATTACAAGTTGTATCTACTAGCAAATAAAATAACTATTTGGTAATTTTACAAATACTAAAACGATTACAAAAGCAAGTCCTTACCCTTTGTTGTGGTAAATGCAACAACACTTTCGAGATTATGTCATCATTTTCTCTGGTGATAAGTGTCAATGATACTTTCTGGTCTTTGGCCACACATTCCAGCCAGTTCACTGCATTCGCACTTGCAACCTCTATTCCCCATAACTAAACAAAACAGATCATTTATAAATGACTTGGCACCAATCCAACCTGGCTGAATCAAAGGTATTGTTGTAAACATATACTAACCTTGACTGGAAGTGGTGGTTTTTCAGAATGCCATAAAGGTAAATATATAGGGGCTCTATGGTTTACCAAAACACGGAGTGGTGAGTGCTGCACACCCGCATAAGATCCTTTCAGTGTCTCATGTTTCCTTATGAAATGATCAGGAACTGCACTTGCCTTTGAAAACTTGCTAACCTAATTAAATTTAAATATAAATGTTATTATGTAATATCAATAACAATATTAAATTTAGATAAACAGGGCACGTACCGGACGAATTTTATGTATGGATACTGCTAAGCCAGCAGTTGCCAGAGCATAAACAGCTATCTGTAAGTAATATTATGTGATAATCATCAGCAATCTTGAGAAGTCATTTTTTCTAACCGCACTTACATTTACTCCACGATAGTCTTGTTTTAATAGATTTTCGACGTTGAAAAAAAACCCTTCTTCGATTGCAGACATCTTGTTACATTATTTACCAACTAAATAACATATTTTTCGTTTTTACTCATTAGTATTTTCAGATTTGTTGGGAACTTTTTTTGTGACATTCTACGCCAAATGTTGCAAACTTACAAGTTAGGATTGTTATGAAGTAGATTTGAATTTTGCAAATAAATGATGCAAGTTATGTACGCTATTTTGTAATTAACCATTTATTATAATAAAAATATTACAATTGAATTGTACTGGCAGTTGTTGTCAATAATAAACAGGGTTCATTTGCAGTCACTCGTTACGTTGAATTTTGTTATTTTCAGTCTGTGGCAACTTCAATTCCACGTCAACCGTTTGACAGCTGGCTGGTACGCTACTCGCGGCTAATTGTTCATTTTAGTGTTTTTTGATAAATATTTTTAAAATGATTACGGTTCTAAACACAATCGATACGGGTCATGAAGACATGATACACGATGCCGAACTGGATTACTACGGGTTGAGGCTTGCAACGTGTTCATCCGACAATTCGGTAAAGATTTATGACATCAAGAGTGGAACACAAACCCTTGCTGCTGATCTGAAGGGTCACTTCGGGCCAGTGTGGCAGGTCGCTTGGGCCCATCCTAAGTACGGCAACCTGTTGGCGTCATGCTCGTATGACCGAAAAGTTATTATATGGAAGGAATCTGGCGAGTGGACGAAACTGTATGAATATACCGGACATGAGAGTTCTGTGAACTCTATTGCATGGGCGCCCGCCGAGTACGGCCTCATCCTGGCGTGCTGCAGCTCCGACGGTTCCGTGTCCATCATAACATACTCGCAGGACGGCGGCAACTGGGATGTGAAGAAGATCCCAGGGGCACATGCCATTGGAGTGAACTCTGTCAGTTGGTGCCCAGCCATCTCTGCTGACTTGAACTTGGACCCTCTCAGCAATAAGGAAGCATCAAAGAGGATAGTAACTGGAGGATGTGATAATTTGATCAAAGTGAGTACAATTAACTGATTTTGGGAGGATAACTTAGTTTACTCATAAATGTTGCAATAATCTAATTAAGCTATTAAGTGTTTTCTTTCTTAGTTATTTTTCATCCGTCTTAATATTGGTTCTTATATGGTGATAATTATATTGTCCCTCAAAGCTCAATTTGTGTTCCAGATTTGGAGAGAAACTGGAGACCAATGGGTAGAAGAAAACAGACTAGAAATGCATATGGACTGGGTCCGAGATGTAGCCTGGGCTCCGTCTCTGGGGCTCCAAAGATCCATGATCGCCAGCTGTTCCCAGGACAAGAGGGTTGTAATTTGGACAAGTGATGATAATGTGTCTTGGACCCCTACAATACTTAACACATTTGATGATGTTGTATGGAGCGTGAGCTGGTCTCTTACTGGGAACATTCTCGCTGTATCCGGAGGAGACAACAAAGTCAGTCTCTGGCGTGAAGGATCCGATGGACAATGGTTATGCATAAGTGAAGTAGCTAAAGGTTTGGGCCAAACTCCAAACGATGAGAGGAGCACACTTTGAATTCATTTATTTGTTTTGTTTATTTTAATTAACTTGTGAATAATTTCCTTATAGTAATATACATGATACTTATCAAAAAAATCTGTTGTTTTTATCCATGACTAGCCAATATAAATTTTACTGCTACTGGTAAAACGGGTACATATACTGGTGATACACAGGGGTAATTGGGATAAAACTGTACAATGTATTTTAATGTTGAAATTATATTGTTTATAGTCAAAAAGGACTCTAACACGTTTACTGTTTTATAATTAACGATTAAGTGCCTTTGTTGGCAGAAAACAATCATAATTTGAACAGTACAAACCACTAAAGTTTCATCTCGATTCACCCCTGCGTCTATTCACCACGTTTTATGGTACCTGTGTCATCCATCAACATGGCAATGTCAAAACTATAACAATAATTGCTGGAACAAATGGTTGGAGGTTATCCATCAATTACAGTCATACCCACCTATACTATGATGCATTACATAATCCTAACACATTTGAGTCCACCCACTGTTCATAGACCTCAAATGCCATACCGCCATACATATTGCTAATAGATCTTCCAGGATTCACCGGAAGGTCACCGGCTATTCCAGGAGGTCACCGGCATTTCTTTTGTACAAAAATGAACCCCCGAGGATCCTTATTCTTAGCCTTTGGTATGAAACTATGGAGTACAATAGTGTTTTCAGGAGCTCTTATCTCTATACTTAGTATCTCTGGGATATATTCGTGTACTAGTGAGGTGAGGTCGTAAAATAATAATATACTCACATAATATTTTTAGTTCACTCTCAACAAACAGCCTAAAACACACTAATGGGATTACCCATTGGCAAAATGGCGAACTTCCATCTCCTTAGTGCTCATGTACTTAGGTAGATAATGTTGAGGGTAAATATATGATAGGAAGGTAACAGAGCGAGGGGGTTAGTAGTTAGCCCATAAACAACAAGTTTTTTATAAAAACAATTTTAATTACAGTTGATTTTAAACTTAATAATACAGATTCATATCACGTATTGCTGAGGTGGTATTCAATAAGTTCTGAGAGTAGCGGCATCTTGTAATACTCTGCTATAGTCTTGAAAGTGTTGACTTGTGCTAGGACCTCCTTCGTTGGCACCATGAGAGCGAACTCTCCCGCACACTCGCATACCATTGTCATGTTCTCGCGTTTTACCTGCACAAGGAAAAGAAGATGATATAACTTGATTCTGATTCAAACTTTCGAGTTCTGGTGCACTGTTGGACATGGTTTTTTTTTAAATGAAATGAAATGCTTATTTAAGTAAGTAGATCTTAAAAGATACTTTTACACGTCAATACTTTGTTGGTCAATATTTTAAAAACTAGATCCCGCCGGCATTTCCTAGCTGACTTTAATGACTGAAATACATGGTCATAGGGGGGGAATTGCTAGAATCACCTCACTTGCTGGGTAGATAGATAGGGGTGTTAACCCTGATGATATATTGTCTCTTACAAAATCACAGGTTTTGGAGTAGTCTTCGCCAAAAATTCAAACGGCTATCACTGTTTACTCAAGAAAATAATATTGTCATATGTTTGATGGAAACTTAATGGATGAGCCTAAAACGCCAGTCTCATCATTAAGGTGGGCTTCCAGTCTAACCGGATGCAGTTGAGTACCAGTATTTTACTTGAAGCGACTGCCTATCTGACCACCATCCATTTACTGGATAATATGAGACCCCTTGGTAAAACTGGCTGTCAAACTTACGGGGTTCTGACGGCCCTTAACGACTTTCAAAGATCCACGAAAGAAAGCCGGGGCCAACGTGCTTTCCGAGGTACGGAGGGGTCTTGGTATGTGAAGATGGTTACCTAAAACTCTTGTCTGTGAATCTTTATTTTTATGTTTACATGAACGTAAGAGAAATAAAATATTGACTGCTACAAACCTGATGACACCGTTTACATATCAGATCTTGTAGAATATAGGACATGGTGCGTCTATTCATGATCTCAACTAGTCGCCACTCCAGCTCTTGATTCTCGTACGGAGTGTCACAAGTAGGACATAAGCACACCGGTCTGTGGACGAAATTCAGTCATCATTATATATCACTGCAGTGATCCACCGGGCGGGTCCAGTGCGGGTTGGTGAATGTCACAACATGTCTTCGAATTTCTGGTACTATAGTCTGACCGATACCGCTGTACCGCGCCTGCAATGGTCGGGGGACCAGTGCAGGCAGGTCTTGCCGCGCCCATACCTAAGGCGCGGTACAGCGGTTTCAGTCAAACTATAGAACATGCCGGTTTCCTTACGATGTTTTCCTTCACCGTTTTGAGAGCAGTGGTAATGAAATACAGTAAGTATAGTGCGTGCCTAGGTTAAATAACAATAATTAATAGGAATTTACCTTTTATTTTATAGGATTTAAACATAATAGGGTATTACACCCATTTTTGAAAAGTGTTATTTAGATTCTAAAATGCAAATAAACCACAAAAAAAAATGATTGAATCGATTAGTATCATAAAAATGCATTTAAATTTTACATTTTCATATTTCGCGCGTAATTTGACGAAAACGCTGGACGCAGTGTACGCCATATTGCTCTGTGGGTATGACGTCAGTTTTCTGTGTAAACAAATGCGCTAATATTTTGTATGATAATTGTTTATAATTTAATAAATGAGTTATTATTCTACTTATCATTGGTTTGCTGGTCCTGGATGTAAGATATTATTTCAGTTGTTTTATGTTTATTTCTTGAACTAAAACCAACATTTTCCTACTGCTTTTTGTGTAAGCTATCTCAATAATATATTTTTAGATTTTATCTCATAAAGAGTAAAATTTTTGATTTCGATATCTGAAAGACCATCGCATGGTTGTGTTGGTGTGACGTTATGCAGCGGTACGGATAGGTGGTGGTTGCTGCTAGGTGCCGGTAGCGTTGGTGCCGAGGAAAATAAATGAAAAGGCGGGCTTTTTAACTTCACGTGCGTATTGGACCAGTGATGATACAGTTGAAAGGGAAGTTTTGCCACAGATCACATATAAGTTTACATTATAATGTTGCTGTTGCAATCGTGATTACTAAAATACCCAACATGCGTAGCCCCCCAACCCCGGCAGCCTGTCATAACGAAGGTAGGATGGATAGGGAGAACCTCTGATGATTTATTCGACACAACACAACTGCAACAAACACATTTCGAAAAAGAGAACAATAAACATAACAATAAAACAGCTTACCCCAACATGGGAATGGTTAAGCAGATGATACTCACACGTCATTGAGTACGGCGGTGTGTGTGTCCCGGCAGAGGTCGAGGTCGCGGCAGTGGTTGCACACCTTGCAGATGATCTCGCTGAGCACGCAGGAGTAGCACGCGTCGCGCCACTCAGCCGCGCTGCTGAACTCCCCCACACCGATGAGGCGCAGCAGGCTGCGGCGCAGGAGGGTCACCTGGGCAAAGCGAACTTTGATTTGATGACAGCAGCGGTAAACCAAAGAAAAGAAAGAAAAATTGGGTATTTTACCCATTTTTGAAAAGTGTCTTATTCTAGAGTGCTAATATACCACTAAAAAAAAACAATATTTTTATTTAATCGATTAGTGCCATAAAATGCATTTAAATTTTACATTTTCAAATTTCGCGCGTAATTTGACGAAAACGCTGGACGTAGTGGACGGCATATTGCTCTGTGGGTATGACGTTTTTTTTTTTTTTTGGGTGGGTCATCAAATAACTTCTCCCGCTCTGGGTGGAGCGGGAGGCGTGTCAGACTTTTACTGACTAAAACCCACCCGTGTTCCCTCAGTTGCCTGTGTGCCAGGGGCCGCGGTATCTCTTTCGAACAACCCGCACCCCTGGCAGGCATCGGCCCTTGCGGGCCCCATCTGTTGCTGCTGACATCTCTTTGAGGTGCGCGTGGGACACAACGCGCCGTCGATCCGGGCTTGGTCCTTACCGGACAGCGAGCTACCTATTACTCGCCGTCCGCAAGCCCGTGCCTACGGTGGCCGGGAATTAGCCTGGGATTCCCGACGCCCAGCGCGTCTCCTGCGAAGGCCACGGCTGTGAGGGCGCATGTACTGCATCTCCCTCACATGCGCCGCCTCCCTCTTTGCGAGCATAACTGCTTCGCTGAAGGAGGCGACTGCTAGCCATGCACTCTCGCTCCGTACCATGGCCTGGACCAGGGTCGGACGCGAGAGATCGCCGCCGCCGATCACCTCCACGAGGACACGGCGGTGCTCCGCCCAAGCCGGGCAGACCTCCACCGTATGCTCCACCGTGTCCTCAGGGCGATCTTCGCAATGGAAACACCCGGGCGTTTCCTCCCGCCCTATCCGAAACAGGAACCTCCCGAAATAGCCATGTCCGGTGAGGACCTGTGTCAGGCGGAAGGTGAGGACGCCATGCCGCCTCTCAAGCCACGATTGCGGCGGTAAGTCCCCTCTTTGAGGAGTGCCTCAAAGAGGGGACTTACCGCCGCAATCGTGGCGTGCCCAGTGGGTATGACGTCAGTTTGCCATGTAAACAAATGCGCTGATGTTTTATAAGACAATTGTTTATAATTTAAAAATGAGTTATTATTCTACTTATCGTTGGTTTGCTGTTCCTGAATGCAAAATATTATTTAAATAAAAATTTATTTGGTTACGAAAATAGTAAAAATACAAAGTTGCTCTGTTGACATGCCGTAAGACGTAATAACATGGCGGCTACTATTTCATGGTGTTCAAAAACAGATAAAAAACACTGAAATCTATAAATTGTATTTTAAAATTTATTTTGTTGTTTCATGAACTAAAACTGTTATTTCCCGACTGCATTTTGCCTAAGCTAACTCAATAATATATTTTTAGATTTTTTCTCATATAGAGTAAAATACCCTACTACTTTATTTGTCACAGGAACATGTGCATTCGAAAAGATGATAATGTAACGTAATTAGATGCGCGGTATCTAACGGCATCAATACATTGAGGAAACCCCGACGCCAGAAAAACCTCCAAAACGTAAAAAATAATAATATGTATTGGCCCAAGTTAATTAAAAGTTGTAGGTAATATTTTGATTAAAGCATCTTTGCGTGGGGACGTTCAATGAGAACGCCAAACGGACGAGGCCCAGCAATAATGAATGTATGCAGTTGTAGAAAGGATTGTAATCTTCAAACGGCTGAACACATTTACTTGAATCATGGCTACGAACACTCTCGATTAAGTCACTTTCCAGACAAAACAAAAAAAAAACAAAATTGGTTTAGCCCGCCCTTTCAGCCGTTTGGGGGCTACCGAAGCCACAAACAGACCCACAGATACACACGTTAAACTTATAACACTCCTCTGTTTCCGTCGGAGGTTAAAAATAGTGCGAAGGTCGCTTTTTACATAAATAATAGTGCCAACTGACGTAATTAAGTTAGCGCCATCTATTAAGATGGAGCATCGATCACTAATAAAGAACTAGGATACACAATCCCAAGCAAAAGTTCTCTTAGAACTGTCACCAAATTGTGTTAGGTAATGCTAGTTGAAATAAATATACATTAATGTAAATTCAACCTTAAACGCAATGCATAAAGTTTATTTCACAAAACTATGCAATAAATTTGTTGCAATAAATTTTTACGACCGATACTCACTGGTCAACGTACATCAAAACAAATTCAACCTTACACGCATGTCTTAAAGTTTGAATGATTAAAAAGTGCCCATAAAAAGCAATAAAGTTGTACGATTGGGCACGCCACGATTGCGGCGGTAAGTCCCCTCTTTGAGGAGTGGCTTGAGAGGCGGCATGGCGTCCTCACCTTCCGCCTGACACACGTCCTCACCGGACACGGTTGTTTCGGGAGGTTCCTGTTTCGAATAAGGCGGGAGGAAACCCTCGGGTGTTTCCATTGCGAAGATCGCCCTGAGGACACGGTGGAGCATACGGTGGAGGTGTGCCCGGCTTGGGCGGACCACCGCCGTGTCCTCGTGGAGGTAATCGGCGGCGGCGATCTCTCGCGTCTGGCCCTGGTCCAGGCCATGGTACGGAGCGACAGTGCATGGTTAGCCGTCACCTCCTTCAGCGAAGCAGTGATGCTTGCAAAGAGAGAAGCAGCACACGTGAGGGAGAGGCAGTACATGCGCCCTCACGGCCGAAGCCTTCGCAGGAGACGCCCTGGGCGTCGGAAATCCCAGGCTGATTCCCGGCCACCGTAGGCGCGGGCATGCGGACGGCGAGTAATGGGTAGCTCGCTGTCCGGTAAGGACCAAGCCCGGGTCGACGGCACGTTGTGTTCCACGCGCGCCTCAAAGGTATGTCAGCACCAACTGATGGGGCCCGCAAGGGCCGATGCCTGCCAGGGGTGCGGGTTGTTCGAAAGAGATACCGCGGCCCCTGGCACACTGGCAACTGAGGGAACACGGCTGGGTTTTAGTCAGTAACAGTCTGACACGCCTTCCTGCTCCACCCAGAGCGGGAGAAGTCATTTGATGATTACCCAGCCAGAAAAAAAAAAGTTTTACGATCCAGGCTCTGCGCTAGGTCAAGGAATGAGTGGAGTCGAACTGTCCAATATGTACTTTTAACGCACAATCTATTCTATGTTGTACATGTGTAATGATTATAATTTACGGGAATGTAAATGTTTTTAGATAGGGCACAACACTGATTTATTAATTAAACAAATAAATAGTAGTCATAATCAGTTATTTATTATTTACTTCCATTTTGTTTTTTTTTTTTGGTTTTTATACATATTTTGATCTAATTATTGAACTTACAGACTTAAAACTAATAAACTATTCAACTTACAGGCAACGCCGAAAATAGCCGTAAATATTTACCTATTTTGATTAATTTCGCTATAGTGTATGTAAATCTGAAATAGCGCTAATCGCTAATATAAAATATCACTCTTTAAAAAATGCTTCGAACATACAACGCCTCCTTGGGTCGGATTGAAGAATTCTCCGGATCTTTGACGTGTTATAACTGATATCCATTCTCCACACCTTATTGGTTCTCGAGGAAAGCTAAAAAACTCAGATCTTTACTTTTATTACAGTCAAAATTAAATCTATAAAATTTTACTACAATATTGATAGAAACAGCAAAGTACTTTCATTAAACAAAAAAAAAACAAACATTCTTTAATAACAAAATTTAAAAAACAATAGCGTCTCCAACAAATGCAACAGAATCAACGCACATAACCCGAAAAATTTAGGTGGGGCATGCGATAGTATGATTAATATGTTTAGTAAGTATTTACAATTGAGTTGCTTTATAACTCCTGCTGTTCTGACAAAATATCAGCATTTATAATAGTGATAACAATTACATAATTATAATATTAGTACTTACCGAAAATAGGAAACTCCATACTTTTTTAGCGTCCTAGATGTGTGATTTTTACCATTGTTAAACGAGCACTGAGGCATATTTACTGTCGGAGCGTTCGAATGCTACTAAATCAAAAGCGCACCCAAATGTTCAAGTGGGTGCTCATTCGGTGAGGACATTTTTTGCCGCTGATAGTGTATCTAGTTCTTTATTAGTGATCGATGAGATGGAGCGAAATAAGTAATTTCCGTTTTCAAAACTTCTTATCCGCATTGAAATATACACTGTGAAATTTTAGTCATCTTACAATGGCAGCCCACTTCATGTATACATTGGTGCCGATTCTCTTGTCACAAAATTCTCTAAACTAAACTAAAAATCACTAAAATTTAGTTTATTCCTGTCAAACGACGATTTCCCATTCTGAAATTGACTAAAGTGACACAACTTATCTATATTTTAGTTTGACAGCACTAAGATTGTACTGAGTTTTTAATTCAGTGAAAATGGTAATTTTGCTATTCTGTTGTTGTCAAATTCATTATTCTATTCAATATAAAATTTTGATTGTCGAACTAAATCTGACTATTTTTAATCGCGATTAAAAAGGAGTGGAATAAAATTAGTTGTCAAGAACTAAAATTCACACTGACACCTCGACTTCGGGCGCAAATACAGTACTGTATCTTTTTTTTTTTCTTTTCTTTTGCTTATATCTCGAAATTGGTGTGTCCTATCGTAAAAATAATGAAAATTTCGACCCCCTTTATAAAACGCCATACACCTCTAAAACTCAACATGTAGGTAATAATTTTTCATATTTTCGATACAAAAAGTAAAAAAATCCATTTAAAAAACGTTGAGGCTGCCCCCCCTGCGCGATTCCGGCTCTAAAAAAAATGACGGGGTAGGGCAAACGTGGAGTCGCGTTTGTCAAATTCGATTTTAGTTGTGTCAAAATTATTTTTAAATTTAGAGATCTTTTTTTGCAGAATAGCTTTAAGATTCTCATAGCCAAAAGTAAGGAATTTTAGTGATAGTTTAGTTAGTTTAGTTCGGTGTACAACAGAATCGGCAACAATGACTACTAATCATTTATAAAAAAAATATTTATAAATTTTTGGACATATCAATAATAATAATAAAATAAAAAAAATCATTCACTAAGACGCTTGATGTAGTTTTGAACATCCTGTTTTGAGGATGGAATGGATGATGGTTATGGTAGATAGGTAGAAATCTTCTACCGTTTGATACGTTAACAAATTACCAGGGAGGGTGTTTCTTTCTAAAGCATTATTTATTTTTCTTAATACCTATTATCTTAATTAATTGTAACAATTTTTTAATAGCGCCTGCAGGTATTTTATGTCGGATACATTGAGTGGACCACCTTTGTAAGACGACTAAAATGTCACGGTGTATTTATGGGGATTGCCTCTATCTGGCAAAATCTCGATGCTCCGAAATTTATTTGGCATAACACATTTGGCATATTCTTCTTTAACCGAATATTTTTTAAACAAAAATATTTAATAGAATTGTTGTTTGGCCGAATGTTTATATGTCCGAATTTACAATGGCATACTTTTAGGATGGCAGAATTTTACTTGGCATAATTTACTTTGGCAAAGTTAACACTCCGCATAATTTCGTTTAGCATAACTTTTATTTAGAGCGACGATCATGTGGTACAACCGTACCAAATGATCGTCGCTCTAAATCCAGACGCAACAACACACAAACGGACGCCGCACACTCGCCATCTATCGTTGAAGGGAAGAAGATCACCATCGATCTCGAATCCGGTCGTTCCTTCGGTCGCTTACATTCGGTCACTCACATTCGGTCACTCACATTCGGTCACTCACATTCGGTCACTCACATTCGGTCTCATTCACTCGCGCCTCCATCAATTTGGTACTGTATTCCTTCTCTTGCGAACCGCCAGCTCGCCATGGCTACCTGTTATCAAACGAATATTTTACAATATACAACTGTTGAACTGCACAAGTCATTCATTCGTCGATTCATTGACATGGCCTAAAGATGATTCTAACTGTAAACTTGAGATGATGATTTTTATGATGTGACAAAATGCATTGCTCGATAATTACTTACCCACATAATTTGCTAACAGAAAAATTTATATTTTAGTAGGCTACCCGGAACTGAACTATTTATACTAGGTTAAATATCATGTTAAATACTCGCAATAAAAGATTAGGTTGGGTTAGGTTAGAACTGCGACCTCCTGCCAGAACCGAATTCTACCTATTTTACTTGGTTAGGGAAGCGTGTATTTTAGGTTTTTTTTTTCTGGGTGGGAAATCATCAAATAACTTCTCCCGTTCTGGGTGGAGCAGGAGGGCATGTCAAACTTTTACTGACTAAAACCCACCCGTGTTCCCTCGGTTGGGTTATATTATGGATAAGAAATGTATGCCAAAAGACCATTCTGACTGTGAACTTTAATCCCTGGTAATTCTGCGATATGATGGTTCTACTTTTTAAATATTATGGATATGAAATTTATACCTAAAGATGATTCTGACTCCCCCCCCCCCCAGTGGGTTCCCGCATTGTCGTGGCGGGGGGGCTCAGTAGCCGTGGTCATCCCCACGGTTAATCGAAGAGGAACCCCAAGGTGGGGCCGCTCGTCAGGGCTTTTGCCTCCAAGCCGACGACGTAGCGGCCAAAAAGTAGGTTGCGGTGAGGTACATCGCAGCTGAGGCGGGCCGCGATGTCGAATGGGAGGCATCGCGGCCCAAATCAAACAATAGTAAAGTATATATATACATTTACTATTGTTTGATTTTAGGATTTGTTATCCTCCAGCAATCATATTATCAATCCGCACGCTGCACGTCGGATACTATAATAAGCAGTGTGAGAAGACATTGTTTACCTGGATTAACACATAGAGTACTTTTAATCCCGGTAGTACGTTCCCGTGGGATATTTTCCGACATCAACGCGGGCGAAGCCGCGGGCAAAAGCTAGTTTATTTATAATTAGATGCGCGCTATCGAATGGCATCAACATATAAGTACGAACCTCCTCATCTAGTGACGGATCAAGTGAGAACACTTTGCAGACCGCGTTGACGTACAGTAACGCGGGCTTGCAGTCGCCAGTGAACGCGTCCGGCTTTAGTCCGGGCTGCTGGGCGATGTCGGACGGCCGGAGCAACGGGTGACGTGTGTTGATCTTCTCTGTGACTCTGAGGAAGACAAATATACCTAATTAACCGACGAAAAAAAAGAGAAGTAAGTACTATTTTAAGTAAGTATTACCACGCACAACATTTAACTGAGTAGTACGATTTTTTTAAATTTATTTTTAAATATTGAGGGTAATACTTCGATTCTGATCCCATTAAAATTGAAAAACAAAATCCACCACTAAGTGTAGAAAACCTAGAAAACCTACCACAAGAAACTTTTTTACAAAAAAATTTACTGACGAAAAAATAAACTGAAAAGCAAATAAACCTTTTGGTCTAAGGTCCTCATTATATCAGCCGAAAGATGTCCATTGCTGGACATAGGCCTCCCCCAGGCTCCTCCACTTCGACCGGTCTTGTGCTTCCCACATCCAGCGGATTTCTGTGGCTTTCACAAGGTCATCGGTCCACTTTGTGGGAGATCTTCCCACTCTACGTCTTCCGCTACGCCGTCGCCACTCCAGAACCTTTCGGCCCCATCGGCCATCTGTTCTGCGAGCAATGTGCCCTGCCCACTGCCGCTTAAGTTTGACAATTCTTCGGGCTATGTCGGTTACCTTGGTTTTCCTGCGGATCTCTTCATTACTGATTCGATCACTTAGGGAAACTCCGAGAATAGCCCTCTCCATTGCTCTGAACTCCTAAATTAATGTAAATTTCTAATTAGCGCCAAACAAACAAAGCCGCCAAATAAACTAATAGCAGCTTGACTGATCTGCATTCATTGTTTGTTTGGCGCCGACTTAAAATTAGTCATTTACATTAATTTAGGGGCTAAGTTAGACTAAGGTTTGTTTGTTGCTTTTCAGAATTTTTTCCTCCGAAGGTCCTAGTTTTATAATTTGTGACTTTAAGTTACAGCTATATGAACTTAATGCACTAATGCAGCATGTCAGCGGGCATCTTGTTTTTCAATAAGTTGCACAAAATAATATTTCCCAACTGCGTCCTGTAAATATAATTCGAGTGCCAAATGATCCCAGCACTACTCTGATGTGGTGGGCTTGAATTAAAAACGATGAGTTTATAGAACTAAAACATACTGGAACAACTTCTGCGAGATCTCCCCTCGTATCAATGCGGGCAGTTCCTTGGGCTGCGCGTACGCAGCGCTCAGGAAGCCCGCCACGGCCGCCGCGAAGGGTTCGCGCACCGGCGCCGGGAGGAAGTTCGATAGATTCCACTGCATTGTTATTGTACCCTCCTGGAATTAAAATTGTATCGAAACTAGAGAATTTTACGAAATGAGCTCTTACGGATAAATGATCATCAGGCTCTTATAGTGCGAGCAGAGGCGTTGGTTTGAACAAGCTATTTCATATCTATTACGCGATTGCAAATAGCAAGGCATGTCGATAAAAGCCCTTTCCCAGGGTTCAAAGTATCCCCATACTAAATTCCATCAAAATTGGTCCAGCCGTTCCGGAGATTATCCTCTACATACAAATAAATTCTACTTTTTTTAAATATTAGTTTAAATTGGCGAAGAGTAATCTACTGCTTTAGGACCCGGGAGTGTTAGCCTTCAAGAATGTAACAGAAGGCCAATTTTTGTAATTCAAAACGTTCAAAATCTAGTCGCAGCGTTACCTCGGCGACCATCATATGTCGAAAATGTAGGGAACCTCGAGTTGCTTTTTATAGATTGAGACTGAGATCAGACTGTGGACTTTCTTAAAATTACGAAAATTGCACTACAGGTCAAATTAAATTGGCTAGCTAAACTCCACAGACGTGGTGGATTTCGATGCCTAAACAACAAACACGAAACATGCTCTCATGTTTATTCATGTTTTTTTTAACGTTCGCTTGTAATGTACCTGAAATATGAGTTACGAAAATCACCACAACTGTAGAATTTAGTTAGCGATTTTAATTCGACGCCGCACGACCTCTGTTTTATTTCAATTACAAACGTAAAACGGTAGGGGTGACTTACACACTCCATAATATCCCCAAAAGGGTCGCTAGGACATAAATGTCGTAGCGACAAGGGGCTATCCTAAGGTGCTTTAAGAGGAGTGGACAACGGTATTCCACGGCTATCAAGGCAATTCCGTATGGTGAAGATACTAGCATCTTACTGGAATACTTTCTTCAGAGGAAGAAATAGCAAACGTGCTCGGAGGAACACGTTTGCTCTTTCGAGTCTCTACTCAAGCCGGCCAAAGACAAGAAATAAGTGGGAGTTGCCTTATTACCAGAGGTCGGAGTAGGTAGATTGATTTTATATACTTGCGTCAAGATATTATAATATGGACATGCCATTTTATCTATAATGTGCGGGAAGTACCGGAAAAAGTTCCGGAATTGGAATTATGGAATAAAATGAAATAAAAAGCATACAGATAGGCTAACAAAATCGTTTATTATATGAATCAGTATTATTATTTTTGTATAAAATAAAATACTGATTTCTTTCACCATTAGCTAACACTGGTAGCGTAGATTGATATTATTAATACGTTTTCACCTTAAACACAAATTCGTGCTAATTTCAAAATTCCGGAAGAAATATCACAATAAATATGAAGTTCCTGTATTTTGGAGGCATATCCATAATTCCATATTATCCTCTACGTTTGACGTCAACGACCTTAAATCAATCTACCTACTCCGACCTCTGCTTATTACAGTAAGGCACAACACATATCTTACCTCATCGTGACCACTTTCTTCACTTGCTGGAGGCAGCTGCGACGAACCAACCTCGGTTAACCCTTCCGGTAGTTTGCCCTGTACCCATAAAACGTATAATAAATAAGTAAACTGAATTTCTATAAATATATCGGCGACGGGCAGACGGTCTCGCTATTAAGTCCGCTAATTTTAACCTAAAAAATGTTCGATGTATTTATTTAGTTAGAAAGGGATTTTTTTTATATAAATGGTATCTCGCAGATCAACATAATGAGGTTGCCGGCTGCTTAACGAGGCTTGCCTGTGGGTGCCTTAATAAATGAAGGCCTCCCAGCCAGTACTTAAAAACTTAATAACTATGGACCGTATATAAAATTTTTGTTTCCCTACCTTTCTAGGTGAATAATAATAAACCAAACGTGACATTGGCTAGATGCACAAACCGTGCAAAGCCAAAATTCACAAAAAAAATAATTACGGATCTCTAATTAGGGCGTCGCTGGGGAAGCAGCAAGGGAAGGGTTGGATTGGATTGGGGAAGATTAAGGTCCGGGTACGCGGTGACAGCGATCCAGACAAATTCCCTTTCCTTTCGTGCGTTCTCTGATGACTAGCAAAACTAAATTTGGTCCGATATTTCGGCTTGGACTAGTGACGATACCTGCACCCCGGCGTGGTTGGCCTCGTCCAGCCACAGCAGGTACGCCCAGCACTGCTTGTAGCGGATGTCCACGCCGTGGAATAGCTCCTTGTTCCTGATGCTTTGGACCACGAACTCCACGTAACCTGCACAAGGTAAATAGAGGGAAGTAAGATAAAAACAAGTTACCAATTACTTAATACAAATACTGGTTAGACTGGAATCAGCAGATGATGATGATGATTGATACAAGTTACCACGTTCAGTAGTTCATGGAACGAAGAGTGAAGTGAGCAAAGCTGCACATACTCTTACACATAAGACCACTATCTAAAAACGTTACAATGGGTCTCGCTATTGTGATTTCTTGACAGTTTTGCCATACAAAATCAGTCAAAAAGAATCACCACGGAGACCATTGTAATATTTATAAATTAACTAGCTGACCCAGCAAACGTTGTTTTGCCTTATAAATTATTTAGGGTGAACAACCCTTAACACTTAAGGGTATGGAAAATAGATAGTAGCCAATTCTCAGACCTACTGAATACGCATATAAAATTTGGTAAAAATCGGTAAAGCCGTTTCGGAGGAGTACGGTAACTAACATTGTGACATGGAAATTTTATATATAAGATAAACTTTGACCTTCTTCCAGACGTCTGCTGGTTCTATAAGGTGTTACAGAATAGATGCAAGTCCTGAAAGCAGTTTGTTCATTATTGATTACAGAATCGATTTCAGTAACTTTTAATATGGGTATTAAAAACTATGTATTATGCCATACCTACCTGCCGCCCCGCCGATTGAGCCAAAGAAAATTAAATCTTATATCAAGGAAATAAGACTCAATTAAGTAATACTGGGGTTTTTTTTTTCTGGGTGGGAAATCATCAAATAACTTCTCCCGCTCTGGGTGGAGCGGGAGGGCGTGTCAGACTTTTACTGACTAAAACCCACCCGTGTTCCTTCAGTTGCCTGTGTGCCAGGGGCGGCGGTATCTCTTTCGAACAACCCGCACCTCTGGCAGGCATCGGCCCTTGCGGGCCCCATCTGTTGCTGCTGACATCTCTTTGAGGCGCGCGTGGGACACAACGCGCCGTCGATCCGGGCTTGGTCCTTACCGGACAGCGAGCTACCCATTACTCGCCGTCCGCATGCCCGCGCCTACGGTGGCCGGGAATCAGCCTGGGATTCCCGACGCCCAGGGCGTCTCCTGCGAAGGCCACGGCTGTGACGGCGCATGTACTGCATCTCCCTCACGTGCGCCGCCTCCCTCTTTGCGAGCATAACTGCTTCGCTGAAGGAGGCGACTACCAGCCATGCCCTCTCGCTCCGTACCATGGCCTGGACCAGGGTCGGACGCGAGAGATCGCCTCCGCCGATCACCTCCACGAGGACACGGCGGTGCTCCGCCCAAGCCGGGCAGACCTCCACCGTATGCTCCACCGTGTCCTCTGGGCGATCTTCGCAATGGAAACACCCGGGCGTTTCCTCCCGCCCTATCAGCCCGCCGAAACAGGAACCTCCCGAAACAGCTATGTCCGGTGAGGACCTGTGTCAGGCGGAAGGTGAGGACGCCATGCCGCCTCTCAAGCCACTCCTCAAAGAGGGGGCTTACCGCCGCAATCGCGGCGTGCCCAAGTAATACTGGGGTTAACTTGATTTTCTTAATAATAAAAAGTTAGCCTTAAAAAAAAGTTTTATCATTGTATTATACATCTAATTCAATACTCTAATTGGGGTGTATGAGGTCTTGCGTAAATTATGTTACATGTTGTATATAAATAAATAAGCTGTCGACCAGTTAGGGGCCATCCATAAATTACGTCACACGTTAAGGTGAGGGGAGGGGTCAACGAAATGTGACATTGTGTGACAAGGGACAGGGGGTTTCAAAAGCTTTTTGACGTGACATGTTAAATCTAATAATAATTAGATGTAAACCAAAAACTTAAAAATATTACTAACTCGATCTATATTTATTTATTTATTTATCTATATTTTAGCTTACGTATTTTTTTTCTTTTTTTAAATTGGAAAATCTGCTGTTTAAATTGAAAAATATGTGACGTCACTCAAGGGGGAGGGGGTTGCACAAGTGTGACCACCTGTGACAAAGCGGGGGAGGGGTCAAAAACTTTCAAATTTGTGTGATGTAATTTATGGACGACCCCTTAGCTGATACATTACACGGGCACACGTCCCAAGTCTTACCGATGCCATCCATGACAGTATTCTTCTTGGTACACAACAGGATCTTGTTGAAGTCTGCGAACACTATTTGCGAGCCGAGTCGCTTGAACTCCGCCACCAGCATGAGGAACAGCTTCTTCATCAGGTTGTATAGAGTACGTCGGAGGGCAGGGTCGTAGAGTAAGGAAGAGGAGGTTTTTAGCCATCTGTGGGGATGAAAAAAAGTAAACAATGTTAGAAACTTGTTTATGAGAAGCAAATCAAACATGACATGTAAAAAATGGGACCAGTGGGGGCCCAGTGATTGCGGCCTCGACTTTACGAGTTGTAGGTCGTAAGTTCGGACCGGGGCAGGCACTTTGCTTTGTGTATTTATTTTCGTCACCACTGCTCTTAAAATATCGTGACCAGCCTGTCCTAGAACGAAAAATTCGGCGACGTTTGACATCCACCAACCCGCACTTGGCTCGCGTGGTGGATTACGGCCCACTCTCTCTCACAGAGATGAGGCATGTGTCCTAGCAGTGGGGACATTATAGGCTGACGCTTACGTACAAAAATCCGTACTGCGGAGTAAGATCCACTGCACGTCAGTGGTAACATTTAAATTACGATGACAGCTCTTATAGCAATGCGTAAAGGCGCTTTCAATATGAAATTGTAACCATGAATTGAGACGTGCTGTTTACTGTACGTGTAGCATTTATCCTACTAATATTTTAAATGGGAATGTTTGTATAAATGATAAATGATTTTATTTTAATTAGTACGTAGGTTTGTACAAACACTTTTACATGTAAATCATCTTTTCGCGTTTCCTTTGTGACTACTCTGAGAAGAAAGGCCGAAACAAACTCAGAGGTCACAGTCTCTTGAGGAAAAAGAACCACACAGATTGAGTGTATGTTTAGATGTTTGTTACTTTGTGACGCAAAGAGGGCTGAACGGATTTTAATGAAATTAGGTACACAGATAATTTATAACCTGGATTAACAGATAGGGTCTTTTTATCCCGGTAGTCATCCGGGCCCGGGGCCGGGTCCGGTCTCATGGGAAAATTTCCGACCTCGACGCAGCCGAAGCCGGCGACAAAAGCTACTGGAGAAATCATTTATTTTTGTCAAAATTGCTTGTCTGTCTTCTAGGTAAAGACAATTAATTCGAGAAGCCTAGGTAACAAACACATTTTTTTTTATTAGTTGTAAATGAAAACTCTGTGTTTAAAAAATTCTACAGTTACCTATAAAAGTGTGAGATCTGGAAGTCAGCGAAGACGTTCTTGTACTGTGTGACGTCACGCAGCCACGATGCTATCATCGTTCGAAGGATCTTGAACGCCGCACTGCATTGAGCTGTTTCGTCATACGTCATGGATGCGTTGGAACCTACCAAGGAATTAAATGAGCATTATTATTAGTAACAGAACCAACAACTCGAAGAGTTGTGTGTGACATCTACCAACCCGCGCTGGGCGAAAAAAATGAGGTCGGTGATTCCAATCCAACTTGAGAAGACACCAAAACAAAGTCAGGGGTAGTCTCTTTTAATGTCCAGACATAATCTTTGTCAGGCCATACAGGAACCATGCAGATTAGTGTCTCAGAAAGTTTTTTAAGGAATTAAACCACACAAATTTGAGTGGTCCTGTCTAGTCAGAACTCGCATTTGCCCGTAATCGTGTAGTTTTAGTACGAACTTAAGTAGCTCATGAAAACAGACATACGGTGATTTCAAACTATTTAACACGAATGTCAGTCGTGAGTCAGAGCTCTTGCGTCCGCAAGAAAGAATTTACAATTATTTGACCCAGACTAAGGCACACTTAGATAAAACTAAATTAAATACTAAATTGTGTGCTTGGGGTTTGTGATACCAATATTGTATTGATAGATAGTTTACATGGTGATTAATTATTAAACGTAAGGAAACCGGCATGTCCTTGGGCACGCCACGATTGCGGCGGTAAGTCCCCTCTTTGAGGAGTGGATTGAGAGGCGCCACGTCGTCCTAACCTTCCGCCTGACGCAGGTCCTCACCGGACAGGGCTGTTTCGGGAGGTTCCTGTTTCGGATAAGGCGGGAGGAAACGCCCGGGTGTTTCCATGCGTAGATCGCCCTGAGGACACGGTGGAGCATAAGGTGGAGGTCTGCCCGGCTTGGGCGGAGCACCACCGTGTTCTCGTGGAGGCGATCGGCGGTCGCGATCTCTCGCGTCCGGCCCTGGTCCAGGCCATGGTACGGAGCGAGAGTGCATAGGTAGCCGTCACCTCCTTTTGCGGAGCAGTGATGCTAGCGAAAAGGGAGGCGGCGCACGTGAGGGAGAGGCAATCTATGCGCCTTCACGGCCCTAGTCGCCGCAGGGGCGTCGGGAATCCCAGGCTGATTACCGGCCACCGTAGGCGCGGGCATGCGGACGGCGAGTATTGGGTAGCTTGCTGTCCGGTAAGGACCAAGACCGGGTCGACGGCGCGTTGTGTTCCACGCGCGCCTCAAAGAAATGTCAGCAAAAATTTAAGGGGTCCGCTAGGGCCGATGCCTGCCAGGGGTGCGGGTTGTTCGAAAGAGATACCGTGGCCCCTGGCACACAGGTAACTGAGGGAACACGGGTGGGTTTTAGACAGTAAAAGTCTGACACGCCTTCCAGCTCCACCCAGAGCGGGAGAAGTTGTTTGATAATTTCCCACCCAAAAAAAAGAACATAGGCTTATTATGAATTATTAATCTCACCAGCATTAGCCATAGCGTCCTGTATGTTAGCGTGTTGAGCTCCGAAGGAGGTGGCGACACTGGTGCCCTCTACCTGCAGGATGCTGTGAGCTTGCAGTAACGCACACACTGCCAGTGCGTCAGTCTCTAGTTCTACACACACGGTGTCGTATGCGGCACTCGCGTTGTGCGTGCAGCCGGATAACTCTTCTACTTCGCTAACTAATCTGCAGAGAAGAGGGGAAAGTAAGGATAAAAATTAATTAAGTAAAGGGACAAGTGCACATTCTCGTACTAAAATAAACCGTTCAAATCAACTCGCAATCTCGTCTCAGCGAAAATGATTTCCAAAAACGTTGGTTTTTTGTTTGACATTTTGAGATTAAATAAAATACAAACGGACGAAAGTTCTTTAAAATACAAGAATTGCCCCTCTGACAATATTTTATGTTACAAATAACTGTCTAACACATATAGAGACGATTAATTAAAATATCATCCTTAATAACCTTGTCTGTATATTAATTAAATATGCATGTTTGTATGGAAACATAAGGAGTTATACCTTTTTATACCATGTTTTACGCAAATAAATATATAAATATAAATAAATAAATATCGGCATCTATTTAGTTAGAGGACTTGCTACGATGATTATTGGAACATAATTATGAATAGTTCTCAAATACACCGATAGAACCAAAGACAGGACTTAAACGGTACTAACTTTAACCCGAGCTTAGACTTTCGAGCCTGTTTTTTGGATTTTGAACTTTATTCCGTCTGAGTTCGATAAAATTCATGGTAATGTTACCTGTTATCATCAGTCTCTCTGCCACCAAGATCGGGCCGGTCTCTATTAGAGCACCACAACACAAAGTTGTGTTTGATGAGGTGTCGTGCGTAGAACAGGTCTGCGCCGAACAGTGTGGGGTCCGCGGGCATGTTGCCCAGAGGCACGTGGAAGTACCTGTGTGGAAGAGAATAACACATATCTATAGTACCTATCTTTTACTACGCTTTCCTATTAGCGTTTCGATGGCAATAGAGTAAAATTATGTATTTATTTATCTAAGTAGGTTTGTACAAATACTTTTACACACACGTTAATCATAATTTGGAAACTAGATGAGCTCGGCGTTTCATATCTGACTACTTTAAGAAGAAAGGCTGAAACATACTCAGAGGTCAATGTCTCTCTTAAAGTCCAGACATAATCAGGGTAGATTGGTGTTTGAAATGGTCTTTTGAGGCACATATTGAGAGGACCTGTGCAGTCAGTGCACGCATTTGTCAGTAATTGTGCAGCACAAATCAGAACTAAAAGAGCTCAACGATTCGACGAACAATACCAAAGGAACTCACGTATGTTTGCAATAAACAACTGCAATAATAGTCGTATTCATTAATTATTAGCAAAAGAAGTAGCTTGCATGTGTCTCCGTATGATTGTGAACACCGTTAGTTTACTAATCTATCTCGCGATATTATAAACAGTCGATAAATTCTGAACTGCACCATACTGCTTACCGACCGAATAGGTTTTTTTTTTTGCCTTGTTTTTTGTTTCACTTTTTGGGTTTTGTTTTGTTGTAGATTAAGTATATGTTTGTGTTTTCTTGCGATTGGATACGGACACTGTCTTTTTGTTGAGGTTTTTCGCAAAACTCCATAAAGGGGTTACCTTTCCTTGTTAGCCGCATAAGTTTTTGTACAGTTGTACAGTACGCGTGTCCGCCCCCCACGTAGCCAGGTGTTCAGCTTGGACGTAAGGTAGGATTTTAGGGGGCGACCGAATAGGTTAGGTTAGGTTAGAATTGCGGACAACCACGCGCGAGCCGAGCGAGCGAAGCAAGCGGTGCCGCGGCAGCGGCCGGCGAGCGGTACTTCCAAGTTAGTGGCAGTTACTTGACTATTTAGTAATAGCGCAAGGTACTATCCGTCTTGATACCAGTTCACAATTTGACGGTTTCACTTCGATAGATTATAATCTATCGAAAAATAATGCGTTAAATTGTAAGTAGTATGTTACGGTTCACAATCTTTCGACAGTTCACAATCTCGCGAGATAAACGACGACGGTATTTACAATTTTACGGTGACTTATATATAAAATGTATGGATAGTGACGAATATATGTATCTGACAAATTCATGAGCACTCGACAGTAGTGACATCTGAAGTGAGCCAGCAACAGTTCCTAACTTCATTATAGCCCAGGTACCTTTTACGTAATCGTTTTCTCATAAACCCATAGAAATCCAACATGAGATAAGAGCTTTTTACAGAAACAATATTTCGAAATCAAATAGGAAGGCTATGGTTAGGGTAGGCTATGGTCAATTCAAATACGTAACTTACGAAAAAAAAAAACTAATTTGTAAATCTTGTATAAAAGGTTTACAAACCTGCATTGTTCAATAGTGAGTTGCAACACGGCATCCAGTCCCAAATAATGCCTGACGATAGCCCTCGCACCAATACGCTGCCACTCCAGCGAGCTATACAAAGTTTCTACATCTCGAACGTGGATCGGTACCAGCGGGAAGTCTGATAAGCCTGTAGGATACAACCAGCAATGAGTCTGCAGGTTTACTTGGACAGTAGAAATGAAATGAAATGTTTATTTATGTAAGTAGATCTTAAAAGACACTTTTACACGTCAATATTTTGTTGGTCAATATTTTTTTTAAACTAGATGGCGCCGGCATTTCCTAGCTGACTGTTCCCTGAGAAGAAAAGCCGAAACAAACTCAGAGGTCATGGTCTCTTTTAAAGTCCAAACATTATCCTTACTAATATTATAAATGCGAAAGTAACTCTGTCTGTCTGTCTGTCTGTCTGTTACGCTTTCACGCCTACACCGCTGAACCGATCGTCATGAAATTTGGCAGAGATATAGCCTGGGATATGGAGAAGGACATAGGCTACTTTTTTACGCGATAACCGACATCCACGCGGGCGGAGCCGCGGGCAAAAGCTAGTATTATTTAAATTTTATGTGAGTCTAACAATGCAGGGTAATGTCTGGAAAGGTCTTTTGAAGAAAGAGCCATTGCAGCTTTGAGCTGACCTGTCTCAACAGACGGCATGTATGTAGCAGTCACCGTGTAGCTCAGAAAATGTCTTCCAAAGTTTCTATTACTTTTCATCAACTATGATTAAACATTGTTACAATTAATATGATTGGAATATGAAAGCTAGAATCTCGCAGTTGTAAAATCTTGTATTTTTTAAATCATGAGTTTGGCAAGTATTTTTTTTTTGTCATCTTTTAAGGAGACTTATTTTTATCATATTATGAGCAAATGTGGTAAAAGTCTGACAACCAGTCTTACCAAGGGATATCGTATTACCCAGTAATTGGGTTGTGGAGGTCAGATAGGCTGCATCCAGTTAGAGTGGGAGCCGAGCCCAAAATATTTGTTAAAGGCTAGGCAGATGATGATGATGATAAAATGAAATGAAATGTTTATTTATGTAAGTAGATCTTTCTACTCGTCAATGATGAGCAGATGCGGCGAAATTGCTCCATTCTCAGATAGTATGCAAAACGTTACGCAGCGATGCAATGCACGTTACAGGTATCACTATTTATAACACGAATGAATAATCATACCGGGCATGAGCTGCATCAATAAATGCGGCGACAGCGTAGCTTGCAACGCCAGTAACGTGGGCCCGCAACGTTCATCCTTGTAACGTTGCAGTGCGCGTTGCAGGTGTCGGCTGACGGCGCGCGCTTCTGTTTCGATCACTACTTCCCAAGTTAGCTCTGCGCCGGGGAGGGAAGACTCTTCATTACCTAGGTTGATCCTAAACGAAATACATATATTATTATCAAAAACATTTTTTTTTGCACACTATTACATTAATAAATAAATTTTCAATTTGAAATTTTAGGATTCCTTAACGGAAATTTATTTAGGATCTAATTTTAAGTGGACGTTAGTCACACTGAAAGTTTTTAGAAAATAAAAAACGGAATGATGTAGAAGCCTGATAAGTGATAATTTTTTATTGCTTTTCGAAGTAGTCTCGGTTCCGTTCTAAGCACCGTCGCATGCGATGGATCCATTTACTGAAGCAGTAGGACCACTCTTCTTTAGGAATCTCTTCTACACCTTTTTCAAACGCAGTCGCAACATTTTCAGGGTTCATAAAGACTTTTTTTTTGTTTACTCAAATCCGTTTCGAAGCACGTAAAAAAAAATGACATAATTATGAATTCATTACACATCTACAGATTCCCAAAGAGTTCCTAATTCGAAATTTAAAAAAAATATCGCTTGGTTTTCTTAATGGCTTATTCTAAAAAAACATTCTAACCCCCGTATGTACCGCTCAATTTGGAACCTAGAGAAAACTTGTTTGGCGTTCGATTTGCTTATTTTGATTTACATTGTGGAAATATTACTAAAATTGAATTGTAATGACCACATGATCTTAAAATTCTTGGATACGATTCGATTCATTTTGGTGTATTTACGTAACGATGGGGTGGACCGTTTGGACAGCATTTATGAGGTATGGTGTCACTCAATACTATATTATAGAGCTCAGCAAGTCAACTACCATGAACTTACTTAGCAGTCCTCTCGGCTAGATATAGCGTGTTCATATTGGGCACTTGGTTGGTCCTGACGGTGTCCAACACGTATATGTAGGCTCGCTTCACTGGCGGTAGTATTAGAGCCCACATGCTGCGAGAAGAGTTTAGAGCTGAATGTTGGTACAGGTAGATATGTTTTACTGGAGCGACGCCATCCTAAGAAAAAGAGTTTTGGTAAAGAATAGAAACAATACGAGGCAGAAAGGACATCGTTGCGGATCTTGATACCATGTATTCGGTACATGAATTCAAACCCCGAATGAATTTCATGGGTTATATAAAAAAAATGTTGTTCCATTAATTTTGACCTCGTAGGTTAGGAATTGCACTTTTATATGAAAGAGCATTTTTTTATATAACCTTGTGGCTAAGTAATAACAACCACACGGGTCGATCGATCAAGTTAAGCTACGGTTGCCGGGGTTGATCCGTGGATGGGTGACAATCTTTACATTCCAAGAACCCTCCGTGCCTCGGAAAGCACGTTAAGCCGTTGGCCCTGGCTGTCAATCGTGGATCTTTGACAGTCGTTACCGAGTCGTCTAGTCGTCGCACAGTGGAACGAATGTATGGGAGCGGTTGGACGTAGACATGTCCGAAAAATAAGAGTAAAATTATGACAAACTAATGATGCCATCTTATTCGATTACTTAATGCCTTCATAAATTGTGGTGATGAATTTCTTCATAACTCCCATATTTCGGGAGTAATTTGAGAAAATGTGAAATTTTACTATGAAAATGAGTGTATCGAGCTCTCTCCCTCCTGATTCCGGGCTTGTTTCAAGTAGCGGTCTCTAATATCGTAATGCTATTACTAAGAGCTATATTTAATACTAAGACACATAGTGCGCCAAATGTGCACTTTCTGGGATAAAAGGAAATGAAAATTTAAAAAAAAAAACGTTTTTTCCCCATTTGTATTTACTTTAAACCGCAGACAGACTTATTAAGAGGTCTATAAATATATTATATATATATACAGAAATATATATTAACAAAAATATTCACAAGAACTGATGAGAGTATGACTTTTAAGTAAGTTGATAATAAATTACCTAGTTTCATTAAAAGTACAATAAATAATTAAGATGTAAGCTCTAATTTACTAAGTTACACATTTTAAAACAATAACATCATTTAATTATCTTCGTCATCATCATCATCATCAATTAATTCAAATTCAGAATCGATGTCCGCTAAATCATTTATGTTAACAAATTCGATATCACTTTTCTCAGAATCCGTAAGCTCATAAAATTCCTTAAAAGAAGATTTTTTTACAAACTTATTTCCTTTTGGACGGATACTTGTAACAAGTGGATCAGAAGACAGTAAAAGATTGTGCATAATATCTTCATTGCATGAGATACTGCTATGCTTTCGAGAATGCCCCTCTCTATATTTTCTAAAATCTTTATTTCTAGCCTCAGATGCCTCTTCGGATAGAAAACCAATGGGCACAATTGACATGTTCTGAACTATGTCTGGCCCATGCATTAAAATTTTATGAAGTGAAGAAGGCATATAATACCATGGGTATAACTCCACGTAAAGCTTAGCAGTATCAAAGCAGAACTCTCGGAATTTAGTTACGTTGATCTTCTCTCCTGATGAAATACACTGCAAGATCACACAGATTTTTCTTAAAAGCATAGCATCTATTCCGGTCAGTTCAGCAGATTTAGTGTAGTTTTCAAAAAATCTCCTTGCCGAGTTGCCATTGTTGGTGGATCCACTGCCTTGTTTCACAACATCGAGAAGTAAGCCCGTTTCTCTTCTTACAGCCTCTTGAACTCTTTTCTTCCTGTCATCAACTTGCCTTTTTGCTATATCACCCCTTACTTGCCATGATTTTATGTCTAATTTGTAGGAAATGTGTAATAAGCATTCCATTGAGCGAATCCAAGCGTGAAGGGTGCTTAAGCTATATTTATACATGTCCTCGTTTGCGTGTTTATCTTTGATTAACTCTAAATTATTCATTTCTTTAGGACAAGCCTTGCATATGTCACACACTGAAGCTGCTGTATTGGATATAATGGAATGAATTTTACCATCAATCATTGTCAACAGCAGTTGGTGTTTGACACTAATTCCATCAGTGATGGTGGATGGAGTTAAGGCTTCAATCTCTGCTTCGATTTCAGCCATCTCTCTCTGCACATTTTCTTTGGTTTCCTTTATAAACTTAAACAATATTGGCCGGCAAAATGAAGTGGAAGATGGTCGCTCGTTTTCCCAAATTGTTACACCTTTTGAGACGAGCCGCAGTGGTACAAGACTAATCATAAAATTACTAGCAAGATCGATTTGCTCATCTTCACTCGTCCTTTGATGATAAATGCTTTGGCTAGATGATCCGTCAAAACCCCATTTGCTGGTCAATACGAGCTGTTGATTGGGATCAACAGGGGTTTCTAACGACCTAATAAGTCTTCTTGAGGTTAAATCCATCAAGGCTTGTAATTTGATTTTTGCAGAGCTCTCTGTAACTGTGAGATCTTCTTTGGCCGGATAGCACTTAATTTTTTCTTTAACCAACATGTAGTAACTCGGGTATTGAAGAGCTCCTTCTTGAGTGTTGAAATCCCGAAGAGTGTTATAGCGCCATTTCGATAAGTTCATCGATACATAAAGAGCCAATGCCTTCAAAGGGGATATTTCCCGTACCTGAATTGATTTACCTTCAATGAAGGCTTTGATTTTTGAGGCCTCTTCTGGATTCTCCGTCAAGTATTTCATAACATAAGCTGTATCGCTTTGTCCTGCCTTTTGAAGCGCCCTTTCGGCCGAAAACATAATTTCAGCGCTGCTACTGCTGCATGAAAGACTATCTTCAGTGCGTCTTCTTTTTTGCCGGTTACTAAGGTCCTCAAAAGATTTACGAGGACTAGGATGTGTACAAGTTGAAGCATCAGATTTAGCAGGAGAAATTATGGGCTCGATGACGTCACTTATATTTTCTGTAGAAGGTTCCATATTTTCATTCTGTAATTCCGGCCATTGAATTGCAGCCTGTAGCCAAATCTCATGTTTCTTCCGAAACTTATCTGTGCTTCTTCCAGACTGTGTCCATTTTGCATAAATGCGGTAGCAAAATCGACGACACCAGTCTTTTAAACTTGTTTCAGCACTTTCACATAACTGAACACAACTGTTATCTTTTAAAACACTGAACAAATAGTTAAAGTCGCGTAAATCTTTATGTGCGCGTGCGCATAAAGCAACGTGAATATCAAGATTTGTATTAAAATTTGGAAAATACATTGCGAGATTAGCTTGGATACAACGAGGTGTAAATCAACACTGATTTTAAAGTTACTAATAGTGACCTATTTATATAAAATCCAGGTATCCCAGGTATCCTTTGTTAAATATTGCAAGGTAATTAGTTATTGTGATAATTAGTAAATGATGCATGCTAAATTAGTGTATTAAGAGCCATTTAGTAATTAAATAATAGCAATGTTCTTATCAGTAATCATTAGTGCATCAGTTTTATATGTAAACCTTAAGTCCCTAATTATATATCCTAATTAGCTTATATCTTCTCTAATTGGCTGCTCAGAAATGTTATTGTAATAAGGTAAACCTTTAGAAAAACGGTTTTAATCAACAAAATAAACAAAAAATAAAAAAATTGTGTTATAAAATAAACATCACTCTTTATCCCAGAAAGTGCACATTTGGCGCACTATGTGTCTTAGTATTAAATATAGCTCTTAGTATTAGCATTATGATATTAGAGACCGCTACTTGAAACAAGCCCGGAATCAGGAGGGAGAGAGCTCGATACACTCATTTTCATAGTAAAATTTCACATTTTCTCAAATTACTCCCGAAATATGGGAGTTATGAAGAAATTCATCACCACAAGTTATGAAGGCATTAAGTAATCGAATAAGATGGCATCATTAGTTTGGCATAATTTTACTCTTTTTTTTCGGACATGTCTACGTCCAACCGCTCCCATACATTCGTTCCACTGTGCGTCGTCGAGTCGAGTTTGAGTGAATTAGATATTAGAACGTTGTTTTTTAATTACCTGATTTTGCAAATAAGGTTGCAGAGCCACGCTCTTGAACTGAAGTTGACTTAGTGAAAACGAATCCATGTTAGTCGAGCCAAATTGAATCATCCTGAAAAATACGAGATGTCAAACATTGTCCAATATTCTAAATGAGTCTTTATTTTGTGTGGAAAAAAGTTTAAAATCGTACTTTCTCGCTTCCGTCGGATCAACAGTGCATATACAGCCGAGTTGGACCAGCACTCGGAATTCTAGAGTCATTTGCGTTTCGTATATCCCTTCGATTTCTGGAGCACATAGTTCAGATGTTAGTTCCCTGTAAAACGAAAAAGAATATAAGCTTAGCCTGAAATCAAGAAGTTACTCATTGTTGGTTCAAACTCAAATTCAACGGCACTTTGGAATTTTCAAATAGTCGATCATTCAGAAAAACGAAGCTAGTTGCCCATTCCAAAGTGTATTAGGTTTCTTTAGAGAAGAACGGGAAAGAAACTCTATGGACACTCTTTTAAATGAAATAAAAATTATTGTTATTGTTTATTTTTTGTATTGCTTAAGAAATAAGTGATACATACAAATATATCACTAAATGGTATTAGTATATAGAAAATGCTATTTCAATTTTCGTTACATTCGAATGCAGTTACAAATTTTGTGCATCTGCCATGAGTTGCCCGTCAAGATCATAACGTAGCTGCATCATCGATTCACCATACATACTGAAGCCGATGCGCACGCCGGCCGAGGGACCGACCAGGGAGCCCTAGCGCTTTATCGCCACCGCGATGGTGGTGCCCCTGTTGTCTGTTTCGTGAACTATAGACTAATACGTGCTGTGCAGTGATTGGCTTATTGAAATTTTTATGTTTTTTAAGGTGCCCGTAATTTATTTTTATTATAAGATTAGCTGACCCGGCGAACTTCGTACCGCCAATACTTTTTTTTAAGAGTAACAAAAGTCAATTCATTTTTATGTATTTAGATTTTCTTAATATTTTCTCACCTTTTAAACCGTCCTTGGACTTTTACAAATTTTTAAAAACCAATATTTGGCCTAAACGGTACAGCTGTTCTCGAGTTTTTGTGAGACTAACAAACGTTAATTCATATTAATTCACTGACAAATTTTAATGGTTGTTTTCCTGCGGCAGAACAATTTACGCGGCAGTACTTTCGAAGCATAAAGTAACAAAAAAAGATGTTTTTGTTTTAAAATAATTAAGAAAATATTGGTATGAGGTAACTTGTAGGTACTACTCGAATAGCACGCGCTGCCGACAAAGGGAACAGCGATGCATAAATGTTCAAAGCAAAATAAACTCTCGCAGGTGGTTTTCAGGTTTTGTTTTTCACGATAGTTAATCTGCTATTTTTTTTCTAATATTTTATTTGTTTATAAAACGATTGTATTACCAAGAGAAAACCATTTCGCTGCGGGAAAACAACCATTAAAAATTCTCGGTGTATAGATAGATATAGAATAGATTTTGTAATAAATAGCCGACCATTTTTTAAATAAAACCAATACTGTTTGATGTCTCAAACTGATGGTTTCTCTTCATCTCCCGAAGACCTAACAATAGCATATCAGGGTTAACCAAAGCTCTAAAGAAGATAAAGTACTAACTCCTGATGCTCCCTGTACAAGTCCTCGGGCACCGTGTACAGGTACAGATGCAGCACGGGGTGCGCGCGCGGTAGCACGCGGCTACACTTGCGCCAGTACTGGCCCGCCTCGCTGGCGCGCGCCACGCGCTGGTTCACGTAGAACATGCGCGGCACTGATAGCTTGATCTGGTGCAGTTCGGAGCCGACCAAAGCCCATACTTTGAATAACCCTGGTTCCGCTGTTTCGGCTACCTGTTTGTATAGAAAAATAAATATACAAGATGGATTTTTAGATTCACCGTTTAAATTTTTCGGACTCCGGAATCGGACGAAAAATCTGACCTCCCATACAAAATCAATAGTCAGCTGATCGATTTTGTATAGGAGGTCCACCTTTTTTTTTTCACATTTCGATCGATGTTCCTTGGAGAAAGTTGTTCAATTTCACGGATACCCTAAAAAAATTAACGGTGACTAAAAATTCACCCTGTATTGCGCGTTTCTTAAGCCGGTCGAGATCTATACGTTACTTAGCTCCTACTTTGACTTAGACATATTCCCGTCTCTATCTTGCACTTGCAGTTTGACAGTAACAGCAATAACACTAAGCATAAGAACGCGCTAAAAAACTTTTATAGATAGCTTAGGCCATATAAAGTTTGAAATTTTCAGCCTACGGGACACACCGAACTGAAAAATGCTCGCGTAAGGTCGAGCAAAATTTTGACTGCTCGACCAATGCAGGCAACATGCTCGCCCCTCCGTGAGCAAGCTCCGTTGAAAATGCTCTGGGTTGCCAGGCGGGCGTGCATGACCAGTTTGACGTGTTCAATATTATGGTTGATTGGGACTTAGTAATTATCGCTAGCATGCCCAGCACGCTACTACACGTCCAGCAGTTAATCTCGCTGAGGCATACTGAGCGCGGGCGGTTCGAGCGCGCTCGTGCATGTAGAACGCATACTCGAATACGCATCTTGCAAGCTCGAGCATGGTCGAGCATCAAGTTTGGACGTGTATTCAATTTAGCAATGTATGTAATTGTCATAAGATTAATTTTTCAGTGGTATCAGAAAATGCTCTGCACTGCTCTGCTCTTGGTGTGCACTGACGTTTATGCTTATACTATAATCTGAGTTAGTATTTATAACTCAGTTTCAACTCAATGGCCTAATTTATCTGTAATATTCTGTATGGCAAAATAACATTATTTACTTTTGTTCGTCTATTTTTTAATCATACCTGTATAATCTGCCATGGTGTATTAAGCAGTGTGCGTTGTGCTCTCCTAATGAAACCGCCTAGAGTGGTCGCTGGACCAGTCTTGGGCGGAGGCATCATGTCCTTGTCCATTTTACCTAATAAAAAAGTAATTTAGTCAAGCTAGTGTCGTGTGATCGTGTGTCAGAGTGAGATAGCGCTGTATCATTATTAGGTGCGAAAAAGAGACAGTAACACAGTTCGAAGTTCAACAAGTAAGATGTAACAGTATAATACCTTTTTTACTGCGGTTGCGAAAACCACGCTGCTCCATCTGCCACATCCATTTCTTCTTTTGGAACAATATCCACTGCCTTCGTTCAGCCTAATAATAAAGAAATAATATAAAAGTGCTGAAAATTGAGAATAAAAAAGAGAACAAACGGCGTATAACGACCGCGGCACGTAAGTTGAACCAAAATCGGAACAAACAACCGATGGTAGGAGCGCGTGCACTGGTTGTCTCGCACGGAAAAAGAGTAAGGTCACCTTCTAGCATAGTCATTGATGTAACGTATACTGAAGTTTGGAAACAAATTACAAATTGCGGCACGTAAGTTGAACCAACATACGCCATTTTGGTTCAACTTACGTGCCGAAATCTGTACCTTGTATACTTTACCTTGGTAGTCCCAAAAGGCGGCGGGGCACCCACCGCCTCCCGCCAGCTCTGCGCAGCCGTGGGAGGAGATTCTTCACGTTTGCGCTTCACTGTATGCACTATCGGACGAATTGTGGTGTCTTTGTCAGTGCTTGTGTTGTTGCCTATATCTTCTATGTCCATTTCGGTGTCCTAAAAAAGTTGTTTGTAACATCTAGTAAAAGCATGTGATGATATGAGGACATGAAATCAAGTTTTGAACATGGGCCAAGGACCTCCTTGAAGATAGACTATTACAATAAGTAGTAGCAGTCCAGGCAAAAATTTCAGAATCTATCTTGGACAACTGCCTAATACACGGAGATTCCTGGCGTGACGATATATCATGTAATGTCAAACATAAGGAAGCTGACATGATGAAGGAAGCTGCTGACCATCCTCACGACATTATAAGATTATGGTAATCTTTTGGTGTTATGACACAAATGAAGAGAAAAGAGGTAGTTATTATATTCCATCCCATGCCAAAAATAAATAAATTGTTTGTTACCATATTCCCGCCGCCACTGGTAGACGGTTCCTCTCCATCCTCACAACTCCTCAGCTCTTTGGGCTGCGCGCTAAACATGTCGGTGATCTTCCTGGTCTTGAACTTGTCTGTCTTGGCTAGCATCTTCTTGTGCAGCCAGTCGGGGTACTGGCAGCGGGGGACGGGGTTGTCTAACTGAGGATGGAAATTATAAAATACAGGGTCAAATTAAATCAGCTAGCGAAACTCCGCAGGCTCGATGGTATCGTTTTTGCCACCGACTTCTGAAATGAAAGTATTATTTTTTTCACGTTTTAGTGTTTTTATGTTTATGTTTTTTGTTGTTTATAGCTGTGATACCCCACACAAATTCGTATACCTTCACTCACTAACAGTTACATGAAGTTTTTATTATAATGTTATAATAAAAACTTCCTCATATCTTCTAAGTGGAAAATATACGTATGATTAAAGCTAACACAAAACCACTCATCAGAATAGGGTATTTTACTCTATATGAGAAAAAATCAAAAAATATATTATTGAGATAGCTTAGGCAAAATGCAGTCGGAAAATATTGGTTTTAGTTCATGAAATAACAAAATAAATTATAAAATTCAATAAAAAAAAAATAGGTTTTTTTTATCTGTTTTGAACACCATGAAATAGTAGCCGCCATGGTCAGTTGAACTACTTTGTACTTTTATAATTTTCGTAACCAAAGTGATTTTTATTTAAATAATATTTTGCATTTAGGAACAGCAAACCAACGATACTTAGAATAATAACTCATTTTTTTTATTATAAACTATTATCATACAAACTATCAGCGCATTTGTCGATATAGCAAACTGACGTCATACCCACAGAGCAATATGACGTCCACTGCGTCCAGCGTTTTCGTCAAATCACGCGCGAAATTTAAAAATGTAAAATTTTATTAAATAACAAACAAAAGAAGATTTTTTCAAATTGGTTTACAAACGACGGAATTCTGAGGTGACAATAAAAAAAAATACAACTGAATTGACAACCTCCTCTTTTTTTAAGTCGCTACCTCTTAACACCCGCTAAATAGACACAATTGATTTTCTATTGTATCGGGCCGTGGCACGGCCCGGCCGGGACTTTAGAGGTCAAAAATAGAAAAAAAAATGCCTTTTTAATTTTTCACTCCTAAAATACCTACCCACCAAATTCGAAGAATACAAATAGTGTTCTACTCACACCCTGCATAGCAGCTGGTATAGTAATAATCTTCTGCACAGTTCCACTGAGCCTCTCGATGTAGTACGCCCAGTCCAGTACATCTCGTATGTCTATGTCCTCAGTGATGCTGTTGTCTTTGAGCCATCGCCGCAGGTGGTGACGCTTGACGGCAGCTGGTGATTGGAAGATGGCGAGCGGGATCGCGCGTTCTGTCACCGGAGCACCTTCGGGCTTCTTTGATATTATGAATCTAGAATAATAAGGAGTGATTTAGTTAATTTTTTTAAGAGTTACAACAAATTCTCGCTTAGTCTCTTTTCTTTGTAAGCTATTTTTAACCTCGATTTGAAACGATGAAATCTAGTTAAAGCGTTATTGACTAAGTTTCGTTCGGGCGGCCGGCCGTAGTGTTTAATCAGATAATATGCTCAGCAGTCGGCATGTCGGCTGCCACGTTGATGGACATGGTGCTGCTGAGCGCGTCGATCTGTGGCCTAAAGAAAATGGTACAGGTCTGTGAGCAGTACGCGGATAGGCATGGGCTCTAATACAATGTTGTCAATAGTCAATGCATGGTTACATGGGGCCAGCGGTGCAAAATGCCTCGAATTTGTGCCACCTGTCTGTCTTAATGGTGTTCCACTAGACAGAGTGAATCAGTTAAAATACTTGGGGCATATAGTCACGGCTGACCTCAAGGATCATGCTGACATCGAACGAGAGCGGAGGGCTTTGTCAAAAAGGGCAAATATGCTTGCTAGCAGGTTTGCACGATGCTCCGATCAAGTGAAAATCACCCTTTTCAAGGCATATTGCACACTGTACACGTACAGCCTGTGGGCTCGCTACACATAAGCGTCGTACAACGCCCTCCGCGTGAAGTACAACAACGTGTTCAGGGCGGTGTTGAGGCTGTCCCGCTTCTGCAGCGCTTCGGGCATGTCTGCGGAAGCGCGCACCGACTGTTTTGACGCCACCATGCGCAAGCGATAATTTATTCTTCTCTGTGGCAGCATTGTGAAATTCTATTTTAATTTATATTTGTAATACCTATGGGTTTTGCCTGAAATAGATAATTTATTTAATGCAATCCAGATGTATATTGCTCAAAGTAAGTTTCAGTATTAAGAAAGTGGTTTCAAACTAATTCTTTATTTGCACGACGCAGAGCAGTGGTGTCCCAGTGGTATCAAGGCAGGATCATTGCTTTGTGACATTTAATTTCATCCCCACTGCTCTGAAAAACGGTGAAGGAAAACATCGTGAGGAAACCGGCATGTTCTAGAACCAAGAATTCGAAGACGCGTGACATGCACCAACCACTAGTCAAGGCTTCAGAAAGCAATTGCTATATTCAAATAAAAACGATCACTAACCTGCAAGCCAATCCCGCATCCTTCACCATCTGATCACCTAGAAACTCCGCCAGCCGCTTAGCAGTCGAAATAGAAGTCGACTTCTGACCGCCATAGTCCTCAAGTTTCTTGGACATGGAACGGTTCTCAGAGATCAACTCGAACAGTTCCGAGTCAGGCATGTTGCTGCCTTTGCTGTACAGCACGTCGAGCCAATAGTCGGCCACCTTGGCGACTGCGCTGTAGCACGACTTTAGGTCGTTCCCTTTTAAAAAGGCTTCGAAAACTGAGGACTGGAAGATCTTTATCAGCTGTAGTTCTCCACGGCGTTTTACTTCAAATCCTGGAGAAGTATTTTTATTTTATTGGATGGCAAAAAAGCCTACTGCCAAAGGCACTGATCTGCAATATCAATGCGTTGCGATTCCAGAGATAGACCTTTAGTTTGATTTTTTTTATTTACTTTAAAACCCAGCTGATGAGACACAATTAAAAGCTATTGTTCCTGACTTACTGGTGAGTCGTTTGTACAATGCGTTTAAAAGACAAAAAAAAAAATGGTAACTGGTTTAAACTGGATTCTAATAAGACGTATCTTATTTATGCAATAGCTACATTTCTTCATGTTCTAACTCATGAATAAAGAAACTTGAGCAATGCTTTGAAATAAATTGTGTCTAATGTCGTCATTGAATCTCGAGCATTGAAGTGAAAGTTGTTCTAGATTCATTGAAAAGGATTGGTAATTTGGCATACCAACTTCAAGTTTCCGTAGTGTAGCGGTTATCACGTGTGCTTCACACGCACAAGGCCCCCGGTTCGATCCCGGGCGGAAACAGATCTACGTTTTATTTTAATCTGGCAATTTTTTGTCGTGTTTCAAATAAAAAAATGTTTTTCTGCTTATTTATATCGACAACAAATAATCAAAACTAATATTATTTAAAGAGAAAGGATTCGTTATTTTTTTTATTTGTATGTTAAGCTTTCATGCTTAAACGGCTAAACGGATTTGGAATAAGCTAGAGAAAGACATAGGCTTTACATATACTTTTAATTCTGGATCGCAGACGTCGTGAGCAACATCTAGTACTAAATGTAAACGAACCTTTCAGCTCTGCCAATGAACCATCGAAGTTAAACACAGCATATCTCTTCTTTAACCTCTTGCCCTCCTCCTTCGAGGCTGGCAGCACCATGGCCAGGTATGGGCCGTCCACTTCAAAGAATATAGAGTTCTCTGCCCGCTGCTCGTATTTCTTTTGTTCGGGGTCCACTAGTTCGAAGTATTGGTCGTTCGTGAAGTGATCCTGGGTGGAAAATGTGGAATTGCTAAGGTTCTCCCTTTCAAAAATATCAGTAGACCAATTCTTATACTTAAAAACGTTCAAAATCTAGTCGCAATGACATCTCAGCGACAATTACTGTCGCAAACTTGTCAACAATGTATGGAAAGTGATAGGAAAACTGAGATGAGAATTTGAACCTTCTCAAAAATACGGGAATTGTCTCTCTGAATGACTAATGATTTGAACTGAAAGGTTAATTAACAAATTACTAAGCTAACACACCATCGAGTGATTTGACTGGCTACAGTTTTTTAGACAGCCATTTGTTGGATGATGTTTTTATCATATTGTCAATTTTTTTTTTGACGATGGGAAATCATCAAATAACTTCTCTCGCTCTGGGTGGAGCAGGAGGGCGTGTCAGACTTTTACCAACTAAAACCCACCCGTGTTCCCTTAGTTGCCTGTGTGCCAGAGGCCATGGTATCTCTTTTGAACAACCCGCACCCCTGGCAGGCATCGGCCCTTGCAGACCCCACCAGTTGGTGCTGACATCTCTTTGAGGCGCGCATGGAACACAACGCGCCGTCGAGTTGGCCTTTACAGTTCACTCAGTTATTTTACCTCTGATAGCGCAAGTCAGTGCAACCCAATAGCAACCTTATCGTAACGAGAATAAAGTTCGCTGTTATTTTGACAGACTTGTGAATGCAATGCAGCAACGGAACAGCAACTTTATTGCAATAATTTTAAAGTTAACGGTGATTTTAACAGTGATGCTAAATCAAAGGTAAAACAATTATGGAAGAAGGCTGTAAATATTACCCTTTTGCCGCCGGTAGGCAAACGTCGTTTATTTAGGCTGATGATGATTTGCTGCTGGTTTCGTTATACTATTATAGAGGTGTGAGGAACAAAGTGTAAGGTTCACTCATACTCTATGGAGAAGGGAAGATCCTCCGATCAGACGGGTGTTGTGTCTGGTGGACGACTGCCCGACGATTGTTCTTTTTTTGAGAATGACATCTCGCAATTCAACCTCTGAGGTTGTCGTCTGCCTAACCAGATAATCTTAATAAATTATGATTACCAGCCAGGGCTTAAAAAACTTAAAATTACATCGACTACTCGCTAAGGGCACCCCCTGTGGGTTACGGATGACGGCTTAAGGCATCGCTGGACTGATCCCGACGGTTGATGTCGGGATGTTGTATATATACCAGTCGCGCGGTATACTATGATTGCGCGATGCATGATTTATGTGACGTCAGTTCTTTGATGAGTAAGTTCGCATGTGGCATGGTAGCCACAATATCACGTCTATCAGGTTGTTTGTAATTGTATCACTACTTACTTTGACCATAGCGTTGAGCACCGCGTTAGGGAAGGACACGTTGATTTTCTTCTTCTTCGGATGCGTTGTTAACACCGTCACGTTTTCAGGGAACGACGAGGGTAGTATGCACCATATACCTGTGCATGTATGTAATTATTATCACTACATATTATAAAACAAAGTCCCCCGCCGCGTCTGTCTATCTGTTCGCGATAAACTCAAGAAGTAATCAAGAGATTTTCATGCGGTTTTCACCAATAGACAGAGTGAGGAAGGTTTAGGTGTATAATGGTGCCGATTCTGTTGTACACCGAACTAAACTAACTAAACTATCACTAAAATTCCTTACTTTTGGCTATGAGAATCTTAAAGCTATTCTGCAAAAAAAGATCTCTAAATTTAAAAATAATTTTGACGCAACTAAAATCGAATTTGACAAACGCGACTCCAAGTTTGCCCTACCCCGTGATCTTTTTTAGAGCCGGAATCGCGCAGGGGGGGCAGCCTCAACGTGTTTTAAATGGATTTTTTTACTTTTTGTATCGAAAATATGAAAAATTATTACCTACATGTTGAGTTTTAGTGGTGTATGGGGTCTTATAAAGGGGGTCGAAATTTTCATTATTTTTACGATAGGACACACCAATTTCGAGATATAAGCAAAAGAAAAGAAAAAAAAGATACAGTACTGTATTTGCGCCCGAAGTCGAGGTGTCAGTGTGAATTTTAGTTCTTGACAACTAATTTTATTCCACACCTTTTTAATCGCGATTAAAAATAGTCAGATTTAGTTAGACAATCGAAATTTTGTATTGAATAGAATAATTAGTTTGACAACAGCAGAATAGCAAAATTACCATTTTCACTAAGTTAAAAACTCAGTACAATCTTAGTGCTGTCAAACTAAAATATAGGTAAGTTGTGTCACTTTAGTCAATTTCAGAATGGGAAATCGTCGTTTGACAGGAATAAACTAAATTTTAGTGATTTTTAGTTTAGTTTAGAGAATTTTGTGACAAGAGAATCGGCACCAGTGTGTTAAGGTTTTGTTCAAATTGGTTAAAGCGGACGAAGCCGCTTGCAAAGGCTAGATATCCATAAAAATGAATAAAATTGAAGTGGCCGTTAATAATGTAAAAATAACAGCGTATTACTAAATGCATACGAAAGTATACACGGTGCTTGAAAAAGTTTTTTTTTTTTTAATTTTTTGACTTTCTGTTTATTCCGGTTAGTCTAAGAAACGTCGGCATCGTTTTTGATGGGTATTTCTCTCGCAGATTACTGATGTTATATACCCCGGTAGCACGTTCCCGTGGGATAATATCCGACAACCACGCGAGCGAAGCCACTGACACAGCTAGTGGTAAACAAACAGTACACAACATTGGAAAATCATTACATTGGAGCGAATTTTATCGTGTAACGATGCTAAACTCGAGTCTCCTCGCGACATCTACAACCCTTCCGGTTGCTATTTGTAAAAAGTACTTACACTTACACCAATGCAAGCTACAACAAAAAATACTAGTCAATTATCGTTCTACTATCGATTAAGGGGTTTATTTATAAACATTGCTAAAAGTTAATCAGTGACAAGCGACTGATTAACCATGCATTTTTTTATCATCTCAGCATCTTAGCTTAGCAACTTTAAGGAACGACTATAAATAATATTACATCACGCCGACCAACCCAACCCAACCGGGAGGAATACATCCTCCCGTTTGGGTTGGGGCCAGTTATTTTTAAGTCCCATGTAATAGGGGGCGAACTTATTGCCATCAAACGGCCACAAATCCAGACTCTGCGCTGGTACTGAGAAATACCATATGGAAAACAAAGTAACACTTTGTCCGACCCCGGAATCGAACCCGGTATCTCATGCTGAGCTGTAGCGCTACGCACTGCGTACGTTAATAAATAAGCCCGTAAATAGGCAGTCTCACCAGAAGCCTGTAGAACGAAACTCTCCTAAAAATAAAGATGAAACAGAAATACTATAGAATCATCAATGTTAATTATTACGTATTTATTAGATAAATACGGACGAATGAGGAAAATGTCGTGAGGAAAGTTTTGAGTATGAATATCGATGGCTATAAGAGTAGGGGGAGCCCTAATGAAGAACTATGGAAGAGAAAGACATGTTGCGCTGACCCCGAATAAATTGGGATAGGGCAGGAGATCTGCCAGGAGTGCGGGTTGTTCGAAAGAGATACCGTGGCCCCTGGCACGCAGGCAACAGAAGGAACATGGGTGGGTTTTAGTCAGTAAAAGTCTGACACGCCCTCGTGCTCCACCCAGAGCGGGAAAAATTATTCGACGATTTCCCACATTAAAAAAAATAATAATTTGAAGATTATGATGATTTATTAGGTAGTTTTCAAGTCCTAGGTCCACAAGAGCTTTGAGGGAAACTTGTTGATGTTTTGTTACTTACCGTCTGTGTCCAGCTCTAATGGACGTCCAACTTGTTCAATAATCTCTCTTGCTTTCATGATGATATTGGCACCAGTGTAGCACACGATACCAGCCATCTCCATACTGTGCCAGCGAGCACTATGGAGAAACAAAACAATGTCGATTGAGGGCGCTTTCACAATTTTTCTTGAATTTGATCGTTTTACTCGAGATTTGATGTGTTATGGTTTAATATAGCCACTATTAAAAAATAAATAAGTCCGTGAAAATTTCATAATTTGTCTAGGGAGTGTTCTAAAAAAGTTTTTATTTTGTTTACATAAGTCAGTAAAAAATAAAATTTTACTTTCGGTTATCTTTTGATGCTTTGTTACATGGAACATATATTAGTTTAGTAATTTATAAAAATGTCCATGATCGGACTGTACCTTGTTCTTTGGATTGCCCAATTAATTTTATTATGTTTCATACAGTAATACACCAAAAATAATTCCGTAAAACAGAGAAATAATGATATTTTTTTGTCTGGAATTATATTTTTTATCTATGTATGTTTAATCGAAATGTCATTCATGTAAGTTATTGTATTCGTGTTTAGATTTGAAAAACTATACATCAGCAAATAATGTTCCCACTGCTGAGACACAAGTCTCCTCTTTTAGAGAGGGACAGGGCTATAATACACCACGCGGGCCCAGTGCGCGTTGGTAGACGTCTTCGAATTGTTGGTTCTACAATGTTTCCTCATGATTTTTTGCCTTATCCGTTTTGACAGCAATGGTGATGAATTTATTTACACAAATTAAAGCAGGTGCCTAATTTGTTGTTCAAACCTACGACCTAAAACTCGTAAGTCGAGGCCGTTACCACTGCTCTGGTCTAAATTGATTAAAATTAAAGATTATTTTGAATATATCAGTATTCACAATTCCTTCAAATACTGAGTGAGTATTCCAGCAGAACTTGTCCTTTATAAACACATATAAAAAATTTAATAAAAACTTTTTATTTTGGACTGTTAATAATCCATAGATGTTAGTAGAGTACAACTTATGAAACTAGTGTTAGTATATTATTATTATTTATATCCTAATGTGGGTTTTAACTCAGGGCTGGATGAATGTGTATCTGAGACAAAATAAAAATAAAACTTTATTTCTTTCTTACCCTCTCCTCATGACGTATCCGTAGAACGAGTTGAGGATACACTTGTGTGCGAGTTGCAGCGAGTCGAACAGTACTTCTCGACTCTTAGCGGACTTGACCTCGGCCGCGTCACCGCTTGCCACTGCTTCGGCTACTTTGGCCTTCGCTTGCTTGTTCAAAGCCTTGTATTCGTAGCGACGGTCCCTGGTGATAAATGCTTTGTTAGTATACTGCTTAGGATACACAGGGTTAATATTATCAAGTGAAACTCGACAGACGTGTTCGAATTTTCGATATGCAACCATAAATTGACACAATGTGTTCATAGCAAGTACCATAACTAAAAAAGAGACAAAATAAAGTTTAAAGAAAACAACCGATTTTTTTATTTATTATCAGCCGTTAATGTCCCACAGCTGGGCAAAGACCTCCCTACTCTCTTTCCACCTCTAAAAAAAAACAACCGATATTTAAAAAAAAAACACTTTCCGAAATTCAAGTTATTTTTCAATTTTAAGTGTTTTTTGCAGCAAAAATAATCTAGTTTCGATATGAAAAACAAACTTCAGCCCACGTACGCACAGACATAGAAATATCGCGGGGATATTTTGAACTCTCCACACTAAGCAGTGCGACGAAAATCCAATGCGGGAAAAACACCCCTGCGAACCTGGGCTAAATTATGTTTTTTTTTGTTCACTCGTCATCCCATTTTTCCTTATTTGTTTATTTTGCATTATTTTTGGTATAGTATCTAGATTTATTTTAGTTTCCGTTTCTGATTCCAATTATATCTAACTTGTCCAAATATGGGACATTCGATGATTAAATGCGGCATGCTTTCTCTCTTTTCAGGGTCACAGGGGGCTAAATGTATTTAATACCTGAAAGCTCGTACAGTGTCGACGTAGAACGAGTTCTCCTTCTGACAGATGGTGGTTGTTCTGACTTCTGTTCTCGTCACCTTCGTCTTCTTGTAAGCAACCCTGCAGTAGTCTGCTAAGCGCTTCTTTTCGTAGGCCGCCTAAAGAAAAACATCTGAGTGTTAATTTTGAGTACATAACCAACGTTAATTCGTTATTTATTTATTAAAGGATTACTACTACGAGATACATTAAAACTTTACAAGGTGAATTTTTAGTCACCATTTAAAGTTTTCAGGGTGATAGTAACCCGTGCAATTGAACATCTTTCTCCACGGAAAGTGGGTCGAAATATGAAAAAAAAAAATCGGGCCCCCCATGCAAAATCAATAGTCAGCTGATCGATTTTGTATGGGAGGTTCGATTTTTTTTTGCATGGGAAAATTTAAAAACCCTGAAAATTTTAAACGGTGACAAAAAATTCACCTTGTATTTTACATCTATAAGACTTGTTTATTAAATAAATACGTTATCCTATAATGCACACTCAATTACAGGTAACCACTTCATACCAATACATATTTCAGCAGTGAGTTAACGCCTTGATGCTCTATAGATCCGAGGCCCTACTATGAGTTTATTTTACTACTACTGTAGACCATCTCGATCTAACGCATCGAGCGCGTTCGGCGCTCCGATTGGCCCTGGATTGGTGAAGGGCCAATCGCCGAAACTCACACTAGGGCCACTGGACCAAAACAAAACGTATAAAAGAATCAACCTACCGTCTTTGTTGAAATTTATGGCATGATTATGGTATGAGGACTTCAAAACTAAGCGGCTATTCGCTAAGGGCACCCTCTGTGGGGTATGGACCTCGACTTAGGGCGGCGCTGGATGAGGGCAGCAAGGGACGGGCTGGGTCGGAATAAGCGATGATTGATGTCGGGACGTTTTTACAGAATTTTGCGTGACGTCAGTTTGATGCGTAGTTCGCAAGTAGCGTTGTAGATGGCGCTACAAAAGCCTTAAAATGTCTGCTAACTAACCTGATCTTCCTTAGGCAAAGTATGGAACGCTCTGGTAGGTCCGCCAGGATGTAATGGCGGGAACTTCTCAGTCTCCAGCTGCTGTTGAATGCGCTGGTACTCACTGCGGGTTGCTGGCACTGTTTAACGGGAAAATTATATCTTTAAAAAATCAAGAGCTGAGTGACATGGGAAATCTCACGGAAAAGACAGAAATTAGTAACGCTACATGGAGACAGATCTAACAAATGTTAATAATCGATCCCGTTAATTAAGATTACTTTCCACATTTAACCCGTCTACCTTCAAAACAAGAGTGAACACTGAACAGACATTTTCTGGGCACGCTCGTTCCATCATAGACCTCATCAATCGCTTTCCATCATGCGTGATCGAGATCAAGAGCAGGCCCAATTAGTAAAAAAAAGAGAAGAGAAAACGAGGCCGTACTTTTACGATTTCTTTACGTTTTCGCAGATTTACGAGATTTTACAGTTAAAGCACTGTATTTTCTATAAGTTTCAAGGCACAACATGAAGGATAATTTCAAGGAATAAAATAACCTTTACAACTCAGATTGACTCAATACGACGTGCTTAAATAATTTGCCCATAGATAAGTGTCTCACAGTAATCGCCACGCCACATCCACTCCATGTGTCTCTGGCACGTGGCGCCGGGCCGGTTGTAGTCACACACCGCGCACACGCTCGTGTTCACCATCGCAGACGGCTGTAATCTGACGATTAACCTCTTTATTTACAAACGTTGCTAAAAGTTAAGTAATGATTAGCGACTTTTAACCATACATTTTTTACGTTTGAACATCTCTTATTTTTAACCTTTTTACCGCTTACGTCGGATTAATCCGACAAATATTTTCGGGTCCATTTCGCCAGGGTCGTATATTTACGACCAAAATACCATAGCTGGTTTAATCTGTTGTAAAAAGTTAAGTATTTCACGACCCTCTATGTTGTAGGTATTTATTTTTCGATTCACTGTGCCGGGCGCTGGAGGCACGACAACTGATATGAAGTCGGGCGGTTAAAAGGTTAATCAACGTTTATAAATAAACCCCTTTATATTTTTTAAGAACAACATTTACAATATTAAATGACTTTTCACCATCTAAGGAAAAATAGTAACTTTTAAGCTGTATTATGGCTCAGAAACACCGCAGAGGATGAAATCTTCTCTTATTGTCATCATGATCTGCCTGGCCTTTCCCAACTACGTTGAGTTTGGCTTCCAATCTAACCGGAGGCAGCTCTGTACCAGTATTTTAAATGGAGCGACTGCCTATAAGTGGCCCTAGTGTGAGTTTCTGTTAACCATCTCGATCAAACGCATCGAGCGCGTTTGGCGCTCCGATGGGTCCTTCACCAATCCAAGGCCAATCGGAGCAGCGAATGCGCTAGTTACTGGGTAATACGATAAGCCCTGATTAAAACCGGTTGTCAGACTTGGCTATGGAATCATTTCTTCTTGTATGCAGACAAAACAAAATGTCTATGCAGGCAACTGCCGCTGCAATAACTATGTAAGCGCAAGACACGTCTAAACTGATGACAAAAATTTGGCATTCATATCAAAGTTTCAATACACACATCCAACTCCTTTCATACATGTTTTTTTTTTTTAGCTGACTGTCTCGCTGCTGTTTGATTTCTGTAAATAGATTTGTAGAAACAAAATTGATAAGTTCGGCGTTAAGACCAGAACAAACCCAGAAATCAAAAATCTCTTTTAAAGTCCAGTCTTCAAATCGTCTTCAATTCGTCAAGTCTTGGTTAGATCATGTGAAGACCATTTAAATTGGTGCCTGAAATGGTATTTTGAGGAACGAACCACACAGATTCGAGTGGACCAGTCGATGCACGCATTTGTCAATTATCGTGCAGCTCAACTCAACGATACTACCACAAAAGAATGACCCCTTCAAAATATTTTAGTAGGTACATACCTGTTGGTCAAAATAATATTCGGATACATAGCGCCGACATCCAAGTGATAAATAAGAGGGTTCTCGTCCCTCCTCGGGTGGTCCTTCATGTGCTGTAACTTCGCCTTTATCTCCGCACATACTTCGTCGAAGTTCGTCACCATATCCATAGGGATCCCTTCCTCAACCTCGATGGCGTGTTTCATCGTCTTTTCAGTAGTATCCATCAGTTCTTGTACTGCTGAGGGCACGATCTTAAATTTGCATTTGATGTCGGCTCTGAATACTCCTGCAAGTAGTTTTAAGACAAAGGTAAGTCGCGCATTGAATACGAATTGTAATCCACATATAAACACTGGCTGAATGTACGCATATGGGTTAGCAACACTTCCAGGGCTTATTTTTAATCTTTTATTTAGAATTATTTCTTCATTTCTTTATATTGTTCTCACATATAGAATCAACAATAATAATATACCTAGGATTTTATTTTATCAAATCAAATCAAATCAATTTATTTGCCATAAGTGTTGGCACAATTTCGGTCTTAACATTAATAATTATACAGATCCAAAACACTTGAGTCATAATACTATGACATGCAAACATTTGGGTTTGTACATAAACATGATTAAATTATTTGTAGTTATAATTCAATTAAAAATAAAATGGAGTAGCAATATTATTACAATTATTAAACACCTTAAAAAAGAAAAATAATGTCAGAGAGTAGATTATAATTTTTATTATACATTTTTCAATCTCTTATTAAATATGTCGCTTACTGAGTAGACACTCTTTCCCCTTAATCATATCAAGACACCTTGCAAATTTATTAGCTGGTAAGATTTGAATGCTGTCTGGTATGGCATTAAATATGCGACCACACATTGCATAGCTATTCTTACTATACAATGCTGTCCTAGGAATTATGGGCAAAACTATTATATTCTGTGCCTAGTACTTTTTGCAAATACTTCATGATCTAAAATCTCTAAACTTGATTTAAAAGAGTGTCCTTGGAGTTTCGTGCCCGTTCTTCTTCATAGATAGAGAACTACGAATGGGATACACGAACTAGTTTCAACTTTTTGACTATTTAAAAGTAAATGGTTTAGTTGAAATAAATGCTTTGAATTTGAGTTTGTCTTCAGAAATAGGAACGCGCGATGATGAGATCTAATATACAGGATAAGTTTTTAACCAGTGCGCAAACAGTAACCATGAATTCAGCACATCATTCTAGACCCCCCCAACGCAGAAATTTTTCGTCGTCGACAAAAAACAATCAGCTGTTTCAATGAAAAGTGTAATACCTATGTGGTCAAAATGTATGATAAATGATAAATGATAAATGATAAATGATTTTATTTCTGTAAGTAGGTTTGTACAAACACTTTTACACGTCAATCATATTTTTTTTAAACTAGATGAAGTCGGCGTTTCCTATCTGACTACTCTGAGAAGAAAGGCCGAAACAAACTCAGAGGTCACAGTCTCTTTTAAAGTCCAGACATAATCTTGGTCAGATTATGTGAAGACCATGTGGATCGGTGTCTGAAATGGTCTTTTGAGGAAAGAACCACATAGATTGAGTGGACCTGTCCATTCAGTGCACGCATTTATCAGTAATCATGCAGCTCAACTCAGAACTTGAGGAGCTCAACGATTTGATGAACAATACCAAAGATAGGACATTTGGGTAGGCCGCATAAAGTACTCAAACTGCCAGATTAATACTAAAAACTAACTGAGAAAGAGATGAAAAAACACAAAAAAAACAATTATTAAAAAAAAAAATATGACCCACATAGTCCTCACATTCACAATAATTAAAATAATAATAATATTATACTTCTCAAAGTAAATATTCATGTCAATGTGTATATAATAATTATCAAATGTCAAAGAGTATAAGTTTGCAAAAACAAAAACAACATTTAGTATGCAAAAATTGGAGCAGGTCAATCCCAAGCCTTTGTGTCTTCAATATAATTTTTAACGGTATAAAAGGCTTTCAGGCACAACTTACGTTTAATGAATGATTTAAATTTATTGATACTTAGATCTTGAACATGGCTTGGAAGTTTATTATAAAAGCGTATACATTGACATCTGAATGACCCACCTATTTTCTTGAGCCTTGTTGATGGTACAACAAATTTGTGTTTGTTCCTAGTATTTATACTATGGATATCACTGTATTTTTTAAACAATTTAATATTTTTATGGGCATACAAAAGATTTTCAAAAATATACTGTGAAGGCACAGTCATTACATTAATTTCCTTAAATTTCTCTCTGAGAGAATGTCTCGGACTTAATTTATAAATTGATCTAACAGCTCTTTTCTGCAAGACAAAGATAGTCTGAATGTCGGCGGCATTTCCCCACAACAGAATACCATACGACATTACACTATGAAAATAGCTGAAGTACACTAAACGGGCTGTCTCTATATCAGTTAAATTACGAATTTTTCTAACAGCGTATGCTGCAGAGCTTAGCTTTTTCGACAATTTATCTATATGTGGACCCCACTGAAGTTTGGCATCCAGAGTTAAGCCCAAGAATACAGTGCTATCTTCAGGATTCAATTCTTCGCCCTTCATCAACACACTAGTTTTCACCTGCCTAACGTGAGGTAGCGTAAACTTAATGCATTTGGTTTTTTTTTCATTGAGAAGTAAATTATTAACATTGAACCAATGAACTACTTTTGAGATTGCACTATTTACATCGTCACTAACCAGCTGCTGACGTTTAAGTTTAAACAAAAGTGAAGTGTCATCCGCAAACAACACTATTTCATGATTATCCTTTATGAGGTAAGGCAAGTCATTAATATAAATAAGAAACAAGAAAGGACCAAGAATTGAGCCCTGTGGGACTCCCATTGATACTATTGATCCGGGAGATCTTTTCCCATTCACATCAACACACTGAATCCTATTACACAAGTATGAAATAAGAAGATCCAGAGCGGTGTTCCGGATCCCATAATGGCGGAGTTTCCTGATTAAAGTTTCATGAAGCACGCAATCGAAAGCTTTAGATAAATCACAAAAAATCCCTAAGGCATCGTATTTATCTTCCCATGCATTGTAAATATGCCCTAAGAGTTCAACACCGGCATCGGTAGTTGAACGACCCCTTGTAAAACCGAACTGTTTGCTATGTAATAAATTATGTTTATTAAAAAATCTTTGCAATTGGTCTAAAATTAATTTCTCAAAAATTTTACTAAAGGTAGGTAGTACTGAAATAGGTCTATAATTAGAGGGGTCTGATGTACTACCTGATTTAAACAAAGGTACTATTTTACTATTCTTCATCAGGTCAGGAAACTCCCCACAGTCGATACAATTATTAAATATAAGAGCTAAAGTAGGTGCTACAATGTCAATAATGGACTTGGCGACTTCTACAGAATTGCCCCACAGATCTGCAGTCTTTTTTACGTTCAGAGTATGAAAGGTTTTAATTATATCTCTACTGCTAACATGTTCAAAATGAAATTCTGAATCACAAACATTAACATTTTCCTTAAGCAAAGACTCAGCAACAGAAGGTGATGAGTTTAGAAATTTTGTAGTTGAAACGGGAATATCTGTAAAGAAATTTTCAAAAGCCGCGGCGACTTGCGATTCTGATGTTATTATGTTGTCATTGATAGACAGGCTGTAGTCAGTATTTCGCTTACTCGACCTTCCCGTTTCATTATTAATAATATTCCAAGTCGTTTTAATTACATTACTACTGTTTTTAATCTTTGAACTCAAATAACGCGACTTGGCCATCCAACAAACTTTTTTAAGTAATTTAGAATAATTTTTAACATATAAATTAAATTCAGCAGTGTTTACATAGGTCCTTTCATTGTACAGCTCATAAAGTCGTGTTCTACTTTTATGAATACCAATGGTAGCCCAATCACTGAAAGAGACATTACTATTAATCGAAATAGTCCTGGGAATAAAAGTGGAATTAAATTGTTTACAATATATCTTAAAAAACTCATCATATAGATGATTAGGATCAGCATGTGCACACAAAACTGGTAATTTATTAAGGAGTTTATCTTTAAAGGCTTCTAGGCTTCTATGGCTGTCAAACAGCTGATTTTTTTTGTATAACCGACGAAAAATTTCTGCGCTGCGGGTCTAGAATAATATGCTGAATACATGGTTACAGTTTGCGCATTGGGTAATAACTTATCCTGTAGAGCTGACACAGCCATGGAAGAACTTGCATATTTTGTACTACTTATATGATTATAGCTTAACAACTCTTTTTATTCTAATAAACATGACAGATGATGATCAGTCTACGACCGGAGAAGGTAACCCGATAGAGAAACCTTCATGCAACCGCGCAATAATAGGCACTAGGTACTACAAAAAGCGGCTGTACTTAGAAGTTTTTCCACTGTGGGGGTTTAAGGTGTGGCGTGACGTTCGTGCTAATTCGGAAACACGAACGATTGACGAATTGCATACTTTTTCTGGTTTACCTGTTCCGTCTGGCGCCGGACGTAAAGAATAGCTGTATCCCATTTCTTGCCGTGGGTGTCGTAAAGGGCGACTAAGGGACTTACTAGAGAATGGGCAGCAGCGTTCTCTATGCATTTTACCAACAGACTGCAATCGCTTAACCGCCTGCCAAGCGTGGCGATTATAGCGAACAACCACCCCGCCTCTTCAGAGAGGCCTATGTCCGGCAGTGGACGTCTTCCAGCTGAAATGATGATGATGGAATAATATAATTACCCGATTCCAGCGCCTCCACGTGCCCACCCACATAGGTCTCCGTCTCCAGCACATGTCCATCGGTTGTCAACTTGTTGAGCTCCTCCACTTGCTTGTTAGGGAACACGATGTTGGCGTGGAAAGCCTGCACCATCAGCAGCGACTCGCAGAGCGTGCCTGAGCCTTTGCGGAGCACCTGTAAGTTTACATAAAGACCGGAACTTACATCTGCGACAGCAGTAAGTCGATTTGAATTCTAATTAAGAGTTGATAAGGTTGATTTTTATTTAAAACTAAATATCCTTTGGTAAATCATGAATGAGGACCATATCTTAGGTCCTATTTAGCTCGAGTGGGGCACTAAGTAAGAATTTTACTAAACTGTACCCTCTAGAGAGGGTCAAAGAAGGTAGAATTTTGATCGCGAAATCAGGGGCACCAACTTTTCCTGTGTTGCGAAAACCTAAGAGAAAAATGGCCGTTTACAGTTACCAAAAGAGATAAGTATCCAGGGTCGTCGGATATAGTCGAAGTTTAGTAAGTAAACGATGGATGTTTTCGAGTTGAACTTAATTTTATAAATTAACTGTTTGTTTTCTTTGAATTCAATTACATTTTATTCAAAAACATCAATCGGTTTCTTACTAAACTTCAACTATATCCGCCGACCGTGGTAACTTATCTCTTTTGGTGACCATACATATACCCAAGCATTATACCTACACATCAATCAACCATAACGAACTGTTAACTTACCTCATCCGGCTCCAAAGGGATGATGGTGCAGAGCGCGAATATGAAGGGGTGTACGTACTTCATGTACAAGTAGTACGTCGCCACCGCGTCCGATACTGAATAGTTTGATAGCACCTGCAAAAAAATCAGCTGTTTCACAGAAAAGTGCAATACCTATGCAGTCAAAATGCACACACACACACCAGCAACAGATTTGTTTTGTTTAACCGACGAAAAATTTCTATGCTGGGGGGTCTAGAATGATATGCTGAATTCATGGTTACAGTTTGCACACTGGATAAAACTTATCCTGTATCTCTGCAGACAGACAGAGTTACTTTCGCATTTATAATATTAAAGTAAGGATGATAATGTATAAAAACCCTACTAAATAAGATCACTAAACCTATAAACCTAGAACAATTTTAAGAAAATCTAAAATAAAATGTTAAAAACATGATGTAGGGATTATTCTGTACCTGGGGTTGTTCCGCCGCCATTCTGCACATGTCTTCAGGGTCCAGCTCCACAGGGTCATACCTTAACTTAGCTTTAGCGACGGCTTTCAGACCTTGCGACCCCACTGGAAGGTACGAATCTCTTTTTACCCAACTGAAAACAAAAAAAAACAATTATAACTTACGACGTAATAGGGTATTTTCCAATTTATTAAAAACTATTTTAATTTGAAGATTGGGACGAAATATTTACCAGAAAAATAAAAATACATTTATTTATGTCCATTTTCTGCACAGTCCAGTGCACATCAATGGTGTTCCAATAGAATTTCTATTGTGTCTGCTAATTAGACGCGCGACGGGATAAAAACGATTCAGATGAAATTAATTTTTCATTGTTTTGAATTTACCGCCATAACGCTTCTTACGATGACTTTTTTATCAAGTGACCACACGTGACGTCAGCTTTGTGTAAACGGCACCGGTACAAATACTTTGTGTGGCGCAGTTTTAGAAGTATTTGTGCACAGAGGCACCGCGCACCAGTGTATAATACCACTTTCTATCCATTAAAAATCTTGTTAATTATAAAATCGACATTCACTTGATTACAACTACATACTTTAGTTTACCCAAAGTTGAAGTCACGTGTGGTCACGTGATAAAAAGTCATCTTATGGATCGTTTTGGCGGTAAATTCAAAACAACGAAAAATAAATTTGATTTAAATCGTTTTCAATTAAGAAAATGGATATCAATCAATTTAATTTTTTATTTTTGTTACATATTTCGTCCCAATCTTCAAATTAAAATAGTTCTTAATAAATTGGAAAATACCCTATAGTAACTAGCGACCCGCCCCTGCTTCACTCGTTTTTACGACTTAGCAAACCATCGAGATTTTCTTATTGTATGTTAGTTTCACATTATACACCGTGACATTTTAGTCGTCTTACAAAGGTGGCCCACGCAATGCATCCAACATAAAATACCTCTAACCACGATAAAAAAAAATGTTACTATTAAATGAGATAAAAGAGGCAAAAAATACATATGCTTTAGAATTATGAAACGCCCTGTTTTTACGTATTAAACGGTGGAAGATACCCACCCAGCGCACGAGTCGAGCAGATCATTCCATCTCCATTACATTCGATCATTCATTCCATCTCCATAATAGCTACGTCATGCGTCTTTGTGAATGATATTTTCATTTTTTTTAATTATTCATTTGTTCATAAATATCTTTTTTAAAAATAAATTATTAGTAGTCATTGAATACATGAAGTAGGCTGCCTTTGTAAGACGATTAAAATGCCACGGTGTATACACAAATTCCTGAATAAATTCTCTAAACGATGATGTAAGCCGCATCAAAATCCGTTGAGTTTAAAAGAACAACGGTGTCACACAGGGAGACACGAAAAGCGACTTAAATCATAATAATATTAGTATAGATCATATAGATACATTTACCACAAACAATCCATGTGCATAGCAGGTCGACATGCGTAGGTCCCGTCCCTGGCGACTATTTTACTGAACCCTATTTCTTGCTTCATGTCCAAACCGAGCACGGCCGCACGCGCTTCCACGAAGGGCCAGTCGAAGAAGTCACCTACAGCCGTAAAATATCTATGAACGTTTTCATCAACCAATCCATTCCGCAACAAATCTATGCATTTCTGATTCAAAAACTTATTACTGTTACGTAGTCGCACGTTAAGCTGCTGGTCCCAACTGTCATTTGTGGATCTTTGACAGACGTTACGGGTCGTCAGATGCTCGAAAGTCTGACCACCAGTCTTACCAAGGGGCATCATATTACCCAGTAACTGGATTGTGGAGGTCAGATAGGCAGTCGCTGCATCGGGTTAGACTGGAAGCCGACCTCAACATCGTTTGGAAAAGGCTAGGCAGATGATGATGAAGATATCACGTACTTCAACATCAGTTTATTTATTTTTAATTGTTATTGTTAATTTACTGGAAGCCGACTTCAAAATAATCGGGAAAAGGCTAAGTAGATTGATTGACTCATTGTTAACTAATTACTTAGATTAATTAAGTACTTATGCACATGCTAGCCTGAAGCCGAAGTTCAGGCAAAAATGAAGCAACTGTTAAGTTATCAGAATGGCATCTCGCAGGTCAACCGTTATTTTCCAGGGGCTGTTTAAAGGGAGAGAGACATCGAGACCACTCTCCCGATCCGCAGAAGGCCGACCGGGCGACGGCGGAGGGCGGAGGGCGGACAGCGGACAATGCCCAACACCCCCCCCCCCTACCTTAGTAAGAATTGACAGACCCTCCGCCCGCGCCCGCCCCAGGAACAGGATGAGTAAGTGAATACACGCTAGATTGGATTAATTCCTTAAATAAACGATTACTATAATTTGACACTGGAAAGAATGTGGAAAAGGGAAAGAGAGGCCCTGCGGCGACATAATACTGGCTGGTCAGTTAGTCATATGGCTATTTGAAGCAGTTATAAAGGAAGATTACAGAAAGATGACAAAATAAGAGAAAGCTTTTGTTCTCAAAACTTACCGTTGTATGTGACGAAAATATGAGGTTTAACATCCATAATGTGATCAAAGAACTTTTGTATTAAGGCCAGCTCATTTTCTTCATTGAACACAATGAAAAGACTGCAAAAGAAATAAATATTCTAATCTCAATTTAAAACAATAGATATTATATAAAGAAACATACATAACACCACCCCTGCATTCCCAGAAAGGTTAGGCAGAGGTATAGGATTTGGCAGAGAAGCAAATTCAAACAGTGAATTCAGCACATGGCTCTAGACCAGCCACACTCAACTTTTTTTTAATGGGGCCACAAACACGTTTCGGTCTTGATGTCGTGGGCCGCACAATATTTAGGTGTTAATAAAAAATATAATTCAAAATTGACGATGTATTAATTGAAACAAGTGTGCCTATAAAATTTGAAGAGTTCTCTCTATTTCTCCAGGATCCCATCATCAGATCCTGACTTGATGATCATGGGACCACCTGGGAAGTATACCCTTTCGAACAAAAAAAAAATATCCAAATCGGTCCTGCCATCTTCGAGTAATCGGGGAACATACATAAAAAAAAAAAACAAAAAAAAAAGGTTCCGACGAATTGAGAACCTCCTCCTTTTGGAAGTCGGTTAAAAAGAAAGGGTGGTTAGAATAAAGCCAGCTATACAATACATGATCTTGAAAACTTTATAATACACCTAAAGGTTATTTATCATGATGCCCCATGCGATATAGACCAAATTTTTAAAGAGCAAACTTTTTAGAACTAACAATGACTTCAGGTTTTAACAAAGATGTTTTGTATGAAACATCCTTGTTTCGATTATATTTTTGATACTGTGAACACTTCTTCAATTTAAAAACTTTGACTGTAACTCCAGGTCGGCCAACCACAAAGGATCGGCGGGCCGCAGGTTGAGTATGGCTGCTCTAGACCACCTTGCGTAGAACTTTGGGTCGGTTTAAAAGAAATAACAATGTTTCATAGAAAAGTGCACTAGTCAAAGTGCAGGGCAGAGCAAATAAAATAATAATAATGGACATTAAATTTCAACGCATGGTGTTTAGAATCATGAAGTGAGTCCATGGTTACAGGTTGTATGTCGATGTCCCTGTCACCCTATAAAGTATACCCATATTTCTCCAGTTATGTTTCGAAATCAAAACCAAACAATTTTATGTACTCCACAAACAGATTTAATATCTTACTTACCCCTCAAACTCTGGCTTAGGAGTATACTCAAAATCCTCAACATCTACGGAAATAATCTCCCTGTTAGTGATCAAGTATCCTTGCCCATCAATCATGTACGAGATCATCATTATCTGATCTGTCTGTGAGTCCGGAAACTTAAGTGGGAGTTTTGTAGTCTCTATGTCAAAGGCCAACACTATAGGGTCTGGTCTTTCTATAATGTCGTCTCTTTTAGTGAATACTGGTGTCTCTGTCCCTCGGCTTTTGATTGTATACCATGTGCCGCAGAATATCTGCATGTCTATAGATACTCGGACGTGGTAGGGGACATCATGTTCTCTGCAAATATTAAAATGCATGTAAGTATTGTTAGATCGCACATGAAAAATATTTACGAGCTAATGAGTGTAGTGAGCACATAGTTTTATGAGAAAACAAAATTAAAAGAATAATAACAACTTTATTAAATAAAGAGAAAGTTTGAAATGTGGGCTGTTTATAAGTAATTGACATTTGCACCTGATATCAAGAATATTCTCCATATGATCAGTAGTCTTCTTAGCATGTTCAATAGCTGCTGCACTAGTTAAAGCATTGGTCAACATCTCAGCGTAAATCTGGTCTTTTTTCTCTCTTTCTTTATTTTTGTTGACAGCGGTGAGTATCTCTCTCCGTACTTTCATCATTTCATTTTGTGACATAAATGAGAGCTTTATGTACCGCTGTTTTATACCAGACAAGTGATTCAACTGTAAAAGAAAAGCAACATGCTGTAAAAACTGGGTGATTTCCAGCTTACAAGTAGCGGTAGGTGTACTAATAAGTATATGTTGGCCTAGTGAAGGAGGCATTTTTTGTCCAAGTTCGGCCCTCTGTCTGTAAGTCTTTCAACGAAGATACGGACCCGTCTGAACATACTTCGGAATGAACCCTACTACCAATTAATCAACTTTTTCAGCTGGACAAAAACATATCGAGAAACACATCAATGGGCAAAAACATAATGGAAACAAAATGTGGTGTCATTCGTTTCTTATTTTGGGCTCCAAACTATCCGTTCAAGACCTAACTACGCTCAATGCTCTTCTGATATCAACACCGGAGTGTAGCTTTATTGACTGGGAAATGGTTAGATGTTTGTTGTGTTGTGAATGTTTAAAATTTTGTGTGAAGGTGATAACATGACAGACTATAAATAATAAAAAAATCAACTTGATTGCATTTTGTTTACTTTTCAAGTGTTATTTTGTTTGTTATTTTTTGGAGTTTACTTGTTCGCTTAATTATATTTTTTATTGTTTTTATCAAATCTACTTAGGTAGGTATGTATGTCACATTTTCTGTTGTAAACTGCAGTCTGTAATGTTGTGCATGTAACTTGAATACATTATAAATAAAAGTTGAAACTTAGCCTGCTTGGCTAGAATAAGAATAACAATGTTATACCACCACCATTGTTAAAAAATGTATCAATATTCCCAATTCAATTCTTACCAAATCCAAATCTTCCTTCTCAATGACATTAATCTTGTGTATGGTACCCGCAAACCTCTTTGATATGAACTGTATGACCTCCTGCTCACATTCTTTGCGTGCCATGATCAGGAAGTATGGCTGGAAGGTCAGGGACACCTTGAACCTGGATCCATCCATCTCTATGAAGTAGTAATCCATGGCAGCCACTAGCCTCTTATCCTCATCTAATATTTCAGCCTGAAAATGAAAGTTGTTTCAAATAACTGTATGAATAAAGACTTATACTCAAAGTTTGGTACTTGCTATTAGGGTCAGACAGTGTCAGTTTTAGCATTACAGGGGCCCTGAACGGACTTTCTTTGGCACCCTTCCCACTCTTGGAGAATTTCGCAAAATATTTCGCCCTAACCTAACACCACTGGGAACAGAAGGTCGTCTTAGGTTGAAGCATAATACAATGTTGAAACTCAGCTTTCCCAAGATATATATAAACAAAAAACACTCACAACATGCATGTTTATCATGTATCCCGTCCGTTCTTTGACGTCCCGTACTCTGTCGAATCCATACTTGGAGTCAACCCTGTCATTTTCCAGGGCCACACGAATTCGGGACTCCGACGATTCCTCCCTATGCAGAAAAAAGAAAAACGTAAATTAACCTGCAAGTTTGAAAGTATCAGAAAGAGCGTATATCTAGTAGTTTACTGACTTAGGGCCGGAAGACGAGCCAGCGTCTCTTCTGTTGGAATCATTCCTATTTGATCTGTACTTTCCCGTGTTTTGTAGAACCATGGCGTTGTAATTATTTTAAAAAAACTTATTAAAAATAACCATCCTTAGATACTAGTTTGACACTAGTCGTCAGCTGCTGCCGCTGTCCTGTCATAATTTCGCGCCATTACAGAAGCGGTGTTTAGCAACCGGACGGGGTTCGTTCAAATCATGGTTTAATAATATTCAAATCAAGAGTGATTATTCCGCGGGCTCGACGACGCGGCGCTACTGTGTAATTTTTTATATGTATTTTTATAAACATTAATTAGGATTCACATGGAAGTAAATAACTTCTAGGTATACTTAAAGTGACCATACGTCCCGTTTTGAACGGGACTGTCCCTTTTCTCAGTCAACAGTCCCGTTATCCCCATACAAAGTTCCGGGACACAAAATAGTCCCGTATTCTGAATCAGCGCGAAAAATTAATATTACAGATCTACCAAATGCCGTATTTAAATATAGTATAATCGGTTATAGTAAAATCAGGTGGCGTGACGCCTGCGAAAAAGGTGGTTTTCTGTTTGACCCGTATATGTATGTATATATGTATGTTCGCGATTTTATAGAAAGCCAGTGATCCGACTTAGATGCGGGATGAAAAGACAGATGTACTCAGAAACAGCTTAATTAGTGTCTACCATATAATACTTGGAGTTTAATTGTGAAACTAAAAGATAATGACACTAATTAGGAGGTACATTCCCCCGCAGACAGTTTGTATTTTTATAAATATTATTGAATTTCTTTGCCCACTTGCTTCATGTGAACCACAAACCCTGTACCCGCCCATGACAATAGTACTGATGAAAAAAAATGTGTTAATTTTAATTCATAACTTAATAAAGCAATATGGCGTCCCGTTTTAGGACAAAAAATCAGTGGTCAGTTTAGGTATACTGTTCTTTCCGCGTTCGTTCTTTTCTTTAAAATGGAAGCTCGTAGGAAACCCGCGAAATTCATTTTTTTTTACATTTATTGCAATTTTCAGCAGTGTCTAGCAGTAGGTATGTTGAAGAAAATACGATTTGCGGCCGTTACAAATACGGCTATACCTAATTATAATTATTCAAATCATCAACATAACCCTTTAAGTTCATTTAATGACTCTTACATGAAATAGCCATTCAAAAGAAATAAATGATCTTTCTGATTATGTACGCAACGCTTCTATTTCCGTACGGGTGTTATATAGAAACCTTACCGAAAATTTCAGGGCAGGGTACAAAAACTTCCAAGCTAGCTTCGCTCCGGCATCCAACATTCGTGTTTTTCGTTAAAGAGCGCAATGTGAAGGTGCGAGACTCATTAGGTTTCATTTCGCACGTTAAAGCAACTGGTTCTTATTATCAATATAGTTATTCCTTCTTTTTGCGTCTGGTTGGTCTGGAAGTAACCCAACATAATTGGTCTTTTTGATTTGTTTTTGTAATACACGTTCTATGATATCTCCGGCAACTGTGGATCGATTTCAAAAAAGGAAATGAGTGCTAAGAATTAAAATACAGGTCCAAAGACACCAAAATTAAAGTAATTTTTCATTCTGCAGTGTTTTTTTTTTTGAAAAATGTTTAATTTTGCAAAATATTATTATACTAGAAAAACCTATAAGTACGGAGACGACCGGAGGCCTCATTTTGTTTTGCCTCCCCGGGCCCCTGACAGACTTAGTCCGCTGGCTGCTGTGGCTGCGGAAAACCTCAACACATAAAAATTAACCAACAAGTACTTAATTCTATTTCTGGGGTTCAAACGGTCAGGACGTGGGATTCCGTTTTTATCAAATCTAAGCGGCCAGCGGCTGTTTGGCACTTTATGTGGCCCAAGGGCTGACTTTTATCTTGGGCGCACTACCAGTGGACAGCGATGTCAACGAATTTTTTAACGTATGATTTTGTTAAGATATTCTCTTGTAATCTTTTCAGTAAATAGGTAGTTAACTAATAAAATAATTTACAATTATATTTCTATTTAAACAAAAAAAGGTTTTCGAACGAACCCCAAACGTTTTTGCGGCTGTCAAACTCAAAAGTTTAAAACTCAAAAGTGTCAAAATAATTGTCAAACTACCAAGCCAACGCGGGCAATTATTGTTTTCCATGTTTTGGTCGATAAATTATTGAGATTAAAAATGGATAGGTCTTTCGATATTAGCTTTAGTAGTTATGAAGATCTATCCAGGAATAATTCGACCAGGAAAGGGGACATAAGCATCAGCGATCAACTATCAGGTTTTGCAAGGTTACGTGTATCTGCTCTAACAAAAGCCGCTGAAATGAGTCCTCTGGTGAAAGAAGTGACTATAGGACCTAACAGTCCTTTGAAGAATTATGAGAATAAGGAACCAGTGGCTATAGTTGAAGAAGACAATGATGACGAAAACTTGATAGAAGATAAACTTCGTGAGGACCTCCGATACACGCTTATCATGAAACAATGTGAAAACAAACTCCAAGAAACCTCTGAGGAGCTGTTCAAAAGCTTGATTGAAAATATGATAACCAAGCGCGCCGAGTTCATAACAATGTTTTGGACAAGGCAAGGCGAAGAATGTAATAAGCGAGCATTGGAATTCAAGGCGCGCAAACTTCAAATGCTTAAAGAATTACAGGAAAATGACAATTTGTCTGTTTTGAAAAGGGCTCGTTTAGATGAACAGAATTGCCAAATCATCAACACACAAACAATACAAAATATGAACAGAATATTAGAAGAACAAAATAGAGCCACAGCTAGGTTTGCCGCAATTACAGATAGCCACACAAAAATTTGTATATGTTGTAATGAAATAACAGACATCTTGAACATTGAACCATTAGCTAAAACCATTTGTCATAAATATAGTGTAGCAATAAATACTGTTGTAGTAAATATTGATCATATTATGGAGATGTGTAAGACTGGAGATGTGACAGAAATAGATGTTAATCAAGCTGAAGATCTAGCATTAAATATTGAAAATATTAAAAGGAAAATCATAGAAAATATAGAAACAGTTAAAACAGAAGTGAATTTGAAAAGACAAAAAGAGGAAGAAGAATCACAGAAGAGAAAAGATCAAGAAAGAGAAGCACAACAAATAAAAGCAGCGGAAGTAGCTGCAGCAGCTGAGGAAGAGAAACATAGATTACAACAACAATCTCAGAAGACTAGCCCAGTGTTTTATTCTGCAGAAAATTACAACTACTATGAGAACCTTAAGAACTATCTGGAGCAGTATGAAGCACAGTATAAGGACTTGTTACAAGATGTTAACTTAAAGAAATTCAGATTTGACTGTCAAAAAGCAGTCAATACTCCAGTGAATGCATTGTCATCAGTCAGTGCATCACACATGAGGGATAAATATGACAAACTTTCAAAATTACTAAAAGGGGAAAGAGTACAAGTGCTAGATATTTATGTGACGGCAACACAGCATCCACAAGGGTTATTTTATTGCACGGCATTATTGGCCAAGAAAATTGTGAGGCAGGGAGATCTATTAGTATCAAGCAGTACAGAAGCTGCTTATCCCCTAGCTGCTGTCACTGGAGCTTTATGGGCACAATTCCCACACTTTGGAAAACTAGTTGAAGCTAATTTCCATAGATATTGTCCTTATTTAGTACCAATGTTCTTGCCCCAAAAAGAAGGACAAACTGACAAAGAGTTTTATATGTCAAGAGGCTACACATACAATGATGAAGGAGTGGTTGAGAAACAGGACAAGTTTCTGAAAAGGATGTCTGGAATATTCAGGTTACGTTGTGCCATATGGATAGCCTCAATGCCCAAATTTATGAATACACCAAATCCTCATGGTCTGCGATTTGGATGGCAATGGCTTGCATCTTTTTTGAATTTGAAACCTGAACCTGATATTTCTGCAACACTGGTGCATGATTTCTTCATAATGTGTGGATCAAAGTTTAACAAACATTATGGTCAACAATTTAGGAAAGTATTAGAATTAACCAGTGATCAGTATCTTAAAGTACTGGAAAATATTGATGAAGGTGGACCTAAGACCAGATTAGAAGTTTATCTCCAGACTGTATTAAAATCTAATGATGTACCTGCACCCCCAGCATCCTCACAAATAAATTGGTGATATTCCAACCCTATAGTAGGAATTAAATAAGAACTTTAAACAATTAATTTGAGCTGTACAGACATTTTACTTGATATTAAATGTAAATTATTAAGCCAATAAATAATAGACCTAATTTAAGAATGATTATGCATGAGTTTGTTATTAAAATGAGTAAAGTGGTATTGACATTATGTTGTAATTCATTGTATTTTGTTTGATTTAAATACATTCAGAAGTTCTTGTGAACTATTTGTAAGTCCTATTAGCTTTTCCCAACGTAGGGGTTGGCTTCCAGTCTAACAATAATAGTAATATTTTTAAATGTTTTTAAATACCTATATTTTTTTATTATTCGGATAGGTATTTAAAAATATAGTTTCTATGTAGTAATCAACGAAATAAAGGAGATAATAATAAACAGTGTCAAGACTAGCGTTGCAAAACTTCGGAATAATTCGGAAACATTCCAAAGTATATTTCGATTGGAAGGAATACTACCGCAGCAAGAATGCAGAGTAAAATAAATATAGTAAGGATGAAGTAGGTAACCTACATTTTATTACGAAATAAGAATTAAATGATTCCCAGTAATTACGAATATATTTATGCGTAGGTAGCTTGAGGAGACTCCCCTTAAAACAGATATTGTGGCGTGCCGTTTTTAAATTAACGCCATCTAGCAGGCAATGCCGTAAGGTAGACTGTAGCCGATCTCATCAATTTATGTACAACATCTTATAACTGTACCTACATTCATAGCAAATAAAGTTCTGATTCTGATTCTGATTCACCACGTCGTGAACCGTCGAGCCCCGCGGCCGTTCATTAATAAAATCAACGAAGTAGTTTTCGATGCCTACGTACCTACTATGCGGGAATATTTCCCTTTAAGTAGTTATCTACTTGTGAATAATTATTATTTTTGTATGGTTTAATTTCGAATGGGCCCGGTTTCGGGCTGATGTTAAGTAGAATATGTGTTATGTACAAGTTTAGTTAACTTCGTAAAAGTGTTTTTGCTTTACGATGTACGCAAGTAATGTATTTTTTTAAAATAAATAAGTATGTAGGGTTACTTGCGTAATTTTTTACGACGACTTTTTAGCAAAAAGTTTATTTCCTTTAAAGAATAGTCAGTATTCAACTAGAACAAAAAATTGGAACCAATTGAAATAATATAATAGTTACCGTTTTACTATGTACCTCGATACATAATATTAAATATGTATTTAATATAAACTCATCTTAGTACCTACCTACCAACGTATTTATCTTTAAATGTACATATTATTCTTGCAAAATAACATTTGTGCAACTAAACCGCATACAAATCTTATTACGTAAGTACATATCTAAGTAGATGCAAGAAACATTCGGAAGTTTAATAATCGTATTTTACTCTTAAATAATGAATGAAAACGTCAGAACATAAAAACAAGAAATATGTCAATCGTCGCATAATTGAAAATAAACCACAGTTGAATGACTATAGAGTTGTTTATTGTGTACTCTTTTTACGTATTTATTACTTTTTTCATTCGGAATAGTAGAATGAGCAAGTTACGCTACCCGCCGCTAGATGTCACTATAATGCATTCAATTGAAAGCTGTATTTCGTTACGGTTAAGATTTATATTTGCGTAACGAGGACATTACTATTTCTCCTCCTATAGGGAATACCACTATCGTTTACTTATTTATCGACATTCCGTTTTATTTTTAAGAAAAATACAGCAACAGCTAGAGTCAATAAATATGTTTGAAATCAAGTGTCTATATAAATATATTCTAATACATACTTACGATATAAAGAAAGTATAATTAGGATTTGTTATGTTAAACTAATGATCCGATATTGAAAACTATTATATTCATAAAAAGATACAGTTGTGGAGTTTCTTTCTATATTATGCGATGGATATTAAACTACGGGATTAATTACTACGGGTAAACTAAAACCGCACACAGGGTTAAATTTTTCCCGATATAGCATAGAACAAAGAGAACATTGTAAGTTTAAAAATATCGATAACTCATTATCGATAACGGTAATCTCTAATTGCGTAGCTGACTGTAACATGTGCATTGTTGGAATCTTCGGGAACAATACGTTTGAGTTTAAAAGAACTTAAAGACTTTAAAATGAGTGGAATAAAGTCAACTTTTACTTGTCTTGTTTAATAACGCGTTGTTGCGTCGCCAACTAGCGGTCAATAGTCGAACTCTAGCTATATTTTCCTTTTAAGTAATTATAATTATGCTCGGGGAATATTACCGAATTTTACTCAATCATCCCGAATGTTTCGCGAATATTACGACGGGAATAATACGGAATATTTCCCTCCAGCAACTCTACAACCGACCAGCTGAATTAAACAACGTCATATAATTGAGAGATCATAAATGACGCCTAGTAATTAATAATCTCAAAAAAAATATTTCAATTAGGCTGCCAAAGTCTGCTAATTACATCTAATCCTGAGAATTTGAGCTCTCCAGCAATGTCCAGGCCGAAGCTATAAAGCTTTGAAAATACGACGAAACGGTCCGAAAAAAGGTAGGTAGTGCCGAAATGGTTGGTATGTAAAGATCGTCAACCATCCATGGACCAATCATGGCAAGTATAGCTTAACCTGACCGGTCGACCCTTGGGGCTTTTATTACTTTAGCCACAAATTCTATACTGTTTGTAAGTATGTATGGTCACTAAAAGAGATAAGTAACCAGGTTCGTCGGATATAGTTGAAGTTTAGTAAGAAACGGATGGATTTTTTCAAATAAAACTCAATAGAAAAAGTCACCAAAAGATATAAATGAACTGCTTGTTCATTTATATCTTTTGGTGACTTTACGTATTGGAATGTACATAAAATAAAAATAATAAATTTTATTGAACATAAAGGGGTGTCAGTAATTGATAGCGATCTTCATTTTGATCTTTACGGTGGTCTTCAAACTAGGCACCTGGCGCCAGTATCTTAGGGACCATGGTATCAATGATTTGACTTCGTTTTCGCTTAACATTCCGACGCTTTTTTCTTTTGCTCGGCTCCTAACGGTCGTAGTGTGATGTTGAATAGTCCATAACCTTTCTTAAGAGAATTGAGGAAGGTTAATTCGACAGGCAGTTTCCAAAATATGTGTAAACGGACTGTTTGTCTAATGTATTTTATATTCATGTTGTATTATTATCTGTGAGTACTCTCTCCATGAATGTAACCATACTGATCATACACAAAATGTAAAGAAATGAACGTGTAGAAGAAGGTTGTATCTACTTGTAAGATTTTTTTAATAACCGTAAAGTGGACAAGAGAAATAAAAGTTCGTTTTAAAAACACACAGTTACTTGAAGTGTTAAGATGTTGCACCGCGCTGGCCCCAATTAAATTTGTAAGGGCATGAGATGATGAGACTGATTACTTGCGGTGGGATATTTTGAAAATATGTAAAAGGTGTGTGTTGTATTAGATCGATTTATGCAAAATTGCAAATCATCCTCGAGTTGTTTTCAACTCCAATCATGATATTTTTTTTTTTAATGTTTATTATTCCTATCGTACGCCTCCAGTCTTCACTAAAAACGAACATCAAGTTAACAAACATAAGATAACCTAAATCATAAAACGTACATCATTTATTGTTTTTTCCACTAAAGCTGTTTTTTTTACAAGTGGTATGCACTTTTTGTTAGCTCGTTTAATAGTGCTACGTTCCAAGCCAAATAAATATTTATATAGTTTTCGTTTAATTTCTAATCAACACCAAATTAAACTTAAACAGAACGGGCGATTTGTAGACGTTGAACTGTGCTGCCATCTATGACGAGTTGTACAACTATTTGTATGTCCTATCTTCGTTGACCAATGCATTAATAAACTTTATTTTACCCTATAAAATAAAGTAGAAACTAAATAATCGGAAAAATCAGTTTTTTTTTTACATTTACCGAATCTCTTTTTCCGGATATTTGCTGAATTTCAATTTTGCCAGTACAACTCTAGCAAAAACTAACCTATGATGCGTTTTGGATTTTGTGTATTGTGTCAATAAAGTGAATTTTGGGTTATAAATAAATAATTTAGGTACATACCACAGTGCACTTATCAATACAGAGTAAATTTAGAGATAATGGAAGGGCCACCTGGCACGGGGCCACCCAACAACAATGGATCAATGGGTCCACCGGGGATGCCAAGCTTTCCCCCGATGCCGCCGCCGCCCGGCTCGATGGGGGCTGGGAGCATGCCTCCGCCTCCCATGGGGCCACCTGGAGCGATGCCACCTGTTAGCACGTCTAGCGGACCACCGAGTGGTCCACCCACAATGCCTCCCGGAATGGGCCCGCCACCCGGTATGATGGGCAATATGAGCATGGGTCCTCCTGGAATGGGTCCACCGCCACCCGGTATGGGTCCGCCAGGTATGGGGATGGGCCCGCCGATGGGTCCCCCAGGCATGGGACCACCACGAATGCCTCCAAATATGATGCGCGGTCCTAACATGAAAGGCAACTTTGGGAATCAGGGAATGGATATGGGCCCACCAGGGATGGGACCTCCGCCGAATATGCCTCCTATGGGCTGGGATGGACAGGGTCCTCCTGGTTGGGGACGGCAGGATGGCCCACCGGGCTGGGATGATCATGGTGATGAGGGAGATGAGGATGAGGGTGAAAGGGATGACTCTGGTGGGATGCAAGGACCTCCGCCTAGTTTGCCATCACTGCTGACCATGAAGATTGATACTCCTGAAGAGTTCAGGAACAAGCCAGTTGGTGTGGGTGGGGTTGTACTTCCCAAGGCTTTGGAAGAAGCTCTGGCCTACAAAGATCAAAGGCAGGCTGCTCTTGGAGGTGAACCAGACGGAGGAAAAGGTATTTAGCAGTTTACTTAGTATTGGTTCTTACAACTTGCCATAACAATCATAATAACTATTCCTATAGCCGGTGTGCCTACCTCTGAATCAAAATCAAAAGTCATTTATTCAAACTATGCTGAGAGTCAGCACTTTTGAACGTCAAAATTACATAAGAGAGTCCCCCAAAACGCCCACCTTTCACCACTTCCTAGTGCTTTAGCTGGGAAGAAGAAGTGGCGTAACAAACTACCGAACAGCGCAGCTATCTATTTAATTAGATAATCTTGATCCTATACAATAGTAGGTAGGCAAAGTAATTAAAATTATGAGATAGAACATTAAATAAAATAATTAAACTAATAAAATCTAATTAAATTGAAGATCTGTTCTGCCTCATAAATAAATTGTTGTGTAACAATTGTCTAAGTTAAATTTTGTGAAATGGCAGATTATAGGTGCACAATCTACCTTATGTTTCCTACACACAATGCCAATGCTGAGACAGATATTCAAGTAATTGTGTGCAAATGCTAAGTATGGTCTATTCATCTGATCTATTAGAGCTAAAGGCAGAACATGAACACTGATAAATGATTTTATCCATAAGTAGGTGTTCTCCTAACATTTTTACACATCAAAGATATTTTTTAAACTAGATGAGGTTTGAGTTTCCTATCTAACTACTCTGAGAAGAAAAGTTGAAACAAACTCGGAAGTCATATTCTCTTTTAAAGTCCAGTTTTTTATTGGTTAGATCATGTGAAGACCATGTAGATTGGTGTCTGAAATGATCTTATGAAGAAAGGACGCCACAGATTGAATGGACCTGCCCAGTCAGTGCACACATTTATCAGTAATCATGCAGTTTGCCTCAGAATTTAATGAGCTCAATGATACGATGAACAATACCAAGAAAAGGACATTTGGGTAGACCATATGGGCACGGCTGGGCAGGTACATAAAAAGCCGCATAAAATGGAATGCAGGCCCTATACAGCTGGTCGTTGCAACAAATTTAAAAATAATGTAGTTTGTTTTGTTACACCATCTTTAATAGTACCTGAGGATCCTAATGAAATCTATGGAGACCTTTTTGGTGTAGTGCATAAAGAATTCCAGTCTACTTTCAAGACCAAAACCATTGACATTAATAGTACCTCCATTGGCTTCAACCAATGGGCCACTCCAGGTATTTATAAAAGTAGAGCGAGGCTATACAAGTTATATGGTTTGGTTGACGTGTAGCTGGGACATTTAATGATTTTTTTTGCCAACATGCCTATTACTACGACTCGCTCCTTAAATTCGTCCGCGTCTAAAGCTGAAAATCTTTTGCACAGTAGTGTGCCCAATTGTTAAGCTTATTTAATTTCGAACATGTAACGCCTGTGGATGTAGTTAACATATTTAACACACTTAAATCAAAAACACTGGAGATTACTGGGGCATCTCCATTAAGCTTTTAAGTAATATAATCGACATCGTAGCCCCCTATTTAGCTGTTACTTTTAATAAATGTGTTGATTTATGATCTTTTCCTGACCTCATGAAGAGTAGTAAAGTCATACCATTATTTAAATCAGGTAATTAAAATAACGTTGGCAATTACAGGCCTATTTCTATCTTACCTGCATTTAGTAAAATATTTGAAAAGTTAATACTCAAGCAGTTGCTAAGACATTTTAATTTAAATAGCCTCCTTCATGATGATCAATACGGCTTTACAAAAGGTCGTTCGACTACAGATGCGGGTGTGTCTCTGCTGAAACACATTTTTAACGCATGGGAAAACTCGCAAAATGCTGTTGGAGTTTTCTGTGATCTCTCCAAAGCCTTTGATTGATTTGACATGACACGCTGTTGCGTAAACTGCGTCATTATGGTGTTCAAAACGAAGCTCTCAATGTAATAAGTTCTTATTTGCAAAATAGGCACCAATGTGTAGATGTTAATGGTGTGAAATCTTCCGGGCTACCAGTTCAGTTAGGTGTACCTCAAGGCTCAATACTAGGACCATTCTTATTCTGAGTGTACATTAATGAGTTACCATTCTGTTTAAAGGGTATCTGTGACGTTGAACTATTTGCTGATGATACCTCTCTTATCTTTAAAGTAGACATAGAGATTAGGACCAGACAAGATTTTCACGACGTAAACAGTGCACTCTCAATGGTTACGGATTGGTTTACCACAAATAACCGCGTTCTCAAAGCCAAGAAAACGAAATGTATCAGTTCGCCTTACCGAATGTTAAGAATCTATGACCTAACATCGTCTTAGATAATGAGGTGCTTGAAACTGTAGACTCGGCAGTTTTTCTGGGCTTAACAGTAGATGCCAAACTTCAGTGGGGATTACATATATCAAGCCTAGCGGGAAGGCTCAGTTCGGCTGCCTACGCCGTCAGAAAAGTAAGACAATACACTGACGTTGATACAGCTCGGTTAGTCTATTTTAATTATTTTCATAACTAAAATAGACTAACTTTAGCTTTAACTTTTTCACGTTATGTCCTAGGGCATTCTGCTGTGGGGCAAAGCCGCTGACATTCAAAATATTTTTGTTCTTCAAAAACGAGCTGTTCGTGCAATTTACCAACTAGGCGCTAGAGTTTCTCTGAGAGATTTTTTTTAAAGATATTGGGATTCTCACGGTTGCATCGCAATTCACCTTGGCCAACATCTTATATATTAGGCAAAATATACACTTGTATACTAAAAACAGTGATATTCATAATATTAATACTAGAAATAAGGACAAACTACGTGTTCGTGATTAACTCAAGACAATGTTTATGTTCTTTCACCAGTATTAGCTTGCCTACTGACAGGTTATATAATTATGTTAGTTCATATAATTGTTTATTTTATTTGCCTGTAAAATTCAGTTCATTTCTACTTCAGTACTATGTTTTCAATGTTTTGTTGGTATATAGGCGTGTGCTAGCTGGCAATATGGCAAATTTAATGTTTTTTGTGTTTCGTAATGTTAATTACCTACTACTGTATAGAATCAAGTTCTTCTAACTTAACAGACAGCTGTGCTGCTGGGGAGTTTGTTGCGCCACTTCTTCTTCCCAGCTAAAGCACTAGGAACTGGGGCGGGCGTTTTGGGGGACTGTCTTATGTTATTTTGACGTTCAAAAAGAGCTGACTCTCAGATTGATCTCTTTGATTTTTTTTTGCCACATAAAGAACTCAAACTGCCAGACCAGATTAAAACTGAAAAACTAAATAACAATGACCCACATAGTTCTCACATTCACATTCAGTTTTCTCTTTAACTACTACATTATTCTACTATATTATAATATCACTTTCAGAACAAGATCTGGAACCAGAAGCGCCGCCGGCACCAGTGATCAGTACCGAGTATGATGCAGAGGAGGATGATGCAGACTCAGATGATGACAACATCCCTGAAGCACCATTGCCACCGGTTATCTCTAATCTAGAGGTAGGTTTCGTTTTATCCTCATTTCTCATATGTTGTGACAAAAAAAAGTACATGTTGGTCCAACATTACTAGTAAGTTCTGCTCTTAACTTGGCTGTAGGTAGATATGCTAGAACCCATAGTTATTGTCACACTCATGCATTAACCAACAGACTGCATTTCTCTAGTGTAACCAGATTATGGTCTCATCATCAACCATACATACACTTTCAAAACACAGCAACCCACTTGAATGTCAAGCATTACAAATATCTATACCAATATTATAAATTCGAAAGTACCCCTGTCTGCTCGTTACTTTTTTATGCTTAAACCACTGAATAAATATCGCTAAAATTTGGCTAGGAGATCTAGATAGATCTGCTGATGAGATATAAGATTAGATTGCTGAGGAGAGGATCTCTTCTCCTCAGCAATCTATTGCATTGTGGGGAAAAACAGCAATTTTTGTCCTGGTAATATCCAACGTAAACGCGATCAAGCCATGGGCAGACGCTAGTTTTACTATAATTAGAACTGGTTAACACATTCCATGCCCAGCACCCAGCATATGGGTCGAAAAATAGTTGATTCGTGTGCCCACAACTCGCATCCGAGTCGTCGCAATAAGTAGCTATTGATGATTCTGTTCATGCCCAGGACCCGACTAGCGAGACTACTTATAGCGACGACTCGGATGCGAGTTGTGGGCAAACAAACTAATTATTTTTATTTTTCTTGCTTGGCATCGAATGTGTTAAGCAATACGTATGAAATACGACGGCTACTGAAGCATTAAACGAGTCAGGAATGTGCATATTCTGTAATCTATCTACACCCGGCCGACAAACCCTGGGTGCTTACTCTGGAATATAATTCCGATGGATCGACATTGGTCAAACGTCAGTTGGTTGAGTTAAGCGTCAGGGATTGGCTAGACTCAGTGAGTCCAGCCAATCCCTGACGTTTGAGTAACAATTCCAATGTCGATCTATAGGAATTATATTCGAGAGTAAGCACCCTGATTTGTGTCCCTCTGCCAAGCAAGGTCCTTTCCCTATAATAAGAAGTTCGAGTATATTGTCAAATTATAGGGGCTGGCAAACAAAGCCAGTAAAAATAAAAGAAAGAAAAAGAAGAAGAAGGCGGCTAAACAGAAGAGAAGAGAGGACGCTAAGAAGAAAGATGATGATCACACTGCATCCAGTCAGGGCGAAAGCAAGAAGTCCAATGACAAGGAGAATATAAAGGAAGCTGATATAGAGTGAGTAAAATTTGTTTTTTCTTCTTCGCTATTTCCCTGCACCTTTCTTATAGAAAGTATGTAGTTCCTCTCGGGCGGTTTTTGTAATAAATAACCAATAGATTGAAGATGAATGCTGCCAACAGAGTTTTACAGGCTCTAATCCTATCCTACTTTATATTTTAAATGTGAAAGTTTGTATATTTAGATGTTTGTTACTCAATCACGCAAAAACGGCTGAACGGATTTGGATGAAATTTGGCACACAGATAGATTATAACCTGAATCAACACATAGGATACTTTTTATCTCGGTAGTACGTTCCCGTGGGATAATATTACCTCCTACGCTGACGAAGCCGCTGGCAAAAGCTAGTAAAATAATGATAAAAATATTAATACGCCCCTTTTTACGAGTAATAGGCGGACGGAGGAGTATGAAAGCACAGATTAAGTTTGTATGGAGAAGATGTGCAGAAAGCTGATATTTTTTATATCATAATGCACTAGAAATATATACATTAAATTTTTTAATTATGGTCGAATTTCGACCACCGGGTGACGACTAGTAAACTTAGTAGTCCATACCAATATTCAATGTACTCTTTGGTCCATACTAGTCTTAGGCGACGTCCTAACAAAAAGCGACAGTCGCGCTAGCCCGCGATCGTCGCGTTCATCGCGTCATGAATAAGTGACATATGAACACGACGATCGCTTTCGGTAAGGATGCGAGGTTGGTTTAGCTAACTGTATAAAGGCTCTTGCAATCAGAGGCGACGCGACACACGTAGAACAATTTCTATAAAAAGTTTATGGAAATAGTTCTACAAGTGACGCATCGCGCCTGTTTGAAGAAGGCTTAAACACATCCCGTCTTATTACAAAACGCGATCTCTTTAGTTCTAGTCTAAAGCTGAGCTTTTTTTTGCATTTCCGAGATAGGTCATTCATAATACAAAAATGACAACCTAGCATCAGACTAAAGGACTACTCACACTTATTCAGCTTTGTTCAGCTTTTGAAAGATTTTGTATGAGATGCATACGCATCTGTTCAGCCGCAGAAAGCTGAACGGACTCTATACAAAATCGTTGTTTTCTATGGACAAAAGCTGAACAGAGCTGAATAAGTGTGAGTAGTCCCTAAGTTGTAAGTTTTGTAAAAGAAAATGTATTTCGATTGTTGTTAGGTGCTCATTTAAAAAACAGGCTCGATGGTTTAAACTAAACCTAAAGAAGACCCTTGTTTTGTAATAAGTCCGATCAAGTTTCATAATTTTTTAAGCTTTGTCTTAACACCTAAATAATTATTTACACAAAACGAAATCAATTTATTTACAAACTTACCACCAGATATATCCAAGAAAACATCCAGTTCCACGAATTAGAGCCGATGTACCGTCAGTTCCACCGCATCCTGGAGGCGTTCAAGATCACGGAGTTGAAAGAGGACACTTTCAAAGAAGAGGACAAGGATGCTCCCAAACCTTCCAAGCCTCAGGAGAAGGTGCAAGATCAGTTTGCTGCTGATGAAGAGGCTGTAGAGGTAAGGAATACATGAGGCTGCATGCTATCAATTGTGCTGTGTTATGTTTGACTTTAAGAGGCTGACATAGTCAGCCAGAGAGAAGCCAAGTCTCAAAAAAAAAAATTGGAAAAAAAAATCCGTTTAAGTATCATGTTCTGCATGCGTTATGTTTCGTACTACCGCAAAAAGCCTGTATAGTATTTTTTTTATCTCACGAAGCGATGCGCGCTTTTCGCATACCGAGATCTCTTGCGCTTAGTTCCAAGACAAGAGGGAAGTTGGATATGTGTGTGTTATGTGCTGACGCTACTCATCTTTACGCACAAATTCACAGCATGTTTGTATCACCAAGTGTGGTTACCGCAAGCAAAGCGCGCTTCGTGAGATAAAAACACTACCAAACAAATGAAAACTCAAACAAAAATCTAAAACTGAAATCATGTGACTGGCCATCATAGAAAGCCCCCAATCCTAATTCCATCAACATTATTTCTAGACTTGCTAGACTGCCTCGTTGGTATAGTGGTCGTAAATGCTACTTCTGACCATGAGGTCCTGAGTACATTCCCAGGTACGGGCAAAGTGTTATTGGGTTTTTCAATCTGAAATTTGTCAGTAGCTGCGCAGAGTCGGAATTTGTGCCCGGTTGATGTCAATAGGGGCGAACCCTATGGGATTTAAAAATATCTGGCGAAATGTGGCTATCCTATCCTGTGGGGGTTTTGTGGCTAAGTAACAATAGCTGCACGGTTCGATCGATCAGGTTAAGCTACGCTTGCCGCGGTTGGTCCGTCGATGGGTGACCATCTTTACATACCAAGACCCCTCCGTGCCTCGGAAAGCACGTTAAGCCGTTGGTCCCGGCTGTCATTTGTGGATCTTTGACAGTCGTTACGGGTCGTCAGAAGCCCGAAAGTTTGACAACCACTCATACCAAGGGGTATCGTGTTACCCAGTTACTGGGTTGTGGAGGTCAGATACGCAATCGCTCCATGTAAAATACTGGTATTCAGCTGCATCCGGTTAGACTGGAAGCCGACCCCAACATGTTGGGACAAGGCTAGGCAGATGATGATGAAGTGGCTATCCTAAAAGTTACACCCTTGCCCAACCCTTCGCGGGATATGTGTTATGATGATGTTATTATTTCTAGAAAAACGCCGCTGACGAGAAAGAGCGCTTATCAAAACGTAAACTAAAGAAGCTATCGCGGCTGTCCGTCGCGGAGCTGAAGCAACTGGTCTCTAGGCCCGACGTGGTCGAGATGTATGACGTCACAGCCAGGGACCCGAAGCTTCTGGTGCAGTTGAAGGCACACAGGAACACTGTGCAGGTGCCGCGACACTGGTGCTATAAGAGAAAGGTGAGTTCCATGCTTTTTAATTTTTTTATGCTAAGGGACATCGATCGCCGCATCGAAAATGCCTGGAAAACCTACTGGTCCATGAAGACGCTAATGAAGGGTGATCTACCGATTTCCTTGACCGACTTCAAAATAGGAGGAGGTTCTATGTTCTACTGTATATTTTTTGTGTGTGTTCCGCGATTTCTCCGACAATTGTGGATCGGTTTCGAAAATTTTAAGGTAATTTTTGCGTTAGCTTTTTGGGTAACTTGATGATGTTCTAATTCTTCCTGTTTGTTGTTTACATAGCATGTCAAAAATGAAAAACTTTATACAAAAAAAGCAACCAACTTGCAAAAAAAACACTACAATGTGAAAAGTAACTTTATTTCGGAAGTCGGTGGCTAAAAACTAAAATACAGATCCAAAGACACCCACTTCCGAAATTAAAATTAACTTTTTACTTTGTTTGTAGTGTTTTTTTTTTGGACGACAGTTGTTTTTTTTTTTCGTAAAAACGTTTAAACAGGCCATGTATGTCTATTCATCTACTCGCTCATATCTCCTAAACTACTCGTCGTATTTTGACAAACTATACCTTTGTTGGAAGCGTCATTAAATCACTTTCTTAATCATTTCCCACCCAGTATCTCCAAGGCAAACGAGGTATCGAGAAGCCTCCGTTCGACCTACCAGACTTCATCAAGAAGACAGGTATCATGGAGATGAGAGCCTCCCTGCAGGACAAGGAGGAGACCAAAACCCTTAAAGCCAAGATGAGGGAACGCACCAGGCCCAAGCTCGGCAAGATTGATATTGATTACCAGAAACTCCACGACGCTTTCTTCAAGTAAGTTGCCTTGGCATTGAATTTAAAAGAGGGTATAAGGGAATGAAGTATTTATCATAAATTGACATTATTATTTTCATAAGAAAATTGTCTAAGGATACTTTAAATGTTTCTGATTCAGGGTCTTTTGAGCCATCGTTTTACTAGTATCAGAAACAAGTAGCAGTGAGAACTTTCACATAGAATGTTAATATGGTTAATTGTTCTGCATAGTTTCAATAATAATTACAACAAATATTTCTAAACAAATATGATCATAAAAGCAAGTTTATATAACTGCATTATTTTTGATCATATTACGCCCAGTTTGAAAACTGGATCCTGCATTTTTTCTTTAGCGGAAGACACGAGAAGGACAGATAAAGAGAGGGACAAACACCTTGGTGAGTATCAGCATATAATTGTAATCTTTAGTGAGTATACACGGTGAAATTTGAATGGTTGTTTTCCCGCGGCAGAATAACTTGCCATAAGGAGTCCCTTCGACCATAGAGTAAAAATGAAAAAATAAAGATATTTTTGTTTTAAAATAATTAAAAAAATATTCATCAACTCGAAAACGTGAGAATCAATAGTAACACTGGAGGTAACTTGTAGGTATTACTCGAAACGCACGCGCCGCCGCGCCGACAAAGAAAAGACCGCTTTATAAATGTTCAAAGCAAAATAAGCTCTCACTTGTAGTGATACGGCATAAACTACAAACTAACAACAATTAGAAACCAAGCAGCGCGCCATCTTCCTATTGGGCGAGCCGGCGGCGGCGCACTTAGTTTTCCCGCAAATGTCGTACGCGCAGCACGCGTTATCAGTGCAATGGATCGTCATTACAATTATTGCAATTTGTAGTATGTCGCTATGGAGCGGAGTGGTGCCCGACTCACTATCACTGCGCTGTGCGAGAGCACCTGGACTCCGTGTTTTCACAGCGCTGAGTCGGATGCGGTGGGCCAGTGCCTTGGTCAGCAAGAATTCCGGACCTAACTCCGTTACACTTTTACTTGTGGTCTGAGCTCAAGCACCTGGTGTATCGTGAGGAACGCGAAACTCGTGACGCATTAATAACTGCGATAGTGGACGCTTTCAATATCGTAAGAAGTGACAGAGACGCCTTATTCAAATTCAAAGACAATTAATTAAAACGTGCTCGATCGTGCATTTAACGCAGTGGCTTACACTTCAAACAATTACTCCGTAACCGGGAAGTGTAAGAACCTACTCGTACTTTTGTAAATTGTGAACATTTGAAAGTAAGTCAATTCATTAAAATGATTGTAAATAAGTGGTTTCAAATTTTTTAAACACACCTCAAATACTTTTTTAGGTATCTAATTCTAAAAATTATGATAAACTTGTTTTTAATTAATTTCTTGTTCAGTAAATTGCAGCTAAAAAGTATTAATGACGGTCCTAAGCCCGTAAAAGTATGAATGGAAAATTTGAATAACTTTTTGGGTAAAACTTATTGTTATCAAGAATAAGTTATCAGCTGATTGCAAAGCACGCGGGTCAACGGCCGCGCGGCCGCTCGGCGGCGGTGGCGCCCGGCTTGCGCCGAGCGTAAGTATTGGAACTATTGGTTCATGGTCGCTTTCGAGTTTTGTTTTTCACAATGGTTAATCTGCCATTGTTTGTTTCTAATATTTTATTTGTTTATAAAACGATTGTATTACCAAGACAATACAATTTCGCTGCGGGAAAACAACCATTAAAATTTCACCGTGTATACTTAAACCGTTCTCAGGCGTAAAAAACATTGCACATCCAGCTGTACAAAAGAGTACACAGCTTTGTGTAAAATAGAAGACGCAATACGAAGCCGGACTTGTCTATAATTCGATGTACTATACAGGGTCAAATTAAATTAGGTAGCCAAATTCCGCAGACGTGACGAGTAACGATAATCAAACTTAACAAAACGAAAAATAAATTAATTTGATGTTTTTTTTTTTGTGATCATCGACCGCAGTTATTTTAGTCACTTAAAATATCAGCTTAAAAATAACAGTTTTTGTTTAATGTAAACTTCACGGAAGTGATGGTTATTGATATCTTAACACGATATATCATTTCTCCAATTGCCGTAAATTGTCTGAATTACAAGACGGCCGTAACACTTTTAAATGTAAATTTGATTTGATTTTCTATTTGCCTTTTAGTGTCGGCGCCTGCGTCTCATTACTTGTCACAGCGATGCCATAGTGCCACAGTCACTACAGGCATAGACAAGTAATAGATGTTACGTAGGGTGCAGACACGCGGATTACAATAATTATTTCGTTTTAGTTTTTGACACGTATTATCTTGTTTTAATGTTATTTATTACTTTTTGTTTATGCTTCTGTCCGTGACATCACAGCGGGCCCTATCAGAATACCAGCGCTGCAACACTTTTATATGTCGCAGCATCATGCTGAGATAGTGGCCTTTTGGCATCGTACAAGACCTTGTTTTTTATGTTTACTTTTTGTATAAATTTAATTTTAATTTTATTAAGTTCCTAGCGTAGCGTAGTAGTGTTTTAGTTTTTAGTGTGTTTTATTGTATTGTGTTGTAGCTATGTTTGTGATATTCCTGTGCGAGTCTAATAAATACTTTTTCTTTCTTCTTTCTTTCGATATAACGGAAGAAAACAAAAATTCTCAACTCCTACTTTATGTAATAACACTATACCAACAGTCGTTGACCACAAAAAAAACCATCAAATCTTTTTATTTCATCGTCTTTCTTTAAAAAATCGAAACTGAGTTTTGCTATCTAATTTAATTTGACCCTGTATATATTGGGCAAGCTCCTTTTAACTGCTGTAATTTATCTTAAATAATGTAATTATATTGACCGATTGGCGATAGTAACTGGATAGACTAGCCAATTTTATGTACAAGAAATCTACTTTTATTCTGTCATTGCCGCGACAGTATTCAGGATAAAATTGATTACTTATTGAATTTAATTTTTCTTTTTTGTAAGTAGGTTTATAAAAACACTTTAACTCGTCAATATTTATTGTGTAAGTACTATGTATCTAATTCTCAACTTAGACTTTCCTACAACCAGGCTCTAGGAAATATGTGGCTCGTTTAAATGCCAATGTATACATTTTATAATAAACTGCCCACAGCCCCATTCAAGAACTAAGCCTAAATAAATTCAAATCGTTTATAAAGTAGAAACTATGCCAGAAAGCCTTTTATACCGTCAAAGACTACATTTAGGATAAAAGTCGGGTTTGAGCTGCAACCAAAACTTCGAAGACATTTGATATCCATCATCCCGCATTGGGCCCGCGTGGTGGATTACGGCCCACTCCCTTTCACAGAGAGCAGCCTCGTGGCTCAGCAGTGCGAACATTATAGGGTGATTATTATGAAATGATTGTACTGACTAAATCCTCTCGTGTATTTAGATGGCAGACGAAACCTCGCATGACGATCCACGGCGACCTGTACTACGAGGGCAAGGAGTTCGAGACGCGACTCCGTGAGAAGAAGCCTGGTGATCTCTCTGAGGAATTGAGGACTGCGCTCGGTATGCCTGTAGGACCGGGGTCACAAAAGGTCAGTCTCATTCCAGGCTTTTTTATTTCTACTAGTGGTCGCCTAGTGGACGAAAATCGATAATTTCGAATGCATTATTATGTAAAAATATTAGCTTTCTGCGCTTTTTCTCCGTATCAACTATACCTAGAGAAATTGCTCGCCATTTAGCTCAATTCTCGGCAACTCTCATCCAGCTGCTACCAGCCACCCTGCGAAGATCGTCGCTCCACCTAGCCTGAGGGCGTCCTACCTTACGTTAGCCGATTCGCGGTCTCCACGCAAGAACCCGACTACCTCAACGGTCATCGGTTTTACAGCCAATGGCCGGTCCATTGGCACTTTAATTTGCTTAATCTGTGAGCTAGGTCGACAACTTTGGTTCTCTGCCGGATAACCTCATTTCGGATTCTATCCCTTAGATAGAATCCAAACATAGCTCGTTCCAAAGCTTGTTTAATAAAAATTTGTGAATTTATTCGCGTTAATTCCGATACAAGCCACGAGCCAAAAGATCTTGTACAACAATAGTGTTTATTATGTCGTGTCACTAATGAAATTCCTTTCCTTCCAGGTGCCACCGCCATGGCTGATAGCCCAGCAACGTTACGGCCCGCCGCCATCCTACCCAAACCTGAAGATCCCGGGTCTGAATGCGCCCATCCCCGAGGGCTGTGCGTTCGGCTACCACGCCGGGGGCTGGGGCAAGCCGCCAGTGGATGAGACCGGCAAGCCGCTGTATGGAGACGTGTTTGGACACCAGAGCAGTGGCCAGGATGTAAGTGGAAATTATATGAAGATTTTACGAGTAAAGGATTTTCAAAATGTACCAAAATAGATCTGTGTTAGTGAGTTGCTTTTCGTGTCTGTCTGTGGACCGCCTAACATAATCAGCCTATAATGTGGCCACTGCGGGGACACAGGCCTCCTCTTTGTGGGAGGGAGAGGGTCATAATCGACCACACGGGTGGGTGGAGTCACATGTGTAGAAATTTGTGGTTCTAGGATATGCCAGGTTCTTCATGATGTTTTCCGTTTTGAGACCGATCTTTTAAACTATACCATGGATTTTGATGTGGTTTTAAGTTTTTTAATACTTTAATATTTTACTAAGATATGGCACAGATTGGAAGAAAAGGACATTCTCTTGCTCTTATACCTAAAAGTGTTTTATTGTTTACGAGAACTTCTTAAAATATAAATGTTTTAAATTTAAAATTCTGTGTCAAACGAACGTAATCGCAAAATCTGCATGTTAAGGTAAAACATTAAATATCACAATAAATCGGGGAGCCTTTATGAACGATTAATAAATTATTTGTTTTGTTGTAGGATGTAGAAGACCAAGACATTGACAGGACAATGTGGGGAGAACTGGAATCAGAATCTGAAGAAGAATCAGAAGAAGGTACGTTTTATTTCAAAGTGCATAAATTTCCTTGTATTTGTACGTTTAAATCTATACGGTTAGAAAGGGGGTGACTACCGATATACTAAGAAGAAACAATGAAAAAGACATGACATGCTGTGCTGACCCCAAAATAAATTTGGATAAGGGAAAGAGAACTATGATGCCTGTGATAAACCTTTTAGACTAAAACCTTCTTTGTTTCAACAGAGGAATCCGACGATGGAGGCGAGAAGCCAGGCGAGGGAGAGGTGGCAGCCGGAGTGGCCACGCCGGGCGAAGGTCTGGTCACACCGCTGGGCATCAGCTCCGTACCTCCCGGCATGGAGACACCTGACACTATTGAACTCAGGAAGAAGAAGGTCGAAAGTGATATGGAAGGGTGAGCCAACAAACTATTTCGTAAATTAAAATGTTCGCGTTGCTCTATTTATCCAATATTATGATGGTCTAGTCCTAAGAATCTTTGGATTTCTTCTTTGAAGGTGGGACTGACAATTAGTAGTTCTAAACAGATTTAATAGCTTTGGAAAAGAATTTGTGTGAATATAGATTCTACATATTTTATTGTTAGCCCCTTGTAAATATGCAACGAAAAAACTTCACGTAAAATGTTACCCAATTTATATTACTTTCAGTGGCGACACCCCGGCCCTGTACCAGGTGCTACCGGAACGGCGCGTGGGTCTGACTCCCGGCATGATGGCCTCCACACACGTGTACGATATAGCCGCGGCTAACCCTGGTGAGACATAAATAATCACTACATAGTATAAAACAAAGTCGCTTTCTTTGTCCCTATATATGCTCAAATCTTTAAAACTACGCAACGGATTTTGATGCGGGTTTTTTTAATAGATAGAGTGATTCAAGAGCAAGGTTTATATGCATAATACACCGACCTCCACGCGGGCGAAGCCGCTGGCAAAAGCTAGTAATATATAAAATCAAAATCAAAAGTCATTTATTCAAACTAGCTAGCTATTCCAGCTGAGAGTCAGCACTGTTTGAACGTCGAAATTACATAAGACAGTTCCCCAAAACGCCCACCCTTCACCAATTCCTAGTACTGTAGCTGGGAAGAAGTGGCGCAACAAACTCCCCAGCAGCACAGCTATCTGTTAAGTTGGAAGAAGTTGATTCCATACAATAATAGGTAAGTAATTAACATTCAACAATAAATGAAATATCATTAGTAAAAATAAAAAAAATTAATGGTTTGTACAGTCAAATAAACCTGTCAGTAGGTAAGCTAATTCTGGTGAAAGAACACAAACGTTGTCTTGAGTTAATCACAGCTACCAACAATTCTTATTGTTTAAGGTCGATGCCTAGATAGGCCTCGCCATACATTTTTCAGGGGTTGTAATCTCCGTAAATAAACGGTTTCTGCAGAATAAAAGCAAGTATAATGAGACTTTATAATGTATTATGTTCGCCAAACGCCAAAATTTTATAAAAAAAACAGTATTTCTAGGAGAATTAGACCCAATAAAAAACGAAAAATCTTTACATGTGTGAGTGACCTGAATCGCGCCATCTAACAGAAATTTAAAGAACCACCGAGAAAGAGCTATTTGCTGTTGTGTTACGAGTTTACGTTCGGTAAACATTTATAATAGATGGCGCTGTTCGAAAATTCGAACGATTCGATGCAACGCTCCAGTCAGTCCATGCGTGATTGTCTTGACAACTTGCGAATCGTTTCCAAAATTGTGTTTCTAGAAAGTTAGCGCCGGCGCGCGGGTTTGCCCGCGGGTTTTACATTTTATGATTGTTAAAATGTTTTTTATTAGGGAATGAGAAAGAATGCTAGAAAGTGAAAAAAAATATCTGCGATCTGCATTTGGTTCACACAGATACAATACTAATGTAATTATTGTAATATCTACTTTAAATATAAAGTACCTAAAGATTTAAAAATCTTTCTACTGTATGTAAGTAGGTACTGATAATACATTTTCTGACACGGTTAGGTACTAATTCATTGGTTTGGGTTGAATAAAATCAGAGAATAGAAGTTCATGTAAACTTAGGGTATACCTAAATCAGGCGATCAGCGTAGGCAAATTTACCTATTTTTTTTCTAATTACCTACCTACGCAATGGTGATACGTAGGTACTACTTACATCTATTGATTGAATCATATTTAATTTATGTGAAACCAGCAAGATAAGTGAATACACAGACAAACCACATTGATTTTTCATAACAATTGCACATTTTAGTATTATTAGCACACGTCAAAGTGCGTCGAGATAAATTGGTCTTGCCATCTAAGAAGTTTACCAAGAAAAAGGGGAAATAAAACATAGGGCAGTATTTTAGTAGTAAGTTGTAGGATGTTCTGATATTTAAAACGATGAATGATATAGGTACAGCAGTGGTGGCTCTGACTTACAAGTCAGAGCCACCACTGCTGTACATCATTCATTTAAGGTTTCAGGGTTTTTAACTGTCAGCGAAATGACGTTCTCAAAATGGTAGCTGTAGTTCCAATTTCGCTCGTCTGAACAGCTAAGTAAGTAGTAAGCACCATTCAGGTTTAGAATTGGTGATTGGGGCTACTACTGAGAACCATTCATACGAGTGCCATCCGTGAAAGAGTTTTTATTTAAAAGTGAAGTGTTTTTGTGTTTTATTGACGGTAAGTGTTATTTTTATGTACAAAGGATGCTTTTCTGCTTGAAGGTGATACAGAGTTATATTATAATAGTAATTACCCTTAAAACTTTAAAAAGTGTAAGATTTAGAAGAGGAAATACAAAATCAAACGTTAGCAACACTCGTTGATTGTCATCACATCACATACCTACCTACTCTAAATTTCAAATATTTCCCCCTAATAGGGACGTCAATTCTCTCTAAAAACTCACTTTGCCTGTCCCAGAGGGACGAAAGGAACCAAAAAAAACTCTCTGAAAAAGATCCGTTACTGAATTGATTCGAAAGGAAATATGAAAAATCGATTCACAAATAAAGAAATGATTTTCCAAAAATCAATCATTCGTTTTCGATGAAATTCGCAATGTAGGGGTTTACGGGGTGTACGTTACCCTAGCAAGAAAGTGTCTCCTATAGTTATATGAGTGGAACGTATAGTTGGTGCCTAATCTGCTGTAAATGTGCCCCTACATAAAAAATTGGTGCCCCTTGTCGTTTTGAAAAAAAAAACCGAAAAAACGATTCCTGGTCTCATATCTGGAAAAAATCCGTATTTTTACGCAAAAGGATTTGCACTGGATATGCTTCGTAATTTTCCCGCAACCACAATTCTTAACAATTCAAACAAACAAAAACTGATGTTCTAGGGTGAAATATCGATTCCCTGTATCGATTCAGTACTAGATATCGATTTGAAAAAACGTTTTTATTTGTTCCAAAAAATCGATTCTTTGCTCAATCGATCTCAGATTGACATCTCTATTTGGTCTGTTTTCATGTTCTGTCAGTTGTTACTTGTTTTGCAAATTTGCACAGCTTGACAGCATGACAGCTTGATTGATGGTGACAAATGGTGGTGTTATTTCTGACTAATACAAATTTCTTGAAGCATTTCATAATTACGATACTTTTGCTGTTGTGTTTAATTATTCTTTTTGATTACAGATTGAATTGCATCTCTGCCTAAGATGAATCCGACTAATAAACTTGCCTATATACGACATATGTATTCAGGGCCGCGAAAATCACGGAAAAAAGTGCAAGCAACATTGAAAAGACATCATGGAAATTCTTCTAATGATTTTTAGTGAGTAAATCAGATTCCCATAAGATTTCGAAAAGATTTACGTGAATGTACCTATGAGTGTATTTGATACTCGTTGGCCCGTGATGTAATGTCTTCGTTTGCCGTTGGTTTGCCGCCATTTCTTCTGTAGACCCTTGTCTGTTACGATACCTCCAGGAGATTTATGACAATTGTTTATCTATTGTGTCTCGTCGATAACAGTAGGAAAAAAAGAAACGGCTAGCTCGATAAGGTTAGTTTCAAGTAGTGTATTGAGCAAGTTTTATCAAATTGCAGCCGGCTGGAAGCATGGCGTAACAAGAAAAAAAAAGTAGTGGAAGAAACCGCGGACTGCCCTGTTGTGTTTAGGTAGGTACAGACATATCAATATTTTTCTGTCTCTCAACATTGTTTTTAATAACTGTACCTATTTCATTTATTTACTTTTTATTTCAGTCCAAATACAACTCAAGATCATGATCAGCTATCCAACCCTTCCACAGCTCAAGATACGCCCAAAACGTATTCACGTGGTATACCACAAATTCGTTACGAAGCCATAGCCTGCAGCTCTAGCTCTAATAGAGTTGAATCTGTTACAGAGCAAGTAGAGACTGTTGATTTTAATTGGCCGCAACCCGATCCACAGACTGAAGCTTATCAACTAACTGTGGAAAGAACATCAATTAGTTATGAACAAAAAGCATAATTATTATTATCAAGTAAGTAACAAAGATCATTATTTCTTGGTTCATGTATGTATAAATATAATGTATTTCTTGGATTGTTTCTCAGCTATTATTATTTTGATTCTAGGTCCAGGGTCAATTGCGAATTACCAAAATGAGTAAATGTTACTTCATTTGCTTTATATCTGTCACCCAACCATTGACTGTCATAGAAGTTAACCGGGATGAGGAATTTATCAACGCTATGATGCCGAAGTTGGTAACATTTTTCAAAACATGTGTACTGCCGGAAATTATTTTGAGACGAGTTGAGAAAAATGCTAAATGTCTAGACATCAAGGAATTAAAAGGTATGAAAAATATAAGTCTTACTCATTTCCTAACTTATTCCTCAGGTTTCTGAGGTGTGGGTTCAGTAAGAATAGTCTAACAAAACTGTGTAAATTCATTTGTTGCAGCGAAAACTGTGTCTCCCAGCAATTGATTCAGATCGCACGGAAATGATATAAATGGAAGTAAAAAGTGACAAGCAGAAGATTGATACTGCGCGGCGACGGCGGCGCAGCAAAAAGAAGCGTGTAGAAGAGAAGATATTTTATTATAGTATTTTTTATGTATCTTTGTATGGTGGTCGATGGTTCGAATCCAAGCCGACACTTTGCTTTGTGTAAATTATTTCATCACCACTGTTCAGAGGAGGCCTGAGTCTCAGCAGTGGGAACATTAAAGACTAATTATTATGCTATTTTTGTACGTAGCGATGTATAGTTTATGTTATTTGTTAGTTTATAAGATTTTTCTGTGTACATATGTTTCTCTCATGTATTTAGGTACCAGCCAAACAATTCAATTGTAAAAGAATATTTATTGTTCAAAGTTGTATAATAAGTGGGTATTCTTGAAACATAAATGTTATGGTTAGCTAGCAACCACTTGTGTGTTGTTGTGTAAGATACTTACACTTACGTGTGATGTTACATAAATTGTAATCTACGTACATAATTCTTTCTAATACTAAATTCAGAATCATAATTGTAAATATCATAATATTGAAAAAAGTATGTTATCTTTGTGTGGTGGTACGAGTCGATGGTTTGTAAAATATTTAGGTAAATGCAGTGAGAGTAAATAAAACGATATTTGTATGAAAATATTAACCATAGATAAATATTATTGATTTATAGTAAGATACAATAAAACGCTTTACAATTGAATACATAATCTTTTATTTATTTAGTATAGGTCACAATTTATTTACACCTTAGGTACTATTTAGGTTCAGTCACATTACAACAACCTATATAGGTACAATATACCTTTATTACCCAAAATAATTTGTTATGGTAGATTGGAACATAACAATCCTCTAGTAATTTAAAGTATGCTCAATTAGTAAATTAATATTTGTTTTCGGTTTTTGCTATAATGTAAGGATATTCATCTTAAAAATAATTTGGTCCTCTTTCTTTATATTAACGCCATCTGGACATTTTAATTTCCAACCATGTTTGAATAAAACGACATCTAGTGGAGTCGGAAGTTACTACTATTTCTTTTGCATGTGTGTGTAAAGAGTAAATTCATGCGGCTAAATCATTATTATGTTCTAATCTTTGTATGATACCAGTTAACAAGCACAGTGATGATCTAAAAAAATCAAGTTAATGCCCTAGGTTCCGCTAAGAATAAAGTTGTTTATTAAAAATTTCTATGATAGGTGTAAAAATTGAAAATGTTCGAAATTGTGGATGTGTCGCCATCTAGCGACAAAATGGCAGTGAGAGCAATTAGGGTTTCACCTTGTTGATAGAATAGGTTGCCTTAGAACAAAGATTGAATTTTACTTTAGCTTTAAACACATTAAAATGTAAATCTAGCAAACAAGAGGCAAGCTTGTTATAAAAGATTATACCAAGCCCAACAAATGAGTTACGAACTTTATGAAGTCGGTGAAAGGGAGCACGTAGTTTGTCCTTATTTCTAGTATTAATATTATGAATATCACTGTTTTTAGTGTATAAGTGTATATTTTGCCTAATATATAAGATGTTAGCGATGATGAATTGCGATGCCACCGTGATAATACCAATAACTTTAAAAAAATCTTTCAGAGAATCTCTAGCACCTAGTTGGTAAATTGCACGACCAGTTTTGAAGAACAAAAATATTTTGAATGTCAGCGGCTTTGCCCCACAGTAGAATGCCGTAGGAAATAACGCTATGAAAATAACTAAAATAAACTAACAGAGCTGTATCAACGTCAGTGTATTGTCTTACTTTCTTGACGGCGTAGGTGGCCGAACTGAGCCTTCCTGCTAGTCTTTATATATGTGATTCCCACTGAAGTTTGGCATCTACTGTTATGCCTAGAAAAACTGCCGAGTCTACAGTTTCAAGCAACTCATTATCTAAGATGATGTTGGGTCCCAGATTTCTTACATTCGGTAAAGCGAACTTTATACATTTAGTATTCTTGGCATTGAGAACTAGATTATTCGTGGTAAACCAATCCGTAACCCTTGAGAGTGCACTGTTTACGTCGTGAAAATTTTGTCTAATCCTAATCTCTATGTCTACTTTAAAGATAAGAGATGTATCATCAGCAAATAGTACAACGTCACAGATACCCTTTAAATAGAATGGTAACTCATTAATGTAACACTAAGAATAAGAATGGCCCTAGTATTGAGCCTTGAGATACACCTAAATGAACTGGTAGCCCGGAAGATTCCCCACTATTAATATCTACACATTGGTGCCTACTATTTAAATAAGAATTGAACAACGTAATGACGTAGGTTTACGCAAAAGCGTGTAATGGTGCACGCAATCGAATGCTTTGGAAAGATCACAGAAAACTCCAATAGCATTTTGTAGTTCTCTCATGCGTTAAATATGTGTTTCAGCAGAGCAACACCCGCGTCTGTAGTCGAATGACCTTTTGTAAAGCCATATTGTTCATCATGTAGGAGGCTATTTAAATTAGAATGTCTTAGCAACTGCTTGAGTAATAACGTTTCAAATATTTTACTAGGGATTATTTTTGGAATTCTTGTCTAAATCACACATTATAGGAGTCCAACGCCCGTGTTCCCAACCCCAACACCGCGCTGCGAAAAAATCGTCAAAACAATGATAATTTATTCGTAGCGCAGAAAAAAAAAAAATCTAAAAAATTTTGAAAATTCTTCTGTGATCGCTATACTGTAACCTATTATGTTTTAAAAACTAAAAGTGAGTTTTTTAAAGAGCCTTTTTGTAATTAAAATGAACATACTAAACGGTCGTTACGCTCCGCAGGCAAGCGCGCAGCCCCGGCCGCCGCCGCCGCGGGCACCACCAGCGAGGGCGGCGCGGGCGCGGCGCTGGGCGGCGTGGAGGTGGCGCTGGACCCCTCCGAGCTGGAGCTGGAGCCCGAGGCCGTGGCCGCGCGCTACGAGAGGCATCTGCGCGAGACGCGGCCCAAGGCGCACGAGGACCTGTCCGACATGTTGGCCGATCACGTCGCCAGGCAAAAGGTAGGATCGAGAATCCATCGGTTTACTGTACCGAGTTTATAATATGGTTAAATAGCGTCGTTCTCTTACAGATTATACCATTATACATTTTGTTTTCTCTTTTCAGAACAAGAGAAAGCGGCAGCAAAACACAGATTCCAAACAATCGAAGAAATACAAAGAATTCAAGTTTTAATAGTGATAATAGACATATTATTATTTTAATTTATATTTTTAAGTGTACCTTTGTTATTCTATTCGTGGGTAGTACATTAAATTAAATATATTCGAGGTTTTCAGTGTGACAACCAATTAAGATGAATAAAGAATGACTTCAATGGATTATTTTTTTTACCAATCACCTCATCCTAATAGTTTGTTTTTTTTTTTTTTTCCGAGGATAGCCTCGTTGGTCTAGTGGCCGCAAGTGCTACTGCTGAGCCTGGGGTTCTGGGTTGGATTCCCAGGTCGGGCAAAGTGTTATTGGGTTTTTCTATGTGGAATTTTTCAGTAGCAGCCCAGAGTGTGGATTTGTGCCTGGTTTTTTAATTTTGTTTTTTAAAGAAAAAACGTTGCGCCACACTAGGAATTTCTTCTTGTATCGTGGGTGCGTTTACAAACATAGAAACTCACAAACACCCAGACCCGGAGCAATTACTTGCAGATCATACAAATATTTGTTCCGTGCGGGGATCGAACTCTCGACACGCTGCGCAGCAGTCGATCGCTCCGCTATTACGCCAACCGTGAATGTCGCCAAGGTTGATAGCTATAGGCTTTCCCGGGACATTATTCACACATTAAATTGGCCTTAAACATAACTGGCGAAATGTGGCGAATAGATACACCTATAGTAGTACACTCACATTTCGCCAGAGGTGTACCTCTGCCTAATGGTGTTCAAAGTTGCTTTAAGGCGATTGCTTTAAAGCAACTTTGAACTTAATGCTACATGCTTTATATTTTAAGCAAGCTATTTTATATGTTTTTTTATACGCATAAAGGACTTGTTGGAGGGTGGGCGCGAATAAAACAAGCGCGGTGTTGTCAGAGCGAAATATTTACATCGCGTTTATGATTTTATTACGATAAAACGGAACAGTAAAAAAAAAACAATTAACTTTCTTTCATACTTTCCAGGCTTAAGACTGTCTTTATATGATTAATTAAGTGTTATTAAGAAATAAAGTATGTCAGTCTTTAAAACAATTATGGGCGTATTTAAGTGTTCATTGATTCTGTTTGCAAAAATGAACTACTACATATTTAAATTTAAAAAGCACGAAGCAAAATACCATTTATGTATATTACGTTACGTGAGCCGCCCGAGATCGCGATATCGAACGCTTGGCGTGAAACGATTACGCATGCGACCGACAGCAATCGCTAGGGCTTATTCCACTTTTCCCCGTTGGATGATCCCCATTGATGGGGATTAGTGAACTTTTTGTTCACTATTCCCCGTTGACCCAAAATTTTTATTTAATGGGGATAAGTGAACTAAAAAGTTCAATAATCCCCATTAGGTAGGTACGTTAAAAAAATAAAATATATGAATCATGTTACATTTATTAATTAAAAATATAACTTTCTTATACCTAATAAAATCACAGATTGTACAATTATTAATTTAAAATAAAAAATATAACTTTCTTATACCTAGTAAAATCACAGATTGTACAATTATTAATTTAAAATAAAAAATATAACTTTCTTATACCTAATAAAGTCACAGATTGTTACAATCATTAATTTAAAATTGTAGCATGAAAATATTTCTTTCTTATACCTTGTAAAATCAAAGATTACAATCACTTAAGTTTTTCTAATTAGGTACGTTAAATAAAAACAATATAAAAATAAAATATATGAGTCATGTACTTTTATTTTTATAAGGTAAGAACAAAATTTTAAATTACCTACATACCTACTTTACGATTTTATTAGAACGAAAAACAGATTGTTGCCCCAACGAAATTGTTCTAACGATGTTTGGGAATAAGACCTTATATCTATCTATCTAATAAGATACACAATACTGTAAAAGATGCTCATTTTCTAGAGGCGCGCGCGCAAGGCGGTGGCGGAGCGGGGTGCGAGTTAGCTCGTATGTGATTGGTCGATTATTTAATCTGTGACTTTATTAGGTATAAGAAAGTTATATTTTTTATTTTAAATTAATAATTGTACAATCTGTGATTTTACTAGGTATAAGAAAGTTATATTTTTTATTTTAAATTAATAATTGTACAATCTGTGATTTTATTAGGTATAAGAAAGTTATATTTTTAATTAATAAATGTAACATGATTCATATATTTTATTTTTTTAACGTACCTACCTAATGGGGATTATTGAACTTTTTAGTTCACTTATCCCCATTAAATAAAAATTTTGGGTCAACGGGGAATAGTGAACAAAAAGTTCACTAATCCCCATCAATGGGGATCATCCAACGGGGAAAAGTGGAATAAGCCATCGCTAGCATGCGACGACTGGCCGCCCCGCCATGCTGCCTGCTTGCTTGCTACTTGCGCTTGCGATCTACCACGGACAGAGACAGAGAGTTAGTTAGTTAAGTTAAATTCATTTATTGGCATAACAGCATAAAAAACTACAAATAAAGCTACAATGATTATTATAATGGCAATGTCAGATGGTGACACAGGAGGAGGCGACAACTAACGATGAAAAAAAACTACATAATTATTATAATATATTAATAATAATAATATCATTTATTTATAAAAGGGGCATATTTACAATGTATCTTAACAATTAAAATAGAGCACAGTTGCTTATTGCCTGAACTAGGTTGAACCTGTGCTTCAGGCTATGAAGCGCGTAAATACTTAATGTAATAAATTAACAAAGTGTATAAAGTAAAAAGTATGTTAAACTTAGGAAAGTAAAAGTAAAATAGCATGTTAGTCGTTCTATTTGCAGACAACAAGTCACAGACTACATAGAGATACTCAACAAGTAGATCTTCTGTCTGTGCATATGCAATGGTTAGTAAATATTCAAGTATAATTTCCTTACAGCTAAAGTAATTTAATTTATAGATACTTAGTTTTCTATTTAACCTGTTGTACAGAAATGGGCGTAAAAATGTGAGAAAAGAGTGCGATGTTAAAGCAAATAGCAACAAGTGATAGCCACGATAGCATTTGTTATATGTTATGTATGACAAGCACGGTGCTTTATATTGCTATATGCTATGTTAACCACCACTACCTCTGCCCAACCCTTCGGACGTGCGGGGAAAGTAGGCGTGACGTAATATTATGTTTCTTACCGGAATGCGATTTTTTGACATGCACACGAATTAACCCTGCCCTGCCCGATCTCGATTCTATAGAAAAGCATGAACACCTAGGACATAGTCAATGCGGAAGCTTGTAGGTACTGTTTGGGGTTCGGTCGGGATGGCTCGTAATTCAAAGAAACTGCGTTGGACTATATTATTTAATTTATTTTATAAGACTTCCAGACTACATGACACAGGTTGACAAGGGAGAGACCGGATGCCCTCGTCCCATAGATAATGAATATATTTTATTAATCATAGACTACAACATGCCCCTTTTTAAAAGAAGGCTGTCAGACTGACATTGACATAGACATTGACAACTATTTGACAAGTGACATAATATAAACATAACCCTACTTTGCTAAACAAAGTTACGTTACACAAACAATAACAATTTACATTGACAAATTATAGTCAATCGTATTAAAATCATTTTAAATATAGTTATACAATAATATCTTATTATGAATTAGTGAGTGCATGTCAACATTACAATAAAAGTTACAATTTACAATTGAATTACAGTATGTCAATATTCTTGTGAAATTATCTTATGTTCTAAACATTAAACATTACAAATTAAGTCTTTGTGTTTTCTTTAACAATCTTCCCCTAGAACTATATTGTCTTTCAGCATTTACAGTTTCATCATTACATGGTAAAGGGGACTGTTCTCCACTACTTGGTATACTTAATTCGCTTGGACTTTGAAGTAAGTTCTCAAAGTTTCTATATTGAGAAGACATTGGACTTTCGATATCAAATTCGTTATAATCATGTAGACTTTCAGGTGAAACTATTGTTTCATCGACATTAACAAATATAGGTGACTTTATTATGTTTTCTGACTGACTAGGTGACTTTATTATATTTTGAGATTGTTTTTCAGACTGACCAGAGTGATTTGACTCTATTGATAAAAATGAATCTGAATCATAGCTCAGTTCATGACTTTGACTTGACTCTGGACTTGGTTCATGATAAGTGGAGATGAATATATAACTATCATCCTCCTCTTCTAAAACTTTTGACTTATTTAGTTGACTAGTCTTAGGACTGACCTTAAAATTGACTTTTTTGTTATTATTTTGAGAAATATTTTTCTGACTTGACATTTGACTTTTTGACTTGTAATTAAAACGAATATGTTGACTATTCCTACGGTAAGTAGTATTATTACAATCTTTGACAATAAATGATCTTGGATATTTGGTTTTTGACACAATAGTACCTTCTGTCCATATAATATCTTTAGGATTTTTCTTAAAGTATATTTGGTCATTTATGTGAAAATCTGGATATTTTTTACTGTTTTTATCATAATAAGACTTAGTTTTTTGAATTTTTTCTTGTTTCTTTTTGTTATGTTCTGTATGCTTTACAATCTTGGGTTGTAAGTGACTAATTTTGTTAGGTAGTTGAGATCTTAATGTTCTAGACATTAAAAGCTGTGCTGGAGAGCTAAAATTTCCTCTTGGTGTATTTCTATATTGCAAAAGACCTAAATAAGGATCTGATCTGGACTCATCACTTTTCCTTAGTATATTTTTTATTATTTTTACTGAGACTTCTGCTAAGCCATTGGATCTTGGTAAGTATGGACTTGAGACAATGTGTTCAATGTCCCATTCTTGTAAAAATTTCCTAAACTCACTGGAGTTGTATGGCGGGCCTCCGTCTGAAACTAGTTGCATTGGAATGCCATGACGTGCAAATATAGATTTTAGGTGTGCAACGACATTAGATGTTCGACTGTCTTTATTTAAATTTGCAATTTCAATATAATTAGAATAGTAATCTACTACCAATAAATATTTTTTATCTTTATACTCAAATAAGTCTGTAGCTAATTTCTGCCAAGGAAACAAAGGTTGTTCGTGTGTTAACATTGGTTGTTTTGATTTATTTGCAGAATAAATTGAACATGTTTCGCACTGTCTAACTTTATTTTCAATATCCTGTTTAATATTTGGCCAATAGACTACGCCTCCTGCTAAGTTTTTCGTTTTTTCAATTCCTTGGTGACCTTCATGTAATATATTTAATATTTCTGTACGCATTGACTTAGGTATGATAACAGAATTGTTTTTGAAAATTATATCATTAATTACATGAATTTCCTCTTTTATGTTCCAGTAAGGTAATGTTAAATTATGACAATGTTCTTTACATTTAGGCCATCCATTTTTATAATATTCTATTAATTTTTGAGAAACTAAATCTTGTTTAGTTTGATTTGTAATTTTTTCAAGTTTTTCTGGAGAAATGGCTAAATTAGAGGTTAACAAGTTTATGTGAATATTAATATTTGCGTCTAAGTCTTCTAAACTGACTAATTCTTGGTTAATATTATCATCTTTGACTGGAGCACGAGATAATGTATCAGAAACATACATCTCTGAACCTTTTGTATAATACACACTAAGATCAAATTCAACGAAGTTGACATACTAACTCTGCCTTCTCTTTATATCCTAGAAAATATCTTGTATGTTCGCAAAAATTTAGGTCTTTTCAAAAAAAGATGCGACTTCCATAATCTAAATACACGTAGTAAAGATGAAATTGTGATTCCAAAATTTAGATTAACTAAAACTAGCAAGTCATTTCTAATAAACAGTATCCGCTTCTATAACAAGTTGCCAAAATCGGTTACAGAACTTAGCGATGGAAAGTTTAAAACTCACATCAAACGTGTCCTTATCAAAAAAGCATATTATAAGATAAAAGACTACGTTGAAGACAAGGAAGTTTGGCATTAATTCCTTCTGCACATGTGGCTTCCCTGGTAACTCATTAGCACCATAACTTTGTGAGCGTCTATTAACTGCTTCCAAATTACAATGTTAATTTTAATTATTTTATTTTTTACACTTTCTGACATATTCTCGTCATTATTTGACATTATACAACCCTTGTAATATCGAGTATTTATTAGTGATTCTCATGGAAATCATATCACTTGGTTTAAATAGGTTGATTTTACTTATGTAGATTCTTTTACATATTGTGAATGAGAGAACGTTGTAGGCCTACAGTTTCTGTTCTTTATTTTCATTCCTCTAAGTACCTGGTACTTATTGACAGGCCTGCACTGTCCTCCCATACCTAATATCACTGTAATTTGAAAACATTATAAAATCCAATTATTTTTAAAAGAGTAACCGTGGAGTTTCTTGCCGGCTCTTCTCCATAGGAAGCGACAAATTGGAACCGTGCACCTAGCTTCTGACGTTTCATAAGTGCCCTTGCAGGTTTATGTGAAATAAAAATATTTTGATTTTGATTTTGATTTTGATTGATCATCATACGTTGTAATCTTGTTGGTACTTCTGACAAAGGTTTTTTGAATAATGTGACTAGAGGTTGGTGATCTGTTTCAACTTGAATAGGTTTTCCATATAAATATTGGTGGAATTTTTTACAGCCAAATACTATTGCATAGTTCTTTTTCAATCTGTGCATAATTAATTTGACTTTTGTTTAATGACTTCGAAGCATACGCTATCGGATTTTTGTCGTGTAGAATGACTGCACCTACAGCGTGTTGTGATGCATCGACTGACAATCTAATCGGTTTTTTCATGTCGTAATGGACTAAGACTGGAGATTGACATAACATTGACTTTAATTTTTTAAATTGTGTTTCATGTTGCTCTAACCATTGCCACTGATTATGTTTTTTGAGCAATTCTCTTAGCAAAGAAGTTTTTTCTGCAAGATTTGGTATATATGAACCTAAATAATTGACCATTCCTAAAAATCTTTGAAGTTCTTTGACATTATTTGGACTTGGCATTTTTAAAATTGCTTTTACCTTTGACTGATCAGGTGATACACCTTCATTGTTGAAAATATGACCTACATAGCGAATTTCAGACATACCAAATTGACATTTGGATTTATTGAACTTCAAATTGACTTCAGACGCTCGCCTGAATAACGATTCTAGTCTTTCATTATGCTCTTCAATAGTAGAACCATAAACAAGTATATCATCTACAAATATAATTATACCTGGTAAATCTCCAAATAATTGTTGCATAGTCCTATGGAAAATTTCACCACTAGAGCTAATTCCATATGGCAGTCTTAGAAATTTGTATCGACCGTATGGACTGTTGAATGTACAGAGGTCACTACTTTCCTCGTCCAAACATATAGTCCAATAACCTGAGCTTGCATCCAATTTTGAAAAAATTGATGCACCTGCAACTTTAGACCTAAGATCATCGAATGTTGGGTACGGGTAATGAGGACGTTTTATAGCTGCGTTTAAGTTTCTAGGATCAAGACATATTCTCAATTTACCATTAGGTTTTTCAACTAAGACAATCGAGTTTACCCATTTAGTTGGCTTATCAACTTTTTCTATGACCTGTAATTTTTCCATATATTCTAATTCCTCTTTAAGACGTTTTTCTAATGAATAAGGTATTCTCCTGACTGGACAGACTTTAGGTGTAACACTACTATCAATATTTAGATGAGCTTTGTATGGTAGACAACCTAGACCCTCAAATGTTTTAGCATATTTAGAAACAATTTCTTGTACTGACCTTTGTTGAATTCCATATATTCTTTTCACAATACCCAATTTTTCACATGAATTCCATCCTAATATTGTTTTACATTCACACTCAACAACAACAAAATAAAGTTTTGCGGTTATTTCATTTTCAAATTTACAGTTAAGAATACATGTACCTAAATTTGGCACTAATTGTCCTGAAAAAGAAAAGATTTTATCATTTGTTCTTGAAATATTGATTTTTGAGTGGGAACTGGACATAATTTTATCTAACATTTTCTTACTAATGACATTTGTATCTGCACCTGTATCAATTTGACATGTAAGTTTGAAATCATTACAATAAACATTTATTTGCCAATTTTTTGTGGATTCAGAATTTTGAATTGAATTAATAACAAAATTATTAGAAAAATCTTTTGACATTGACTGTTCATAAGAAATATTACCAACCTTATGGTCTGATTTCCTGAAAAAGCAAAATTTGGCAAAGTGACCTTGTTTTTTACAATTATTGCAAATTATGTCCTGTGCTGGGCATTTATATTTGTGAATTTGTCCACATCTAGTACAGTTCCTGTCTGATGATTTATTTCTGTTGATTGATTGATTTCTTCTCTGACTATTGTTTCTTCCATGACTATTTTTTCTTCCATGACTATTGTTTCTATGTACCATATTACTTCGATGGGTTGATCGACTTCTATTTTTATAGTTTTGTTTTTGCTCTTTGATCCCTTGAACAACTTCCTTTTTAATTTCTTGGTTGTTTAATTTATTTGATCTCTCTTGAGACAATTCTAAACTTTTTGCTATTTTCATCACCTTTACAACTGTAAGATTTTCTTCCTGTAAGAGTCTTTCTTTTATGTGTGTGCTAATCATGCCTATTACGAGCATATCCTTGATCAATTCTTCTTTTAGATTACCAAATTCACATGTGGTAGCTAGGTTATTCAATGTGGTCAAGTATTCATCCAACGATTCATCAGTTTTTTGGTTTCTTGTGAAAAAATTATACCGTTCTACCGTTACATTTATGTGAAGACTGAATTTCTCGTCAAATTTCTTTAGGATGTCGTCTAACTTTGTTGTATTTCTATCTATATTAAAACTATTAAAAATTTCTATTCCGTCATCACCAATTGCATTTAGGAAAATTGCTGTCTTTTTCGAATCCGTTACTTTAATTATTTCATTCGCTTCACTGAAAATTTCAAATCTAAGTCTCCATTTTTTCCATTTTTCTGCCGCATTGTCGCCATTTTGTATGAGAAGCGGTTTCAATTGTACAAGGAACGCTTTGTCCGCCATGTTGATGACTTGGGTGACTTGTAGTAAAAATTTTTACTTACGATTTGCTTGACTTTTACCTTTTCCTTTTAATTTTCTTTAGACATAACTTCTGACACCATGTTTGGGGTTCGGTCGGGATGGCTCGTAATTCAAAGAAACTGCGTTGGACTATATTATTTAATTTATTTTATAAGACTTCCAGACTACATGACACAGGTTGACAAGGGAGAGACCGGATGCCCTCGTCCCATAGATAATGAATATATTTTATTAATCATAGACTACAACAGGTACTTGAGCAAATCCACATAACAGAGGCATACAGCATTCTAATACTAAGCGATCAATGCGCGGGCGCGACACTGTAACATTGATCGTATTGCATCGATCACTAATAAAGAACTAGATCCACAATCAGCGGCAAAAAAAATCCTCACCGAATGAGCACCCACTTGAACATTTGGGTGCGCTTTTGATTTAGTAGCATTCGAACGCTCCGACGGTAAACATGCCTCAATGCTCGTTTAAAAATTATAAAAATCACACATTTAGGACGCTAAAAAAGGTATGGAGTTTCATATTTTCGGTAAGTATTAATATTATCATTCATTTTATATATAATTGTTATCACTGTATTAAAAATGCTGATATTTCGTCAAGAAATCATCGCAATAACAATTTTAATAAATAAATCGTATTAAACAGCAGGAGTTATAAAGCATATCAATTGTAAAGACTTACTAAACGTATTAATCATACTATCGCATGCTCACTTACATTTGTCGGGTTATTTGCGTTGATTCTGTTCTATTTGTTGGAGACGCTATTGTTTTTTAAATTTTCTTATTAAAGAATTATTGTTTTTTTTTGTTTAATGAGAGTATTTTGCTGTTTCTATCAATATTATAGTAACATTTTGTAGATTTAATTTTGACTAAGTACATGTAATAAAATTAAATATGTGAGTTTTTTTAAGCTTTCCTCGAGATCCAATGAGGTGTGGAGATTGGATATCAATTATAGCACGTCAAAAATCCGAAGAATTCTTCAATCCGGCCCAAGAGAGCGTTGTATGTTCGAAGCATTTTTTAGAAAGTGATATTTCATATGAGCGATTACCGATATTTCATATTTCCATACACTATTGCCAAATTAATCAAAACAGGTAAATATTTAACAGCTATTTACGGCGTTGCCTGTAAGTTTAATAGTTTATTAATTTTAAGTCTGTAAGTTTAATAATTAGATCAAAATATGTTGAACAAAAAAAATTTACAAAAAGGATGTTAAATAATGATGACTACTATTTATTAGTTTCATTAATAAATAAATGTAGTGCCCTATCCAACATCATTTACATTCAGGTAAATTATAATCATTACACATATACACCATAGAATAGAATAAAATGTGCTTTAACTATGTACACATTTTTTTTTCTTTAACGAAATGAAAAAAGGCGATTTATTATTACAGTATAAACAAAAAATATTGGTCTGTTCGATTCCAGTCATTCCTTGTCCTAGCGGAGAACCTGGATCGTAAAACTTTATTGCTATTTATTGGCACTTTTTAATTCAAACTTTAAGACATGCGTGTAAGGTTGAATTTGTTTTGATGTACGTTGACCAGTGAGTATCAGTCGTAAAAAAATATTGCTTTTCGTACATAATATAATAATAATAATAATAATCCGGGTGTTCTCGTCTAGCTAACGAGGAGTACTTGCATATACACAACCTTGTAGCCAGGATTATCTACCAGCAACTAACTCTGAAATACAGCCTTGTGGAATTAGAAGTGCCGTACGACAGGTATGTGCCCGACCCAGTTCTCGAAAATGGACATGTCACACTGTACTGGGATCGATCCATCATCACTGACAGGACTATTGTTGCCAATAAGCCTGATATAGTGGTGGTGGATCGACTAGAGCGGCGTGCAATGATCGTCGATATAACGGTCCCGCACGACGATTACCTTGTGAAAGCCGAGAAAGTATCTAAACAAATCAAGTATCTTGACTTGGCTCGCGAGGTTGTCGACATGTGGGATGTGGACTCAGCGAACATTGTACCGATAGTCGTCACAGCCAATGGCTTGATAGCCAAGAGCCTCGACCAACACCTGAGGAGGCTCTCGTTGGGCAGCTGGGTCAAGGGCTTGATCCAGAAAGCGGTACACCTGGACACGGCTCGCATTGCTAGGAGGTTCCTCTCTCTGGAGCCCTGACCGCCGGTAGCTTGGACCCTGTCCCGATACCGGTGGGCTACTATTTTTTATATTTTGAAATGTTTCTATTTTTTTTTTCTAATATTTAAAAATGTAATTTATGTGTGTATATGTTGAAATAAAGGAGATAATAATAAGGTATTTATTTTAGACGTAGTCCATATATTGTTAGTACAACATACTAAAACAAAGCTACAGAAATCACAAAGTGGCACCGCACAGGAGTGCCTGTTTATGCCAAGCCCTGAACGCGACCACCCGCAGTGTGTAGTCGCATCCAGTGCCACCACATCTGCGAGTCCAAGCGGCCTACGAACACGCTCAGAAAGCTGTTCGAAATGGCCCGCATGCGCTTCATAAGAGACGCAGAACGCTCCTGTATGATGGCATGAAACCCGGCCACGCTTTTTACCGCAAACATTGCTGAAGCGCTACAGTGGCGCGGCAACCCGTACAGAACTCTGAACGCGTGGTTGTACTGTACTCGCACAGCACTGTATGTACGCTGCGTGTACTTGGTCCACAGGCTGCAGGTGTAAAAAGATTGACAGAAGGCCTTAAATAATGTCACTTTGACTTGCTCGGTACACCGTGCAAACCTGCGGGCCAACATGTTACAGTGCACAGACAGCGCCCTGCGCTCCCTCTCTAATTCAGTGTCACATAAATCCTCTGATACCCAGTAACCCAGATATTTAAAATTGGACACTCTGTTTAAGCTGGCACCGCAAAGATACAAGGGAGGTGCCTCCCTTGTATCTTTGCGAAGTATTTCTTACCGGCCTTAAACACCATCGCTTCACTCTTCTTCACATTATATCTGAGTCCATGGGTTCGAGCATACTTTTCACAAATATCTAGCAGTCTGCGCATGGAACTGATCGACAGGCTCAGCAGCACCATGTCGTCCGCGTAGCTGATATTATTGACGCACTGACCATCTGTATGGCACCCTATGCTTATTCTGCTACTGAGCTCGCCGATCAGCTCGTTCATGTATAAGTTAAAGAGGCGAGAGGTTACCCCCCCCCCTGCCTCACCCCGCACTCCGCCCCTTATACGTCCGAGTATGAGTCTGCCCACCGCACTACATTCCTTTGACTTGAGTACCAATATCTCAACATTGCAACAACATCACGTGGCACATCTGTTTCATTTTTCATCTTTTGCCACAGTACATCATACGATACCAAATCGAATGCCCTGGACAAGTCCGGGTAACAGGCATAGACCTTCCTACATAGCTTTGTGAAATAAACTTTAATCATTGGGTTTAAAGTTGAATTTACATTAATGTATATTTATTTCAACTACCATTACCTAAACACAATTCGGTGACAATTTAAGAGAACTTTTGCTTGGGATTGTTTATCTAGTTCTTTATTACTGATCCGCGAATTCATCGTCAGCAGGTTCAACCGTAAAACAAGTAAAAAACTTATTTGTATAAGGCATGGCAATGTATTATGGCAGCACATATTTCCAAATGTCAGCTGTTCTGACTAAAAATGCTAGTGGTTGGATCAACAAAATTTTAAAAAAAGAGCTGGACTTCGTACTTTGTTGGAAGTTTTTCAATTGTTTTTATTAAAATAGAATTAACTTGTTTTAGTTTGTTGTAAGTTAAGTGAACCGCAGAAATAACAAAATGTCTCGAGTTCTAGTTGGAGTTAAGCGAGTTATCGACTACGCAGTTAAAGTAAGTTTACGTCATGTGCAAAGGTTACTTTGTTGTTTTAATATTTTTCAAGTTCATTGAAATATAATGAAAATAACGTTAGTTTGTCTCATAGTAACCACCACTAGCAGAAATAAAGACACATTTCTGTAAATAAAATACACCTTCATTTTTCATTCTACAGTAAATTTTCTATGACAACTGCTCACACCTCCAAGTCAAATTCCTTATCTACAATAGCCTTGAACTGGCTTTACAAAAAATACCAAATAGTGATAAATAGAATAGATCTCGTACGATGGCAATAATGTATACCAAATCATTTATATATTTATGGAATCATGCCAAGAATACTATGATGTTACTAATGCATATGTAACGCATGCAATGTAAATTCTTGAGATGACAAGACTATTATATCAACTCTTTTGGTAAACAGAAATCTTATCACAAACCTAATTATGAAATAGGATAAGAGTATTTATCATTTAATTAGTCTTTTAAGGCAGGCTTATGAAAACCAAAATTTTTGAACTGCAACATACTGTAACCTGTGGTTTGATACAATTTGTAGATCCGTGTGAAGCCAGATAAGACTGGTGTGGTGACAGATGGGGTGAAGCACTCAATGAATCCCTTTGATGAAATAGCAGTGGAGGAGGCAGTGAGGATGAAGGAGAAGAAGATTGCCAGTGAAGTCATTGCTGTGTCATGTGGACCCGCACAGGCACAAGTAAGAATCACATTAGAATTAATAAAATCAACAAATTAGAATAATAATTTTATTTAAGAATTTAAAAAAATCAGTCACAACCATAATTTAAATTCGAAATGCTCTTCTTTATGAAATCAGTGGTTCTGTAGAAGAGTAACCACAAAGTTGCCAAGATCACAAAATATGATACCATTCTAAACTTTGTGAAATAAGAAAATAATTTTAATTATGAACCTGACCCAACAGATGTTGTCCTGTGGTCTTCAGTTTATACAAAATTCTCATAGAAAAAGCACTTTTTTCCCAAATTTTTCAGTCAACTTTTCCAATATTTTTATCCATAAAAACCTAATTTGGACTATGGGGGCGTCCATTAATTACGTGAGGCGTTTAGGGGGATTCGAGTTGAATCTTACCCAATCTCACGTGGGGGAGAGAGAGGGTCCCGGCATATCACGTTATTTATGTTTTTTTCCGCAAAGAAACAATGTCACATTACGAGAAAACCGGGTTAAATTATGTAAAACATGTTTTTCCGCCAATATGGCTAAATCCTACAAAATAATATTTATCGCGGTCATGCGAAAGCCACAAAGTAGCACAATAGCTCCTCGATGGTACCTCACGTGAGATTATGGGGAGGCAGGGTCGGGCCAAATCTAACGACATCTCACCACAGCTCCGCTCTGGTGAGATGTCATTAGTTAATTGCCTCACGTGATTAATGGACGCATGTAATAGGGGTATTACAAACATTAAAAAAACGACAAATATTCAAATTGGTCCAGACATTCTCAGATCTCTGCAAAAATACTGTTATTAAATGTTTGGAATGATTTTAATCTTGTTTGAAAACCATAACTAATAACTACTTTACCCCCCCCCCCCCCTTTTCTACTAACTACTTTTGAGAATCATAACTAATATTGTAACATCTCACACACCACGGTGTGTGAGATGTTTCAATTTCTATGTTTATTTGTAAACATAGGTAGTTGTTACACGTAACAACTACCTATGTTTACAAATAAAGATTCTTATTCTTTGTAGCTTTAGCCTTATAAATATTAATTTAGACCTTTGTCGAAGAGTGGACTCAATTTCACATAATATGATAGACAATACCAAAAGCAAAAATTGTTTTTATTCCAAGAATACTGGAAAATCAAACAGAATTTTAACCAACCTCTTTACAGGAAACCCTTAGGACAGCACTCGCCATGGGTGCTGACCGCGCCATCCATGTGGAGGTGACTGGTCCAGCATACGATACCCTGCAGCCCTTACATGTGGCCAAGATCTTAGCTAAACTGTCCCAGGATGAAAAGGCTGATATTGTCATTGTTGGCAAACAGGTTAGATGACACAAATTACTTATGAGTTTTTATAAGCGAACGCCAAAAATAAGTGCATAAAATCCTGTATTGTAGTAATTGTTATGTGAAATGATAAAACTGAATAGAATGGTGAAGAATTGAATTTTTACCATTGATAGAAATGTTTATTTTATTCACAATCATCACAAACAATCTATTGTATAGAAAATAATGCCTGTAAATAATGAATAGTACCCATTCGTTGAGGACTATATATTATTCACTTCAATAATATTCATTAAATCAGATCATTCTAGTATTTCTTTCCAACATGTTCAACAGTCCAGTTAGGGGGCGTTGGTCAGCTGACCCTCAGAAAGTAAGGGAACTGATAAATAAATAAATATAATTGAATATAATACATGCAGACTGGTGAAATCTGGATATTTTTTCAGGCCATTGATGACGACTCAAACCAGACTGCACAAATGACGGCTGCCTTACTAGACTGGCCCCAGGCTACCTTTGCATCCAAAGTAAGTAGACTGGTGCTTGTGAATCCAAGCCCCTGATCCCTGCACAAGCACATCTTAGTTATAAATTATTATCACCTGCCTTAAATAATTATGCTGATAGCATTGATACAGATTCTTATCTTGTTGTTAGTATTATAATGTACTGATTGTCTTCTCAATTTTATGCCAACTGGTTTTTAATTTATTACTCAGTAAAACATCAGATTACCTACCTAATCTACTGTTGCACCGTCTACCAAAGCTTCAGTCACGAAACTCCAGCCATTATTATCCAAATTTACTTGGCTTCATCCTATTTTAATCTACTTTCGATCAGGCTTTCTAGACATTTTATCTTTTACATTGTTAATGTATTGTGAAATTAATCATTCACTATGAATTATTTATTAATGGACTGTGTTTTGGCCTCCCTCAATTCTCGATAGCGATCCGTATTCATACTAAAATTTTCTCGCGACAGGTCCCTCACTCTGCATCACGTAATATAAAATCACGGCTGTAATCCCCGAAAGGTTAGGCAGAGATGTACGTATAGTACAAGTTATGTTTAAGTCCGATGTAATAGGGGTAGGGGGGCTTATTACCATCATGCAGGCACAAAATCAGGCTCCAGGATGGTAGTGAGAAACTGCATACACTACGACATTTATTATGTCCAGGTTGAGAAGACAGGCGATGGTCTGACGGTGACTCGTGAGATCGACGGCGGCCTGGAGGTGATTAAGACGAAGCTGCCGGCCGTCGTCAGCGCCGACCTGCGACTGAACGAGCCCAGATACGCTACCCTGCCCAACATCATGGTAAGTAATGAAATTAAATGTTTATTTATGCAAGTAGATCTTTTAAGACATTTTTACACATCAATATTTTAAAACTAGATGGCTCCAGAAACCGAAGAACAACAACGAATAATACCCAACGGAACAAACCCAGAGGTCATAGTCAATTTTAAAGTCCAAACATTATATTACTAGGATTTTATGTTAGTCTAACAATACTGGGCCATGTCTGGAAGGGCCTTTTGAAGAAAGAGCTATTGCAGCTTTGAGCTGACTTGTCCTAACGGACAGCATGCATGCATCAGCCATCGTGCAGCTCAAACCTATTTTAAGAGAACATACTATTCAATCTTGCCTGCATGATACTCACCCAAGGTACTCCCATTCCAAGTCAGTGTTCTCTTTAAATGTCATAAGTGCGACTTTTACGATGTTTTCGAAACAATAGAGAGATGCACAATGAACGCACGGGAGCGGCACGCCCACGTCCCACTGCAATCGAAGAAAGTTATGTAAATTGTGTGTGCGCAGTCGCAGCGGAAAAATGTCGAATTTCTTCATTTCAGTTTAGCAGATATTTAGTGTATGACGTCGTGTAATTGGGTATGGTAAGTACAAATTTGTGCATCCAACCATTGGGGAGCTATTCAACAAAAACTGTTTCCGCTGTAGCTACGTCATCCTAGCGGCACTTTTTTTTTCATATAGATGTACAAGAAAAAAAAAACATTAAATAATTCGTGTGTAATGTAATGAGAGGTAATGGCGATGGTAATGTAGGTGTGAGTGAAATTTGTGTGTCATTAAACTTGCGGAGATAATCAAGGATGAAAATCATATAACAGTTTAGTGCAGAGTTGTAATTTTTTACGCAATTCGTGTATAAAGTGTGTGGAACTCTAGAGCCTAACTTATAACGTTTATTTGTATCTTGAAAGGGTCTAAACTGTCTTGCCAAGTTTCATTTATGTGCTCTTTGTAATTCATGTTTCAATGGCATAATTTACTACGACTGGACCACTATATTGTATGATATCCGATTATTGGACTTTTTAATGGATAAGCAGAATAAAACATATTCCGATATTTAGTGTATTAATGCAACTATTCACATGTACAATTTCAGCTCATTACACTAAATAATTAAAGAGATATAATAAAAATACCAGAACAACCGCAAAACCGCCATAAACCGACCAAGTTTGAGTGGTTACGAAAATGCGGTCTTGCAATATATAGAGCTAACGTTCTAAAATTTCCAGTACAGTATCGTTATTGTGTTTAATAGTTTCGTACAGGTTGCGTGCACAATAGTTTAGCAGAAAATACAACAACTGCATTAACTTTGTAGGTACTCTTAAAAGTATTTATTAGTTATGGACAGATTAAAATTAAAAAAAAGAAGAACATTATTAACAAAGTAATAATACCATTGATATTGGATGCATTTGCACAGTGCATTCAGGGATAATCGTCGGTTGGTGTCTCATTCCATCTAAATTGTCTAAGGGGTCTCTGCGAGTTGGCTTCGGCAACCCTCGTACGTCTTCCAAAGGAATGTCAAACACATAAAAAAACATTGCTTTATAGAATCATTTAAACACAAGAAACATATAATCAAAACATTGATATAAAGTTTTTTATTAAATATACATAAATAACACACCCACACACTATACACTATCTGTCCACATCGTCATAATTGTGTATATATTATTTTATTTACATTATTATTATTAATATTTTAGTGTTATTTATTTTAGAAGTATGTATGTATGTATGTTTGTAATTTTGTATGTAAGTATATTCCCATATTAGTTGTTTAATTTATTTAGTGTATTATTGTTTTTGATTATAAATGTAGTTTATTTTCTCTTTTACCCTTTCACACGCTGTCTACATCTCTTTATCTTCTCTCCTATCGCAGGTATGCTGGAAGAGATTTCTTTAGAAATAAGCATCACCTCTGTACCTATTTTTCTGTTCTAATCCTCTTGTCTGTTAATATATGTGTGTACATAAATGGTTAAATAAATAAATAAATAAATATATTGCCTACTGTAAAAGCCCATAGAGGTATAAGTAAATCTTAGCTCCCCAATGGTTTTTTTTTTGTGGATGGGAAATCATCAAATAACTTCTCCCGCTCTGGGTGGAGCAGGAGGGTGTGTCAGACTTTTACTGACAAAACCCAGCCGTGTTCCCTCAGTTGCCTGTGTGCCAGTGGCTGCGGTATCTCTTTCGAACAACCCGTACCCCTGGCAGGCACTGGCTCTTGCGGAGCTCCCCAATGGTTGGATGTACAATTACACGAAGTCATACACTAAATATCTGCTAAACTGAAATGAAGAAATTCGAGATTTTTCCGCTGCGACTACGCACACTTAAATTGTATGAACGCGCACGATGCGAGCACATGGTAAACATCCGGAAAACGCGCACGCGCATTGCCCGCGTTTATTGCGTTAAAACAATTCTTGTTATGATTCGAATTTGATTCGAATTGGAAAATTGATGTTTTGATCCAAAAGCTAATCAAATTACAATAAATTTATTATATTTGCCCATCTTTTACTAAGTAAGTCCTAAAACAAATATTTTTCTCCACAGAAAGCCAAAAAGAAGCCCCTAAAGAAGATCACCGCCAAAGACTTGGGTGTAGACATCGCTCCTAGGATCAAGGTGGTTTCCGTAGAAGACCCCCCAGTCAGACAGGCGGGTTCCGTGGTCCCAGACGTGGATACCCTCGTCGCCAAGCTCAAGGAAGGAGGGCACATCTGAATACCATTGTAAATAGCGAATTGTGTGTGTTCAAAATCAGAAAAAACCTATATTTATAAAGAGATTTTGTATGAGCGTCGATTGTAGATTACATTGTATAAATTGTTGAAATACATTTTTAATCTGTTCTCTTTTGTTTTCTTACGATATGACAGCCATATTATCATTGCCCATATATGTTGTTGTTTGGGGAGATAGAAGTGTTGAACAGTCTCAGTCTTAAGCGAAGGTGTGTCATAAAAGACTTAAACTTATTGATTTCCTTAATGACTTCAGAATCTGTAGTGACAAAATGTGCAACCAAGTATGTCATCGCGCTGTTCTAGACAATATGTATTGTTGGATACTACTACCTGGCTCAGGGACGCGGGGTGCCCGGCCATTATAAAAACGATCGCGGCGGTTCAGTTCAGCTTCAGCCCTTTTCTTCGTTTGGACTGCGTCGCGTGCGGAAGCACTGTCCGTCGGCCGTTCGGTGCAATCTGGTATCTCTGTATCTCGTTATTCTCCTGTTGATTTCCTTGATTTGATAAGTGATGATTTTGTTCCTCTGATCGTAATTTTGCTAAGTTCGTTAATTATTTTTATAAAATTCGATTCGTTTTTAGGTTGATCAATTATTCGTTTTTAACCTTTTCAACGCCACGGACGTCAATAGAAGTTCCGGATTTTCGTGCCACCAGCGCCACGACTTCATTATAAGCTCGTCATTTTAACTATCTTATAAAAATAAATTTACTGCTTAAATAGTTGATAGCAATCCTTGTCGATAATTATATTCCCATCACTACAAAACAATTGGTTGTCAGTGCCCCGGGCGCCACGGACTAGTATAGAAGTCGTTCTGTGACGTCATAAGCGTACGGTTGTCAAGGTCACTTTGGCATAGTGCAGCACTAATCGAGTTAGCGCGCACGCATCTTTGCTTGTAACAATACCCGATCCGATGTCGCGAAATCGGTCTAACAATAGAAAAAGTAATTGTCTCATTAGTGACAGCTGTTGTTTTGAGCTAGTAAACTAAGTATTATATTTTACTAATAAGTAGGTCCCACGACCCGTTTTCTCACACGTATCGCTTCAGGCCAGGCCGACAGGCCGTGGGAACAGTCGAATCCAATGAGACTTGCGGTGGCCTGTCGTCCCCCGTCCGATCGAATGTATGGGAATATACTTACACGACGTAAAACACTTTAAATACAGTGAAAAATTCTGCCGCTTAGAGATACCTACGGTTAAAAACGTCGACTGAAGTAGTTAAACAAACACGGGAGTAGACAAATATAGAAGAAAGAAGACTACAGACCACATCCCTAATCAGAATTGAATTTATCGTGCTCTGAGCGCCAAGGACTTGAAGTCAAAGATGACGTCATGACACAAATAGAGATATACCTCATTTCCTACAGCTCTAATTGAGTTCTGTGTTTGTTTCTTTGATACTTATAATTTATACTATGAAAGTCCAGGGAAATTAAACAATTTGTCAGGATATCACACAATATTTATTACGTTTTCTACAAAATCACTTTACACTTGTGTACACTTCAACTGTTCGACGTCGACTGACTAACGATCGTGCGCACTACTTCCCACCACGTGTTATTTTTACCGGAAATAGCCTAGGTTGACATTTATAATGAACCGTGGTTTTACAATCGGAAGTAGTGCGTGCGATAACACTTAATTTTATTATTAATGTAAACAGTATTTAAATTTAAATACAGATAACAATTTAAACATAATGAATGTCCTAATCAAATTAAATATCTAATGATAAATCGATTCCGGAAATCCGACTATCGAAGAAAGATTTTCTAACAGTCGGCCTTTCCTGATACATTACCCGTCCCGGGAAAATTAATTCTTTCTCAACAACAAAAAAAAATGTGAATGATCGTAAAATATATTCAGCTTATTTGTGTATTTTCTTCAATCTACCTAAACTTTAGACTATAATTGAGATATTAAGGCCTCAACATATCCTTAACACCTAATTTAGCTGAGACAGATACTTATTCTCAGATAAGCCACTTAACTTAAGATGAAGGCCTCATACATATCCTTAACATCTGTCTTAGCTGAGACCTCAGACACATTCTCAGATAAGCCTCTTAATTTAAGATGTTAAGGCCTCAGACATATCCTTAACATCTGTCTTACCTGAGACCTCAGACACATTCTCAGATAAGCCACTTAATTTAAGATGTTAAGGCCTCAGACATATCCTTAACATCTGTCTTACCTGAGACCTCAGACACATTCTCAGATAAGCCACTTAATTTAAGATGTTAAGGCCTCAGACATATCCTTAACATCTGTCTTAGCTGAGACCTCAGACATATTCCCAGATAAGCCACTTAACTCAAGACGTTAAGACCTCAGACATATTCTTAACACCTGTCTTAGCTGAGACCTCAGACATATTTTCAGATAAGCGTACAGACACCACATACATACTTAACTTAAGATATCAAGGCCTCATACATATCCTTAATATCTCTCTTAGCTGAGACCTCAGACAAATTCTCAGATAAGTTATTAGACTTAACTTAAATATAATAGCATCATTACCAATCGATCTTAAATTGTTAGTCTGTGTTGTCATTTTCTGGCACTTCAGACTCGGAGTCCGATCTATTAAAAACTACCCAGGGGTGAATTTTATCTACTGAAAATATACCGCTAAACTTTCTATTTCCCTTTTTAGATAGTGGTGTATCTTCAATTACGTATCGGTCGTTATCAAGAACTTCTGCAATACGATACGGTCCTCTTAGTTTAGGAACTAATTTTCTACTTTTTCCTATTGATGGAACATCTCTTTCTACCCTTACAAGTTGTCCTATCTTATAATTGACTTCTTTCCTAGCTTTATCGAAACGTTCTTTTTGTATGTCTTGATTTGCTTTAATATGTTCTGAAATTTCTTTTCTAGTATTCTCTAACGAAGTGGCCGAACTTTCTGTGTCATTTGTAACGTTAAGCTGTAATAACGCATTTGAGGTACCCACTAAATTAAGACCAAACAGTGCCTGAGCCGGGCTTTTCCCGGTACCTTTGTTTAGTGTGTTATTAAGACCCCACTGAATTTCTGAAATATGTTCATCCCATTCATTTTCGGATTTGACATAATTAGTAGCTGTCAATGCTGATAAAACAGTTCGATTGTATCGCTCGACTTGGCCATTGGCCCGCGGAGTCGCTACAGCGTTCATTACATGTTTAATACCTAATGAACTTAAGTAATCTTGAAAACTTTTAGAAGTGAATGACGTACCTCTATCAGAAATAACACGTTTTGGAACACTAAATGTGTGAAAATAGTTTTTCATTGCTCTGATGGAATGGACAGACTTAGTACTTTTGACGGGAACAATTATCACAAACTTCGTAAAAGCGTCAATAATTAATAACAAGTATGCATTTTTGTGCTTACTTCGAACAAAAGGACCTAAATGATCAATATGTATAGTATGGAATGGTTGTACAACCTTCTCAATGGGATGCAATTTGCCTGACTTTTTCCCAGTTGGTATTTTAGAGTGGGCACATTCTAAACACGACTGAACATACTTTTTAGTGAATCGTCTCATCTTAGCAAACCAGTAATTATTTTTAATTATTTCTAATGTTTTATCAAGACCGAAATGTCCAATTTCATCATGGTTTGACTTCAAAATTTGCCATCGAACGCCTTTCAGTACAACCCAACGATCACCAGTATCTGTTTTCCTGTATAACAGTCCTTTTTTAACAACAAAATTATTTTTAATTTCTATAATATTGTCATTTTCTTGATCATTTAATATGGCAATAATTCTTTGTAACTCAGGATCGTTTTGTTGTACCGTAGCTACCCAATCTGTATCAATTCGTCTTACTTGTAACTCTATTATTTCTGATAAAACGGGATTTCGGCTCAGAGCATCTACATGAGCCATACCTATGCCTGGTTTATAAATTATTGACGTGACAACGTCTTATAAATTGGTTTGCCGGGTGACACTTCAAGAAACTGCGTTACGGTCCGCTCACGTTATGCGCTCACAATGAGAGCGAGTGAGAGGCACGCGTCCCTTCCACTCGGGCATGGTTAGCCCGCCTAAGAGCGAGAGAGACAGACATAAATATTATTATTTATGTCTGTCTAATACAATTATTTTACCACTCAAAGTCGTTGTCACGTAAAACTTTCGCCCGTATACCGATTTTACAGGCAACCAATTTTTTTTTTTGAAAGTCGAATTCTTGTATAATGCTCCACCATCTTGCAACTCTTGGTAGTATGTCCCTCTTTTCAAAGGTTGCACGGAGAGAATTGCAATCGGTAACAATTGTGAAATGAATCCCTAACAAATATACTCTAAATCTCTGAAGCGACGTTACTACAGCCAGCGTTTCTAAGTCATAAGATGTGAATTTGGCTTCTTCAGGGGATGTCTGTCTACTGTAAAATGCTATGGCACTAAAAGGAACCTCTTTATTTGGTCTCTGCATCAAGATTCCGGCAACCCCGACTTTAGACGCGTCTGTGTGCAACTGTGTTTCGAATTCGGGATTATAAAATGAGAGAATGGGTCGTTTAACAAGTTCTGTTTTTAGGTTTAAAAATGCAGATTCTTCTGCGTCTCCCCAACACCATTTAGAGTCCTTTTTCAAAAGTTGTGTTAGTGGTTTCGCAATAATTGAAAAACCTCTTATAAATTTTCGAAAGAAACTCGCCAAACCCACAAACTGCCTAATCTTATGTTGGTCTGTTGGTCTAGGAAATTGGTCCACGGCTTCGGTTTTCCTTTTGCCTGGTTTTACACCGGACTCGCTAACTTCAAAACCCAAATAATCTATGGATTGTTTCAGAAAATTACATTTTGATAGATTAGTGTGATGCCGGAAGATCGGAAAAGGTTCAATATATCATGTAGCCTTTGCAACCCTTCTTCTATTGTTTTGGATGGTATAATTACGTCATCCATGTAAGCAAACGCCTCCTTGAATCTCGCGTTCCCCAAAACACTATTAACAGCTCTTTGAAATGTTGACGGCGCATTAACTAGCCCAAATGGCATGCGGTTAAATTCATAATGACCATCCGGGGTCACAAAAGCTGTCAAATGCTTTGCCGATTCTGCCACTGGAATCTGATAGTAACCGGATGCGAGATCGAGGGAAGTAAAATATTTATGACCTGACAGATTATCTAACTGATCATCTATACGGGGTAGAGGATAGTGTTCTTTGACGGTCTTTTTGTTTAGTGCCCTAAAGTCAATGCAAAGACGATAGTCACCGGTCTTTTTGCGTACTAAAACGATTGGGGATGCGTAATTTGATGACGACTGTCTAATTATTCCCGACTCAGTCAAGTCTTTTATCATTTCGCGAACTACGTGCCTTTCTGAATGGGATAATCGATAAGGTCTGTACACCACAGGCGTGGTATCACTAACATTTATGTTCATTTCTGTATCATTTATACACCCTAACTCTTTAACCGAAAAGGCAAAACAGTTCCTAAACTCATTTAGCAACTCAGTTAATTTGGTTCTATGATCAGATCCAATAGTGTCATCCACCTGTATCATGCAAGCTTTAATTTGGGGTGTTACTGTATTATCTGGACAGTGTTCTATTCTGCAAATATTTAGTGTCTGTAATTCGCTTAAAGGAAGGGCCCGGAGCAGTAAAGTGTCTTTCATCAATTCAAACCCCGAGTTTAAGCCCTTAACAACGATCGTTCCCTGTCCGTTACTTACTTGCACTACACTTTGAATAATCTCATATTGTTTATGAGCATCCTGACAAAAACTAAGTTCAACAAATAATTCACCTGAATATCTTGGTTTAGTATAAATACTGACTGGGGTATACCCATGTATAATAAGTGAGTTATCAACGTACACCAATACGTTTTTAGTTATATTCGTGGTTATCTTAAGCTGGTTATTAGTTTTAAGAACCACAATATGTTCTTGTTCTGTGAATGTCTGTCCTAGTAATAAAGGAACTTGTAATAATTTATCAGGAACGATAAGAGTTTCTACCGTAGCAGTGGCTGAATCTACTTTTATCTCAACATTGCATTTACCTAAGCAATTGACAATGCTGTCCCCAAAGCCTCTCAATACAGGTAGTTCGGATACCGACCACGAGTTAACCAATTTCTTAGCCGCAAATTCTTGCAGCATAGAACATTGACTCCCGAAGTCTATGAAACAATCAAAATTCAGACCATTCACGACGGCGGTTTTGAAATATTTGGAGTCACTATCCGGTTCTTTTGAAATTCTTAAAACAGTTTTTTTATTTGTAGATTCTTTGGTGCCTGGACAACTATCAGTTAAGTGCCCTACTTGATGACATTTATCACAACGCTTGATTGGTAGTTTGCATTTGAAATATGGGTGCCCCTCTTCACCACAATTATAGCATTTTGTAAGCCTATAGTTCCTATTGTTCCTATTATCATGATCATTTTGAGCCCCTTTTAATGTCTTAGATTGTTTGCCATCAGCGTTCCCTGCCCGCAGGGATGAATTTGGCTTGTTAAACTTCTTTGTAATTCTTATATTTCTGAGATAAACTAATAATTTATCAGGTTCCGTGAACTGTGTGGCTTCTGCACTTGTTCTGACAGACCTGTCCTCAATTCCAAACAAGATACAATCTATAGCATTTTTACCATGTATATTACAGCGATTTAATAAAACAACCTTTTGGTAAAAATATTCTTCTAAAGACTCGCCAAAATCAGCCCTACAGGCAAGCATTTCCGTTAATAGCTGACCATAGTTCTGGTCGCTTGGAAATGCCATTTTTAATTTGGTCTGCCATTCAGCCCATGAAAACAGAAGGCTAGGTAAGCCCTGATACCATTTCTGAGCCAATCCCGCTAATTTAGGAAGAGCATAGTGAACAGTCTGCCTTTCGGTCCAATTATAAATCTGAGCACATTCGTTAACTTTGCTGATCCATGTTTCTATTGTTTGAGTTCGTTTACTGGGATCAAATTCTGGTATCACATTCAAAACCGGAAAACGTTCACTACCCCCGTCTGCTTTCATAGTCTGCATGAACTCTTTAAAAACTGAAACTAAAATATTAGTATTAGTATCTACGTCTTTTATAGAATCAAAAGAACTCACTACTGCTGCTGCTGGAGTGTCCGAACGCGATGCTTTCGCTATATCTTGACTATGTCTTCGCGGCATGTCAAGATTGTACGATGCGTCGCGACCATGAGCCACCTCCCGACCTGGCGACACATCGCATAACTGCGGCGCATCACGCACCCGTGACGCATCGCGCGACTGCGACGTCCCATGCGCCCCATCAGGCACCCCATCAGGCACCCCATCACGCGCCTCAGCTCGCGTCGTATCACGCATCCGCGAAGCATGGCGCGATCGCGACGCATCATGCACCTGTGACGCATCGCGCGACCGCGACACACCATGCGCTCCATCACGTGCTGCAGCTCGCGTCGCATCACGCATCTGCGAAGCATGGCGCGATCGCGACGCATCAAGCGCCCGTGACGCATCACGCGATCGCGACGCCTCGCGCACCCGTGACGCATCACGCGACCGTGACGCATCACGCGTTCTATCAAGCGACGCATCACGCACCTTTGACGAATCGCGCGACCGCGACACGCCATGCGCCCCATCACGTGCTGCAGCTCGCGTCGCATCACGCATCTGCGAAGCATGGCGCGATCGCGACGCCTCGCGCACCCGTGACGCATCACGCGACCGTGACGTATCACGCGTCCTATAAAGCGACGCATCAGGCGTCGCCGCTTGCGTCGCATCACGCATCTGTGAAGCATGGTGCGATCCTGATGCATCACGCATCTGCGAAGCATGGCGCGATCCTGACGCATCACGCACCCGCGACGCATCACGCGATTGCAACGTATCACGCGTCTCATCACGCGAAGCATCACGCGCTGCATCACGCGATTCATGACGCGCAGCTTCACGCGCCGCATGACGCGTTACATCACGCTTCGCACTACGGCGTCTTGGACCACGACTGCTGCAAGGTGCATTACGATCTCTCGACTCGCTAGCTCTCGATTCACTCGACTCATCACGGTTGTGGCGAGTTTTGAGACGTTTACGCACGGCAGACTCAGAGCCACTTGGTGAAGAGTCGTATGACTCCCTTGTATGTTGTCGAGACTTTCTTTTGCGAGTCATGATCGCTACAAATACATAAATTACAAAAAGTTAATGTTCTTTAATTTAATATTTAAATAAAATAATCCTAACAATGTTTGTAATATTTTAATTATCTTTAAATATTAGACAAAAGAAGAGAGAGGAAAAAAAATTAAGTGAATATATCACTAGTTCAGCTATTAATCACTCATTCACCAGCTGAATAATTTTAGATATATCTAATTTAGTTTTAACATTGTACGTACCTTTTATGGGCGTTCAGTCCTTCACCGAGGGCGATTATTGATCGCTATCCCGATTATATCCAACTTCTGAACTATGAAAGTCCAGGGAAATTAAACAATTTGTCAGGATATCACACAATATTTATTACGTTTTCTACAAAATCACTTTACACTTGTGTACACTTCAACTGTTCGACGTCGACTGACTAACGATCGTGCGCACTACTTCCCACCACGTGTTATTTTTACCGGAAATAGCCTAGGTTGACATTTATAATAAACCGTGGTTTTACAATCGGAAGTAGTGCGTGCGATAACACTTAATTTTATTATTAATGTAAACAGTATTTAAATTTAAATACAGATAACAATTTAAACATAATGAATGTCCTAATCAAATTAAATATCTAATGATAAATCGATTCCGGAAATCCGACTATCGAAGAAAGATTTTCTAACAATACTGGTTTTTTTTACTAGGTATACTGTGAAATAAAATAATTATGGAAATATTTAATTCGTTTTTATTTATATTCCTGAAATAATAAATAAAACTTAACGTGTAGGTACCTATAAATCTCATTCATCGATATGACGATACCTTCATCACTACTGTTTGCTATATATTTGGTTATAAATATATAGCTTGGCGCCTGGTGCACATCGCGTTCTGTGTACGTTGTTGGCGGTAAAAGGTTAAATTGTGATTTCACTTCTGTCCTAACATCAGAAGTGGGATAACAATCCAACCCCAATGTAGGCCCCTTGACCAGTTTGAATTTCATAACAGAGGAGCTTTGTCGTTACTTACCCACGTGTGTGAATTTGTTGTTATTTTTTTAACCGACTTCAAAAAAAGGAGGAGGTTCTCAATTCGTCTGTATGTTTTTTTTTAATGTTTGTTACCTCAGAACTTTCGAAAGTCAGTTGTTTTTTTTTTGTTAAAGTTTTTATTTTTCACTTTTTTTGTTATAGTACCTACCCCACTAATTCAAAATGTCTTTATCCTTGGGGTCAAAACAATGCATATTTACGCGATAGCAGCAATCGCGGTTGATTTACTTACTGTTATATTTTGAAGAGTTCCGTTGTCTGTCTCCGAAACGCATCATCAGATCTAGATGAAATTGAAATGGGACTACACGTGAAGCACTAGCTTTCAAATAAAAAAAGAATTATCAAAATCGGTTCACCCAGTCGAAAGTTCTGAGGTAACAAACATAAAAAAAAACATACAGACGAATTGAGAACCTCCTCCTTTTTTTGAAGTCGGTTAAAAACAAAACCGGTGATATCGCGGGCCTAAACAACTACAGGCACACGCACATTTCTCTGGCAACGGTGATCGCAAAAGTGCAAATAGGTTTGTTAAACTGCATGACAATCAGTTTGGATTTCGATCCGGTCTATCTACTGAGAGTGCCATCTTGTGTCTGAAGTGGGCTCTGCCCTGCTAATTGTAAATGCAGTACTTGCAAAAAAGTGGTTTCGAGAAAAACGCGGAAATCTATAAGTAAAATTTTCATGCAAGTACTGTGAATCTCGCTATGAAAAAAACATACCTCTTGTACCCAAATATTTTTATTTTTCCCGTATAGGTTTGCCAATAAGGCTGCCATTTCTGCAAATAAGTAAAAACCCATAAGTGTCGATTACTGCAGATACAATTAGCAGGGCAGGGCTGTGACTCAGATCGAAAAACATCTACTTATGCTTGCTTCCTCGACCTCTCCTAGGCATTTTATTTGGTCGCATACAGTATCTTCTGGAGGAAGTTATAGGAAGCTGGAGTTCCTTCAGAGTTGATAAGCACTTTTAAAGGCTGTTATGGGGGCCAGATCAATCAGGTACGCTGGGCCGGGTCTTACTCAGAGCCATACAGGTTGGAGTGCGGGGTGAGGCAGGGGGGTTGACCTCGCCCGCGCTCTTCGATCTGTATGTCAATGCGCTGATCGTGCCGCTCAGCAGAGAGCGTGCTGGCTGTTACATTGACGGAGTATGTGTGAACAACATCAGTTATGCCGATTATATGTCATTGCTGAGCGCCTCGGTTTGTGGCCTTAGGAGGTTGGTGACAATCTGTGAGGACTGAGGAGTATGCGTTAGGTCATGGATTGGTCTACGTCACTAAAAGTGAAGTCATAGTCTTTGGTGTCAACGGTCGCTGTACCGATACTATGCCACCGGTCAAGTTAAACGAAGCGTCGCTTATGAGAGTATATATGGTGAAATACTTAGGACATCTTTTGACCGCTGACCTCAAAGATAATGACGATATTGAAAGAGAAAGAAGGGCGCTGTCGGTGAGAGCTAATATGATCGCTCGCAGGTTTGCACGTTGTTCTAGAGATGTGAAAAAGACCTTAATATCGTGCATATTGCACCTCATTTTACACGTGCACCCTGTGGGTGGATTACACTTAAAAATCGTACAGCGCCCTTTGCATTCAATATAATAATGCGTTCCGGGTGCTCATGAGGCTCTTTCCGCTTCTGTAGCGAATCAGGGATGTTTCCTGAAGCTCGGGTGGATTGCTTCTACGCTACGATGCGAAAAAGATGCACTTCCCTGGTGCGCCGGGCGCGAGCCAGCCCCAACATACTACGGTGTATCGCGAGCAGACTGGACTGGCTTATGTGTGAATCGCTGCTGCGAACTCTCCACCTCGGCATTGAAATTTTAGTAGGGATTCGCATTGTAACTACATGGCAGTGTAGGTTCTGTTTACTAACATAGGGTTAAGAGATATTGTTACTAACACATTTGAGTCATTTGTTACTCGTTTTCTTTAAATATAAATTATAATTATCTATCTATTCAATTCTAACTAAAAAATATCCATTGCAATTTCTAGTCTGTTCGTCAACAATGGCTCATAATTAAGCCCAGCAGCCCGTGTTCATTCAGCATCCTTTATACTGGCACTCGATGAAAAGGAATCAAAGGGAGAAGAAGTAATTAACTTAACTGTCATAAAGTAAAATAAAAGTCTGGTCTGGAGTCGATAAATTAAAATTTATTAAGTAACTGTAAGCAGTGTGTCACCTGCACAGCCGGTCAGGCCACAGACAATTTGAAACTAACTGACAAAGGTGAGACTTTAGTCTGATTGATACATATCATCTAAAACTATTTTCTACGATGGATTACATTAATTGCTAGTTGCTATCTCACCTAGCAAATTCAAGAGAGTACAGCAAACATTCGAACTACACAATAAACTCCATTTTTAATCAGCGTTATTATAAATTCCGGATTATATCGTTACTATAGCAGCTACGAAATTTTAAAAGTATCAAATCTCTACATATTTCGTACTAGCTTCCTTTCTTCAGCGACTTCTTCCTTTCCGACCTACCCTGTCGCAACGTATCGCGTCTATTAATGCGTTTTTTTTTCTTCTAGCACGGCTCCAAAGTGTCCTAGCGTGATGTTAACTATTCTGCCTAACCTTCTGCAAGAATTGAGCTGTCCCATACAAAAACCATTTTTTAAATTCGACTAGTGGTTCCAGATATTACCGCGTTCAAACAAACTCTTTAGCTTTATTATATTAAATGATAAATAGTATAGATTACAAACATTCAAATGCGTAAATGGCCAAGTTCCTTACTGAATTAAGACGACCTACATCGGAATAGGGTATTACACCCATTTTTGAAAAGTGTTTTTTTTTAAATAAACCTCTAAAAAAACAACATTTTTATTAAATCGATTAGTGCACAAAAATGCACATTTTTTTTGACATTTTCTTATTTCGCGCGTAATTTGGCGAAAACGCTGGACGCAGTGGACGCCATTTCGCTGTGGGTATGACGTCAGTTTGCTGTGTAAACAAATGCGCTGATATTTTGTATGATATTTGTTTATAATTTAAAAAATGTGTTATTATTCTACTTATCGTTGGTTTGCTGTTCCTGAATGCAAAATATTATTTAAATAAAAATTACTTTGGTTACGAAAATAATAAAATTGTTCAGTTGATTAGTTTACAGCGGTATGGCGTAATAACATGGCAGCTACTATTTCATGGTGTTCAACAACAGATTACAAAACTGAAATCTTTGAATTGAATTTTAAAATTTATTTTGCCATTTCATGAACTAAAACTAACATTTTCGGACTGCATTTTGCCTAAGCTATCTCAATAATATATTTTTTGATTTTTTCTCATATAGAGTAAAATACCCTATTACCCAACATCAAATAAAAATACTACTTTACACACGTCATATATTTGAATATCATCTCCGTAACATAAGTATCGAGCCTACTTTGGGTCTTCACGCCAAGAGATCCTTGTATTAGTGTATTGTGGACGACCATGCAGCTCACTAGTTCACTAGTTCACTATCTCTGCCGGTGACGCTTCGAAAAGTTCCATAATGGTAACATTTGATTCGATGGTCATCAGCCATCTTGCCCAGCTGTCACCCGGCAGAGAAGTGCAGGAACCAGGCAGTTAAAACATTTCACCTAATAAGTACAGAATAATTTACAAATGATTGTCTAAAGTATGGGTTCCCCGCTGAAAGGCTGGTACCACACGATCTTGCCTTCAAGGCAGCCGGTGACGAGCATGGGGTATCGCGGGGAGAACTTGGAGCTGACGACGAGGTCCTGGTGGATGCCCAGGCTTTGGCCGATCTCCACCATGGGTCGCGGGGCGATCAGGTCACGCACGCAGTCGCTCAGCTCGAGACACTCAGAGTTGAGGGCTAGGAGCCTCATCCCTCGCCCGAATGGAGAGCACACGACGCGACCGTCCGCTGAGTAGCACAGCTCCTGTAAATAAAAAAATATTGACAAATAATGGCAGGTCCAATGCCTTCGACATAACAGTAAACAATAAAATAATTCCCAAGGCTGGACCTGATTTCTGTTATTTAAATAATGTCTGCGCAAGTAATTTATAATCGATTCGAAACTCTGTGAAATATCATCAAAAATTGATAATCTATACTAATATTATAAAGAGGTAAAGTTTGTGAGGTTGTAGGAGGTAATCTCTGGATCTACTCTACCGCTTTTGGTAATTCTTTTACCAATAGAAAGGCACGTTATTTGTGAGTATACAATTATACTCACAAACTCGGACTCGGTTGAAAAATGAAAAGTAGTAGTCGAATTTGCAAAGTATAATGCCTACAAAAAATTGCGACAGCATATGTCTAACTTTTATATTTAAGTCACAAAAAGTCGTTTTTTTATATTAAAAACATAATTTAAATCCTTAGGTCATGTTTATTGGTCATATTATCAATAATTACGAATTCTTATCAAAATAAGTAAATCTATCGTCTCAAGTGTTTAAAACAAAAGACCCTTTTACTGCATATAATTTAGACGAATGGTTAAAGAGTTATCTCTTTAACGACATAGGTATGGAACCGCGACCGTGTCGTATAATCTATTGAGTGATATAAAAATGTTTACTGCCCAACGAAGTGGGCACGGGTCAGCTAGTTATCAATCAAATTAATCTAGACTAGTCTAATCAGCAAATTGAATCTTCTTCATCTTGAATTAAGCGACATATGCCAACGGGAAAGAAAGAAAAACTATAATCATCATTCTCTTGCCCCATCCCAATTTATTTGGGGACGGGCGCAGCATTGTGTTCTCCCATACACACTCTCCTTTAGCACTCATCTCTGAAGTCACCCACTTTCTAGCCATATCATCTTTCGCGCAATCCATTCATCGATTTCTGTGGTCTTCCCCTACTTATAAAGCCACTTTCATATTCAAAACCTCACATGTTCCTCATTCCTCCGCGTAAAAATCTTTAATCAGACCTTGATAAACCCTTTTCCTTCGTTGGTCTCCTCCGCGAAATACAGAAGTCGCTTTCTGTTTTGTCTGATGGGTATGTGGACCGATTCCTCGTCACTGGTGCTAGGACTGTCATGAGGCGGGGTCAGTTCCAGCGCTGGCGACACGCTTCTGTAAATATTCGAATAAAGTTTTATTGGACATGGAATCATCAAGTTGCTAAGGTGGTTTTACGGAAAATTTGACGGAAATGGCAACCGACAATGGAAGAAAGGTTGCATTTTATGTACGGCAGGTGCAAAGCAAAAAAAATACACATAATAGTAAATTTATGTACGTATTTTTTTCAGAAAGCTTATTAAAAAGGTCTCAACATAACAGACGTAACAGAGAGGTGGGGGGGGGGGGGGGTAAAACTTAATGATAATAAAAATCTCTACTTTTTGACATTGATTGTCGCTGAGATGAGATTGCGCCACGAATATGACCTTTTTTATTTCCTTCTGGTCGTAAAAAAACAACGTGGATGAGGCCGCAACTTAATATAATAATCTGGTTTTGTTTGACGTCCAAACGCTGTAATTGTATGACTAAATACAGCATCGACCTAACCTAAATCTAACTAGCCTGTATTGCCCCACTGTGGGGCAAAGGCTTCCCTCTCCCCTTTCCACACAATTCTTTCTTTTGCTAGTGCTGGCCAGTTCTTTCGGTAGGAATCAAGCGTCAACCACTTCTGCTTAAATCAAGAAACCCTGTTAAATTAAGCTACAAGCCGTGTGCACGATGGGATTTTCTTAACCTCAATCCCATATTTTACCCCTTTAGGGGGTAATTTTTTTAATTTAAATCCCTTCGTTAGAAGTAATTTTCTTTATTTTACGCTTGTGCAAAATATCATGTTTAGGTCTACAGCCAGCAGTCTGTAGGTGGTATGTCGTGGATGAATGAATTTTATTAAGCTATTGATAACATTTATAGTCGCGTTTACCTCCGAGAGTCGTCGTCGCCCGGCCAGGGCGCGAGGCTGAGCCGTGGGTTCTGCGGGGGCGGCCGGATCCCTGTATTAATGCCCGTGATGCGCTGCATGTTGAAGTTACGACGCACCTGCCCTCTGGATGGATTGCTAGCGTTTAGTTATTTTTATATTAGTTATATTATATATTAGGCCTGGGTTAATAAACAACACCGAAAATAATGTCGCATTCATGAATACCTACCTTTTGAAATAGGCAGTTCATTAGATGGCCACCACCAGTTAGTATAGTTCGACTTTTAATTGTATTCAGTTACTTGACAGTTGAAGGGCAGAGTTTGACAAAAAAACAAAAATAGTGAAGTGGTCTAAGAATGAACGAAATTGAATGAACTTGAAATAATGTACTTACATGCAAATGTTTTTATTTTAATTTTAGTAACTTGTCTTAATAACATGATATGCACTATTAAAAAATGTAGACATTGTTATATATTTTGTTCTTTAGTAGTAAGGTAATTTATTTAGTTTCTTTTTATTAGAAGAAAATAACAAAAAGTCCAATTACTTTTATTAATAAATTATTAATAATTCTTATATTCCACATCTTGCAAATGATTCTTTTTTATCGAATGATAAAAATCGTTCACTACCTCAACACTATTACTTTTAGTAAAGTAACATTATTTTTCTTTGAACTGTCAAGTTACTGATACAATTAAAAGTCGAACTATAGTCATACCTCCCGTCCACGTGTTGTTACTTACAGAGTATAATAATCTAAATGATACACCTGCATTCTAATCGTGTAACACACTATCAATCAGACTGTGATTTTTTTTAATATTCATATATTTGAAAGGATGTTGCCAATCTATTGCTTCAATTAAGGGCGAAAACTATGTTTGCTCAACGACGTAAATAACGCAATGAATGTTGTTGAACTATCAAAGTGTAAGCCGTTCCTACTGTTAGTGTGGTACTCAATTAACCCGCTGTTTCTGCAAGCAGTTGCGTACAAGAAAATAAAACAGTGGCACTCCGGGAGTGCCAACAGAAGTGAAATCTTGAACAATGTGTATTTGTATGAATGTGTATTTTTTGAATCGTCAGGAAATATTTTATTGTGCAGGAAATACTATTAAATGAAGTATTTTTTTATTCATTATTATAAACTATTTTTTATTACTACTAAAATTATATTACAGTTTTCTTTTATTGCGCTATTGTAAGTACAGGAAAAAAATAATTTAGGAGCTATTTTACCAAATAGGTCAAACCTTTTTTACATGTAAATTATACTAACCAAGCTCAACTAAAACGAACTTATTTACAGAGGTGTCGGTAACGGTGTCGCGAGTTCAATTGTTTTTTTCCCATCTCAAAATATTGGGCATATTTCACGTCTAAAGAAGTATTCACTACAAAATTCTAATTTACTCCCCAAACTGTTATCGTGGGCGTGATTTGACAATCACATGAGACGTGTTTGGTATTCACAAAAAAGTGTTGGGTTTTTACTTGAACATTTTGGGAATGATTTTACACCATTTTCTTAACGCATCGCATGTATTCAACCCTGATAAATACTGAAAATGAAAATGATAGATATTTATTCGAAGTACCATGTGTTTTTAACCAAAGGCCACAGTCATAGGGTTGAGACGAATAAGTATTCATACTTAATTTTAAAACGAGAGGAGCTTGTGGCTAGCGAATAACAGCCCGCGGTCCATGATTGGTCCGTGGATGGGTGTCCATCTTTACATACCAAAACCCCTCCGAGCCTCGGAAAGCACGTTAAGCCATTGGTCCCGGCTGTCATTCATGGACCTTTGACAGTCGTTATGGCTCATCAGAAGCCCGATAGTATGACAATCAGTCTCACTAAGCAGTACCGTGTTACCCAATAACTGGGTTGCGGAAGTCAGATAGGCAGTCGCTCTATGTAAAATACTGGTATTTATCTGCATCCGGTTAACTGGAAGCCGACCCAATCATAATTGAGAACCGGCACACGATGATGACTTAATTTTAAAGCAAGAAATGTGAGCCATTTTTGACAAATACTACGATAATAATATATATTTGCCGAAACCCTGTAAGTGTAACCACCTGGCTACCACTTCTACGCTATCGCTGGCTTGGCCGAAACAAATAAAATTTCGATTAGATTTGTGTGCTGAAATGGTTCCGTTATCTAGAGAGATTAGACGGGGTGGTTTACCACCCCCACTAATTACTCCAGCACTACACAAAGTGACCAAGCTTATTAAATTATACAAGGTGTAAAAAATTGACGCACGTCCTTCAGGACAATTATAAACAAACAACTTTCAAGTAGTTTGTTCATAATTGACTACTGAATAGATTTGTTATTTTTACCCCCCCGGCGCAAAAACGGCGGGGTGTTATAAGTGTCGTGTGTGAGTGAGGGTGTGTGTGAGCGGTGTCCGTTTTTGAAGGGTGTGTGTGTGCGTGTGTGGTGTGTGTGTGTGTGTGTGTATTCGTGTGTGTCTGTGGAATCCTAGCTCCCGAAAGATTGAACCAATTTTGTTTTTAATATGGTTATTACTTTCTAAAATTACACAGGCTTACAAAAAACATAAATTTTTTGGTGCAGCTCTGTGTCTATGGCTGATAAAATAGGTAACATACAGTATATTGACATGTTATTTTAAGCTCTAGTTTACCTACTACCCTCATTTTGTTTTTTTTTTAGGTCATGTTAGTAAATTGTCATTGATAAATAACCTATAAATAAATTGATTTATTTTAATAATGGCTAGTACGTCCAGGTGTTGTGTTAACGATCCTGATATATTTTGTTATTTTTGTGGTGAATATATACTGAAAGATCAGCGTCAATCGATTAACGTGAGTCGTTTGTATTTTGCTTACTTCGGTATCCTAAAAAAAATTGGACTTTGAGAGCTGCAAACTGTAACCATGAATACCACTACCACTAGGGGGTCTAGAATGATATGCCGAATTTATGGTTACAGTTTGCGCACTGGATAAAAATTTATCCTGTATAGACAAATGACAACATGCATGCTACTTTGCCTTCACGAAACTAAAATCGTCAAAAATGTCTACTGTAGTTCTTGCAACTAAACTACTTCCAATAATAAAATGCTAAAAAAACAACACTTCTTTGCAGTTAGAGAAAAAAAAAGCGTGTAAAGAATGCAATGTGTATGGGAGCTAATTGTGACTACACCAAATTATCGTTAAAAGCGCAATGCAGGTATATCATTATATTTAGAAATACAATAAAAACTGGTTCATTCATACAATGAAAAGTGGCATTTTAGCCGTGTGAAAACACTCCAAATTTCCTTGTACACTCGACAAATTGCGGTTAACCATTTTTCGCTCTTATGCCTTATTAATAATAAGATAGAAAGCGGTTAACCGGGAATATTGCTGGCTGTACCTTATCAATAGCTTGTGCCTGACGATATAATTTTTTTCATACTACGGACCACAAATGACTAAGTAAGTTTAGCGCTAAACGAACTTGAGTAATTTGTGGTTCAAAAGTATTTAAAACACTGATATTTAAACAATGATATTTTAAATATTTTTAGTATATTATTGTGCACGTGGTATAACTATTCGGATTTTAAAAACCAACCGCATAAATAGCAATTAAAGTTACATAATGTAAAATTTAGCAATAAGTAAGTACTCTGATTTCTTATTTGCTAGACTAAAATGACAGTTGGATTGACCTTTTTTGTCAACATGACAATTAAGAGCGGCCAGCTCGTCATAATTCCAATACAAACGCTCGTACGTGACTTGGGAGTCATAACAAATTTTCTTCCAAATATTTTGAACACAGGTGCCACGGGTATCTTATGGTTTATTTCTAGGTTTCTATGTAATAATAAAAAAACTTTTTTGAGAATCAAATTCAGTAAAGACGTCCGAAAATCAGCTGTTCTGCTTAAATTTTATATGAACTTGTGCAATTGAACGGTCAAAGTTACACATGTATTCATGCATTGGAAAAATTAAAGAATACATCCTGTAAGATTTTTCAAAAACACGTATTTCCTGGAACAAGTTTTGTGAAATCTTCCAACCATTTCTAGTTCGATATTATCGCGTATCTCACTCGCTTGCGACGAAACAACAAGCTTTTCAATCATGATCGCGTTGACGATAGCTTCGAGACGGGAAGGGCCCCTCTTAATCGATTGAAATAACTGTCATTTTGGTCTAGCAAATTAAAAACTTAAAATCAGAGTCAAAGTATATTCGCACAGGCACTCTGTCCCAGGATGCATTGACTACTGACTAGTAGGTACACATGCAGTGTCACCACGCTCACCTGCTGAACATCTCCTGCAGTATTCTCTGCTGTTTGACCGTGATGTGCGCCTCCCAGATATCATTCTGTATATCAGACAGACCTTGAAGAATTTGCTAGCGGTTGTTAATTTTTATTTCTACCTATAGGTCTTAACTCCCTAGTAGCACGCAATGACATTGAGGCACTTAGCAGACGATGGACAGGTTGTTGCCGGACAATTTGTCCACGTCGATAGAAAGTATGGAAATCTATGCAATAACGCACGTGGGTATCGTATTATCTAGTAATAACTGGATTGTGAAGGTCAGATAGGCAGTAGTTCCATGTAAAATACTGGTATACAGCTGCATTCGGTTAGAAAGGAAGCTGACCACAACATAGTTGGGAGAGGCTGGGCACATGATGAACGCACAAGAAGGACTAATAGACTGCTGGGATTTCCATACGTTCTATCGTCGCGGACAATTTGTTTATCGTTTGCTCAGCGTCTGGCAGTACCTGTCCTTGTCATTTTAATGCCGATGAGGTGAAATAGCAATAGGCTGTTACGACATTTTAGTTATGAGACGTTTATGAATAAGGGGATTAGGATTTTAACAGTTTGGTCTGACAATGAGGCCATGTCCAAGACTGCTAAAGAATCTCTTTAACAGTTATTTGGCTAGAGAAAGTTCTAGAAGTGATTTTATTTATTTCTTGAATATGGATCATTAGATAAAAATACTACTAAATCAATCAAACACGTTAAATCTGATTTTTTATTCCATACAAGTGTTTGTAAATCGAAACTTTTAATAATCGTTTGATGTATTTGCATGAGAGCAATAATTCAGAAAATGAAAGTTAGCGAGTTAAATGCGTATGCATGTATTAGTGAGTATACTAGGATTAGAGCATTCGTTGCGGCATAAATATTCATAACTCATCATTATAAAACACAGACTAGCTATCCAATATAAAACAAGTTTCATACAATTGTTTTGCTAAACAAGGTGTAACAGAATAAATGCAAGTCCTGAATGTACTTTGTTCATAATTGACTACTGAATCGATTTCAGTAACTTTTAACATACTGATCTGAAAAAATCGGCAATTAGACTCAACTTTAAATGAATAAAGTAATACCGTAATGTCAAAACGATTTTCTTAATAATCACTGTTATCTTTAAAAAATAAGTTTTGGCCATTGTATTATGCTTTTAACTCAACACACTAATTAAGTATATGAGGTCTTGCGTTAATTATGTTACGTTGTATATAAACACAATTAAGTATATAATTATACAAAAAAAAATCTTGTATTTTGATATAAAACAAGGAGTCACGTCTGCGTCTCACGAGTTTCACTAGCTAATTTAATTTGACTCTATATATTATACACTACATGGCAATAATAGTCCACACGCTACTACCCAGATTCAGGACAAGGCGTTTCAGTTAAAAGCAACCTCACTAGAATAAAATCGTTCGAAAACAACAGGAAACAACTAAGTACAGTTGTCTTAGGGAAATATATCTGTCACAAATGTATGGTCTGTTCCAAATAAATGTTATGGAAAAGTAAACAAATGGATATAAACGTACCTATGGATGTCACTTTGTAGTGTCATTTACAAGTGTTGTGTGATTTAATTAACTAAATAATAATTTCGGATTTAAGTTAATCCCGAAATTCTAATTTTAAATTATCATAAAGATGTTTTTCTTTGGGCACTTGAGGTTAACTTATAAAACCTGAATATTCGTCGAAGATTTATCAGTTACTATTTAATAACTTTATTAAAACAATAGTTGTTCGAAAAAATGGTGAGATATGAAGTTGAAACCTTCTAAATACTAGATTTGTGTGAGTGATTGCGCCAGAATGTAATCAGAACAGAGTTTGTTTACAATTTCATCAGATACTTTTGGAACAAACTATAGTTTGTTGAACTATAGTTCTGCCGTCCTTTAACTAGAAAAGCGTTAACCCGCACTTGGTAAATTTTTACTTTTTAATAGAATCTAAGAGAGTTCTAAATTCTCTATCTTTCTATCTCATCATCAATACAAATAGTTCCCAAGATATGAAAAGTTTTTAGGTCGTTAAGTAACATAATTTTTGATGATTCCATCACTTGAAAGCGTCTGACCCACACTTCTTAACTAGATGTACTTTAAAATATTTTAACTGCCGGATGAAATAATTATAATCTAGTATCAATTGACGTGTCCTACAATCAGTAACGTAAGTATCACAGTTTTTAAGAAATAACGAGTCGCGCGTTTTTTGCCACTTTCTCGGAAACAACTTTTAGGGCTTAACGCCTTAACGCCTTAAATTTCTAGTTAAAGGACGGCAGAGTTAGCGGTATGACGGCCTGGGGTGTGCTTACCCCGGCGAGGCGGGAGGAGGGCTGCAGCAAGGGCGGGTCGGGCTGGTCGCGCGAGCTGGGCCCCGCCGCCGCGACGTCGTCCACCCTATACATGTGAACGTGAGACATCCGCCTGCCGACAAACGTACCTCCAGTATTTTATCATATTTTTTTACATTTTTACAAAATATTACATTTCTGCTTGATAGCCTTAATAAATACATTGTATTTTGTTCTATAATTATTAAAATAAATAACTCTTAGGCCGCTTGTACCACAAATGGCTAATGCTCGGTTTCTATAATAAAAAACGGATCGTTTTGCTTACAAATGGTAGCATATTTTATTTCCAAACTGAGCAAATAAATAGTTTCGTAAGCTAATTTTACCTGTGATAGCTAATTTCAAATAGGGGGTCTACTATGCGATGGTATTAGGTCTTTATTTAATTATGGGTAAACATACACGAGTCCTAATTTCAACCTACAACTGTCCGTAAATAAAATAGGAATTGGCCATAAATCACCACATAGCACTAAACGAATTTAAAACATTGTTCTAGTTCTATCAATTATTTGAATATGAGAGAGACAGAATGATGCTTTAAGTATGTTTAGCGCACACCCACATAGGCAGTGTCTCCAGTGATGATCTCCATATGGCACTGAAACGTCGACGCTCAATACGGTGGAGGTCTGCCCGGCTTGGGCGGAGCACCGCCTTGTTCTCGTGGAGGTGATCGGCGGCGGCGATCTCTCGCGTCCGACCCTGGTCCAGGCCATGGTACGGAGCGAGAGGGCATGGCTGGCAGTCGCCTCCTTCAGCGAAGCAGTTATGCTCGCAAAGAGGGAGGCGGCGCACGTGAGGGAGATGCAGTACATGCGCCCTCACAGCCGTGGCCTTCGCAGGAGACGCCCTGGGCGTCGGGAATCACAGGCTGATTCCCGGCCACCGTAGGCACGGGCTTGCGGACGGCGAGTAATGGGTAGCTCGCTGTCCGGTAAGGACCAAGCCCGGGTCGACGGCGCGTTGTGTTCCACGCGCGCCTCAAAGAGATGTCAGCAGCAACAGATGGGGCCCGCAAGGGCCGATGCCTGCCAGGGGTGCGGGTTGTTCGAAAGAGATACCGCCGCCCCTGGCACACAGGCAACTGAGGGAACACGGGTGGGTTTTAGTCAGTAAAAGTCTGACACGCCCTCCCGCTCCATCCAGAGCGGGAGAAGTTATTTGATGATTTCCCAACAAAAAAAAAAAAACCTCGACGCTCACAATGGGGCTCATTAGAATGCAGAAAGTCACCCAAAATGGGCTGTGCTTGGTGTTTCCCTAAGTGATCGAATGAGGGGGCCTACTCTCTAAGCACGAAACCCGTAATATCGGGCGAAGATACGGGCGTTTCCTACTCCGTATCACTTACGGACCTATGATTAATTTGGGGCCCGAACTAAGAATGAATTACTACACGATGTAACAGTTGTCCCTACTCCTTATATGGTTTTACCTGTCCAAAAAAGTTAATTAAACAGCTGCAGGAGTCACTTTGAAGTTTCGGACTATTTTCGGACGGGCTCGTATTTTCTTTGACGGAGTTAGAGAGTAGCCCCCAGAAATGAAGAGATCCGTAGGAGAACCAAGTTAACCGAAACAACCCGAAAAATTGGCAAACTTAAGTGGCAGTGGGCTTTGCTCACAAAACAGATGGCCGATGGGGCTGAAAGGTTCCGGAGTGTGGCAACCACGTACTGGAAAACGTAGTATAGAAAGGCTTCCCACAAGATGGACCGATGACCTAATGAAGGCCGTACGAATCCGCAGGAGGCACAAAACAAGTCAAAGTGGCGGTGCTTGGGGGAGGCCTAAGTCCAGCAGTGGACGGTTTTCGGCTAAAATGATGATGATTATGAAACGTATTTAGTGATTCGTGGTCCAAGTGAGCCTTAAAGTAACTACATACTCATGTGTAAGTGTTATGTGTCGCCCTGCATCGCGCTTTTGAAACTTGTATAATTTGGTGTATTATTCTAGCATACTTAAGTTTGGGATCTATTAATGTTAGTGTATAATTGAGATACAGAACATTTAATCAATCGTAGCGAGGTTCTCAACTATACGGTCCAACAAGTTTTTTTTACTTACTATACCTTAGTTATAACAGGACATATGAGGTTAGGTTGATTACGTTTCCGTCACAAACGTGCACAGACACCGATAAAAGTACCCTTAGCCATAAAAAAGTAATAAAATCTCGTCTTTAAGCGAATAAAGCTAAATTGGGCATTTCAAACCAAATCCAAGAATAAATACTTTTTGGAATGTTTGATCAACTAGTCAGGATTATAGACTACCGTACCGTACATACTGTATTGCGAGTTGTGGCCCTAGTGTGAGTTTCTTTTAACCATCTCGATCTAACGCATCGAAAACGTCCGGCGCTCCGATTGGCCCTGGATTGCTCAAGGACCAATCGGAGCGCCGAACGCGGTCTGGTGTGAGTTTCTTTTAACCATCTCGATCTAACGCATCGAAAACGTCCGGCGCTCCGATTGGTTCTGGATTGCTCAAGGACCAATCGGAGCGCCGAATGCGGTCAGGTGTGAGTTTCTTTTAACCATCTCGATCTAACGCATCGAAAACGTCCGGCGCTCCAATTGGCCCTGGATTGCTCAAGGACCAATCGGAGCGCCGAACGCGGTCAGGTGTGAGTTTCTTTTAACCCACACTAGGGCCACTGGATGAGAGTTTCGCTTTTTACCTAGATCTCTCCTCTAGAAAAAGCGATGAGTGACGTCTTCGATGAAGGTTCTATATCAAATATATCATTCTTGTATCTACGTTCTAGCATAATGAAATGTTAGTTTAGTTAGCACAGAATGAATCATGACCAAACCAGAGAGGCACCACCAAAAACCAGAGAGGCTTCCTGTATTTTTAAGAAAGCAAATGTTCGGTTTTGATCTCAATCCGTCAAACATACAAGGTGTTACAGAATAAACGCAAGACTTGAAAGTAGTTTTTTCATAATTCACTACTGAATCAATTTCAGTACCTTTTAATATGGGTATTTTTTTCGCAAAATTATGTATTTTGCCATGACTACTGCCGATTGAGCCAAAGAAAATTTAATCTTATTTCAAGGCAATAAAACTCAATTTGAAAAGCATAAAGTAATGCTAGCCAGGGGTGCGGGTTGTTCGAAAGAGACACCGTCGCCCCTGGCACACAGGCACTGAGGGAACACGGGTGGGTTTTAGTCAGTAAAAGACTGACACGCCCTCCTGCTCCACCCAGAGTGGGGAAGTTATTTGATGATTTCCCTCCCATCCTCAGAATTATAACAGTTAGTTTAAAAAGATATTTGGTCGTTATATTATGCTTTTAACTCAATACTCTAATGGGAACGTATGAGGTCTTGCGTTAATTTATGTTACATGTTGTATACATTTTTGACATTGATTGGAACATGTCTTTCAACTACAATGTTTAGTTTGTTCTTGGGATAGATTAATCCCCACTACGGAACCCTTATTAATTATGGTCCGACACTCACTGGGCTGTTTATTTTTTTCCATATATGACCGCGCATAGCTTTTTACAAACTACTCCGATGCTGACGATTTTTTTTTAAGTGGGTTTAAAAGGTTCACACTCACAGTGGGGTGACATTGTGCGCTAGGCGGTTCATGCGGAAGGTCCTGTGCCGGCGCCGGGCCACGGGCTGGCTGGGCCCGTGATGCGTGACCCCGGCGACTGCAGAAGTGTCCCGCGTGCTCTTCGAGCTGAAGTCTTGGATAGGCTGGATGTCGTGGATGCATGACCACTGTGTAAAGGTGAAGTTGAAATATATTTGTACATTTTTGTTAGGCTATTCAACAATAATGGAATAGGAGAACTATATTCCGAACATAACATCAAGCCTCGTTTCCACGAAGGGTTGGACAGTACCTACAGGGTGTAAGGGAAACGCTTCCGAAAACGAAGACAGGTGATAGGGTTAGTGATTCCCGATACAGTGCCATCAAAAAATCTAGATTATTTTTTTCAATTTTTACCTATTTTATTCAGCACTAGCGGCCCGCCCCGGCGTCGCACGGGTGCAATTTAGAAAAAAAACAAGTGAACGCTATGTCCCTGCATTTTAAATCTGTAATATCTTCGAAAATATTTATTTAATTTACATGCTGTAAAGGGCCATATTGATCTATATTAAATGCACAATGTATTTATTTAAGCCATTCATTCTCATAAAAAAGTAAAGGATAAAAAATGGTTATTGCGGGTTATCCCTAAGAGATAGACATATACCATCGCGGACTTTTTTGTAGACCTTTTTAAGGTGTACAATACTGTAGTACATTATTTTGATCTATCTCGTAGGGTTCAGCCAGCGTTTGCAATGTAAGCGCAAAAACACGTGTTTATTTACGACATCACATTAGAAACCCCCAAAATTAACAGTGTTTCTCTACTATGTTATGCATGTTATATACATATAAACATTCCTCTTGAATCACTCTATCTATTAAAAAACCCGCATCAAAATCCGTTGCGTAGTTTTAAATATCTAAGCATACATAGGGACAGACAGCGTGAAGCGACTTTGTTTTATACTATGTAGTGATTTTTTGTATACTATGCTGTGACACCAGTTTAATGAACCATTATTTGAGATTAAACACATTTAAAAACGACCCCAAATCCAAGCAGCGACTTTAGGTTTAGGCATCCTTTGTAAAGCGCCGCCAAAATAAAATAAGTAGACACATTACATTACATTTACATTAATTGTTGGTCGCTGTGATTAACTCAAGACAACGTTTGTGTTCTTTCACCAGAATTAGCTTAACTACTGACAGGTCATATGAGTTACTTCATATCATTGTTTATTTAACTTGACTACATAAACCATTTTTTTTTCTCAATTAAATTTTCATTTATTGTTGAATGTTAATTATATGCTATTATTGTATAGAATCAAGTTCTTCCAACATAACACACAGCTGTGCTGTGCTGCTGGGGAGTTTGTTGCGCCACTTCTTCTTCCCAGCTAAAGCGCTAGGAAGTGGTGAAGGGCGGGCGTCTTGGGGGATTGTCTTATGTCATTTTGACGTTCAAAAAATGCTGATTCCCAGCCTAGTTGGAATAAATGACTTTTGATTTTGATTTTGACAGAAGCGTCAAACGTTTTAAATTGATGCAAAATAACCAATTTAAGGCAAAAGGTTATTGGTATCCGTTTGCATTTAGGTTGTATTTTACCTACGTTCTGGCTTCGGAAGCATTCCCCTTAACACCCTGTATAGTACAATCACATTTCGCCAATTATGTTTAAGTCCCATGTAATAGGGGACGAGCCTATTACCATCAACCGGGAATAACTCCAAACTGTAATTGAGAAATTCTAGATAGAAAAACTCAATAACACTTTGCTCGACCTGGGCATCGAACCCAGCACCTCATGCTCATCAGTAGCGCTTGCGACCACTAGACCAAAGAGGCAGTCAGTATTTTCAGAAATATTGAATTAATGATGAGAACATGTAGTGCCAAATAGTATTTGTGTAAATGAAAACTTACAAAACACGGAACATTATTTCTGAATTAGTAGAATGATGAGCATTACTTATTTTACGTGTGACTTTACTTTGGGAAATTAGGGCAACATTCAAACCTAAAAAAATGCATCAGTAAAACTCTGTGGAACAAAATGCATCAGTAAAACTCTAAGAAAATTTACAAAATTACCTCTGATTTGTCGTCATGACTGATATTTCTAGTCAAAGCAGTCCAGCCCTGGGGGTGAATCTGTAAATAAAAAAATATTATACGTTATCCACATTACTACAAACTCATACAGATGGGATGAGGTGGGAATGCGTTTTTTTTTCAACCACATATTGGTTGGAAAAAACGCAGTCACAACTATTGCAGAAGAAGAATAATTAATCTTGCAACAATAACGAAAATTTGATTAACCATTGAAAAGTACTGGTTTAAATCTTTGTTAGTTAGTTCAAACTATCTGTCTAATTAGACAACGTGTAACATAATTAAGGCAAAGACCTCATACACCCCAATTAGAGTATCAAATTAAAAGCATAATATACAAAACTATGTTTTTTAAAGCGAGCTGTTTTTATTGAGAAAATCGTGTGGACCTGAAATAATGCTAGATTATTTTAAGCATTTAAAATTGAGTCATATCGCCTTGAGATAAGATTGAATTTTCTTTGGCACAAACACATGATTTTTGAAAAAAATACCCGTATCAAAAGTTACTGAAATCGATTCAGTGGTCTTGCGTTTATTCTGCTACACCTTGTATGATTAAAAATACTTCACAAAATCATACCTGTAAAGCGCTAACCACTTCAGCATCATCGGTGACTGGGAAGTCAGATATGAACTCAACGCGGTTCTTTTTGCGGCTCTCATCGAACAGGTGGTCATACATGATGGCAACCGGGATACTTTGCTGGCTCATCTGCATCAATCGGTACAAATTCGGCTGGAATAGAATAATTGGTGAAATAGAGTGAGTTCTCTCCATCTCAATATCAAAATCCTTTTTAAAGGGCTTTCAATCAAAAGTCTACACAACTTCATAAGAGACTTATGTATAAGCTCCATGGTAGCCCGCGGGATTCAAACGTTTGCTTACGTTTATAGCAATTTTGCAGGTCAGTGTCAAGTTGTAAGTTGATTGAAATATGATTCGCGGCCGTAACACGTATACAAGGTTAATTTATAGTAAAAAAAAATCGGACCTCCCAAGCAAAGTGAATAGTCAGCGAATCGATTTTGTATGGGAAGTCCGATTTTATTTTTCACATTTCGACCCATGTTCCTTGGAGAAAGTTTTTCAATTTCACGGGTACTATCACCCTGAAAAATTTAAACGGTGACTAAAAATTCACCTTGTATATTTACAGTCTAAGTTCATATCATTTCTTTGCGTTTTGCATAAAATTTTCATATTTGATGAAAAAAGTTATTAGTATTAAAAAAAAAAAACATATTTTAATCAACATACAACCTGGAACACCTGCAAATTGAAAAAAAAAAAAACGTATAGTTCGACTTTTAATAGTATTGAGTAACTGGGCAGTTCAAAGAAAAATAATGTTACCATACTAAAGACTAATAGTTTTGGGGTAGTGAACGATTTTACGTAAAGAACGAATGATAAAAATGGTTCCATTTTAAATTAAACCATTTTTAAACTCAACCCAACAGAATTAGTTTGAACACAGGTAAAGGGGCATGTCGCATAAAAATAATAAATATTTTAAGATGAAAGACGATAAAAAAATATTTGAAGGAGCGGGGGTGAGTTATGTGACCCATTCGTCATGGTGTGCTTGCGTATCTCACGTATTAAAAGTAGAAGATAATATGTTTCTTATGGACTATGATATTGATAACATCACTGATACCTTTATAATATAAATTTGCTTGTAAGTACATTATTTCAAGTTCATTCAATTTCGTGTTACTGCACCTCACTATCTTTTTTTTTTTGTCAAAATCTGGTATCCCTTCAACTGCCAAGTTACTAAATACAATTAAAAGTCGAACTTTAAGTCCGTCCATATTGATTTCGAAATTAGATAGGTGTGAATTTAGTGCTGAGTTACAAACATGGCCCGTCTCACATCATGGGGATAACTAATGAAAGGTGTGACGCGGCGTGGTGCAATACTGGGTTAAAAGAGCTTTACATGGCTTGTTATAACAGCCTACCAAAATAGATAACCAACCAACTTAATAAGTCGAGAAATCAGACCAACCTTGAACCCATTTAAATCCTGAGACAGTGTATGTAAATTCAAATCGTGTATCAAAACAATAAGTCCGCCCGTCGTGGACAAGATCATCTGTTTCGCGTCCGGAGTCAGCCGACATCTCATCAAGCTCGAAGTATGAAATATTCTTTGGTACACAAGGTTGAATTCTGTATAGGAGTTGATATCCCATGTGTATATGCTTCCATCTAGCCCCGAAGTGACCAGCAATTTGTCTTTGACTGAATATTCTATGTTTTTCACCCATTTAGAGTGGCCTAGTAGAGATCGTATCTTCTTCTTGAGGTTTCGGACATCCCATAGAGCGATTGTCGTGTCGTCTGAACATGTTGCGAACATTCGTGCGTCAAGGAATCTAAAAACGTAAACGTTATGAGATTCTGAATATAGACACAAATGTTAAGGAGGGGAAAAGAAAAAAGATATAAAAAGAAGGTAGGTAGATTAAACGAGATTTATCCATAAACAAAAAGAGAATTTTTGTCTATTGATAAATCTCGTTAAATTATTTCTTTCTATCTCTCTCTCTAAATCTAAAGTCATTTATTTTAATTAGGCTGAGAATCAGCAACTTTTGAATGTCCCTACATTCCCTACTTCCTAATGCATTAGCTATAAAGGAGAAGCGGCGCAACAAACTCAGCTGCAACACAGCTGTCTGTGAAGTTAGAAATGATGAGACCAAAAGAAAATAAATCGAATGATTTAATTTTTCTTTCTGTAAAAGATCTTTTTTAACCGATAAGACTTCCGATTGTGACACCCTATGTATAATCTCTACATGTATATCCTGAATCCATATGGTGTGCATAATAAAGATTTTTATATTCTAAACTCATAATGTGAAGAGAATCTATGCAAATGAATAGAAATGAAGTGCCTGTTTGTAATATTAAAATAAGAGCTTCTTATTAAATACATATGAAAGTATAGGTATACGGCAGATAATTTATAATATGGATTAACACATATTATACTTTATATCCCGACTGCGGCATTTTCCCGTGGGATAAATTCCGAAATCCACGCGGGCGTAGCGGTGGGCAGAAGCAGGAATTTAATATCTAACACAGGCGGCCATACATACATACCCCAAGCACACAAAAAAAGTTTAAAGCGCAATAATACTTACTTAACACAGTTGACACAGTCTGAGTGTGCTCCCTCTACTGAATGTATCCTCTCTTGTGTGAGCGGGTCAAATAGTTGCACTGACTTCTTTTCACAGGCAGCCACCAATAATGACCTGAAATATTTACATTTACCGTCAGATACTTTTACAGAAGTCGATGTCAGATTAATTAAGGAGTTAGCTTGGCCGAGTGATTGATTTATTTTACACGTTCCAATTTGTAACAACCATTAATTATAACTAGGAATCGGATAACCGGATGCCTATTTACCTAAAGTTAATTTTTAGTTACGAAAATATGGAAGCGGCTTCTTAAAATATTTTTTTTGTACAAAAATCCTGGGATGCCAGCAACACCGGGAATGCATAACTAGTCAGTTGTAAAGTACGGAAGCGACTTCTAAATGATTAGGATTGCATAACTATTCAGACACATATTTATTAAAAAATTAACCCCGATGGAAATTTGGTACAGCTATACCTATGTACCTAGGGTGTAAGTCTGTAAGAGTAGGGGTGGTGTGTGTTAGTAAAATCATTTTTTTTACATTAAATTTTAAAAAAATCGGTACAAAAGCGCATTCCATTTTAGGCAACCTCTCAACTTGTAGGTCTAACTATCCGAATATCCGATCTCTAATTACAACATTTGTCTAGTCTTTTTGTTTATTCACTCTATTCCTCATGCTCGTGATCCATTATCTTTGTCAAAGATTGTCAATAAAACTGTAACTTGTTGGAGTAAATGGATTTCTATTTACGAGCATCATACGGTTTGATGATTAAGTATATTTACCAGTGTTTCTTAGAAAACATGGAACTTTTGGAGCGAGTTGTAAGTCGTGGGTCCGAACCCTGGCAGGCGCTTTACTTTGTGTAAATTATTTCATCGCCACCACTCCCAAAACGGTGAAGGACACCATCGTGAGGAAACTGGGATGTCCTAGGACCAAAACTTCGAAGATATGTAACTTTTACCAACCCGCACTGAGCCCGCATGGTGGCGGTCCACTCCCTCTCACTGAGAGGAGGCCTTTGTCCATAATCCCAGTTTAATTAAAAATGCCCCAGTCTGTTGAAATAGCTAAAGGGAAGGCCTGCGATCCTTTTAATGTTTACCAGTATTTTGATATGCTGGAGAAGGTCGTAGAACACTTGGGGCTGTCAGATAATCCACAGCAAATATTGAACTTAGATAAATCACCAATTGCAGCGATCCGGTGAAAGGAATAGTTTTAGGAAAAAAGGTTGCTGATCTACAAGAACAACGAGTAGTACCAGACGCAATAACACTACGGTGTTACTACGTGATGATGATGATGGGGAGTCCTTTTTCCGACTTAGACTCTCATTCGGTCCATTGTGTGTGGGTTTCTGGCGGTTAACGCAATTGGTGACAAAGTGCCCCAACTGATTATTTTTCAGGGGAAGTATATTTGGTCCGAAAGGGTATATAAAAACCCACATGTATACACTACTTACTCCTTCAGTGAGAGTGGATGGTAACATCAATTATCGAAAAACACATGAAAGAGATATTTGTGCCTGCAATTGGCGAAGAACAACCTGTACTGCTGATTTTTGATGGGCCTTTTACTCATGTTGATTTAAACGTGATAAAATATGCAGCATCCGAAGGTGTTACAATCCTTAAATTCCCACCACACTTTTCGGATATCCTCCAACCATTGGACCGTAGTGGAATGAAACCACTAAAAGATCGCTGGGAAGAAAAAAAAATGGCAGAGGCTGCATATTGGTTTAAAAAGTGAATTCGCAAGGATTTGCAAGCAATTGGCGGAAATCTGGGATGAACTGAACCCGGTCATTCTGAAAAATGGCTTTAAAAAAACTGGAGCACACTCGGTCAATAGGTTCGCCATTTCGAAAGTATTATTTGATATGTTGGCATTGCTAAATGGGAATCACGCATCAATCATCATCACGCTTGGCAGGCGGGTTGGCCATCGCAGTATGGTGGTAATAGATAATGCATAGAGAACGCTGCTGCCCATTCTCTAGTAAGTCCCTTAGTCACCTCCTACGACAACCATGGGAAGAGATGGGAAGTGCTTAAAGTGTTTTATTGCATTACTGCACCATGTTAGGAGACAATAAGCCATAGGTTGGTATGAACTATTCCATAAATGTACTATGGCTTACAATTTCAAACCAAAAATGGCTTTAGCACAATAAATATGTGTCATGGCCAAAATAACTCCACTATGGGGTAATTGTAACTATATCTTCCCAATTTCAAAAACATCTTTCCTTTGAACATATAAGATGAGTATTCTATTTTAGAGCTAAGTAAAACATTTCTCAATTTTTATTTTTATGAGAAATGTAATTTAAAACGACTGTGCAGACTTTTGAAGCTGACATTTATGTTTCTATAGTCGAAATAGCTCTGCCTGACTTAACAGATGATAATATTTGGAACTCTCTTTTTCTTGAAATTTAGTACATTTTTAATTTATCAATTAAAAATTGCTACTTGGTTAGTCTGGATCAGCACATCAACATGTATTAACATGTTAACTGTCCTGCCTATTTTGGATAATTTCATAGTACATCCAACGTTATGTTTTGTTTTTTTTTTTAAATGTAAACTGCTTTATTTTACGTTCCTACGATAGGACTGATATGTTGATGATTTTGTGATTATACAAGCCTGATTTTCAGCATGAATCACATGTAATGTACAAATGTCACAGCCATATCAAAAGTGCATTGTATATATTACAGCAGCCGTAACTGGCCACTGGTCATTTAACAAACATCTCTTTGTCTTAGGAGTAACAGACAGTCCGCTGTGCAGAGCCTGGATGGAGGACGACGAGACAGCAGCTCATGTGCTGTTGAACGGCCCGATGGTCTCTAATTACAGGGCAAAATACTTCAGTACCCTACGTGAGATTGTCAGCAACACCAAGGCGTTGCTGGCCTTTATCGAGGAGCTGGGGTGGATCGAATAACTCATTCTCCCACCCGTACGCAAAATACGCGCCTTGACGTGGAGTTGCGGAAAACAGCCCGTTTTACCTATTACCTAAGTGTATTGTATGTAATGCGGCTTGCATTACATAGAATGCACTTTTGGTGCGGCTGTGTTTAAAGAAAAAACATTCAATAATTTAAAAATTAATAATGATATACAGTACTATTTCTGTATTAAGAACTTAAATAATACAAGTGTGTTTACAAACATTGTATACATTGTTCCATTTCAAAATACAAGAAATTAATTTTAGCTATTCATTACCTTTGACAAACCTATTTTTGATATGATATTCAATTTTGATAGATACATAAAGACACACCTTCCCATGGTGGTAGGCAGAAAGTACAGAATGCCGCCTCATACGATACTTATATACTCCTGCTTAGTTGTGATTAAAATAATTATTTTAAAATTAATTGATCTGCAATGTCTCTTACTTTTTAATGTCGTTTTAATGACGATTGCAGCCAGGAACAATAAAAATTAAGTTAAATAATTTTGTAAGTGAATTCTTGGTTTTAGAATGGAATTGAAGTGAAACCAAAGTCAAGGCTAACGTACGTTGTTCAAACACCGCACACTTACCCTTCCGGGGAAAATTCAAGGTTGAAAACGCCTCCAGTCGGGGCAATCTTGTCGCGTTCGGAGTCCCAAGATGCGATGGGTTTAATGCCGCAGTACAAACTCTTTGCGACCGCATCGCCTTCTCCGATACAAGACTGATACCCCATCTCTCTCTGTCTTAGGCGATAAGGATTAAAAGCTGAATATTTAGCCATATCAGCCAAACTGTCTCTGTCAATGTTACCCATCTTGCAAGTTTATGACACAAATGCTTCACACAATGCAAGGATCTAAAGTATTCGATGTTACATTGATTTAAATGCGGTAAAAAACCATAAACGACATCGTTTTATACAATAATAGTTGAAGTTTTAATGTAAATAAAAGTGATAGTGGTAAAACCAAATTAAAACCACTAACACAGACCTCCTGGTAGTGGTGAGCGTTGAATGAACGAACTGGTTTTTTAGACTGTTTATTCGACCTGAACTGTTCGACTAGTTTACTGTCCACAGATAAACCAGTTTATTCGTGAACGACATTTTACGCATGCGACCGGCGGCGGCGACAACTTGATTTCGCCGTACACGTAGTCGACGCTCGACGGAACGGAACGAGTGAACACGAACACTGCCGAAGGCCGTTTGTTATTGATTCTCTCTCTCTCATGCAGAAACGAACGTTCGTCTCACTGAGCGAACGCTGTTAAATGAAAATAGAATAACAAAACGATAGATACCGATCTCTATTTATTTCGTTGAATTAGTTTATCATACATACAAGTTTATTAGTCAGCCTGCCAGTCCTAACCCTGGAAAAAGTATGAAGAGAAGTTCATTTCGATTCCCAAGTACAGTTCATCTATCCGTCGATTAGTAAACTAGTTTCAACTAAACGACCTAATCTGATCGTACAATAAACGGTGGATAAACTCCGTGAACATAAATTCGTTTATATGCTATTCAGTCTATTATGTAAACTAGTCGAAAATTAAACTGTTTTATCAACTAGTTTATTGTATCCGGTAAACCAGTTTCGTTTCGTCGACGGTAAATACGTGAACGACCCACTCCTACCTCCTGGCTCCTTCACAATTTTTGTTTTTGACTTTAGATAGACAGAAAAGTGTTGCCAACCTTTTTTCCCTGAGTCCACTAGCGGCGGTTCTTCAAAGTCAAACCACTTGGTCACATTTTTCAATTTTATTTATATTCCTATTACCGACGTTCAGTCACTGTTTTTAAGTCTATTTGAGGATTTGAGAATTAATATAAAACATAATATAATCAAAGTCATTTTTGTACTCATGGGCACCGGTAGCGGGGTGCAAGGATATGCACCGGCACCCACCTGGCTCCAAAATAGAATATAGGTGTAGAAAATCAGAACTACACAAATATCCGAAAACGCCTATTAGAACAGAGAACTCAATCTATGTATTCGAGACGACATCTTTTGTGTTCTGCAATCGCTCGATTATAAAGCTTTTACTTGTTAGTTAATTAACAAAGTTTACGAACTCCAATTTTCAAAAATCGAGCTTGCTTCGTTCGCTCCTGCATCCTCTGCACTCTATCGCTTCTTTGTAAAAGTTTTATTTATTTTCTGTATGCATTCATAAAATTAAACATATCCCATTCGAGGCGATATGGAAAAATTATCGAGCTCGCTTTTGCAACCTCATCATCATCATTTCAGCCGAAAGACGTCCACTGCTGGACATAGGCCACCCCTAGCTCCGCCACTTCAACCAGTTCTGTGCTTCCCACATCCAGCGGACTCCTGCGGCCCTCACAAGGTCATCGGTCCACCTTGTCACCACTCCAGAACGTTTTGGCCGCATCGGCCATCTGTTCTGCGCTGCAATGTGCCTTACCCACTGCCACTTTAGTTTGGCAATTCTTCGGGCTATGTCGGTTACCTTGGTTCTCCTGCGGATCTCTTCATTCCTGATTCGATCACGCAGGGAAAATCCAAGCAAAGCCTTGTGAGCGACCACGTTTCGGTTCCATATGTCATCACTGGCAACACGCACTGGTCTAAGACTTCCATCTTGAGACACTGCGGTATGTGGGACGAGAAGATATTGTGAAGCTTCCCGAACGCTGCCCAGCCGAGTCGGATTCGACTATTGAGCTCTTTCTCGAAGTTGGACCTACCTAACTGTATAGTTTGTCCTAGGTAAACGTACTCGTCCACAACTTCGAGTGCAGCCTCTCCGACCGTTATGAGAGTGGGTGTTACATGAGCATGGACAATGACCTTTGTCTTGTCCATGTTCATTTTAAGACCCACTCTTTCGGAAGCTCTACTGCGCTCATCGAGCATTGTATCCATCGGCAAGCCGAAGTTGAGTGATGAACTCGCCATTTATGTTGATGCCAGCCCCTTTCCAGTCCAGAAACTTGAAGACATCCTCCAATGCAGCGGTGAAGAGTTTCGGAGAGATAACGTCTCCCTGTCCTCCTCGCTGCAGAAGGATAGGTTTCGAGGTCTGATCCTGGAGCCGGACTTACATAGTGGCGTTTTCGTACAGGCACTTCCACACCTCGATGTACCGATAGTCGATCGCGCACCGTTGGAGGGACAAAGACCTACGGACCCGAACAAGCCGGGTTCCGTAAAGGCTTTAGCACCGTAGACCACATACATACGCTGCGGCAGGTTATACAGAAAACTGAAGAGTATAACCTGCCTTAGTTGTTTAGCGTTTGTGGGCTACGAAAAGGCCTTCGATTCGATCGAGACATGGACTGTTCTGCAGTCTTGTATCCTACATTATCTTAATTGTTAAACATAACTCGACAAAGTTACTCATTGTATGAATGGACACACGATAACCTAACATATCAGAGGTGAAGTGCAAAAATGATCGTGCTCGCTTAGCGGAACTCAAGATGCACCTGAAAATAAACTTGCCGGCGCCCATGATCTTACTATACATAATATCACAAAATAATTACAGAAAAGTTAGTGAAGATGTTTGAATACACATTAAAGGCTTAACGGTGTAATGTTTTATCCCAGAAGTATGTTTCCATGGGATACTTTTTGAAATGATGTTGTTTTCGATCTCCACGCGGGCGCAGCCTCTGTGTGACGTCACTGTATTTGTTATACAGAACAGTTTGTCCAAATCAGCGTTGGTATCCTAAGAGATTTCAGCATTATAAAGAAAAAAATGGTAATATTAGTGACACACGTTTTATACAAACAATAAAACATTATTGTGTTAGCATAATACTAGCATTTGCGTGCAGCTTCGCTCACGTGGAGGTCGAAAATTATCTCACCGGAACGTACTACCAGCACAAAAAGTATTCTATGTGTTAATCCAGGTTATAAACTATCTGTGGGCCAAATTTCATCCAAATCTGTTTATCCATTTTTGTGTGATTGAGTAACAAACATCCAAACATCTAAACATACAAACTCTCACATTTATAATATTAGTAGGATCTTTTCGAGGTCTTGGTGGTTTTTGTTTTGTTTTCTATAAAATTAAACTAATCAAAACAAACCCACCACAACATATTGTCAGCAGGTTGGGGTATCCAAACCCCCAGGTTTAGTGGGAATCCACTAATTTGACAACACTGACAACCACATTCCGTGATTTTGGGTCGATATTTAAATTGCCAACTTAAAAATAAGTTAGAAAACACCTTTAGTAGCGGAACCATAAGGTCGGGGAGGCTGAGCATTTGTAGCACCATCTCACAACCTCAGGATCCTTTGTATTCATAGCACAACGTGCCGAACAAGCCGGATTCGGGTAGGCCAAACTAAATGGTAACGTGGTGTACACTGCTAATGTTTTCTCGACCAATGTAGGTAGTTATTTGTATTTTAGGAACATGTATTCAGCTCCGACAGCACTAAAGCACAGAATATAAAAACCGAGCGGAATGAAAGAATGAAAGCTGCATAAAAATTCTTACATAGCGTAGACAGAGAATAATTACTTACATTTATAGGGCTGTCACCCTGTCACTCGATTTCTGAAAATATTAAAGTACTAGCTTTTGCCCGCGACTTCACTCGCGTTAATTTAGATTTTGACAATCAATTCGTGTTGTACTCTGCTTGTAGTAATATATTTCAGTCGTGATTAGAAGACACGTGGCGCCGTGTATTATCTTAAGAACGTTATTGTTGTTTTCCTCGGGAACAGTACGTTTTTTTGGGGATGAAAGTTACCCTATATCCGTTTCGGTACACTTAACAACGTATATGCAAAATGAGTATTTTAATAAGAGAAGATTTTGAAAATGAAGAAATTCAATAAATAAAGTTTTATTCAAAGCAAAACTTTACACTTGCGCGTCCAATTACATTTTACTTATCAGTTTTTAAATAGCTTTTCATCCACTTCTGGTCTCGATTCCAAGTCACAAAAAAGGAATTCTCCTAGGTAATTAAACAATGGTTTCGTTCAGTAGATACCATTATTATTTGTTTACTCCTGCTGATTCTAAGCTCTTGTGGAATATGCTGAAACATGCACTTCTTGATAACCGGGGTCTTAGTAAAATATTGCAGTTTGCGTGAACATTTGAAGTAGCCATAATCTTGAGAAAAAGGAATATCTTTGATTTTCCTACCATTATTTGTACCAGAGCTTGCGCCGACGCTCGCCCGGCTCGCCTTGTTGGACAGGTCACGCACGCACTCATAACTGTGTGTGTAGTTGTGTACCTACGGACGCACAGGGTCGGCGTCGGCAGCATGAAGCATTCTTTCGTCATTGTGATAAATTATAATCTGTAATAATGGATAGGGTCAATAAATAATTGGATAAGGTAAATGATTGAATACAATATAAGAAATTTGTTTAACTGTAAGTGTTATTTAATGTATAAATGGAAAAGTTAAAAATCATTGATATAAAAATAATAAAAAAAAAATTGTAAGTAAAGATGTTTGCACGCCATGAGAAATGGCAGACATGTCGTGAGTCACTCTTTATTTTAAGATCTTGCATGCATGTATTATTTTAATTATGTAAGTATACACATGTTCGAGCAAATAAAATTTATTTCTTTCTGCTCGGTTTAAATAGTCTGTGACCAAAGTTATGAGATTACATTTATACATTGGTTTTATTTCTGCTCTGGCTGGAGTAGCCGCTCATGTTCGAAAAGTGCCTCTCGTAGATAACTATCTACGAGAGGCACTTTTCGAACATGTTTAGTCGTGTAAAGGTATCAAATACCCAACGAAGCAGCAACCGTCCGCATCATCATCTCAGCCGAAATACTGAGTTAGAAATGTGTCATCGTCATCAAGCATCGCCATATCGATTAGTTTTGCTTGCGTGCTATCTAGGGGCACTAAAAATGACATGGTATGCTCAATTATGCATGATGCAAAAAATATTTTTAGGCACTCAAAGTTACTAACGTTTTTAATATATTTTTTTTGTGATAGGAACACTATCAGCTGCCATAACTTGACAATCACCTGACATTTTGACAATTACCTACTGTGGCCATATACAAAAGGATTTTGTTATCAAATTTTCATGTGATTACATCAATAACATACGTGTACCTCTCCGTATTTGTTGCGTCACAATAGTTATTATACTGTTGGTAGTTCCTACCTGTTGTGTATTTTGTAGAAGATGGCAGACATAAGTGAAAAGTATAACACAAAATGTCCTGGTGTCAAACGTCTAATGAGAGAGGCCATGGAGTTGGCGGAGGCCACAGAGGAATATTGTGCGCGGCCTTTGGAAGACAACTTGTTCGAATGGCACTTCACCGTGCAAGGCCCGAAAGGTACAGATTTTGAGGGTGGTATCTACCATGGTAGGATATTGTTGCCCAAAGAATATCCTATGCACCCACCTCACATAATACTTCTCACGCCCAACGGAAGATTCGAAGTTAACAAAAAGATTTGTTTATCCATTTCGGGGCATCACCCTGAGACTTGGCAACCTTCATGGTCAATAAGAACTGCCTTGTTGGCTTTGATCGCGTTTATGCCCACTCCAGCTGAAGGGACTATCGGATCACTCGACTACTCGCCTGCTGAACGTAAGGTGCTCGCCAAGAAATCCGTAACTTGGGTGTGCTCCCAGTGTGGAGAGATTTCAGCTCTGCTGTCATCAACAGCAGCTAAACCAATTACTGACGAAGAAAAGTCAGTATTGAATCAGATAGCATTCAAAGCAGAGGAGGAGCAGACTGCTAAACCCGCAGCTGAAGAACCTGTTCATGAGCCGGAGCCACAAGTGTTGGAGTCAGTTGAACCAACCAATAGCTTCTTGGATCAGCTGACTGAAATACTGGTTGCCCTACTAGTGGGGGCCATTGGTATTTTCATTTACAGGCGTTGGAATGCACACTTTCCAACATCTGAGACAGAGCTGTAACTTTTAACAGATTTTTGATATTAGGGCCTAAGAATAATTTTGAAGTATTTGCAAGTGATGACAAATGATGCAATGCATCCTCCTCTTTATTAAGAGATCATAATTCAAATTGGGGTGTTCACTTAACAGGATTAATCATAATCATACCTATCAAAGGTTTGTTTTTCTGATAAATGTTATGATTTTTCAATTGTGCCTTAAGAATAAGGATGTAATACTTATAAGGCGTCCAAATGCCTCTGTAAGAGGAAACAAAATTACATCACTTTGTTTTTTGATTGCTCATGTATATTTGACTTTATTTTGTTTGTATAATTTATTTATTATTAAATATTGGGGGCATGATGAAAACATACAGCATTCAAAGTTACATAGTAACTTTGAGTTTATGCAAATAATTAATTTGTGTGAAATAAAGCTGGATTCCTACACATTATTTCTTGCCAAATATTGCGAAAAATGATCTTTAGACCTTGTGATCTCTGCAACCTGAGTGACCTACTTTTACATAGAAATTATCATCAATGAAAGATAACTTATGGCCCATGTCTCAGCTATGTATTATTTTGAAAAGTATGGTCACAGTCAAGTATGGGCTTTCTTCCTTTGAGGTATGAAAAAAGTCAACTTGCTTTGGCAAATGCCAAATTATATTATTCTATGTATTTCTAAGTATTCTTCTATACTTGTAACATCTAGACTTTCAAAAATGTCACTTGCTATTTTGGTCATACAAACAATATTTTAAACCATTACAAACTGATACTGGTAGAACACTGTTTAGGTAGAACATTTGATCCTTTGATATGGCAAATATATATGACTAACATCCTAACATTGTAATTTATAAATGTTTATATGATCTTTATTATCTTAAGAATTCTTTATTACCATAACTAAATTATTGTTTTGTAAATGAATATTGCACCATCTTGTGGATAGTTTTTATTACACTAGTATTGAGTACAGGCTTCTGACCTGTACTGGTAACATTCCAAGAGCTTAGCTGTCATTACAATAATCTTTTGGAATCAACATTGTATTAATACATAAGTTTTTGTTAAGTAAAATTATTGTAGTGATAATTTTTATGTATGTAAGTAAATTAGTTGTAACATTGCTTTCAGAATACTGTGTTGCATTGTTTGACTAACATAAACTGTGTGTTAATTCACTACAATAAATGGTGTATTTATTGTAAAGTCCCCAAATCCATTATTCTTCCTCATAGGAAGTAAATGAAGGTAAGTTTGCCTTTTATTTTGACAGTGATCACTAATTTCTCAAAGAACTTCGCTAGCTCCTAGAATAATGTGTACTGTGGACTAGTTGCTTATTATATAGTTTCAATGGCTAAGTTTTGGTGGGGTGTTATGAAATCTCTATTTCCTCAATAATAAAACATCATTTGACAATAAATTTATTTATTAAGACATTATACTGAGATATATCTAGAAAATAGCTTACAAAGTAAGAAGTATTTGGGTGCTGTTAATTCCTTCACCACTGTGCGTTCTGCCAGTTTACACTGGGTTTGAAAGGTAACGAAAATGTGGTGTTTATCATTTTATTATATTAAATCTGCCACATTCATGGGCATCTCATCAATTTGTGTGGAATAGTACTGTTCAATGTCTCTCAAGATCCTGATGTCATCGGACTTGACGAAGTTGATGGCCACACCCTTGCGTCCGAAACGACCTGACCTGCCGATCCTGTGGATGTACAACTCACGGTTGTTGGGCAGATCGTAATTGATGACTAGTGATACTTGCTGCACGTCGATACCTCTTGCCCAAACGTCAGTTGTGATAAGGACACGGCTGAAACATTACAATATTCACATCAAGTACATGTTTTAGTTTGTAACAGTAATAACATTCGAGTGCTAATGACATCAATAAAACCGGAGCCAATTCTGTGGGTGACCAGTTACGTCATCCAAAATAACAAGTTACTCGACTCATGACGCCTGCTACTAATGATTACAAAACAATTTTAATTCTTATATGGAACTCGCGAAGAGTGGAAGTCTTACAACCACTCTTACCAAGGGGTACTGTATTACCCAGTAACTGGGTTGTGGAAGTCAGATAGGCAGTCGCCCCATGTAAAATACTGGTATTCAGCTGTATCCGGGAGGGGAAGCCGACCGTAAAATAGTTGGGAAAAGGCTAGGCTGATGATATGGAACTCGCGGGGGTGAACAGGATGGCGATTTAGTCTCCTCCGTCAAGTGGGTGATTCTACATGTAATTCTAAACAACTTTCGCTATGAAACTCATATCCGAAATGAAAGAACGTTTCATACATGCATCGAAATAGTCTCTACTGTTGTATTTTAGTGATGTAATTATTTTTATAATCAATCAGTTTTACACTTTACTTTCAGCGCAATCTAGAATAGGATAAGAAGAAACGCCGGGTCGTACGTATTTGGCGCTAGCGTCGAACTCAAAGAGTACGAAAAGTCAAAATTCCAATGTCGATCGATCGGAATTAAAATCAAAGAGTAAGCGCACAGGGCCGGACGCAAGTGGCCACAGATCGCTTCCACGAGGACACGGCGGTGCTCCGCCCAGGCCGGGCAGACCTCCACTGTATATTCCACCGTGTCCTCCGGGCGATATACGCAGTGGTAACACCCAGGCGATTCCTCCCGCCTTATCCGAAACAGCGTGCTTACTCTTGATTTTAATTCCGATCGATCGACATTGGAATTTTGACTTTTCGTATTCTTGAGTTCGACGGTAGCGCCAAATTGTGTTTGAATTGCGGTCCTTTTGAAGAAATGGAAATGGGGATTGGGCTTGGCGGGCGGTAGACGCTACTCTTGAGTTTATTTGACAGCTGTGTATTGCGTCAATATTACGGTGGGATTGTGATTTTTCCAATAACAAAAGTGAACTTTTTAGAAAGTGCGTTTTAAGTGGCTTGGTCCTTACCGGACAGCGAGCTACTCATTATACGCCGGCCACAAGCCCGCGCCTACGATGACCGGGAATCGGCCTGGGATTCCGGACGCCCAGGGCGTCTCCTGTGGCGACTAGGGCCGTCAAAGCGCATAGATTGCCTCTCCCTCACGTGCGCCGCCTCCCTCTTCGAGAACATTACTGCTTCGCAGAAGGAGGCGACGACTTCCCATGCACTCTCGCCCTGTACCATGGCCTGGACCAGGGCCAGACGCGAGAGATCGCCGCCGTCGATCGCCTCCACGAGGACACGGCGGTGCTCCGCCCAAGCCGGGCGGACCTCCACCGTATGCTTCACCGTGTCCTCAGGGCGATCTACGCAGTGGAAACACCCGGGCGTTTCCTCCCGCCTTATCCGAATCAGGAACCTCCCGAAACAACCATGGCCGGTGAGGACCTGCGTCAGGCGGATGAAATGAGTTGAACAACACTATAAAATAATCGCGGGGCAATGCCAATTTCAATCCAATGTTGTCACTATTGTTTTCAACAGTACCGAATCACGTGACTGCAAAATTGACATTGGAAATTGTATTGACTTCAAATTGGAGTTAAAATTAGTTTCAAGAGTAAACCCGCAGGAGCGGCCATAGGGGTTATAGTATTACAGCTCCCAAAATATAAACCTAGGATTTTTTTTCTATATTTTTACAAATTAAATCTATCATTTACAAGAAGAATGTTCATTTTATGCTTATGTATAGAAGTTAGATAAATCTTAAAATTCAGCTAATTGAATTGTATAAATGCGCTTATCACAATGTTAATCTACATAACGGGTAAACGTATTATTACCATGTTTTTAACGCATCTCAACTATACTTTTTTACGACGATCCTTTTTAAACACTGCTCCTGGACTTTATTCAACTCTGTTTCGGATTTCTATACATTATGTTACCTACGTTTTATTAAATAATTAAGCACCTATTTCTTTATTAGTTTTTGTAATATACAGATAAATTAAAATTACCATAATAATTAAATAAATTAATCACGTAGTATGTAATTGAGTTCGCACAACTGAAACGGATTTTTTTGACATTGGACAGTTTTGATATTGGCAGTTTTCGCATCGGCGCACAGCTAAGGTCGCTTTCCGAATTAGAGAAATAGCGCTGTGAGCGCTCACATCAATAATTTACGTTCCAAATAAGATATCACGATTACGTCAGCTGAGAACAGTCATTTTTATCAACAGTGCTCACTCAATGTTAAAACAAACATATTTACACCATATTAAACTTGTATACACCACAAAAGTCGTCTTTTTATTTGGTTAGGTGGCGCCTCTAGCCAGAAGCACTATAAAAACACGACTCAAAACAAAACAGTACAAATGTCATTTCTGACGCTCACAGTGATATTAGTATGGTTATGCTGTGTGATACGATCATGCAACACCTACCGCTAACGCATGGTCGGCGTTATCGCAAGATGGCGCATGTCATGACGTCATCTATGACGATTCACGGGACATTGTTATCGCGGTCACGCCATTTCGGAACAGTTGTGAGCATGCTCAAATCGATATTATCGCAACTCGGAACGTAGCCTAAATTGTTGTGTTTGCGTCTCGTTGTGTACTGTGCCGTTTTGCGTGTGTTACTTCTTTTTACGAGGCTATTTACCGTCCCTGGATCTCGAGACTAATTTTTGAGCGTTAATAATTAGTTCTAACACATTTTTATTTCTATAGATTTGGTAAGTAACGGTAAATCCTAACCACAAAGTAACATTTATATTTTTTTGGATTTCGTAGCGTTAATAAATACTACGTAAAAAATACTTACATATTGGTGCCGATTCTGTTGTACACCGAACTAAACTAACTAAACTATCACTAAAATTCCTTACTTTTGGCTATGAGAATCTTAGAGCTATTCTGCAAAAAAAGATCTCTAAATTTAAAAATAATTTTGACACAACTAAAATCGAATTTGACAAACGCGACTCCACGTTTGCCCTACCCCGTGATCTTTTTTAGAGCCGGAATCGCGCAGGGGGGCAGCCTCAACGTGTTTTAAATGGATTTTTTTACTTTTTGTATCGAAAACATGAAAAATTATTACCTACATGTTGAGTTTTAGAGGTGTATGGGATTTTATAAAGGGGGTCGAAATTTTCATTATTTTCACGATAGGACACACCAATTTCGAGATATAAGCAAAAGAAAAGAAAAAAGATACAGTACTGTATTTGCGCCCGAAGTCGAGGTGTCAGTGTGAATTTTAGTTCTTGACAACTAATTTTATTCCACACCTTTTTAATCGCGATTAAAAATAGTCAGATTTAGTTAGACAATCAAAATTTTATATTGAATAGAATAATGAAATTGACAACAACAGAATAGCAAAATTACCATTTTCACTAAATTAAAAACTCAGTACAATCTTAGTGCTGTCAAACTAAAATATAGTTATGTTGTGTCACTTTAATCAATTTCAGAATGGGAATTCGTCGTTTGACAGGAATAAACTAAATTTTAGTGATTTTTAGTTTAGTTTAGAGAATTTTGTGACAAGAGAATCGGCACCATTGTTCTTTCAGGTCTCTACAACCCTTAGTTTTAGAGATCTCCGTGGCTGTGGCGCGGTTCTCCGCGTTTCAATGGCACGGCTACGTTCAAACCCTTATATTTTTTATAATATTATAACCTTTGACAAATGTACGGTTTTGGGAATCAACTTTTATTTTTTTTTACAAAATCTTGGTTTTTTTTAAAAACATAGCCGTGGCCGCGCCATTAAAAACGGACACTCTATAAACACGAATCGGTATGAGTCTTTTTTGTTCTTCGCGCACTGTATGATTGTATGTACTAGTAGTTAGCTACATTCATGGTTTACGCTGTTTTTGAGTGCTCTATTGCTCGTGTATGACGAGTCTATTTAAAATACGTCATTGAGTTTCGTAGCGAAAGTTGTTTATAATGACGGGTTGAATCACCCTCTTGACCGTTGCAGGTGACTAAATCACCACTCTGTATTTATATTTTCTATTGGAGTTTAATAAAAAATAGTCTGAATGCCGAAAGATCAATTTCTGATATTTCACCCATTTATGAAAAGTGTCCAATTTAGATTCTAAAGTGCTAATAAACCACAAAAAAACACAACATTGTTATTTAATCGGTGAGTGCCGTAAAAATGCATTAAATTTTTAAATTTTCATATTTCGCGCGTAATTTGACGAAAACGCTGGACATATTGCTCTGTGAGTATGACGTCAATTTGCTACCTATACAAATGCGCTGATATTTTCTATGATAATTGTTTATAACTTAAAAAGTGACTTAGTATGCTACTTATCGTTGGTTTGCTGATCTTGAATGCAAAATATTATTTAAATAAAAATTACTTTGGTTACGAAAATAACAAAAGTACAAAGTTGTTCAATTGACACGCCGTATGACGTAATAACATGGCGGCTACTATTTCATAGTGTTCAAAAACAGATAAAAAAAACTGAAATCTTTGAATTTAATTTTAAAAATTATTTTGTTATTTCATGAACGAAAACTAACATTTTTCGACTGCATTTTGCCAAGCTATCTGAATAATATATTTTTAATTCTTTTCTCATACAGAGTAAAATACCCTACTATACTAGTGGTCGCCCAATCGTTGAAATTCGACCATAATTAATTTCAAACACTAATGCATTGAATCCCCTCGTCTGTCAGACAGACTAATTGAGTTTGATAACAATAGGAAAGTAATTGTGTTAATTACTTGACAGTTTATATAAAAATATTAGCTTTCTGCGCTCCTTCGCTGCATAAACTTTAACTGCGTTTTCATACTTTTCCGTCCGCTTAATGTTCGTAAAAAGTTTTTGCATCACGGTATACTAACACTGTCTGAACTAACGTCGCGTCGTGAACCAAATTATAGTACTACTATTTTCTGAGTTTGAGAAAGTAACATTAATAAGCTAGTTGACCATTCTCGAAAAACCAATTAGTGCTGTTCGCTAGTAAGTGCATCACATGAGAACGATTGTTTTTAAATGTTTATAATAATCCGAAATAGATTTTTATGGAAAGAAAAATTGTGAAGTTTCCTGCCTGGAAATTTGGAAAATTCGGGGAAACATTTTAGTGCCTTTTTTGGATGGTATTTTATTTTTGCATGAACTCAAGACCATAGTGAAATTTTGACAGGACAACATCTGTCTGGTCAGCTAGTGCATAATACAGGCTCGCAAACTGACTGGCCGGTAATGAGGAGCATGACAAGCGCATTGCTTGCCATACTTCACTTCCTATCCTAACAGACCGCCCCCCGCCCTACGAGTAAAGTGGGTGATCAATGTGCCGATATAATGTCATCGTGAAAACTTAGGTGAAGTGACCTGTCAATAGTGTCAATCCCTAGCATCAGGTGGAATGACAGCTCATTTCACTCATTCATTCACATTCTTCATTTCACATTTTGACGGTGAGATTTGTGACAGAATAGCGCGGCTCTACCTACAATGTACTTTGTGGTTTATTTTGCTCAAAATATAAATATTTCAGTGAAGAGTGAAGACACGAGTGTCGTCATTGCTCCACATATTATTTTTTCTGTTGTCTACACACCAACTTCATTTATTACTACCGTCGGAATATTATAACATTTGGTAGTCTAAATTGCCAACTATTTTTGTTGTAATATTACAATACAGATAAACATTGAGTTAATGTTTACTTTTTCAGACGATTTCCAATTCATAATTATAGATGTCACCTGATAATGAGACTGAATACTACTAATGTAGTAGTTAATGAACAATGCCACATTGTGTGGGAGGGACACACTACCAATCAGGGTTATTCTTTTCAAGACCATTATTTTCGTATGTCTACTCGTAATGTAAAAGAAAATTTGTCTGACGCATAACATTTGTTTCTATTTACAATTTTAAACACAATCAATTAGCTCTGATTCGCGTTCATAGTTCTATGTCCTGTGACCAATGGCTTTATTTTACGCTATTGTTTCTCAATCTCTTTAAAATCTGAAATTATTTACAAAATTAAGCTGCGTTTTGATATGTTTATCCCAGAATCTAGGTATTTTAGTTACTGCCAACTAGCCTATATATAAACATGACCACCCCGCAATGCATGCTCGGGATCAGTTTCTTGCATGTTTAACATACAAGCAGTGTAACTTGTATTCAACACAAAAAAACGCGGCTCCAAACTCGTCATACGGCGGCGCATCGCAGTATGATCCGCCTAACTCAATGACAAGTTATAATAATTTTAAAAAAATATACCTTTGTCCTGAGCGGAACTCCTTCATAATGTTGTCTCTTTCCTTTTGTGGCATATCACCATGCATTGAGCTGACTGTGAAGTTAGCTTCTTGCATCTTCTGTGTGAGCCAGTCCACCTTTCTCTTGGTGTTGCAGAAGATGACTGCCTGAGTGATGGTCAATGTATCATAGAGGTCACAAAGAGTGTCAAACTTCCACTCCTCACGCTCCACTGCCACGAAGAACTGCTTGATTCCTTCTAGTGTCAACTCGTCACTGTGAACATAATTGGAATCAGTTTCTAGTTCAAATAACACTTGAATGTTAATGAAAATGTTAAATAAAAGTCTCTACTCTAATCAAGCTAGTTTCCACCTACATATAATGTAGATAAAAAGGCCTTGTCCTTTTCCAGGGTTAAAAGTATACCCATACCGAATTTTATCAAAATTGGTACAGCCACTTCAGATTAGTAGGAACAAACATCAGGCAAAAATGTAAAAAAAAAATTGTTTTGTTCTTTGGAGCCTAAATCCTTTCATAACAAAAAGCTGTTATTTTGACAATGCGAACACACACTTCCATTTCATTTGTATAGCTGTTTGTGATACATACCGTTTTACCAAAATCCTAATAGGATCAGTCATGAATTTGGAAGTCATTTCCAGGATCTCGTGAGGCAGTGTGGCAGAAATGAGCACAACTTGTGTGGCAGGAGGAAGATAGCGATATACGTCATAGATCTGCTCTTTAAAGCCCTTATTTAACATCTCATCAGCCTCGTCAAGTACCAACATTTTAATAGACCTTGTTCGCAGTACACGTCTCCGGATCATGTCTGAAAAATTATTTCAAATAATATTTATGAACTGTTTTATTCATTTGCGCACCAGAAGCTTGGTGAGACTAAGACAAATAGTTTTCACAAAACTGTTATAGCCTTTTGTAGTATGGTGATCAATGTCATCATTACAAACTCGGCCCAATACCACCTCGAACCTAAACATTGGCAAAATCATAGAGCAATCATTGATGGAGCCATAACCAAATTACATATACAAGATGTTGAAATAAGCATTACTTTAATTAATGCCTTGGCCCAGCAGTTTGACAGATTGACAATAAAGGTGAAAACAATATTCGTTTCATTTTCACTCTTCTCTACTTATAACTTTAAATACACTTACCAAACACTCTGCCAGGTGTTCCGGACACAACATGCTGACCATAGTCCAGCTTCCTGATGTCTTCACCAAGGTTTGTGCCACCAATGCAAGCATGGCACTGTACATTCATGAAGTCGCCCAAAGCTAGTATCACTTTTTGGATCTGAGTAGCCAACTCGCGGGTAGGAGACAAGATTAGAACTTGAGTTTCACGTAGCGTGGTGTCCAAAGACTGTAGAATGGAAATTGAAAACGTCGCTGTTTTACCGGTACCAGACTGTGCTTGAGCTATCACGTCTCTGCCTTTAACTATAGGCAGTATACTTCTCTGTTGGATTGCGGACGGCTTCTCGAAACCTGAAAAAATGTGAAAGTAGGTATGTATTGCCGCGTCGAATGAAAAACTAAACTTATATTTCGGCAGGAGTTCGGCAGTTTGACCCTGTTGACTTATGTTTATACGTACCATAGGTGTATATCCCGCGTAGTAACTCGTCTCGCAATCCCATTGAATCAAAAGTTGGAATAACTTCCACATCTTCGCTTGTGTCGAATTCAACATTCGACAAATCTTCCGATATTATTTTACGATTATAAGAAACTTCTGATGTAGTCATTTTGCTTCACAGTTATCGTAATGGTGTGCCTGAACTTTTTTTATGGATGATACAAGAATCACCAAAATATTTTGAAGAAATCAACGAGGTTGGACTTGATTCATACTCGGGCAAGCAAACAAATGTGGGTCTGTGTCCGTCACGTCAATTTCTATTCTGCCTCTCTTTCTTAATACATGTGAGCAATAGAGAGACGTATATAAAATTGATACGAATAGAAACAAAATATTGAACACCAATATGGCCGCCAAGATGGCCGCTGGCGCGTAGTTCACAGATTGCATAAATGCATACAGACCGATACAGACCTTAGAGCATTTAACCTTGCTCTAAGATACAGACAGACCATACCATTGCTACAGATAAACGAAAAAGTGATGGCGAAGGGTGATCGCAAGCTTTAATCGACTCAGTACACTTTCTTCTTTGTATTTTTCGCAAATCTTAGTCGCAGTTTCATTTTGCATGAAAATCTCAATATTTATATATGAAATGTTGGTTGATTACAATTCCGGGAAATACACATGGGAATCTAACATAGACTTTACTCTAAAAATTATCAAAGAAACGATAGGCTGATGGATGATAATTGATAATTGATTTGTTTATTGTGCAGCAAATTAGCAATAACAAAACGCATTCGGACCATTCAGATTTCGAGTTTATTTGTGGTCAAAAGAACGATCATATTTGATTTTGAACGAATCAAAATGGATGCTGGGTGTGAATGAACTATGTACTGAAAAACGAACAGCTTTTTATCGAGTTGTGTCGTAGGCCCGATTATAATTGGGAATCCGGCGTCGCGATTTTGTTTAGCCATTATTTAAACAGTGAGAAACGTAAAGTGTTATAGGAAACAGGATCGACCGTAATATTGTACAATTGAGAAGTCACCGTGTCGGTAATGTGTTTATACGAAAGATTTGGTGGAGTCCACAAACCGCAGGTGGCATTAGGATGAGGACTTTGACGGATATATTGTATGTCGATCCAAATTCGCGAGTGTTAGATGCGTCGGTGTTCCCCAGTCTCGAAGCGACATGGCGAGACGGTTCGGACTAAAGTGTCGCTCGCGTGATGTATGAGCGGTCAGACATGAAATGCATATACAGGAAGGAACAAACACAACTCTGACAACATGTACCAAAATGACAGAGGAAGTAGACAGAAGACATGGCGTGAATGGTAACAGCAGTAGTAAGGGTGCTAGTGAGGATGCTCCTGTGAACAGTTCTGCTCTCACTGCTACTGGTGGGAGGCTAAAGTTTTTCAAAGGTGGGTGTCATTATGTCACATCACACAGTGCTATTAATAATATATAGGAAGTCTCTCAATAATTAGGTAGTTAGATATTCATTGTGGCACCCGCTGGGCCAGTTAGTGTGTTAAGAAAAACTAGAAAGTCATTCATGCTCTGATAAGCCTACATAAGCACAATTGACCGAGCCGTTGCCAATTGTCTTGAGCACAGCTTCTGTACTATTGTTGTGAGTTTCGTAAGGAGCTGTGGCCACCCTAGCGGAAACAAACAACTATATGGAAAATGTCTTGGTGAATTACTACTATTTGAATCGGTTAATGTGAAGTGTGCTTGTGAAAACATAGCATGTGATAGAATGTTATTGCTATTATTGTAAACTTAATATAAAATAGTAAGTGTGTTGTACATCTGCAGTAGTCATGAATAAGAAATTCTATACAAATTCTTATTTGACAGGTTTTAGTGTCAAAATAACTTGTTTTTGCTAGACAACATGGTAGGCAAACATGCATGTATGGTAAGATTTAGTTAGTAATTTATACAACATTCATTAAGTGAATGAATTATAATATTAGGTTTTGTACATTCCACAAAAGAATTCAGACATATGGTAGACAACATTAGTTCTAGATGGAGAAACTATGTGTATCTCATAGCTAAACAACATTAATCCTAGTATGGTGTGGTATGTTACCTCACCAGTACTTGAGTTAAATGTCTTACACCTGTGAGTGTATGCCATTGTTGGTCAATGTCAATTTCACTGGAGTCACACCAACAGGTGGTGGACCAGCAAGTGAAAATATAAAGTTATATCATAAAACAAATATAGCAATATAAACATACATTACTTTAGTCAATGTATCAACAATGTATACATTTGTCGATTGACCTTTGTTTTGTCCTGTTCCTTGTGTTTACCAATATTCTGTATATATGCCTCATCTAATGAGTTTTAAATAGCTTAACAAAATATAGGTCAACAACATTTTCTTACACAAATACTTATTATAATAATACAACTACATGGTTGGTTATCTCTCAGGGTGTACATTCTTAATAGTTATACAGCAGTTGATGATAATTTTTATCAACAAACAACATGAAATGGGGATTAGTAAGTAATTATCATGTATAAGAGGCTGATTTGGTTAGCACTTGTGATTCTGAAATAGATTTACTTATATGCTGATTATTTTGATGTAATCTGGGATTTGAGGATTTACTAAAGTGCTTGCTCATTATGAGAAACAATTAGTTAGGTTTATTAAAATAATAATTCTGTTTTCATTGCATTTGATTTCTCATGCATGGCAGCAATTTTCTTCTTTTTGAACTGATGTCAACATCATCCCTGAAGGGTTAGGCAGATGTGTACCTAGTAGATCCACATTTTGCCAGTTATATTGAAGTCCCATGTAATATAAGGTGACCATATAGCCACCAACCGGGCATAAATCTAGACTCCAGGCTGCTACTGAGAAATTCCTGATGGAAAATCCCAATAACACTTTGCCCGACCCGGGAATCGAACCCAGGACATCACGCTCAGCAGTGGCGTTTGCGACCACTAGACCAATGGGGCAATCAATCTTTTGACTCATAACATAATATTATTACCCCAAAGAATAAATAAAGAGAGTAAATGTCCCATGTATCTGTCAATAATGTGTGGGAGCAACAAGTGGCATCAAAGTATGTACGTGTTGTATTTGCAGATGGAAAGTTTATTTTGGAGCTGGTGCGCGGGTGCGCGCGAGAGGGCGAGCGCGCGGGCTGGGTGTCAGTGCCGCGCAAGACGTTCTGGCCGCCCGCCGCCGCGCCGCCCACGCCGCCCGCGGCCGCGCACCCGCCCTCCGCCTCGCTGTCCGTCTCCGACGACAACAGCTCCGTGCAGTCCTCGCCCTGGCAGCGCGACCACTGCTGGAAGCAGACTGCCCCACGCAGAAACATTTCCAAAGAGTTAGCCATGTACTATTGCCGCCCGAGCACGCTGCACACCGCAGCTATTGTGGTGGCCAGCCGGCTCAAGCGGAGGAGACCGTACGACACCACCCACTTGGATGGAATGGTCAACGGTAGCAATTCCAGAAGAACTCTGACTAATGGAGTATGCGATAAAAAGAACGGCGACGTTGGCTCGCCAGAGAATAGGGGCTGCCGGAGCGAGGACGTCGTCGACGGCAGCGCTCCCAAAGCGAAGCCCAACTCGGATGACGATCGATGGACAGAATACGATCGAGAGAAATACTATCATATGAAACTAAAGAAACCGTATCAGTATCGTAAGTTAAGGGTGTATAAAAAGACGAAGCCGGCGATAAGACGTAAGGAGTTGACCAAAACAATAAACAAGCTTCGAGAGAGGATTTCGTCGCTGCCTGCGCCCGTCAACGCGAAGTTAGCGAACTGCAGGCAGGAGCACATGATGGTCTCACCGAGGAAGCGAATTCTTCGAGAGTTGGAGCGAGTGAGTCTCGAAGACCAGGGGATGAAGCGTCGCGCGAAGACCGTGCCTGCGCTGAGCACGGCCTCGTACCCGCCGTCGCCGGGCCCCAGCCACACCGCGCATAAACCAGCCGTCGAGACGCCCGTACGGTCGCACAACGGCACAGCGCCGCGGAAAGAGGCGCCAAGTCACGTTTCCAAGAATGTCAGCAGTTACAGTATCCACTCGCTGCTGAGTATGCCAGACGACAGCCCCACAAGGAGGTCTCCGGAAGCGAAGCGGTCGCCGCACTCGCATCCGCCGTCGCTGAAGACCGAGTCACCGTCAAGCGTGAACTCGCCGGACTTGAGCCCCAGCCCGGACAACTACCGCTACAGGTACTCGGCGCTGATGGGCTCGCCGGGGCCGGGCGGGCTGGCGCGCGACTCGCCCACGCCACCGTTGGAGCTGGCGCGGTACCGGGCGCCGTACCCGCCGCCCACGTCGCCGTACGGCGTGCGCCAGTGGGGCGGCGGCGCGGGCGCGCAGTATCGCGGCTCACCGGCGCGCGACGAGTGGGGCCGCGACGTGGCCTACATGTACCCGTACTCGTACATGGGCGCGCACCTGTACCGCGCACCGCCGCCGCCGCTGTGGATGCAGTACCCGATGTCGCCCGGAGTGCCGCCCGGGCCCTGGGCGCCGCTCGCGATGCCGCTCCCTAACGACCACATACCTAAGGAAGAACCCACTTCAGGTGAGCCATTCATAATCTGAAGATGACATTGTCAACCATTTTAAAATAGTAATTAGTACTAATAGTAGTCGATTGATTGTTTCATGAAAAAGACTACTTTTTGTCTGCTGATTTTGGGATTCAATTTCAGTTGCATACACGAACTACTCTTGATAACGTATTGTGCCTTTGTTTTTGACTCGAGCTTATCAAGGACGTAATTAAATTTAAGCTTAAGGAAAAAGAGTTGAAAAATAAACACAGGCATAGTCTATAAAATGTGGCCTCACGAGTCTCTTAGAAACAAATTCAACGAAATTGACATACTAACTCTGCCTTCTCTTTTTACTCTAGAAAATATCTTGTATGTTCACAAAACCTTAGGTCTTTTCAAAAATAGATGCGATTTCCATAATACACTTAGTAAAGATGAAATTATGATTCCAAAATTTAGATTAACTAAAACTAGTAAGTCATTTGTATTATACAGTATCTGCTTCTATAACAAGTTGCCAAAGTTGGTTACAGAACTAAGCAATGGAAAGTTTAAAACTCACAGCTAACATGTCCATATCAAAAAAGCATATTATAAGATTAAAGACTACATTGAAGCAGGCAATTTGGTATTAATTTCTTCTGCACATGTGCCTTCCCTGGTACCTCATTAACAGCAAAACTACGAGAATGTTGTAGGCCTTACAGACTGAAGATTTGTAGACGATTGAAAATAAAGAATAGAAAATCGTCTTCCTCTAAGTACTTATTGACTGGCCTGCACTGTCTTCCCATACCTATTATCACTGTCATTTGAAAACATTGTAAAAGCCAATTATTTTTAAAAGAGTAACCGTGGAGTTTCTTGCTGGCTCTTCTCCATAGGAAGCGACAAATTGGAACCGTGCACCTAGCTTCTGACGTTTCATAAGTGCCCATGCAGGTATATGTGAAATAAAATATTTTGATTTTGATCTGTTGCACACTAACAGATGTTGTTTATATTTCCAGATTTGCCGCTCAATTTGTCGAAACACTGAGATACAACGGCGCTGGCGCAAGTCTGACACGTGAGACTGAACACACAAACAAACATTGTTTTAATAAATTCGGTCAATTTCGCTCCGTCGTGCGTGACACGTACACGTCGCACACCGGGTCCCGCCATGTCATGTGCTACCTTTCACGCGCGTTTTACGTGTATAATGAAAACGCGATCTAAGACTTAAAAATTAATATGTAGCATATAAGCGAAACAGCAATATTCATGGTTTATATGAAGTATAATAATGATACATGTGGAAGACAAGTAAAAGGTAAACTTGTGGTGTCATGTCGTCAATAAAATTGTCTTATGAACATTCCACTGTCACGCTCAACGATTGGCGCATGCAAAAGTCCAAAAACTAGATCCCACCTAACCCAGCGTTTGTGATCGCGCTGATGCGATTATGTATTTTATATATTGTAACTGTAGCAAATATCTTTTGCAGGCTTGCAAAAATATTTTTGTATAGATTGTCGTTTTCCGACGGAGCACTCTGTTCGGGGATCTATTTACAAACTAATGTATATTACACTGAAATATTATATTTTAGTATAGATGTATGTATGCAGAGTCATGTGTGTATTTTCATACGAAATATTTGTACTGCGAGTTGAATATTTTAATATTGGCTATTATTTTAGGGTAAGATTCTAAGATGATCTAAATAAACAAAATACAGTTATCAATTGTTAAATTCAGTGCCTTGAAAGAAATAAAGATATTAAGATCATATTTAATTATAAACGAAAAGTATTACGAGAAATCCTGGCTTCGTCCAAATTTACAACATTACTTAACACATAGGTACTGCTTATATTCATATAAATAAAATTTTATACAATATAATATTTCTAAATGTTGCTCCTGTTCCTTGTTCATTTGCAAAATTCCATATGTTTATGTTCGATCTCATTATTTAATTTAGAAAATAAAATGAGGTAAAGACTACAGTTTTGGGAACAAATTTGGATGTGTGTTTATGTAACATGTATAAAAATAAGAGACATTGTATATAATTTGTGAATGGTGTATTATTGATGGAAGTTCGGGGCGTAGATATATCAGAGCATTAATCGTTTACGACTTATGTAAGGAGTTTATTACCTTCAAATAATTATTGTAATTGTACAGTATTTTTATAACGAGTATTTTATGTTGTTTACGCTGATGACGGGAGTCTGTCTTGTAGAGGGTGTATCGAGGAGCAGCTGTCGCTCTCCTGCAGGCTTTGAGATTAAAACGTAGAGCTAGATTTACTGCAATTTTAGTTGAAGTATTGGGTTATGTATTATAAGAACAGTTAAATGACGGTAAGGGACTGACTTCTGATGTAATATTATCATTAATGGAACTGTATAAAATAGTTATATAACCGAAGGCCTACTGTAACGATTGTGTTGTCCTCCAACTAAGTTGACTTAGTGTAAATGTAGCTATATTAGATCCTGCTCAATTTAATTCTTGAGTAATTATAGGGAACAACTTTATTGCAATGTTGTGGTGCGCGCAGGAGGAAGCTGTATTTTCATATTAAAATTTGTGTCGTTATTATAAACAAAAATTGAGTATATGCAATCCACTGGTCCATTATTTTAAACTCCAATATTTTACTTCGTGGGTTGCATCGACTCGATAGTGGGAATATTACTCCATAATTGTCGCAATAAAAGTGATGCCGTTTTTATATTAATGCATCTTGTCCATCACCTCACATCTTTTTGCAGAGACGTTATCCCAAAGAATAATAAATACTACACCTATACTTATACCTTACATAGTGCTTCCGCAAGTCATGAATAGGCACCGATTTTTTTATTGAAACAGGTGACTTGTTTTATATAATGTGATTTTTATCCCCTTTTTTGAAGAATTTCAAGTACGGTAGATTTCGTTAAAAATTGTGTTGTTTACTAAATCCGGTGGTTAATTAAATCGTTTGCTCACCATCGGCATTGCTAGGTACTAAGAACGTAAGAAGTACATTTGAGTGCCATTTGACAACACGACAACTTTATTGAGGACTTTCACTTTGTGGCTAAAGTAAAAACTTTGCTGCTGGATTTATTGATGCTATAAATAAATTATCAGCTAAGTGCTAGAGCCTTTTGCTAGGATCATGATGGTGTGTTTCCTCATTAGAGTTGTCGGTCACAAGCTTTTATTTAAGTATATTTTTATGTGGGTATATCGAAAATGCAGACTTCTCTCAACTACAACATTGTTTTACCGCTGTTTTAAAAATGCTAAAATATTTTTCTACGCGATGATATAACACAAACTTGAAGTATGTGATAGTGCTTTCAAAATAAGTGAGACGCGATCATGCAGGTGTCTTAAAATCCCTCTAAAATCATATTTATCATACCGAGAAATAGTTATTATCCATTTATATTAAGATGTAGTTATTACTCGAATAAATATAACTTTTTAAAATTGTCTTTTCTTTACTTGCCCTGTCCACCATGCACGCAAAACTTCTTCGTGTCGCTGGCAAGAATTTTCTCAGAACTTGTTGGCCCGAAACTTAGCCACTTCGCCGCCTCGTCATCGGTGGCAGCGCAGAGGTCACTTTGACTTACTTTTGGGACACGGACAGGATAGGAGGTGGAGCATAGTTTGCGACATAGCTCCGTATTCGTACCTTGCTGCTGTTCTGTCCAAGTAGCCCCACTTCACCAGGATGAAAACTTAAATACCTACATAGTTTATGGGTTTAGGGTGTAATTAACGTGGAAGGTCCAGGGTAACTCGTGAAATTCAACATGCAGCTTGACAGTGACCTGCAAATTGCAATAAACGTAAGAATTTTTTCGGGCTACCTGGAGCTTTCACCTTCCCATAACTTTCAGCTTTGAAATGTCACTAAGATGGTTTACATGGAGCCATCTTAGTGACATGACACGGTGCGTTGCGACGAGCCGTACGTCGAGATAACACGCGCAGCAGACAAGGGGGGAGGGTTGATTGCGGTGCTACATAGCAGCGCACCGCAGTTTCCACTGGCAGACAAATATCAACCATGCGCATTAAAGTTGAAAAATAAATTAACTTCCACTAGTCTGAAAGAGAATCAACGCGAAGAGAATTTAAGAGACACGTTGAGGATATTGTTTGGCAGTGACAACCGTGCTCTACTGCGCTTCGACACGTCCTTAGACCTAGTTACGCTTATTTTTGCGTCGTCCGTACACTTGTACTAGTATTACCCATTTGGATTTGGGCTCCAACCTAACCTACTTCTCAAAGTTCATTCAATCCCATTGAATGACTATTACATGAAGAAACATTCAATGGGATAAATGAACTTACAGGGTTGTATTTATGATTTTAATTATTTAATTTCTGTAAAGCCAAAGTTACGGTCGCGAATCATATTATAACCGCTTACGTCGGATTAATCCGACAAATATTTTCGGGTCCATTTCGCCAGGGTCGTATATTTACGACCAAAATACCACAGCTCGTTTAATCTGTAGTAAAAAGTTAAATATTGCACATCCCTCTTTGTTGTAGGTATTTATTTTTCGATTCACTGTGCCGGGCGCTGGGCGCACGACAACAGATAAAAAAAAAAAAAAAATCGAAACTCTGATACGGAGCGTCGTAGGACCATGCACCTCAGAACCGAAATAATTTTTATGGCCAAGGTCAACCCGATACTGCTAAAAAATTGGAAAATTTCCGAAAAAACAAAAACAACCAAATTTTTCTTAAGTCTTCGCTCCATAGTGCCCCTAAACCAAGCTCCTAATTCGGAGTTTTTTTTTTTTTTTCAATATTATGCTGGTATTTTATATCATCTCATGGCTATCGATCAGACTAACAATTTATTTCCAGAAAACATTTTCAGCCGAGCTACCATTTTGGAAATATAGAGCGTTTTAAAAAAATAAAATACATTTCGAAGGCCTTTTACTCGGAAACGGTGCGTTGTAGGGCCCTTTGAATCAAAGGTTGCTTGCTTGCTTCCCAGAACTGAAATAGTTTCTATGGTTAAGGGCAATCCGATACTGCTAAAAAATTAGAAAATTTCGGAAAAAAAATTACGAATTTTTTTCTAAGTACTCGCTTCATAGTGCCCCTGAGGCTACACTCTAACTCAAATTTATTTTTCGTTGTTCTGAATTTAGCGCCAAAACGCTATAGGATGACTTTTAGTGTCATTACGCACTGTCGACTAGTCGCCGGCGCGCGACACGGTCGCTGGAGACTTACTACTAGTTTAAATAGGTGGTTACGCACTTGGTCGTCGGTCGTTGCCTATGTTTTGGTCGCCGAGCGACCGTGTCGTCGGCGACAAGTCGACAGTGCGTAATAGCTCTTAATCACGTGACGTCAACTTTGTGTAAACTAAAGTAGGTAGTTCGTAAGTAAACAAGTGAATGTCGAGTTTATAACAAGATTTTTAATGGATAGAAAGTGATATTACTGGTGTGCGGCAGTATTGGGCAAAATGTAATCTAACTACTGATTACTAACTACGATTACATAAAGTAATTAGTAATCATAACTACAAACTACATAAAAAAATCGAAAAATGTAGTTACAAATTTTGACTACTAACTACTAATTGTAGTTGCAATCACGATTACTTGATTACTTTTTATAACTACAGATTTAAAATGATGTTACGTCGTTAAAAAAAACAAACACGCGACAGTCGTTCATGTACTTACATGAACGACTTCTTCAGATACTGAGGAAGATGTATGGCGAGTCCAGAGGTCAAAAGCAGATCTGATTGTTTCTTGTTATTTATCAGATAAGGATCGAGAACGAAATTGTCTTCATAGATATCCAGAAGTGAAGAAAGTATTCATACAATACAATACTCCATTACCTGCTTCGGCTCCAGTGGAAAGACTGTTTTCATACGCAACTATGTTTTTTTTTTTTTTTGATTACATGTCAATAAAAAGTAATTATGAGAGTTTTTGGCGGGATCACGTTGGAACATGTCGCACGACTTTTTATTTTCATGAAATTTAGTGAAATAGCGAATAAAATTGTTTAATTTTGGTAGGGAATTATGCAATTTAATTACGTGTGAGTGCACAAATGTAGTGAAGGTGAAAATAAGTGACTAACGTGGACTTTTCGTGTTCCCCCCAAAAACTCCTATTAGGTTGTTGCAAAGTTACTACCGCTTTACAATAACTGACTTGACTGACTAAAGACGACTATGACTGTTTTGTAACTTCGTGCCCGATATCGGGCCATTTACTTGATGGAAAAGAAAAATTACTTGACACTGGCTAAATGCACAAACCGTGCGAAGCCAAAACACAAAAAAAAAAAAAAAGTAATTATGATCTGATATTATAGGTACATAATATCTACGACTTTAATTCTTGCATTTGATTATTCATGAAAATAAACATAGGTATGTGCAATAAACTGTTTTTTTTTTTATGCAGCCATTATTCCAAAACATATATTACTACACATTACATGTTTAATAAATTGCAAAATATACGTTCATAAAACTTAAATAATCAATAATTATAACTACTAGATTGCAGCAATCAAATTAACAACTACTTAATGTAGTTTGATTACTGTAGTTAAGTTACATGTAATCATAACTACATGTAGTTGACTACTTTTAATCGTAATTAGTAACCAGATTACAAATTTGTAGTTAACTACGCCCTACACTGGTGTGCGGTCACATGAGTAACCATTTGGTTACCCATGTGGTGCGTTGCCTCCACAGAGTACATCAAGGTTGCCTCTATGCACGAATACTTCTAAAACTGCGCTAAACTAAGTATTTGTACCAGTGCCGTTTACATAAAGCTGACGTCACGATGCCACGTGATAGTCATCATAAGAAGCGTTTTGGCGGAAAATTCAAAACAACGAAAAATAGATTTTAATCGTTTTTACTTGAGAAAATGGATATAAATAAACGTATTTTTATTTTCTGTTAAATATATCATCCCAATCTTAAAATTAAAATAGTTTTTATTAAATTGGAAAATACCTTATTGGGATGACTTTTCAAGAACAAACTTAATAAAAAAAATACTCTCCCTTATATTCCAACTGTATATTACGTTTCGTTACCAACGGTCATATAAGATCACAAATGTTACTTTATATACATTTTAATAATTATATTATTTGCTTCGTCATTGAATTCAATATAGAAGCAGCTATTTAAAAAATAACTAAAGCTAAAAACTTCAATATTAATACTACGAACCATTGTCTGAACGTAAAACGGAACAACCTTTGAGTGAAAATCCTACACTATCTGTGGCGAAAGTAAAATGTCAATTTTAAAAATTGTTACATTTTCTGAAACTGATTTTGTTTCTCAAAAACTAGGCGTTTGCGCAGTGTGAAATATTGCGTAGTGTTTTACAATATAAACGTGTTTATGCTATAAAAGTGTGAAGCTTCGCACCGGCGGGTGTAAAATTACAGTTAAGCCGTCAGGTAAGTCTGCAGGCAAACCGATTCCTTAGCATTAAACACTAGACATAGAGTAGGTGGTGACAGGAACTGCCTTACTAATCCTAGACAAAGTTTACACTCTATGGTCTAAATGAGTAGTGGTAGAGAGTATAGTATATGGTAAAATAACCTTGACCTGATGGTGCAGCTAGGAAAGTCTGGAGCCTAACAAACTCCTAACTCATAAATTCACTTAGAAATGGTAATCTGATGATATATCAAGAAGATGGTCACAGGAACTTTGCCTTAGAAAATGTAGGTAGGCCCATGCCTACCTACATTTTCTGGTCTGGCCTAGAATCTAGATAAGTAGTTGGTTGACAGTCACTGAAAAGGATCTAATGTTGTAGCAGGAAGGGGCCAGATAACAGATATCAGTTCCACTCACTCATGTTTGATTATAGTAACAGATTTGTAAACATGTTTTTTTTAGAGGTTTCGGCTTCTTTTTAAACCTTGGTGAACATTAAAATTGTCATGGTACTGCACATGTTGCATACAGTGTAGTTATTCATATGCATCCTTGAAATACATGGTTGCACGATTAATAAGCTAACATACCACTGCAATCATTTCTGTACTCAAAATGAAATGAAACCAACCTATATTTCAATTTGTGCTTTATTTATGAAAAAAATTGTAAATTATCCTACAATGAATCTCCGAATGAATTAGACTTACATATCGTTTTATGTATCAAATACATTATTTTGCTCGACGCCAGATCAAACCACATAAGAACAATATAGTTTAAAATATTATCTACAGAATCCGTCCTCGGCGATTCGATTACCAAAAATACAATCTTCGTTCGGTCCCCGGGCGTCGCGCGCGGCGGCGGGGTATGTACAGCGCGAATATACAGCGGACGCGCTCGGCGACGCACGACGCACTAGCCGAGCGGCGCCTCCGTCGCGGAGCGGACGAGCTCGGCGACACGGCGCACTAGCCGAGCATCGCCTGCGCGGGGTGCCGGACGCGCTCGGCGACGCACGACGCACTAGCCGAGCAGCGCCTCCATGGTGTAGCGGTGCGCGGGCGGCGGGCGCGGCGCCGGCTGTCAGTCCAGGATCACCAGCTGCACCGCCGCCTTGCTGCGCAGCGCCCGCCAGGGGGCGCGCGCGCCGCGCCGCAGCTCGCCGCACGACAGGCTGCGCCGCGCCGCCCTGCGCGCACACACGTTAGGGTACGCCCGCGACCTGGACACTTTCTAAAGCGTCCGAGTCGAGGTAAAAGGACCTAACTAAACGAACATTCACTTTTCTCTTATCTCAAGTTCATCTGCCGATCAATCGCCAACCAATCTTTTATACTAAGATAAAGCTAATGGTGGATCCACATAGCCCTGCGGCATGCGCCGGCGGCCTAGCTTTGTTGCGATTGTCGCACGCAAAAGCCGGCGGCCAGACCGCGGGCGTATGCCACCGGGCTATGTGGATCCATCATAAAGCTACCTTCGGCCGTGTATTTCCCTGACCTGTATGATGAAAATTCAACTTTTAGATGTTGCTGTTGTAAATATGAATATGAGCAACCTTACGGCAAACTGGTGCTTTGCAACTTTTCAAATATATTCTTATTTTATATATAGGTGCAGTCTCATCACGTCGCGCCTACTCAGATGTCAACTTTTCACCCTGTATATGCTTGCTCAAAAACCCTCTGGGCTGAGGATAGGGGTATCTTGGGAGTAATCATTGAGGGTAGCATTCTTACATCTTCCAAAAACCACTTATTCCAAAATCGATATTTTTTTGCATACAAGTTAAGCAGAGTTATATTAGGATTTCGATAGTTTCATCATCGTTCTCCTGCCCTTATCCCAATTAATTTGGGGTCGGCACAACATGTCTTTTTCATCTTTACGTTTCTATTAGTCGTCATCTCATCTCATCTCATCCCCCTTTCTATCCATGTCATCATTCACACAGTCCATCCATCGTTTCTTTGGTCTCCCCCTACTCTAATAGCCGTCGACATTCATACTCAAAATTTTCCTCGTGACATTTTTCTCATTCCTCCATGTCACATACCCATATCATGACAATCGATTTTGCACACAACTTTTCAGTTACCGGTGCCATTTTCAAACTTCCTCTTATATGCTCATTTTGTATTCTATCCCATTCGTGTAATATACACATGCCTCTTAGCATTCTCATCTTAGCAGCCTGCAATTGCCTTTCATTCATCCCTTTTGTGGCCCAACAGTCTGACCAAGTCTGACCCATACAAGACGATGGTTTGATGCAAAAATATTACTTGTTCAAGGACGATTAGAAAAAGCAGTTAGTGTGATGTGTTATAGCTGGGTGATACCGTGCAGTCCTGCGGTGCTCGTGGCTACTCACTTGGCGGTCTCGGTCGCTCGGAAGTAGAGGTCATCGGGCGCGTCCATCCAGGAGATGACGTGTCGGCGGCCGCCTCGGCCGCTTATGTTCGTCGGCTTGCCGTTGACCTGCACACGGTACGAGCTCGTTACAATCTCGGTCGGCCGGGGACGGATACTGGATAGTGCGATAGCGTGGTTACGGGGAGGCGGGACAACTGACGTGTGTGAAGACGTGCGCGGGCAGCGGCTGGCCCGTGGCCTGCGCGCGCGCACACATGGCGGCGTACTGCTCGCGCGACGGCCGCTGCATGGGCGCCGGGTGCTTGTTGGGCCGCTTGGCGGGCGGGGGCGCCGCGCCCTCACTGGACTCGCGCCCGGGGCCTCCTGGGGACAACGGCGCTTTGAGCATCCACGGCACGAACGAAATACTACACACTACGAAAATCGAAATAAATTGCCCGTACCTGTCGCTGTTTCCGTAATGAGCGTGAAAAAATACGATAACGTTAATTTTTTATTCAATATATTTTTAATTTGACTAACATTGGTATAACAGAAAAATCTAACGATACTGACTGTCGAGGCCGTTGATGTCATCGTACGCGCGTCGCTTGAGGGGTTGCACGGGCGCAGCTTCGGCACGGCGTGCTTCTATTTCGGCGCGCGATAATACACGCTCGTACATTAGACTGCCATCTAAACAATATAATACAAACAAGTTTTAGAAAGGCTTGGGGTTAGTAGATTGGACTTTTATAATAGGCAGGTGCAACGGGGGAAAAATACCTTTAATGAAGCAAAGAGTTATTTTGCTTTTCTTCCCGTTATTATGATCGTTTTTTTGTTTTGTACTGGACCTGGGAATTTTCTGCTTATGGAGATATTGAAGGTACAACGTTTTTTTTACGAAAAAGAGGTTTCAAATGTTATAAATGTAAGCTAGCGTACCGTAAACTGATAATTTTCATACCATAATAAAAGAAATTTCTTAGCGATTTTTTAGCTTAAAGTTATTTAGTTTGAAGTACAGAATGGTAGCTACAATACAGGTTTTGGAGCGGTTTTATATTGTAAGGAGAGGTGTGTAGGGTATGGTGAGTTACCTGGCGCCTTGGGCGGCTTGGGGAAGGCGACGTGCGGCGGCACGGGCATGGCGTCGCGCGGCGTTAGCTGCAGCCAGTCGTGGCGGCCGGGCGGCGGCGCCGGGCCGCGCGCGCCCGCCAGACGCGCCGCCACGGCGCCCACGGGCCCGCGCACGCGCGCCGCGCCGCCGCCCGCCGCGCCGGCCGCGCGCAGCTCCGCGCCGCCCAGCCCCGCCATCGCTATCGAGCCTGCGGGGGAGCACACGTCAGCACGACGAACCCGCCACGGTCGTCTCGAATTCAGAACCTTACATCTGTCATTTTCATTCCAGAAATCTGGCCAACGATAGACCGACCTCGATCTAAAATTCTGATTTCGAACATCGAAGCTAGTCAGTCTGTCTGGAGCCGCACTCACACTCGTGCTTGACCTGCGCCAGGTTGATGGGCGAGAAAGGCGAGCGCGCGAAGTGTCTCGGGCGCCGCAGCGCGCGCGTGAGGCGGCGCGCCAGGCGCGTAAAGGGCGAAGCGCGGAGGTAAAAGGCAGCGCGCGTCTTCATGACGGGCCGCGCGCCCTCGCCGGTGCCGTGCGCCGTGGCCACGTGACGTGCCAGGTGCGCGCGTAGCTTGAACTCCTGCAGAAAAGATATAACGACATTTAGAGGTACTCGATATAAGCACAATAACATTCATAATTAAAACAACTCAAACCAAGTAATCATCCTGTAAAGCCCACTTGCACCACAAATCACTAAATATACCTAATGACATTTATTTATAACATAATTTATCTTCAAACGATTGAAAGAAATATAATGGTATTTTAAATTCATTTTGCGTTAAATGCAATTAGCGATGTGTGGTGTAAATGGGCCTATGTGATGTCTCCCTAAAGACAAAAATCCAGCAATTTCCTTGAAGAACTACTTCACATACCTTGGCGCAATTTAGAACAGTACAGCGATGTGGACGATGTGACACGGACAGCGCGGTATCCTCGCCCTCACCGCGAGGCCCCTTGGCGGCCTCCACTTCGGTCTCGCCGAAAACGCCAGCAGTCTGTCACAGATAAAAACACATTAGAAATCTATTCAAAGTTTGATTATATCACAAAGACATGCAAAATGAGAATACGTTCAGACCTTTACCTTGAGACCTCCATACTTTTTCCAGTATTGCCAGCATGTGCCGCAAAGTCTGTATTGTAAATGCTGCGGGCCCCACGTGTACCACTGGTTTGAATTTGTCACTGGAAGCGAATCCACTTGTTCATTATATTTTAATAGTTATTCTAACATGGGCCAAGCTTGTAACCTAGCACTGGTAACTATTTTGTAAAATTACTCGAATATGCTGATATTAGAGATATTTTAATCCAACATCAACCACTTGTCTGTATGTATGTAATAATTAGTGATGCACCCATGGAGAATACACAACGATATCAACGTATCAAAAAGTATAATTTTTATTTTGAATGAATCTAATCATGCCTATACGTAATGGAATGCTATTCTATTAGAAAGCAAATTAGTCGGTATTTCACTGACCATTCGCAAGTTACTCGCTAGTGTCTGTATTTCGTCTGAGTCGTCTTTGTTTGTGTTTATTGATATATCCCTCTCAGCCATCAACAAGATACATATTTCGCGCCTGCGACTGCGCTGCGTGTATTGGGATTTTTGTACTTCCCTCATATTCTTGATCTACCGGATTTATTGAGATCGGTTAAACAGATGTACCGCAAAAGCATTATTAACTAAGGGCTGATTTTTCAATAGTCATATAACCTTATTCTGAGGAATAAATATTGAGGTTTGACAACTTTTCTATAGAAAATATGTCAAATTGTCAGATTTATTCTTCAGATAAAAGTTATATGACTATTGAAAAATCAGCCCTATATCTAGCAAACATGATAGACGCACTGACGGAAGTGAGCTTATTGCCCTAAATAAATATAACCCTGAACTCTAATCTTTTACAACAACACAACATCACGCCTTGTTTCCCCGTAGGGATCGGGCAGAGGTGTACCCTAGTATACCTACATTTCGCCCTTTATGTTTTAAGTCCCATGTAGGCACAAATCTAGACTCGGTTTCTTCATCATCATCATCATCATCATATCAACCGAAAGACGTCCACTGCTGGACATAAGCCTCCCCCAAAACGGCTCGGCTTGCTACTGAGAAATTCCAGATAGAAAAGCCCAATATTACTTCCACAATTTTCATACTTACCGTCTCATTACAAAACATGGTTTATTATCATTGAATTTTGAACTTGAATCCGACAAAGGTAAAGTTTTTAATACAGAATTGACAACTTAGTAATGGACAAAGTTGTAAGATGTGTTAAAAACTGTATTTTAATCAGTTTCGAATTAAAAAAAAACTAGACCACTGATTAAAACCATGTCATAAGAAAGCCCTTGTTTTGTTATAAGACCGTTAGTGTTCGCATAGGAGTATTACTTAGGTATTAAATGCTGACTGATTTTGCCCCTTTTTTAATTTTTCAGGCTTACTTTTGAGATAATTAACATGATCACTGCGCTAATGATGATACAGTGATAATGTGATGCATTAAAAATGAATAGCTGAGTGTTCAACAGGGTTTAATTGTATCAGTGTGTTATTGGATCATGACGCCACATTATATCTAATTCCATAAAAGAGATAACTTTAATTATGGTCCTTCTCGACTTTGTGAAATCGATAAAAAGATCGATCGATGTTTAAAACTCAATATTGAAGGCGGAAAGTGCCAAGATAACCTGCGAAATTCTAATTTTCTTATGTGTTTTGCAATTTGCAAGGTTAATGTCAGGGCCCCAATTCTGTACGGTTATAATGATTCTCCGTGGAATCTTACTACATTCAAACTACGTCAATATCGTGTTTTTTAGAAACCAATGTAACGGTAAGGAGTTGAAATGTCATATTCGAAATGTACCAAGACAATTTGTCGATATTATTAATACGATATTAGCACACGTCGTGTGTGAGCTAAGGAATTGACGTGGTGTGTGGCCCTGACTGTATGTTGAACAAAATATGATTCGCGAACGTAACAAATACATAATATGTATAAAAAGAATTATAATAATTAAAATCATCAATCATCAACCTTCTAAGTTCACATAATCCGATAGACTGACTATTTATGCTCATCTCTATAGGATCATCGGTCGTTTCACGGGCTCCCTAGTGCAGAAATATTTCGTCGGTTATACAAAAAAAATCAAGCATTTTCATAGAAAAGTGCAATACCTACGCGGTCAAAATGTATGGAACAACAGATTTTTTTTTAATAACCGACGAAAAATTTCTGCGCTGGGGGGTTTAGAATGATATGCTGAATTCACGGTTACAGTTTATGCACTGGTTAAAAATGTATCCAGTACACGTGATGCAAAAACTTTGTAACCCTTTTTACGTAAATTACCCAGACGGAGGAATATAAAATTTGGCACAGTTAAAGTTTATATGGAGAATAAGCTAATATTTTTTCATTATGGTCGATTTTCGAACACTGCGACCCCTAGTGATTATAAATGTGTAGCTTATTTGTTGCGGTCGCGAATCTTATTTGTTTAACATACAGCCGGGACACTGACCAGAGGCCTTGTGTGAGTTTAATTTAACCATCTCGATCAAACGCTTCGAAGTGCGTTTGGCGCTCCGATTGGCCCTGGATTGGTGACGGACCAATAGGAGCGCCGAAGGCGATCGATGCGTTTGATCTAGATCAGCGGTCGGCAACTTGCGGCCCGCGGGCCGTGTGCGGCCTGCGGACGTCTTACTTGCGGCCCATTAATGTTTTGTAAATCTTTACTAATATTAAAAATGCGAAAGTAACTCTGTCTGTCCGTCTGTCGCACTTTCACGCCAAAACTACTGAACCGATCGTCATGAAATTTTCAATTGTCAATTACAGAAAAAATAAATATGCTTTTCGTCTCACAAATGAGCATTTGAGAGTGTGCGTTACCCAGGCCAGATGTTGTCGAAAATGGTCATTTGAATCTTATAGATAATTAGTTTTGCGGCTTCTGTAATTGTTGCGCACATTTTTAAATTTGTTGCGCTTATAGTTTTTTAATTATTTCACAAAAACATTTCCTGCTGGGGTAACGTTACCCCAGCCAGACCTTTTTCTTTCTAATGGGAATATTTAAATAATTAATAGCTATAAAATTAGTTGTCTAGATGAAGTAAATGTTGTGCCTTATTTTGTATTTGTTCTTTCATCGGTTGCGAAGTTATTCGAGATTTTGCTGGGGTAACGTTTTTGGTTTTGCTAGATCTTTGAAATGGTTAAGCGGATTCTTATCATATTTTGTACATGGCTTCTTGGGAATTAGTTTAAATTTGTTCTGCAATAAAAAAACCAAAATAATACATAGCTTAAAGGTTATTTCATTAAATAGAAAAACACTTCAATTGGTCCCAGCACTCTCAATAAGAGCTCTAAAGACTTACTTTAAACGTTATTTTAAAGCTTGTAACTGCCTTCAAATGTATGTGAAGTTTCATTAGTATCCAGTAAGTATTTAACAAGTTATGATGATATTGAGTTCTTCACGAGCACGGTCTTGATGCGCGCGGTGTTATTTGGCCACTGGATTGGATATATGAACTGAATGTTATGTCAATTATTAGTTTTTTAGTTCAGTTGTATATCAGTAAAATTTCAGCTCAGTACATTGGATAATTAATGAGATAATACGATTAAAGTCATCAGGAAGTGAATGACCGTGGTAACCCGACCAAGTTTAGGTGGTTACGAAAAAGCGAAAACGCAAAACATTATGGTACCTTCTAAAATATGTAGGATAGTGTTACAAATTTAGTACAGACATGTACACAAGTTTAAAAAAAACTACGTGATTATTAAATAATTTTTATTGACAGGTAATATAATCATTTCAATTGAACTTTTAAAGTATTATTAAACTTATATAGATATACAGACGTAGAGGAGAACGTCAAACGATATTTTTTATAACTTCACCACGCAGCATTAGTCGCCACCACACTCATACGTAGGTATTATGTCGCCATCACCGCGTCCATCATCGCGGCCCACGGCTATTGCTATGTTGCCATTCTGTTTATGCCTACAATAAAAACAAAGAGTACATTATTTTTGTCTAAATCCTTAATGGGGTTTCAATTGTAGTTTTGCTACCTACATATTTGAAACTCGAATCGTCATCTATTTGCGAGTTTATATCAACGCGAGTGTCGCAACAAGGTAATTATGGATTTCTTAAAGTCTACGTGTCCAAGGAGTTTGTGGAAATAAATAAATACCTACCTGTTGCGGTAGTCCTGACTCCCGACATTGATAACGATAAAAATCGGTCGCTAAGTCATGAATTTCATTAATCAAGTTTCAAGTCATATTTTGACAATATACCCATACACAAAAACCTTCCACTTGAATCAATCTATCTATTAAAAAAAACTGCTTCAGAATCCGTTGCGTAGTTTTAAAGATCTAAGCAAACAGGGATAGACAAACGGGAAGCGACTTTGTTTTATAGGTACTATGTAGCGAAGGATAAATAATTATGTCGTTATCATTGTTGAGAATTCCAGTCTAGGTAATAATTAAGTACGAAAGAAAAGAAAATAATAAGTTCCTAAATTTAAATATTTAAGCCTTAAAAAAATACAGTTTTAGATAAGTACCTAACAACATGTACATATTAATAATAATTTTGCTACTATTTCTGTAGTTACATTATACAAGCTTACCTTGTTCGTGAATTCATCAAGCAGCCTGCACCATAACTATGATCATCAATAGAAGCACTCCACATTAGCAGTAATTCGCCGCACTTATTATTTTATATTAGCTCTCACGCACTCTATAAATATTTGCAAAAACAGGAAACGGAACTGCCGAAACGCATGCGCACTCTACAAGATGAATTATGTGATTACGGAGCATGTTTAGTGCGATATGCAAACAATGCGCCCCTTCACCCCACCCCTTCCGCGTCCCACCGAACGACATGTTATATCAGTGATTTTTGATAAGTTTGTGCAACTGGAAGATAATAATAATGTTTTCATAGTACAGATATAATTATATTATTCATGTATTTAACAGTGTACGCGTCTGTACCGAAATTGTAAGGTGTATTATACTAAACATTTCAAAAGATAGTATAATGTTCTGCGTTTTCGCTTTTTCGTAACCACCTAAACTTGGTCGGGTTACCACGGTCATTCATTTCCTGATGACTTTAATCGTATTATCTCATTAATTATCCAATGTACTGAGCTGAAATTTTACTGATATACAACTGAACTAAAAAACGAATAATTGACATAACATTCAGTTCATATATCCAATCCAGTGGCCAAATAACACCGCGCGCATCAAGACCGTGCTCGTGAAGAACTCAATATCATCATAACTTGTTAAATACTTACAGGATACTAATGAAACTTCACATACATTTGAAGGCAGTTACAAGCTTTAAAATAACGTTTAAAGTAAGTCTTTAGAGCTCTTATTGAGAGTGCTGGGACCAATTGAAGTGTTTTTCTATTTAATGAAATAACCTTTAAGCTATGTATTATTTTGGTTTTTTTAATGCAGAACAAATTTAAACTAATTCCCAAGAAGCCATGTACAAAATATGAAAAGAATCCGCTTAACCATTTCAAAGATCTAGCAAAACCAAAAACGTTACCCCAGCAAAATCTCGAATAACTTCGCAACCGATGAAAGAACAAATACAAAATAAGGCACAACATTTACTTCATCTAGACAACTAATTTTATAGCTAGTAATTATTTAAATATTCCCATTAGAAAGAAAAAGGTCTGGCTGGGGTAACGTTACGCCAGCAGGAAATGTTTTTGTGAAATAATTAAAAAACTATAAGCGCAACAAATTTAAAAATGTGCGCAACAATTACAGAAGCCGCAAAACTAATTATCTATAAGATTCAAATGACCATTTTCGACAACATCTGGCCTGGGTAACGCACACCATTTGAGAGCCATTTTACGAATTGCAACTACAAATATGACAGCTAACATACAAGAAATAGCCTCCCAAATGCAATCGCAGACATCACACTGAAATTTGTATAAAATCAATTACTTGTTAGTAGTTACTTTGTAGTTTTTATTTCTATTTTTCGGTGATTATTTTTGTAGCTATAAAGCCCAAACACATAAACATAATGTAAATATTACGTGTACGAATTAAATTCCCTGTTTTAACAATTTTATTAGCATTTTCAGAGCCACTGGAAATAGCAGAAAACGCAAGAAAATTTTAGTTTCCCGACCTCCCTGGAGGTTCCACCTTTTGCTCTTACAGCATAAGTAAGTTTTTAAAAATGATGGGTAATTTGTTCCATTTATGAATAAATTTGCGTCTATTCACACTTGGGCCACTGAAAGTAACATAAGTTAGTTGTTTACCTTGGCAGGACGCGCAGAGCTGTCCAGCAGTAACGGTGGCAGTACCGTTGGTGCCTCCGTTGAGCACGGCGGGCGCGGTCTTGCCGCTGCTACTGTTGCTCGTTATTAGTGCCGGGTTCGGCTTGTTGCTGCAATTGTAATCACATATTGATGAAAAGAAACAATTTTGGTAAACTAAACTACGACGTTAAAAGCGTGGTAAATAAAATAAAATCTGTTCTGAAAGATAGTTTTTGATTGAGAAAAGATCAAATATTATGGTCCACAAGTTCTCTATCTCACGAAGGCGGAAAGGTCTAATGTGTGTTTTGTAAATGTACCATCGCGGACACTAGCGTTCGACCACTTTCAACCTTGATTGCTTAAAGCATAAGGGTGAAAAGTGGTCCTCCATGGTTGTACGTGCACGTTGTTTCTGTGTGCGTAAGGGCCAATTCAAATATAAGCGATATCGCTATAGCGATCGGTAGCAGTACCGAATAGTATCGGCCATCGTTACGGGCGCTTCGTTCTCCGTCTCACTTACGGACATACCGTAAGATAGACAGAGAGCGAAGCGCCGTAACGACGGCCGAAAGTATGGGTTTTGCTTAGGGAGTAGGCCCCCTGGTCCGCATTCTGGTTAGTTCATTTGGAGCAGTATTGCTATCGAGGGCGACATCGATATTGCTTATATCTGAATAGGCCTTAATGGCGGCTCAACAAAATAAGATTCGCGACCCATATTGAGCCACTCCAGACATTGCGCACACGAACACACCATTTGTAATGGTAAACTGTAAAGGAGCCATTATAGTTTTAAGATCATACACTGCCACAGTTGTAAACCTATATTCTGGCAAAAATCACATTACTTTATCAGCGTTATAATGGCTTACTTTGGCCCCAGGACTATAATGACTTACATTAAATTAGGTTTGCATGATATATAACTTGCCATCATCTAGCAGGCGGTGTGACAAATGATTAACCATTCAATTAATTAGCTTATTATATGACGTCAGACACAAAAGCGAAACAAAAAATTTAAAGGCAACAGAATATCACATCGACATAGTAAATGCATCGTGTGGTACAAACACTCACTAGTTGGGAATGTACACTTGTTTTAGTTTGGACTCGGCCTCCACCGCTTTCACGCGCTTCTGTTGCACGTAGCGATCCGTCGTCTTCCACATATAGTAGTACTCCACAAGGTTCTTTAGCGTCTTCCATGGCAACTGTTCGGAGAAACATGGTTTTAATTAATATTTTATTTTATATTTTACTTTCCTTTCAACCCTCTAAATCTTATAAGCCACATCATTGTTGAGTTACCACTTCAAGAGACCCCCCAGTGAGCACCATCCGCATTGTCGTTGCGGGGGGGGTCAGTAGCCTTGGTCATCCCCACGGTGAAGCGAAGAGGAACCCCAAGGTGGGGCCGCTCGTCAGGGCTTTTGCCTCCAAGCCGACGACGTAGCGGCCAAAAAGTAGGTTGCGGTGAGGTACATCGCAGCTGAGGCGGGCCGCGATGTCTAATGAGAGGCATCGCGGCTGAGGGTTACAGGCTGCGGCAAAGGAGGAGTGCCGGTATTTCTGAGTAGTGCTCTTCCCTTCCGCGGCCTGGACGGGGCCGCCACCGTTTGATGGCGCGGACGCGGTGGGGCCGCAGGGGAGGAGGAGTGTCAGTATAGCGTTGGCCGCTCTCCCTATCCGCTGCGGCTGAAAAGTGGTAGGCGGCGGGGCCACTGTGCTGACCCGTCGCAGGGGGACCAAGGGTGCCAGACACGGGGTCGTCTGGGGCTCGTATGCTATTTGGATCCTGGGATGGTTGCGGTGTGCCATGTGTCCTGGTGCGCCGGTGATAGGGGTTATTCCCCTCCGAGGAGGGTCGGGTGTCGGACAGCCGCGTCGGGTTCGCGGATGGCTTGCGCTTTTCCGTGTTCCCGCCTTAAGCGGCACTGGAGGACAACGTGGAGTTTTAGAGGTTACAGTCCCACATAACTATCGCCCCGCCCCGCTATCTCCCCGTGGTAGCGCAGTAGGCATTTCTCCAAGTTAAAAAAAAGTGCCTAGGTCGACGGCGCGTTGTGTTCCACGCGTGCCGTCAGAGATGTCAGCAACAACTGGTGGGGTCCGCAAGGGCCGATGCCTGCCAGGGGTGCGGGTTGTTCGAAAGAGATACCGTGGCCCCTGGCACACAGGCAACTGAGGGAATACGGGTGGGCTTTAGTCAGTAAAAGTCTGACACGCCCTCCTGCTCCATCCAGAGCGGGAGAAGTCATTCGATGATTTCCCACCCAGAAAAAAAAAACCAGTTCAGGGAAGAATGGGACAGCTCCGACACCAAGTACTTCTGTAACTTACTGGGGCTGCCACAAATTATGTGTGATACAATGTTTAAGTTAAAATAAATATTTTTGTATTTTGTAATTCAATGGCAAATAATTTAAACTGACAGTGTAATGGTCGTGGGATTGAAAACCAGTAAATGTCACATATCTTTGAGTTTTTGATTCTAGGACATGCTTGTTTCCTTATGATGTTTTCCTTCACCGTTATGTGCAGTGGTGATCAAACTTACACAAGGGAAAGCGCCTGTCTGGGCTGTTCACCACTGGGCAACCTACCACTGTTTTCTACCCTATTAATATTCAAGTGTAACAGAATAAACGCAAGACCTGAAAGTAGTTTGTTTAGAATTGACTACGTCACCGATTTCAGTTACTTTTATTAAAGGTATTTCTTTTAAAAAAATATGTATTTTGCTATCTGACCAAAGGAAAGCCAAAGGAAATTAAATCTTATTAAAAGATTTTAAGATTCAATTTTAAATGCATTCATAATTAGCCGGTCGATTCAGTAAAAATCTCACCGTGAGAACTAAGGTGAAGTGAGCTTAATGTGAGTTTTTTTTTTTGGGTTTTGTGCATTTAGCCAGTGTCCAGTAATTTTCCTTTTTGATCAAGTAAATGGCCCGGTATGGGGCACGAATTTACAAAACAGTCATAGTCGTCTTTAGTCAGTCAAGTCAAAGTTAAAGTTATTGTAAAGAGGTAGTAACTTTACAACAACCTATTAGGAGTTTTTGGGGGGAACACGAAAGGTCCACGTTAGTCACTTATTTTCACCTTCACTACACTTGTGCACTCACACGTAATTAAATTGCATAATTCACTACCAAAATTATACAATTTTATTCGCTACTTCACTAAATTTTATGAAAATAAAAAGTCGTACGACATGTTCCAACGCGATCCCGCCAAAAAGTCCCCATAATGTGAGTTGTCAATCCATATAGCATCAGGCGAACTATTCTGTAAAAATCTCACTTTGAAAACTTCCGTGAAGTGAGTTAGAAATAAGCTGTTAATAGTGTTAATCCCTATATCAGCCGACATATTCTATTAAAATCTCACCTTGAGAACTTAGTTGAAGATAGGGTCGTTGAAGTGACCTGTCATTCCATCTGATCTTAGGGATTTACACTAATGACAGCTCAGTTTAATCTCACTTCACCCAAGTTACCATGGTGAAATTTTAACAGAATAGGGCTTCATGTAGAATGACAGATCTCTTCACCTAAGTTTTCACAGTGAGATATTTACAGACTAGCACTGCTGGCTGCCATGCACCTCACTGGATCGATCTGAATGGTAGATGTTATAGGGAGATACTCACAAAGTCCTGCCGTATATCAGCGAAGTCCTTGCCGTACTTGTCGAGGGCTTCCTCGAACAGGTTGGCCTCGGACGCGGACCACTCCTCCATCTCGTCGCGGCACAGCACGGGGCCCGACGCTGGCACCAGCGACGACAGCGCAGACTCTATGCTGTAGCCGGATTTGTGCAGGGTGTCCATCGCGTGGAACTGGGTGGGAAAATAATATAACATCAAGCTCGTATTCTCCGAAGGGTTGGCAGAGGTGTACCTATATTACACCTACACTGTGCCAGTTATGTTTAAGGCCTATGAAATAGGTGGCGAGCCTTCAACTGGATGCAAATCTAGGCTGCTGGCTGCTACTGAGCAGATTCCAGATGAAAAACACAATAACACTTTATCCAACCTGGGAAAAAAACCCTGACCTAATGCTCAGTAGTAGCGCTTGTGACCACTAAATGAGCAAGGCAGTCTAATACGATGTTTAGTAAATATTAATAATCAGTAGAATAAGTAAAAGGCGAGTATAAAATGCCTATTAGTCCATAACATTATCCCTACCCCCCCTGCCTTGGTATGTAGAAAAGCACATTTAACTGTTAGTCCTGAGCCTTATCTCTCAGCAGTGGTGTTGTCATGGTGACTATGAGAGTGCACCTGTGTCTAAGACACTTGTGCACTATAATAACTCCGACGACGACTATTTACTTAATACAAATCTTAAATTAATTAACTAACACAACGAACAGCCTAAAACCGCTGTGTTTAGAAGCATCAAATGCATAAAAGCTTACATATCAAACTAGCCTTTGCCCGCAGCTTCGCTTCGGTTCGCTTAGGAATTTACACAAAACCTTCCTCTTGAATCAGTGCACCCATTGGTGCCGTATGAAATCCGTTCAGTGGTTATTGATTTTATCACGTTCAGACAAACGGACCGACGCGGCGGGGGGACTTTGTATTGTATAATATATGTAGTGATAGTCGACGGCACGGTTAAGCGATTGTCTGCTGCGCTGCGTGTCGCGGGTTCGATTCCCGCACGGAACAAATATTGGTATGAACAACTACACAACTACTCGTAGTAGTTGTTCCGGGTCTGGCTATTTGTGTATGTGAGTTTTAAATGTTTGTGAACGCACCCACAATACAGGAGAAATTCCTAGTGTGGGGCAACATTTTTATAAAAAAAGAAAGAAAGAAATAGAATGAAAAGAGATAGTAAGAAGAAGGATTTTTGAAAATTAATTTCCTAGAGGAGTTAAATAGGGGATAGAAATTTGTATGGATATTAAACATTTGCTCGTCTCGTCTATCTATATAAACAGGTAAAATTGAAGTGTCTGTTTGTAATGGCATAATAACAGTGTTTTACTATATGCATATAACAGTATATGCGAAATTTATAGCAAAAAAGAAAAAATTGTCTGTCTGTTTGTTCCGAATAATTTCCGAACCTCCTGAACTTTGACGGGACTTTCACTGGCAGATAGCTGATGTTGTAAGGAGTAACTTAGGCTACTTTTCGGCATCCACGCGGGCGAAGCCGCGTCCGGAAGCTAGTTGATAAAAAGTGGTGCACATACGAGTGTGATGTCTCGGCTGGCGGCTGCGGCGGACATGTGCAGCGAGGGCTGCTTGACGCTGGACGAGCAGTCGAGCGCGCGCGCGAACGTGCCCACGGAGCGCGACACCACGAGGAACTGGTCGATCTGCCGGTCCGTGAGCCCGTGCTCCGGCGTCCACACCACCGTCTCGAGCTCTTCACTGTTGCGTACGTCCTCTTCGCCTAAAACGTACAACGGATATATTTAATACTTTAGCGTCACATTTAAATATTATTCTACAATTGTTTCATTTAGAAATACATGCAATAGAAAGTCTTATGCACTATTATAAAATCATAAAAAGCTACATAATCAGAATCACAGCTCTCAGTACAACATGTTGTTGCTACAACGAATAATACACAAAAGAATACGTACCATCTTTTAATAAATTAGTTACTTCAGTCTGATATCTACTTCCAACTCTGATTTCTCCCTTATCTGCTAATAAAGTCTTTTGTGAAGGATCAAATACTAAACAATAAAAAAATGCGTCCTGAAACAAAAAGAGAAACTCTCATCAAAACGTGTTAGACCAAACTAGACATTATTCTAATAGTATGTACAGTTACAAAAATATATAGATAACAATCTTTTTAATTGTTCCCATGACAACTACTTGTGAAGAGCTATGTAAGTAATGTTACATAAACTTCGGTTTTAATTATTCAATAAATATTACCGACTCATCATCACCTGCCTAGCCTTTTCTATGTTGGGGTCAGCTACCAGTCTAACGGGATGCAGTTGGATATTACTATTTTGCATACAGCCTATCTGACCTCCACAACCCAGTTACTGGGTAATACGCCTTAGTAAGACTGCTAATCAAATATTACAAACTGTTTATTCTAATTATAAATATGCATTAAGTTATTCATTTTATTTAAATTAGATGTTCATTTCGTTGAATGTTACAACAATGTAGATAGAATTTAATATGAATTTCGGGCAAATAAAGTATTTGTACATGTTTTCTATCCCAAATATTTGGTAAAATTTGTTTGTTAGTAAGTTTGTATGTAGGGGTTGTAATCTCTGGAACTATCAGTCGGATTTGATAAAATCTTTTTGCAATTTAATACCCCAATTCTTGAGGATATTGGATATAATCACGCTACTAGCCTAACGAGCCGAATAAAAAGAAAAAAAAAAGAAACTGAAAGACGCTAAAGAAAGAAAACGGGAGGGTGATGTGATGCTATAGAATATAATTGTTTTATGTTAAAACAAGAAATTTCACGCACACAACGTTGAAGCTACGGGTAAAGTACGTTACCTATACGATTGAACTATTGTGATACTACCATTCTTCTGGACACCCGTCCTGATGACAGCGATGATGTGGATGAGTACTACAACGCCGCCAAGTATCTTTTTGTTTTTATATTTATTTGTTTAGTTCATTAGTTAAGTCATATAATTGAATACCTAGTGTAAATAGTTCGTTGTGTCAAATATTGTAAAACTAAACGATATATATTATAAATAAACTATTGTGTTTATTTGTTAATGAATACTAATACATTCAACGGTCGTCGGATATAGGAAGTGACATCAGATTAGGGCGTGGTGACATTTCATAATCGAGATTGTTAGCGGCTGTGTGAGTGAGCTAACCTTGAAATAAAACGGGATGAGTACCTACTCATTAGTCACGATAGCCATACACAATTATTTGTCTTATTACATCTACTAATTATAGTTGAATGATACTTAAGATGGTGGTCATATAAGTGGTAAAAATTGATAATGAAACAATACAAAGTCCCACGTTGCGTCTGTGATTAGGGAATGAAATTAAAGTAATTTATAGAATGCTTGTAGCAGCTCTTAATCTTCCCACGTAAGTTGTATGTATAACAGTTGCAGACGAATGACTAGAAATGAGAACCATTATAATATGGAGATTTCTAATTAAATTCAGTTTGACTGTGTGCTTCTTGCACCTTGTTTACATATAATCGTATTATGCTTAAGCATTACATAGGCTCAGTGCGATTAATATCATACAAAACATGACATGGATACAAGGGCTTGTGACCAAGTCGACGTTCACTAGGACATAATAAAATAGCGGCGGATTTTTTCGCGCCTTGGTTTTTCTCGGTGTTAAACCGAGCGTAGGGAATCCGACAGAGTGCACCTCAGCGGGTCTAAAATTGACCAGTCTGGTTTCCTGTTCGATTTTCAACTCTTGGCTCTAAGCAGTGCGCTGAAGATCCATTGCGCGAAAAATCCCGGTCCGATTTTATTACGTCCGTGGGAACGTAGGCTAAATGATGACAGCCGTACGGGTTAACCGTAGGCTGCGGTCAGTTCGTGGATAGGTGACCATTCGTAACAAATCGATACTCGATAATGGGCCTGGCTAAAAAGCACGCTGTCTCACTAGGCATCGTGTCCGACAGAGGTAGTATCACTGATGAGCAGTTAGAAGCTAGTCTACACGTACAACATTATTGAGTGAGATGCAGGATCATTTATAGTATAACAGGCGCGTAAAAAATTAAGAACAGTCCTTCGGAAGATCGGATTTTATGAAAAAACCACTGCATAAATCAATGATCACTAAAGTTTATTGTACTTTTCGATATTTGAGCTTTGTCGGTACCGACCTGGTTTTTCAGATTTTACACATCTTTTATTGTTATTACTTAAACACACGCCCAAAGTTGGGTTAAATTAGCAAGAAAAAGGAATCTTTGTTGGCTCCTAATGTTTTAATGGCTTTTTATTTTAGTATTATGTTTCCGTACAGACAATATTAATAATGAGACAAAACAACACCATGTTTAATTATTGATGTACATTGTCGAACAGTGGAGTAATACACTCCCGAAGTTTATATGGGAAAAATGTGGACTAGATTCACCTTAAGCCACCTACGGCTCCCATTCGAAGATGTCTGATTGTCGTTACGGGTGGATAGAAATCCGAACGTTTGACAACCAGTCTTACCAAGGGGTATCGTGTTATCCAACTAGATTGTGTAGGTCAGATAGGTTCTTGCTCCATGTAAAGCTGGCCACAACATAGTTTGGATAAGTCTAGGCAGATTGATTAATGACAGGAAACAAAAAAAAAATTAAGCCATATTTTAATAAATACATATTCGTATGGCGCTACGTGCATATTTATCGAAATTATTAAACATTCATTAGCAGGATAATGTTCTTAGAAACAGATAACGCCATACCGCATGTGGCATGTAAAGTATTCAATTGAATCATGAATTTTGGACTAAGCACTAGTTGAATTTTGAAAGATCTTAATATCAATCAAACAATCAATCATCTTTGAGATTATGTATTAGGTAGTAAGTATCTCTGTTGATACTATTTTGTACTCCTCGTCACTTGTCCCTAAAGGTTCATTAGAAAACCAGCGTCAGACAGTATCTGTCTGGCATTAATGTTGAAATGAACCTTTTTGGCGCAGCCGTGAGGCATACGCTGTTGTAGTTATTCACTTTTTTTATTTGTTTATGTATTTTGTGTTTCACGAACTGTGTCCAAATCAAAATCAAAATATTTTATTTCACATAAACCTGCAAGGGCACTTATGAAACGTCAGAATCTAGGTGCACGGTTCCAATTTGTCGCTTCCTATGGAGAAGAGCCGGCAAGAAACTCCACGGTTACTCTTTTAAAAATAATTGGGTTTTACAATGTTTTCAAATTACAGTTATAATAGGTATGGGAGGACAGTGCAGGCCTAATAAATGGTATTCTTTCTTTTCTATCGAACGCAATAATTTTCAACAATAAACACATCCTCGTTAATGTAGATGCGCCAGGATAACCCGAGAAATTCAAATTTTCCTTCGGTTTTTTGCAACGCGCGTTTTTGCGCTATATTTGTTACTAGGTATTATATTTTATTAAACATAAAACCTGACACTGACTACCGGGCTACCTTAGCGCACCCAAGTTATCCTTCTTTAAATGAGAAATTATTGAAATCTGGCTTTGTATTTACGAATCAATACGAGAGCAACAGCGTCGAACCATATCCAACCAAAGTCCTAAATACTTTCCGGTTTTTAAATAAATCTCGGAAGTTTGCTAGATTGGGTCACATAATATCTTTAAGAACTTGAGAGCATACCATATCAAACCATAATGCCCACTAAAACCGTTTTAATGATCGGTCGTGAACATTACCATTTTAGCCTCCTTTAATAAATGGCCTAAACATTTTCTGATGATGCTCATCCATTCGTTCTTTCCTTAGTCATTATTTATTTAATATTATGTAAGCCAGTAACCATTTTCCATTCCACGCCTGAGTATTCAAATGATCCAAAATACAAATACGAAAGTTTCTTTCAGTAAAAACAAATTTGAGTAGGTGCGATGTTTCTAATACTGATTTATTGTGTACTGCATTTTGCTAGTTGGATTATTAAAGTAGTGGATGGGGTAAATAAGAAAGTATAGGTAGAAGGTCAACGCCTAAAAAAATGCACCATCAGCAGTCTTAGCACGAGAAGCGTTGTGTCGACGGAAGAGTAGACAAAAATGACGTTTCCGTTTAGACAGTTGATAGTTTTGTAACGAGAAATGTAGACAAGCTATTTCTATTCTACGTTAGAGTAGAAATAGAAAGCATCATGCTAAGCCTGCAGGGACCGATAATAGACATTGCCTAAGTTATTCTGTGCTATGGGCTTTCCGTCCGTTTAATGGAAAGGCCTATGGCCCATACTCCCCTCATCGAATCTACGGACCCAAAACATATATTTGGTCAGTATGCAATGGGCGGGCGCCGGATGAACCGACTAGTTTAGATCGAAGAGCCTCGGAACTATTTCAGTCATGGATTACACAGACTGCTATATTTTTATTACGTCTATGAGAGACGGTTTGCAAGGAGTGGGCCTTCTACCAGTAGTGTTGTGTCGTTCGTCCGTGGCCGGTACATACTCACATCCTTATTGAGATAGCTGAGCAGCGACTCCGTCTCGTTGAGCAACGTGACGGTGCACTTGCCGCGGATGTGTGTTGCCGGCAGTGTTTCCACGTGCCGGGATAAGAACAGCTCCCGGTGTTTCGCCTGGTGCCGCTGTTTGGGCGCCAGGCCGTCCGTGCCTGGCAACTCGCTAGATTCCTCCTCCATCGCCGCTGGAACATACAAGTGAAAACTTTACCGACAAATATTTAAATGTTCGTGTGGTGTTGATATAAACGGTCTTTAGAAGTAGTTGCCAACTCAGAATTGTAACACAGAGCCTATAGGTCAGTTTCTGACCTTTTTACGTGAATTTTTGTGCGTTCCAATGTTGCTAATAAGGAAGTGGCTAACTACAAAACGAATTAACGGCACCGATGAATGTCACTATGTGGTAACTTCATGTATAAGGCCCCAAACATTATCAGCGCCAAGTTTAAGCCAGATACCCAGGGTATCACAACTGTCGAGATCGGGCAACGTAATAAAGAACTTCAATTTAATGCATTAGCAGATAAACTCCATAAATATGATCAAAGTTTCTCTTTTAGGAACGTCCAAATTAACACGAATGTTAAACAAAATTTCGAAGATTTTGCATATTTGCAAGGTTACAAGATGTCAGTAAGGTCAATTAAACAATTCAATTGCTTCGTTGTGTTTTACAAAATATTTGAACAGGCAAATAATGAAATCGATGCAGTAACAGGATGAGTAGAATAGCCAGCAAATCGCGTAAACCATATATCCAGAGTTGGTACTTGCCAGTAAATGCATGAATCTATTATAATTTGTAGGTAAGCGTAGTGCAGTTGCAATCAGCGATACAATTTTGCAAGACATCATCTCGTATTTATTAACATCAAGTTGAAGTACTGATGAATCACCGCGCCGCATAGACGAGAGTCGAGAGCGGTCGAGCGGCGTGCTAGTCTGATTTGCGTAAGAGCGGAAACATGGTTGCCTTGCGCGTACCGATTACCGATGCACTTGGATCACAGTGAGGGGACCCTAATACGGACAATACTAATAATCTCCATAAAATAAGCGATTCAGTAATGGTATAAACCTCACGGTTTATCGCCATAGCTGTTATGAATGGTTTATAGGTCGTAAAGTTTATATGAGACTCCTTCATTCATGTGTTGATTGGAAAGGGCTTGGATCACATCTGACGGTGTGACTGAGTGTTGCCGCTTGCCAGTTGCAAGTTCTCAGCAGCCGTCGGTCGGCAGGTGCGTTGCGAAACATGTCCACGTCAACTTTATGATTTTTATGTGGCGATGTACCGACCGCCATTACGACACGCGCTGTACCTACGCGTATCACACAACATGTCGGCCATTCGATTTTAATAAGAACCCGCGAAGCAAGCCTTGTTTATTGTTATTCGACAATAAATATCATCCATTTACCCATCTCGAAGTCCTTGAGTAACTGAAAGAATATCTTTACACACCTGTCTTTTGAATAAAGATAAAATGCTTTTTATTTTCTTTTGTTACTCGGAATACGTCCGGACTGTTAAACTTAAATTGCTACTGACCTTTAAAATTCGAACCAATTTAATGTTCCTAAAGCGACACATGTGTACAGCAGATATCATACGTTTTCTATAAGTAATACTAACACTAAAATATTTTAAGAACTTTCTCAAGTTATTATATTATCTTTAGGACATAAACTCAATCAAAAGTAGCGTAAACACTTATTTTGTTTTCTGTAGCATTGTAAAGTGAAACGGGGCGTTGTCGAAGGTAAACACGAGGGACAGCCGTCCCCGCGGGCAGACAAAAGCGCGACCCCTGCGGCCCAAAGTCACCCGGTTTGGCGTCGCGTCACGCGCCAAGATTTCTTCAATATCAAACATATACAGCATACATAGGTATAAGTAATTATTGAAACAACCAAAATGTATGAAACAAATTAGGTTATTATTTAGGCCAGTGTAGTATTTGTTAGTCCGTGTTAAGACGGGCTTCGGGCGACGCGGCCATTGGATAGGGCCGGGTGTTGTGGGGTGGGACTGTATCGGCTACTTATTATTACCATACAGACACCTCACTAATCGCACACGAATAATAATAAAAGCCATGTTTGGTAAACTAAATTATTTTAGAGCTAAATGGGGTGTGCTTGTGCGACAGATGTCATGCAGTTTAGAGCACAAAGGTTCCGATAATGGGGGCCGAGGTAAAAGCAGCAGCAGGGAATATAAAAAAAATACAAACAAGTATATCAATAATCTAGATTGCGATTAGCTGTAAACTCATTATTGGCATTAATAAGGTAAATGAACAAAAGAGAGCAAGGAGAGGAAGACGGTACAACAAGCGGGCGAATTTAATTCCGTCGCCAATACGAGATGAGAGCGGTGTGAGGCAAAAAGTGGAAACGCGATTGTTTCGGTTTCCACCAAGAGCTATGAGATAGTGTGTCGCGTTCCTAGTTTACAGGAACATCGATGACGCTGCTAAAATATTGCCGAATTATGCATGTGCTGCAAGTAGCATCATAATTATACTGCAGTATAATTATGATGCTACTTTATTGTGAGGACCTTTTAAGGAAAATCGGAAATCCAGTCAGTAAAATAAGACATTTGCCTTTGGTGGAGACTGGAGATGATATTTTACAGTAAATGCTCATCGTATCTATTGAATCTGGCACATTAAAATAATTAAGTACTTGCCCATAAACTGGCCATACCTTTCGGATGTGGATTAAGCTTTTTCATCGATATGATACCGAGTGTTGCTGACACAGATAGACATCACTAGAGCGTTGCGACGGCGAGGGCCCGCCATTTACCGCGACGCCCCGGCCCCGGGGCGGCCGCCGAATTGCGGGGGATTTACTTTATGATAATTATTTCGATTGCGATCGTACGAAAGAGCCAGGGCGCACTCGAGCCGATCTCGAGACGACCGATGCGAGGAGCCCGTAAAAATCACAGCTTTACACCAAGCACTTTTTACTGGCAAGCAATTTGCACCATGATTGGTTAAAATTAGAAAGCAATCTAGAGATTCCAATTAAGAGGCTCTTAGAGGGCTGTTTTGATGAAATATAAAGCTTCTTTATTACATAAATTAATCGTAGTGTTTAAATAGCTCGTGAGAAAAAGATTGACTAGCAATTTACAACTCTACTAAGCTATCATTATCAAGCCGTCGGTTTTGAGTATTTAAGACTGCCCAAATCGAGAGATCTTGACATGATGTGACCGTGGCGTGGCATTCACTGCCACAATCAGAGATTGTAATTAAATTAAAAACACGTTTTGCGTTATACGTTATGGAATAACTGGATTTCCACTGTTTATTGAAGATTGGAAGAAGATCTAGCTGATGCAGGATGATCCGACACCAGCTTAAGCTTCTGCATACCTAGAATATAAGGTCATACGCATTATACGAAGTACCTTTGTTGTCTACACTACGGTACAGTACTTATGCATTTTGTCATAACATTCCTAGAAGTAAATGGAATGCGGAATGACGACAGACAACATGCGAGTCGCATGAATACAAAACAGTTATGATAGTCATACTCATCAGAGTAACAGTAACGTTTTTAGCAGATTCAAATAAATCGTCTAACTCTTCCTCTCCGTTAACATTCATGGGAATTGTGTTAAGAAATATTCAATGACATGAAGATGAAAAGAGATATATGCTATAGGCATATGAATCTGGAGTTCGAGCCAAATAAACGACAATTTTGAGAAGAGGATGAGTTAACCTGGAGAACTATAAGAGCCTCGTTGAAAGAAAAGTTGTTGATATAAAAAAAGACCTAACAAAGAGAAGTTTCAGGAAGAAACACAAAAATCTGATTATTCTGATTGATGATCCAGAAGCTACAGGAAAATTTAAACAAAAATCTGTTGTACCTTGGAGAAACCCAGCTCACTAGTTCCAACTTGATTACCTAAGGCGTTAAACCTAATTTCTATCAGTTTTTAAATTGTGAGCCAAGATAGAGTTGTCAAACCAAAACCAACTTCTTGTATCAAACTTATGCTTTTAGCAGAAAAATGGGTCCGTTTTCGGGTGTTGAATGTCAACTTCAGGGCTACTTGTAACATATTGATACACGCTGCGGTAAGTTTTACATATTTTATATGAACACGAACCGTGGTCAGAAGTATTGGTGGGTCACTTGCTCCCCCGGTGACACTTTGACAAAGGACGCTTCGAAAAGTCCAGCTTTTTAAGCCTCGCTCGCATATGAATGCATATGTATAAGCAAAGTTGGGAGCAATAAGCATGCATACAAAGAAAGCTTTGCTAAGTGTGCCTTTCAGGTGTGTCGCGGCGCATGAATTATCTATGGCTTTATCTAATCTTGGTACCACAGTGTCATTCCGAGTGAAATATTGAAGACTGGGATGTTGTAGTTTGGCAAAAATAATGTTAAGCTTAAATACATGGAGCGTAAGTCTAACTGTACCGCGGAAACATGTAAAATTGAGAAAAGTATCCATAGTTGGCGACGATTTGACTTTCTTCTGCTTTCATGTTCTTCTAACAGTACTATATTCATGTATGCTATAAACTAATGTCGTGGATTAAGTACTTGACTGTAGCAGTGGTCTACCTCGTTTGATAGAGTGGACGGGACCTGTTTGGCAATTTAATAACATGGGATTATGGATCTACACGCGTCACTACGCAACTAATTAAAGCGTAGGCAAAGAGAAAATGGCAATCTGTGGAGTTCTCCCCCCGCTAGTGGGGGGGGGGGGTGTCGGTTACGTGTGCCCCCTTGGGGTGGTCGGGTGTATGGTTTTTCTGCTCGGGCATCCTTTGCTTACTTATTGATCCAGTCAAATGTGTGGAGGTGGCGCGGTGGGTGGCACGCCCGACCCCGCGCCCCCCGAAGGGGGTACGTCCAAATAAATCTGCCCGCCCGCGAAACACCGCAGTGACAACAGTGGCGGCCGGTAAGATGCGGTCGCACTGTCTCTATACTGAACACATGAAGGGAGCCACCGGGCTCGGCAATCATTGTTGATATTGGGCATTCATTTTAGTCTCGTATTAAATTGGTATGGGGGTTTATAATTAAAACAATTTCAATCGGAAGGCGGCGGCGTACGGCTCTACCTTAGAGAAATAGGCATGCGCGCGCGACCGCAAAATGCCACCAAACCGCGATGCCTCTGCTCTTATCACTGGGGTCAATGACGTTTAGTTTCTCAAACACCGGATATGTAATGTAACGTTTGTCTAAAACTAATTAGTATTCCCTTTGAACGGAATTGCAATCGTATCCGTGAATTAATTCATAGGGATTGGGTGTTAAATAAGGTCTAATAAATTTCGTTGTTTCCTGAATACAGCGGAATTCATTGATTCAGTATTATTAGTTAAAATTTGAGAATGAATAAATAGGGAATTACTAATGTGATAAGGAACCGATGATGTGACATTATCTTAGTGGGGCACAGGATGAGATTGGTCCTGTCACACAGTAGGTATGAAGTTCATGCCAACAATGACCCGTGCTCACTCATATTAGCGACATAATAGATTTCACAGAATCACATAATAGAAACAATCTTTAACTATACTTATTATAAAGCTGAAGAGTTTGTTTGTTTGCTTGAACGCGCTAATCTCAGGAACTGCTGGTCCGATTTGAAAGATTATTATAGTGTTAGATAGCCCATTTATCGGGGAAGGCTATGGGCTACATAAAATCACGCTAAGACTCTTAGGGGCCGAGCAAAGAGAAAAAAGTTACGAATACAGCGGCAGGTGAGGCGAGCGACGGGGTGGGTCGGGAGCAAGAAATTTCACGTGAACGACGTCGCGGGCAGAAACTAGTTTGATTATATAGCGAAGAAGTTAACATCTCCTCGAAATTCCAATGTGGAAGGTAGCCCGTGAAATTCAAATATTCGTAGGTTTTTTGCAAATTTGCAGTTCTAATTTCATTTAACCCATTAGATGAATATTTCATGAACGTTTTTCAATGGGCTTGAATGAACTTGGAGGATTGTATTGATAGTTTTAATTATAATAATTCTGTAAAGCCATTTTTGCTACGATTGCGAATCATATTTTAATCAACAAACAACCTGACAGACCACCAAATTGCAAAAAAAAAAAACAAAATTTGAATTTCGCGGCCTACCTTACCTCAGCGCAGACACTTTTAAGGCTTCTTCAAACAGTCGCGACGCGAGAGCGCGACGCGACACTTGTAGAACAATTTCCATTAAGTTTTCATAGAAATTGTTCTACGAGTGTCGCGACGCGACCGTCGCGTCGCGCTAGTCTGCACGAGCCTTTAACTATTGCGTCTCGAATGGTTATAGTTAAACGGAAACATGGAGCCAGCAACCTTAACAAGTGCCTATAGTCAGAGCGGCTTGCTTCACAAAAGCTAAAAGTAGGAGAGCTAAGCGTTCGGCATGTGTTAGACAAGTTCATGACCAGACATAAACGTGTTTAGTAATTAATTAAAATTCCTGACTACAAAGGACACGACTCTTAGGAAGGTGCAGGCCAAGTTTTGGTCATGTGAAAGTGAGCGAACTAGGTCGTCGACCCCCATGTTTTGGTACAAAAAGAACACAACGAAAGTTTGGTCCATGAAAAATAGGACAACAAATATAACTTAGCTGGTTTGATGTATCAAACCTTCGATCAATAATAGTTATTGATCTAAGCATCAAATACAATACAGGATAAGTTTTTATCCAGTGCGCAAACTGTAATCATGAATTCAGCATATCATTCTAGACCCCCCCTAGCGCAGAAATGTTACCTCGGTTTTACAAAAAATACATCAGCTGTTTCATAGAAAAGTGCAATACCTACGGGGTCCAAATGTATGGAGCAGCTGATTGTTTTTATGTATTACCGCCGAAAACTTTCTGTGCTGGGGTCTAGAATGGTATGCTGAATTCATGATTACAGTTGGCGCACTGGATAAAAACTTATCCTGTATAAGGAGATCAACACAATGAAGATTTTAAAATAATGATAGTTCTCATAACTCTCATTATTTTAAAATTTACATTTACAAATTTATACCTTAGTATTTTATAACAGAGAATGAAGTCCGAAAAACATTCCTGCGTGATATCCCATAATATGCCATAATTACCTATGTAATTTACAAAATTGAACACCCGGTCCACTTTCCTTACTATGTTGGGGAGATGGCTTCCAGTCTATCTGAATACGACTGCCTATCATACACCCACAACCACAACACAGTTTCTGGGTAATATGATATCTCTTGGTCTGACTGGTTGTCACACTTTCGGGCTTAGGATTACCTGTAACGACTGCCAAAGATACTACTACGAATGACAGCCGCGACCAATGGCTTAACATTCTTTGCGAGGCACGGACGGGTTTCGATCGATATGTAATGATTGGTCACTCATCTAAAAACCGACCATTACAAGCGTAGCTTTACCTTCGATCGATTTTTAGCCATAAAGATACATAAACCAAGTGATCGGATGCAAACAATAACTCTTCAAGTCATATTCAAATATATTGTGATTTTGATACGAGTACAACCAACACAATATTAATTTATTTTTGCTTCGGTTTTCTTTAGAGCAAAACTCCGTGATTCCAAGCGGCTGTAACATTAGTAAGACGGTTGCTCGGAAACACGTTCAACGAGTAAATAGTACTAAAATATATGTCCGCCTTATGCTAACAATCACAATAACAACGTTTAGGGTTTCACAAAGATTCTAGCAATCATAATCAGTTTATAATGTTCCCACTTTTTGGACCAAGACCTCTCTGTGAGTGGGAGCGCGCTGCAATCTTCCACGCGGGCACAGTACGGGTTGGTACATCTCACATGTGTTCGATTTTTTGGTTCTAGTACATGCCGTTTTCCTTCACATGTAGTAGTACTCCACAAGGTTCTATAATGTCTTCCATGGCAACTGTTCGGAGAAACATGGTATAAATGCAATGGCTAATAATTCACCAGCAATTTTAACTGAACTGTGGTGTTCGATTTTTTGGTTCTAGCACAATCATGCCGGCTTCCTCACGATGTTTTCTTTCACCTTCTTGCAAACTTGTGCGGAATAAAGTCCTACAAATACGCGTAAAGTTAAAACAACCGACTCCAAATTTTATTCTGCAGTACTTTTAATAGCTGGTGCTTCCATGTAGTCGCATAGAAACAAGGTATGAACGTTAACGTAACTGGTGCGTCGTCGAAAAACCAGTTTTTCAAAAGAGTGATTAGTAAAAACGTTAAAGGCGAGTGGAGACGCTGTGTATATATATATTTGAATAATATGTTGCACGAGTTGTTAAAGAATAGATAAGTACCGTTATTCGGGACCGTCACCAGTTTCTCTGTGTAATGAGTGTATCGCTGAATCCTAAATGCAAAAACTCTGCGAGGCAAATGTTTGAACCGCGGAGCGTTGGAAATGCTACCGATGAATATTGCATAAATATAATATGTATTTGGTCTCGCGGCCGTTGGACATGTGTTGATTCCAACTACCTTTGTTTTATGATTTATTTATACGGTTCATGGGATGTCTGATCTGTTTTGTTTGTCCGGGTTTTCAGAATCTAAATGACCTATAGCCTGAATTACAAATAACCGTTACCTCTGAGTTCAAATACGCGTCCAGACTTATGAATGGTATATGCTATAGCATAGCATAGGGTTGCTACTTTTTGCACAAGAAATAAAATTAATTTAGCACGTAAGGCTCCGTAAGCCTCACCAAATATACGAGGACCAAAATTTTTATATTAAATGTATTGAAGCTCTGTTTCTGTCGCCCAATTAGCATTCATCACTGAAAACACTAAGTTTGTGCATACTGAGGTGGCAAAAAGAACTAAATAAAATCTAAAATCTATTTACCATGTCCCAAAAATTCGAGGCATTAGCAGTTTTATTCTGTAATTAAGGCTAGCAGAACTACTGCTCCCCTGACTAGGTGAACTCATAATGTTCTATATACGTAGTAGATGAGAAACAGTAAACAGTATTTTACAGTACAAAAACAGTATAATACTGTTTTTAACAGTATGGTTGACAACCCTTGCTGTAGTTGTTTGATTCAGTCTTTCAATGCTTTATAAGTTTGAGTTTTGCAGACCCTTCCAGATAAACTAAGCTTGTGCTAAAGCACGTTTCGGCTAAACCCGGATGCCATCGAGATAAGAATATCGACTGAACAAATATGGACAAGCAGTCTAAACTACTTCGAAAAAATGTGTCGCAAATCTCGGAACGATTCATGTGTTTGAACTTATACACGTCTACGGAAAACTGGACACGTGTAAAGCATATCCTTTCTTCATTTCATTGCGGTGGCTTAAAAGCTGTTTTATTTTTCCTGTTTTAAGGCTCATGCAGACTAGCGCGACGCGATGGTCGCGTCGCGACGCTCCTAGAACATTTTATATGAAAACTTCATGGGCATTGTTCTAAAAGGGTCGCGTCGCGCTGTCGTGTCGCGCCTGTTTGAAGAAGCCTTTAGTCCACGACCGACGCGACGTACAGACGGGCGTATTAAAATAGTGGAGGGAGTTTTTCGTGCAGTTGATCTTCACCGCAGTGCTTAGCGCCGAGAGTTGAAAATAGAACAAAATAAAACACTGTGCGATTTCCGACGCGCTGAAATACACTCTGTTGGATTTGCAATGGTCTGTTGGTTCAACAACCGAGAGTTAAAAATCCGGAGCGCGAAGAAAAGCCCTTACGCGATTTTAATTCCGTCCATGGGAACGTTGACTTAGGCCGTGTTCACACCATACGGATTGTCAGTCGCCGACTGTGAGTTGGGGTCCGACTGCGTTACGCAGTTTACTGCTTTTCCATAATATTCAACTTACAGTTACCACCAAACCGAAAATACGCTATTACGAGCAAATTCGCTTTTAGTGAACCTGCTCATAATCGGTGATTGACTATACGTTTGATGGCAACGCGGGTCTAGACTGACTTTAGTATTTATAATATTGCAATGCAATACCTCATACATTACCAACCGAACCATTGAAATAACACCATTGCACCGTTCTGGAAACAATATATTTAAATGTGTAACTAGATGTTGTTCGCGACTTCGCCTGCGATCCAGGATGAACAGTAAGCCTTTGTCCTTACCTAGGTAATAGTTTGTGTACCAAATTTCATTCAAATCCGTACAACTGTTTTGGCGTGAAAGCGTACCTAAGACCTAACTACAAAACAAACTTACTTTTGCATTTATAACATTAGGTAAGATTAAGAAGAGGGGCTTGTGGCTAAGTAACACTAGCTGCACGGGTCAATCGATCAGGTATCGCTACGCTTGCAGCGGTTGGTCCGTGGATGGGTGACCATCTTTACATACCAAGACCCCTCCGTGCCTCGGAAAGCACGTTAAGCCTTTGGTACCGGCTGTCATTTGTGGATCTTTGACAGTCGTTACGGGTCGTCAGAAGCCCGAAAGTCTGACAACCAGTCTTACCAAAGGGTATCGTATTACCCAGTAACTGGGTTGTGGAGGTCAGATAGGCAGTCGCTCCATGTAAAATACAGGTTTTCAGCTGCATCCGGTTAGACTGGAAGCCGACCCCAACATAGTTGGGAAAAGGCTAGGCAGATGATGAGTTAAGATTAAGAAGCAGAGTGCAGTGGTGGCCCTGTCTAATCGGCCGCGACTTACGAGTCGGTCGTAGGATCGAACACAGACAGGTGTTTTACTTTGTATAGATTATTTCATCGCCACTGCTCTTAAAACGGTGAAGGAAAACATCGTGAGGAAACCGGCAGGTCCTCTAGCACATGCCGGTTTCTTGGTACAAAAATTCTCAGACATGTGACGTCTATTAACCTGCACTGGGACCACGTTGTGGATTACTGTCCACTCCCTCTCAGAGAGGAGGCCTGCATCCCAGCAGTGGGAACATTATAGGCTAATAATGCATTAAGATTGTGTAAATATATTGACCGTTAAGACTGTCTTAGATTTTGAATAAACACAGACGGCATGGTGACACTACAGAGGATCCTAAGTGAATCTTAGATAATCAGTAGCAAAGCAAAGCATTCCTCTCCAATTCGTGTTGTCAACTATGTTGTAGCAACAGGTTACCTGTTGACTCGTATGCTGGTTGGTTTTCCAGTCTAATATCACAAAATCAAAAATTCCACGACCGTACCGACTATGGATCTGAGATTTCTTGGTTCGATTAGCCAGTGTTGCAGATATAACCCAAATTTTAAGGATACTTCGCATGCAAACCAGTTCAAGTAAGGCGTCAGTGCAAGTGGACCTAATACTGAATTGCACAACAATGTAAGTTCGAACGTTGGCTGCGCGAGCGCAGCGTTGATGCAACGTCATTTACTCGTAGTAGGCTTCATACTATAGTACGGTAAAGGCAACAAGTTAATAGTATTGCAGTTTTACTTACAACCTCATATTTGTAATACTATTTATTTGGAATTAGAGTCAAGCTTACTTAGCAACCGTTGAATTTGTAGAATTCTGAACCTTATTCTAAGAGCGTAGTAGTGATGTGTATTTTACGTGACACGTGAAGTTTCATAGCTTTCGACCCCTCATTGAGCTACAAAGTTTTGTTTGCCACAGATTTTATTTGGAAGAACACAAGCGGGATTTATAGTGAGGTTTTTGATACGTTTATTTGATATTATTACGTAAATTGTCATCAACCGTCCGCCGATGACGATTGTCGTGGTCGGCGCGGCGGCGTGAGGCTTGGAGTGGTAATGTGGTAAGAGTGTAATGAGAGGGTCGGTCAGACCTGTGTGGCGCCGCGCGGTGTGGCGCGCGGCCGGCCGGTGCGGGGCGGGAGGGCGCGCGGAAGGAATGCGTCGTTTTCGCATCGGGAGAAACGAATGCGTTTAAGCGTCGCGGGTATACAATGGCGGCGTGACGAGATCCGGTTCGCGGGCAGCGCGGGGGCAGGGGGCGGGGGCTCTAATCGATAGCCGGCGAGCGACGGCCGGGCGACTGCGGCGCATAGGTGACAGCTCGGGCCCAATCAAATTACCGGCCGTGGAGGAGAACTGCAGTGCCACGCACGCCGGAGAAACACTCCGCCGCCGCCACCACCCGTGCCGACCCCGCGCTCCGCCGCCGAAACTGCACCGACGAGCTCTTATTGTCCGATACACCACCACCTCACATACGATCTCCTATGCAACACATTGACGGATAGTCGTCACTTATCACGCCGCCCGATACGCGAGACCCACCCCCCAACCCCCCCACTTTGTACGGCTGCAATTTGTACACGAGCTAGGTAAAATAAGCCATGTGTGAGTTAAGGTTCTATAGATAGAAATGATAGCGTTTTAGTGTATGTGTGGTACCTACATCTAAGTAAGAGAAAATCATATCTGAACTAGGCGGACTTAAATTCGTATGAGTAAACATGGTAATGTGATTTCCAATGTTTTATCAATGCGAATATAGTATATAAAAGTTCATACGAATATCATTTGCTTTTTACAAATAATGACTTTTAGAATACAAGTACCTAAAGCTCCATATAATGTGCCGTCTGTTACTAGCAGACAAAGTCCTTACTATTAAGATGTCAAGTTTAAGCCGACATTTTCAAGTTGCGAAGAGCTTTAAGCCGAAGCACGTGGCTAGTAACGCGTTGACCGATTATGTAAACAACGAAGAAAATACGGGCACAGAGCAAAATTCTATGTTTACCCATACACATGGATGAGCCGCTTTTTAGGTAGCGGAGTTCTATATAAAGCAATTGAGGTCAAGTTCCTAACTTACATAACATGACAAGCTTTTAAAAGACACAAAATAGGTACATAATGATGTTGCATTTAGCGCAAAAGCTGGATGTTGTTACGGTGTGCGCAAATTCGACAGAGTTCCTGCATCAAATACATCAACGGATGTAGCGTAAACGACACATCTACGAGTTCCACGGCTGAGGATTGGTGTACGCGCATCTAATTATAGGTTATTCCACCCGCGTACCACACAACAGATCCACGTTGTACCATTAACGACCTGTGCACGAATGTCTACCCTGTACCTACACATAGACATCGCTTCATATACCACACACGCGGCCGGTGTATACAGAGAAATGTGATGTAACCCGTCACGCATACTGAACTCTGGTCGGTCGCAGAGGTGGAGTACACTCGAAAGATATAAAACGGCAATAAAGGAAATAGTTAGCGGCGACAACGCTCGGTAAAACCGAAACTTGACATTGAAAAGGAAATGAAATCAAAACTGCATAAAAGATAACGACGATGTAAAGTTTCCATAGATCGATCGACACATGTCGGACTCGTCGAAGCTTATTTCAATGAAGACTGAAATAAATGTCGCTTTTATAGGTAGGTAATGAAGTGGCCGCCGCAATTAATTCGATGACATCATAGCCTCGGTGCGTGGCGTGATGGGAAATAAAAGCACAATTCAATCAACGGGACGGCGACACGTTGGCCCAATCCATGTATGAAGCCATTATACGTGAACAAACACTTTATTATTTAGACCACATACCTAATATACTTTAATCTTCAGCTGCAACTAACTGTACTAATGACGAATTCAAAACCACAGTCATTAGTATGGATCTGGCTGTACAACCCGAAGGTGGTCTTAAGAAGTTGGTGGATCCATGTTAAACAGGTAGCAGAAGACAACCCTCTAGTCACCGAAAATCATGTAAAAACTATAAAAATTCCGACATAATATACTTTCGCTTTAGCCATTGAACCTAAAACCAGAATGGTGTCAAAGGTTCAAAGTTCGTGAACTTTTACAACCCCTGCCCGAGCGTCTGCAGCTCTATTCTATTTATGAAACACTTTAAGAAAAACCATCTTCCCCAAAGATGTTTAGACCGTCTCTACTCTTTCAAAAGGGCAGAAGATGGTTAAAAAAAAAAAATTATCGTTGGTCTGGTTTGACCGACACACGGTTGTGCCAAGTAAACATCTGGAAACACAAGTTTAGACTCACCTAGCGCAGGGTCGAGGACTGCTTGTGCTGCTTGCTCCTCGCCGACCGGCGTCTTAAGGCATATTTTCTTGAGTTTCATCGCGATTGGTGAGTCTTCCGACTGGGCCACTGTAACACAAACGTAGAGTTAACACGATGTTTATGGATTTCGGGTCATGTCATCGGTCATCAGTAAGGCCGACATTTGATTACGTCACAAAAAGTTCTAAGTAAAAGCTGAGACTAAAAAGTTCGTTTCATTTCACCTCTAAAACGATGCTCATGTGGGTAAAGAACCGAAAGAAAAGCGCGCTTGTTGTATTGATTAGTCGGTCTTCTACTAGAAGTGTTGAACAATAATAAATTAATGAAGAGCCTCACGACACCCTTTTTACTGCTATTACTTATTGATGCCGCGATCGATTACCAATGGGTCTTACATTATATTCTAATACGTTTTGTGTGAAAGAAAGCAAAGTGAAACTTATGAAGATATGACCAAGAACTTGATCATCAACCATCATCATCTTGATCATCTTGATGATCAAGTTCATCAACAAGTTAAACAGCGAGTTAGTCCGGCCATTCAATACAAAAATGTATGTAGTGTCGACCATAACATAAGGTAAATGATATAACAGCGCAGGAGGAAATCGATACTCCAGCACTGTTCATTTCTGTGACGAAGAGTGGGTTACTAAGTAAAATATTAAAAAGATAAATAAATACATTTTATCATGGCCTTGGTCATGTTTTACCTGTTTGTGTTCCCATTGTGCAAATGTCTCGTCTTCTCCTAAGGACTGATCTCGAGCATATTAAAAGTGAGTATATTAACAATAATATTTTCAGGGCAGTAGCGCCTGGGTGCAAAAGAGATACCTTGCTAGAGCTTCGCAATAAACTTTTAGGACTCTTTGCAATTATGCAGCAACAGAAAGCATCTCAGTAGACAACTCTTCCATCAGGCAACTTAATAAATTTGTGGTTTCAGTAAGTCCATTTACTGAAATCTGTTGTCAAGTGAGGGCTTTTGGACATTTCGTTAACTGATGACAGCAGTCGAAATGTGATGTGTTTACGGCATTTAACTGATCAGCGATGTTCGGAACGTAAGTTTGTTTTATGACGACCTCATATCGTGCTGCCTTTCGGCATGGCATAAAGCACATTCACATTTTCATGCATTTGTGATTATATCGATTTGCGTAATCACGTTTAAGTCTACTTCAAGCACCATTGAGCTCATTTCTTTTTGCGCTAAGTTAACGGCCCCGGGGTAAATACACTGGACATCAAAAAAATCGACCCACGTGTTACAATGTTTAATATTTGTCGATTGTTTCTCAGATAAGCTGCTTCACATGTTTGTTTTTTATTTTGAGGGTCGTTATGATGATTGACGTCTTATTTGTTATAAATCTTATTGCACTTGAACGTACTTAACAATTTTTTTATACACAAATACTGTTGAGCGCTGATTTGACGGTTTTACATCTGGACAAATCGACCCGTTCTTCCAGTCAGAAACAGAGTTTTCGAAGGATTTCATGTGCATATCGTTAAGTTTAATTGCTGAGGCTGTAGTTTTGATTAATTTTGCTTAAAAATAATGGACACTACTGAAGTTGATGCGGCCCAAGTTGTGGCTTTGCTGCAACAAGGTTTAAGTCAACGTGTCGTGGGCAGGAGGTTAAATCTCAGCTGTTCCGCAATTCGGCGAGTTTACCAAAGGTTTCTGGAGACTGGGCAGTATCGAAAAAGATCTGGATCTGGGAGACATAGGGTGACAACTCAAGGGGATGATCGCTTTATTGTGGTATCAGCTCTACGAAATCGACATCTTTCTGGCGTTGATCTCCAGCGAGGCTTACGTGAAGATCGGGGTGTGTTATATGTGACAGTACTGTAAGGATGAGATTACGTGAGCAGAATTTAAGTCAACACAAGCCAGCAACGGGGCCACAATTGACCACAGGTCATCGGCAAGCCAGACTTCAATTTGCTCAGAATCACGTCAACTGGACTATATGCCAAAGAGAGTCAGTTCTTTTTTAGTGATGAGAGTCGGATGACTTTATACGGTTCGGATGTACGCCGTAATGTCATGCGACGACCAGGTGAACGTTATGCCCAGTTTTGCGTTTGAAAAACAGTCAGTTATGGTGGGGGCTCTGTAATGTTTTGGGCTGGGATATCTTTGACTGGACACACGGAGCTGGTTTTTATAAAAAGTGGTGCTTTAACTGCGGTACACTACATTACAGAGATCTTGGAAGACCATGTGGTACCATATGTTGGCTATATTGGACAAAATTTTGAACTTATGCATGATAATGCACGGCACACGTAGCACGCATTGTCACCGATCACCTTGAAGAGGTCGGCATTCGGGTTATGTCGTGGTCAGCAAGAAGCCCTGATTGAGCCCATGTAGGACACCCTGGAACAAAAGGTTAGAGCCCGTAATGCAGCACCTACATCCTTAGGAGACCTGGAAACCGCTATCAGGGAAGAATGGAACTGAATCCCTCAAGATACCATCAAAACCTTGATTAGGTCACTAAAACAGCGAATGCAGGCCGTCATTCGAGTAAGAGGGGGGAATACTCAATATTTTTTTTTTTAAATCGTTTTATGTTTATATTGTGCTAAAAAAAAGTGTAAATAAAGAAGTCAAATTAAACATATCATTACTAAATCATTTCGTTTCGTTTCGCGAAAGAAAAACGTGATTTCCAGAAAAACTGCAGGTGGGCGATTTTTTTGATGACCAGTAGTTGATTGGTTTTTGTTTCTAGGTATTCTTTTTATAGACACAGCCATGTGTGTAAGCCTAAGCAATTCTGATTTCACCGTATCAAAGAAAGCGCCTCTGCGCTATTGCAGATGCAGGGCTTTTGCAGATTCGTAAATGTTTTATGGGTACAAAAAGCTCGGCTTGACAACTACTCATATTTACAACAATAACGACTGCTTTGACGAAATGCGGTCAGCACCAACAACGTCTGTAAAGTTGTTGATGATTTGATTAAAATACGTTGCTTTACAATATTAAGAATTCGAAAATTCGACCGCGCATTGATTGTATTCTTCAATCAAGTACAAAACTCGTTTTGAAATTCCTATTAGTGGTTTTATGTATAGTAGATTTACATTAAAATTTTCAATATTAATTTTCGAAGTGAAAGTTGTACCATTAACTGCTTATTCAAGCGTACAGTATAAGCTCATAAAAGTTTAATGAATAATGAGGTGAAAAAGGGGTCTATATACATAATGGCCAATTAAAAGTGTATAGTGAGAATACTTAGAATGTGTACCAGTGTGCCAGGTTTCGTCTGCGACCTTGACGGCCTGAGCGTCGGCCACCGGAGACCGGGACGCCGCGCCGCGGTCGTCGAGGGCGCTAGTCGAGATCCCGGGTAAAGGTGCGTGTACACTGTCGACTACTACCACGACCTACGACAACTACCACGTTGTAAATGGAACTTGTGTATCAATATTAACTATCAACACTATTGACGCATTCTGTGACAGCTTATTCATCGACCTCGACTCTCGAGTAGGTTTTAATTTTATTTAAAGCCGATTTTGGAATGACCTTGCGTTCAGTGTTGTGTTAAGCTCGCGATTTTATAATCTCATTTATTTAAGTCCACTAACTTAGTAGGAATTTGCAGTCGACGAGGTTTGTTTTATTGCCAGCCACATTTAGAATTAAAACTGCGTTGTCTAAACAATGTGATTGTACAGCGCTTCGACATTCAATATACCAGTTTCAGGCAGGTTTAGTGGATTGACAAGGTGCCGCGGATAAAAGCTTATGTCACGTCACGTGGTGACGAGGTGGGCAGTGTACAGGCGTCACACACGTCGTGCGCCGCGATGTCGCTAGTGTGTCGTGGTTACGGCAGGGCAGGTGCAAGCGAGGCTGCACGCTGCGCCGCGCGGAGGCTGCGCCCACCCCAGCCACCCCGCGTCACCCTCATGCTCCCCCCGTAACCCTCCCGCACGCCATCTTAACAAATCGATAGGATATGACTGTTCTCCACTTCGCGGGTGCGACTTTTGGGCGCGGACTGAATGACCCCTCTTGATTGCGTAACGCAAAGCGCGTGAACAATAGAATCGGGCGAGATTCCGCCAGCGAAATGTAGCGACATTTAAAACAAATCCGGCGGGCGAAGAGGAAAAATCTAAGTATCATAACATTCATAACCGTACAAACAGAGCGAAGGGCTTTTCGCCCGAACAAATGTTGGTTTAGCACCTTCCGAACAGGATTCTTTATAAATAACCGTCACGTGAAGTTATGACTATACCACTCTTAGCTATAAGCTTCCAAGACAGTTTCTACGATGCCCGTCTATGGTAAAACATCTAATCCAAAATGACGTTATTAAATAATAAGTAATTAAGAGGCAGCAATTAATAAAGATAATAATAATGAAGCGAGTTAGCTGTGCTTGATGGTTGGGAACAGTTTCCGTTGTGTCTCGAGGTTTACGAGGGCGTTATTGCCGCATCATTTAACCAATATGGCCAATATGGGTAAACAGTTGTGCTCTAGGCAGTAGACGAAGCTTTATTGTGTAACAATATTGGTCCATCGTTCACCTCGATTTACACTATACTAGCATAATAGTTTCTGTGTAATTTATTCCAAGTGTTTGCTAAGTTTATGAGGGGGAATAATGTTTTTGTTTGGGTTTCATACGGTCTTGACGATTTTTAGCCGTTACTTTTTAAAATAGTTCTATCATAATATCAAATTGTGAAAACTCTCTAAATAATTAGTTCTAGAATTAACCTATCTCAAATACTTAATTTAAACTGGAGCGAAGTCACGGGAGGTCATAAGTTATTTTTAGTTTTTATAGAACAAATCTAGAACATAGTGCATTTACTTTTGATCTCAGCCGGTGGTCCTTAAGTTTTATTGAATGAAGAAAGAGTAAATTTGGAGAAGTGCTCAAACAAAAGCTTTTGAAATTAGGTCACGGAATGCTACGCAGAAGACGATGACAAAAGAAATTCTTGTATACATTGCGATTATCTATTTATAGTAACCCAAAAAAACCTAACTATTTTATCTAGATATGCAGCAAGTAAACCGTTTTAATATAATAAACTTTATTGAACTATGTGGCGATAATATCAGAAAGTACTAAAGCAGTATATTACTTTACTCTGAATGAAAAATAGAAATTGTGATGTGATTCTGAATTATCAGGAGTTCGAATTCGCTACCTGTGTTCGCTTACGATTCATCCATTCTACTAAAATGGAATTTGGTGGCGCCTTTTTCATCAGCAAACAGAATTAATTCAATGAGAAGGTAATCCCAACCGTCCTATAACCCAAGCGGGAATGGGAGTAAACCGCGGGCCGCTCCCGCCATCTCTACTTAAATATTCACGCCCTCTAATGACACGATGTCGGCTCACTTTAACAAGGTTCTAGGTGGGCAACTAGACGCGCGTACTTGGAACCTTACCAAGCCAAGCAATACGGAACAAAGAAGTTAAGATAACCATCCGCCGAAAGTGATCCAGTACGGAATGAAAGAAATTGGTTCCTGTGAGGGATGCAAAGGATAAACTGTAGGGTGAAGGTACCTTTGTATATTAGGTAGCTTTCTGGCATTCTATTCACACGCTTTCGATCGATATTTATCGTGGCTTCCTTATTTCGTCAGCTTGCTCAGCAGGAATCAGAATTCGCATTTATTGTGTTCAAACTCAATACAGTATTGAAGTTAGGTTCAGAGAATTTCCATTTTTCTCATAAATTAGGCAACTATTTTCATATATAGACGCGACCATTTTAACTTGACCTTCGTTATGTTCAAAGCATACATACCGAAGATCAGATGCAATTTATAGAAGTCCACATGTATATGACAATTCTATGATTAGGATTGTTAATAAGTGAATAGAACAGAAACTAAAAAAAAAAAAATTATTATGTCCCCAAAAAATCTAAAGCGTCTTCAAATCCGAGTTCAAGTCTGCTTTCCCTGACAAAATAAACTCAGCGGGATGGTTCATTGGAACAAAGCAGATTCAGTTAGGAGCAACAAAAGTATGCGAAGGAACCGAGTAAATTATTCTAATGATGCTACATATTCTTTGTCGCGTCGACTTCTCAGTGTTAACGGTTTGCAACTCGGTGACCAAAGGCGTACCGCGGTAAGTATCAACAAATTAAAAGTACACAAGTCATAACGATAGCGAAGCGTCATTTGTGACCTCGATATATGTAAAGAAATGACAAATGAGGCAGCGGTCATGGTGTAATGACATCTGCCCCAAGAAACCTGGAGCTTAAATTTTAACATAACTTCATAGTTTTACATAAGCCACGAAGACAAAGATGCAGTTAGTACTCGACTATTCAACAACGCCTGAATTTGGTGTCGATTGTTGATTTGGAGATCTACGTAGACTCCGATAGTCTGTGTTTGATGATAAATCATTTTATTCCTGTAAGTAGGTTTTCAGCTTTCACAAATACTTTTACACGTCAACCATACTTTAAAAACTAGATGAGGTCACGTTTCTTATCTGACTGCTCTGAGATGAAAAGCCGAAACAAACTCGGACATCACAGTCTCTCTTAAAGTCCAAACATATTGGTTAAATCATGTGTAGACTGGTGTCTGAAATGATCTTTTAAGGGAAGCATCACGCAGATTGAGTGGACCTGTCCAGTCAGTCCACATATTTGTCAGTAATCGTACAATTCAACTCAGAATTTACAGTTACGGAGCACAAGTAATGAATTTACTATTGTTACATTAATTAGAAGCGTCAGTGCTCAACTCTTTAACTGCTGGTGTTGACCATGGAAATCAGTTGTCAAGGTATGGGTAACATGACATCAAATGATCCGGGACATGTGAAGAAAGTTTTGTGTAAGAATTGGAATGGTTTTAAGAGAAGGGGATAGTAAAGAAACAATGGATGGTTTGTGTGAAAGATGGTATTGGTCAATAGAGATGATTGCTGAGATGGTGGCTAATGGTGGATACATGAAAAAGGAAGACGTGCTTTGGCGACGTCAAATTTAGGATGATAATGACACTGGCCAGAATATATTTTGTATTGTAAAAATGTAATAATATACCTAAATGAGCTGACCTATACACGAATTAGTGTGATAAGCAATTTATTTACTCAACTCATTGGGTAGTGTTATCACCATATGGATGACATAAGTAAAATGATAACGTGTTGGTATTGCTTCGGGGAGGAAGATATTAGACTGATGATTAAAATCATATACACATAACATAATAGGTTGTTTTGCCCTAGAAAGGAACCCGAACCAGAGCGGGATCAAGAGAGGGCCGAAGCTGCTCGGAGATGAAGACCATCGCCTCGTACACCCCCAGTTAGACCCGCAAAACCGGCAATTGACCATGTGGATCAGTTTATGATAATATGATAAAGCCACTATCTATGACTAGCTTCTGCGCGCGACTTCGTGCGCGTGAAATTTTTGCGTCCGACTCTCTCCTCTATTACTCCGTTTTCACTTAACGTTCTTTCCGACTACCTATTTTCTTTCTGCTCGACTGCTAATGGTCGTACTTAGCGTGATGTTAAATCTATATACATATATAAAAGCAAATGGTTCATTCAGTCACTCACTCACTGATTAAACACGAAATCTCAAAAACAACTAGACCTACGAAGATGAAATTAGGCACAGAGGTAAATTATGAGTAGGAGACTTCAGCTAAGAAAGGATTTTAGGAAAGTTAACCCGTAAAGGGTGTAAAATTGTATGAAAAAACATAACCAATTTAAGACATAGTCGCGGGCGGAGCCGCGAGCAGCAGCTAGTAGCCTTAGTATAGTAACCTTTCTCAAGAATTGGGCTATCAAATGCAAAAATAATTTCTTAAGAGATTGCTCCCTACATAAAAACTTCAAAACAAATTTTACCTCTTCATAATATTTTATAGATAATCCCAATACTAGTGGTAAGGCACAATATTGAAGTGGATCAGAATATTCTCAGTCTTCAATTTTCTGTCGAAACATTTAAGAGAACACCACAACGATTCAGAAACTTTCAGTTAAGTGATTAAAATTGTTCTCCAGTACCTATTTATTTAAAACAGGAAAGAATAATATAATTAACAGTCAATTTATAAAAATGGCTGGGCCTTAATTGCTTGAGGATGGCTAGCTACTCGGAGCCTTGTTGAAACGAGACTATAGCTGTGCTCGGAACCAAAGGGACATTTTTTCTTGCGTACGACGAACATCAACCACGCGAGGTCAGCCAATAATTTATTTTGCCCACTCGTGGTATTTTAATTGCATGGCTGTATTAGGAATGCTGCATTCAATGGACGTTCTTCAACATATTGGTGGTTGGTCATGATGTATGTGTACTATTCAATAGATAAAGCAAATAAAATAAATACCAGGTTTTTGATCTTTGAGTAAATTGAGTGCCAAACTTTCTGCACGAAACTTATTGGGTTGTGGTTTGCGGAGGTCAGATAGGCAGTCGCCCCATGTAAAATAACTGGTATTCAGTTTGTAGACACATGATGACGATGGTGAGTTTCTGCACGAAACGTCACTCGTTTTCTTGCAATGCTTATTAGTCCCCTGGTAAAAATTGACCCAGCCAAGTTAATCAGTCCAATGCATCAGTTGGACTTCGGATTAAACCGCGAACAATTATTCATCGTTCAATAAGATTGTGCCTTATTGGTTTAATGTACAAATTCATGAGTTCACCGAGTTTGATATACACTCGATATATGGAACGGCTAACGGCGGCACCTGCAGTCTCAAGTATGACCTTGTCGCTAATACGCAATATCTACTTGAACGGTCAGCGATCGGCATAACACAACTATTATGCGGAATAATTAAATAGATGATATTGTGATGTGGCAAAAAATTATACGGACCATTTAGCCTAACAACACGTTTGGTACAGACTGTTTGTTCTTGATAAACAAGTGTGAGTTTTGTGTTCATGTTAAGTAATATCAGTGAGTGTGATGATTACATCAATAGTCTGTTATCAGCTAATAAAAAAAAACTTCGTTCATTTGTAAATTTTCGTAAACCAAAAAGTATAGACGGTCGAGTTCAGTGTTTTCGCTGCTTTACTTTTGTCAGACCGGTAACTTGGTCCCTCTTTCACTTCCTGCTAAGTAGCACTTCTCAAATAATTCCAATATCCTCGGATAGTTCATAGATGGCACTTGGACCCTAAAAAAACGTACAAAGATACGTGTTCGCCATTATAGTATACGATTACTATACGATGTCACCGCGCCACTACGTGTGCTCGCAGTTAGGCAGCAGAGCGACGAAACGGATACTCGCTTCACCTGCTCGCTTCCGCTCGATAATTACAAGAAACGCACTACTAACAAAACATTATAATATGTATTATGCTTTATTGTTTTCTCTATATTGTATTGTCGTTAACTTGATACGATTGGTTAGAAAACTGGAGTACGTTATACGTTGAGTAACACCGAGGGGTGCACCCCGTGCAACAGTTCCTTGAGTGAGACGCGGCTCACGCGGCGATCGTTGTAACCTATGAAATCTGCTGAGTTAATGAGGTAATCACAGTGTGAAGTTATATGATAATTATGGGAGCCTACTGACTCAAAAATTGTTGAAGCGGGTTTTAATGAGTTAGACACTAGAGTGTAAGAAGCTACGGTATGTTGAAACAATGCGACGGTCTTGTACAAGTGCGGATCGGTCGGATGCGCGGGGGTCATCGACCTTGTGCCCCCGTCCCCCGCGCGGGCCGCGGTCTCACTTTCGATGCGCCCGAGGCCTCCATGAGTCCACGTGCCCGCGCGCAGCCACTGACGCCGTCGCTGGTGACGTCATCGCCTCCAGGACCACGCGCAACGGTGCTACTTGCCATAGCGTGAAGCTGTTTGTGCTTTTCATTAGAACATCCATGGGAACCATGTTAACACCGGACGTCACAGTCCTTTCCCTTACTAACATAGTTTAAATTTAAAAATCTCGTAACATTCTGGTAGTTTGAAAATTTCTTACGAGCAAACTTGTCAGTATCAGTTACTACGATGATGTAAGAAGTAATCTAACAATAAATTAGAAGATAACGTTTTTTTGTAACTTTAATACAATATTATGTAAACTTACTCATTAGTCAACTCAAAAAAACAGGCAACAAATCATGTAGAGTAGAACCCCGACTGGTGAGAAAGTGCGAAATATCACGCATTAGTGTAAATGTAAAGGCAAATTAACCTGTAAACTATACTAAAATTGTTGGAAGCTACATGTTTTGCCAGCAGATACTTATGAGAGTAAATCGAGTAATAAGAACTAGCTAACTTTTGTCTTCTCATTTACATAATGTACTGATTCTAATTATAGCTTCAAACTAATGGTGATGTGATGATGTAGGATGACGATATGATAATACATTCTGCATCGTGTTTCCTACAACTCAAATCAGTACGAATGGCTACCACTACAACCTATTATCATGTCCCGACTTCCCGAGCTAGCAGTTCGCAGAAGAGTTGGCATAATGATAGACACAGACACACACAGATAACCATGTCAAGACTTAGAAGTGTGGAGCCCTAGACAAATACTGAACTTTGTCGATTTTGCCAACGACTTCAGCATCATAATGAATGATCGGTTAGCACCAAAACAACAACGGCCCCACACAAAGATGACCATAGTCGTGTGTGAGTGCACAATTAACAAACAAAACTAAACTGGCCAAATATCTGTATTACGAACAAATATATAGCGCGATGCGGAGATTGAAACCGCGAGGTCTTAGCATCGCTAGCCGATGTTGGGGCATTGTGAAATTGTGAATGAGGCATTGCCAAAATCAAGTTCAGTTTCTTTGTTCGCAATCAAGAATAACATCAACAGCCTCAGCTTACATTTTGAGGTATCTACAAGGCTGTGCTGCCACCAGGCTCGACAAGCGTGTTGAGTTTTGTAGTCTGTCCGACCTTGTATATATACTATGACCCCATAAAGTTTATATCAATGAAAACACATGTCGAAATACTTGATGATGGTAGAGTTATTTGTAAAACTTATCGCGACATCAACCCGCCAGCATTTTGCTTGGTAACGAAACACTACCTAGTTGTTAAAGCCGAGGATACATTACAAGTCCCAGCGGTAAGTAAGCGAATTATTATATTTTGAAGCCGGCATCAAATCCAGACTTTTCGGCACGCGGAAACATTAATTTTAAGAACGTTCACAGTCTGATCTCAGTCTCAATCTGTCAAAAATACCTCCAGTTTGCATACATTAAGTTTTTGACATTAATCGGACCAGATATTGCACGACTTTAATTACGAGAATTGGCCGTCTGGTCAACTATGAGTGTCTTGCTGGGAAAGGCATTATCATAAGGTTGGTACTTAATCGAGTGCGAGGTGGGAACCCGAATGTTCAGTTTGGTTGGATCCGTAAAAAGTATAGAATGATTGCACTATTTTTCCATGAGAAGAGAAAGATCGTCGTCGTCGTCATCGTCGTTGGGGATGTTGTTTTGGCCGTTCCAAACTTAATTTTACTTTGATAGGAATAATTTTTCCGCTATCACTTCTTGATCCGTCAGGGGTTGAGCGAGCAGTCTTAACAATGTTGCAGTAATCGACTCAACTCGTGTAAGCAACCATTACACAATCAATTGCGTAATAGAAAGTTGTGATTCGTTATCAACCAGATGGTTTTGGTTTTGGAAAACATTCATTCATTTACATGCGTCAGTTAGACAAATATTTCTTGGTTCTGTAATCCTTTAAACGAGCAATTCTTGTATATATGTAAATATATCGCACCTTCGGTGCAACAAAGTCACAACAGCTCATTTTTTAATTACACAGGAGAGGACTTTAATTTTTTTTCAGGATTATTATTTTATAAGATTTCAAAACTACTTTATACAGTAAATCCAGAAAAGAGGAAATAAATGCGAAAAAAAAAACATAAAAAAATGAGCTGTTGTGACTTTGTTGCACCGAAGGTGCGATATATAATCTGAATCTCGGAAGCGGCTCCAACGATTTCCATGAAATTTAGTATGCAGGGGGTTTCGGGGGGCGATAAATCGATCAAGCTAGGTTTCATTTTTAGAAAACAAAAAAAAAATACCGAGCAAAGCTCGGTCATCCAGATATTGACCATTAAACACAGTTCATCTACAAAATCCAGTTTATCTGTACCGACCGGTGCAAAATTATCATACTAGGATGTTAGTCTAACGTTGTTTAAGGTAAAGAAAACTTTTGAACAATTTGAAATATGTATACAGTGATTTCAGACACAATTTTATTAGGTAAGTACTATGAGTAAATTTGAAGAAATAAGTTATGGGCTCTTAATTATGTCAACTTAACGATATAAATTGTAATGAAGTGTAATAAACGCATGTGAAATGTGATACAGATATTATAATTAAGTAAGTATGCATTACGTGTATTTGAATAAATAGTGAGTTGGCAGTGAGCAGGCCGCGTAACGGTGTCTAGTATCGAAGTCGTCGGCGAGGGTCATCGGCGCGTGGCGACAATTAAAACCGGGATAAGTGTTGCGTGTACCTGCGAGATGAGGGCGCCACGGTCGATACGAGGGGGAACCACCCGGGGGGAGGGGCCATTCGGTTAAGGAGTTTAGAATACAAGTCACGGAGTATTGATGTCTCCCGTGTTATTTTTATTGCGTAAAAGGACAACTATGAAACAGTCCCTAGCTCCCCCATCAAGCCGCGCTACCTCGTCCGAGCGATATCGTGACGATAGATTGGAAGGTGTATGACGGGCTGTAACGATGTATTGTCTATCTGCAGCGGGCTTAGCATGACGCTTTTTATTTCTACTCTACTGTAGAATAGAAATCGCTTGTCTGCAATCCTTGGTACAAAACTGTCAATTGTCTACAAGGAAACGTCAATTTTGTCTACTGTTCCGCTTCTCTACGGTTCTCGTGCTAAGCCTGCTGCAGGTAGCCTTTGTCTAGTCAGGGTTAGGTACTTACTACAGTTTTATTTGTATGGTTCTCTTTAAATGCCTTTGACTTTAAGACCGTTTAACCGAATCGCATATTTGGTTTGGTGCAGCGAGTTATTTTAATTCGTATATGGATAATAGATTTCCATTACGATGTGTTAAAAAAATAAGCATGTTTTCAGCAATTCCAACATCTGCGTCACAAGACGTGTGGGTGTTGAGGCGGCAGACAGAGTGTGCGGGGGTGGGGCGGGGTGCGGGTGAGCCAACTCTTCATTCCCATTTAGCTACTGAATTGTACAGCGGGAGGAGGCCATGATTATGTTTACTAACCCCGGCCGCCCGTGCCCCCGGTCTACGCGGTCCGAATTAACACACGATCTTTGTCCCAAAACTCTGTCTTTACATAGCCACCCTGCCGATCGGTGTTGCTATGTGCGAAATTGCGAATGGCGGATGTGTTAGCACTCTGTTTATCCGTTCGATTGTTCGAGAACCAAATACAGAATTGAACGCATTCTATTTTGAAATGACTAACAAAAACACTCAAGCAATTGAATAAACTTGCTCTTTTACTAGGTTGATTAAAATTACATTATCTCTTTGAATAATCAATTATGTTAGTTAAATTAAGCTGGTTTTGTAACTGATAAAATTATTTTAGTTTTTCGAAATATCGTTAAAATATTGGAGAGATGATGATATTGTTGATATTGTTGAAATATTGGATGAGCAGGCATCCCACATTTTTTTTTTGTAAAAAAGAAACGTGCTTCAAACAGTAAATCAAGGCGCGTGCCCACAAGGCTGCGCGGACAGACGGCAACCACAGCATAACCAAGTGTTATGTTACGAGTGAAACAAAAAATATGGGTTCACTCACAGTATGATGTAATATAGTAAAGAGACTATAATTATTATATTTTAACCAAGAGAAACAAACCGCTTCAATGGCGAGACCACGATCGCACGACCGTAAAAATATCGCAGCGGGATTTTGTCACGCACTGTATTTTCAACTCTCAGTGTTAAGCCTAGCGTTGAGAATCTAACAGAGTGCATCCCAGCGCGTCGAAAACACACTGTTCGATTTTCAACTTTCAGTGCTGAGTAGTGTGTCGAATCAAAATCAAAAGTCATTTATTCAAACTAGGCTGGTGTCAGCACTTTTTGAACGTCAAAATTACATAAGATAGTCCCCCCAAAACGCCCGCCCTGCACCACTTCCTAGTGCTTTAGCTGGGCAGAAGAAGTGGCGCAACAAACTCCCCAGCAGCACAGCTGTCTGTTATGTTAGAAGAACTTGATTCTATACAATAGGTACGTACTTAACGTTACGAAACATCAAATTAAAATATTTGCCATGTCGAAGGTCCAGTGCTCGAAAAAATGCCACCGCGTTATTTTTACGTCCGTGTGAACGTAGTCTGTGGTGTTTGACGGGACAGAATTCCGGAAGGTTCTAGGTTCGATGCCCAATATTCTAAGATGAAACAAAAATATTGCATCTATTTTGGCATCAAGAAATCACCAGTTCGAAGCGAAAGAGATACCGTGACCCCTGGCCACAGTATGCCCACAGGCAACTGAGCGAACACAGGTGGGTTTTAGTCAGTAAAAGTCCGACACGCCCTCCTGCTCCACCCAGAGCGGGATAAGTTATTTGATGATTTCCCACCCTCAAAAAAACAAAAATTGCCGATGAATATTAATCGAGTCCTACTAGCTATTGCTCTAAAACTAACACCCCAACGTTTGAACTATGAAGAAGTACTAACTAAAACACAAAAAGTTAGTTAAACGGCAGGTAACTTAACACTAAGTTATACTACTGCCGTGATGTGATCCTGTGATACCGAGTTGACCCACTGATCCTCTTTACGCTGGCGTTGGTAATCGTCTAAAAACTCGACCGCTGCGAAGCCAGCCCCCTGACCACCGGTCGCGCGAGTGTAAGTAACCGGCAAGCTGAACAATTATTTATTCATTCAATACATAATAATGATGAATAAAAAGAATAGTGAATTGAAATAACAATCAAATAAGAAAAGCGAATATACTGTGGCTTTTTTTAGATAGCATGGTTTTTATTTTAGATTAGTACCTAAGAAAAAAAATCGTTTTTGTTTGCCATAACAGCACGAGCTGCATCCTACTAAATACTAATATTATAAATGTGAAAGTTTGTATGTTTGTTACTCAATCAAGCAAAAACTCTTGCTCAGATTTGGATTAAATTTTGGACACTAATGTAATAATATAATATGTGTAATATAATTTCTAGGTTAATACCTCGAAATTATCCATTTCCGACATTGATGCGGGCGAAGCAGCTGGCAAAAGGTAGTACCTAACTAATTAATAAAAAATAAAAAACTATTCGTTGTCTTATCTATTGTATACAAGTCTACACTCCCAAAAAGCTAAATAGGGTAAGTGTTACGACCAAATACTTCACAACATTAGGGGCATCCGAATGTTTGGAGTGTCGTGGCGGCTACATACCACACGGGCTGCAGGGTCATTACCACGCGGCTGGGGGCGCGTTCCTAGCGCCAAGCGTTCCCGACAACGTTTACGTAACACTGTCTTTATGACACCTCTGATTAATTTTACGAGACGCCCTTGATTCTACATCCTTGAGTAGACACAACTGGACCACTTAGCTTAGCGTGACGGTGAAAATATTTTTTGAGCTACTGTCAACGATGTTCGGACATTTACATAGGACATAACATTCATACGAGGTGGTAGATCGAGGTTGACTGCGATTTGGTTGCACCCTTATCCTCAGGTATTAAGTTAGAGATTTACGGGAAGTAAATCTTGTCAGTATAAAAATCTTGTCTGTCTGTGTTACCCTTTCACGCCTAAATGACTGAATGGAATTCGATAAAATTGGCAAGGAGATAGATGGCATTATCATTACATTATCCTAAAAGGGGTTGTTATAGAAAATGATAATTTGTATGCGAAAGTTAAAATTTTTAGGGTTAGGGTTATGAAAAATTAAAATTTGTGCTTTGGTAAGAAATTTAAAAAAAATTGTTATAGCGTTTTTGTAAAATCTAATTCAAATGATTATTGAAATTTTTGTGTGCAACTTTTTAAGAGATTTAAGGAATTCGAAATATAATCTGAACCCGTATCTTGAGGTATTATTGATTTAAGTATGGATTTCATTTAAATCGGTCCACCCGCTTAAAAATTATAACACTTTGAAGTTATAAAAATAAACTTGGCCAATAATATGTAGGTAAGTGGTCAATGGCGGCGTTAGAGTATTTCAAATTAATTATGATAACAATTAAATAAATTGTTTTATTTTTAGGTTAGAAATTCAGAATTATAAAACCTGTTTAATAAAAAAATATGATTTGCATTGATAATCTGCCTGTCTATTATCTTTTCACGGCTTAGATTTCGATGATAGGATAATCTATCCCGGTAGCACGTTCCCGTGCGATGATTTCCGAAATCCACACAGGCGACGTCTCAGGCAGAAGCTATTGTTTAATAAACGCGAAAAAACGCTGCAGCTGATAATGCTGTAGAGTTATTCTGTAAAAATGTCACTGTGAAATCGAAGGTGAAATGAGCTTAAAGTAATCTGTCAAGACGTAGCATCAGGTGGAATGGCACGTCACTTCCAAGCTCACTTCACCTAAGTTTTCACAGAATAGCCATACAGAACAGTTCTAGTAGGTAAACTTACTCATGGAACATGCAAAAAAATTTAAAATATCAATCACGTCGTCACGCGTGGAAAAAGAATAAAAACCAAAAGAATATTAAAGTGTTCTTTAGTAGCCCAGTGTCTCTAAAGTCCTTTTAACAAAATGTATAGATTGGCTATAAAATATGTCTAATTGACGCACATATTTACAACGGAAAACTTATTCAGGTTTCATGAATCCTAGACAGTTTCATATACACATTGTTATGAACAAAACGTGATCATTATTACCAAATAAGTAATTTATGTATCGGACATAAATTAAAACCGATTAAAAAAAAATACTTTTGTGTAACTCCTTTTAACGCATTGTCAACGTTTTACGTCATACATAATAAATACGCCACAGCAGGGATATAATAAAAAACCAAATTACTTGAACATCTACTGTGGCCATATTCTGACAGTTTATATATTTACTGCATTTCGCATTGTTGATGGTATCCTACTAATATTTTTGTTGCATGTTTGGATGGTTGTTAAACGCTCACGCAAAAATGGCCGAACAGATTTAGATGAAATATGGCACACAGATAGTTTATAACCTGGATAATACAAAGGTTACTTTTTATTCTGGTAGTAAGTTCCCGTGGGATAATTTCCGAGCTTCACCCGGACGAAGTCGCGGGCAAAAGCTTGTGGTTTTATAATAAGTTGAAAGAAATTCTTCGATCAACTCGATATGCAATTATAACTACTAGTGGTCACCGTGGACGAAGTTCAACCATAATTAATTAATAAAAATCTGAATGTATTTTTAAGCAAGCAAACAAATGAATGCATTACTATATAAAAATATTAGTTTTCTGCAGTCCTTCTCCATACAAACTTGAACTATGCCAAATTTCATACTCCTCCTCCTCTCCTTCACGTATTAATTATACAGGAATAATTTTTAACCAGTGCGCAAACTGTAACCCAACATATCATTCTAGACCCCCAGCGCAGAAATTTTTCGTAGAACAAAAAGAAATCAGCTATTCCATACATTTTAACCGCGTAGGTATTGCACTCTTCTATGAAACAGGCGATTTTTTTTGTATAACCGACGAATCATTTCTGCGCTGCGGGGTCTACAATGATACGCCGAATTCATGGTTACAGTTGCGCACTGGTTAAATATGATAAATGCGAATGATACGAACGAATGCACAACTTCCTTCATACCGACAAACAAATAAATAATCAAATAAAATGCAAGCGTCTGCAAAATTGCAGCCTTGCAGCCAAACATCACTATTCAGGCACAGGGACGCCCAATGAAAATTGAAAAAATGAATCTTTAACTAGAATCGATTTATGTCTCTCTACTGAAATAGAGGGATACTAACAACTCACACACACACACCTCCTAACTGACTTAAACTATTTGGACTAGAATAAAGTAATACAGTATCAGTAGAGTTTTAGAGTATTGTTATTGATTTTATGTTTTCCTTTCTACTATTACCTACAGACGTTGTCTACATCTCTTTTTATCTTTTCTCTTATCGTAGGTATCGTGGAAGAGATTTTTGTAGATATGTATAAGCATCACCTTTGTATGTCTTTACCCGACTGCGCCAGAAGGAGGGTTATGTTTTTCGAGAGTATGTATGTATGTATAATTGTTTGGCACGCTCTGCGGCCTGAACGGCTCGATGGATTTTAGTTTGCGAGGTGTCGTTAGATTCGTAATTACTGTGAAAGTGATATCGTTATAATAAAAAAAAAAAAACGGTAATTTAAAAAACTAAAAAACCCGACTGCTTTTCTGAGTATTCATGGAAAAGCCCTAAAACAAGAAAGTCGTTGTACTCGATCGCAATTAACTTAAGAATCGCCAGTTGCTAATGCGATGCTTATATGCAGATACATTGTAGCAGTCGGGATCCATTCTAGAAATGGAGGCTTAGTGAATTGAGAGCACATACCTATATTACATTGCAGATTACTCCAATCTACTGACTAGACGGCTGACTTTCTAGAATGGGTCCCGACTGCTACAATTTATCTGCTTATAAGCATCGCCTTAGCAACTGGCGATTCTTAAATTAAGTGCAATCGGGTACAGCGACTTTCTTGTTTTAGGGCTTTTCCAACACAGAAAAGCAGTCGGGTTTTTTAGTTTTTTTTAATTACCGTTTTTTATTTTCTGTTCCTTTCTTCTTGTATTTTTATATGTGTGTACATAAATGGTAAAATAAATAAATAATAAGGGGCTTAATCGGCTTAAATAACTTCCCAAGCGTGTCTTATTGGCACCAATTTTGCTATGTCGCACCTACATACTATGAAAACGACCTGTCAAATTAGTTTCGAGTATAAGGAATTTACGGGAACAGGATTGGGACTTGTTCCACAACATCAGAAATGTTGTGGAACAAGTTCAAATAACATCGAAAACGTCATCATCTGCCTAGCCTTTTCTCAACTATGTTGGGGTCGGCTTCCAGTCTAACCGAATGCATCTGAATACCAGTATTTCACATGGAGCGACTGCCTTTCTGACCTCCACAACCCAATTACTGGGTTGGGAGAATGGGAACTACGATACCCCTTGGTAAGACTGGCTGTCAAACATTCGGGCTTCTGCCGTCCCATCAAAGATCAGCAATGTGACAGCCGGGACTAACGGCTTAAGTGCTTTCCGAGGGACGGAGGGGTCTCGGTATGTAAAGATGGTCACCCATCCGCGGACCACTGTGGCAACTGTAGCTTGCCCCTCAAATAACATCGAAAACATGCTGCGTCAAAACACACTAAAGTTTATCACGTAAACTAGTTTGACAACTTTGCCGTTCTAGTAAACGATACAGTAGCTCTTAGTGGTTCAGTGGCGAACAACAAAATCGATGACGTGCCGACGGCAATCAAAATCGGAACCTTGTAGGTGTTTTTGCTCTGCGAAGTTCTGTTTTTGGATTGGAAGATTTTAATCAGATCCAGGTATAATAGAAGACATTATTAAACCACGTCAAGTATATCTATCGCACAAGACAGGCACGTGTGGAAGGAAAAAAGCAGGGGGACGCAGCAATAAAGTAACAAAACAAAAAAAGTTCCTTTTTTATCGCCAAGTAGAGAACTGTGGTGGACCAGTGGTATCGCCCGACTTACGAGTTGTTGGTCGTGAGTCGGAAGTGTCCGAACCCAGGTTGACAGTTTACTGTGTATTTAATTTTATCACCACTGCTCTAAAAAAAACATTGTGAGAAAACCAGCATGTCCTAGAACCAAAAATTCGAAGACCTGTGACATCCACCAACCCGCACTGGGCCCACGTGGTGGATTACGGCCCACTTCCTCTTACACAGACCAGGCCTGTGGCCCAACAGTGGGAACATTATAGGATGTTTTTTTTTTTGTTGGGAGTCATCAAATAACTTCTCCCGCTCTGGGTGGAGCAGGAGGGCGTGTCAGACTTTAACTCACCCGTGTTCCTTTAGTTGCCTGTGTGCCACGGTATCTCTTTCGAACGACCCGCACCCCTGGCAGGCATCGGCCCTTGCGGACCCCACCAGTTGGTGATGACATCTCTTTGAGGCGCGCGTGGAACACAATGCTCCGTCGACCCCAGCTTGGTCCTTACCGGACAGCGAGCTACCCGTTACTAGCCGTCCGCAACCCCGCAACCTACGGTGGCCTGGAATCAGCCTGGGATTCCCGATGCCCAGGGCGTCTCTTGCGGCAACTAGGGTCATGAGGGCGCATAGATTGCCTCTCCGTCACGTGCGTCGCCTCCCTCTTCGCAAGCATTACAGCTTCGCAGAAGGAGGCGACGGCTACACATGCACTCTCGCTCCGTACCATGGCCTGGACCTGGACCGGGCGCGAGAGATCGCCTCCACGAGGACACGGTGGTGCTCCGCCCAAGCCGGGCAGACCTCCACCGTGACGTTATAGGTTATTATGCAACTAGAGAACTTGTGGAAGTATGCTACCTTTTTCTCCCGGACAATCATCATCATCATCATCTGCCTAGCCTTTTCCCAACTATGTTGGGGTCGGCTTCCAGTCTAACCGGATGCAGCTGAATACCAGTATTTTACATGGAGCGACTGCCTATCTGACCTCCACAACCCAGTAACTGGGTAATACGATACCCCTTGGTAAGACTGGTTGTCAGACTTTCGGGCTTCTGACGACCCGTAACGACTGTCAAAGATCCACAAATGACAGCCGGGACCAACGGCTTAACGTGCTTTCCGAGGCACGGAGGGGTCTTGGTATGTAAAGATGGTCACCCATCTACGGACCAACCGCGGCAAGCGTAGCTTAACCTGATCGATCGACCCGTGCAGCTATTGTTACTTAGCCACAAGCCCCTCCCTTTTTCTCCCGGACAATATTAGTCCCAAAATCAAGAAATTCAAGGTTTTATGTTTTGCCATTTTGTATAGCTGGGACTGGAACACAAAGAGCGTAGGCAACGTAGATCTATTCAGAAAAAAAAAGGACTCAAGTCTCAACATAAAGCACGTTGTTGTAAGTGGACCTTCCGTGTGGTTGTTCGTGTTGACAAGGAGATCAATATTTTAATACTAACGAAAAATAATCATCATCTGCCCTAGCTTTTTCTCAAGTATGTTGGGGTCGGCTTCCAGTCTAACCGGATACAGCTTTATACCAGCGCCCTAATTGCGTAACACTACCTATTAATTAGAATCTGAATGATTTTGAAGGTTATTGCTAATCCATTGCTTCATAGGTCCGAAAATACTGTCTGCTCTACAACTAAATAACGCAATGAATGTTGTTGAAATGTCAAAATGAAAGCCATTCATACTGAATTACTGATAGTGTATTAAACAATTGTCTCGCAATATTTGACATGGAGCGACTGCTTATTTGACCTCCACAACCCAGTAACTGAGTAATACGATATCCGTTCGTAAGACTGGTTGTCTGATTTTCGAGCTTCTGAAGTCAAAGAAGTCAAAGATCCACGAATGACAGCCGGAACCAACGGCTTCCAATGCTCCATTCACGAGTCAACTGCGGCAAGCTTAGCTTAACCTGACTGATCGACCCGTGCGGCTGGTATTACTTTAATTAATAATGTCCAGCACCCTTAACACAGAAAAGACATGACTATAAATAACTAAATAATGAACAATAGAAGATAGCTATGTTTTTTTATTAACTATCACAGTTATGCGTTCTAAACGAATCATGATTTTGTAGATAATTGTATACCTTTTGTGGCCGTCGAGTAGAAAGTTTGTCGTCAGTGTGATTTTGACAGTTTGGGAAGATTTTTTTTTTTCTGAAATAGTCTACATATAAAAGGACCTAGACAAAGATCGTTAGAAACGAAAGACAAAATGACAGATTGTAGAAGGATACCTACGGTTCGATGTGTGGTTTGTATAGAAAAAGCACTGTCTATTCTTCTTAGAAATAGGAAGCGTCGTGCTAAGCCTGCAGATATTTTTGGCTTCAGAAGAAGTAGTTAAACCACTTCACTCATCACAAGAAATCGGTTACATTTCGGAGCTATAATTGGCCGCGGCGAATATTATCAACAATTATTATTATTTTGATAGTAACGTTAATCTCCCAACTCGCATATTTTAATATGTGATGTCATTGGAAAACGTAATCGTATAGCCGTGTTTATCTTATCACATAATCAAAATTGTCTCTAAGTTAATCTTGTACATTACAAAAGAATAGGAAAATGTATCGATTTTAATTACTCCCCACTGATCTCAATACCTATTTACTTACGTATAGTAAGCCGCACGGTAGTGGTAACACTTTAACCTTGAACTGGCCTAGCTTATAACACAGTTTCAAAAAACTTAAACTGTATTTTAGTTTTTTGCCACCGATTTTCGATGTTAAGGTGAATCTAGTCGAAAATTTTCCCATACAAACTTCGCGAGTGTATTACTCCACTGTTCGACAATGCATATCAAAATTAAACATGGTATGGTTTTGTCAAATTATTAATATTGTCTGTACGGAAACAGAATACTTAAATAATAAGCCATTACAAAGTTAGGAGCCAACAAAGATTCGTTTTTTTTTGCTAATTTTACATATCTTTGAGCGTGTTTAAATAATAAAAGAAGTGTAAAATCTCCAAAACCAAGTCGGTACCGACAACGCTCAATTATCTAGAAGTTCAATAAACTTTATTGGTCATCGATTTATGGAGTGTTTTTCTCATAAAACCCGATCTTCCGAAGGACTTTTCTTAATTTTTCACGCGCCTGTTTGACAATAAATGATCCTGCATCTCACACAATAACGTTGTGCGTGTAGTTTAGCGTCTAACTGCTCATCACTGATACTACCTCTGTCAGACATGATGCCTGGTGAAACTGCGTGCTTTTTAGTCAGGCCCACTGGTGAGTTCGAGCCCGCGACTGGAGTCCCCTTAAAGTTATTTTTCACTAGTTATTCTATTTCTCACTTTTTAGTTATGGTACCTACCCCACACAAATTCGTCAACCACTACTTACTATGCAAACAATAGTGATACACTATCGCTACTATAGATAGATGATGGTCTAATAGTTTTAGAACACCATCCAGATACACAATGATATTGGACCTAACGCAAAAACTCCCCAAGCAAAGTTAATACAATTAATCAATATATCGCGGATATTGGCATGGCTAGCTGACATATGACAAATTTTTAAGTTCTGTGTCTCGTAATGTTGATTACTCTGCCTACGTATGTATAGAAACAAGTCTATCTAACTAAACAGACAGCTGTGCTGCTGGGGAGTTTGTTGCGCCACTTCTTCACAGCTACATCACTAGGAAGTGGTGAAGGGCGGGCGTTTCCGGGGACTGTCTTATGTAATTTTGACATTCGAAAAGTGCTGATTCTCAGCCTAATATGAATAAATGACTTTTGATTTTGAACATACATGATACATGTTACATACAAAAAAAAACAGGAGAATTGAGAACCTCCTCCTTACTGAAGTCGGTTTAAAAGGCCAGCTTATTTATACTCTGTTACCATTGACGTGCGGCCTATACTACTGTCTATGTGGGAAAGGGTCGAGGGGAGTCGAAGGACATTAAATTATTGTCCATATCGAAGTACGGCGCATTTGGCCTTCAAAAAAGGTCAAACCGTATCATTTGAAACGCTTCGGCTGAGTATATTGGAGCAACGCAATTACACGGCTTATTAGTCGATTCGCACAAATTTACTCGCCCGTACTGGGCGAATCGTCACTTTAGTAATATTTTCTATAGCCGACTCGCTCGAAGTTAATGTTTGTGGGCGAATCGTCAATTTCAGAAGTTGGGGAAAGTACACTAAATTTATTACATATAATACAAAACGTGTCAGTTGCCCAATATAAATTTCTGGAATTGTAGATTCGCCCACAAACAAGTAAACCTCGTGCGAGTCGCTAAAGAAAATATTATATTATTTAACTCGTAACGTCCAGGAGGGCGGCACGCATGCGTGCCCACACAATAGAAAATTAATTGTTATCTCATTAGCCGGGATTGACAGGTCACAAGTGACGATTCGCCCGATTCGGGCGAGTAAATTCGTGCAAGTCGACTAATAAGCTAATTAAACACATAGAAAATTTTACATGATAACGCTAGGACATTGCAAATGACTGCAAGAAATAACTTGAAGTACGTAGTTATTGTTAATTAATCAATAATAAAAGATGGCAATATTAAGATGTTGTCCAAGGACTTGGAGCGCGGATTACTTCGCGTAATCGCGTATCGAGGCAACCGCCCGATCGCGTGAGCCCTTGTTGTTCATGATATTGGTATGGTGAGACGGTGGATCGATTCGAGTGAGTTTACGAGCTCGATCATTATCTCTATCAGCATTTCGGTAACGTCTGTGAAGAACGGTGAAATTGTAGACTGGTTTTGAGTAACTAAAACTCGACACCGAAGTTTTTTTTTTGTTTTGAAGACTCTTTTGTGCATGAATAATTGAATCATGTTATTTGCAATGAAACCCCAATTGATTTTTTGAATATGTTTGGTCGTTCATAAAATATTAGCTGGGCAAAGTTTAGCATTATTTTCCTTGCTATTTGCCATGTATTATGAAGGTTTCCTAGACTAAATTACATAATCACTCTTGGCAGACTTTATTTAAATCCTAAATTATCATCATCTGCTAAGCCTTTTCCTAACTATTTTGGGGTCGACTGACCGGATGTAGCGGAATACCAGTATTTTCCATGGAGCGGCTGCCTATCTTACCAGAATTTTATCCTAAATCAAATCGTCAAATGCATTCCAACTTTTTATTACATTAGCAATAAAACTACAACAAGATATTTCTCGTGTCCATTATAAAAAGTTGAAGAATACTAGAATTACGATACGAGCGATTTTACATAAAACGTCGATATTCAATTAATTTTTTGCAAGTCGACAATCGTGCGTGTGTGTCAGACACGGCAACACGCAGTGGGATTGTTGAGATTTCGGGGTTCGAGTACACCCGCTGAGTAATCCTTTACACAGCTCCGATATAGGATACTTTATAAATCTATTAATAGAATAGAATCAAACACGCGTTAATCCGCATGGGTCCACATGACGCAGACGCTACTGCAGAATATTATTAACGTACAAGTAGTACCTAATACTGCCGTCTTCGTCAGTCGATGTGCGTGACTGGTCTGTTACGAAAATCAATATCAAAACAATGTCTTATTATAAAGTTGGACTCCAAGGATATACTAGTCACTAGTTATGTAAGTAGCCTTGTGTACGACGCCGATATTCATAATATACTATACACATACCCGCAATTAGATTGAATTCGGTTGACTAGCAATAGAATTAAAAGTTTTAGGCTAACTCAGCAACAGTTTAATTATAATCGATCAATAACTGTTACATGAATTGTAAGCCTTCCAAATCGAGGAGCCCAATACCAGAGGCTGAATGTTTCTATCAACTGGGTACAACAAACGGAGACCCACGTCTTTTAGTAAACAACCACCATGGAACACTCTCTTTTTTTTGCTCCACGCGAATTCTGTATCATGTGGCTGTTGTTTTATTTATCACCTAGCTAAGTTTACTTCTAAGTCGAAATGCCACTTGGTATAATTGGTGATAAAAGGTCTAGTCTAGATGATATAATACTTACTTTGATGCTTATCAGCTAACTGTATTAGAGGATTTGGAAGGTCTCGCCGCCTGTAGAAGCACATGACTTTTGCTTCCACGTTCCCAGACGGCGTCTTGTTCAGCTCCTCTATCCGTCGGATCTGGTACGGAGACGTCGACGACGTCTCGAAATAGACGCAGTCTGCAGACAAACATAATGGACACTGGTTAGATTGGACTCTACCTGATACCTGCAACAGTTTATTGTAAACAGTCTAATGTATATTCGTAAAGTTTATTTAAAACAGGCTCTAAGAAAGATTTCGTTTATTTGTAGAGCAGAAGCAAAGGTATAAAATTAAAAGCAATACAAAGTTATTAGAGTTAAATTCAAACTGAACATGTAACAACACGGTGGGTGTTATCAATTATCATAGTCAATAGATTTATTATACTTCGAATATAATTGATTAGCATTTTTATGTGTCACGTAACATCAAATTATTCTCAAAAACATCGACACTCACTGGAATTTTACCTCGGAGTGCATTTAATGATTCTGCGGTACATTTGAGCGTTTTTTTCATATGCCACAAGTGCCGAGTCTAGGTGCGGAGTAGTTGGTGCGGAACGGATGGTGGCTGTTTATCCGTACCTGCGATACTTATGTTAGTTGTTGTGCCACATGGACAACTAATGTAAATGACGCCTTTTTACCGTTACTCCGTACAACACAACTAAATAACACGCGCGCATAATGACACGTTTGGAACCTTTCATTCCGAACCGTAAGCGCGTTAGTTTTGGACGATTAACCTCCTGACAATACTAGCTATTGCTGTATTAAGACAGAATGCAAGAGTGACGCGGACCCCTCGCCACTAGTTAGCGAAAATGTATTATAATAACTATTTAACGGACATTTTCTGTGAAGTATGTGAAACATGGGAATGTAACATGATTTTAATTAGGTTTTGATGTGTTAATTTATTTATTTCTTTTTTAGGTGGTCCTAAAGCCATCCAAAGAAGTCGTCCATGAAGACGAAGGTCTTATTGTAATAAGCCAGTTGGTTGGTAGCGATCTAGTAATTATTACCTATAGTAATTTTGCAGTCTTTTGGGCTTTCGAGTACCGTACACAAAATACGCGCTTTGAAGTGGAGATGCGGACACCAGCCCGTATTACCTATTGGGCTTACGATTTTTCAGTTCTGTCTGTTACATTCGTTCGTAAAGTCGGAATTAATATGAAAACTCGAGCCGCTTAATAATCACCAGAAATTATAATTCTAGTGGATCTCATATTTCGTATGAAACTTTCCATTCTGGTACGATCGCGAGGTGAACTAAAATTAACTTACGATGAGATGTGAATTCACGTGTAATAGATACGAAAGAACGTTTTGTTTTTTTCATGTATTACCATTATCATTGTGATATGATGTGATACTTCCTGTTAGAGCATTGTGGCACTTAGATGTATTTATAGTACCTACTTTGACAATATAATCTAGTTAAGGTAAGGTCTAGAGTGGTCATGGAAAGGATCACCATTATTATTTTTGCAACATATAGTGACGGTTGGTTTGGTCATCTCGATTAGATTTAGATAAGAGACTCATCTTGTGTGAAACGATTCTAAAGCATCCAATAAACAGTAAAAAGGGTTTTATACAGAATTGATCCCTGTGTACGAAAGCCTCGTAAAGAGCATGTGTGTAGACGCGCGGCCGACCTGGCGTTTATAAGAAACAACACCAGCGCTTAAATCAATAGGTATGCAGTAGCAATACATATATGTACGCAGTGCTTCATCGACACAGATATATAGTCGGCCAATATACAACTGTTACCGATACGTCTATAGGTATATTACCTATAGTTGTGTATAAGCGTAAGTTGGGGCATTATGCGGCTGATAGCGATGTTAACGCCCGTTCAGTTTTGCCAAGAAGTGTATTTTTGGAACGTGTCAATAAGTAAGTGTATAGTAAATTTAGCTCGGACACGTCATCACAAGAGGGCGGAGAATGATTGAATTCACACTGTAAGATTTCGCGTGGCGACGCTTTACTTGTTTCTTTTGTTGTTAATTACCATAACTGGCCTCAGGGTCACGAGAGATATGTAGACAATTCTCCTGTTTTAATAAAAATGTATTAAAATGAACGTCAGCCTACCTATACGTCGCCCATAATATTAAAGCGACGATTGCTTGATACGTACAATATAGGTAACTAATTTACTGTATGATACTGATTCTGTTTATTTAATTGTTCCATTTTAACATGGTTTATCTTCTTTTCTATAGACTGGAAGCCAACCCTTATGTTGGGGTCGGCTTCCAGTCTAACCGGGTGCAGAACAGATGGCCGATGGGGTTCTGGTATGTCGACCGCGTACAGGGAGACGTAGAGTAGGAAAGGCCTCCCTCAAGGTGGACCGATGACCTTGGGAAGGCCGCGGGAATCCGCTGGATGTGAGAAGCACAAGACCGGTCGAAGTGGAGGAGGCCTATGTCCAGCAGTGGACGTCTTTCGGCTGAAATGATGAATGATGATTGGTTGTTTTTAATTCTTCCATTTTAAAATGGTTTATGTTCTATTCTATAAACTGGAAGACGACCCTAACATAATCTGCCTAGCCTTTTATCAAATATGTTGGGGTCGGCTATCAGTCTAACCAGGTGCAGCTGAATACTAGTATTTTACATGAAGCGACTGCCTATCTGACCACGACCCAGTTACATACTAGATAATACGCTACCCTTTGGTAAGACTGGTTGTCAGACATTCGGGCTTCTAGGCCAAACATAGGTCGAAAAAGGCAACGCAGATGATGATGTCTTCCTTTCTATAAACAAATCAATAACTAAATACGAGCTTGGGCAATACAGGATAAGTTTTTAGTCAGTGTCCAAACTGTAACCATGAATGACTTCATCATATTATTCTACACCCCCAGTGCAGACTCTTACAGTTTGCGCACTGAATAAAAACTTATCCTGTATTTAAGAAAACTCAACAGATAAACCTAACCGTAGCTAAAGAATACGTTTAAAGGCTCCTACACACATGCGGGCGGAACAGCCCCGGCGGGTTTTTGCCTTGCGGGTATGCTACAGGTGATATTAGGCCGCCGGCACTTGCCGCAGAACCCAAGTATGCCGCCTGCCGGGCCGCCGGCAGTGTGTAGGTGCCTTTAATAAGCCCTTGATGTTTCTGATGCAGTCGATATGCACTTTCGGTTAGAGGTCGCCACTGTTAAGTGTTTTAAATAGCGACCGACCGAACATTCATTTTCAGCAAAAAAAAAAACCGATAAACCAGTCGAAGCTTCGGGCATGCCGAAAATCGAAATATTGATTGATTGTCGCCCAGAGGTCGAAATTCGACCATAATTCATTTAAAACCTAATCTATTTCTAACGCATTGTTATATAAAAAATATTTCTGCAGTCCTTCTCCATATAAAATTAAACTGTGCCAAATTTCTCTCTCCTCCGTTCTGTAATTTTCGTAAAAAGGGGTATAAAGTTTTTGTTTCACTTATTATTTTATAGATAATAATTAATCAATCAATACAACAAGAAATACACGAAATTTTGTATCCTCTAATGGAATTATCGTATTTAATTTCTTTTAAAGCCTAAATTAGCTGTTTCTCTCTAAGTGGAAAAAACACACTAACAAGATTTCAGTGTACCCCGAAAATATAAATATTTTTTAATAAGACTAAGGCCGAAGCTTCTTTTTTGTTTTCGGCTGAAAATCCATTTTAGGTTAGACACTAGTTTAAACCCTTTTTGTCTCATTTCTTTTCTGTTGTTTTAAATCACTGGGACATACGATCTTCTGACGTAGTCATTACATTTTTAATTAAGAATCTTCGGTTCCATTTTTTTATGAGTGCGTTATTCGACCCTGCTCGTCTGACCACTCGTATTTAACTTTTCGTTTTGTTTCTGATGCGTTTGTGTTACAAATACTTAATAGGTAGAAGGTAGATGCATTGAAGACATTGCACCGGTGTTTTGGACCAACACACGTTTTATGATAACTTGATAAGACTGAGATCCAAATGAGGAACATATCGTGAGGAAAGTTTCGAGTTTCGTCGAAGGGCTTGGTGTATGGCTATATGCAGAAAGAGATCAAAGAAAGAATGGAAGGATTGTGTGAAAGTCGATATTATGGCTAGAAAAGGAGCTAACATGACGGCTACTAGACGTATGGAAGAAGAAAGAAGACAAACTGTGCCGACCACAAAAAAAAGTAAGATTAGGAAAAGAGAAAAACCAGCCCAGTGCGAGTCGTAGTCGCGCACGAAGGATTTCGTACCACCTATAGAAACGGCAAAAAAATCATGTCTGTTGTATGGGAGCCCCACTTAAATATTTATTTTGTTCTGTTTTAGTATTTGTTGTTATAGCGGCAACAGAAATACATCTTCTGTGAAAACTTTCAACTGTCTAACTATCACGGTTCATGAGATACAGCCTGGTGACAGACGGACGGACAGACAGACGGACAGCGGAGTCTTAGTAATAGGGTCCCGTTTTATCCTTTGGGTACGGAACCCTAAAAGTGACTGTGACTTTAAGTATAAACCTTGCTATTCCTAATTTTTTAAATTAAACTTATATCTTTATAGGATGGCAAGGACATCGACGCGCAACCGCTACTATGGATTCAATACATGATTCTTGATGCAGCACAGTGGAACGAATGTATGGGAGCGGTTGGACGTAGACATGTCCGAAAAATAAGAGTAAAATTATGACAAACTAATGATGCCATCTTATTCGATTACTTAATGCCTTCATAAATTGTGGTGATGAATTTCTTCATAACTCCCATATTTCGGGAGTAATTTGAGAAAATGTGAAATTTTACTATGAAAATGAGTGTATCGAGCTCTCTCCCTCCTGATTCCGGGCTTGTTTCAAGTAGCGGTCTCTAATATCGTAATGCTATTACTAAGAGCTATATTTAATACTAAGACACATAGTGCGCCAAATGTGCACTTTCTGGGATAAAAGGAAATGAAAATTTAAAAAAAAAAACGTTTTTTCCCCATTTGTATTTACTTTAAACCGCAGACAGACTTATTAAGAGGTCTATAAATATATTATATATATATACAGAAATATATATTAACAAAAATATTCACAAGAACTGATGAGAGTATGACTTTTAAGTAAGTTGATAATAAATTACCTAGTTTCATTAAAAGTACAATAAATAATTAAGATGTAAGCTCTAATTTACTAAGTTACACATTTTAAAACAATAACATCATTTAATTATCTTCGTCATCATCATCATCATCAATTAATTCAAATTCAGAATCGATGTCCGCTAAATCATTTATGTTAACAAATTCGATATCACTTTTCTCAGAATCCGTAAGCTCATAAAATTCCTTAAAAGAAGATTTTTTTACAAACTTATTTCCTTTTGGACGGATACTTGTAACAAGTGGATCAGAAGACAGTAAAAGATTGTGCATAATATCTTCATTGCATGAGATACTGCTATGCTTTCGAGAATGCCCCTCTCTATATTTTCTAAAATCTTTATTTCTAGCCTCAGATGCCTCTTCGGATAGAAAACCAATGGGCACAATTGACATGTTCTGAACTATGTCTGGCCCATGCATTAAAATTTTATGAAGTGAAGAAGGCATATAATACCATGGGTATAACTCCACGTAAAGCTTAGCAGTATCAAAGCAGAACTCTCGGAATTTAGTTACGTTGATCTTCTCTCCTGATGAAATACACTGCAAGATCACACAGATTTTTCTTAAAAGCATAGCATCTATTCCGGTCAGTTCAGCAGATTTAGTGTAGTTTTCAAAAAATCTCCTTGCCGAGTTGCCATTGTTGGTGGATCCACTGCCTTGTTTCACAACATCGAGAAGTAAGCCCGTTTCTCTTCTTACAGCCTCTTGAACTCTTTTCTTCCTGTCATCAACTTGCCTTTTTGCTATATCACCCCTTACTTGCCATGATTTTATGTCTAATTTGTAGGAAATGTGTAATAAGCATTCCATTGAGCGAATCCAAGCGTGAAGGGTGCTTAAGCTATATTTATACATGTCCTCGTTTGCGTGTTTATCTTTGATTAACTCTAAATTATTCATTTCTTTAGGACAAGCCTTGCATATGTCACACACTGAAGCTGCTGTATTGGATATAATGGAATGAATTTTACCATCAATCATTGTCAACAGCAGTTGGTGTTTGACACTAATTCCATCAGTGATGGTGGATGGAGTTAAGGCTTCAATCTCTGCTTCGATTTCAGCCATCTCTCTCTGCACATTTTCTTTGGTTTCCTTTATAAACTTAAACAATATTGGCCGGCAAAATGAAGTGGAAGATGGTCGCTCGTTTTCCCAAATTGTTACACCTTTTGAGACGAGCCGCAGTGGTACAAGACTAATCATAAAATTACTAGCAAGATCGATTTGCTCATCTTCACTCGTGCTTTGATGATAAATGCTTTGGCTAGATGATCCGTCAAAACCCCATTTGCTGGTCAATACGAGCTGTTGATTGGGATCAACAGGGGTTTCTAACGACCTAATAAGTCTTCTTGAGGTTAAATCCATCAAGGCTTGTAATTTGATTTTTGCAGAGCTCTCTGTAACTGTGAGATCTTCTTTGGCCGGATAGCACTTAATTTTTTCTTTAACCAACATGTAGTAACTCGGGTATTGAAGAGCTCCTTCTTGAGTGTTGAAATCCCGAAGAGTGTTATAGCGCCATTTCGATAAGTTCATCGATACATAAAGAGCCAATGCCTTCAAAGGGGATATTTCCCGTACCTGAATTGATTTACCTTCAATGAAGGCTTTGATTTTTGAGGCCTCTTCTGGATTCTCCGTCAAGTATTTCATAACATAAGCTGTATCGCTTTGTCCTGCCTTTTGAAGCGCCCTTTCGGCCGAAAACATAATTTCAGCGCTGCTACTGCTGCATGAAAGACTATCTTCAGTGCGTCTTCTTTTTTGCCGGTTACTAAGGTCCTCAAAAGATTTACGAGGACTAGGATGTGTACAAGTTGAAGCATCAGATTTAGCAGGAGAAATTATGGGCTCGATGACGTCACTTATATTTTCTGTAGAAGGTTCCATATTTTCATTCTGTAATTCCGGCCATTGAATTGCAGCCTGTAGCCAAATCTCATGTTTCTTCCGAAACTTATCTGTGCTTCTTCCAGACTGTGTCCATTTTGCATAAATGCGGTAGCAAAATCGACGACACCAGTCTTTTAAACTTGTTTCAGCACTTTCACATAACTGAACACAACTGTTATCTTTTAAAACACTGAACAAATAGTTAAAGTCGCGTAAATCTTTATGTGCGCGTGCGCATAAAGCAACGTGAATATCAAGATTTGTATTAAAATTTGGAAAATACATTGCGAGATTAGCTTGGATACAACGAGGTGTAAATCAACACTGATTTTAAAGTTACTAATAGTGACCTATTTATATAAAATCCAGGTATCCCAGGTATCCTTTGTTAAATATTGCAAGGTAATTAGTTATTGTGATAATTAGTAAATGATGCATGCTAAATTAGTGTATTAAGAGCCATTTAGTAATTAAATAATAGCAATGTTCTTATCAGTAATCATTAGTGCATCAGTTTTATATGTAAACCTTAAGTCCCTAATTATCCCCCCCCAGTGGGGTTCCCGCATTGTCGTTGCGGGGGGGCTCAGTAACCGTGGTCACCCTCCCACGGTGAAGCGAAGAGGAACCCCAAGGTGGGGCCGCTCGTCAGGGCTTGTGCCTCCAAGCCGACGACGTAGCGGCCAAAAAGTAGGTTGCGGTGAGGTGCATCGCAACTGAGGCGGGCCGCGATGTCGAATGGGAGGCATCGCGGCTGAGGGTTACAGGCTGCGGCGGAGGAGGAGTGCCGGTACTTCTGAGTAGCGCTCTTCCCTTCCGTAGCCTGGACGGGGCCGCCACCGTTTGATGGCGGACGCGGTGGGGCCGCAGGGGAAGAGGAGTGTCGGTATAGCGTTGGCCGCTCTCCCTATCCCCTGCGGCCGAAAAGTGGTTGGCGGCGGGGCCACTGTACTGACCCGTCGCAGGAGGACGTCAGCAGCAGCTGGTGGGGCCCGCAAGGGCCGATGCCTGCTAGGGGTGCGGGTTGTTCGAAAGAGATACCGCGGCCCCTGGCATACGGGCAGCTGAAGGAACATGGGTGGGTTTTAGTCAGTAAAAGTCTGACACGCCCTCCTGCTCCAACCAGAGCGGGAGAAGTCATTTGATGATTTCCCACCCACAAAAAAAAAAAAAAAAAAGTCCCTAATTATATATCCTAATTAGCTTATATCTTCTCTAATTGGCTGCTCAGAAATGTTATTGTAATAAGGTAAACCTTTAGAAAAACGGTTTTAATCAACAAAATAAACAAAAAATAAAAAAATTGTGTTATAAAATAAACATCACTCTTTATCCCAGAAAGTGCACATTTGGCGCACTATGTGTCTTAGTATTAAATATAGCTCTTAGTATTAGCATTATGATATTAGAGACCGCTACTTGAAACAAGCCCGGAATCAGGAGGGAGAGAGCTCGATACACTCATTTTCATAGTAAAATTTCACATTTTCTCAAATTACTCCCGAAATATGGGAGTTATGAAGAAATTCATCACCACAAGTTATGAAGGCATTAAGTAATCGAATAAGATGGCATCATTAGTTTGGCATAATTTTACTCTTTTTTTTCGGACATGTCTACGTCCAACCGCTCCCATACATTCGTTCCACTGTGTGCAGGGGGCATTGAAATCGTCGGTAAATTAGGAAATATTGTTCCATACATTTTGACCGCACTTTTCTATGAAGCAGTAATTTTTTTTTAAATTACCGACGGACTATTTCTACGCTAGGGGCTACGCTATTTGCGCAACGATGTTCTTGTCACCCTGTAAATCCTACTAATATTATAAATCTGAACTGACTCTTTTGAAATCTGACTTTTTATCCCGATTGTACGTTTCCGTAGGATAATTTTGGTTTTGCCAGCGGCTTCGCCCACGTAGGCGAAGCCGCTGGCAAAACCTAGTAAATTAATAAAACTGAAGAGTTTCGTTTGTTTGGACGCGCTAATCTCTGGAACTACCAGTCGGATATGAATTTTTTTTTGCATTTGATAGCCTAATTCCTTAAACTTTCCTAAGTTTATTCAACATCACGCTGCGACCCTAAGGAGCCGAGCATAAAGCAAAGAAACAACGCTAAGCGAAAACGATGTAATAGCATGAGCAAGCGAGGCAGTTTACAACAATGTGGCTGTTATTTCAGTATATTGTATATCTTTGACTTCGACAGGAACGAAGTCGCGGGCAGAAGTTTGTTATATTAAGGGGAATCTAGTCGCGGGCTCGAACTCACTGATGGGCCTGGCTAAAAAGCACGCTGTCTCACCAGGCAACGTGTCCGGCAGAAGTAGTATCAGTGATGAGCATTTAGACGCCAGTCTACACGCAAAACGTTTTTGAGTGAGATGCAGGATCATTTATAATACAACAGGCGCGTTAAACATTAAGAAAAAGCCTTTGGAAGATCGGGTTTAATGAAAAAACCACTGCATAATTCAATGACCAATAAATTTTATTGAACTTTTAGATATTTGAGCTTTGTCGGTACAGACTTGGGTTTGAAGATTTTGCACTTCTTTTATTACTTAAACACGCCCAAAGATAGGTTAAATTAACAAGAAAAACGAATCTTTGTTGGCTCCTAACTTTTAAATGGCTTTTTATTTTAGTATTCTATTTCCGTACAGACAATGTTAATAGTGAGAAAAAACCATACCATGTTTAATTTTTGATGTACATTGTCGACCAGTGGAGTAATCCACTCTCGAAGTTTGTATGGAAAAAATGTCGACAAGATTCACCTCAAGAGTGGCTATTCAAATATTTGAATTCACTAGATTTCCGATTCAAAAAAATAAATGAATTGATTGATTCACTGGACAATACAGATGTTTTGAAATTACGTCTACATTCTGTATTTTACCTAAATAGGTGAGCAAACAATAGACACATGAAATTCAATGATAATATCAAAGTTCATTTTATCGATTGTAATTAACAAACAATACATTTTCTTTATCGTAATTTATAGTTTATGTAAAATATAACAATTATTACTTGAATTTAAATGCATAATATATACTGCTACTACTACATTGCATTCATGGCGAAAAGGCCCTAGAAAAAAGCGGCCAAGTGCGAGTCGGACTCCACACGCAGGATTCCTTTTTCGTTTCTTGTATCCAGGTCCTTCTTTAATTTTTTACTTTATTTTATTATTTGTTGTTATAGCGGCCTTAGAAGTACACACTCTGTGACAGACGTACGGATGGACACCGTAACCTTAATAATAAGGTCCCGTTAGCACCATTTGATACAAAACCCTAAAAGCATTACCAATGTGATGTTTGGCGAACGTACGTGATCACGATCAGTCATAGAAAGGTAATCGCAGATTGGGCGGAAGGTAGGAAAACGTTCAACAGTAGTTATCTCTTTATAAAAATAATAACTTCTTTGAAACACCATACGATTTGTCCTATTGAATGACATTTCTGCCATGTCATTCAATAAGACGAATCCTATGGCGTTTCATCGAAGTCATTATTTTCAAAAAGAGATAGATTTAGATGCAATAAACAGGTTCGCGCCGACCTGAACGACTCTGGAAGTATGAGACTTAGATAGTTGCAGAGTGATAGCTCAAGATGGACTGCGTTAAAAGTGATAAAATATCCAAAGTTGTATTTATGTATTAACAAAAACTAGTGGTCCGCCCAGTGGTCGAAATCCGTCCATAATTAATTAAATTTTAAACAAAAATCAACTAAATTAGTTTTTTTTTTAAATAGCTTTCTGAACTCCGTATAAACTTGTCAAATTTCATACTCCTCCGTCCACGGAATTTTCGTAAAATAGGGGTACAAAGTTTTTACAGTTTTAGTCCACATTTTTCCCATACAAACTCCGGGAGTGTATTACTCCACTGTTCGACAATGTACATCAAAAATTAAACATGATATAGTTTTGTCTCATTATTAATATTGTCTGTACGGAAACAGAATACTAAAATAAAAAGCCATTTAAAAAGTTAATAGCCAACAAAGATTAGTTTTTCTTGCTAATTTAACCTAATTTTGGGCGAGTTTAAATAATAAAAGAAGTGTCAAATCTGAAAAACCAAGTCGGTACCGACAAAGCTCAAATATAGAAAAGTTCAATAAACTTTATTGGTAATTGATTTATGCAGTGATTTTTTCATAAAACCTGATTTTCCGAAGGACTGAACTTAATTTTTTAGGCGCCTGTTGTACTATAAATCATCCTGCATCTCTCTCATTCTCATGTCTAGACTTATGACTGATACTACCTCTGTCGGACACGATGCCTGGTGAGACAGCGTGCTTTTTAGCCAGGCCCATCAGTGAGTTCGAGCCCGCGACTAGGTTCCCTTTAAGTAACAAAAATATCAAAGGATAGTTTTCATGGATTAAAAAAAGGATAATCTAGCTTTGTAAGCCCCTTTAAGACATCCCGTTCAGGATTAGCCAGCGATCTGACAGAAGTAAATGCATGTTAAGTAATGTTAGTTATTAAGCAATAACTAAATTAAAATACGATTGCTTGATACGTTTAATTAAATATATTAACATAATAATAATTAAGTAAGTACTTAGACCGGGCGCCAATAACAAACGGTGGGCGTCATTAAGGAAATGTGTTTTGATATGCCTCCTTCTTGTGGAACGCCGTATGAAAAATGTAACAATTGAACAAAAGTGAACACAATTTCTAGCTAGATTAGAATTTTTACTAAGGCAAGTTCGAATTAAACTTTGCTCGCAGATAAAAGAAAGAAGTCTAAGAAGCAATTTTCCAAGGTCCTTACGTATATACCTACTTTGTTATTATGAGTGAATATTTTAAATCGAAATATGTGCTCGGATTCATTGATACTACACCATTTGGCTACATATCTTTTGCTACGTGGATGGAACTATACTACAGTACTACATTGTCTGGCAATGGTGAACCGCGTTGTGTGTTCGACTGTCAGTGATTTCGTGGTCGTTTGTGTACGCAACAAGGCGTTTGGTGTCGATTTGTTCAGTCAATGAACGTTTTCACGGGCCCCAATATGTGGTTACTACATGGATTAAATCGTATGAATTTAATTACAACTAAGTAATATTTCAACACAGCTGTCCTCTACAAGTTCATAGCTCAATGAAAATCTATATTTACAGAACTATGTATTTCGCTTCGCGGTTTATTTACGAGTTAGTACCCTTTCACGGTTTTATGCCATAACTACCGTAGTTTGTGACATAATGCATCATCTGAGCGTCGTATTTACTTTAACATTGGCTAACCATGTGGATAAGCCAGTCATTGTAAAACCACAACCGTAAGTCATTCTACTATTTTCATTTACTGACTAAACTTCCGTTCAAGTTTACGAGTTCAAACACACTAATTCTAGTCTTTAAAATAAATAATAGGGGTAAAGAACCATCGGCTTGAAGTTGGTGCGACGACAGACAGTCACAGATTTCGAGTATCATCTGTGATGTCATATGTACATAATTGATATCACCATTAAAGTATCTGTATTACACAATATAAACAATCGTTTAGGTTATTGCGGTGAAATTGATATTTTGATTTACGAAACATTATAATAATTAGAACATAGCAAATTGTTAATTCATAAAACCTAAGATAGCGGTGTGATTTTCGTCAGCTTAGCGTATTTGTAATGTTAGTTGTTGCCGACAAATTATTTTGATGAACAGTTCCTACTTACTAGAATATCATGCTTTTGTGCAAGGAATAAATCGACGCTAAGAATTAGGTTAGTGCAGCAGGAAATAAATAGGTTTACAATTGGCTATGTAATATGTACTCATATAGACAATAAAGAGGACATATTACGTTTGTGATTTAGCTAGCGTAATCAATGAACAACTTGACCATTCTGTTTATGGAACATTTTTGTTGGGACGGGTTTTGTTTGACATACCGACAAATGCAAGAGGGTACATTATTTAGGTGGTGGCTTGAACTTTGTGTGGTTATCGGGAGACGAAATCATTACATTTGGTTAAAGACTTATTAAATACACAGTTTTACCAACAACTTTAGTGGCAAGAATGCCAGAATCCTATCCATCGATCGATTGCCAATGAGTTCGTAAATCACAGGACCGATTTTCATGGAATTCTCATTAGATAATAATACGTCGCACTTTTTATTCTTCAGATAACGCATGTGATAAGCTTAAGGTGGAATTTAAAGTGACAGTTTGCCTTTCAACAGTAACTGTTTCTATGCAAAACCAGTAACGTTTTATAGGAAGCAAACACAATTAGAAAATCTGGACGCTGCCAGCCACAATAACAATAAAGATAGTTGCGTAACGTAGGCTGAACAAACCGACGATGAAACTAGAATTTAGGAAACAAGAGATCAGTGACAGTGTTATTCAGCATCAGTTTATTGATAGGGGTCTTATTATGGAGCAATAGGCTCGCCCCATATTACATTGGACTTAAAACTTAACTGGCGAAATGTGGGTGTACAATAAGGTGCACTTCTGCCTAACCCTACAAGGAATACAAACGTGAGGGTATGTTTATGTACGGGTCTTATTGTGAGGATTGTAGTCGGATGAAGTCGCTGGCGATCACAGATTCATCTCATTTTTGGTGGGCCTGTTAAACTTAGGAAGGCATCAAAGTATTTCTTTTATTAATGGGTTATTTATTTACATTTGGCCCGTGGTGTTAACGACGTTTTTGGACCATATAATATATATATTTGAATGGTTTCAGAAATAAATAAAATAGGTATACCTAGAACCGGAAGAATAGTTCTAAAGAGTAAAGAATCTTTGGTGAGAACCCTTCATACAATGATTTTGGTGATTCGGAATTGCGACGCATACTTGTTGATTTAATTCAAATACTTAACTAGACGTCTTTTTGAAGTAATTCCCGGAACAGTTTTGGTTTCATATTTTAATTACAATACCTAGCAGTGTTCCCGCGTTTTCATGTGGTTTAAAAAAAAAACAGCACCATCGCCACCAAATCCGCTCATTTTCATAATCAAACGACAAACTATCGAAACGAAATTCATCGCTAATCCTTTTAATGAGGAACTAATTAGTAATTTATTAACTAATAGTGCAGTTGACTGTACGTTGGTACGCGCGAAGTTACGTCATGTGATTACAGTTTTAACGATTATTATTAACGTGACATATCAAGAGGAAAATAGTCATAAGAACAATAAATTAGCATAGCCATACTACATTTCAAATGTGTCAATAGGAAGAAATATTTACTCTATACTAATTAATACTAGTTTATGTTCAAGCTAGTACTAGATATTAAAAGTCACGTAGCTGGGTTACAGCCTATGCTTAAGTAATAGGTCAATGAACTCATACTTTCACATGTCTGAAGGTTACAAAATGAGGAGTTTTATGTCGACTGTCATAACTAGGTATAAAATGGTTGTGTAAAAATAAAAATGTAAAGAAGTGTGTGTCTATTAACTTTCAATGACGTTTTTTAATTGATTGCTGGTTCCATATGAGTAAAGGCAACTAGTTGTGCTAACAAAGTAACTTTGTGTTTAGTTTTAGTTCTTGCCTATGTTGTCTATCCCGATGATGATGGGACATTTAAAATAGTTTTTATAAAGTAAAATTTTTCGAATTTTTGTTTCCTTGTAGTATTTGGACTACATACGATCAAAACTTTGTAAAATTGACATTACTTATCTTAGTTACGATTTACCGACAGAAATTAATACAATGTGTCATTAAGACCAGTCATTATTTCATGGTCATTTGTTAGGGAATCTCAAACTTTTAACCTAAGCGTTACCTTTCCATTGAACATGCTCATGTCTATGGTCTATTTAAAATGGTGAAAAATCTCTTCAAGGATTGTATGGAGTGCTTGTAAGCCATTATAGCCGTTTGTTAGTCAAACATAAACTTCTATGCCTTTTACTTGACCATGATTGTTTGTCTGCATCAAAAGATGAAAACTCTCTTTATGGATCATATGAAATGCTTGTAAAGGGAAATTTTCCAATATCAACTATGTACAATTTTATTGTTTACCTATTTGAGTCTTACAGCAGATTAATATATGACTAAAATAGATTGCTTTCCGTAACCTTGATAGCTTAAGAGAATGTTTGTATGTTGATTTTGTTCATGTTGTTCGGCCAAAAAAGGAATAATCACATGTTTATAATGATAGTTTGCTATCTTCTTCATATGGTTGGGACCTTTACTTCTGTTAGGGCTATAGGTTATAAATAAAGTTCAGTGCCAAAGAAAAAATCCAAGGTAGTGAATGTAGGTCAAGTCATTCTTTGTCAGATACAAGTGTATTATGTATGCAGACATTTTCAGGTCAACACCAAAATGATAAATTCAGATAATATGTGTATGAAATAATAAAAATCTTACTAGTTTATTTGACAACTGATAGTTATAATCAATTGTGGGGCTGGTGAATATTTCGGGGATGGCCAACTCATGATACAATATTCTAATAGGTGAATCAAATCTAAAAAAAAGTTTGGAGCTCAAAACAAAGATTCAACAACTTTTGAGTGGCACTTTAGTATTTGATAGGAAGTTAACATAAAAGGAAGAGCTAATTGGCATTCGACGCGAGGTTTACGGAACGCGGCACGCGGCGCCCGTGCCCGGCTCCCGCTAACACCAGCGACTCCGAAGCGCCGGCACTCACACACCAAACATGACAAAACTAACCCCAATAACCTGCACAACTAGTCATGCCTAACTGCCGGTATACCACAGTAACCCCCAAGCCATCAATGACCCCCACAATACAAAATACTTCCAACAAAATGTTTTGACAACATCGAATATAACCTAAAATCTCGTGTTAAAACCATCAAAACTTCGTCAAACAATCCCTAAAAATCATAAATGCCGCCTGATAATTGCAGGCGCTTCGTGTCTAACCGGCCGCACGCAGATACGCAAGCCGATACAATGATACCTAGATGCAAATGCTAATGTCCTATTTCACGAATTTTGGTAAAATAAATATAACTTTGCGGCAAACAAGGCTTTGCCGCGATGTTTTATACGCAAACCTTTCGATCATTTTGAATTCAGACAAGTAAAGAAATATAAGTTACTGAACTAATTAATGTGAGCAATTAATGAAGGTACGACAATCAAAGCAAAGCACCGCTAGTCGGCTGGCGGTGAACCGGCGAAGCTACAACAAAAATAACCAATTATTGCCACTTACCGCCGACTCTGTACATATTCGCAGCCATTTTTATACACAATCACTATTCATTAACACTTAATTAATCTACATCTGACACAATTATTAACTATAACACTATGTAATTGAGCTTTTAACAATGTTTTTCATCACGTTAACTCCGGACGCCTTTCGCTGATCGCCATTTTCTTTCACACTACTAATTTGGCCAGTGCGCAGTCGCACTTTTTGGCGTAAACTTCCTGCTCTTCAAACAAAGCAATGACATGTCATTAATTTTGTATCCACTAATTATATTAGAATGTTTGTTCTTATACCATTAAATACGAATTATTTTACAAATAATGTCCATAATTGAAATATAATTTACTATGTCCTAAAAATAAAAAAATATTTCATTCAAGAACGTTTCATTACTACTCAGAATGTCCACAGCCGAACCGTTTGTTCCACACATGTATTTCATAATTTCCAAAGATATTACACACTTTTAGCACAAAAACGCTGCTAATCACTGTTTTTAAGTATAATTTACTTGAGAATTATTAAATTTTTAGATAAAACGTGTTTTTATTTTTTTTTTTCGTTTTTTTTATTCCCGTATGTGTGTAAAGGAACGCGTCACTTTTTGCCATAGACAAAGACGCTAAACTTGTCTATCGAAGTCCTTCTTCAATCTATGGATAACCGTAGACAAAACCAAAAACAACAAATGGGGTACAATATTTGAAACTAATTTTAATTTATTTCTGCTGACTGAAATCATTACGGCAAATAAGCTGAATTCCAAATAAATCAATTGAAAATTGAATTAATAAAAAAATCTATGTTGCGTCTCCCAAAATGACGTGGCCATTGTGACAGCTGATTCGTCTATGATTTTGACAATTGCCAAATCAGCCAGCCTCTCCCGTTTGCTGAAAATTATTGTAAAATCCCAATAACAACTAATTTCTGAATGAATACTTGGTGAAACGTTAACATATTGCATATGTGGCTGGACTGGAGTTGCCGCGTGCACACTTGGTATGTAAAATAAAGAAATAACAGATATATTCGCGTTTGTAATCCACTATTTGCTAAATGTTTAAATGATCGATGTTTCATTTTTAGATCGGCGATATGGCCACGTACGAGGAGTTTATCCAGCAGAATGAAGACAGAGACGGTATAAGGTTCACGTGGAACGTGTGGCCTTCGAGTAGAATCGAGGCTACCAGGCTGGTGGTGCCACTGGCTTGTTTGTACCAGCCGCTGAAGGAGAGGCCCGATTTGCCGCCGATTCAGTATGAACCTGTGCTGTGTACCAGGAATACCTGCAGGGCTATCTTGAATCCGATGTGCCAGGTGGACTACAGAGCCAAGTTGTGGTCATGCAACTTCTGTTTCCAGAGAAACCCTGTGAGTAGTACTTAACTTACACTTATTTTTTTGTTTCATTACTTCAAATTGTTTTGAGCTGTTATCCTGACCTTCCTGCCAATCTTGCCATTCAAATAATTTATGTAAGTAATGATTAGAACTGGTTTCAAAACATTACAAGACCATCCAATTCAGATTGTTTATTATTTTCGTAAATCTACAAATATTATGACAGCAACTTTGTAAAGCATCTTAATAAGAGAATGGTGATGCAACTGTTTTGCAACTCCTTTCTCAATCTGCTGTCATATTGAAATGATTTTGATGATGAACATTAATAACTCAACCTTGGATTTACCATGGTCAGTAGTGTGGATGGTGGTAAGATGATAAGACCCATTAATTTCAGGTGCACTTATTAGATTTTGCAAGAAGCTCAGTTAAAGCAGATGATTCATGTTTCAGAAATATAGTTAAGAAGAATGTGAATTGTGAATGGAACATCAGAATAGACTATGACCACGTTCACACACATGTAAAAATATATCAGGGGGATTTTATCGCTCACTGGATTAACAAATCCCTGCATCAGTGCCATTATTTAGGTCTTTAGAAGTCCGTGTATATGGACATATCACTAAGGACATACCAATATATGGGGCATGGGTTAGGTCAGGTGTACCGCATTTGTACTGGGTGTCTGTTAATACTAAAGGTTTGTAAGTGATTTGTGGTGCAAGCAGAGTTTTGAAACAATAATATCAGTCATGAAACATTTAGCTGAGGCGCTACAAATACGATTGCTATTTGGGGAATAGCATCATAACCAGCTTATTTATAGAACTCTTATTATTTTGCCAAATATAACTATTATACTGAACCATTATTTCCAGTTTCCTCCACAATATTCAGCAATATCAGAGCTGCATCAGCCTGCAGAGCTTATCGCCAACTTCTCCACCATAGAGTACACTATAACCCGGGCCCAGACTATGCCACCTATCTACCTACTGGTAGTTGATACATGTTTGGATGAAGAAGAACTCGGGGCACTGAAGGACTCACTTCAGACGTCACTCAGTCTTATGCCCCAGAATGCTCTTGTAGGCCTAATTACTTTTGGACGCATGGTGCAGATACATGAGCTAGGTAAGTGAGATGTCTGTACTGGATACCTATACAAAGTATAACAGAATAAATGCAAGTCCTAAAAGTAGTTTGTTCATAATTGACTACTGAATCGATTTCAGTAACTGTTAATAGGTGTATGTAATTCAACAATTATGTATTTTGCCGTACTGACTGCCGATTGAGAAAATTGGCAAAGAAAATTACATCTTATGCATAAGACTCAATTTTAAATGCATAAATTAATGCCTCGGTCAGTGCTATTTTCCCAATATAAATAGACAGCTTTAAAAAAAAAGTTTTAGCCATTGCATTATGCAATACTCTAATTGGGGTGTTGTGTGAATTATGTTATACACTGTATTGTGACGAGCACAAAATAAATGTTGTACTAACATAAGATAACTGACACCAAAAATAAAGTCATCAGATATGTCATTATCATCGTACAATCAGGCGCGGTCCAAGGGGGGGGGTCCTAGGGGTCTTGACACCCCCAAAGCCGTAAAAGTAAAGCTTAAAATGGTAATTTTTCGAAAATATAATAAACTTTCATATTCATATGTGGGTAATCTTTGTCTGTGACCCCCCAAAGTCTTTGGCTGCGACCGCGCCTGCGTACAATAGTCACTTAGTTAGTACACATAATGGTTTAATGAAAGATTAATCAAGCCTCTACCAGCTATAAATGTACATCAATTTACCAATGATGTTTTTGTGACTGACAAGCTATAGTGAAATAAGGAGTTAGCAAAAGATAAGTTTTGTATATTTTCACGACCAAAACTGATTTATGTGAATGTCGTAAATTATATTCAAGCCCAATGGCCTTCTCAATTATTTTATAATTTATATCACATAAAATTTAAAGAATTTTATATTTCCTGTCTTTTATCAGTGAAGATTGATTTGTACATGTTATATCTCCACAGTGTATTATGGTATTACATGACAATCCTATTAAGTAATTGTGAAGATAATGTAAGCATTAACTTTCACTTCCTGCATACTTAGACTTTGTACATGTTATGAATTAGTAGCCTGATACAAAATACTTTGCTCAAAACCAAGAGCAAAAGTTCATTACTGATGAAATATTTTCATAAGCTGAGATTGTAGGATAACTGTTTCTGACTGATGTGGTTGCTTCTTTTATCCTTCCACGTTCCTAAACCCTTTATTTCTCTTCTTCAGGTACAGAAGGCATATCAAAGTGCTACGTCTTTAAAGGCACGAAGGATTTATCAGCTAAACAGATTCAAGAACAGTTGGCGATCGGCCGCGTCAACGCACCCAACCCGCAGCAAAGAGCCGGCGCGCCCGCCCCGCAGCCACCGGCACACAGGTTCCTCCAACCTGTTAAGACATGTGACATGGCATTGACTGATCTGCTGGGAGAGCTTGGACGGGATCCATGGCCACTTGGCGTCGGAAAGAGACCGCTACGTAGTAGTGGTGTGGCTCTTTCTCTAGCTGTTGGTCTTTTGGAGGTCACATACCCCAACACTGGTGGAAGAATCATGATGTTCCTCGGTGGACCTTGCTCTCAAGGGCCAGGTCAGGTGGTCAACGACGAGCTGAAGCAGCCCATCCGTTCGCACCACGACATTCACAAGGACAACGCTAAGTACATGAAGAAGGGTATCAAGCATTACGAAGCTCTGTCACTGAGGGCGGCGACGAACGGCCATTCGATTGATATTTACTCGTGTGCCTTGGATCAGACGGGACTTTTGGAGATGAAGCAGTGTTGTAATTCTACTGGGTGCGTAATAGTTGCATAGATAATAATATAATTATGTTTTTTTTTCGAATCCAAAATTTCGATTTTGGTTCTATTTCTCATGTATCCCAGGTCCTATGAAAGTGACTCAAGAATTATGGCCATCAATTAGGCAACAGTAATTTATCATGTCCTTATAAAATGTTACGATCCCTAATTAACTAAAAACATGATTCGATTTATGGTTCCTTCTAACTAAGCCATACAGTACTGATGATTTAAGGGCAAGTTAAAATTGAGTTGCAGTTAGAATTTGGCCGATTGTTGCTTAACCATGTTATGAGAACTGCACTTGACAAATTAGTTAATCTGTCTTCTTAATCGTCTTTTGTTTCTCAGCGGCCACATGGTGATGGGAGACTCGTTCAATTCCTCGCTGTTCAAGCAGACATTCCAGAGAGTCTTCGCTAAAGACCAGCGGGGAGACTACAAGATGGCATTTAACGGCACACTGGAGGTCAAATGTAGTAGAGAACTCAAAAGTAAGTCAAGTTTTCGCATAATTTTTTACCGACTTAAAAAAGAAGGAGGTTATCAATTCGACATGTGTATTTTTATGTATGTTCGGGCATAACTCCGTCATATATAGACAGATTTGCATAGTTCTTTCTTTGTTGCAAAGGGGTTGATTCCGAAATGGTTCCATTCAAATTTCATATAGATCTGATGATGCGTTTCGGAGACAGACAAAACGGAACTCTTCAAAAAATGACAGCAAATGAACCGCAATTGCTGCTATCGCATAAATATGCATTGTTGACCCAAGGCTGATGAAATTTCGAATTGGTGTGGGAAACGTTTTTATTTTTCACTTTTTAGTTATAGTACCTACTACTATAACTAAAAAGGAAAAAAAAACATATTCCAAAAAAAAAAAAACAACCGACTTCCGGAAAAAACACTACAAAGTGAAAAATAACTTTATTTTCGGAAGGCGGTGACAAAAAATTAAAATACATATCCAATGTCACCGACTTCCGAAATTAAACATTTTCACTTTGTAGTGTTTTTCCGGAAGTCGGTTGTTTTTTTTTGGATAAAGGTTTTTAGGCAACATTAGCTTAGCATTTGGTTAATAAACACTGGAGCGTGGCCTTTAATTAAATGCGAGCTTCTGCCCGCAACTAGGTTCACGTGAAATTTTGGCCCCGACCCGTTGCGTGGTATCCCATTGTCCGCCCAAACTATTAAGGTGCGCTTACACGAGCAACTAAAATTGCTCCATCTTGGGCAATTCTCGTTAATTATGACGTTACGACTACATCCAGCAATTTAGGGCAATGGCAACATGTAGCCACTTGTTGCCAGAGATACGGCTACACAATATGGAGCAATATGGAGCAACTTAAAATTAAAAAACTAGGCTATGCGCCTGCGCCGCCGCCTCCGCCGCCAGCCGGTTCCTCTCTCAAAAACGAGATGTAGTTATACGTACAAATGAGATAGAAAGAAAATTGTCGAAAAATTTCCAAATCGATTGGGTATTCGGCAACTCATGAAATATATGGAGCAATCAGAAGCAATATTGCCAAAACACATCGTCAATTTATTGTTGTTGCTCCAGATTGCTCCACTTAATTGCTCCAGACTGATCCATTAGCGTTGCCGAGCAATAATTGCTCAAAAAATTGCCAGTGTAAGAGCACCTTTACTTCGTTTACACTTAACGTTCTTTCCGACTTCTTTTCATTTTGCTCGTCTCCTAAGGGCCGCAGCGTGATGTTAAATAGCGTTCCTCAAGAATTGGGCTATCAAATATCAAAATATTTTTCAAATCCAACTGGTGGTTCTAGAAGTTACTTCCTACAAACAATCTCACAAACTTATAAACTTTACCACTTTTTATTATTAGTGTAGATTACACGCATTTGGATTGGGGTGTCCAATCTAGGTATACTCCATTTGAAATAGATTAGTCGTTTAAACAAACCTTTTTTACAGTCCGTTCAACCGATTTTGACTTCTATTCCGTAAGCATAAGAATGGCATTAAAAGCAAAAAAGTGGTTAAAATACCAACTGTTTACTACAGATACCATTTATCATGCTACCAACGCAATAGAAGTCAAAATCATTTGAACGGACTGTAAAAAAAGGTTTATTTAAATGTCTAATCTTGTTACAAACGGAGTATAGTTCCTTCCGCAAAATGTGGTCTTGCGAAAGCTGAGCGAGCCATTTCAAATAATATCCTTGAAAGTTTTTCTAATTTTAATCAGAGTCTTTATAAAAGACTATTTAAAAGTTACGTAGCCTAAAATGAAGGTTCAACGGCAAAGGTTCATTTATTAAGAAAGTCATACTAATTTTAGCCTCATTTCACCCAATATCCAAACCAATTACATAGTAATTTCATAACATCGTGTTCCACAGTATCGGGTGCGATCGGTTCGTGCGTGTCCCTGAACGTGAAGGGTCCGTGCGTGTCGGACCAGGAGGTCGGAATGGGCAACACGTGCCAGTGGAAGATGTGCACCTTCACGCCGAGCACTACTATGGCGATATTCTTTGAGGTAAATATAACGCCTTGTTCCCCGAAGGGTACCTATAGTACATCCACATTACGTCAGTTAACTTTAAGTCCTAAGTCCCATGCAATAGGGTGTCTGTTGCCATTAACAGGCCAGAAAGAAAACCTAATTACACTTTGCCCGGCCTGGGAATCGAATCCAGGACCTCTGACCATTATGCATGACTAACATGCATAATGGTATACCCGTACAGTTGTTTTTTTAACCCCCGACGCAAAAAGAGGGGCGTTATAAGTTTGACTGCTATGTGTGTCTGTGTGTGGCACCGTAGCTCTTAAACGGGTGAACCGACTTGGGTGTGGTTTTTTTTACTTAAAAGTAGGTTTTCTAGCGGTGGTTCTTAGACATGTATCATCAAAATCGGTTCAGCCATATCAAGGTCATCAGCCGTTTTTCTTGAAATCTACTGAGCCAAATTGAAGTTTTTTATTGTTATAGGCAAGTGACAGGAGTCAACTGTACTTCATGTATTTATTTTATTGGGATCCTTTAATTGCAGGAAATAATATTACTATATCTATTTGTGTCATGTATGCCCTTATTTCCGACGGCAGTTGGCGCAGCGGTTAACCGATTGACCGTTGCGCTGCGTGTCGCGGGTTCGATTCCCGCACGGAACAAATATTGGTATGACCTAGAAATAGTTGTTCCGGGTCTGGCTGTTTGTGTATGTGAGTTTAAATGTTTGTAAACGCACCCACAATACAGGAGTAATTCCTAGTGTGGGGCAAGGTTTAAAAAAAAAATCAATTTATTTGTGGTCGGCGCGACATGTCTTTTTCTTCCATAATTCTCTATTAGTTGTCATCTCTATAGTCAAAGTCAAAGCATTTATTTCAAATAGGCACTTTTGAACTTACACATTTACATTAAAATAGAATTAATTCTAGTCGCCCCTTCCAAATGTAGTTTCGTATGGGGAAGAATGGGCAAGAAACTCCACCGTTACTCTTTTAAAATGTTTTAAGTACAATATTTAACATAGTACATTCATTATATAATTATGTGTGAAAACGATGCACCCAGAATAAAATTACCATACCAAAATAGGTAAAAAGAGTGAAATTGAAGCAAGTCACTCCCTTTCTAACCATATCATCATTCACTCAGTCCATCCATCGTTTCTCTGGTCTTCCGCTACTCTTAAAGCCATCACCATTACATACTACAAAGTATAACTAACAGAGTAAATGGAAGACCTGAAAGTAGTTTGTTACAAATTGTCTACTGAATGAAGTTTTGCTATGGGTTTTTTTTTTTTCAAAAATTGTTAATTTTGCCTAACCTACCGGCCGATTGTGTCAAAGATAATTCAATCTTATTTCAAGCCAATAAGACTCAATTTTAACTAGCATAAAGTAATGCTAGGGTCAAAACGTTTTTTCAACAATAACAAATAGCATTAAAAAGAAAAAGTTTTGGTCATTGTATTATGCTTTTGACTTAATAACCAATTGGCGTGTATGAGGTCTTGCGTTAATGATGTTATGTGTTGTATATCTATGTATGTATTCCTCTAAAACGATTATTATTTGTTTGTCAGGTGGTAAACCAGCACGCGGCAGTTCCTCAAGGCGGTCGCGGCAGCGTGCAGTTCATCACACAGTACCAACACTCGAGCGGACAGCGCCGCGTGCGCGTCTCTACTGTAGCGCGCAAGTGAGACCACTTCTTTGTCTTTTACACACCCTCTACAGCCAATTTTTTAAATTTAATCTTGCAATCGGCTTCCCAAGCCTTTAGCAGATGCGGAGGACCGTACCCAAAACGCAATAAAGCACAGATGCTTTATTGCGTTTTGGGTACGGTCCTCTAGTGAGGGCCGTCCCTCTTAGTGTTGCTTGACTAGGTCAAGCTATATCCCATGTGTGCTGCCTTTTCAATCATCGGTGTTCCACTGGGTTGGTTAGTACAGAAGCCAGGCCGTCACATAATATAACATCACTCTTCTAATCCCTGAATGGTTAGACCGAGGTGTTCCTACACCCACATTGTTTAGACATCGACTTACGAGTTGTAGGTCGTAGGTTCGAGCCCAGACATGTGCTTTAGTTTTTGTTAATTATTTCATCCCCACTGCTCTCAAAATTGTGAAAGAAAATATTATGAAGAAACCGACAGGTCCTAGAACCAAAAATTCGAAGACATATGACTCACATCAAGCGAAAGCCTGTAATTCGGCTATCAGCGCCAAAACCCTCAAGTAATTAACACTTCAAATAGCCATCATGTAGAGACCGTGTAACGAAAGACGTAGAGTACGAAGGCCTCCCACAAGGTGGACCGATGACCCTGTGAAGGCCGCGGGAATCCGCTGGATGTGGGAAGCACAAGACCGGTCGAAGTGGAGGAGCCTGGGGGAGGCCTATGTCCAGCAGTGGACGTCTTTCAGCTGAAACGATGATGATGAGAGATCCTTACTCAAACTCTTTCTATCTATCAGTTGGGGCGACGCCGCAGTGAGCCTGCACCACATATCGGCCGGCTTTGACCAGGAGGCGGCGGCCGTGGTGATGGCGCGCCTCGTGGTGTACCGCGCGGAGCTGGAGGACGGGCCCGATGTGCTGCGCTGGCTGGACAGGATGCTGATTAGACTGGTATGTATTGATGTATCATGGGATTACTGTAAATATTTTGTATCCGATTTTGGAGACATATAGTCACCTTATTCGTGAAGTTCTTCAGAAAGGTCAGGTGCTTAGTACTCGCAACCGGCGTGCGTGTATGACCACAGGCCTTAGTGTGAGTTTCATTTAACCATCTCGATCAAACGCATCGAGCGCGTTTGGCCTTCCCATTGGCCTTAGAGCGCCGAACGCGCTCGATGCGTTTGATCGATTTGCTTAAATGAAACTTACACTAGGGCCACTGATGTATAAATGTAAACGAGGCAAAACGACTTGTGAGGTTGGGTTCTGTAGTTTCTGCAAACCCCCACGACCAAAAGGCGTGAGTTTATGTATGAAGGTATCAGTGGCGAAAGCACCATAAAACGGGATTCCTACCGGCTTCCCTTGGAGGATTCGCATCGGCAACTCAATTGCTATTAAAAAATGGCAAGTCAATACTGCCTACTATAATTACACTACGGGCATTTAATTCACCATATGTTATGGTGAATTAAATGCCCATAGTGTACAACAACAGAAACAGTTATTTTAAACTTTATATTACAACAAAAAAAAAAGTTCTAAATCAACCCGGCGCCAAAACGTCATAATCGGGAACTAAAAATTCATACAACAGCAATCCCGTAATGATGTTACTTTAGGTCACGTTTTGCCGCTTGATATAGTTGAGAGCAAGCCGCTATACAACGGGTTATGACAGACACAGATATAGAAAAATGCGTCAGCGAGAACGAGATGGAGGAATATTGCGCATTTTATTTGGTTTTCAGCTGTTCAGTTTTATTGTATTTAATTCTTTACATTCGTATATACATTTTAGAATGATAGTAAGTATTCTTTATTGATAAGTCGGTAAGTTAAAGCCGACTTCGCTTCGGCTTCTCTCTTAGAAAAAATGACACCTCGCCGCTGGTATGTATGTATTCGTTTTTGGAGTCCCATAAAGTTGTATTTTTATACCATGTTTCATTTCATATAGTAAATTATTTATTATCTACTAGTTCTTGCCAGCGGCTTCGCCCGCGTGGAGGTCGGTGTATTATACATTATAAACCTTCCTCTTGAATCACTCTTGTCTATTGATGCAAACCGCATTAAAATCCGTGACGTAGTTTAAAAAAAGCGACTTTGTTTTATAATATGTAACTATACAAACAGGGGATTTCTAATAACCAGTGATCTGGGCGCTAATATACCTAAACTTCTTCCCACGAAATAATAATATGGACATTCCTTTCTGAATAATTAAGTAATCCCGGGATTGAACAATTTTGTATAAACAACTATAACAAACTTAATGAAATTGTAGCAGTGGTTACTTTGATTTAGTATCTTTATTTTATTCAAAACAAATGGAATATCAATAAAAAATGATAAAGTGCACAATGTGGTCAAGTAGTGGAAATTGATTTAACTATCTAACAGATTAGTGATCGAATCGACTAATTTATTGTATTTTATACGAACGATTCCAGGATCCGGCATTCTGAAAGGCATGTCCGTATTATTCTTTCGTGGGAATAAAAGTGAAGTTTAGGTATATTAGCGCCCGACTATCCGATCACTGCTAATAACGATTGTTTTCTAATATGTTTTTTTTTTTCGAAAACATCCATCTTTTCTTACTCAACTTCAACTATATCCGACGATCCTGGTCACTTATCTCTTTTGGTGACCGTATCTTTCCAAGAGTTAAAACCATGTATGCTATCTATAGTCATATAAATAAACCATTTTATTTACAGTGCCAGAAATTCGGCGAGTACGGCAAAGACGACCCGAACAGCTTCCGCCTGTCAGAGAACTTCAGCCTGTACCCGCAGTTCATGTACCACCTGCGTCGCTCGCAGTTCCTGCAGGTGTTCAACAACTCGCCCGACGAGACCACTTTCTATAGGTAACTATATTATCATCCCACCGGTACTTCTATATTAACCTCTCACCACCAAGTAATAGCGTATATTTTGGCAAATAAAGATATCATTCAATCATCGTCAGCAGCCTAATCGTTCCTTAGGAGGTGTAGGTGTGATGTCTTAGTTTAGATTAGTGAATGAGTGTGTTTGCGAGTGAGTTAGTGAGTGAATCATAATCAAAAGCCATTTATTCCAATTAGGCTGAGAATCAGCACTTTTCGAACATCAAAATACATAAGACAGTCTCCCAAAACGCCCGCTCTTCACCACTTCCTAGTGCTTTAGCTGGGAAGAAGTGGCGCAACAAACTCCCCAGCAGCACAGCTGTCTGTTTAGTCGGATAGACTTGATTCTATACATACATAGGCAAAGTAATAAACATTACGAATCACATAAAATTAATTAAATAATTAGTCATAATATCAGCTAGCCATGCCAATATACCGACAAATAAAATGAAAACTGTCGCTAGCTAACCACATAAAGCATAAAACTACTCATCATAAAAAATATTGTTATGAGTAGATCATGTCAATAACTAATGACTTAATAGACAATAATAAAAAATAACAAAGTATTTAGACAGTCAATATAAAATATATGTATAATTAAATGAACCCATATAACCTGTCACTAGGTACGCCAATTCTGGAGAAGGAACATAAACATTGTCTTGAGTTAATCACAGCGACCAACTATTCTTGTCATTTATTATAAAATAGTTGTTGATGGAATAGTAAGCTCTTAAACAAAGGATGGATTTGAGGTCCCCGCGCCCGGCGCGCTTGGGCCCGTCGCGCGTCTAATTAGCAGACACAATAGAAATTGTATTGTTATCGGAACCCATTAGGTGCACTTGACATGCGAGAGGTTAAATGCATGAAAAGGCAAATCTAGCAAAGAAGAGGGAAAGCTTGCTATAAAAAGATATACCAAGCCGAACAAATGAGTTATGAACCTTATGAAGTCGGTGAAAGAGAGCACGTAGTTTGTCCTTATTTCTAGTGTTAATAACGGTGTGAATATCACTGTTTTTAGTGTACAAGTGTATATTTTGCCTAATATTATAAAAGATGTTAGCGAATATGAATTGTGATGCCACCGTGAAAATACCAATATCTTTAAAAAAGTCCCTCAAGGAAACTCTGGCACCTAGGTGGTAAATTGCACGAACAGCACGTTTTTGAAGGACAAAAATATTTTGAATATCAGCAGCTTTGCCCCACAGCAGAATGACGTAGGACATAATGAGAGGGCGTGTGTTTATGTGTGTGAGAGAGAAAGTGTGTGTGTGTGAGAGAAAGTGTGTGTGTAAGTATGTGTCATCGTATAATTGTAAATACCGTTAGATTATAATCTATCTCGCGAATAGTAAACTGGCGAAAGATTGTGAACCGTAACATACTGCTTACAATTTAACGCATTATTTTTCGGTAGATTATAATCTATCGAGGTGAAACCGTCAAATTGTGAAATGGTATCAAGACGGATAGCACCTTGCACTATTACTAAATAGTCAAGTTACTGCCACTAACTTGGAAGTAGCGGTTGGTCGTAATTCTAACCTAACCTATTCGGTCGGTAACAGTATGGCGCAGTCCACAATCTTACGGCAACATATGTGAGAGAAAGTGTATGTATGTATGTCTGTGTGCTTGTGTGTGTATGTCTGTGAGTTCTGTGTGATCGTAAGGTTCGACTGCTTTTCAGACTGTTACATCTATAATGCATTTTTAGAATGTTTGACTAAGCATAGCTAAGCAAAGCAGGTTCCTATGGAGAGGGCCCTACGGGCAAGAAACTCCACGTACACTTTTTAAATCAAAATTTTGTTACACGATGCTGGTGACTTCATTCATGTTGATATTAAATATTCGTGAGAACGATGTAGAAAGACGTGCATGTCAATTTTCAAAAATCCATGATATTAATTACCAATTTGTTCCACAGACACATGCTGATGCGCGAGGACCTGACCCAGTCTCTCATCATGATCCAGCCGATCCTGTACTCCTACAGCTTCGGAGGCCCGCCGGAGCCCGTGTTGTTAGACACGTCGTCCATACAACCCGACCGCATCCTACTCATGGACACCTTCTTCCAAATACTTATTTATCATGGAGAGGTAAGGATTATTGTCTTGTGTAAAAATATACAAGAATATACGAGTATCTATTCTTTAAAAAAAAAAAACTAAATGAGCCTACTCTTGGCCTCGACATATTCTTATGCGAATATGGTTTAACAAATAAGAAGTTTTAAGTATAAAAATAAATACACTCGTTGACGACACTCACTGACGCAGTCTGGTAAAAATGAAGGAGCTATGTAAAACTATGTTTATTGAAATTTTTTGTAGTTTGAATTGTCAAACATCTAGTATTTATCCCTTGTACTGGTAGCTACGCGCTACGTGTAAACGGTGCTAAAGTATTTTCTGATTAAAAAAAAAACATATCCTTACAGTAGTTTTAGTTGAAAAATAAAAATTTACTAATAAAGTTTTTTTTTTTTTTCAACTTAAAACGAATACTACTAATACTAATAGCAGAAACGTTTTCGTGTTGTTTTGTGTGCTTTGTATACAAAAGTTAAGATAACTCGAAAAAAAAAAAAAAAAAACAGACAGATTAGAAAACTGATGATTTCTGTGACAAATAAACTTATTTCTTACTTTCTTTCTACTAAAAATACTATAGTCGGACTAATTTTTGACCCGTTACGACTTGTATGGGGTTAGTGTCAGACTAGTTTTATCCTACACTCCATTTGAAATAAGATTAGATATTTAAATAAACCTTTTATACAGTCCGTTCAATCGATTTGGACTTCTATTCCGTAGGCATAAGGATGGCATTAAAAACAAAAAAAGTGGTTACAATACCAATTGTTTAATGCAGATGTCATTTATCTTGCTACTAACGCAATAGAAGTCAAAATCAGTTGAACGCACTGTAAGAAAGGTTTATTTAATTGTCTAATCTTATTCCAAACGGAGTATAGTCACGACTCATGCTGTGAGATTTACGGGTACTAAAATAACATCGTAAAACTCGTCCCTATCACCAACAGACAATAGCACAATGGCGTGAGCTCCGCTACCAGGACATGGCGGAGTACGAGAGTTTCGCGCAACTACTGCGCGCGCCCGTCGACGACGCGCAGGAGATCCTGCAGAGCAGATTCCCTGTGCCGCGGTACATCGACACCGAGCATGGCGGCTCACAGGTAATTAACTATACACCGCTATGTTAGGTAGAAATCGTAGAATTACACGTCCCCCAGAGGAGAAATTTTTCTTAGGTTATACAAAAAAAAAAATCAGCTGCTTCATAGAAAAGTGCAATACCTACGTGGTCAAAATGTATGGAACAGCTGATTTTTTTTGTATAACCGACGAAAAGTTTCTGCGCTGGCGGGGTGTAGAATGATATGTTGAATTCATGGTTACAGTTTGCGCACTGGATAAAAACGTATCCTGTATAATAACAGCCGCACGGGTCGATCGAAGGTTATCGGTCGGTTCGTGGATGGGTGACCATTTATAACAGTATAACGAGCCTCCTCCTTACCTCGGAATGCACGTTAAGCCCAAGCTCGACCTTGCTGTCATTTGAGATCAGATCTTTGAAAGTCGTTACCTTCATGTAGTCAAAAGCCTAAAAGTCTGTCAACCAAGGGAGGTCAGAGAGCTGCAACCGGTTAGTCTGGAAGCTGACCCAACAATGTTGGTAAAAGACTAGGCAGATGATGATAATGCTCGTCCAGGGGATCGGACGAAAAGAGTATAAAAAGAAAGAGAGAGTGTAAAGAGTGTTCTATTCTTTATTGGTGGTGGAGTGGCTGGTGATGATGACGTCACGAATAAGAACAAATGTTTCTGACTACATATATATTCCTAATACATTTATTAACATCTACGCTACGGTGTCTCAACACTGTGTGGGCCGCTATTCTTAACATTATTCGCGAGTATTTTCTCCAGCATGTCCGTCACTTTCTGCTGGGACTTCAGAAAATTCGTGAAGTGTGAGTCATCGTACCTCGTCCGCTGTTTGATCTTAACCAAGGGCATCTGTTGTCTAGCGGATATCTCATCGTTACTGCTGTCTGAAGGCGAATGAAAATCTTTCCAAGTACTTGGTCGAGGCCAGTTCTCGATTCTTTCCAACTTCTCATGGAATTTTTTTGCTTCGTAGCGCGGTTGCCGATCGTATTCAGAATGGCCGTACGATCCCTTGTGTTTTTGGCGACCTCCAGGTTCATTAAAACCAGGTCGGTTGTATCCTCTAGGAGGCCTTATGTCTTCAGAGTTGGTCAAATCTCTTGGTCGACTTCCGTGCTCCAAGTGACTTAATCTTCCCGGATAACGTAACTCCGGGAATCTTGACCTAACGGGGTGTGTGTTCTCCATATTGTGAACCTTTTCATGGTACTCATGGTTGTACCACGGCTTTTCTCTGTCCACATACCTACCACCCCTATATGAGTACCGGTCCCTATTTTCATGCTTTTCTGCGAATCGAACGTGTTTCGGTACATCAGACGAAAGTTCAATTTTTTCTCTATGATTTCTTTCTTCGTTCGGGACTCGAAATTTCTCATCGATATGTTTCATACTCTCGCGTACCCGTACTTCTCTTTGTTTATCGATCGTTTGTTTGGTAGTTAAAACTATGTGTTGGTTCATGATTTTCGATGGCTTCGATATTTGTATAGCGAGGGGTGCTATCTCGTCCGAATTGGTTTGAATAGTGATTGGACCAAAGTGGTAATCATTGGTGGGTTGCACGTTTAACGGTGGCATGTACTGTAGAGCTTTATTTTGTGGTGGGTTGACTACAGAACTTTTTGGTACTGTGGCTATTCTCTGAGTATAGGAGCTTTTCTGAATAGGCTTGATGATAGGAGGGTTTTTCATAAGATATGGGTTGAAGGCAGCTACTGCTTGTCGGTATGGTTGTATAGCCAATTGAGGAGGTCTCGTCGTGCCATTAGTCACAGTGTAAGTATTTTGCGGCATCTGACTGGTCAATTTCACAGTGTCCTTCATTGCTTTCAACTCTTTAAATATTTCCATCAGTTTTTGCATGACATGATTTACTTGAGTAAATTCTGCCTGAAGCGACGTCGATGGTAATTCTGAAAATATGAAATGGGTTGTTATGAAATTTGGGTTTTCGTTCCGAATTTTCGCACTTGCACAAAGTATTTATGCAATGGAATTATAGAAAATAATTTATGCGTCGACTTTGGCTAAACAAATACAGGATAAGTTTTTATCCAGTGCGCAAACTGTAACCATGAATTCAACATATCATTCTAGACCCCACAGCGCAGAAATTTTTCGTCGGTTATACAAAAAAAATCAGCTGTTTCATACACTTTGACCGCGTAGGTATTGCACTTTTCTATGAAACAGCTAATTTAAAAAAATATATATCAAAACAAAATATAGATAAAAACTTACCCTGTATAATATAAATAATTAAAAAAATAACTATTCCGCCCAGACGAAGTCGCGGGCACAGCTAGTATTAGATATATCTCACCTGATGTAACTGTTGTCGTCACCAATGTAGAAGATACTGTTGTAGGTGCTTCAGTAGTTGAATTCGTAGACGAAGTAGTTCCCATCGTTATAGTACTGACGTCGTCTATAATATCTTTCAACACCATTTGCTTCACTTTTTCAGCAATTTCTTTAATAATGTTAGCTGGGATACCTTGAATATTAGACATGTTCATAGAATCCAAATTTTGAGTTGGTTTTGTACTACTTTCATTAACCTGTGTAAGTGTTTCGTTGTCACGATCAATAGTGTTTATGATCTCTTGAATAGCTTTTATTTTTTTAGCATCATGAGTTGGTTCCCTTTTTTGGAACACCGGTGCCTCCTTAATTTGTTTGCCATTAAACTCTTTTGTATTTTGAGTAATATTGCTTAGAATCCCTGAATCTGCTTTAAATGTATCATTTTTCATTTTAAATAACTGATTTCGAGCAAATTTTTCTTTTGCTACTGGCTGCTGGCTGATGATAGCTTTTTTAATAACAAACCACTCCGTATCCTCATTTTGTTGAAGTTGGTTAAAGTCTGTGGGCATTCCTATTACTTGGTTTTTATTTTTGTTTTGTTTTGAGTATTTTATTGATGGTAGCATAGCTTCAAACCCTGAGCCCTCATGTTCATTATTAGAATTTTTCTGTAATTTCCATTTCTTTATGTCTTCAATTCGTTTATTATTTGTGTTAAAACTTTGCATTTCCTCAGTCTCTTTTTTACCTTTTGGTGAAGCCTTCAATTTCTTGCTTATCTTTTTGTTACTTAGAGGTACTGGTTTCCATGTTGCAGCTGTTATTGACGCACGTGTAGATTGGTCATCCTTAACGTTATTTTTAAAAAGATTAATTGGGTGGAAAGATTCGCTTGTATCCTGTTGTTCATTGCTTTTATTGGTTACTAACTTGATAGTTTTAGAGCTAGATTCGGTTTCAGGAATAACTACTCCATTATTGAAAAGGTCATTTTTCATATGGAGAAGTCTTTGAAGGATTCCTATGGGATTATTCTTAACTGGCTTTGATCCTCTGAGCTTCGGTTCGTTTCTCTGAATTTGACTGGACGGCGTTTCATGTGCCCTTTTAAGTAGTTGGGTACTATCATACGTAACTTTATATGGCATGCTTTTGATTTCGTCTAACAAAGAATTGTAAACATCTTTGGCGGAGTGCAAATCTAGTGTAATATTATTTATTTTGTTTATCTCATTATTTTGCTCATTTACTTTCGGTTTTTCTTCGACTGGAGCTTTACTTGATAACTCCCAATATTTCATGGGTACATAATTCGGAAATACTTTTTGCGTGGAGACTTTTTGAGTTGTCGTAGGAACAGTTTGACTTGCCAAGTATTCTGCCAAAATTCGACTGATATATTCCATTTCTTTAGAGTGAACATATCCATTATTGTGAGCTTCTGCTTGTACCGTCGAAGTAACATTCTTCGCTTTTTGGGTTTGTAATTCAGCAGTTGCAGTAATAGGCGCCACAAGTACGGTGGGTAGTGAAGTTACAACTGTCGTAGTATAGCGTGTCAGCTTGGTCCAAAATTTCATCACACTTTCCACATCCGGTTGGTTCTGTATATTGTATTCTATTTTTATTATACCCTTATTTCCTTCAACGTTTGTTGCATTTCCTAAATCGGGCATTTTTTGGGCTACAGCAAAAAGTTCATCAGTATTGCTTTTTGTTTTATTAATGTTTGCTTCATTATGAATGACAGTTTTATCATCAAAGTGGGCTGCCAACAGCATCCCAATTTTTGGATATATCCCAACAGTGACATCTTTTTCAAGATCTAAAAACGTTTAGTTATGATTACATTGAAGAATTGTACGATTTAGTGAACGAATTTATTCTATACTTGGAACTCACGTTCAATAATGGCGGATGTCTTCAATGCTTCTCTTTGTGCTTCAGTTGTAACGTGGTCCAACAAACATTCCTTGCGCTGCTGTCTAAAATGCAACTTGCAGTGAAAAGTTTATCATTTCGAATAATACATTTTACTCTCTATGTACCCCCGCCACCCCGGCCCTGTTATGACAAAACACTGCAACCCGGGTTACATTGTTTTATGGTAATACATCATAAAATAATCTGCGTGATGCAAGCTTGGTACGGGTTCCATTTACAGTTCAATAATGGTTTCCATTAACAAAAAAACACAATGTTACACTTCATTGTAACCTGAAATTCGGATGAAATGTTTTTACTAAACGCTGTAAGTACTCCAGATTGCAGCGTTTTACCGTGATAGGTAAAAGGGTGGAGCGGGCGCGCGGGTGAGGCGAGCGCATCTTTGTATTTTGGTAAAACATTGCAGTTGACATGTTTATAAATGTAGCAAGAAGAACTGAAACAGTGGGAATTTCTCAAATAAAGAAGGATGAGTTAATGAAACTATTCACGAAAAAAATTAATACTACAATATCTTGAATACATTTATTTTTACTTTTGGTCTGAGTCAATGCAGAGTACATTAAACCAGTAATTTAGTCTATCACTTCAAAATGCAGTAATCAAGGATTACATTGTTATGTCACAACAAAGACGAATATTGGTTAGCCTTTGCGTTTTATTGGTTAGCTACATGTTGTTGTAACAAAACATGTTTTTTTTTTTTAATATTGTGAGGTCTCTTTATAAAATACGATAATATGATGTTAAAATGAAAATAAGTAAATATCATGCCAAATTAGTTAAAAAAACAATTAAACAGTTATCCATGTTGGATAAAATTTGGTAACGAGTTAAAGATTTAAACTTTAAAACCCGTTTTTCTCAAATTGACGTTTTACAGATTGCAGCGTTTTGTCCTAACAGGGCTGACCCGGCGGGGACATCGGCGCATAAAACTGTAACCATGAATCCAGCACATGATTCTGAACGCTCCTTCGTTGATAATTTTCGTCGGTTGTTAGAAAACGATACTAGCTGTTCCATACATTGTGACCGCGTACGTAATGAGTGTACATTTCTATGAAACAGCAGATTCAGTTTTTGATAACTAACGAAAAATTTCTACGCAAGACGGTTTAGAATCAATTAGTGAATTGATGGGTACGCTTTACGCGTCCATTTCCCTGTCACTCTGTATATTTATATAGGGGCGAATTAGAGTGGATTAGAAAAATATTTAGATTAGAAATAAACTACTTAAGAAAACAACACAAATGTTCTAAGAGCTAGCCAGGTGCAGCCTACCTAAATGCACATTGTAGTGCAATGTTGATAAAGTAACAATAACACTTACTCATTGTTCATATCATCGATGTTTACGTTGTACCGAGCCAGCTTCTCCAAAGTGCTGCCATCTAGATCATCCTTTTGCAGTCCACTCCACAACAACATACATATTACATCTGAAAACTATCATATTTTAATGGCACACGTTTTCACGAACAACCGGAAGCTATGACTTTTTTATACAAGAGACCTTTTACGCGTTTAAATGGGTTAGTAATATAAACCTAATGTTTAATTGAGTGTTATTGGAACCTTTTATCTGGACTAAACGTTGTGGGCCCTGACCGTCGGCGCGTACGATTATTTCTCGTTTGAACGTACATGATATTGCTACTGCAGTCAATATAGCTCGGCACCACATTACGTTATCGTTGTGAATACTTCATTGTTTTGGCCAACACGGCTGAAACGAGTAGGCGACTGGTGGCCCGCGCTATCTGCGACACGTAGCTTGTTTTGCAGGTGGCGACGCCGTGTTAGTTAACTTCGAAAATAAGAAACTTGAAAGTTTTCGATACATAAATATTTTAAGTGAAAGTGTTACGAAAATGGAAAAGCGTTACAGTAACTGCGATAGTGCGTTTGATACAGTTACAAAATATTATGCAACAGGAAAAAAAGTGCTATAAAGTTGCCTTACACTTTACTTTCCCTTCTTCTTTTCGTGTCGATGGTACTATTCCTCGTTGTTTGAGAGGATCAGAGGAGTAGTTTGTCATTCAAAGGGCAGTGGTATCGGCCCCGAATTACAAGTTCTAGGTCGTAAGTTCCAACCCAAGCAGCCACTTTACTTTGTGGAATTTTTTTCATAACCATAACCATTGCTCACAAAACGATGAAGGAAAATATCGTGAGGAAACCGACATGTCCTGGAACCAAAAATTCGAAGACATGAGACATCCACCAACCCACACTGGGCCCGCTTGGTGTATTATAAGTCCTCCTCGGAGAGGCAGGAGGCTTGTGTCCCAGCAGTGACATTGTCACCTATAAGTCAAAGAGTACACCTATTTAATACCTGATATTGCTTTTTATAATGTATTGTGAATATTTTTTGTTCCGTGTGGTGCCGGACGTAAAGAATAGCACCATTCTATTTTTACCCATGGGTATCGTAGAAGGCGACTAAGAGGCTTACCAGAGAATGGGCAGCAACGTTTTCTATGCATTTTACCACCATACTGCGATCGCCAATCCGCCTGCCAAGCGTGGCGATTATGGCAATCCCCACCCCGTTTGGAGGAGGCCTATGTCCAGCATTGGACGTCTTCGGCTGAAATGAAATGATGATATCTTTTGTTGGTAATCCTAAATAAATACTTCATGTATTATATAACCGTGTTAAAAACTTGTGTTTATCTGTTCCAGGCCCGGTTCCTCCTGTCGAAGGTCAATCCTTCGCAAACACACAACAACATGTACGCCTACGGAGGGGTGAGTGCAACTAACTCCACGCTTTTGTAAACTTAAATGCCACATTCACATTAATCTGCACAGTCGGCTTATGAAAACCTTGACTACGCTGAGAACCTTGTCAGATCAAAATAAAAAAAAAATTCAAAAAAATGACGCGTCAAACAACTTAATGTGCGAAATTCAAAAATGTTAACGGTTTTTGCAAAGAAATTTTGAATTTCGCAGGGTTCATTGCAGGTAGCACCTTTTAGTAACGCTTATGTAGAGTTTGGCAAGTTCTCAATTCTAAAACCGGTTATAAGACAGCTACTTGAGATTGACACAGGTCAAAACTGGTCAACGTTTTCGTTAGGCGATTGTACTAGTCAATTCAAAATATTAATTTGTTGTTGTACTGTATTGTAAATGCATGGCGTTGAGCCTTGTTGTATTATGCAAAAGTTTTGCAGTCATTCAAAATATGCATGGGTTGAATACCATCGAAGCATGGTGTGAATTTGATTTTGTTTTTTTTTTGTTCCATCATTGTTATGGCGATATCCAGGCGATGCCGATTCCATCAGCGGTAGTGACTTTTATCTTTTTTTTATTGGTGTTGGCTTTCTAATTCCGCCATTTTAATTTAACAAAGTTTTGCGTCTTTGCGAGCAGTTTGTTTCTAATCTAACGCACGATCACGGGTAATATTTTAAAATAATAAATTATAGTATTTTTTGGTTGCCTGGTTGCTTATCCCCCTAAAAATCAATAAAGTAAAATAAATTCTTTTAAAATATTTAGACTGGTGATCGTTAATACCTCTGAGCTTCTTTTGCAGTTATTTTTTTCCTAAATTATTATAAAAATGGGTAATTGAAAAAAAAAAACTGTACTTACCAGTATACTGTAATAAACTTTCACATTTAGGTTTTCCATAAATTAAAGATGAATGAATCTAATATATACCTGCGTTTACAGCAAGATGCAAGATTAATAAATATATATTAAGTTATCTTTCTGTCTAATGATAATGGTTTAAATTGATACAATAGAATGAAATTCACGCTTTAGATTTCAAACGTTCTAATTTCTGAATACGATGATTTTCTTTAACAAAGTATAAGACAATTTCGGACTTGGACATGCTTTGCGTTTTTGCTTATCAACAAGAAATCAAATTAATCAATGCTTTAAAAAAATACTAACATTACGCTTGAAATGCCTTGAATGTTGATTTTTTGTGTTAATTATTCTAAAGATGATGATTTAGTAAATAGACGATTACTTTTCTAAACAGTAGATTTTCGTTAAAAATCAACACATCTAATACCTTTAAACAAGCAATTCTTGTATATTTATAATCTGAATCTTGGAAACGGCTTCAATGATTTTCATGAAATTTAGTGTGCAGCGGGTTTCGGGGGCGATAAATCGATCTAGCTAGGTGTCATTTTTAGAAAACGTCAAACTAAAAAAAATACCGGTTATCCAGATATTATTTGTTGGTACAAGGATGCAAGAAGGGGAATCACATGGTTTCAGTTATGTTAGACACATTTAAAATTACATAGTCACAAGGCGGCTTCCAGACCGATATGGATGTGACAGAATGGAACAATTTACTATGTACAAATTCATGAAGTGCTCCCCTTTCAATAAAAAGTTGGCGCAATTCACATCAAAAACAACCGAGTCGCGAGCATGTGCCAACCGACTGTCGATATTCATACAATTTTCTACTTTAGGCAATGGAAATACGGTCCTATTTTTAAAGGAGTCAATAGTAAATTGCTTGGGTATTTTTGTTCTGTCGTACGGTTCCATTCGACTATGAAAATAGAAGTGTGTTCAAAACTGTACATTCTTCAATCTGGTGCAAAATGAATTCTACTCTGATCCTGGTGGTGGGTATTTCCCATACCATTGAAGTTGCTAATACGACCTTCATATTCGCAGGACGGTGGCGCCCCCGTGTTGACAGACGACGTGTCGTTGCAAGTGTTCATGGAGCATCTGAAGAAGCTAGCCGTGTCCTCAACAGCTTAGGGAAACAATATGGAGTCTCGCTACTTTCAGAACTGATCGCTATTAGATAGCTTTTAATTAACCTACCCAACCTTAAGGTTCTCTTACACGGGCAATTTTTTGAGCAATTATTGCTCGGCAACACTAATAGATCAACTGAGTGGAGCAATCTGGAGCAACGACAATAAATTGCCGATGTGATTCGGTAATATTGCTTCTGATTTCTCCATAATTTCATGAGTTGCGGAATATCCAATCGGTTTGGAAATTTTTAGTCAATAATTTTCTTTCTATCTCATTTTTAAGTATAACTACGTCTTGTTTTTGCGAGGGAAACCGGCCGGCGGCGGAGGCGGCGCGGGAGGCGCATTGGCTAGTTTTTTAAGTTGCTCCATATTGTGTGGCCGTATCTCTGGCAACAGGTTGCTACATGTTGCCATTGCCCTAAATTGCTGGATGTCGCGACGTCATAGTTGACGAGAATTGCCCAAGATAGAGCAATTTTAATTGCTCGTGTAAGCGCACCTTTACACCCGAATTAAGAATTGTGAATTACAAATTGAGAACTTTTCAAACAGTACTTTAGCATAAAACCTAATAATACACATGCCTGTTACATGCACAAAGATATGCGAGTAGCTTGCGTGCCATTGTGCCATGCTTCAATAAAAAGCTGTTTTGGCATACTGGCATGCAAGATACTTGTATACTTTTGTGTAAGTTACAGGAACGTGTATTATGGGCTTTAAATGACGTAAGAGCCCGCAAATTCAAAATTACTTTGCAAAAAACTTTGAATTTCACCAGCTACACTGAAGTAGCCATCTTTAAATAGGCTAAAGTAGAGTTTGAGCAGTTCCCAATTTGAAAATCTTAATTTAGAAATTGGGTATAATCTGTCGCTCCTGATTTTCTTGGGATTCGACGAGTCTCGATAGGTTAAGTCCTATGTAGACGTATTGATTTTTTTTGTATGAGAATCATCATGCCTGGTTTCCCTAGAGGGATAGGGACATGTCTATAGTATAGTACGACATTTTGTTTTTATTTTTTTCGATATTTCTCATAGTAACTGCAGTATTCTGCCATCTAAATAAACTGGTAGAATGCTCAAAACTTAGGAAATAAGTTGGTTGATTATTCTCGTCATCACAGTATTATATTACGGCGAGATTTTTTGTCATCTTCAGCTTGGGTTTATAATACAGTTTGTACTGGGCTTGTGTATTTTATGATTTAGTATACTTATTTGTTATACACAGGTGTAGTCCTAATAGTATCAGTTCTGAATTTATATATCGCATGTGATGTTCCAAATTGTTTTTGCAATTAAGTTAAAATAATTTTCTACAATACAATGTAAATTATATGAAATTAAAAATGTTTATGAAATATTTATGTATGTTTGTTTTTTAAGATAGTTTTTTAAAGTCAGTTCTCGTTTTATATTGACTGAGTAAAACGGGTCACAGTTTTTTTTTTCAACAAACAATAATACCACATTTTGTACAAAAAATATTTATTCCTAATTTCTAGACATCAACTTGAACAATAAATACATATAATTTTTAAATAAAAACAATGTACCTACATACACGTAAAATAAATTAACCTTTTTATACATATAGCTCTGTTATCCGTAAAAAGCAGGAATAATAGAAACATAATTTATTAAAAACAGGTGAAGAATTCAATATGAACTTACATCTACACAAAATTCATAATTTAACCCAATAAATTTTTTACTAGAAAATTGTTAATATACATCACGCTTTTACTCCATTTGGGTATCGCCAGAGAAACTAGCATCAACAGCTACGATTCCTACAAATTCTGTGTCTATTATAACATTTATAACTGTATCTAAATAACAATTTTCAAAAGTCACCATCTACTATCGGACGTAAATATTTCTATGTTTGAGAACCTCTATGTATGTGCTGTCATCAAGTCTATTCGTAGTTCATAAATGCGTAACACTAAAGTGCGAACAGTACTATCTACTTCTCTAGATAAACCGTTAAACACTATTTTAAATAACTCCCTTATTCATGTATAAAATTGACATCCGTACGCCTAAGAGTCAGCTATTTTTTCTGCAGTTACTATGCAGGTTTTGACGGCTTTCTAAATCACTACAAGAACACGATACTGCGCTGTAATATAAAAATCGCAGACGTCGCTCAAAAAGCAGCCAAGCTCAGTTAAGACCTGCCAGGGGTGCGGGTTGTTCGAAAGAGATACCGCGGCCCCTGGCACACAGGCAACTGAGGGAACACGGGTGGGTTTTAGTCAGTATAAGTCTGACACCCTCCTGTTCCACCCAGAGCGGGAGAAGTCATTTGATGATTTCCCACCAAAAAAAGAAAAGTTCAATTAGGACTGGGCCGGACACGTGCATTTTGGGCTAAGACCACCACAGCATGGGTCCCTGAAAACGTCCAACGGCATTGCGGAAGACCCAGGCGTGTATGGCGGGATGAACTTGACGCTTATAGGGTGGATTGGTCCATATTGGCTCAGGGGAAAAAAGGAAAGGGAAGCCATTTCCCTTCGGTGGGCAAAGTCTGCCTTATATGGCGGGCCCACAAATTTAATGTTACGTACACAAGCGACCACATCAAGCTACCCCAATCTGTCAAATTTCTTTGATTTGTTTTTCAACTTTATTACAAAAGAATAAGGTTCATGTTCAATTGGGATTTTTTTTTTGGGATAGCTTGATATGCTGGGGTCTGTACAATGAATGAATAAGGGAGTGTTAACAGAAATTGGGGTGATAGTTGTTTTGGGGTTGTAGGGTCTTCGCTTTAACTTCTAATCCTAGAATACTTTCCAATAGCTTATATCATTACATACATCCCTGTTTTATCACAAGTCATTGTCAATACTAAACCAATCACGAAGACGTATAAAAGAACAAAGGAACATCACAGTCGCTTGACGCGTCGAGAACAATGGGCCTACTTTTAAGAAGGTCATGATTTTGGCTCAAATTCAACTGCTGCTTCAAAAAATGTATTAAATTGATGATCTACTTCTTAACTTCAGTTGTTTTGGAGCCCAAAACTAAGTTGTAAAGGACGCGTATTGATAATATATACAGGGTGTCAGGGACATCAATGCACCACTTGTTAGCATGTTACCATGGATTTAGAACAGGATTCTGGAAACCCTTGCGTTAAAATTTACGTCAGTTATTTTTAAAAAAATGTTCTGCCATACATTTAACCGCCTTGATATTGCACTTATCTATAAAACAGCTGTTTTGTTTTTCTATAAGCGACGAAAGATTTATATTCTATGGGGTTTACAATCGTGTGCGGAATTCATGGTTTTAATTCAGTTTGCGCGTCGATGTCCTACCACCCTGTATTATAATTTATGTAAAGTTTAAACATTTGTGATGTTATAAATACATAAATATCACATGTATTACATAAAAAAACCAACTGAAAAAGACCCCTAACATTTTCTGCATAAAATAATCTTTTAAAAAACTAAACTAAAACTGTAAAACACTTAACTATCACACATATACACATACCTACTAAGCATTGTTTATACATTTAGCATCATTTCTTATTGAACAGCCCGTACATGATGAGGGCCAGCAAAAACATCAGTATGTACTTAATGTATTCGGTTCAGGAGTGCGGAGGTCAGTTGAGGAAACGGATGGACATCTTCTGCTCGACATCTGTCCGCTCCAGGGCGTGGCAGAACTCCTCGAAACAAATCATCTGGTCGTTGTTGGTATCAGCTTCGAGGATTGTGCGCTCAGCGATGCTTGTTAGTTGCTCTTCACTGAAATTATTAAATGTATTTTTGATCAGACAGGGCTTTCACCAAGATATTTCTCATGCTTTATAGACGTTCGCACGGATGTAAAAATATGGTGACGGGATTGTTTCATGAACTGGGGCTTCACCGCACTGCTTAGCGCCGTTAACATCCATTTTAGAAGTGTCTTAGGATACCTACGCACTATGCGGTTAACCGGAATGCGGTCAGCCGTCCGGCTGACATAAACATTTCTAATAGCGTTAACGCCAGACGCTAACGCCAAAATGTTCCATAATGGCAATTCCATTACCTGCGGAAGTTACCCAAAGGACAAATGCGGAAATTACCCAAAGGACACGTGAGTCACGCTAAGTTCGTAGACAAATAAAAACTTGTAACGAAACGCTACCGCTAAAGGATGATTTCCATCAAATGGCTCGCATGGCATCGGATCGGAAAGGGTACCTACGAACGGATGTCGACGTATACGATTGGCTCCGTACCGTCGCTTGCGAACGTATGCGTTTCCGCGCCTAGTCAAATAGTTTCATTCCTACCATGTTGACGTGTTCTAATTTTTTATGTCATAAAGACACGTATGCTTTTGCTCCAAACAAAATTTTCTTCTAAATCGATGATTGAGTGACGTTTCAGTGTGTGCACTTTCGAGAATGAGTGTTGCCGCCCGGCCACGGCTTTGAGCGCACGCGATGGCAGCCAAAAGGATCCGATCGGATACGACGACAGGCGAACTGATACGATCGCGTGTCGCGCAACAAGCCCTCCGTCAAGCTGCTGTGGGCGGCTTGGTAAAGTAAGACCATAAACACTGTGTACATGATTTAATATCGTTTAAAGATTGTAAAATCTTCCGATCCGATGCGATACGAGCCGTTTGATGGAAGTTCGCGTGGCGACTCTTATACTGACCCTTAAAATTCAGACTAACCCTACTTGTGGGAATACGCATTCCAACGCACTCTTCCACACGTAAAGCGAACTGATAGCAGGCATTGAATTATTCCAACTTGGTTTAAACATCGTAATGATCCGAACAGTGGCGGATTGTGTCTTTATCCATTAATCCCAGTTGGCTCCGCCAAGTATGTTATCAGGTCACCGTCTGATCTCTAAGGTCACATGTGACAACTAATGGCTTTGTTACTCTCTAGCTAGTGTATACATGCTACGATAGACCTTTATTAACATTACTTTAAGGTTCAATTTCCAGTGTTACATTTTTCGAACCTACGTTGCTCGGGAAATGCAACTCTTTTGCAAAGTGAAGGCGTGAAAATAAGTTATAAAGTTGTATTATTGTGTAATAAACTGTTTCTTTTTTCAAATGATTTGTAACTGCTATATGTAGAGTAGACTTACAATAATACTTGACTTCGTACTTAAACTCCTTATCATAATCGTAAACACGTAATAATCCGACTATACGAAGCAATAAAATATGGCTTTAGTAGTAAATCTCGAATATCTAAACGATAGCGTTTATACAGTGCAAAGTGTTACCATACATTTTTATCATTTAACTTTTTAAATTAAACATGTGCTAAATATCTTTGTGGGGTTTCCTCACCCCATCATTTTCCCTTAAGTACCTCATTCCAATACCTTATTAATTCATCCCATTTCCATCCGAATGCAGCGCGAATTGCGCGCTGCATACCTACCTAGCTAAGCAGAAGCCATATTTAATTATTACTAAATGTAAATAACTCAGTACCTACCTATCTAGGTGGCGCCTACCTTAACCTCCTGATAGCCGAGAAATTACTGAAATCACTTGCCACTACGGCCGAATGTAGTTTATAAAGCATTAAACTGTTTTTGTTGCAAAGGCCTAGACCTTGCTTTTTTGTCTTTTATAAAGGACTTTAGGTCAATATGGCATAAAAAAATTCATGTAATTTAATGTAATGTCACAAACACTCGGGAATTGATGCAGGTAGCATCAATTCCCGAGTTGAAATAAGAAGTTCAAAAATATTCGGCCTTTAGAGTACCTAAGGTCAGGAGGATAAAAGAGCATTTTACCTAACATGCGGATATGTGTCCACGCGCGTGTCCGGCCCGTATGTGCGCTGCCCGCATCTTATAGTTTCGTATAATCACCGAGGTAGGCCTGTCCAATATCTGACCTCCACAACCCCCTGATAATTTACTTGGTAATACTGGTTGTCCGACTTTTGGGCTTCTGACGACCCGTCTTGTCCGTAACGACTCTCAAAGATTCACGAATGACAGCCGGAGCCAACCGCTTAACGTATTTTCCGAGGCACGGACAGGCGCGGTCGCAGCCGAAGACTTTGGGGGGTCACAGCCCAAGACTACCTACATATTAATAAGAAAATGTATTATATTATCGAAAAATTACTATTTTAAGCTTTACGTTTACGGCTTTGGGGGGGGTCATGACCTCTAGGACCCCTCCCCTCGGACCACGCCTGGGCACGGAAGGGTATGGTTACCCATCCACTGACCAACCGCGGTAAGCGTAGCTTAACCTGACCGATAGACTCGTGCGGCTGTGATTTCTCCAAGTCACAAACCATGCTAAAAGAGGCCTTTAGTACCCACCTACCTAAATAAATAAAGCAAAAGTTACCTGATATTAGCTCCAACCATCATGTGCAGTATGGCCAGCAGCTCATCCCTCGAGATTTTGCCATCATTGTCCAGGTCATACATTGAAAAGGCAACTGAAAATATAAATATTTAGTTGAAGTTTGGTGGCTAAAGTTATTTTTCAATGGAATAAAAAGGAAGGCCAAAAATATCCCGCTGATTTGCAATGACTACACTACCTGCCGTATTGTAGTCATTGCAAATCAGCGGGATATTTTTTCTTCAACGCACTGCCGTGACGCTGAGAGTTGAAAATCGAACAGTGTGTTTTTTCGACACCATGGGATGAACTCTTGTTGGATTCTTAATGCTCCGTTCAACACCGAGAGTTGATTTGTTTTGGCATTTCTCAGTAGCAGCCCGGAGTCTGGATTTATGCCCGAATTGATGGCAATAGGCTCGCCCCCTATTACATGGGACTTAAACCCCTGTTACATGGGACATAAACATAACTAAAGGCGAAATTAAAAATGGGTGTACAAATAGGTACACCTCTGCTCAGGAAAACAAGGCGTGATGTTATGTAATGAAATGGAACAATTATACAAGGGCGATTTAAAAAATGACAGAAAAAACCCAAGAGCATTTCGTTGACATTTAATGTTATTGAGGAACATGGGCACAGCTGTATATGACTGATTTCAACATTATAACTATTTTGTTGTTATTCTTAGTGATATATACTACATCAGTCACAGGATGAATGATAGATAAATCAAAGTTCAAATGGTGAAGCTGACTCACAGTGACTTATTTACTTGAATGTGAATGAATTTTCAGTCCATTCTGGTTAGAGGAGGAATACATTTAAATTTCTATTCTTTATTTTCATTCCTCTAAGTACCTGGTACTTATTGACAGGCCTGCACTGTCCTCCCATACCTATTATCACTGTAATTTGAAAACATTGTAAAACCCATTTATTTTTAAGAGTAACCGTGGAGTTTCTTGCCGGCTCTTCTCCATAGGAAGCGACAAATTGGAACCGTGAACCTAGCTTCTGACGTTTCATAAGTGCCCTTGCAGGTTGATGTGAAATAAAATATTTAGATTTTTTTTGTTTAAAGGCTAATTCAATTCAGTCTAACTAAAATTCTTTGCTAGCAATCTGCCAATCTTTGCATAGTATTAAACTTCGCGACAGATTTTAATGTGGTGATGAAAACCACAGCACATAGACAGCATGATTCAAGAGATAGGTTTATAATATGTATAATACACCAGCCTCCAGGCGGGTGAAGCCGCTGGCAAAAGCTAGTATAAGAAAAGTTAGCTTTCAGAGGTTTCAGATGAACTAAAACTCAACTGAGAGGGTAACTCAAGCATAGACTCTTGGTTGTTATTGTCAACATTGTAATCAGGCTGATGATTGGACTAATTGGTTTCAATAGAGGTACATTATTGTTTTTCTCATGTTGCACCTAAAAATATTTGATCTATAACTGCTATTTGTTCTTGTTGTACACATCATTAGAAAAATACTGTTACAACATTATAAGGAATGCTTAACTATTAAGGCGAGCGTAATCTAGAATAGGATTCTTCAACTGCTGTCTTCATACTTACATCTCAACTTCTCATCTCTGCTATTAAGCTTGTTCTCCCTATTCTTCCTGATGGGCCGGAAGTGTGCCAGCACCCTCATGAACTGCAGAAAGTTCACTCGATCATCATGGCTCTCGGCAAAGAATGAGTGGACAATACGCTCACTCAGTGGGTTGATCGCTAACTCTGGGATCCTCAAGAAATCCTCCCTGGCTAATGTGCCGCAGTCATTCTTGTCTAGCGAGGTGAAGCGGGAGTACAGCCTCTCGATTTGGTTTGGTGTGACTGATGAGAAAATAGAACAAAGTAAGTAATAGGCTGAAGCAAACACAATCTGCTCAGGTTGAGATTCACAGATCACTTCGTCCTGGAGTGTTAATGTGATATTGTCCCGTGAGCAATGGGGCACTTAATATTGTTTCCAGCATGTCCTGTTGCCTGCATGTTCCAGGAACTGGTGTACACTACTGATTATGCCAAACTCGTAGCCAAATTCTGAGCTAACTCTATTTTGATTGCCATCAACACAATAAGAAGAATAAAAAATTAAGACAAAGAAAGGTTTACAGTGAACCTTGTGTATTTTGGAAAATGGGTTGATTTCTCATAAATTGCTGAAAGTATGACCATGAGAAGTCCAGCTTTCTATTAATTCAAAACAAAGCTTTCTTACTTCTCAGGATTTCTAACTGAATGGATGAGAGAACCAAGCCTAACATGAATAGATAAAAACAATAAGGAGTAGGTATATCAGCTCGTTTTTATTAACCTAAATTCTATAATTAGGGACTGTTTTTGTTTTTATAGACAACACAAAAATAACCTTTGACACTGTTTAACATAGTGAAAAATGCTAAAGTAAGATAGAAAATTATTTCTTATAGGATGAATAATCCTAGTAATATAATAAACTCTGCATTTATGTTGGGCTTATTTTCATTTTTGGTACAAAACGGTAAGTGGGTCGTTAGTAGTAAGTGGTTAATAGTTTAGGTACGTTTAGCATGGGCCATAGTATTGTAAGGCTCATCAAATTATTTCATGTTACAATGTATGAATGGAATTAAATTCAAAAGAATACATTATCTTCAATATTTTTAATAGAAAGAAACAATAACTTACACCCAGTCTCCTCCTGTAATTGAGCGATTTCTTCTTCCCGTAACAACAGAGATGATTTGTTACCCATATTGAATACGCTTAACGCTGCACGACGATTACTGAAAGACCTTTTAGCTTTTAGAAAACTGATAAGATTGATTCAATCAGGATTTTACGAATAATATGCAAGTCAAAGTCCACTTCACACTACAGCTGCGGGCTGCCTACTGTTAAGAGCTTGCTATTTACTAGATTATGATTATTTGAATATTAATTTATCGAAAATATTCATTGAGAGAGACCTACACACGAATACGTTTTGTTTTTATTATATTTGAGTTGTTGTAAGTCTGTAAATCAAGAATGAAGTCAAGACAAGAGAGAAAAGGAATCAATTTGATACTTTTACTTTTGACATTGACATTTGAGCACTTGAATTTGACGTTGTCAAAATGTCAAATATAGGCCACTTTCCGAATTAGAAAAATAGCGCTGTGAGCGCTCACATCAATAATTTGCGTTCTGAGTAGTGGTGAGCGTTGAATGAACGAACTGGTTTTTTAGACTGTTTATTCGACCTGAACTGTTAGACTAGTTTACTGTCCACAGATAAACCAGTTTATTCGTGAACGACATTTTACGCATGCGACCGGCGGCGGCGACAACTTGATTTCGCCGTACACGTAGTCGACGCTCGACGGAACGTAACGAGTGAACACGAACACTGCTGAAGGCCGTTTGTTATTGATTCTCTCTCTCTCATGCAGAAACGAACGTTCATCTCACTGAGCGAACGCTGTTAAATGAAAATAGACTCTATAACAAAACGATAGATACCGATCACTATTTATTTCGTTTAATTAGTTTATCATACATACAAGTTTATTAGTCAGCCTGCCAGTCCTAACCCTGGAAAAAGTATGAAGAGAAGTTCATTTCGATTCCCAAGTACAGTTCATCTATCCGTCGATTAGTAAACTAGTTTCAACTAAACGACCTAATCTGATCGTACAATAAACGGTGGATAAACTCCGTGAACATAAATTCGTTTATATGCTGTTCAGTCTATTATGTAAACTAGTCGAAAATTAAACTGTTTTATCAACTAGTTTATTGTATGCGGTAAACCAGTTTCGTTTCGTCGACGGTAAATACGTGAACGACCCACTCCTAGTTCTGAGTTAGATATCACGATTATGACAGCTAAGAACTGTCATTTATGTCAACAATACGGAACTCTCGTGAACGCGCTAACAGTGCTCACTTAATGTTAAAACCTATTTACACCACATAAAACTTGTATAGACCCCAAATTTCATCTTCTTATTTGATTAGGTGGCGGCTCTAGCCAGAAGCACTATTTATAAGTTAGCTAAAACTATGACACGAATCAGAACATAACAGCACAAGTGTCATTTTTGACAGCGTTTACGGTGATATTAGTATATCGAGTCTAACGCATGGTCGGCGTTATCGCAAGATGGCGCATGTCATGACGTCATGTATGACGATTCACGGGATATCGTTATCGCGCTCACGCCAATTCGGAACGGGTGTGAGCATGCTCAAATCGATATTATCGTAACTCGGAACGCTAGGATACTCAAGGCGTACTCGTTGTTGTTTTTTCAGTAGTTCAGAAACGACTGTGAAACTAAAGTCCTAATGGAATTAATGATTTAATTTAATGTGTAATTCTCTTCCTGTTTAATAAAAGGTATTGGTTATTTAATATATATAAAAAAAAAAATCACTTGGGGACTAAGGATGATCTACGTTTAGTTATTACTAATGTTAACTTATAGGCTCGATTTTCAGTTTCCAAGCGATCAAAAAGTTTGCATAGAAACTGAAATCCTGAAAATTGTTATGTCAAAATGTCAAAGCTGTAAACAGTAGAAAATACCTTGGAAGTTTATTTTATGTAAAAAAGTCACTTATCAGATTATATTTTTAATTGATAACTATATTAAAGCTATTTCATAAAATGAGTTCCGCTCCGCTATCCTCGGCAGATCAAACTCTTTCGCAGCAGAACCCATCAGATCAAGAACTTTCTGGTCAACCACTATTAGATACAGTGGAAGAACTTAACGAAAATGTACCAAGTGAGATATTTGAGCAACCGTTTGAGGATGTCGGCTTTGTGGAAATACCCCCAAAAATATTTGGATTTAAAGTTGTCGCGGAGCCACTAACCATACCTTCACTAAAAAATGCGATTTATGAACTTGGTGTTGTGAACATGTGCTGGCCAGAGATCAATGAGCCGGTATTCGAAACGAGGACATGTTTTCCTCCAAGTTATTACACAAACAGTCCGAAAGAGCGTTTGCTTTTATCATATGCAGAGAACTTCCGGCGACAGTATAATTTTCACTTTCAAATGCGGAAACCTTTATTACTACAGGTTCCAAACGAGTGTGGTTTGCAGGTACCTACTTTTAACATTTTTTTTTTAAATCAGCGCTAGATTTTGTGCTTGTTCCTTCTCAAAATACACGCGTAACGAGTATTTTTATCACCAGAAAATGGTGTGTACTTCAATAAGGCCGACCAAACTCTGTTTTGAAACTACAACCAACTGGCAGGGGATTGCGGCTTTGGTGTCGGATTACTTTGACTACGAGCCCTTAACAAAGCCCATGTTACATGTGAGTAATAGATTGTAGTTTTATATGCACGCAAAAATTCGAAATACAGTAGGTACCTACCCGCTTTCCATAATTTAACAATGTTACTATAATATGTTCTCCTGCTGATAGATGGCGTTACTTGTATGGAAGTTTGATTAATGTTCGTTCTTCGCAATCTTTGTTTACAAGCCGAGTTAGCAATGTTTTAACCGGTACTACCTTCAGGTGTATAGGTGTCGCTCGGAGTAACGCAACACATTACAGCAACAAAGATGGAACTTAACTTTGATCCAGTAGTTACTTTTTTCCTACATAATCACGTAGTCCAAGAAAATACCTTAGACAGAAATGACAGGCAGAGACAACTGCTCTAAAATCGTTTAGTTTTTTTTAACTTAGTATAGACCGGAGGTATACCTGGTCTATGCGTTTAGGGTGAGTCATTGTTTGTTTGTGTGTGCCAAAACGAATGTTTCCCCTTTATCTCAAAAATGTTTTGACCGATTTAGATACGGTTTTTTGTAAAAGGTTTGTTAGCAAACCCTAAATAATAAAAAAAACAATCCGTAAAACTCGCTGCCACAGATAACGGCGTGGTTCTTGGTTCATCGTTCTTAGGTTTCTTTTAAACGTAAGTACCCCTTACGTTTCCCTTATTACGTAACACACTATCAATTACAATCTCACTCACAATTCAACATTTCATCGACGGAATTAAATATTTAGAAGAATATTTCTAATCCTTTGCTTGAGTGCAATGAATGTTGTAAATAACGCAATGAATGTTGTTGAACCGTCAAAATAAAAGCCGGTCCTACCATTATTGTGTTATGCAGTTACCCTGCTGGTTGTCTTTACTCGTGTAATTTCAAGATATACTTAGGTACCTGGGTAGGTACCTAGTTATATTTTTTCCGGTTAAAATCGATCGAGAGTATCGAGACGAAATAGTTTTTTACTCATGTCGTTGTCTGGGTTATCTACTCGGGTACCTACTTAATTTTGACTTATCAATTTATTTTTTTGGGCTATTCGCCCCTCATCTGGGCGATTACTAAATCAATCTCGACATCGGCTTTGCTTGCCATATTTAAAAATAGAATAGAATACTAAATCAATCAAGACTGTTAACAGTGCAACAGGTTGGCCGCTGAGTTTTCTTCCAAGACATTGTTAGGTACGTAGATCTCAGCCGGTTTCAATGAAATGAGAGTCTTTTCAATAAAAGTGCTGTGTTCTTCAAGATATCAGTCGTTTCTAGTACATCCTGCTAGTCTATTAAGGACATGTAACTTCATCAGGGGGAATAAAACGTAGTTAATGTAAGGTTCAATCAAGTTTAATCATTCAACATTTTCGAGATCACAAGTCGTGAAAAGAGAATTTATAATCCAATTTTTTAATTTTGTACAAAATATCATCTTTCGAATAATTTTCCAGTGGAGCTAATATTAACGTGAAATGCAAATCAATAACTCTATCTTCTGTGGAAAGGAGACACAATTTTTGAACGTTTTTCCTAATAGATTGGTCGCGGCCGGGTGTCACCGCGACCTTACACCATTGGACAATCTCTTATATAACATTAAGATAATACACTCTTTAATTAGGAATGTACTTACAATAATAATAATCTCTCAATAATTTATAATTTTGATCACAGTGTCCTTAACTGTTAACGTTAACGTATAATACAATTCCGAGTCGACACGTCGACGTTGTCCACCATATACATAATATATAAAATACTGAGCAATAGAAAACAATTACACAACGAGTGCCTAGCTAACGCAATAGAGTCATCTATATCTTAACAATATTACCTTGTTCTTACGATTGGCACAACAATACATGCGCATCCTTTCAATATTTGGTATCGGCCGGGAGGTGTCGCCACGCGCCGCGGCTGAGCCACGCCACACACACGCCACACTACACACTCTACTACTCAGTGAACGGTTGAAAAGACGCCGTGCGTGACTTAGTATTAGTTTGACTTGAGGTAGAACATAGGGATTCAACTATAAACTATAGTAAGGGTACAACTAGGAATGTAATCGTCAAATGGCAACATACAGCGGTACTATCTAAACTAATTATTTAACAAGTTTTGTGTGCATCGGTAAGTGAAAACGCAGATATATATAACATTTAATTTACAACATGTATAACTATCTACCCATCAAGTTTCACATAGACTCGGAAACAGACGACCGAGGCCGCACGGACCGACAGGTGCCCTAGAGCTGCGCGTGCCTGGGTCCCCGTCGACTCGCCTGGCCCAGCCTAAAGTCTTACAAACTAAAGAATAATGCATAGCTTTTCTTTTAGAACAAAGAAATTACGCAAATTTGGCTACACATATCACAAGTGAACGCTTACTGGCGACAACGTAACTATGTACATAATTGAAATATTCCCTGTAGCGAGTGGCAGTCCTTGCGGGGCGTCTACTTGCGGCGGGCGGCGTGGTCGGCGGGGTGCGCGGGATGCGCGGGTGCGGGCGCGCGACGAGCGCGCAGGTTGTGCAGCAGCGCGCGCAGCTGGTGCACGTGCATGCGCGTCACGCTGGGGTCGCCGCTCGCTTCCAGCCACGCCAGGAACTTGTCACCGTGCTCCAGAGCATCGGCTGCGCCCGACTCCCACTCGCCACTCGCCGGCGACACTGACCGCGTGTCCGCGCTCGCCGACTGGTTGCTGTTGTTGAACAGCAGGTTATCGAGGACGGTGCGCGCCTTGGTCTGGCTTCGGCTTGATTCGTGGATCCTCTCGGGTGTCGGCTCCTTGTTCTCGGTCCCGATCTCTGGACTAGCGGCAGGCTCGGCCACTCGCGGCTCCACGCTGGGAGTGCGGCGAGGCTCAGACTCATTGTGTGCGCGTGTATGCCCTGGACTAGTCATTACTCCTCGCTCTTCCTCAACCTTCCCTTTCGTAAGGTGCGAGTACAAGATATTTTCTGCTGACTTATCCTTGGGCACCTGGGAGGCGGATTTGTGCTTGTCTTCAGGCAGAGGCATGGCTCCACCGAATTGTTTGTAATATTGCCACAGCCAGGAGTTCCTGTTATAATCGAGATGTGAATTGATTGGTGCAGCGGCGGTAATTGTTTTAGGCGGGATGGTTGGTTCGCTCGGTTTCCCGAGCTGTAGAGGGTGCGCCGTCGTCGTCTGCGCCGACAAGTCAAGCATTGCCTGCTGTGTCTTCAGCCAGTACCATAGTGTGTCATCCACTGGTTGAGTGGCCACAGATGAGTGAGTGTTGTGATGATTAGATTTTGACAAACTCGTACGGTACGGATCTGAGTGGTGATGAGTCTTGCTGCGATGATGATGCTTGCCATCGTTCATGTTAAGCATGCCATTGTGAGCAGGCTTTGGAGATCGGACAGAACGCAGTGCGCGACTAGCAGGTTGAGCTGATAACGCTGATAGTCCAGGATTCAGTTGAGCGAGTAAAGTTAGATTGGTGGCGATCTCATTGAAGCTGAGGCCGAGGTGCGAGTGCGTGAGGCCAGGCAGATGAGGAAGGCCTGACAGCGGGCTGATAGCACTCATGGAGACGCTGGCGCCGGGGTCAGGTCGGATATGGCGCTCACGAGGGATGTGGGTGGTGGGGGATGGTACAGCTCGTTTTGTAGTGAGTTCGACTGGTGCGTCGATCGGCGGCGTGGGCTGCTGCACGATGGGGGCTGCACTGACGGGTGCTGAGAGGTCAAGCCCGGTGGCCACAGGAGAAGGAGGCGCGACAGGAGACTCGGTGCGCGCACGCTTATCGGGCGGCTCGCCGTCGTTGCTTTTATCTGTATCAGGTGATGAGAGGCGAGATGTCATGTAACGCAGCTTGTCCTCGTTCTTGCACCAGCCTCGCAGCGTGGACTCGGGCACGCCGATGTCCCGCGCTACCGAGGCCTTGGACTCGCCGTCGTTGACGCGTTGGATGGCCTCGATCTTGTCGCTGGGCGTCAGTGCGCGCATTGGACGTTTGCCCTTGGTCGCCATTGTGGCGTCGCGTCTGCTGTAACAAAAACATGTACGTTATATATTATTCTGTTTGACTTTTATTATTGTCTGGCCGCTGGTAATTCCTAAAGTAGTCGGTTATTCCTAAAGTGTCGGTTATACTATTTCAATGGTATTCAACTCAGGTTTGTTGGTTAAAATTGGGTGAATATATATTCGTCTCGTGACGTGTGGGTTTCCCTAGATGTTAATAAAATTATAATAGGTATGAATTACGCATCGCTGTGAAACGTGCTGCAGTTTATTAAGGTTTTTGTATAAATAATATTGCAACATGTCCATATATCTAGTAACATAATAAGTAAGTACGAATATTTTGATGGTACCTACCTACTTATGAAGTGAGTTTAAATAGTCTACTAATTGAAAATAATGCTATGACTTTGACTTTAATATTTAATGACAGTACTTTATGATTAAGAAGGTAGACAGATAAACAAATAACGATGTAAACTAAATTATCATCAGTCTCAAACAAGTATGTAGGGTAAACATACCGGTTAACCGGCCACTACCCCTTTTCGGCCACTTCGCACGTTATTTGTCCTTATAGACAGTGTTATAGGCCGCCCCTTTCAAATTTTGCGCCATTCGATCCGGACAAACTTCCCGGTTCATAATCCAACGGCATGACCGCGAAATTTGCGAACTGAGCCCTCAGTCGCCATTTCAAAATTTGGTGTGTGGACACGTGTCAAATTTAGCGAAAAAAATAGCAGGTGGATTGATTTTCTAAGGTAAGTTTTTAAGTGTTACTGTTGGTTTATTTTTCATTGATTTGGTTTGTGTGTATTTAGCATGTTTAATTTCAATATTCAAGTGCCCAAACTCATCTAACTTTTCATAATTTGTGATATTTTTGGTGGTCGGACAATACGTTAACGATTAATTTCAAAATCTACTTTCCGACCGGGTGGTCGCATAACCGGTTTATTCATGTCATTTCACTTTGCCTTTATTGGAGAAACCTTAAATTCACCAACATAGATTCCATTATATTTGTGAACAGCTAGAATTTTGTAAATTTACAACTAGATTCCGGCCGCCAGTATACCTCATATTTTCAAAGATATGACCCTCAAAAATACCGAACGTTTAGCGGCCGATAACTGGTAAAAATATAACCTGTCTCCGGCCGTTTAAAATTAGTAAAAATTACACCTAATTCCGGCCTTTCGAAAAAAGAACGCCCGATAATTAGTAAAAAGTAAATCTATTTCTGGCCGTAATATTTGTTTCTGATTTCATGTTTGTTACCCCTTTATGCTTAAACGGCTACATGGGTTTGAATGAAATTTGGCATAGCCTTACTCTGAATTAATACATAGGCTACTTTTTAACCGCGGAGTCGAAGAAGCTTATGTGTTATATGTGATAATGGATTAATTTTTGGTTGATGTGCTTGGTGTTGGAATTGTGCTTTTTTTTTCAGATGGCACCTGTCAGTAAAGGAAAGAAAAAAAAAATTGAAGAGCTTTCCCGAAGGATTGCTTATAGTGAAGAAGCACTGACAAGCGCTCTTTCAGATATACGCGGCAATATTCGCGGCATCAGGAAAGCGAGCCGGTAGGACGGAGTTCACTATACAGGACAGGCTTTCCAGTCGTGTTGCTGATTTAAGGAGAAAAATTGGCCCAGATCCTATATTTGGTTTTGATGGAGAAATGAAAATCGTTAATTGGATAATTGAGTTGGCGAATTTTCATGAAATTTCATGTTTTTTTTTATTTTATTTTTATATCATTGTGTTAAGAGATTTTTTAATGATGCTAAAGCCAAAAGTAGCTATAAGTCGTAGAAAAGAGTAAAAATATACCGCTTTTTGAGAATTTATTCATTGTTTTACTTTCATACTATTATAAACCCTATGAGCTACTGTATAAGAGTCGTTTTTCTACCGTGAATTAGGTGGCCGATAACTAGTGCACTAGTGGACGATAACTGAGTGAAAAGGCCGATAGCCGGTATATTTGCTATTTTTCCGAATATATATTTTTTATTAATTATGTATCACTGATACGTCTATAAACGTTAGGTTTTATGAAACTACACTATTGTAGGATAAAATATTTATTTTTTGAAAAATCTTGGAGTACAGCATTATGATAGAAATCAACTCTGAAGTCAAGAAGCCGCTTAAACGGCCGATAACCGGTATGTTTACCCTATGTAGTACGTACGGACTAACCAGAATGTTGCAATGATAAATCCGACTGATATAACAACAAAACACCATTGATGTCAGCACAAATAACGACATTATTTACACAAAAACAAGTCGAGTGACAACCAACGCACTTGAACTGAGTCCCGATACATTTCAATAGCAATGTTGCACAATAAACAACAACGTTACAACTTAACGTTATTACAATAAAATTACGAAAAATATAACTGGCCGCAAACACGTTTACAACTGTTACCATAAACAAAAACGTTTACGCGGAAAGCTATAAAGTTACGAAAAAGATAAACAAAAAGAAGACATAAAATTATGACCTACGACAACAGTAGGCGGCAAAAGTTGTCGGGTCGTTGACACGGTGACCTTGCGAGCGGTTAGCGCGCCTCCGTCGGCTGCCGATAGATGGCGTTAGGCGACCGAACGTTTACCTAGCCTGTTTATTTGTATCGAAATGGAAAAGTTGATTACAAAGTTTATGTCATTCTAACGTTGATCACTCGAAAGTAGTACGCGTCGGTAAATACTTGATCTTAATGCTAAACAACACGTGAAATTAGAAAGACAATGGGCAACTAACAGTAACAATGTTTTGTTAATTTTAAAATGATTTCGTTATACACTTGGTTTCAATTTCATAACTTTGCTAACAAGTAGTTATCGGATTTTTCAAGTAGATTTTATTGGTTTAATGTTTAATGTTATATTATTAGTTGTGATGTGATCTTTCGCTTATCTTTTACTTGAGTTTGGTAACATTGAACTAGTTTTGAATTTTGTAACTTTGGCACTAGAACGAGAAGTTTTCCAAGTGAGCTTTTTTATTATTGAGTTTCGCGTTTTTTCAAACGAGATTTTGATGATGAAGATTTTAGATATTTTGATTGTACGGTATTCTATTTTGTTTGATAGTCTTTAATAAATGAATACACAAATAGACACCAAGTTATCTGACAAAGTAAAAACGTAGTTTTATTGTATTGTTTATTTTTATGGGTATTTTGGGAACATCACGTGAAAACAAACGTTTTCGTCATCGGTTTTTGGGTTGAGTAAAGGCAACTTAGATGAGACTTAGCACACTTAAAAAACTATTTTATTAAATTCTAATCTAGCTTTTACGAATCTACTCGCGCCTTTGTCCGGCAGTGGAATCTTCAAAGGCCTTTCCCCGCGATTTCAAGCAAACAGGACGGTTTTGTACTGTCCAGTTGATTCTCTTGTCCACTTCGTTCTCCCATCGCTTTCGCGGGTATTATTTTTACACAGAACTGAATAAACTGACACAAATTACTTGTTAATTCCTGCAAGTTTCGGGGTTTTGGGATATTTATTTCTACGTGTTAATTCGGTCAGAGTTTATTATGTAAATTCACCTAACTGGGGAAATATTTTCGTAGCTGGCTGTGCTACGAGCTACGACGGGCTACGACTTGCTACAACTTTTTCAAAACTGTAAGCTGACTCGAAACTATTGTAATAGCCATTTTGGGAATTGGTGACAATTTTGACTGCTAATTTTGTAGCAAAGTAGTTACCTGAGAACTAAATAGTAATGATTGCAAAGTCAGCTTCAAATAAAACTGAACGACCACTTTTCACTCACAAAGAACAAAACGTCCTGCACTCACTTGATACGTTGGAACCTAGCAACACAGTGATAAGCGAATGAAATACAAAGTAAGCAACTTACTTGCGAGCCGGCGGCGGCACGTGTGCTGTGTTTACAATTTTTGACAGGCCAGCCGTTATTGCGATATTATAAACGGCCCGTGAATGGAGGACTCCAACCAATAAAAATATAGCTCGGGTGCGCAGTGCGCGGCACGTGTACACACAAGTTCCAGTTTCACAGATCAGTTGGTCACAAGTCACTGAGCGGAGTGCGGAGAGCAGCGCGGTTCGCGGAGACGTGCGTCGCGGCGCGCGCGGAGCGACTGTGTGCGGCCGGTGATAAGGCGCCGGGCCGCGGCTCGCGTCCGCGGCCGGCCGCTCCTCTCCTTTGTGTCCGTCCGTCACCCCCCCGGCGCCGCCGCCCCCCGCGATCTTGCCACCTCCTCGCCTATTCCTCCGACATTCGAGCCGCGCTTGCCGGCCCACCTATCTCCCGCAATGTATTAACTCGATTAATTATTAATTTTAACGCATCAACTTTACCAGCGACAAAATCGCCGCCTCCAAATTGGAACTTTTCCGACGTCAACTTGCGGTCGTCCTCGTCGTACGAAAGTTTTCTCTCAATCGTGGTGTTCCACAACTTTTCTAAGTGGCGAACTTTGTCTCGTAATAACGTCTCGCGCCCGTCTACCAAGTAATAGTTGCCAACTAATTACTCTAGTTCCGACTCGAGTCGCTTTCGATGTTTTTCAGTGGGTCGGCAAACAAACAAATAAAACAAAAACAATGTACCTAGTTAGAGAGATGATAAGCGATGGGCTCGCCTCATTGATATGCTACGAAGTCTCGTAGCGCTCGCTACGTTTGATTATTATGATTATGTGTTCTACGTAGCAGTTAATTTTTATGCGTAGTACTTGTTCCTTCCGTAGCGTGTAAGTTGTCGGAGATTTATGTAATGTTATGTTTGTGGAAGGTCTTAAATTGTCGGAAGCTTTTGAGACTGTAATGGGTTTTTGTAAAGTCGGGTCAAGGGCAGCCGGTGTGGCAATAAATTGTATACTTGCAGTGATGTATTATTTTGGTGACATTTATTTTATTATTTCCATTTATACACAAAAGTTTACATCGCAGATATCTTGACTACGCACATACATATTTCGTATTGACACTTCACGATAACATTCTTGCCGTGTGTATCACACACATGCTTGATGGTACTAATTCGCGTAGTGAAAGTGTTCACATTACGTGTTTCAGAAGCGCTAAATGCCAAAGTTGACCAACACTTATGTCATCCTCCATAGATATCGAGTTCTATGTAATTTACACCCATGCTCCTACAGCTACTGTCTTACTTAATTGTACTTTACTTGTATTATCCTCGAAAGGGTTTTGTTGTGATTACATAATTATTAGTGGTGTACCGGCTGGTCGCCGCCTAGTCCGTCATATTTGTAGTCGGCGATTAGGCGCTGACTAGTCGGCTAAAACCGCCAACTAGTCAGCTAAAACCGCCGACTAGTCGGCCTGTTTTTTACTCGTATCAATATGCTTGAAAATTTAGAACACGGAGATTGAACGGAAATTGAAATTGCTGTTGTTTTTTTTATTAGAGAATCAGTTTTACAGTTTACTTTTAGTGCAATCTAGAAAAGGATAGGACATTAGGATAGGAAGAAACGCACTCACACGTAAACAATGATAAAATAAATGGAAAGTAATCAAAAACATGTCTCGACAATTCCGCCTGGTCGGCGGGCGCCGCGCATTGGCACCTACGACCCTAAAGCGTAGGTACTGATGTCACCGGAACTCAACCGAGAGCAATGAAGGGCTTGAACGACTAGTCGGCCATTTTGAAGCCTACTAGTCGGCTAGTCGGCCAAAGTCATAGTCAGGCCCATCTCTAAAATTATTAGTCTTATGACTGGTCTCGTTGGTTTACTTATAGTCGCAAGCGCTAGTGCTGATCATGAGGCCCTGGATTCGATTCCCATATCGGGCAAAGTGTTATTAGTTTTTTTCGTCAGAGATTTCTCAATAGAAGCCCGGAGTCTGGATTGATGTCAATAAGCTCGCCCTCTATTACATGGGACTTAAACGTAACTGGCGATATATGGGTGTTCTCACTATAGGTACAACTTTGCCTAACCCTTTGGGATGACAGGCATGATGTTATGTTATATATGAGCCTTTTGATACACCGACTAGCAGAGAAGGTAAAAATCCCGATTCATTCCCGGACCTAATGAGATGAAGTCGCTGACAGGCAGCCAGATGCTTGTTCTGTCTTAAAGTTGGCAAGCCATCAGCAAACCTACTGGTGTTACAGATGGTTGCCACTTTCTATCGGCTTGACGTAGACCTGCATCGACAAACCCATCTCGTCTTCGTCTTCCCGCCTCATTACAAAACGACATCTAACTTTGGTCAAGTCAGCTATGGTATTTTCAATTTTATTCCGGCAGTTCTAAAGTTCGCATGATAAGCTAGAATAGGGGTTGACGTCAGTTTTTGTAATTCGATTTTAGAACTTCGTCGGAATAAAGATCGATATTGACTGTTCAACAACATTTCTTGCGTTATTTACCTTAGTTGTGGAGCAGACACATGTTCGGAACACAAAGCAATAGATTAGCAATATTCTTCAGAATGATTCAAATTGAATTCGAATTTAATTAGTTGAACTTTTTTTATGCAGTTTGGCAGACTTTCTGAACCTATGTTATTGTTAAATTAGATTTTGAATAAATAAAACCAACTTACTGAAATATCTACTAACTCATTTTATCAGTTGCAATTAATACCATTTACAACCATTCTTTGCTATCAGAATCGGTTTGAAGTGTAATCTACAGTGCGTAGCATTGATCCTTTGATATCAGACTCAGTAGTAGGTACCTATTAAACTAGCTGTATGCCTATTAGATCAGAGAGTTTTCAGGAAATGAATATTGTTTTTTTTAACTACAGCTACCTCCTAGACGCCATAGTTTATGTGGAAAAACCGATCAACGGGGTATTTTCATCTTTTGTATTTGGTATTCTGACTTGTAATTTTGACAGTTCAACAACTTTCATTGCGTTATTTACTTTGTTGAGCAGACAATGTTTTCGAACATCTGATGCAGTGGAGAAATATCCTGCATAATGATTCAGATTGTGATTGATGTATTTCGCAAAAACATTTCATTTATGACTAAAGAGCCCTTGTGGTATATTGTTAAATTTTCATATCTACGTTTTCAAGTAGATTCAGCAGAGCAGTAGTTACGGGTAGTCAGAAGCCCAAAATTCTGACAACCAGTCTTACCAAGGGATATCGTGCTACCCAGTAACTGGATTGTGGAGGTTAAATAGGTAGGTGCTATGTAAAATATTGATACGCAGCTGCATTTGTTTAGACTGGCAGCAAACCCCAACATGGTTGGGACAAGCCTAGGCGCAAAACAGGTCAACAAAAACGGTCTTCTTGGCCGCAAGCAAGCAACGATTATTGACCGAAGGGTCCTAGGTTCGATCCACGGGTCGGCAAAATGTACTGTAGTAGTAAATATTCTTTGAAACTTCATGGAAAATATTCTACCAGAATCGCGACGCACCGACGGGTCGTGCCTCTCCATGGCAGCCTTTGTCAGTATTTTTCAATTAATAATTCTCAGAAGCTAGGTTGGCGAACGAGAGTTCACAAGTTCGTTTTCATTTTCAAGGAAATCTACCCCTTTGATTATCTGGAGCAGTAAACAAATATTTGAATCAAATAAATGTGCAACATTTATTACAAGTGCATTTGTAGAATTATATAATAGGTCCTCTTTCAGCATTTATCAGGCACTTTTTAATAAAGATATTTATATACCTCTCTTTAACATCAAAGGGTGCACGAAATAGCTTCCACAAGGACCTACTTTTATAAATGTACATCCGATACAACTTGACCTCCGTGCTTCGTACTCACGTTGCTAACTGGTTAATATTTTTACTACGGTTTGAGCTTTTTCTTTTCTGGAGCAGTGGTGGCCTAGTGGTATCTCCTCCGACTTACGAATTACTTACTTACGGTCGTGAGTTCGAACCCCGGCAGGTACTTTACTTTGTTTATTTAATTTCATCGCCACTGCTCTCAAAACGGTGAAGGAAAACATCGTGAGGAAACCGGCTCGTCTTGGAACCAAGCAATCGAAGACATGTGACATCTACCAAGCCGCACTGGGCTCGCGTGGTGGATTATAGCTCACTCCCTATGAGACAGATTATGTATGAACTAATGATCCTTTCTTATAAAGTAACGGTTTTATCGGACACGAGACAAGAAGATTTCCATAACGATACTTTTGTTAAGCCCTCTCCATTTCTCCATCAATGGAGAGGGCTATGCTTGGAGTTTCCCTACGTGATCGAATCAGGAATGAAGAGATCCGTAGGGGAACCAAGGTAACCGACATAGCCCGAAGAATTGCCAAACTTAAGTGACAGTGGGCAGGGCACATTGCACGAACAGATGGCCTATGGGGCCGAAAGATTCTGGAGCGGCGACCGCGTACCGGAAGATGTAAAGTTGGAACGTCTCCCACAAGGTGGACTGATGACCTTGTGAGGGCCGCAGGAGTCCGCTGGATGCGGGAAGCACAGAACCGGTCGAATTGACGGAGCTTGGGGGAGGCATATGTCCAGCAGTGGACGTCTTTCGGCTGAAATGATGATGATTTTTGTTAAGGACGTCTGGTCCCAGCTCAATCAATACAGCCGATCTATTCTGAAAACATAGAAGAAGTGAGCCGTCAACAGTGTCTATCCTTTACCATTTTTTTTTTTGGGAGGGAAATCATCAAATAACTTCTCCCGCTCTGGGTGGAGCAGGAGGGGCGTATCAGACTTTTACTGACTAACACCCACCCGGGTTCCCTCAGTTGCCTGTGTGCCAGGAGCCGCGGTATCTCTTTCGAACAACCCGCACCATCGAACAACCCGCACCATCCTTTACCATCAGGTGGAATGACAGCTCGCTTCAAGCTCACTTCATTTATGAGATTTTTATAGAATAGCATTACAGGACTTTAACATAACTTACATGGGTGCTATGCTAGTCATACAAGAATTGAGTGGTTATACTGACCGAAGCTTAGCAAAATAAGTACGCATATTGTTTGGTATCGACACATGGTTTAAATACCGGTGTCCGTTGAAGGTTCACGGTCCAATGACGCGCTACACGTTTTACAACACCTACAACCATTTAAAAAAAAACCCTTGTATTTCAAATATATCCTTGTGTCCATATTATGTCCATAATTAGCCTGTAATATTTCCACTACTGAGACAGGCCGGGTCTTGGTAAGAGGGAGTGGGCCTTTATCGTTATTATCTTTGGTAGATGTCACATGTCTTCGAATTTTTGGTTCTGGGACATGCCGGTATCCTCACGATATTTTTATTTACAGTTTTGAGAGTAGTGTTGAAAAAATAAATTACACAAAATAAAGCGCTTGTCTAGATTCAAATCTACGGCCTGCGGCTCGAAATCGCGACCGTTATCACGGGGCCACCAATGTTCTCGTAGTGCTAATAAAAAATAGAAAATAAAACATTTATTTCTGGGGGCCTAAAAACGCCACATTAAGCGATTCCTCTAAAAGCAATTCACTTCCTGAATTCCCCTATGATTCTGCTATTTGACATTTTGCTTTAATAAAACAATTCATAATTTGGTGACCATTTTACGAATTTCCATACAAAACTGTCAAAGAGATGAATTGCGTGCTCTCTACGCAGATAATATTATGAATTGTCAGTTTGTGACCATTTTACGATTTTAATATTATTCTATTATGATTCTGCCAAAGCGGCCTTTTTAGACGCCCAGGTACCACATAACCCATAATTGAAAACACCTTTAAATTATTCAATAATGAATACAAAATCACACAAAATTAAATACAATAAAAAAACAATCATCAACACACAAATTATATAAATCAAATTCAAATTCATATTCAATAGTAATCAACTCAAATGACGCTGTGAGTACTAATTTAATGTCTCTTTCGAGATAGAAAAACGAACGATGTGATGTTCGTCCGATGGAAACGGAGCAATGGGAGGATCCTCCCGGTTGCCAGATGGGTGACATTAGAGAACTACCCAACGGATTCCGCGAAGTGTTGCGTTACCTATTTGTGTTTTCAGACACAATTTATTCCCAATATAAGATCTCGGAGAAGGAAAGTTCAACCTAAATAGATCCTGTTGGCAGTATTAGCCTAATCTATTGAAATCGCATTACCGTTAATGTCCACCGTTTGTAACTTATATATTTCTTCCCTATAAGCTAAAGTCAGCCATCATTATGTTCCAAACCTATTTACGTACGAAACGTTTTCTGTTGCCAAGTCTAAAACCTACCTAACTTACCTACCTAAGAGTAAGGGGTCCTCTCTTACTACAGAACATACAGCAGCCTAAAATGGCACCAGACTACTGACCGAACTATCTATACCTATACAAATAAATAAAATTGTAATATCAAAATAACAACGAACAAAAAAAGTTTTTTTTGTTTGTCCGTTTGCTTTGGCTAATCTTCAAAACGGCTGGACCGATTTTGACGGGACTTTTACTGGCAGGTATCTGATGTAATAAGCAGTAACTACTAGTTTACTTTTATTTAAAAAAAAGAGTTGGAGTTCTGCACAAAAAAATTAAAACCCTTGTAATCTAATATGCTCACGAGCGATATCGCCGACGCAGCTAGTTCAAAATACTCAATACTCAATTCTTTATTGCATTCCATATGTTTTACATAGATGGTAGGTATAAACAGTGAGATCAATATGGACCCTGTCGAGCACAGCAAAATTAGGAGAGAGGAAAAGGGCTACGTACAAATGCAAGCAATTCAATTCATTATTATAATAAATGATGACGATGGGTTTACAACATCTCTGTGATGGGATTCCAATCTATTGACCGTTAAAAAGTTTGTAACTGGGAACAGCTTTTTGTGAAGAGAACTTGTTCAAAGTTGCAGCGACATGAATGTTCACTTTCGCCACAGTAGGTACTGACCATTGCCTTTCTCTGCCAGCCCCCCAGCATATGATACGACAGATTGGCACGGTTGACGCAGTGGTTAAGCGATTGACTGCTGCACTGCGTGTCGCGGGTTCGATTCCCGCACGGAACAAATATTTGTATGACCTACAAGTAGTTGTTCCGGGTCTGGCTGTTTGTGTGTGTGAGCTTAAATGTTTGTAAACGCACCCGCAATACAGGAGAAATTTCTAGTGTGCAACAACAATCTCCATTCTTCTTAGACTCATCCGCACCTGCATATAGACTTGTGGGAGTATAGTTGGTAGTTGTAGTATAAACTTTACGGGTTGTTTATTCGCTTATAAAATGTTTTTTTTTTAAAGCGAAATGAGAGTGTACTATGGGTACCTCTCTGCCTTACCCTCTGGGGATTACAGGCGTGATTTACGTTAAGTGTGTTGTATTATTTCAATACTAGCTTTTGCCAGCGGCTTCGCCCGCGTGGAGGTCGGAAATTATCCCACAGGAACGTATTACTGTGATAAAAAGTATCATATATGTTAATCCAGGTTAGATACTATCTGTGTGCCAAATTTCATTCAAATCCCTTCAGCCGTTTTTGCTTGAAAGAGTAACAAACATCCATACTCACAAACTTTTATATTTATAATATTGAGTAGGAACTAGGATAGTCCAATAAATTAACAATTAAAACCTAAAACCCGACTACTTAAAAATCACTCTCTTAAAAGTTTGAAACAAGAAAATATTCTCATCTGAAAAGCGTGATGATGATAAGTGTTTAGAAGTTATGTGGGAACACATGAACATACATACATAACAACATACATACATATATTCAGGTCAAAATCATAACCCTCCTTTATGATTCGCCGTAGTCGGGTAAAAAGTAGAGATAACAGCCAGTAAGTAACATTGTTGATATGCCACGGATTGTTGACGAGAATCAAAGGTAGGGTATAGGTAGGTAACCTACCGAGTTGTTTACCCCCATGAGTCGAAGCATCGAATTTGTATGCGGCTGGTCTTGCACCTACCTATGTACATGTTTACCGCTTCTAATACCTACAGTCGCGAGACGGCGAACGTGTCGTATTCCTAAGCGCGTTTGCCACTGGCGACGGGTGTGTGTAGGTATGTTTTTGCGCGCCGAGGCCACACAAAGGCTCTCGGCGCGGCCTCGGCGACGGGCGAGCCGCACCAAGCCGCGCCGCGATTTACGACGCGTCGCCCGCACTGTATTTCGGGCATTGGCGATGTATGAGATGTGGAAAGGATTGGAGGAGGTAGTTTAAGATGATATGCGGTAATTAGCTACGAAAGCTTTTACTTAAATGTAACCGAAGTCTACAAGTTGAACACACAAGTGTCGTAGCGCTCTCGTAGCAGTCGTAGCATTCGTAGCGTCGTCATCGTTGTGGAAGTTGCAGTCGCTTCCAAAACTATATCATAATAATATTTTCTGATTTTGACACATAAATGCCTAATGCTACATTTGGAATCTTGTGGATTCATCGCACAATTTTAATTTATCAAGTCCATCTAATTTAATGTTAACTATATAGGTATTTAGATCACCAACTATTAATTGAAACCACTTTGTACTGTTAACAATATAATAACTTCGAACTATATAATAAAGATACAGGATGACAAGGGAAATATTTAATACATGAAACGGAAACGACTGCCTCTTACAGCGGTCTGCCAAGAAGTCCCCCCTAGTCTCTATAAAACACTGGTGGGAATGCTGCTCTTGTTTATGTTCCCATGCTGAATTTTGACCCTGTCTTATGGATGTTTACGTCCGGCTCGGGATACTGCAGCGCAAGCACCTCGTCTGTTGGAGGCCACCAGGCCGCTCTGCTGATGTCACTCTTTACTTTGTAAAGAAAGCACGGCAATCGCCAACATTAAAGACAAACAAACCAATATCTCTTTTACAAATTGACAGCATGAAGTCGCAAGCACACTCCCATAGAAAAACATCGCTCTGGTCACAGTCACACAAATAATTAACTTGAAACTACCGCATCTCCCCCCACTAGCTTCACACATCAGATATGCACGTTCTCTAGTGATTTTGTTATCGGCGCGCACCCCCGGCGACATCCGACGCCGCGCCATTACCGCCCGCCTCCCGCGCTCCTTCCCGTGCCCCCCCCGCGGTGTTGCCAACTAAATGCGAGATAATTGATGTTTAGCGGCCGTTCGGACGTCAATAGTGCGCTGATATGCCTAGCTCGGGCTTGTGTTCTACGCTCGCTTTGTAAACGAAGAAATATGGAATGATTTGGTTAAGTAGGTAATACCTGTTTGAAATGATAATGTCGAATGGGCTCTGTGCTAGGACTGACAAAAAGTTGGATTTATTTGGAAAACTCAGAACGCGCTGAAAGTTTCAGCCGCGCCATATAGGTTGGAATGCGGCTCGGTAGCGAAGTAACCTGCGCCTGCACCGCTGTGCCGCTTTCTATGTGGCGAAAGCTCTAAGCAGTGTTTGTTTTGAAACACGAAGCAGTTTTCTGAACTGATTCACTTTAGTGGGTCTAAAGTGAATCAGTTCAGAAAAGTGCTTCGTGTCACTAACGTATTTCCCTCTATGTATGTTCATCCTTACTTGCCTTCCAAACTCTTAATCTGCAATCACTGCGAGATTGACCTCATTGACGCTTCTCTCAATTTTTTATACTTTTCTTTCCTTTTTACAAGTCGTTTCTTTTATAGTCCTGTAGGGTAAGAACTTAAAAATATCTTCAATGGTATCTACATCTACACTATCTACACTAATATTATAAAGAGGAAAGATTTGTATTTTTGTATTTTTGTTTGTAACGAATAAACTTACAAACTACTGGACCGATTTTTAAAATTCTTTCACCGTTAGAAAGCTACATCTTTACCGAGTAACATAGGCTATATTTTATCCCCGTATTCCTACGGGAGAGCAGAGGCGTAGGCTGTCTGTTGCATGATCACTATGATCAGCCTATAATGACACAGGCCTGCTCTCGGTGAGAGGGAGAGGGCCATAATCCACCACACGTGCCCAGTGCGGGTTGTTAGATGTCACATATCATCGAATTTTTGGTTCTAGGACGTGCCGGTTTCCTCACGATGTTTTCCTACAGCGTTTTAAGTCGTAACTCGCAGCCATAACCACTAGGCCACCATTACTCTGCGGCTGAGTGTAGACTGTCAGTTTGTTTTTTATTAAGTAGATATATCACTCCATTTAAACTCTCCACGGCCAACATCTGACAAAACATCTCTCATGGTGAAGATCACCATGAGCAGCACACAAGTCAACTAAAGAACAATGTAAGAACTCCCACTGTTATTTCGTCCACATCTGGCAACTCCGTCGCGCTCATTAGCCAATAGCGAGATCGCCTGCAGCCGATGCCGCGACTTGAATTTTTACAACGTATAAGGGTATACGTATACAGTCTTCAAGTATCGCGGAACATTCGAAGCTTATACGTTTTACTGGAGTTCTTAGTTGATTAGAAAGAAAACATCATTTTGAGAATGCTTTCGTTTTTTTTGCAACCTGGTTCGGAAGTGGCAGAAAATGAGGCTGTCATTGCAGATTACGTATACTTTCCTGTTTTAGTGGGTTTTTATCTAGGTTTAGATTAGCTAATGGACTGACTGGTTAAACGGAATTTAAAAAAATACTACGTACTAAAAATGGCTACGATAAACAATCGGAAACTTTGTCAAAGTTGCGCTTCGCAAATAAATTGGTGTGCACTAGTAGAGATCGGCTTCCTTGAAAGCGACAGAATCACTCATTAGCACACCAATCGCGTAACACACTATCAATCAAAATTTGAATCATTTTGAATCATATCGCTAATCTATTGCTTCATAAATTACATTCGAAAAATTTGTCTGCTCGACAACGTACGTCAATAACGCACTGAATGTTGTGGAGCTGTCAAAATGATAGCCATTCCTTCTGGGCCTCAAGTCTGCTATTACAGTAGTGTCAGAATAGTCTATCATTGATTTCATAAAGGCTTCTTCAAACAGGCGCGACGCGACAGCGCGACGCGACACTTGTAGAACAATTTCCATGAAGTTTTCATAAAAATTGTTCTACGAGTGTCGCGACGCGACCGTCGCGTTGCGCTGGTCTGCACGAGCCTTATTTGTTGATTTTGACAAGTTTGGTAGTCTACTATTATAATGGCGTCATTATGACTCTCCAATGGTCAGCCACTGACACTCCAGTGAAAGAAATGGCATTTATTGGTAATCTCGTACATAATGACAAATGAATGACTGACTTCTGCCAGGGGTGCGGGTTGTTCGAAAGAGATACCGCGGCCCCTGGCACACAGGCAACTGAGGGAACACGGGTTTTAGTCAGTAAAAGTCTGACATGCTCTCCCGCTCCACCCAGAGCGGGAGAAGTTATTTTATGATTTCCCATCCAAAAAAAAAAATGACTGACTCAGGCGGTAATCTGCTAAAATTTAACACTAAACTAATAAATAATATGTCAAAATATATATAAATGAAATCGGGCATGAATAAATGTTCAAATTTAGTAGTCGTTTTTGGAAAATCATTTCTACTAATAATAATGGCAATACGATAATGCCATTATAACACAATTCTATTACGAGACCATTGACCGACCAATGATCGACCATTATGAATTTAGCAGATTACGAACTTTTACCAAAATGACAATGGGATCGTGTTGGAATGACGAATTTATAAAAATAGCAGTTTTAGGACCCTGTTAGTGTGTTAGGTACACAATTACCCCGCTGATCGATCATCATGATCTAGAATTTAAGGAGTCACTTTCTACGTCCGTCTATAAAGACCCCGACACCTAGGTACGCGTAATATCTTCGAGTGTAATCCTTCCAAATAAATTCAACCAGCCGTTAGCAGTTATAAGAACAAAAAGTAATATTACACACGCTTTTACCGCGAACATATCTGATACCACGTGATTATTAGCTAAGCTGATGTCGCGTATTCGGTTACCACTACTTATAGTAATGATACGTCTGTTCAGTAACACGATAATTGTAACGTTCGCAGACATTTTAGGCATTACTATCTCCAATTAGCCGAATACGAGCATCCAGGACGTCTATGACAGCTTCTCTTTGTGTTGAGAATTCTGTGAACTGTCAAAAGTAAAACTAGATTTAACACAAATTGACGTACCAATTACCATCATCATCACTAGCCTATAACAGTACTATACAGGATAAGTTTTTATCCAGTGCGCAAACTGTAACCATGAATTCAGCATATCATTCTAGACCCCCTAGCACAGAAATTTTAGCTGTTTCATAGAAAAGTGAACCTACGCGGTCAGAATATATGGAACAGCTAATTATTTATTGTATTATTGACGAAAAATTTCTGCGCTGGGGGTCTAGAATGAAATCCTGTATTCATGGTTACAGTTTGCGCACTCCTGTATACATCATCATACTTACATCGACTGGTCATGTGTCCTATCATATCTATGTCCAGCAGTGGACATCTTTCGCCTGATCAATGATAAACAACCCAATCTATTTGCAGTAAGTAAGTAAGTAACCAAAAGCATATATACGGCGTGAACCTCAATCCAAACATTACACCGAGTCACACTTACATCACGACTTTGAATAAGTAACTCAAGTTGCCAACCCATAGGCTGCATTGTAAGCAACGATTCGTATTATAAACACTTACTAATATGTACAGTCTGTTCGCTGTGAGTTGATAAATATTATGATACGTCTGCGAATAGCGACTGTCGCTTATTTATCGCATACTGTATGGCGGCTGTCGCTTATCTCCCTCTTTCGCCGTTTTACATGGTACGTGCCGCGCAGGTGTTGTGAACTGCGGCCCGAACGGCGAGCGGACGCTGCGGAGCGCAGCGCGCTGCGCGGCGCACACTGGTCCCAAATTAAAAAAAAGTGGACATTGATAGTAGACCGCTGATATTTTTTTTTATTGTTGATACAATGATAACAGATAAGGCAAAAAAATATTATTGTCCTACTTCAAATACTTTTCTGTAAAAAAAATATTTCTTTTTTTTTTGTATGGGAGCGATTACATTTTACTCAATTTCTCAAAAACTTTAAGCGATGTCGAGATGGCAATCACATATGTTAGAAAACTAATAATTCTGAGTATTTGGCTCGAAGAAACTTATTGCTTATCTCTGCGTACTTTCGAGATAATAGTGACAGAAAATAACATTTTTTTTTAATGTTAATTTTTTGCTTTTTTTTAATCATAGCCTTACTTTAGGACATAATTATAATGTATGCGTAATGTCAAATAAGTAAAAAGAGACTTCTCTGTAAAAGAGGTTATGGGGGCTCACTAATGACTGAAAAGCTATGACCTTTCTGAAGGAGTACTTTCATCAGTTCTAAAAAACAATCAAAATGAAGACATATTAAGCTGCAAACATAAAGTTGAATATGTTCACAAACGATTCTGAAAAAATATTATGGTGAAAGATTAATATTTGGGTCTATATTCTCTTGAGAAATCTCTATTTCCTCGTTTTCCAACGAAAGCAATTCATTGTTCAAGATCAAAGCACTAGCCTCTGGAAACAACTGTTTATGTAAACGAGCAAACTTTGGTTTGATATGGCTGATGTAAGGATCTGAGCTAATTAGAAAGCTGTGGATAATGTCTAAATTAGTCTGAACTCTACCGATTTTTCTTGTATGTGCCATTCTAACATTCCGGAAATCTTTATTCCTCGCTTCGGAAGCTTCTTCGGAAAGCATGCCTATCGGAATAAAGGAGAAATTTTCACAAATATCAGCACCGTGTATCAACAATTTATGGACACTTGAAGGCATGTAATACCATGGATATAAGTTTACATATAGCATTGCTGTTTCTTTACAATATTCCCTAAACAAGTTGGTATTAATAAGTTGACCAGATGAAATTGTTTGTAAAATGACTGCAAATCTCTTGATTAAATCAGGGTGGATACCCGTTATTTTAGCAGATACTTCATAATTTTCAAAAAACCTTCTTGCCGTGTTACCGTCATTGGTTGTACCAAATCCCTGTTTTACTATGTCAATTAACAAACCAGTTCTTTCCCGGAATTCTTCTTGTGTCAAATTCTTTTTAATTTCTTTTAACAATTTATCTTCTTTTCGTGCAGCCCACTTTTTGAAGTCTAAGTTGTACGAAATGTGTAAAATACATTCCATACATCTTATCCACATATGAAGCGAAGACAGACCATATTTATACATATCTTCTCTGATGAGTCTTTTGGATACAAAGTCCAAGTCATTCATTTTGCTAGGTGGGGTATTGCAAATATTACAAACAGCTGCAGAAGAAGTATTGGAAATCACAGTAGAAATTTTCCCATCAATCATAGTCATGTACAAATCATGTTTAATATCAAAATTATCTACAATTGTGGGAACAAGATTACGAATTTCTTCCTCTAAGGATGCACTTTCCTTCTTTATCAATTCATTTGTTTCTTTTGCAAATATAAAGCCAATTGGACGACAATAGTTTGTTGAAGAGGGAGCAGGATTTTGCCACAAGATAGTACCACTCTCTTCTTCCAAACGAAGCGGAACCAAACTAATCATGAAAACTGAAGAATCGTCAATTTTAGTGTCGGAGTGTGACTTTTGTTTATAATTACTTTGAGAAGATGACCCGTCAAAACCCCATTTGCTTATTAGTTTTAGCGATTTTTTGTCGGCAGAGTTGTGCTGAATTGTTTTTAATATCCTATTAGTTGTCAAATCTAGAAGCGATTGAAGTCTTATCTTAGCATCAGATTCAGTTACAGTTATGTCTGACTCTGGAGGATAACAAGTTTTTTTAGCTTCCAGGAGCTTTTGATAGGATGGAAGACCATACATTTTCTCTGAAGCAAGAATAGTTCTTAAATTTCGATATTGCCATTTTGACAAATTTGTTGAGGTGTAAAGCGCTAACGTTTTATCATCTGGTAAACACGGTTTGTCAGTCTTTTTAGCGAATAGTACATCATATACCATCTCACATTTTTCCTTGTTTTGGCTGAGTTCGTTTAATATAGCTGCTAATTTTGTTTTTTTAGACTCTTTTAATTTGGCACATAAAGCATAAACTAATTCCTCCTCTGTGTGATCTAGAAGTGTTAGAGAACGCCTTTTCTTCTGTTTATCAGATATATCAACAAATGGTTTTTTACTTGTACCATAACTTAATTGATGAGTATCCACTTGCGTTTCGAAATTTGGAATTACTTCCTCGGCAACTTTAAAAATGCTGCTTAAATCGATATTTTGACATTTTGGCCAAACTATTTGGGATTGTAACCAGTCTGAATTTTTGTTAAGAAAGGTCTTTTGAGCTCTACTGGAAGCAGACCATCTTTTTGAGATATTACTTGAAAAATTACGACAAAATAATTTAATATTACTCAAATCTTCGGAAGACAATTCAACACCAATACGTTCAATAAGGGCATTAAATAAAAATTCGACATTTTTAAAACCACCTCCTGATTTAAGAACAACGTATAAGTCTAAGTTGGTGACAAATGCGGACATATTATAATTTTAAGGAAAATTGAAAACAAATTAGAATCAAAGATATCAAAGACAAAGTGACTTTGATTTTAACAAAAAAAATTACGAAAACAAATTCGACGAAAGAAAGACAAACAAAAATTATTTGATTTTAAAATCCAAAGATTCAAAATACAACAATAACAAAACAAACAAACAACAAGCATTTCTTCAAGCGCACAGAAAAAATAAGGACACGTCTTATCGCAACCACATTTAGTTGTACACTGAGTGAGGTGTACGCGCGCGATTCGTGACCGTATTACGTTACGTCATGAGAGGCGGCCATCTTGTTATCCCGGCAAACTCGCGTCGAAGCTCCATTTTGCTGGCCAGCGGACCTATTGCGATATGAGTAAGGCTATGATTAAAAAAAAGCGAACAATTGACATTAAAAAAAATTGTTATTTTCTGTCACTATTATCTCGAAAGTACGCAGAGATAAGCAATAAGTTTCTTCGAGCCAAATACTCAGAATTATTAGTTTTCTAACATATGTGAATGCCATCTCGACATCGCTTAAGGTTTTTGAGAAATTGAGTAAAATGTAATCACTCCCATACAAAAAAAAAAGAAATATTTTTTATAGAGAAAAGTATTTGAAGTAGGACAATAATATTTTTTTGCCTTATCTGTTATCATTACATCAACAATAAAAAAAAATATCAGCGGTCTACTATCAATGTCCACTTTTTTTTAATTTGGGACCAGTGTGCGGCGCGCGGCGGGCGACCCTAATATTGCCTATAAATAATCAGCGGGCCGCAATTTGCAATGAGTTAAAAAACCCTGACTTTATCAACTCGCGGCGAACAGACTTTATGTAATCTGTTGTACGATAAGTCGGATCACGTGTAAAAAGACTTGAAGTTTACTTCTAAACATGTAACTATGATCCATGTTTTCACAAGAGGGATAGTCAGAAGTGGTCGACCACATTTCTCTAGTGATGTAATACGTAAGTCCGATATAATAGAAGGCGAGTCTATTCATAATCAGCCTCTAACGTTTCCACTGCTAGGACGCAGGCCTTCTCTGATGAGAGGGAGTGGGCCGTAGCCCGTAATCTAATCCTCCACGTGGGCCCAATGCGGGTCGGTAGATGTCACATGTCTTAGATTTTTTGGTTCTAGGACATGACGGTTTTCTCACGATGTTTTCCTTCACCGTTTGAGGGCAGTGGTCACGAAATATATTACACAAAGAAAAGCGCCTGTTTGGAATAGAACCGCCGACCTTCAACTCGTAAGTCGACACCGTTACTAATGGGCTACCACTGCTCTCTATTCTAATAGTCTAGAATCTATTGCCCGGCACCAAATCTAAACTCCTTCTATTGAGGGTGTCCTAATAAAATACCCAATTACCCTGTCCAACCTGGGTGTCGAACCTAGGACCCAACATCAACATTTACACTTGCGACTACTCTAGATGATAGGATAAATGGTGTTTATTTTGTAAATTGGTAGGTATAGTACTTTAATTACACGTCAACGGATGAGGTCGTTATTTCTTATCCGAGTTTTCTGAGAAGAAACACTGAAACAAACTCAGAGGTCGTAGTCTCTTTCAGAGTCCTATAATACATAAATAATGACTAGACTTATGCCAACAAGACGACGACTACTTCTGATCTATCTATCTATCTTTGGAATAAGTACTCAAAACCTCAGTGCCTAGGAATCAACAAAAAGAAAAGCTACTGATATTATAAATGTGAAAGTTTGGATATTTAGATGTTTGTTACTCCATCACGCAGAAACGGCTGAACGGATTGGTATGAAATTTGGCACACAGATAGCCTATAACCTGGATTAACATATAGGATACTTTTGATCCTGGTGGTACGTTCCCGTGGGATAATTTTCGACTACCACGCGGGCGAAGCGGCTGGCAAGAGCTAGTATTTTATAATTGTAATCGATAGTTTAGATAAGAACAAAACGCGTTATTCAATTTTGTTTATGCATATTCATTTCATTCACACATGCCGGTGTAATTCTAGAAGCAATATCGGCAAATATTTTAGTTGTCCGTATCGTTATTTGGATACCGGGAAGACGGCAGGCCTCTTTAATAGGTTAACGTGATCCGTTCAATAATCATAGAAATTATAAGGTTTTTTTATACGCGGTCTTCAGACCCGGAAGAGTGACGATCCAAGGATCGAGCACTACATAGTTCTACATAGAGGGTTAATTTCATGTTTTTAACGAAAGTTATTTTTTTTTTCCTATTTATACGATGATAATAAGTAATAAAAGTGTGGCTCACGTCTCTAAGCAGTTTCCGTCTCTATGACGTAGGCACGTCTCCCCCATTTCCTTCCAGTGATTCCACTTCAACCAGCTTGAGTCATGCATCCTGGTCCTCCCTCCTCCCAAAATACTTATATCTTCTCACGCAGCTTTAATTCGATAAACTTTGGTTTACCCCATTATTATTATAAATTGTGAGTTGTGGATCAGATCGGAATCGAGCCACAATCTACAATCGGACATTCCGCCATTGTTCTATCATACTTGTCAATGTTGCAAACTCAAATATTGCTAGTCCAATAGGGTTACCATCCGTCCGGATTTTATCGGACATGTCCGCATTTTGGCTTCCATCGGGACAATGTCCGGCCTTGTCCATTGGTTGGACTTTTTGACTTAAAATTTTTGTTATTTTTTGCAATTTGTAGGTCGCTGTCAGGCTGCTAAACATAAGAGAATTTGAATTTCTCGCGCTTCCCTTACGCGGCTTGTTTTAGAAAAAAAGATAATTGAGAACTAAAAAAATAAACTAGGTAATATTTCTTGTAACAGTAAAATGTCGAAGCTTTCGACAACGGTACGGCTTTTTGACAGGACTTGTCAAATATTGAAATGGCAGGTAACCCTGGGCTTGCGGACGGCGAGTAATGGGTAGCTCGCTGTCCGGTAAGGATCAAGCCAGGGTCGACTGCGCGTTAGTTCCACGCGCGCCTCAAAGAGATGTCAGCACCAACTGGTGGAGTCCGCAAGGGCCGATGCCTGCCCGGGGTGCGGGTTGTTCGACAGAGATACCGTGGCCCCAGGCGCACAGGCAACTAGAGGAACACGGGTGGGTTTTAGTCAGTTAAAGTCTGACACGCCCTCGCGCTCCGCTAAGAGCTGGGAGAAGTTATTTGATGATTTCGCATCCTCAAAAAAATTAAGAAAACCCATAATATGAACAATTAATATTAATCGATAGCTTGGTTAACGTAGTCTATCCATATTTAATCCATGTCATGGACGCTGCGGTCTTGTGTGGCTGATAACGATAACGTAGGCGGAAAAGTTATGCCAAGTAACCACAGTAATTGTCTGATATTGAACTTTAATGGCTTAATTTCACGATTTTGATTGTGTGTTTATGTATAGAAGATGACACTGACAGAAAATGTTGCATAAACGGAAAATAGATTTTTCTTCACGAATAAGTTTAATATTAGTAGTATTAATTTTTAAGTAACCGATAGATGCTTACGAATGAAATTTATTCGGATTAATGAACAGTTTGTTTTATATTAATTAATGTTGTTGTTGTAAACTTCTACTAAGTATACCCGATGACCTTGGTTAGTGGTTACTTACCTCTTTTGGTGACCTTACTACCTAAACCTATGCAGCATGTTTAGGTAATACCTACAGTAGTATAGGTTATGGTATTGAAGTATAGACTGTCCGCCTGTGCTAGGCTTATATATTGAGACATTCGTAAGCCATTTCGGGTAGCGCCTACGCGCTGCGCTACGTTAGGTAGTAGTGACCAAGTTAAGTACCTACTAGTAGAATTTACATCCAATCCCAGAGGTTTAAGAGGCTTCACGTTGAAGTATTACTTTAATTAATATTAAGACTATTGAACTTTAATATGCCTCTTCTAAAACGCATTAGAATTCGTCTAGTAGGTATCAGGTAAACTTATGCATCATTTCTTTTCCTGGTAGGAGTTGGCGCGAGGCCTAGCCGTGGGACAGTATAGGCTAAACAAAAAAAAAATTTTTCATGTTAAGTTTTCAGTAAGCTCTTAAATTCTTACACAAACGCAACTGTAACAACAACAATGCCTTTTGTTTTAATACGTAATAATATAAAACGTTCAACAACATACGTCCTATCCTAATTATAATTCCGAAGTCTTGCATCTCAGCGGGCGCGACGTGGCTGCGTCTACCTATCCATACCTACCGGCTTACACAAAGAGTTTTCAGCTTTATTCGTTTGTTGATAAGGTTGGGATTGTGTTGGTAGAGTGTGTGGTAAACAACACAATAAGTTTTCTGTGTAATTGTTATCGCGACACCGCGCTGCAGGGCCGCCGCGCCGCCGCGAGGTCGGGTGACGCATAGATAGTGCGCCCAACCCTACCGCGGGCACAACCTTCGCTCGAGCGTGACTGCGTGGAATATAGCGTGGGTTTTACGCACTTTTTTAACAGTTTGCCTGATGAGTTTGTTAATTAGACCAATTTATTCGATCACGCGGGGTTAGGGTTGGCAGTTAACGCGAGCGGCCGTAAACTACTGTAAAATACAGTATGACTTGTTTCGCTGACTCAATGAAACAGCTAAATCTATATACTTAGCAAAAACTTTGTACGCCATTTTACGAAAAAAAAAAAAATTCTCACTTCGAGAAAAACTAAGTACCTACTTAATATAACTTGCCAGGCTTCTACCAACAGTCACCTGTAATAATTATGTGTTAAGTTATCTCGGGTAGGTCGTACGACATGAAAAGAGATGGCCTGTTGACCTAGCGCCTGCTCGCCTACGTGCGCGGTAATTAACTGCTTCCTTCAGTTTCTTACAACTTGAGTAGGAATTTAAATAGCTAAGGTAATGTTTTGGTCTATTTCTGTAAACAGGTGAAGATATTAACTTTTTTTAAGAAACTACATGCGCTGCACTGTCTTTTTTTAAATGTGAACGTTCCAATTTGCACCCAATTTTCGATAATCCGAACGTGATTATAACATGACAAGCTGTACGGGCTGTAAGGGATGCGTTCTATTTTTAAAAAGGCCCGCGAAACTGCACATCTGGCGTTTAGGGCAGGCGATTATTGTCCCGTCCATTTACTAACAACTAGAAAATAATGATGCGATATCGCGTGTTGTTAATAGAGCTTTTGTTCAATAAACGACAATGTCCAACCGTGGCTTCGATTGTTGTGAAAATAACTTGATTGTTCTTCCGCGAATGGCGGTTATGGCGGAATAGCAGGATGATGACGTGTCGAAAAGCCGCGGGGCGCCCTCTCAGCCAGGTACTATTTGACTGGTTATGGTTATGTATGTACAAATACTCTTTGGTTCTTTTTCCCTGGTATTGATAACGCGGTCGGTGTTATTGAATTCTCATAAAAAGGTCGTGGGATTCTATGGATACCTATGTATCAATGAGTAAGTACTTAGATTGTTATCGATCGACTTATAGTAAATAAATAAGGAAATATAACAGGGAATAATATTTATCGTGCTTTTTCTGTTGTTAAGATGGCAACCAAACATCAAAATAAGACCTAAGAAAAAATTATTAATGTGTTTAGAGAGCCATCAGTAGTGACATTAGGTTCCTACCTCAACAATTCAATTTATTTCTACACGGAACTAACTAGAAAACAACGGACACGAACGATATTCAAAAGACATTATAAGCAAAAAATGGCCGTTTCTTCAAATTGAAATCCGGACGACATATTGCACCCCATTGTCTAAGGTACTTACTTATTCATTTTACATTCACGCGGGTTCCTTGCGTTTTCACATAAACAATAGCAGGGTCATTCAGAGATATAGTTGTTCTCTCACTGGCGTTTTGTTGTCATAAAAGAGTTTCGAAAAACGCGGGAGATTATTTTAAGTGTCAGGTTACAGGCTGCAGGGTGCATTGTCTATGATTCTGTTAATGTTTTTTTTGTCACGGCCTGCTGGTCGGTTATTGTAACGAATTCATAAGACGTTAGTTTTAAATTCTACGTGAGATTTTTTCAGAGTTGTATTATAATGGTTTCCATATGGAAGTTTGTACGTAGCAAAAGCACCCATTGTTAATAAATCAGTACAGTACCAACATTCGTTACTACAAAGTTAAAACTTTCTTATAACATTTTCATTAACGCGGAACTACGTCAAAATGACAATGGCTGACTGACCTACTAAACTAAAAGCGATCAGATCCTGTACAACATTTAATATTAAAGCATGGAGTCATAAAACGGGACCTGTTGCTCAAGCCCCGTGCATTGTGCGTTTACAACCAGTGTTTCGACTAATTAAACCGTTTTATGAGCTTTTGTTTTGTCTTAACGGCCATTCCACGGGCTTTTGGAGTGACTTTTGATGATGTTACATTAATTTATATAGCGTTATAAATTGCCTAAGTGATACTTTGTGTTATGATTTATGATATTTAGAATAAAACTTCACTGTGACAGAAAAGACTGTATGGTTTGTTACCTTTGCTTATAACTGATTGTCATAGACAATTCTGTTAAATGTACTGCATGTATGTTATAATTTATTACATGAATTAAATACTTAATATGAAGAGATTTCATGGCATTCAACAGGTTTGATAAATACAGAGTGAACAATATAAATAACGATCATATCTTAATAAGTCATCTGGCGCACGATCAAGATATTTACCGGCGAAACTTGATTTTTTGCAAGCTTCTCTCGTGAACTCGTGGTGCGAACTAAACAACTAACTTTCAGTTGTTATTCAAAATTAATGTATTGGTTACATTTTGATGACTGCAAACCAGATTATTCTGCGTGCCTTTTCATTAATCAAATCCAACTTCAAATAGTTTTATTTGTAGAACACAGGTAAACAAAAAACAGGTAGGTAAATTTTATATGTCTTGTATTAAATGCTATGTCATGCCGTCAACGGTGCACAAACATTCTAATTATAAATTTTAATAATTAGTAATAAAAACAACGAACATTCAAAATTATTAAAAAAAAAAAAACTTTTATAAAAAAAACAAATGTCACTAAAATTATAATTTTTCGTCTAGGTACGCATTGATTGTGTAATATTCTTTTACATTTATTAAATTAAGAACAGCCTTTTTGAAATGGTGTTAGTATTTAAAGTAATATCTTTTATTAGGTTGGGTATCATCAAAGTCTTTTTGAATAATTTATAACACCCTATTTCGTCATCATTGTAATTGTATGGCATTCCTTTTGTTCACGCTAACACAAGATCTAGAAAACCCTGAAATAAATCTAGCACCTTCCTTCAAGTAATAGGTACTGCAGCTAGAGTGGTCTTGTACAGGATAAAATTTTATCCAGTGCGCAAACTGTATCTATGGATTCAGCATATCATTCTAGACCCCAGCGCAGAAATTATTCGTCGGTTATTAAAAAAAAAACAGTTGTTCCATACATTTTGACCGCGAAGGTATTGCAGTTTTCTTTGAAACAGTTGATTTTTTTTTAATCGACAAAATATATCTGCGCTGGGGGTCTAGAATGATATGCTGAATTCATGGTTACAACTAAACAGACAGCTGTGCTGCTGGGGAGTTTGTTGTGCCACTTTTTCTTCCCAGCTAAAGCACTAGGAAGTGGTGAAGGGCAGGCGTTTTGGGGGGACTGTCTTATGTAATTTTGACGTTCAAAAAGAGCTGACTCTCAGCCTAGTTTGAATAAATGACTTTTGATTTTTTTTGACAGTTTGCGCACTGGTTAAAATTTTATCCTGTATGTAGGTATACTTGGATTGTATGATGTAAACCGCTCTAATGGCTCTCATTAAAAGAGCCACCCTATATACAAAAAGTGACTCACTCGTGGACGAAGCGTTTTAGGACTAAAATGCCAATACTACAGCTAAAATATAAATCGATTGGGTTTTAAGTACCATTTTGATTGCGTATGATTGAGGCAAACCTCAAATCATTCCAAAATAATGTTTTCAAATCATATGTTACTTAATTGGGACGGGAGTCGATGCCGACAGACGTTATTTTTTCTCGATTTATTAATTGCAAACAGGATCTTTTATTCCGTACAAAATCGCGAATAGAAACCGCATAACATTCATATTTGCTAGGCATACAAAGCAAACAACTCTACGGGCCTACATTAAATTCTGTGAAAACATAACTGAATAATCTATTAGTAAAACAAATAATAATTTAAGACTCATTTCCACGCTTACCACCACGAAAGGTTGGTTAGTTTGCTATAATTTTATGACACGGAAGTTTCAAGTTTGGATTGTCTATGGATGACATACAGTTATTGACGTGTCAGGGTTAACTTCTGACCGTAGCCGGCATGTTAATTAGTGTAAAGTAAGAAAATACGAAATTCTCATTGTTAATCCTGTTGGATGTTAGAATTTTGCATTGCCCTGGCACCCACTTCCTTCATGAACAGAATCTAAGCTTAATATAATCAGCCGATAATGTTCGCACCGCTGGGACACAAGCCCCTTTACCACACAGGGCCAGAGCGTGAACATGGACAAAACTAATCGTAATACGGATAACTCAGGTAAGTACTTTGTCTGACGAAGCTTAAAAATGTATTTTCTTGAGTTTAAACGAGCCTAACAAATAGAAAAGTCACAATTTGTGTGGTTTTGCTTCTGAATAAATTCCATAGTTGTCAGTTTGGGTTGTGTGTGTGTGTCCGACATGTAACTTTATCACCTAATAAATTACTCATTTGTTCTAAAAGTAAATTCAGCTATTGTTTAAAGAAAAACACGATTTATTGATGACTAGTCAAGTTGAAAGAATTTGTCCCACGGTTTGTACTCGCAGGTCTATTGTTTCATTACGTTGAAAAATCCTCTCTGTTAACATTCAGGCAGGACACAGTACCTAAACCTGTATGAAGTAATTATGTTTTTAAGCACTTAATACCTTACCAAACATGACCAGGATGCATTCAAAGAATTTCAGTAAAAACCCAAATGAGGATTGTTTATGCGTTTCTCACAAAATCGCGGCAGTCGGCCGTAGCCGTAATAAGTAACAACAAAGGCGGGCTCGCGTCCCTTTCAATTAGTTTTTACGCGGCGGAGATAATGATTTACAACGGACGGACGGACGGGGCCCACGGTGTAATCGCGGACGGCCATCTTTTCCCGGAAAGAGCGACAATGAACACACGTTCGCGGTATTTCGCCCCCTCTACTCTATGGTCTCGTTTGGTTTAGCTGTGTGAAAGCTCTCGCGGGTGCGTGCAGGAAGTGTAGCTACGCGACGCGATAATAATAGTAGCGTCCTACGGTCATACTCGTAGCTGCTCGCCGACTATTATATCTAGTTGTTGTTAATCGATTCGAGTAGATTAGCTTTACTTTTTTGGGAATGAAATAAATATAAACTCAGAGCCAGATTACCAGCCACTAGTAGGATCGATCCAATATATATAATTCCATGACTGGAATCTATATCTTGAATTAAGAATTACCTTAATTACTTATGTACTTTAGGCCGCAATAATGGTAATTGCGTAGATAACACAGTAGCAATGGCTTTCATTTTGCAGTTCAACAACATTAATTGTGATATTTACGTTGTTAAGTAAACAATTTTTTCTAACATATGAAGCAATTGATAGCAATAACCTTCAAAATTATTCATATTCTGATTAATAGTGTGTTACGTAATTGGGATCATCATCGTCATTGACGTCCACTGCTGGAAATAGGCCTCCCCACAGATCCGCCACTTTGATTCTGTGCTTCCCACATCCAGCGGATTCCTGTGGCCTTCACCGAGAGACGCCATGTGGGAGGTCTTCCAAAATTCCAACTCTTACATCTTCCGGTACGCGGCCGCCGCTCTAGAACCGTTCGGCCCCGTTGGCCATCTGTTCTCCGATGAATATGGGCTGCCCGCTGCCACTTATATTTGGCAATTCTTCGGGTTAAGGCTCGTGCAGACTAGCGCGACGCGACGGTCGCGTCGCGACACACGTAGAACAATTTCTATGAAAACTTCATGCGTCGCGCTGTCGCGTCGCGCTTGTTTGAAGAAGCCTTTATGTTGGTTCCCTTGGTTCTTCGGCGGATCTCTTCATTTCTGATTCGATCCCGTAGCGAAAACCATAGCCCTTGTCCATTGCCTTTTGCGTGTCTTTTAGCTTTTGAATAAGGCCCATTGGACCAAACAATTGAGGTGCTCGTCTCTTATTCTACTGAAACTCCGTACAGGCTAGCTCAAGGTCGAAGTGGTACCATTGACTTGCGGTCGATTGTACGTTCAATCGAAGAGCCCAAAAAACACAGCTTGCAATGCAATGCGTGCAAAGCATACCACAGATATACAGCAAGGCACGTCCAACTGCAGACGTGCGTATCAAATCGTAGTCCGAACGATGTTGTGTCACTAATATCGGTGCTCACGACAAACCCACTGCGCTTGTTTGAACAGGCCTACTAAACAAAAGCCTTTTGTACTGCATTACGCTGCGAGCCATGGATTTTGTGGAGTAAGACATTGTTAATTTTCGATGAAAATTTGTTGAGTCTTTAGTTACGTGAGCTAAGTATATAGATGACTATCTATATGAATTCTAACGCGTAGTTTAACGGTGGTTTTGTTGTGTCATTTTATCTGCCTCTTCCTACTTCCATTACTTTTTCATTGAGAAAACTATCCTCCTTTTTCTCGTTACAAAAGAGTGTCGTCTGTTGCTTACTAGAACTTGATATTCGGAAGTGAATTTTCCTTCTTTAAGTATTTTGATCATCTTCTAGAATCAGACTCATTTCTTCTTACTAGAAAACGCGATCTAACTTGAGTTCTAGCCTAAAGCTCTGAGCCAGTTTTTGCAATTTCCAACTTTATTTCTACAGGTAGATAAAACCTGTAGAACCCAGGAGCAAGATGGACGATTATCAACCTGGACCTTCTACAGCCCAAAGTGTTCTCTACGAATGATTGCGCACGGAAGTGTGTCGTTACGTCTTACCCCACCCTTCACCCTTTCGATAATCTCACGTGTTTCACTATGCACACCCACGTCCCCTTGAAAAAATTGCAACTTGGCACCGGAAAAAGTTATCAGTTTTGTATAAAGAACTGCATTTCTAAAACTTTTGGGTTCTTAATTCAAAAGCCACCTGATGTAAAGAAAAACCAGATTTTGTATTAAAAGGGGGGTACTTGTTTTGTTTATTTATTCACTTGTTTGTTTTACTGTGTCGATGACGCAACTAGTACGCATATCTTGGTCGTGTCCTTGATTTTATGCATGGAACGGGACCGGAGCTGTTTTGCGCAAATCGATGGTGCACGTCCTCGCGCGAGTTTCAGAGGAAACGTCAAGTGCTACTTGAGTAAGTATATACCTACTCGTAAGATGGTAACGAGCTCACAAAAGAAACTGCGTATATAGGTTGAGAAGATAGCATAGGGAACAAAGAATGAAAGGATAGTAACAAAGAGTGGTACCAATACTTATGAATGTTTTAATTTGTCTAACTAATAAATGAATGGCTGTGGTGAGGTCCGAACCCTAGCAGGCTCTTTTCATTGTGTAAATTATTTAATTACCACTGCTAACGAAACGGTGAGGGATAACATCGCGTGCATCGTGAGTAAACCGGCAAGTCTAAGAACCAAAAATTCGAAAACAAGTGACATTCGTCAACCTGCACTGGGCCCGCGTGGTGGATTATGGTGCACCCCCTCTCACAGAGAGGAGATCTTTGTCCAAGCAGTGGGAACATTATTAGCCGCTTATGAACTATGAATTATAATAATAGTTATCATTTCTTGCAATGTTGTGTATCTGAATTGCGCCCAATCAATGACACTCTAGACAATATTGAACTAGCAAAACTATACTGGGCGGTTCTCATTACTAATTTAATTTTGAGTTCAAGACTTACTCTCCATTATCTCCATGAATTTCTAAAGGGTGTTAAAGACATCTAATTTGTGGAATAGCGCGTAAAAGAATTTTACCCTCCTTTTGTCGTAGCTGGGTAAAAATGGCAACGCAGTCTCTCGTCCCGCGGGTAAAAATGCGCGGTAATGGTCGCGGGCGCGACACTCCGCGACTCAGGTAGGGACATAATGAGCGCAGCAGGCAGGTACGCGCGAAACAATGCAGCTGGAAGGGTCCGCGACTAATACTGTAATGTTATTATTGTTACTTTACTTGAAAGAGTAATCGGCATCGCGCGTTACCTGCAAACGCGGATAGTAGCGAGAACGCGATTTGAGGTTCATTTTTTTGAGTATTGGATTTTAACGGATGAGAAAGTAATAATATTGAGCCCTTTTTAGCTTGGAATTTTTGTCTTGAATGGGGTCTAATGATATGGTTCGGAATTTTAATTTGTTCTGGAATTGACTGAATTCCTTGCTAAGCAGCTGGTAAAGTAGGACAATATTCTCTCGATTGCTATTAGCCTATAAAATAGGCTTAGATTTCTCTTCAAATATTGAATTCTATTACGAGCTTCAAAGCAAGACCCAAATATTTTTTCAATGTGGCCGTTCCCGCTTCGACAGCATCACACTCACACTGCTCGCACGCGTATGGAAAATAATGATACCTAAGTTATAAGAGAATTTATAGTGTCGCCCCTACGCATGAATACCGATCGCAACGTGTCGCCCGGCTGACGATTGATGGCAGCAATTTTCGCGGCCGTGCCCCTTCAAGTTATAGCCTACACGTATCTGTGTCGCGCTAATGGCGGCGCGGAGGCGGCGATCGGTCGGTGACGGGCGCGTAAAATGCGTAAATGTAAATGTGTGCCCGCGGTGTACGCCATCCGGCGTTCGTCGCGAGCGGCGATAATTTAGCCGCGCCGCCTCCCCGCAGTCGGCCCGACCCCGCGTCGCGCCGCGCCGCCGCCGCCGCTGTCGCCGGGTGAGACCCGCGTTATGTAAAAACTCGACGTCTGAACTGCACTTTATGTTATGGATATGGTAACAATCGCTTCATCGGCTTTCTCTTGGATTCTCTGCGTTCTTGATGTGAACTTTGCAGCACCAAGCTTTGTTGGTATCTGAAATGCCTATACATAATTAAGAACAACGAAGACTATTGCCCAGTTATCTACCATTTGCTGTAATAATTGCCCATACCATGATATCACAAAAATCCTTGACATACAAAAAGGTTGCATGTCAAACCCAATCATAAATCGTATGAACTTTCATATAAAATTCAGCAGCATCGACGAATAAGCCAGCAACTGATGAAGTGATGATATCGATGTTGACCTTTATGCAACTCAATAATTACACTTACACTTAGTAAACGAGACGTGTTATCATGTTATTGAGGCTTACTCATCAGTTAATCAGTGTTTTCTTATCGGCACACAAATAGCTGCAGCACAACGACGCCGGTCGATGACTTATGCAAATTCTTTCTACGCGCTGACATTGAATCTCGGTTTTGATAAATCTGTTGGCGTCTGCCCCTCGGAACTTTGTTTTTGTTGGCGTTTACGTGTAATTACTTACTGCAGCGCGCTACTTTACTGTAATTGAGTATTTGAATAAAAAATAGGCTCCAAAAGGGAGCCGTAACTACGAGTTGTAGGCACTTGTAGGTCTTAAGATCGAACCCAGTCAGATGCTTTACTTTGCGTAAATTATTTCGCGAGAACAGCGGTGTGCTTTCAAAACGGTGAAGGAAAACTGGCATGTCCTCGAACCAAACATTTTAAGACATATGACATTAGGTACCAAACCGCAGTGTGCTCGCGGGGTGGCTCTCTCACCAGTATTCCAGCAGTGGGAACATCAATAAAGGCTGATTTATGCTAAGCTTCACAAGATTGCAAGGAATATCTGGATGAGACTGACTAATACATGGATAGATAGATTAATTTTCAGACCAGGGAAGCATGGTAGAAAAGGGAAGACGGCTATATTAAGCTGTCATAGTGGGTGATCATGCCTGTGAATGATAACGCTTCCAAACAGTACAAATAATGTCCTGAATGGGAGCGCCCAAGTCCATAAAAGATTTCTTTCAGTTTTATTTTATGCGCTACCAGTTCCATAACTTTGAATTTGTGAAATCTGACATCTGCTTGGCATAATTTCATTGAAGGGTGGCTGGCATACCGTACAAAAATGTAAATGTGATATAACTTTATATTTTGCACCCAGACCGCGGAGGCGGCGACCTAAGTAAGCTTGGTGTGACCTTGACCTCTATGGATTAAGGAGTAGTTTTCTTTATTACTGATGTCCTATTTCAGGCTCCAGTACCGCCCCTATCATGTAGCTAGTGCTAGTCAGCCGTTATGTGCCTGACATCTATGATTTTGGCTCTATGGATTTCTGTTTGAAATTATAATTGTCTTTGGTGGTTATTATTGTCATTGGCTTTGTACAGTGTATAATTAAGACTGATAAACTTGTGAGTATGGTAGATAATATAATCAAAATGGGATTATACACGTCTGCTTTCTAGAGGATATATCCACCATATTCTTTTTTAAAGATCAGAATGTGGTAAACTTCAGTGATACTCTCACTCACCCTTGAGATTAAGGTAAAAAACTGCTTATTGGGTTGGTTTGCACAAAGAATTTAACACAAAAACGTATTGCCGACCGTCCCAAAAATACAATCGTAACATTTGTGAGATAAGCTTGACAATTACTATGTAGTCAGCAGTGAGTGTTCAAAGGCGCGTCGGGACGTGCCTTATCAATGGGGTGGCGGGTTTGTGCCGCGGACGGCGACGTGTAGCCCCGGCACACGGACAAAGAGCTCCTAGACATGTCGCGGATATTCGTGGGAAGAAAGGGTTGGCCAAAACGTTCCCCGCGGATATGCAGCAAAAAACTCAGTAAATAGCTCATTGGATCACCGTCGCGTGAGACTGTCTCGTTTCAAAAACTTTAATCAGACCCTTTTCGCATCGATTGTAATGCAGATTGAGTGATATTCTTTGTTTTTTGTCAACCACTATCCGTATGTCGTTTCGCGGCTTTGTCTCTTGTCCTTACGAATGTAGTTTAACTTCCGTCGCGGTGTCATTTTCATTTACGAAATCACATTTCTTGTGTCCATTTACTTCTCCCTTATTTCTCTCTGATTGATATCCATGCATTGTTAAATATTATTTTTTAGCGGTTAAACAATCTTCTTTTAAATTAACCCTTTAATTCTCGAGGAGAAATAGAGTTGCGACATTGCCAAGTGAGAAGCAATTCTGCGAAGTCTATCGTACGATAAGTTTCGTTTCGCAAATCGCTGTATGTCGCGTTTCGCGGGTGTTGCTACGTGATTATGTAAGTGTTATTGCGTCTGTTATCTGCGTCGTTATCGCGGCACCTAAGCGCGCAGCCGTCCGTGATCTGTTATCACTGGACAGGTTCGCCTTGCGACATATTGTGTCGCATGTGTGCACGCTATTACAATTAATCACTCGTATGCAGGCAAAGGATCGAAATTGCCTTTTGTTCTCGAGTTTTTGTAGAGCAAGCGCGATATTGGAATGAATGGTGGGCAAGCTTAATATATTTTGCCATTATCGTTTATTACTTCGTTATTTAATATGCACGTACAAAGGAAAACCCATCGCGAACACATAAAGTGTGCCACTTTCCCTATCAAAATTATAAGCTTTATTAAGTAGATTCAGGGTTAATCGAGTCAACTCGAAGTTCTCATTTTGTGAACGGTTCAAGTTGTTGCGAGAGCACACGAATGGGCGCGGGTTTAACGAGCGCCGCCGACAGAGTTTCTGAACGATTATCTCCACGACTAATTATTTCCGGCGGCGTGCGGCGGCGACTCACGCGCCCGTCCGCCACGTCGCCGACGCGTTCGGCCATCGAACAAGCTTTTAAAATTGTACATCTGCGCGGTCAATAGTCGGCGCATGCATTTCACGCGCGGCCGCCCGGAGCCCATCTATACTCTATACCTGACGTTGACGCTCGCGATCTTATTACCGCGCGCCTGTGAGAAAAAAAAACAAAGGAAGCGGCGGCAAGCGGAGCGGCCTCGGAGATTTATGGAGGCGCGGCGCCGCCGGGGGCCGGAGTGTCCCCGAATCGCCGCGGCTCGCGGCTTCCAGGAAACGCGATGCGGGCGAGGGTTGGCTTGCACGGCGAATATTGATTACCCACTGGTCGTACTATTAATAGGAGGTCGTTTGACGTCGCCCGGTGGGAGTTCACCCGCTCTGTCCGCACTCGACCTACGCGAGCTGAGTACGTTCGCCTTTCCGGCGTCCATTTCGCTAATTGCCTCAAGCCACACCGGCTAGGACCACGTCTTAGTGTGCTATGTATTAACTAAATTATTTCGTGCATGCACACCGCATCGGTAATTGGGTGAGGGGGGGGGGGGCTGGATTTCAGATCCATCTACGAGAGTGCCAAATTATTTAAGCACAAGATCTAAATTGCTTCTTCATTATGACCTCACGTGTGCCATTACTTAATGCTTAGATAGAGTACCTACATACGTCACGAACATTAATATAACACGTGTTCTTTCGTCCATTGTTATTGCGATTTGTTTTTCAATCGCACGAGATTGAGTCTACCTGTAACCTCAACAGTGTAGACGCTAAAGTAAAAGCAGCGTAATTACCTCTCACAACAATCGATTCGATTCCGAATAATTAACAAACTGCAGCTGCGAGCGTCGAGTTATTTCAACAAGATAACAGCGGTCATCCGCGGAATATGAACTAGGGGAAAGCGAGCGTGCATCGAGCTTCTAGAAAGTTCGAACAATGCGTTAATCGTCGGGACAGGCAGTGAGCAGTGAGGCAGACAGTGACCTGCAAGCGCCGGTTGGTCCGTCACGCGGGTGACGCGTGCGCGGGCGCAGTCGCGAGGTCACCGCCGCGCGCCGCTACTCAACATTATAGGACAGAATGCCCACTAACGCGAAGGGCGATCAATATCGCATACATAATAAAGTTGTGACGATGCAGACTAGTCAGAACTTTAAATAATAGCCAGCGCGATATCGCACAGGGCATTTCACATACACAATATGTATCTATGTGAAATGCCCACTAATTGATCTCAGTATCATCGGTCGTGATACGTGAAGGGAACGGTCTTTACAATCGGCAGATTGATTTTGTATAGCTGTTAAAACTAAAAAATTAATAACACAATAGCGTTTCCAAAAAAGTAGACTCTCCCCCTTCAGGCAGCGGTTTTGCCCGTGAATGGAACAGTTTGACCATTTCGCAGATAGATTTGAGTTTCTGCAACTTATTGATTCAATTGCGTTGTTATTTGTTTGACTATGTTTACACGATGTATTGCAGGACAGTCTACCTTCTGCATCATTTTGTTTTTGTCATCGCACCGCGGCCATGTCGGCGCGGGCGCAGCTACGACGCACGCGCTGCAACACGATGCGACGGCCGCCATTATCCGGAGATATGTCGGAACATATTTGATCGATGCCACCGATAACATTCAACAGCTCAATAACGTACTCAGTACCTACAAAATTGTTAATATTGCTCAAAATACAAGCGGGGTTATTGTCCGAACCACCTGTTTTTCTTTGCCAATATTTACTTGTTGCTAATACCAGTGTGGTCTATGAGTATAGTAGTGTAGTGTGTAACACAGTGATCTTAATTTTATCTAAGATGTTCTTTCCACTGAAGTGTGTTACGAAATTCTCATGCAATTCGTTCTGATGATGATCACTACTTATTGGCTATTGTACCTAATCATCTTCAGGCAGATTACTCATACGTCAGGTAGCCGTCATTACAAAGGTCAAGCCGCGATATTACATTGCAAATGTACCAATAATTTATCAATGCTCCTTCGACCCTTCCCCATAGCAACAATCACGCCGTGACGGTAATGTTTTAAACAATGCCGCGTTATCGCGAAACTAAATGCGTCACCACACTGTTCATTTGAGCGTGGTGTACATCGGCAGCGCTGCAGCGTTGCGTCACCGCATCGAACGGATATAGCCGCGATCGATCAACATCGCTTCCTTTATTTTTGCGCGACGCCATCGGTTGCAGCCAGCTTCGGCTAGCGGTCTCGCCCACGGCACGACATTCTGTACCTAGCTTTCTATTCTATTCAGAGATACATCGTTTCGCAATGTGAGTGTCGATGCAACGTCAATACACGCGAACTGAGGAAGCGCCGAGACATCGACCACCTCTGACACGACTATTTTCAGCGTTTGCGCAATATTCAAATGAATACGGAGCCTAGCTATGATTTTGTGGTTCTGTGACCACTTGTACTCATAAACTTATCACTGTAACGATCAAACTGCCATAATGGTCTCCCCAATTTTTTGGAAAAATAGCTCGACGCTAGATTTCTCTCAAATTTTGAATTGTAATTTATAGACACTAACTGTCAGATAACAAAAGACCCATTCTATTCATTGATTTAGGTTTCTGATTAATATCAAAACACGTATCGTTGCAAAAGTGTCGATTTGATATTCTTGATGATATGATGGCGGATACCTACGTGATGATAACAAGTGTTCTGTCGACGTCATTCGCCCGACGACCTCAAACGCACCGACTAATTGTTGTGCTCGGACTGGGTTGGAAAGAGTTATTCCATCGCTGTGTAGCTCGCAGTTCCGCGTGGGTGCATCATTGCACTTCAACCCACTCTATTTAAACTTGTTAACACATTTCGAACGCGTCCATCGACGCTTTTACTTTTAATTCTCGCTGGACTGTTGTAAGATATACATCGATGGGTGTAGTGCTACTCGATGTGGCTGCTATGAAGTGGTTTAGGAAGTGTACCGGGGAAGGGGCCTGGCGTCTCCTCGCCAATAAGTTTCAAAGTTTTATTTTATGTCGCTGTATCCACGTGTACCACTTTGGCTTGTCTCTCGCCTGCGTTAAATGCGCACAATGTGTGCCCGGACTTACAGTTAGTGGTTGGGTGCGGACTTAATAATAATTCGCTCTTTTACTGTTTCCGCGTTTTGTAAGTAACATGCTATTGTCTGAAACGAACATGTTGCTACAAGATTGTTAAAAGTCTAGTTTATTTGTCCTAAGGTTACAGTTATTTACATTACAATACCGTCTGGTCCCAGATTCTAATCGCCCCGATACACATAAAAAGAAATTCTTAAACCTTTCTCTCAGACCTCAGGCGGTGGTTATAAAAAGAAATAGATATATTTTTTACAAAGTACAAGTGCTCTTTTTGTTTACATCTGTAGTACATAGTCAAAGAGAGCGCTACCGCTACACGAGGCGGCAGTCCGCACGTTGGTAAGAGTCGCTACTCGCTGGTTATAATCAAGTTTTCAGTAGTTGCGCGGTAAAGGATAGCTGTAGCCAGTAATTTGTCTGAAATCCCCGCTGGCTACATACGTAGGGAGGTGGTTTCTGGAACTCAGCGTCTGTTGTATTCCCAGGACTACTTGTAGTTGATGTTTCACGAATATTATCAACTAATTCGCATAAAGCGAGCCTAAATATTATTACTAGCGGGCCCTCGCCCGCGGCATCGTTTAGGATTCGAGTATTCGTATCTTAGGTATACCAATCGGTATTTTAGACCGTTCCCTGTTGCTTTTTGGTTTGTGTCTTTCCAGGATCTGTTTTTGTGGGAAATTATAGGTTTGCTCACAATCAATTTTCAATGAACCATCCATTGCTTTTCCGTCTGTCCGTTATCCTTATGAGGTTCCTATTATTTTTGCTGTATGGTGATATTTCGAAGCGGTTTATAATATCCAATTTAAATGCATTTATAATCGTTGAACGGTGCGGTAGACACTTAACTCTATTGCACGTGCATACCATTATTCTAAAATCAATTACGTGTGTGGACTTTTATGGCCATAGTTAAGTTCCGTCATGTAAAGGGCAGCGCGCATCGATCGTTCTCTATTAGCGGAATCGTTGCGGCGCATCGTGGGAGCGCGGCGCGGGCGCACCGTACGTCGTGCGCCTGACTCACCACGGCCAGGCCGCGCCGCGCCGTCATCTGTCAGTGGGCGGCCATTTTCGGTTTTCGGTCGCCGCCAATTTGAATTGTAAATGGCGATTTTAACAGTCAAATAAAATGTCAAAGAAATGTAGATATTTTACGTTTCCATATTCTAGCAAATTCTGTTCGTTCACGATGGCGCTCATAACGTCACATTGTGATGTCTCGCAGAGTGAATAGTGAGGTATTTCAGTTAGCTTTAATTTGTTCTGTTGTTTCTATAATTTCGTTTACGGGGTAAGCAGAGTTGAGAGCGGTGTCTTAGGTTCGTTGACACGGCTCAAGTTAACGAGCAGCGGTAAAGTGTAGGGTTTAAAGACAATAAGAAACCTCGCGAGGTTTCTCAGTGTCTTTAAACTACAACTTGTTGTTAAGAGTGCATGCTAGGACAACATTTAGAACTGCAGTTCAAAATCATTACAACTGGGAAATACGACCTATTTTCTGCTAAGACTGCAGATTTGTCGCTTGTTATTTTTGAACGAACTCTGATCTACACATTTCAGCCAAAGCCCGTAGAGATAATAGAATAGGTACCTATTACAGTCCATTCTCATCCATTTGACCTCTGACAGCAGTAACAGTAGTAATCCAACAGCAACCTTATTGTAACAAACACAAAGATCACTTTAACTTTGACAACAACTTCAATGGTACGCAAATTCAGAGGTAAAATAAGTATGAACAAAATGTACTTACTCGCCCTCAAACTCTTGAGAGAATATCCAAATAATAGAAATATACATAAATCTATGATCCAAATACATAGCGAAAATTTAATTAAGTACGAGTACCTACCGTAGATAAGATACGATCTTTTCCACCAACAATTTTCACGAAGTTCTCTTACACACGGTCCATCACTCGCAGAAAATTTTAGCTAAGTTTTCCAGAATATTCTAACACCAGACGCTACGTTGACTTTTGACGAATAGTTAGACATTCATCCTAGGTACAGAAAAAACGAGTTCCATATCCTTCGCAGGGTCTTATCCTGGGTAATAAGAGAAAATGTATGCGTGATTGTCAAGTGTTCAAGGATACCACGTAAGACTTACCTACACGATCGCGAGATGCGCAGTATCCGCTGATTCAAGGTCATATGTTTGGTAATATTTTAGGACAAATATTGAATATTGGCACTTGCAAAATTAGAGGATAACACGTTCATTACGTTTTTTTTATAGTAGTTTGTATATGGTCTCAATACGAATACGAAAGTCTGGTTTTTGATTTTCCTCTTGTTGGAGTTATCAGTGTGCATAGCTTTTTGGCATATCGCTTTATGGCTATATGGAGTTTCATAACAGTGCTTATTTACTGAATTTTTCAAACGACGCCTTTATGAAGAAATCTTATACACATTTTATTGGCGAATTGATGAATCCATTTATCGGTTTTAAATAAGCTCCAACCAGAATCGGGCCACTTCGACAGCGTTATCGTTGGCCTCGCAACGGTCTTCCATAGTGAAGGTGTTGCTGCATAGAGCGCACGACAAGAGGTGGGGCATAGTTAGCGATGTGGCTCCACAGTAGCACTGCGGCTCATCGGAGTACCCCCACCTGACCAACATGTGCCGACAACGGCCTACCTAACTTCTTGGTCGATAAAGAGATTTCCAGGTGTGCCGTGGCAGATGGTGGTTATAATCTGTAATCGGTAATTTCTATGCACAGGTGACGATGACGGTTTGTGGGGAGGTGGCGCATAGGCACTCGAGATCTTAGCCGTCCGTGAACCCCTATCTGTGGAGATTGTCGTTATTCGGCCGACGTGTGATCAAAGTCTATTAAGAGACTTCCAAGTTCGCCACGGTAACACGTGCCCAGGCGGAAGGCTCCCAGATGGTTCGATAAAATAGTCAGGGGGTTTATATAGCTCCCTCCATTACATCTTGCATTTGACGATCTTATGACTGCGTCAGTCATCGGAGTCCGCGCAGTTGAATTTTGGGCCAAAGATGTTTGAAGTTTTTGCTATCGACGCCCTAAGAAGAAGTTACTAACTATGTACTATTATCATTTTAAGCTGACGTACTTGAAATGAAGAGCAGTGGTGGCTCAGTGGTAACGACCGTGACTTACGAGTTGTAGATCGTAGGTTCGAGCCCAGAAAGGCACTTTACTTTGTGTAAATTATTTCATCCCCACTGCTCTCAAAATGGTGATGCAAAACATCGTGAGGAAACGGCATGTCTTAGAACCAAAAACTTCGAAGACATGGGACATCTACCAACTCGCAGTGGACCCTCGTGGTGGATTACGGCCCACTCCTTCTTGCCGAGAGGAGGCCTGTGTCACTGCTGAGTGGGAACGATATAGGCTGAATAAGAAGAGAAGACTTAAAATGCCGACGTGACATAACTACCTATTTACTGGTCACGTACCAGTTACCAGGCGAGTTTCCTTAACGTCATCAGATTTGAAATATTTTTCTCCTAATTACTTAATTAGTTATTATTACGTAAACTATAACCCACAGTGATGCACTCAAGTACGTCAGCCTCGTTATCCTTTTTCCTCGTGGACTGCAATGAGCTGTTCGCAGCTGCGCCGTTTTTTTAGCGCGTAAACAGTGCAGATGCATGCGGGTACGGGCATAGTGCGTGGGAGCGCGGGACATGAAGCGTTTAATGCGGTGGGTGCATGTCATTAACGATGGGAAATCGAGGATTGAGATCATTATCGTGTTGTTTATATCGCGCTCGTGTTAGTTCTGATAGACATACGGGTGTAGTTTTAGTATGGCCAAATAACTCTGCCATTTTATCGTGTCACTATTGATTTTATAGAGGTATGAGGAAGGAGGAACAGGGTTTTGTGTTTAGTGGGCAACTGGTAGGTATTCGTTGTATTTGCCAGTTGCGTGGTAAACTCTGCTTGCGTGATGCAGGATTTTGTGTGACGTCATCGTCAGTGTGATGCAGAGTTCGCATGTAGTGATGTAGATGCGGACAGCACGGTTGGCGCAGTGGTTAAGCGATTGACTGCTGTGCTGCGTGTAGCGGGTTCGATTCCCGCACGGAACAAATATTTGTATGACCTACAAGTAGTTGTTCCGGGTCTGGCTGTTTGTGTATGTGAATTTAAATGTTTGTAAACGCACCCACAATACAGGAGTAATTCCTAGTGTGGGGCAACGTTTATTTAAAAAAATAAATAAAAAAGATGCCACATGCCGCCACAATTTGTTTGTGTGACAATTTTATATGTATAGGTTGTGGTTAGTGCTTGGTAACTGAGCCAATGAAGGGTCTTTTCCAATACTAAGCCAATAGTTTGAATGGTTCCAAACTGGCATAAGTGCAACCCCAGTGCAGAGCTACTATGTATTTGAAACGATAAATCTGCTTGTTTGCTCTTCAATTATTCATTACTTAATAATTTTTCGTTCATTATAATAGAAATCGAGGCGCACTTGCACGGCGAACGTGTACTGTACGTATTTATTGCAAGTAACATTGATGTATTAGAGGTGATAACAAATCAAAGTCCATTTAATAAAAATGAAAATGAAACGCTTCCGCTTCCGCTATTCCCGCCACCATATCCTCTTCCAGTCGGTCGGCACGTTTGCACGGCTGGCGGTCACCGGGCGTCGCTCGGCGCGCGCGCATTACGCGGACGCGAAGCCGCTGCGCCCGCGCCGCCAAACTGTGAGTCACGCGCGATACCAACAACATTCGAATGTTTGTGCATCACTCACTTGTGCTAGGGTTATCATCCGCCCGGACATGTGTTTTTGGTCCCCATCCGGGCCTTATGCGCCCTTGTCATTTGTCTAGGTTTATAGTATACTAAAGGCAAGTTTTATATAAAAAAATACATTCGAATAATTATCGGTATACGGACTTTTTTTTAAATTACATCATGCCTGTATTCCTTCCGCGAAGGGTTAGGCGGAGGTGAACCACCCACATTTTGCCAGTTAGGTTTTAGTTCCATAGAAAAGGGGCCGAAAGGTTTATGGTTAGAAAATTATGAATTTTTGCCAGATTCACTTTTCAATTTGCTAGTTGCAACCCTACGCACGATACCAGTAGGGTTGCCAACTTTTTCTAGAAGACTTAGAGTACTTCTGATTTCAAAGAGAGTAAATAAAGAGTACAGATTACCATGACATAGAGTACCATGTATTCATTTCTCATAATGTATTTTCTAGCACTTTTTGCGGTACATAACATTTTTTATTTATTTTACAAGAATTGTAGGACTCCAAACATCTAATTCTACGTTAATATAGATCAGGAGCTCATTTTAATCAATATTTATAATATCAATACTTCACATTCATGACGAACAAATAGTCAAGTGGAAAATATAGAAAAAACGCAGAAAAACGAAATCATTTGCCTCAAAAAAGTCAATTTGTGAAGAAAGAGTATTTTGGCGTAAGAATAAGAGTGCAATACTCTATTTTAGAGTACGGTCGGCAACCCTAGATACCAACAACATTCGTTTGTGCTTCTGTCGCTCGTGCTGTTGTGCTGGTATTTGGTCGTCTACGTCCGCTTTTAGGTCATGTGGTACACTGCACGATCTAGAATTCGAGGGGATACTGTTACTTAACGCGTGCTTCCAAGATCATATTGGTTCCTAGTGCCTATATGTGAATTATAGTAATTTGTTTCGTATTCCAATATTGATGAGTTCTTTATTATATTATACCTACTGACTGAAAGATTTCCAAATAAAAACCCTCCTTAAATTACTTAAAGTATTCAAAAGGCATAAATGTAATACGTATTTTAGAGTGTTTGAGATTTGACAACACTGTGGAATCCGACTTTCCATAGCCTTTCCATAGTTTTTTATGAAACGAGAAACTGCAAGCAACATCACAGAAGTTTAATTGTGTTCACTAATATCCGAGATCACAAAATATTACAGACAGACACTAAAATTTTATTTTTTATCTGTGCTGAAAGCAAAGCGTGAATGACAATGAACATTGACCTGTGGAACCTACCGGTCACCGGTCGCCCTTGACACTCACCGATTATAGAGTTCTTTGCACTATGTTTAAAATAAATTACTATGTTTTGATAACGTACTATATCATTTACTGAAACTGTTGCATTTTTGTATGATGCTAGTGTAGAATTTATGCAGTGTTTTGACGTGATTCGTGCATAGTCAGCCTATAACGTTCCTACTGCCGGGACACAGGCCTCTGTGAGAGGGAGTGGGCCGTATCCACCACGCGGGCCATTGCGGGTTGGTAAATGTCACATGTCTTCGAATTTTTGGTTCTAGAACATGCCGATTTCCTCACGATGTTTTCCTTCACCGTTTTGAGAGCAGTGGATATGGTATTAATTAGTAAAACGCCTGCCTGGGGTCGAATCCATGGCCTACGACTTGTATGTAGGGGCCGTTAATACTGGGCCACTACTGCTCATGTGATTCCATGATTTTTATTATAAAGGTTATTACTTACCGACCTTCTTATTGATAATATTTATGGCGGCGACTTCGTTTTCGTGAAATGTCTTAATATATCCTGTGCCATTGGTGGCACGCAACAAAATAATTTGAGCACGACAGCCAGTCACAGTAACAAACATAGAAATCTGAGCGTGATAATTTCATGTTCTTATGCCTGAGTCGTTACTTTCAGAAACCGTACCTATGTCGCATGATTCCAGTTCAGCTTGCATTCTGCTAAAAGTAATATAAGAACCTAATACCAGACACCAGAAGTTGCACTAATTTATTCTTTCACTTCGATACGGTGGTGTGATGTTGATTACTGTATAATAGTACAAGTCTATTTCTGTTTGCTAATAAAGAGTACCTATTATTGTGAAAGTATTAGGCTTTTTCTAGTAGTCCATAAGTCAATATTATTTGTTGGCACGTCAATGACATATTATTATTATTTTTTTGGAAAAATGGCTCGTAGAGGTTTAGAGGGTGGCCATCCCTGTCCTATAACATCGCATCACATCGCTTGCGATATTACCTGCTTCGTTTTCTCTCAGCGTTCTTTCTTCGTTTTTCTTTTTACCCGGCTCCTTAGAGTCGTAGCGTGCGTGGAAATGTTCATAGTGTTAAATAGCCTATAACCTTCTTCAAGAATTAGGCAAACATATACAAAAATAAATATTCAAATCCGAGTGGAAATTACTCGCCTATGTACAAATTAAGTAACTAATAAACAAACTACCTGTTTATAATATTTAGATGTCCAAAACAATTAAAATTCTGACTTGTATTACAATAACAGTGATTATAAGCAGCGGGTTTAGATTTTATAGTTTGATATTTATCAGTCGATAATCTTAGATTATTGACAACAAACATAAAAACAACAACCCTAAACATAGCTACAGTCTAGGGCTTTTTCTACACGACGACGTCATTACATTTTTACCTGGGTACGTTTTGAAATAGCTACGCGAGTCCTACGAGGGTGCTACGACTACGAAAAAAAAACTAACTTTCAGCGCTATAATGACAGTAAGCAATAATCATTACGGTGCGGTTATCATTAGCAGCATTGATCGATATATGCGTAGCCACGTGTATGTTAACATTGTCAGTACGTGACCTTGGGAGTATATTCTCCTTGGACCAATATACACGATTACCTGCAAACTTCTTACAACACGTCCCGAACACTGTCTTTATAAATACCGTTGAACAAACCCTTCTCCCAAAAAAAGGGTTGTCGCAACATAAAAATATACAGAACACAATGAAAACAAAACATCTTACGAGCAGCTGATCTCAACGACCACTAACATGTCTATAAAACGTTTTCAACACAAAACGTATCGCTAAACTGCTGAATACGACAATTGCCCATTATTAACACAACAAAATAACTTTTAATTCCTAACAATAAAGTTCAAATTGGAACGAAACATAAAGGGCAATGATAATAACAACAGGGCAAAGAAAGGCCAGTTTAAAATGAGCTTCTACCCTCTTTTATTGACTCGAAATGTGGGCGTATTAAGGGGAATGTGTAGTGGTTGTAGAGGTCATCTGAAATTGGTCGATTTATTGAGTTGCGTCGGAAAGTTTTGTAGATATTGAAACGAATAGCGCCACCTGTTGAGCTCGGTTTGCAACTTCGTTAATGGCGGCTCTATTGGGCCAATGATGTCTGTGTTAGATTGTTGTTAAAGTACTCAAATTATATGTGTTTATGAGGGATAAAGCCTTCCGCGCACTGGGGCGTTTTGCTACGTGTAACAGGTGATAATGATTCGGTTGTTGCATGGTTTAATATTGTATCTATGTGTTTTGAGATGGGTCCGGTTTTGAATTCATATTTGGTGTAGTTTAGTGGTGGCATTCGTTTGGAGAAATCGCATCCTACATTGGACTACCTTGAATAAGATGATGGTGACTGTACTGTAGAACTGGTGGGACAGAGTCACAGAGTTGCTTTGAAATTAGAGATGCGCCGAATGCTTGTTTTATCGAGTGCCGAGTAGTGCTCGGTATTCTCTTTTTCGAACCGGGTACTCTGCCGAGTAAATCTGTTTAGTTGACGCAGGCATTGGGAACGTACGAAACTCTTCAAGTAATAAAGAATGCCATGCAACTTTTTGGCATTGCTACGATGAATTAGCATCTACAACAGCGCCGCAACAGCGTGAAGATCCGTCGGAGTGCCGTGGAAGTGCCATCGCTATAGAGTTAAAGCAACGTTACGAGACTGATTATTAAATTAAATGTTATCGGGTTATCACGTGATTTTTCTGACAATGACTAATCTACATTAATATTGTAAAGAGGAGAGTGGAGATGAGGAGGTTGAATAGAGTTTATGAGTTTTTTCGAGCACCTCGACGGTCAAGTCGAGATATTCGGCCGATGACGAGTACTACCAAAATGGTCGAGTATGACGAATACCGAAAACTAGTACGTACTCGGCGTATTTTTAATTGAAATTAATAGAATCTAACAGATAGAAAAAATGAGGTTGTTTAGGATGGGACGTAGTTTTATGATTGTTCATTGAGTGGGGAATTGCACCTAAGATCGGTTATATGAATTGATTCAAACTTTTAGATGAAAATCCTGCGATATATTTGTAGAGATAATGAAACGTCAATGTTTTAGTTTCAGTAATAAAATAATCGCTTTTGATTGACTATTCCAAAAAGTTTAAAGTTTTTTCATGGATAGATAACCTTTGGTTAGTTCGAGGGGTATTTGGGTAGTCTTTGAGTAGCCTTCGCAGGGGACGCCCTGGGCGTCGGGAATCCCAGGCTGATTCCCGGCCACCGTAGACGCAGGTTCGCGGACGGCGAGTAAAGGGTAGCTCGCTGTCCGGTCAGGACCAAGCCCGGGTCGACGGCGCGTTGTGTTCTACGCGCGCCTCAAAGACGGAACACGGGTGGGTTTTAGTCAGTAAAAGTCTGACATGCCCTTCCGCTCCACCCAGAGCGGGAGAAATTATTTGATGATTTCCCACCCAAAAAAAAAATCCAAAAATTTTGTACCTTCCCGATGTTAATCTGTCTACCCACAACCCACTGAACTACGTGACTTAAAAATTGCAAAATTTAAGGCATACAGGCATTTAAGGCAGGGATTTTCCTTCTAGAAGCCGTAATAATCGCTTACGCTACTATGACGTGGACAATTACTCCAGCTAGACTTAGTAACACAATTAATCAAGTGACGTCACGGCCATTATGCTACGTCAGTGTTATCAGTTACGTAAACAATTAGTATTGGTAGTGAAACGGATGCAATTGGCCGTGATAGGGAGAGGATATTTTTCAAATTCAAATTCAAATGTTTATTGCTCAACACAGTACATAATGATACATTTATAGATATCCAGTGAATACGCAGTCCACTGTGTTGCACCAATTCAGGCATGCAAAATTATTATTAAAATTATACCATTTAATAAATTCACATTAATACGTTAAACAATTTCATTAACTCGAAATAATACCATATACAATGTCATAAATTCAAATCAATAAGTATGTAATGTCAGAATATATAATGTCATAGTAAGAAAGTAATGTCCAATAGAGTCAACACATTCATTTTGTGAACATAGGTAAAATGATACCTAAATGGTATAAGTATAAAAAATGTTGGTCCATGCTATGCCAGAAGGCATACATAATCGCGTACGTAATAGAAAGTCAATTAACCAAATTCAAAAAAAAGTCAATAGGTCACAATTTCATGACAAAGTTAATCAGCTTTTGCTAGCGGCTTCGCCCGCGTGGAGTTCGAAACATATTCAACGGAATCGTACCTATTATCGGGATAAAAAGTATCCTATGTGTTAACCCAGGTTATAATCTATCTGTGTGCCAAATTTCATCGAAATCCGTTCAGCCGTTTTTGCGTGATTGAGTAAAAAATATCCAAACTTACAAACTTTCACATTTAGAATATTAATTTATAGGATGGCACAAAACAAATAGCTATAAGCAGCCATACCTGTTTTCTGGGGGCGATTTCAACTCCTGGTTGTTACAAAAGTTTCTCGCGGTTCTTTTTGCTTCTGAGGCCTTAGTGTGAGTTTAATTTAACCATCTCGATCAAACGCTTCGAGCGCGTTTGGCGCTCCGATTAGAAGGCTCCTACTACTATCGCCGGCTACTCCACACTAGGACCACTGAACAAGTTGATAGCAACTTAATCAAAGTCTTGAGTTTATTCGTTCACTGACAGACAAGGCAGTCTGAACGGCTAGGTCTAGAAACACTTCAGTTTGCACTAGAGTTCCTTTTGTGTAGTAGACGAACATTTAGGAAAGATTTTTTGAAAATTCATCCTCTAAATGGGTTAAATAGGGAATAATGTGCCAATAATGACACTGACAGCTCTTGAACGCGGTTTTTATGTACTGATCGCGTTTAGTTTTATTGGTGAAATCCGCCCTAACTGATTCAGCTACGAAGAAGACCCACTGCATAGTGACCCATGCATGCTGTTGCTCTTAAACTTCTGTCAGAATTTCCTGCCAATCAAGCGATCAGCACTGGTCAAAATACCGGTGTCATCCACCGGACACCCAACTAATGAAATTAGCGGTAATCGATTACAATAACAAAAGGTACACCTACTGACGCGATACTCAGCTCACATAACAAGCGGTATCGAATCAATAGCCTGTTCGAGTCATTCCGAGTCAAACGATCGACTCGAAATTAGAGCGCGCGAACGTGCGTTCCTTTGAGCACCATTTGCGACAGAAAGCAACGCTTGCAAAGGGGAGCTTATTACTAGAGGTGCGACGCTTCGGCCCAGGGGACGACGAAGATTCTAGTGTGTTGCTGTATAATCAGCCTATTACGTTCTCACTGCTGGGACACAGGCCTCCTGTCGGCGAGGGAGTGGGCCGTATTCCACCACGTGGGCTCAGTGCGGTTTGGTAGATGTCACATGTCTTTGAATTTTTGGTTCTAGAACATGCCGGTTTCCTCACGATGTTTTCTTTCACCGTTTTGAGAGCAATGGTGAACAAATAATTTACACAAAGAAGGCAAAGTGCCTTTCTGGGTTCAAACCTCGACATCGTAAGTCGCGGCTGTTACCACTAGGCCACCACTGCTCCCACTCCCTCTGCTGCTGCTATGTATTGCTAACTTGTAGTTATTTTGTGTCTTGACTGGGCGTTTTAAATGAAGCACTAATTAAATTCATAGCAATTTTGTGGCAAGATTATTTTTTCTCTTGTTATTTTAGTCATACATACTTACAAATATTAAATAACTTATTCAATGTATCTAGGTTGGGATTTTGCATTTTCCTTAAATTAGAATTGAGATGTTTTTGATGGTTCATACAAAAATATCGCTTTCAATTGATATGTTCCTAACACTGCCCCATCTTTGGCTCACAAAAACTCGTCTTCGGCCTCTGCCAAAAACCCAGCCAAAGCGCCTCTCTACTTATTACGCTCTGAGGCGCTTTATGGCGGCTGGACTCGGGTCAGCTCGGGTTTTTTGTCGTGGCACGTAGCCACCCCCACCCCGTGCCACCCCCGCGAGTATCACGCGCGGCTCCAGATACGGGGGGTAGCTGTGACCGCGTGCTGGGTAGCGTCGCCGTTCAGATGCTTTTTTGGTATGTATGAAGTATGGAAAGTTCTAGGTTTTGCAGTACTGATGTAAACAGTCTCCTAACTTTTTATATCAGCACAACATTTGTTATGGCACAGCTGGGTTATGTTACTAGTTCTAATAATCGAAATGTTGCGGTTTTTCCGTGAATGGTGGGAGGACTTTAACGGTATTATTCATGACGATTTGAAACTGATATTCATCGCTGGATGTTGTAGGTCTGTCTGGTGAAGGCATCTTTTCTTTATTCATCACACATAGAACAGAAAGCAGACGGTAAAGTTTAACATTTTTAAAACTCATTTCTTCAGAACAAAGACACAAGCACACATCGAACAGCGACGCTACTCTGCTCCCTGATCCGCAAGTATCGCCTTCATTGTAATACCGCGCCCGAGGCCGCGTCGCGTTGCCATAACAACCATCGCGAGAGCACACCGCGCCCCTCCCACCCTCGTGCCACCCCCACCGACCACCCTGCTCTACCTGCTCTCATTAATATGTACCCAGCCGGACACAGCGGATCACTTCAACTCGTATATATCGACAAATGAAAATTTTATTAAAAACGCCGGAGGTGTTTCTTACTTTTGCATAGCGAGTGGAACTACCGCCCCCTGAAACTGCTGGTGCCCTGAATTTACATACCGAACCGAGTCCTTTGTCGGAGTTGTACGGACATTTTGCTAGAGGATTCTTTTTTCTTAGTTTTATAGGTGACTCACCCACGGGTTTGCACGCGCGAAAAGTTTTTCGTCTTGCAGAATTTAAAGTTCCCAACGTAGGGAATTTTCCGTTACTTTGGCTCCATTTTCAGTAATAACGAGGGAGTCGCCTACAAGACTCTCGTTGATCTTGTGGTCATAAGCGGGACTCCTGAGGTCCTGGGTCATAGGTTCAATCACCGGAACCGGCCATGTTAGATCATCATCCCTGAAACACTGAAAAAAGTAGTTTAAAAACATGTGGGGTCGGGTCAGTCGGGTGGTCCTCCCTTTAGGAACGAAGTTTCTTATGCATTTTCTTCGTCGTTTAATGTCGTTTACTCTAAATTTAAAATACTCAAATTTTACTTTGCCCTCACTATTGGCTTCAGCACCCTAGGAAACCATGAAAATGACACCCATGATGAAAATCTTTAATATTTTCGCAGCCGCTATCTTCGATTTTCATTATGACTCAATATTGGTTTCAGCACCTTCGAAAACCATTAAAACTATCTCACCGTCTCTCTGTCTCTTTCTATTATATACCTATAATAATATAATAAAAGTAAACAGATCATTTGTGTACATTTCTTTCACATGAGTAGCCGTCCCTAATTGTTCGTATTAGCCGTAATGATCTGGAACTCGTTGAAAAGCGACGAATCGAGATGTTTATCGCTTTGCGCAATTTATGTGAGACATTCGTGAGAAGCGAGTTAGTCGCTAACGGTACGCCGAACTATGTGCCGTCTGTCAGCGGTCGGTCCAGCAGTATTGCCATAGTTAAACTTGACTGTAGTACTGTTCACAAAACAGATACCTAGAATTGTTTAAAGATCTTTTGGCTCTTGATCAAAATGGGAACAAACGCCGCCATCCTGTTTTTAGCCGACTATGTCTGAGCAAAAAGGTGGGTTAGGATTTTGACCGGTATGTATGTATGACATGTATGTATGTGGGTATGAGAGATTTCAGATGATAATATTTTCTTATTTCATATTTTTTAGAGCGCGACTTTTCAGTAATCGGGTAGTTGTTTTTGAACTAATTTTTTCATTACAACTTTTTCACAAATGTTTACCGCCTCCCTGTCAATGTCATTCAGACGCCAAAAAATACTTATGGCACTGTAAGTATACAGACAGCTTTGTTTTTTTTTTTGGGTGGGAAATCATCTAATGACTTCTCGCGCTCTGGGTGGAGCAGGAGGGCGTGTCAGACTTTTACTGACTAAAACCCACCCGTGTTCCCTCAGTTGCCTGTGTGCCAGGGGCCGCGGTATCTCTTTCGAACAACCCGCACCTGGCAATACAGACAGCTTCTACTTTTAATTCATGTTAAGCTGGTTTTCGCTGTTCCATTCCTGCACATGCTCTTCGGACGGGAAACTTATTACACTCACAATTACAATGTTTATTAAAAACGTAGTGGAAATTGGCTTGACGCAAAGTACTAACAGTTCGATCAGGTTAAGCTACGTGTGCCGCGGTTGGACCGTGGATGAGTGACCATCTTTACATATCAAGACTCCTCCGTGCCTCAGAAAGCACGTGAAGCCGTTGTCCCCGTCCGTCATTCGTAGATCTTTGGCAGTCATTACGTCTCGTCAGACGCCCGAAAGTCGACAGTCAGTTTTCCAAGGGGTATCGTATTACCCAGCAACTGGGTCGTGGAGGTCAGATAGGCAGTCGCTTCATGTAAAATACTGGTATACAGCTGCATCCGGTTAGACTGGTAGCCGACCACAACATAGTTGGGTGGAAAGATGATTATTTCTTGAAATATTTATTTGTTGACTGTACCATATATATTTGTGTGTCTACAACTAAATCTTACTCCTCGTCATTAGCAGACACTGGTAACCGGAGCTGGCTTTACTTGCGTTAGTAGCGCAAGGGTAGCCGCGAAATTCAAGGTTTCATATGTTTTTTGCAATTTGCAGGCAGTTCATAATTATAATCCCATTGAATGAGTTTTTCATCATGTCATTCAATGGGGTTTTACGAACTTAGAGGATAGTATTTACGATCTTGAGGTGAATATAGTCGACATTTTTTCCATACAAACTTTGGGAGTGTATTTATCTACTGTTCGACAATATGTAACAAAAATTAAACATGGTATGGTTTTGTCTCATTATTATTATTGTCTGTACGGAAACAGAATACTAAAATAAAAAGCCATTGAAAAGTTAGGGGCTAACAAAGATTAGTTTTTCTTGTCAATTTAACCTAACTTTGGGCGTGTCTATGTAATAAAAGAAGTGTAAAATCAAGTCGGTACCGACAAAACTGAAATATCAAAAGTTCAATAAACTTCATTGGTAATTGATTTATGCAGTGTTTTTCATAAAACTCGATCTTCCGAAAGACTTTTCTTCATTTTTTACACGCCTGTTTTACTATAAATGATCCTGCATCTCACTCAATACCGTTGTGCGTGTAGACTGGCGTCTAACTGCTCATCACTGATACTACCTCCGTCGAACATGATGCCTGGTGAGACAGCGTGCTTTTTAGCCAGGCCCACCAGTGAGTTCGAGCCCGCGACTAGATTCCCCTTAATGATGTTTCATAACGTGTTACGATCGCGAATCATATTTTATTCGACATGCAGCCTGACGCTGACCTGCAAATTGCAAAAAAATTAAGAAAACTTGAATTTCGCGGGCTATCCTAGTCCATGTCCGGGCTGGCCTCCTGAGCTAATAAGCTCTTGAGCTAATAAGCTCCTGTCTTTTCCCTCAGTCAAAGACCCAACTCATCTTCAGCGCTAAAAGCTACTTCCATTTTGACAAGTGTACCTGAAAAGCGCCTTACTACCTGCCAGTCTATTCCTTTAACCTATTGACGGCTTCAGTCATGTATAGATGACAAACCCAAATATGCCCAGCACGCGACAGTCACGATTACGTGACATACTTTAAGGATGAATTCGTAGCTTGGCGCCGAGGGCGCGTTTTTTGCTTGATTTACCTTGCCTGCCTGATTGACGAGGCGGTCAAAAGGTTAAATCTCACCATGAATACTTAGGTGAAGTGAGCTTGAAGTGAACGTTCATCAGATCTGATACTAGGTATTTAGTGTTTACAGTTCCATCATCATCATCATCATCACCTACCGCCCTAATTCATAGCTGGGCATAGGCTTCTATTTTCTTGTGACAATCCCCACGCTCCTGTGCCAGCCTCGCCTAGGTTTTGCCCGCGATTGCAACAATGTCGTCCTGCCCATCTCGCCGCCGGACAACCGACGTCTCGTCTTCCAGTCCTTGGTCTCCACTCCTTCACGGCCTTACTCCACTTGTGATCACTGCGCCTTGCCAGGTTTCCTGTCCAACTCCATTTGAGTTCCATTATACGCTTTCTGATATCGAAGACCTTTGTACTTTTTCAGTTTATCATAAACAGTCTACATATAATGTTCTGCCTAGCCTCCTCTCTGTAAGAGGGAGTGGGAAGTAATCCACCAGGCAGGCCCATTGCGGGTTCGTAGATGTCACATGTCTTAAAATTTTTGGTTCATAGACATACCGGTTTCCTCACGATATTTTCTTCCACCGTTTTGCGAGAGTTTACATAAAGTAAAGCGCTTATCTTGGTTTGAACCTACGACCTTATAATTCGGTAAGTCGCGGCTGTTACTATTCGAACACCATTGTTCTCAAGATCTTTACTGAATAACACTACAGTTCTGAACATAGGCCAAGTCAAGATTCACCTATAACATCTCTTTTGAAACAAATTCTTTGAACCAACAAACCTCCCACCCCGTCCAACCAATAAAACCAGCTTCGATAGCATCTTGCTACCAATTCTTGTGCGGCACAGCCGGCGTAGAGGGAATTAGCGATCCTCCGTGAGGACTAATGGAGGGCCGGAGGACGTCGTCGGCGCGCTATAAACTGGAAGGTTTATGTGTACGTGCCGCCCCGAGCTGGGGAACGAGATTATTACTAGAATAGGAATTGGTAGGGTTTAAGTTATTGTGCTTTTTCTGGGTTTAATTTGAGCGTGTGCGGTTGGTGATTGGGAGTTTTATTGGTTGGGATGGAAATTGTGCGAGACTGGATTAGTTTACTTAACAAAATTATTGGATGGAATCACCACACCTGTGCCGCCGGACTCCCAGTATATATTATTAAAACCGTGAATTTAAGTAGAATGTCATTTAGGCGCTAAGCAGACTATGGACAATTTGTCCCTAACGATAGAATATGGAAATCCCAGCAGTCTATTTGTCCTACGTTTGCATTATTGTATACAAGGTGTAATTTTAATGACCGTTAACCTCATAAGGGGTCATTGTACTCATCATTATGAACAACTTTTACTATGGGACCAAACCTGAAATCACGAAAAAAATCAGCTGTTCCCTACATTTATGTTCGCAGAACTCGTCAAAATGTAAGAAACAGCTGATTTTAATTTCGCAATTTCAGGTTTGGGCCCATAGTAAAAGTTGTTCGTGATGATGACTACAATGACCCCTTATGAGGTTAACGGTGATTAAGATTACATCCTGTATATTTTCATACGTTTTATCGTCGACAAATTCATGGAGGCCAAATTGTCTATCGTCTGCCTACATGTTATCGTTTGCTATCGTCGCCTTACATGCATAAAATGAATGAATAAGTCTGTGAAACAAACGATTAGCACTATCCTTGATTTTTATCCATTCTTAATAGAAACCCGCATATGCATTCTTAAATCCCTGCAGAAACTTCGAAACTGAAAAAGAAACAACGACCGTAACTCAACATTTCAAAAAATAAATATTCATCTGTCCTAGGAGCACCGTTGATGTCTTTTGCAAAAGAAAACTGAGCGGCTCTAGTGAAGTTGTGACTTTGGTGTTCGCTTTTCAGTCCAAGATTTCAAGTTGTTGTGATGCTGACGTAATCACTCAATTAAGCCGTTGTTTTTTAAAAGAACGTACGAACAACAAGTATGTATAAAAATGTATAGTATTTAACACTTTTTAGTTGAATTAGCAAACTTCATTGTGAGGAAAGTGAATCCATTTTTTTTTGGTTTTTAGGAGTCTTGAGTAAGTAATCGATATAATAAATCCGAGCAAATGTGCTGTACAATTATATCGCTTGTGTGCGTATTTTGGAAGCTCATTTACATCTTGGCCATAATTAAATCTCGAGCTGCATTCTGCAATTATCGAAAAATATACCTTTTAAATAACAAACATTAGCCATCACATCAGAACCAGAAACCCGAGGTATAAGAAGCGAGCATTCTAAAGCTAAGCGCGTAAAGTGGCCGGCCACACATGGTGCTTTATCCCGGCGGCGCATGCGCCGGCTTTGGCGCGTCGTCACTTAAGGGGGGTTCTTCCACTTGGCTCGGTTTAGTCGTACGATTGATACGATTGATCTTACTTACGGCCCTTATGACTCCGTTACTGAACACAGACATGTGTCATTGCGTTCAGCAAGTATTAATTGTAAAAGCATGTTTAAAAAATTACATTCAGCTAATCAGACTCGTAAAAGTAACCTATTAGAAAGAAAGTTCGCGATATTTATGTCCATTTCTGTTGCACTTCAATCTGCAGCCGGATTTAGTAATTTAGTAAGATAGGTAATTCCCCAAAACATTTAAAATCTATTCGCAGTTTTATTTCAGCGACAATCAATGCTAAAAATTTGTTCAAAATGTAGGTGATTTAGAGATATTTTTGACAAGTTGAGATTGAGAATTTTGAGATGCAAACGTTCTTAAAAAAAACAGGAACTGGCTTTTCTGATTTAGTAACTAATCTAGTGTTGTATGTACAGAAGCTTTTTAAATATCCCATCACTTCCCAAAAATATGACTTAATTCAGCCAAGTGGAATAGCCCCTTTATACCGGTGCATACGTCGGTGCGTCGCCTCGCGCATGTGCGGAAGAGCGTGCCGCATCTGGCAGCATGCGCGCGCGTCGTTGCGCCGCGTGAAAGCGCCCGCGCCGCCTAGCTATGGTTTACATGCCGCCGAGGATATTGTATGATGCGGGAGTATTGTTTGGTTATTCAAAGTGGTGGAAGTGGAAGTCAAGTGGTAAAGTGGGGAAGGAAGACGACGTGCCCTGTTGAAATATGTCGGTTTGACACTTTTGTACTGACTTGTTAGGTTAGTTTAAAATAGTAACTTAGTGATCATTCTGATAATACTTTAACAATAGTAATATACATAATATACTTTTATACAGTATTAGCTTTTTCCAGCGGCATCGCCCGCGTGGATGTCGGCTATCGCTTAAAAAGTAGCCTATGCCCTTCTCCATATCCCAGGCTATATCTCTGCCAAATTTCATGACGATCGGTTCAGCGGTTTAGGCATGAAAGCGTAACAGACAGACAGACAGACAGACAGACAGGCAGGCAGGCAGACAGACAGACAGAGTTAATTTCGCATTTATAATATAAGTAGGGATTTTCTTAATAGCAAGTAAAAAATCCCGAAGGATTAAGCTTTATTTCGGTTACATTCCCGACATGGCCTCGGCACAGGCCACAAATAAAGAATCTTGTATCTTGTATCTTGTACAGATAAGTTACTAAGTTCTATGGCTTCAAAATTTGTTGACTAATATATACAGGATCATTTTTAAACAGTGCGCAAACTGTAACCATGAATTCAGCATATCATTCTAGTCCATCCAGCACAGAAATTTTTCGTCGGTAATACATAAAAAAATCAGCTGTTCCATACATTTTGACCGCGTAGGTATTGCACTTTTCTATGAAACAGCTGATTTTTTTTTTGTAAAACGGATGTAAAATTCTTGCGCTACCCCTACCGCAAGAATTTTACATCCGTTTTACATCATTCTAGACCCCCGTCTAGAATGATATGTTGAATTCGTGGTACAGTTTGCGCACTGGCTAAAATATTATCTTGTATAAGGAACTGACATAATTAAGAAATGAGAAAAATAAGGCTAGTCCTGTTTGCTACGGTTCCATTGGCACCGGAACCATGTGACGAGATATTTTTTATAATCATACATACATAACATCACGCCTTAATTGTTTCCCCGAACGGTTGGGCAGAGGTGTACCTATTATAGTACATCCACAATTCGCTAGCTATGTTTTTCAACCCCATGTAGATAATAGAGGCGAGCCCTTTGGCATCAACCGGGCACAAATCTAGTCTCCGGGCTGCTGACTGAGAGATTCCTGATAGAATCGAACCTAGGATCTCATTTTTAGAATCGAAAATTCTATTACCTACTTACATAGTTGTATACACAAATATGCTGTTTGGAGTTTTTTTTGGGCAACTCAAAACAGCTCGCGAAAACAACAGAAGCTAAATTCATCCATTCTTTAGAAATGGGAGTGCCGACAGAAGTGAAAACTTGAACAATTACCTACGTATGTATTTTTTTAATCGTCAGGAAATGTTTTCTGATTCGTCAGATTAAACAACGTTCAACGTTATTCGTTCGTACGTTCGTGTTGTCAGCGGTGTCGGTAACAGTGTCGCGAGTTCAATTGTTTTTTCCCATCTCAAAGAATTCCCAACGCGCCTAAAGAAGTTTGCACTTCAAAAAACGCTCACTTAAACACGTGTATGCAACAATACTGTATAAATTAAACGTTTACCGCCGCAGACGCAGTTGCATAACAACTTATGAATAAAGGGTAGCCAGCTAGCCAGCGAAACGCATCCGTAATACTAATTCTGCGTCGTGAGGAGATGAGCGATGCGTGCCGCATGTTAAGGCGAGCGGCTACTAATTGTGGACGCTGTAATTTCTCTTTGGTACTCAGGGTTCTGTGTTAGATCCCAGAGATATCATTGACAGAATACCTAGGGTCTGTCCAAAAAATATATGATGAGAATGTGAACAAATGGGTCACAAAATGTTATCTGTGGATGCCACTTAAAACATTGAGTGCTTTATGCTTAAACCCAAAGTTCTAATTTTAAATCACCGTATAAATGTTTTTCATTTGACAATTGAGATTAACTGTATAACTTCAATATCCATTGGTCAATATTAGTTACAATTTAATAATGTTATTATAACAATAATAGTTGGAAAAAATGGTTAGATGTAAAATTGCAACCTTCTTAACACAGATGAATGTGTAACTAATTCCGTTTAGTGAGTGATTGCGTAAGAATTTAACCGCAACAGGGTTTGTTTATACTTTCATAATACACTTTTGGAACAGACAATATGTATTTATATTATTAGAATTGATGGGGATTGAGTTTGGTTTTATTGTTCTTTTTAATTAAGGTTTTCTTTGCTATGACTGAAGTGTGATTTTTTTCAATGAACTATGCAGTAGCTCGTGAATGAGGAACTTTCACGAGCTATTGCTTAGCTCATTGAATAATTGGACAAATTCATGAATCAATCAATTTCTTGACTCCATGATTTCATGCAGTGCCACTGCTAGAGGTAGTGTCATCGTGAAAAACGACTAAAAAATTATCAATGTCATAGTTTTTTTTGTGAATAAATTCCACGCGTCTGCAACTGAAATAGTTACAGCAGTTTCTCTTTTATCGTTTCCGTAGCGTTCATTGAAGCATCCTTGCTCAGCAAACATGTCTACGGGAAGAAAGTAATACCTATATCAAGGCTTCACCATCACATGAATGGTCATGTTGATTCTAAAGGACAGTTTTTTTTTTTTCTGGGTGGGAAATCATCAAATAACTTCTCCCGCTCTGGGTGGAGCGGGAGGGCGTGTCAGACTTTTACTGACTAAAACCCACCCGTGTTCCCTCAGTTGCCTGTGTGCCAGGGGCGGCGGTATCTCTTTCGAACAACCCGCACCCCCGGCAGGCATCGGCCCTTGCGGGCCCCATCTGTTGCTGCTGACATCTCTTTGAGGCGCGCGTGGAACACAACGCGCCGTCGACCCGGGCTTGGTCCTTACCGGACAGCGAGCTACCCATTACTCGCCGTCCGCAAGCCCGTGCCTACGGTGGCCGGGAATCAGCCTGGGATTCCCGACGTCCAGGGCGTCTCCTGCGAAGGCCACGGCTGTCAGGGCGCATGTACTGCATCTCCCTCACGTGCGCCGCCTCCCTCTTTGCGAGCATAACTGCTTCGCTGAAGGAGGCGACTGCCAGCCATGCCCTCTCGCTCCGTACCATGGCCTGGACCAGGGTCGGACGCGAGAGATCGCCGCCGCCGATCACCTCCACGAGGACACGGCGTTGCTCCGCCCAAGCGGGGCAGACCTCCATCGTATGCTCCACCGTGTCCTCTGGAGATCGCGATCTTCGCAATGGAAACACCCTGGCGTTTCCTCCCGCCCTATCCGAAACAGGAACCTCCCGAAACAGCCATGTCCGGTGAGGACCTGTGTCAGGCGGAAGGTGAGGACGCCATGCCGCCTCTCAAGCCACGCCTCAAAGAGGGGACTTACCGCCGCAATCGTGGCGTGCCCAGCACTGGGTTGCGACAATCGCACTTCCCACGTCGCCATGAGATCCTGCCGGAGCTCTGTGCGCCGTGCCGCGATTTCCCGCGGCAGCGGAGTTACGGCCCGGCGTTTGGCGTGTCCGTTACCCAGGCCAGATGTTGTCGAAAATGGTCATTTGAATCTTATAGATAATTAGTTTTGCGGCTTCTGTAATTGTTGCGCACATTTTTAAATTTGTTGCGCTTATAGTTTTTTAATTATTTCACAAAAACATTTCCTGCTGGGGTAACGTTACCCCAGCCAGACCTTTTTCTTTCTAATGGGAATATTTAAATAATTACTAGCTATAAAATTAGTTGTCTAGATGAAGTAAATGTTGTGCCTTATTTTGTATTTGTTCTTTCATCGGTTGCGAAGTTATTCGAGATTTTGCTGGGGTAACGTTTTTGGTTTTGCTAGATCTTTGAAATGGTTAAGCGGATTCTTATCATATTTTGTACATGGCTTCTTAGGAATTAGTTTAAATTTGTTCTGCAATAAAAAAAACCAAAATAATACATAGCTTAAAGGTTATTTCATTAAATAGAAAAACACTTCAATTGGTCCCAGCACTCTCAATAAGAGCTCTAAAGACTTACTTTAAACGTTATTTTAAAGCTTGTAACTGCCTTCAAATGTATGTGAAGTTTCATTAATATCCTGTGTAAGTATTTAACAAGTTATGATGATATTGAGTTCTTCACGAGCACGGTCTTGATGCGCGCGGTGTTATTTGGCCACTGGATTGGATATATGAACTGAATGTTATGTCAATTATTAGTTTTTTAGTTCAGTTGTATATCAGTAAAATTTCAGCTCAGTACATTGGATAATTAATGAGATAATACGATTAAAGTCATCAGGAAGTGAATGACCGTGGTAACCCGACCAAGTTTAGGTGGTTACGAAAAAGCGAAAACGCAAAACATTATGGTACCTTCTAAAATATGTAGGATAGTGTTACAAATTTAGTACAGACATGTACACAAGTTTTAAAAAAACTACGTGATTATTAAATATTTTTTATTGACAGGTAATATAATCATTTCAATTGAACTTTTAAAGTATTATTAAACTTATACTTAAAAACAATCACAGATTAAAATTACAGATAGTAATTTTGCTTTTTTGAAATTTTCTATTATTTTTTAATTAAATTATAGATTTCAGTATACACAGTACACAGTTACAGTTTTTATTTAAATATACACATATTGGACTGTGTAATGATCACAGACAGTAAATAGTACCTATACAATGGTTTTTTTTCAGTTAACACTAAACTTACGGTGCGTACAAACTATATAACATAACATGTTATATAACATTTTTCATAGTGTGGTCATGTTATTTAACATTGTTGTATAACATTTTACATAGAGTTGTAGTGTTATATAACATGTTACCTGTTGCGGTAGTCCCGACTCCCGACATTGATAACGATAAAAATCGGTCGCTAAGTCATGAATTTCATTAATCAAGTTTCAAGTCATATTTTGACAATATACCAATACACAAAAACCTTCCACTTGAATCAATCTATCTATTAAAAAAAACTGCTTCAGAATCCGTTGCGTAGTTTTAAAGATCTAAGCAAACAGGGACAGACAAACGGGAAGCAACTTTGTTTTATAGGTACTATGTAGCGAAGAATAAATATGTCGTTATCATTGTTGAGAATTCCAGTCTAGGTAATAATTAAGTACGAAAGAAAAGAAAATAATAAGTTCCTAAATTTAAATATTTAAGCCTTAAAAAATACAGTTTTAGATAAGTACCTAACAACATGTACATATTAATAATAATTTTGCTACTATTTCTGTAGTTACATTATACAAGCTTACCTTGTTCGTGAATTCATCAAGCAGCCTGCACCATAACTATGATCATCAATAGAAGCACTCCACATTAGCAGTAATTCGCCACACTTATTATTTTACATTAGCTCTCACGCACTCTATAAATATTTGCAAAAACAGGAAACGGAACTGCCGAAACGCATGCGCACTCTACAAGATGAATTATGTGATTACGGAGCATGTTCAGTGCGATATGCAAACAATGCGCCCCTTCACCCCACCCCTTCAGCGTCCCACCGAACGACATGTTATATCAGTGATTTTTGATAAGTTTGTGCAACTGGAAGATAATAATAATGTTTTCATAGTACTACTATAGATATTATTATATTATTAATGTATTTAACAGTGTACGCGTCTGTACCGAAATCGTAAGGTGTATTATACTAAACATTTCAAAAGATAGTATAATGTTCTGCGTTTTCGCTTTTTCGTAACCACCTAAACTTGGTCGGGTTACCACGGTCATTCACTTCCTGATGACTTTAATCGTATTATCTCATTAATTATCCAATGTACTGAGCTGAAATTTTACTGATATACAACTGAACTAAAAAACTAATAATTGACATAACATTCAGTTCATATATCCAATCCAGTGGCCAAATAACACCGCGCGCATCAAGACCGTGCTCGTGAAGAACTCAATATCATCATAACTTGTTAAATACTTACAGGATACTAATGAAACTTCACATACATTTGAAGGCAGTTACAAGCTTTAAAATAACGTTTAAAGTAAGTCTTTAGAGCTCTTATTGAGAGAGCTGGGACCAATTGAAGTGTTTTTCTATTTAATGAAATAACCTTTAAGCTATGTATTATTTTGGTTTTTTTATTGCAGAACAAATTTAAACTAATTCCTAAGAAGCCATGTACAAAATATGATAAGAATCCGCTTAACCATTTCAAAGATCTAGCAAAACCAAAAACGTTACCCCAGCAAAATCTCGAATAACTTCGCAACCGATGAAAGAACAAATACAAAATAAGGCACAACATTTACTTCATCTAGACAACTAATTTTATAGCTAGTAATTATTTAAATATTCCCATTAGAAAGAAAAAGGTCTGGCTGGGGTAACGTTACCCCAGCAGGAAATGTTTTTGTGAAATAAGTAAAAAACTATAAGCGCAACAAATTTAAAAATGTGCGCAACAATTACAGAAGCCGCAAAACTAATTATCTATAAGATTCAAATGACCATTTTCGACAACATCTGGCCTGGGTAACGGACACGCGTTTGGCCTCCTCGCGCCACTCCCAAGTGAGCGCGAGGACGTTTGCCTCCAGATCCCATGGCGGTAATCCGGCAAGGAGGCCCGCCGCCTCACCGGAGATCGTGCGGTATCCCCGGATCATCCGGATGGCCATGACCCTATGGGCCGCCTTCAACCGGCGTGCTGGTTGGCGCCTCAATGCAGGCGCCCACACCGGCGCCCCGTATAGGGCCATGGCCCGCACGACCCCCGCGTAGAGCGTTCCGGCAGGAGGCGTTTGGCCCCCCTAGATTGGGCAGGAGTCGCTTCAAGGCAGCCCCGGCCCGCTCCAGTCTGGGAGCCAAACGTCGGAAGTGCTCCGCGAAGTCCCACCGGCTGTCGAGGACGAGTCCTAGGTACTTCATCGTCGACTCGACGCCGATGTGAACCCCTCCCACCGTTATCTGGGAACCCGTCAGTGGCGCATTCCGAGGACCATGAAACCACATGGCCTCGGACTTGTGCAAGGCCACCTCGAGTCCCAGTTGCCGGATCCTATCTACGATTGTCGCAACCCCGTGTGTCCCTAAGTCGGCCGCCGCCTGGTACGACCTCCCTTGCGCCAGGACCAGCGTGTCGTCAGCGTAGCAAACTACGCTGACGCCACTAGGGAGGTCGGCGCGCAGCACCCAGTCGTATCCAATGTCCCACAGATGTGGCCCCAGGACCGATCCCTGTGGGACACCGCACGACATCTCTCGCCGGTTCCACTCTCCTAGGTGACCGGGGTAGATGACGGCCCTGTCCGTCAAGTAGGCCTCGACCACACGACAGAGGTAGGTCGGCATCCGGTGTAACCGGAGTGCCTCCCTTATGCAACTCCAGGGCAGGGTGTTGAAGGCATTGGCGATGTCCAGAGACACCGCCAAGACGACCCCACCCCGGGCCACAGCATCCCCCGTCGTGAGGGCTCGCACGCGCATGATGGCGTCCACCGTGGAGCGCCCCCTGCGGAAACTGGCTCTCCGCCAAATCCGGCCCCACCCGCACCAGCCGCCCGACGAGGCGGTCTGCAATTACTCTTTCAAAGAGCTTGCCCACCTCGTCGAGCAGCACGATGGGCCGGTAAGCGGACGGAGAGTCCGCGGGGCGCCCCTGCTTCTTGATGAGGACCAGTTTCCCCGTCTTCCAGTGACGTGGGAACTGGCCCTCCTCCAAGCATGCGCTTAGGAGCCCTCTTAGTCGAGGCCCGAGAGCCTCCAAGGCCAGGACCCAGGCTTTTCCAGGCAAGCCGTCGGGTCCTGGGGCGGTATTCTTGGCATTCAGCCTACGTTCTAAAGGACAGTTTAGTGCGAATTTCAAAAATGAAATTAAACGCGGTCAGCATATTTAAACCGATCAAGAGCTGTCACTGTCATCACTATTGTGGAATATTGACACTGACAGCTATCGAACGCAGTTTAGATGTCTTCATTGCGTTCATTGGTCAGCCAGAACAATACGAAGTTTCTTTATGTGGATCGTACGGGTCACTAGTCTAATAAGGCGAAATGTTATAGTGTTCAACTTAATACATGTAATCCATTTAGTGAAATTTTGGCACGGTTTGTGATACTGGGTCGAGCAGCCAGTAAAAAGGATTATTTTACTACAGTCCAAATTAATTATACTGTGAACTGCTGGACACTTGGCCATATACTACCTCTTACCCGCGGCTTCATCTGCATAAATACGAATATTCAAGATGATAAGTGGCCTATGTCTTTCTCCAGGTCCCAGGCTACCTGTCAACAAAAATAACGATCGGTTCAATCAGGCGTGAAGAGCTTACAGACAGCCCGAGTTAATTATGCATTTATGATATCAATATGCAAAGTATAGATGTAGTCTGGGATAGTGCTACTGATCCCGGAAAATCATCGTAAATACTATAATGAGTCTTGCAAGAGTGGGAAATAAAATAAAATAGCCTTTTATTTTCTTGCTGTTTGAATTAAAAATATAAATACTGCATGCAATCATAATTTAACCTTTCAATTCATATTATAACATAGCAAGAGTGGTAGGTAAGAATTATAAAATGGTACACAACTGGATGCTGTGGACTGTGGTCGTTCACTTGGTTGCCCAACATATTTAAAGACAATCCCTTTTTGGGACTGTAAAGATATATCTAGCTGTAAAAGAGCTAGCAGCTTAGTCTCAATTAAAATAAATCTAACCAATTAGAATAGGCGAGTTTATCTAAGTGATTCTAAATGTTCCAAATGTCGTTTAGCTTGAATTGTCCTCCTCCTGACTTTAATTATTATCAAAAACAAATATAAAAACGTCCAAACACGTAATGATCATTATTAGTAGGCTTATAGCAGTCCATTTATGGCCATAGGTCGTACTGATTACATGCCATTGAAATTAATCGTCAGCTTGTCTCATTTTTTTTTTGAGGGTGGGAAATCATCAAATAACTTCTCCCGCTCTGGAAGCAGAGGGTGTGTCAGACTTTTACTGACTAAAATCCACCCGTGTTCCCTCAGTTGCCTGTGTGCCAGGGGCCACGGTATCTCTTTCGAACAACCCGCACCCCTGGCAGGCATCGGCCCCTGCGGACCCCACCAGTTGTTGCTGACATCTCTGACGGCGCGCGTGGGACACAACGCGCCGTCGACCCGGGCATTTTTTTTGTTGAACGTGGAGAAATGGCTACCACGGGGAGATAGTGCAGTTATGTGGGACTGTAACCCACTAAAACTCCACGGTGTCCTCCAGTGCCGCTTGAGGCGGGAACACGGAAACAAAATTATAGTTTGATAACTGCAAAGCATTGTTCTGTATAGAATTTCGGGCCAAAACACAGCGTCATGTACACCCAACCTAACACCCGTAAACGTATAGAAAATGGTTTTTGTCTCGAGTTTTTATGCGCGGATAGAGTATGGAGCTCGGCAGGATCACAGGCGCGGTTAACGCCATAGGCGGCGACTGTGCACTAAAACTGTTTGCGAATACACCGACTGGTATTTACGATAAACTGCGCATTTTGTAGCCGACGGCAAAACCTTTCAAACGAGATGTGTGGGGCAACCAACTGTAGGTACAGTTAAAATCAAAAGTTATTGATGAGGCTAAGGAACTCTTGAAGATTTTATGAAGACAAAAAACTTATTTATGTAAGAAAATCATACCGATTTTATTACTGATTGATATTTTATAAGCTTTTGCATTGCAAGCGTTTGTATTAATATAATTAAACATAAGTCATCTAGTCATCAGACAAGTGGTCAGTCATTAATCTCATCATCCTGTTATTACGTTTTTTTTTAAACTAGCCTTGTCGTGTGTCCTTTACAACACATAACAGCGTGCCTGTTTACCCCAAAAGGTTGGGCAGAGTAATCCCGCATTACGTCAGTTCCTTGCATAGCCAACATAGTGTTTTGGATGTCAGAATTTTTCGATAACATGGATTTTTAAAGAAAGAAACTTTCGTAACATGATTTGTAGTAATTGTCCAAACTTTTCCAAATTATTTTGTACTCACGCCTATATCTTAGAAGTATTGTGTAGTTAATAGTTACTACAAATGTCAATATCAGTCAAATTAGGTTGCTAGCAGCAATTTCTCCAGAGTTCGACATCTTGCATTGTGGTTGCAGAGATGGCCAGCCGATATGATTGATAACTTAATCAAATACTGTGGTATAAACAGTGTGCCTATCATTGATACCAGCCTTAAATCTACATACACTTCACAAAAAGCAGTTTATTGTTCAATACACAGCTTATAAAACAAGTCCCTTCCAAATTACTTCTTTGATGGCCATTTTGTCCTGTTAATGACCAGCGATATTTTATTTTAACGGCAAAGTTTAGAGGTCACGGTCAGGCCCTTGTTTATTTGTATTATTGCACCTCGTTGAAAGTGAGCTTGGTTTTGTCTGACCTTGGACGGAGGCCATAAAACTTTTGTTTCTGAACTCATTAGGTTCGCTTTAGTGTGCAGTTTTTGAGTGGGCCATACAGTGTGAAAAGTGCTTTAGATTTTCATTTGTCCTATTGTCTTTGGTACCTATAAGATTAGACTTTTCGTGCCCTTAAGAATTTGTGAATTAGCGTATATTATATAACTAATGTTTTGTTCTGTTAGTGTTGTGTTTGTTATGTTTAGAGTTACTTCTGTATCAGGCATATTTTATGTGTGGAATACCAACGTTTGATTATGATTGTATGCTGTATAGAATGCCACGATTACAAACCTGTTGCGTAGGTATGCAGTCATTTACGTTTGGCGGATATTAATATACGATTTATCGATACTTCGATATCGATAACGCAAAATCGATTATACTTTGTTCGCTGATCATCCCCGGTCTCTCGGCGACTGAGTTAACTGTAGGATATTGTACTATACAACATATTATATTATGTACCTACTACATGATGCCAGTATTCCACAGACATGTGAAGTACAGCCAGATTTAGCCAATTATATTAAGTCCCATGTTCGCAGGGTCTATTGCCATCACCCGGACAGAAATCCGGACTTCGGGCTGCTACTGAGAATTTGATCTTGTAATAGTAGAAGTAGGTAGAGGGACCAAAGACAAAGCGCTCACGAATTCGGTCCCAGTAGGTGCGGGCAAGGCTTGCGACGTAGATTCGGCGGCAATTATTGTCCGTCAGCGAGCGGGGGGTGTTGCGGTGGGGTGTAGGGGGGCAGCCGGCCCCGGGGGCTAAGATGGCCACCGTAATTAATTGGCGCGACGCGGGGGCCGACCGCGACGCGTCTCGTTCGCAGCGCGGCATTGCGCCCGCGTGTATTGTGGCCAGGTTTTGGGAACTCGCTGGATGTTTTAGAACGTTATTTAGCTTAAATGGAGTTAGAAGTCTATAGGTAATAGCTGTTAGGCTGATTGACATGGTATGAATGGATTCGATCGCGTGTTTGTTTTTGCCTAGAAAGATGGTCGTAGCCCGGTGTAGGTCTGTCAGTGCATTCATTCACGTCTTTGCATGAAATTAGAGTATTGTTATTCTTCTTCTTAGTTAAGAGTTTGGCGTCCTCAGCAGTATTCATCCTTCATTCACTTCCTTTAGAGTATTGGAATAAGGAATCAACAAAGAAATTGGTACGTGCGTATGTCACTGGACTCCTTCTAAACGCTTGGACCGATTTTGATGAACTTTTGCGTTTGTTGTTTTTGTGTTTGGGCAAAAACAATGGAACCCGGTAGGTGGCACTCCGTTTACATAGATTTCTAGGAAGCAGAACATCGTCTGTCCGGTCCGGTGTCCTATCAATATCGATGGATTGCTGCTACTTTTACCTCCTTGGCAGAACTACTGTTTTCGCAAAAATATTTGTCCAAATATAAAGAATATAATAAAAAATATTAATGTTGTTTCGAGATGTTTGACGCAATTAGGCTGAAGTTTAACAGTTTCACTGCTAACATTTGACATTATCTCGTGTCCTTTAGCACGAGCCGTGGTCACCGCAGCGTCGTCGACCAGCGATCCGACCGTAAACGTCTCACCCACACGCCGCGCGCGCCCGCTCGCCACTCGCCGCTACATACCTACCTACGTAATGTACTGCCGACCGACCAGCTCACCCGGACCCCTCACCATGTTCACTCCCCAAAACACAGAACCCAACTGCATTAGAGGAACGTGGGAGCTCTACTTATAATGGACAGCTACCAATACCGCACTATACCATAGTTTGTCACATCAAGACCTCTGACCACTTGCACATTCCACCCCTCTAGCGCCTTCGGCTCTTCGATCTGCGGGGGGTGGGGTAGCTCCCACAGTCCTGGTCAGCAGCTCATACAAATTGCATGGGTGTGAGTGAGTAACGTTAGTGCTCGGACCTCGGTTCGCTTAAGCGTAAATTCTGTTGCGTAAGTCGGAAAAGACGTCTGGTTTTCGAGATAGGGACGAGGGAAAAGTTATTGGAAGAATAGTTTGGTGAAATGGGATAATAGAATATATTATTCAGTTAGCAGGTCATTAGTATTCAGTATTTTTCTCGCTTTAATTCGGGGAAGAAAGTTCGAAAGAAGATTTTCCCGCGTAACTTGTGCCTTCGGGAAGGGTGACCATGGCCAACGTACTGACAACATGTGCATTATTATATTAGTAAGTATGTAGAAAAGCCGTTACTCAGTTACAGTTAGTCCTAGTTTAGTTATTATTTTAATTGCTCAGTGTACTTCATAGGGCATTGCGTGTCTATACTATGCCTTATAAAAGAAAAAATAATATTCCTTTATGGTAGGTTATGCATAATTAATGTTATCATAAATAAGTCAAAAGTACCCTAAACTTTGCATTGGCGTTGAAAAAATGTAGGAATAATTGGTTTGCACAAGGATCTAATAGTTATAAAATGCTACGAGAGTCGTGCATTTTGCAGGCAACATTAAGTTACTAATTAAAAACAAATAAATACGCTACTAAATAACTCATCATATCATATCAGCCGAAAGACGTCCACTGCTGGACATAAGCCTCCCCAAAACGGGGGGATTTGCCATAATCGCCACGCTTGGCAGGCGGGTTGGCGATCGCAGTATGGTGGTCAAATGCATAGAGAACGCTGCCACCCATTCTCTAGCAAGTGCCTTAGTCGCCTTCGACGACACCTACAGGAAGAAATGGGATGGTGCTATTTTTTTACGTCCAGCACCACACGGAACTACGAAATAATACTAAATAACTCATTTCACTGAAAATAATAAGCTGGCCTAACACGATGACCAAAGTCCCGAAAAAGCATGTCCATTTTTCGTTGGCAAAGAAACAAATGTAAAGACAGGACGCATGTTCGAACTACCTAATTGGTAGTCAGCTAGTCAGGACTTAGCTTATCCTCTGCAAGACGTGTGGTGACTACCAGTCCTACCGTGTGTCAATTAGGACAGGACATATCCACACTATAAGGCTTTGTACCTAAAGCAGTTTGGGCGATGTCTGGTGTCAATCAGTCGACATAATTGCCACCCGAGGCATCGTCCTCGCAGACGAAGGAAAATAGAAAAAGTGCGGGATTTCTCGATGGCTTTCCCGTTTTTCAAGTATTGGAAATATGGAAGTTTTACGAGTGGCTCCGAGCGTAAAACTTGAAGTGAACAATCAAGTAATGGGAGAACTGCTGGAACATTGGGTGCCTTATTTAGTTTGTGTGATAAACTTGTAATGTAGCGTTGTAACGCTACATTTTAACTGTTATTTTTTTGCGTAAATCGCCAAACTTTTTACTAATCGGTGTCTGTTTTTATAGATTACTAGCTTTTCCCAGCGGCTTCGTCCGCGCGGCGGTCGAAAACTATCCCACGGGAACGTAGTACCGGGACAAAAAGTATCCTATGTGTTATCCCAGGTTACAGGCTACCTGTGGGCCAAATTTCATTCAAATCCGTTCAGCCGTTTTTGCGTGAAAGAGTAACAAACAGCCATACATACATCGATACTAACAAACTTTCACATTTATATTATTCGTAGGATAGGGTTTACTAGATTGAGAATTGAATCATTAAGAAAACAAACGACAACTTTCGAAGGAAAGAGACGAGACGAAAAAGTCCACCTAAGAAAACTAAAATCATAAATCACGCCTTGTTTCCCCGAATGGTTGCGCAGAAGTGGACCTATAGTACAAGGCACCCACATTTCGCCAGTTAAGTTTAAATCCTATGTAATAAGGGGGACCCTATTGCCATCAACCGGGCAAAAATTCAGATTCCAAGGTGCTACTGAAAAATTCCAGATAAAAAAATCCAAAAACACTGCCCGATCTGTGAATCGAACCCATGGACCTCATGCGCTTGCGAACACTAAACCAAGAGTCAACTTACAACTGCTGTCAATTTTCCCAAGCAAAACTTTTTGATTTGTCAAGTGTGGCCCATTTGTCATTTGTCCCATGATGATAATAGTGAGTCGAATTCACCATCTTCACTAAAGCATTACCAGCAACAATATATTCTCACCTTGCAAAGTAATCAAACTCAAACCATTTATTTCCATATATAGGCACTTTTGAATTGTCAAAAAGTCTATCAGTTCGAAGGTTGAAGTTAGTTGCCCATTCCAAAACCTAGATCTCTATGGAGAAGAACGGGCAAGAAACTCCACGGACATTCTTTTAAAATCAAGTTGGATATTACAAAATCTTGGGAACATTATTCTTGTTGCTTCTGTATGGGAGAACAATGTAAAAAAAAATTATAAGCAATTCTAAATACACGATTAAAAATAAGCCCTGGAAGTTAAGAGATGACCAGTCTCCACCGACAGCGCCCGTTCACGAACTTGACGCGTGGATCAGCACCATCCAGCTCAACCATTTTGTAGGGAACCGAATGATCCAACACACGTGCCACCATCAGTGAGACATTTATGTGAGCATGACATACTCTCAACTGCCATGCTTTTTCAAGTGAACGTACATCAAAACAACACAATAAACGGATGCATGGAACATTTACAAAATTTAAACAAAATACTTCTGAATTATACAAAACTATAGTTTGCAATCTATTTGAGATTTTTATAAAATTTGATTTCTTATAAGAAAGAAAAACATTTAATATATATTGAAGTATTCAATAACTAACATTGGTTCAGCAAGTAATATAGTTTTTTTTTTTTTTTGAGGGTGGGAAACTATCAAATAACTTCTCCCGCTCGTGGAGCAGGAGGTGTCAGACATTTTCTGACTAAAACCAACCCGTGTTCCCTCAGTTGCCTGTGTGCCAGGGGCGACGGTATCTCTTTCAAACAACCCGCACCCCTGGTAGGCATCGGCCTTTGCGGACCCCACCAGTTGTTGCTGACATCTCTGACGCGCGTGGAACACAACGCGCCGTCGACCCGGGCATTTTTATTTGTTTAACGTGGAGAAATGCCTAATGCGCTACCACGGGGAGATAGCGCAGTAATGTGGGACTGTAACCCACTAAAGCTCCACGGTGTCCTCCAGTGCCGCTTGAGGCGGGAATACGGAAACGCGCAAGCCATCCGGGAACCCACCGCGGCTGTCCGTCACCGGACCCTCCTTGGAGGGGAATAACCCCTATCACCGGCGCACCAAGACACATATCACGCTTTGACCACCCCAGGAACCAAATAGCATAAGGGCGAGACGACCCCGTGTCTATCACCTTTGGTGCCCCTGCGACGGGTCAGCACAGTGGCCCCGCCGCCTACCACTTTTCGGCCGCAGGGGATAGGGAGAGCGGCCAACGCTATACCAACACTCCTCTTCCCCTGCGGCCCCACCACGTCCGCCATCAAACGGTGGCTGCCCCGTCCAGGCCACGGAAGGGAAGTACTGGCACTCCTCCTCCGCCGCAGCCTATAACTCTCAAAAGCCCTGACGAGCGGCCCCACATTGGGGTTCCTCTTTGTTTCACCGTGGGAGGTGACCACGGCTACTACGCCCCCCCCGCAACGACAATGCGGGAACCCACTGGGGGGGAAGTAATATTGGTTAAGTGGGTAAGAATTCTATTTTCTACCTTCTACAATATTCCTCCAACCACACTCTAATATCAAAATCAATAGTCATAAACTCATAACCCACTTTTAATCTTCCTAGGTCGCATGTATTAATGACGTCAGTATCGTTCGGAAGCGTCGTGATCTGCGATCCAATCGTGCGACGTGATCGCTTAGATAATAAAACCTACGACCTGTCTGGCAGTCGTTGCGTCATGCGACAGTGGGTAGCGTCAGTCGGCTGACTGCGTGAGTGGGAAGCTATGTGGAAGCCGGTGCGCGTATCAAAGAATTTCAACTGAACGTGGTAGTGTAGTAATAAGGAAGACTAAATGATAAATGATTTTACTTCTCTTAGTAGGTTATGTACAAACTTTCCAGATCAATCATATTTTAAAACTATATGAGGTCGGCGTTTCCTATCTGACTACTCAGAGAAGAAAGGCCGAAACAAACTCAGAGTCCACATTCTCTTTTAAAGCCCAGACATAAACTTGGTGAGATCATCTGAAGACCATGTAGATTGATGTCTGAAATGGAAGAAAGTACCACACAGATCGAGAGGACCTGTTTAGGCACTGCACGCATTTGTGACTACTTATATTCTTAAAATATCTGTAAAGTTCTGATAAAACAGTCGTGCGCTGGATGGGATTTTCCACCGGCGAACAAGATGAACTTCCATGCAAACTTTCGTCTCCTAGCCCCCTCCCCTTCGGGGATGAATAAAAAACATCCCTTACTGCTCATCTTGTGGCTAAGTAATAACAGCCGCAGGGGTTGATCGATCAGGTTACGCATGTAATAAGGATTTTATACAGCACACTTGTACGAAACAAGCTAGATACCAGTTCTTCTGTATGGAATCCACACGAAGCAAAGTATGCACTTCTTCTAGAAAAAGTGCATAGAGCATTCCTGCGTTTGCTTTACAGAAGAACTTTCGGTTACTATCCCCACCTCTATCCTACCAAGTTCCTCTTAGGATGTCTAGGATATCATATGCTGGAGACCAGAAGGGTATGAGGCCAGGTAGGCGTTATGCTCAAAGTATGGAAGGGTATGACGGATGCGCCTGACATCCACAATGGGCTGATTAAACTCTACACACCGAAAAATTATCTCTGTAGCAGAAAACATCGACTGCTAGACGTGATTTCGTGTCGGACAGCAGCCCGTGCTGCGTCTCCCGTGCCGCGCGTGTTGACCGCACTAAACAAGCTCGTTGAGGCTAACCCGGACTGCAATCTGTTCGCTAATAAATTCGCCAATTTAATGTTTATGTGCTTATATTTTTGTGAGAATATTATTATTTAATTTTTGTTATTAGTTTAGTTGTTATGTTTGTACTTATGTAGATATACTATGATTTATGTAATTCGTTTTTAAGCGGTGTAAATCTAATAAACATATCATAATTTCAGCTGAAAGACGTCCACTGCTGGACTCCACTGCACTAGGCCTCCCCCAAAAGGGGGGTTTGGCCATAACCGCCACGCTTGGCAGGCGGGTTGGCGATCGTAGTATGGTGGTAAAATGCATAGAGAACGCTGCTGCCCATTCTCTAGTAAGTCCCTTAGTCGCCTTCTACGACACTCACGGGAAGAAATGGGATGGTGCTATTCTTTTGCGTCCGGCACCACACGGAACAAATAAATAAATAAAAATTAGCCACGCTTGCTGAGTTTGGTGATAGTCGTTACATACTAAGACCCCTCCGTGCTTCGGAAAGCACGTTAAGCTGTTGGTCCCGACTGACATTCTTAGATCTTTGACAGTCGTTACGGGTCGTCAGAAGCCCGAAAGTCTGACAACCAGACTTACCAAGACGTATCGTAGTACCTAGAATCTGGGTTGTGGAGGTCAGATAGGCGGTCACTCTATGTTAAGTACTGGTACTTTGTTGCATCCAGTTAGACTGGATGCCGACCCCAACAATTTAGGAAAAGGCTAGGAGATGATGACTGCTCACCTTAGCTATGTAAGGAAATCTTGTGCAAATTTCTATGGGTCTGGGCAGCATGTTGTTTGTCAATCAATATAAGATTTTTATTAAGGAGGTAGACTTTAGTTCAACACGAGCTATTCGAGAGCATATTTGTGGCTCATATCTTCTGGTAACAAGAGAACCAGTGGCTTTATATTAGATCTGATAACTTTTTAACACCGAAAGCTTTATTTAAGTCTTGACAGTAACCTACTCCTGAAATCTTTTTGGTGGGATTATTTATTACCAGGCGTCATTTATAATCCCTAGGCAAAATCCCTGGCTAGGCCAATGGAGCCGGTCTGCAATGTTGGTAGCGGTGCTGACTGATAAGGGAGTATCGGAATAGTGTTGGCTCTCTTGGTGCCATGTTGGCATATAGGTATCCGACGACTACCAACGTATTTGAACTGGATCTAATTGACATCACTTCCTACAATCGATAACACGGTCGCAGTTCGGTCGTAGTTTCTAGAGTGGGTGGATTCGATCGGGGATCCTCGTTGGGTCTGGGTATACATTACCTCGTTGCAAAAGGTTGAAAATAAAATATTGCTCGCACGATTAATTTACAGATGCAGCGGATTTCATTATGAATGCATATTTTTCATAGAACCTTTCAGCTGTCAATTTATTGGAAAAAAATCATTCCATTCCACGAAAGAGATGTTATGTTCTTTCTTTGTATAAAGTTCTATTTTCAAATTCTAATGACGTGACACACGAAGGTGGCATCGTTGCACATTTGGGGTGATATACAAAACGTGGCAAGGCGGGTACTTAGTGACGTCACGGGTGCTCGGTGGGTATCGTCTCGCTGCATACCAGTCCGCAGCGGCGGAGCATTCTGTACAGCGACGGAATGTTCTGGCACGTTCACTGGGTATAGGTACAGGGTGGTGGGTTTTGGAACAGCGATTTTGGTTAAATAGATGCCTCTTTAATCAGAAATCCAATGAACCGCTGACAACGAGCAACGAAAAGATAAAACTTGAAATTATGATGGCTTTCGCGAGTGTTTGAAAGTTGACGAAACTTCAAAAGTTGTAGAAAAGAGCAAAAGTTCAGAGTTACATAATGTACCTAATTTTGATTACACAATCATGGTGAATTAACACAAAATTTAGCATTGTCAAATTCTTCATTATTTCATAAGGCCCACCAAAAAATAAAAACCCCTTATTAAACTACAAAAAAATTGCCATGTATGTAAATGTACACACGGCTTCACATCAAGCTATAAAATTCCAGTATAAGCTGATCTCGCATTGTATAGGATTTTCGTACAGTGCGAGATCAGCGTAAACTGGAAATGTATAGCTTGATGTGTAGCCGTGTGTACCATATACTCAGAAAGAAATATATGATATGAAATGACCTGAAATAACTAAATTAACACATTAGTTTTGATTGCCGTGTTTCCTACACTACATGACGGATGTCTCCCACGAAATTTTCCTGAATTTTCAGCACCAACCTGTACACAGCCATGCATTTAGTACGTAGACAAGTAAGGTAGCGAATCCTGAAGCGTTATTTAGGTACTCGCTCGAAAATAATTGTTAACTATGTGTTTATTTAGCGGCGCCCGCGCATTATAGGAGAACACGTGGTATTTACAAATTACAATGTATGAGCCAATATCTAGTACAAGGAAACGAATACAGAAATTAAGTAATAAAGTTGTGCATGCGCAGGCGATTAGTACTTACTGAGATTTTAAGCTTAACAATGTGAGTTATGATGACAACACAATTTGTATTAAACCTGTGTGTAACCTGTTTTTGTATTACCGGGATAATAAACAATTTTCGATCACTCGCACAATCTTATGTAGGTACTTGTATGTCTCAAATTCTTACGATCCAGCGGAGTACCTAATTGCGATAGACAATCATAATGTCCGGTAACGCCTTTCATTTTGATAGTTCAACAGCATTCATTGCGTTTTTTACGTTGTTGAGATGTCAATTTTTTAAACATATAAAGCAATGGATAGGAGTTTAAAATCCGTCGGGTTATTTTTGTATTGTGTTACACGAATGGGGGGCTGGATCATACTTAAGTTTACCGTTAATTGGAAAGTTAGGCTCCATGGCTTTTTATACAAATATCACTATTATAAATCTTTCTCAGATTGCGTGAATGTAAACATTATTTTCAGTGCCTCGTGTGTTACATTAATCTCTTTTTCTTGAGTTCTTTATTCTTAGTCTCATCTTCCTTAGAATGTTTTTTAAAACAAAACTAAAACAATTCCTATTGAACAAATGTCTATATACCATTGAAGATTTGTAGTTCCTATCTCATTATTAGATTATTTAGAATTATTATATGACAAAAGTACCTAATTAGAATTAATTTTGTAATTTCAAGGTTGTTTGCCTCTGTATTGTGTGTAATTAAATTTAAATGTAATGTTAAAATGTAGATTCAGATACAAATTATTGTTAATGAATAAATGACTAATGGCTTTGGACAGGATTTTTTATACTAAGTTCACCTGGTGAATTATTTTTTAAATACAGATCTTTTCATTTTTCTTTTGCTCTCTAAGGTTTTCTTAATGCATTTTTTGCGTTTAAGTTTCTTTCTAGTTTTCGGAATCACAGGTCTTTCAAAAACAATTGGCTTATACAATAGTTTCAAATGACAATCAGTAGGGTACCTAATATGTTTTTAAAGAGATGTATTGATGATTTGCATGATGATAATTCTGTAAATCATTATGTAGAATCAACATATAACAAAAAAAGTAAGAAAATTTGAATTGCACGGGCAACTCCGACAATCCGCCTTAAGGTCATCCACGCATTCATTAGCGGCCAACCGCAACGGTACAAGCGAGTACATCGTGCGTCTTGTCCACAGATCCTCGACTTCAAGGGAATTCTAATTAATAGCTTAATATGAATATGAAAATTGAAAAATTATAAATGCAACGACAATTAACAACTCGTCCGAGACATGTTTGAGCCATGAATTTTAATGTTATATGCCTCATTCTAATGTAGTGGCGGCCTTTCGTATTTTTATTAACTTACTCAAGAATCGCTTACATTTCTATCTAGGTACATGTTTTATGAAAATTATTGAGTTTAATTAGTTTTTAAATAGTTGTAAGCTTCTTATAAGATTGGACATGAAGAGAGTGTTTTGGTTTACATAAGTGGAAAGTTTTTTTCTGGATACAAAATGAAGTCCTCACATGATCTCTGACCAAGATTACTGGATTGACTGGACTTTATATAAGATATTTTGACTTCTGAGTTGGTTTTAATGCAAGAAACGCCGAATTCAGGATTTTGCAAATGAGCATTAATTCTGGTAGCTCCTGGTTGTCGTCTTTCTTGAGTTCCGTATTGATATGTTCTTAAGTTTCGACATATGTGTGGCTATATCGTCAGCGGAGTCTCTTTTAAAAACAAAAAGTTCATGCACAGTTGTATGCCTTATGTTCATTAGTACCAGACCAACTCAGAGGTCAAAATGTCTCAAAATAGTCAGAGGGGACACGCCAATCTTGTTGATTTGTAAAATATCTTGTATAGAAAACCTACAGAAACAAATATAATGTTTTATTTAAATAATATATTAGTCATTTTGAAAATATACCTATCGACATACAGCGTGGCAAGAATACCGACGCCGAAATTGAAATTGCTGTGACATAGACACCTATAACATGCTAGAAATTTTTTTTCAAAAAAATAAACAACCGACTTCCAAAAAAACACTAAAAAGTGAAAAATAACTTTAATTTCGGAAGGCGGTGACAAAAAATTAAAATACATATCCAAAGTCACCGACTTCCGAACTGAAAAAAGTTTTTTATTTTTCACTTTTTAGTGGTTCACCTGTGCTTACCCCTTCACAGCGTACCGGCGTGATGTTATGTTATTAACTGGTGTAAACAATTGACAGACATGAGATTTCAGCAATCGCTGTCCATTTGCTATCATTTATTGAGGAGTTCCGTTGCCTATCTCCGAAGTTCTTCATCAGATCTTCACCAAATTGAAATGGAACCACTCCGAGAAAGTACTCTTTCAAAAACTACACAAATTGCTTCAAGTGTGCCTATAAAATTTGAAGAGTTCTCTCTATTTCTCCAGGATGCCATCATCAGATCCTGACTTGATGATTATGGGACCACCTGGGAAGTATACCCTTTCAAACAAAAAAAAAATTATCCGAATCGGTCCAGCCATCTTCGAGTAATCGGGGAACATACATAAAAAAAAAGGTACCGACGAATTGAGAACCTCCTCCTTTTGGAAGTCGGTTAAAAATGGCGTCTAAGGCACGCATCACATTTGTGCCCCTTCGTAAATTATCTTCTCGGTCTACACTGAGCAAAGCTAGGTCGCATAATCTTTCTTGACCGATTAGACCCTTCAATAACGAAGGTATTAATTTCAACTTGCTAAAAATCGCCTGCAATGCTAGAATGTTAAGAGAATTCGCTCTGCTGCCCCACCCTGGTTACGACGCTGCTACGCTGTCATTATGTATGGCATGGCAGAGCTATTTTTTTAAAATAACTGACGACAAATTTCCTCAGGTGTTTTCCGAATGATGTACTGAATCTACGGTAAAAGGATGTGTACCTTGTATATCTGCAACCGGTTAGACTGGAAGCCGGCCCAAAGATAGTTGGCGAAAGACAAGGCAGATGATGATGATCTATTACTACATTTTTATCCAAATCTAAACAGATCTGACCAACGTAATGGCGTCATTGAAAACGAATTAGCATTTCCGCTTACAAATTAGAATCCAAGTGTCCTAACTTTACCATACCATCAGTAACCACTTACTGACAAACTGTTGCTAACCGCTGAATTACTGCTGTAATCCTCGTAAGACTTGCAATAATTGCTTTGGCTCTCCTAGGATTACAGACAAGGTAGAACTGTTGGAAACTTTGTAATGCCGCGACAAGCATGCAAACGGGCGTAATTTGAAAACGCTAGTTTAGTTATAAGAAGCAGCATAAGAATAAGTTGTTTGGAGAAATAACATTGACTTTAGTGCTGACACACAAACTAGGCTTTTAACTGACACCATAATCTTATAGGAAGCCTTCCACTCTAATTGCACTTCAATACATATTATAAGACAAATACTCCCACCGCGTCTGTCTGTTCGCGATAAACTCAAAAATTACTGAACAGATTTTCATGCGGTTTTCCTCAATGGACAGAGTGATTCATGAGGAATGTTTAAGTGTGTAATTTGTTAAGGTTTTGTTTAAATTTGTTAACGCGGGCGAAGCGCAAAAGCTGGTTTAATCATAATTCAAAGGATTTTGAATGAAATTCATAATCCATTACTTCATATATTTGAAATATTCGTATGCTCAACAAAGTAAACAACGCAGTGAATGTGGTAGAACTGCCGAAATGAATGGCTTTGCCACTGTAAATGTGTTACGAAATTTCCCTGATTGATGGTTACGATCGATTTCAGATTTAAGCGGGCAATACAACTAGTTAAGATTTTTATTTTTGACTAGCTGTGCCCGCGACTTCGTCCGAGCGGAATAGTTCATTTTTTACTATTTATTTATATTTATATTATATAAATTAATAATAAAAATAAATAAAAATTCTCAAATAAAAGTAAACTTGGTTACTCCTTATTACATCAGCTATCTGCCAGTGAAAGTCCCGTCAAAATCGGTCCAGCCGTTTCAGAGATTAGCCAGAACAAACAGACAGACAGGCAAAAATTGAAAAATATGTTATTTTGGTATACGTGTATACATCCATATGCATTTAGTAAAAAGCGATTATTTTAATATTACAAACAGACACTCCTAATTTTATTTATTTGTATAGAAGATATTCTGTACCTGTCAAGTAAAACAGGAATAGTTTGAAACCATAGCGATGCCCCCCGTAAACAAATTTCATAGAAGGTAATATGGGTTTATAGCTTACTGTAGGTCTGTCGCAACGCAAATCTCTGTAGCAATGGTCCAGTTAAATTATTCATATCCAAAGATTTAAATCGATAGATTTACCCTCACTCACCGTACTTAGGTCGCGTGAAAAAGTGTCCATAAAGGCTCGTGCAGACTAGCGCGACGCGACGGTCGCGTCGCGACACTCGTAGAACAATTTCTATGAAAATTTAATGCAAATTGTTCTACAAGTGTCTCGTCGCGCTGTCGCGACGCGGCTGTTTGAAGAAGCCTTATAATGAGATGTGAGCCTCCCCACGTCGAACGACAGATACGATTTACAGTATGAGTGAGCGGGAAAATCTTAATCAAATGTCATTGTCAACGAACTCGGTTGAAGTGACACATCCGAAAGTTAGGGACCGACCGAAATACGACTGAAGTTTGAATTGCTGTTTTGACGTTGGTTTTACGATGTAACTATGGTCAAACTTCAGTTCAGAGTAGTCCTAACGACACAACAAATGTCAAAAAGAAGATTCGTCAGATCCGAAACGACTGAACGAAATTGAATGAAGTTCGTAGTAGGAGACGTCCGAACTTTCGGCCGATACTTCGGAGTGGACTCCAGAATCGTGACCATCTTTTGATGCGGTCGGGCGAATCTAACGATTTAAATCTTTGTTAATATCCAAATAATATAGTCAGCGCATAAAATGGCGAATAAATCGCGACTGCCTCTGGTTACCGTTGGTGTTAAACCAACGGTAACCAGAGGCAGTCGCGTACCTTATTTAATTCGAATTAAATATCTGTGTAAACTGGTAAATACGCTATCCGATACAGGCATATAATTACATTAATATTGAGAGTCTGCTGCATTAAATATATTAAAATGGATACTGATTAGTTATTATAGCTTTTCTGTGATCACTGAGTCGTGAAGTCATGGGCTCGTGGCTATGTGGCTACTGCTCAGATGAACTGTATTAAGATGAGAAACTCCACTTCCTAATTTCATTTAATTCAATGGATTGACTATTTCACGAAAAAGTAATTGAATGGAATTAAATGAACGTAGAGTATTGAAGATTTTAGTGAATATAACTATGTAACGTCATATTTGTTAGGTCGTAAATCATATTTTGTTTAACTAACAAACCTAAAAATTACAATAAACGTAAGAAAACTTGAATTACACGGGATACCCTGGAGCTAAGTTCTAAGTTCAAGTAAAAGGGCAGAAAAAGTAACGTCTGAACAATATAAAGTGCAAAAAATTTTGAATTTCCTAAGACTGCATATTTTAAAGGAACTCCCAGCTAATAAAAATCCCTTTTCCTGTCTTTAGTTTTCATTAAACATTTTTAAACATTGGGACCAGCTCAGCACAGCGTGAGACTAATGCAACATACACGATTTTTAATTTACTTCCCCTTCTCTCATTTTCTTGCTAAACAAAATTGCACCGAGTCCTTTGTTTACTAAAATCGATTTTAGTAACCACTCGATTACTCGGTTCGCACGGAGCAGGCGTCCCTGGCAGCGTGGTCGCGCGACGGGATGGCGGTCGCGGGACTTAATTAAAATCGCTCTGGGTCGCGGCCGCATGCGACCGAAATAATGTTGTGTACTTAAAGACACACTTAGACATATAGTATAAATTGGAGGTGTAGCGGCATGGGTCATGTGATAGAAACACCGTGACTAAAAATGCTCCTAGGCCCTAATTCGGTATGGTTACAACGATTCCCCGCGAAATCTTACTACGTTGAAACTACGTCAATATCGTGTCATATTCTGTAATATCTGAAATGTCATATTCTGTACGTTCCAAGATAATTTGTCGATTTTATTAATACGATATTAGCAGATGTCGTGTGTGATCTAACGAATTGACGTGGTTTCTAAGTAAGGAATCGCTAAGTGGCATAGTGAATTAGGGCCCTGTAGGGTTAGGAAAATAGCTGTAAAGCTCTAAAAGCTCTATGAGTCTTAAAGAAATACCAAGACCTTATATGGGCCCAAATTATGAAGTTACAGTAAGGGCCGGTTTTTGATCCGTAGTTAACATAACCTAGAAGAATGAATAATTTTGAAAGATATTCGTAATCCATTGCCTCATATGTTCGGAAAATTTGTCTGCTCGACAACATAAGTTAAACACACACACAGTCACAGTTTACTTTCAAAAGTGCCTTTTATATGCCTATTAGCTTCTGCCCGCGACTTTGTTCGCGTCAAATTTCTTGCTCTCCAACCCACCCCGTCGCTCGTCTCACCTGCCCGTGCGAGTACTTCGTATTCGTGACTTTTTTCACTTTGCTCGGCTCTTAAGGGTCTTAGCGTGATGTTATATAACTTATAACCTTTCTCGATAAATGGGCTATTTAACACTGAAAGAATTTTTCAAATCGGACCCTGAGTTCCTGAGATTAGCGCGTTCAAGCAAACAAACAAACAAACTCTTCAGCTTTATAATATTACTAGCTTTTGCCAGCGGCTTCGCCCGCGTGGAGGTCGGTGTATTATACGAATAAACCTTCCTCTTGAAGCACTCTATCTATTAAAAAAACCCGCATCAAAATCCGTTTCGTAGTTTTAAAGATTTAAGCATACATAGGGATATAGGGACAGAGAAAGCGACTTTGTTTTATACTATGTAGTGATAACATAATATAGTATAGATTTGAAATAAATGCTTTGACTTTGATACACTAGTATTTCAATGGCGGCATGTACGGCATGATGCAACCAGTCACAAACTAGTTGATGACATTCTGCCTACTCATTGGTGATTTGAGATTGTAACGCGTTATTTTTGAGTAGCATCGTGGACGATGCGCTTGAGAACTATGCGATTAATCGCGCGTGACTATTTGACGTTAAACTGTGACACGCCATATTGCGCGCCTGTTGTTATTATCGCGCGCTTTTTTGTCGTTTCTTCGGTTATTTTATTAATTGCCGGCTTGATGTCGAATAGCGATTACCGGTTCGTTTATGTAAATGTAGGCTGCATTTGCATGTTTCCTTTGCTTTTTGAAATGGTAAAACCGTGAATTGGTTTGTGTGTGACTTATGGTGGATGCGTTAAGGAAGCTCGCGAAATTCAAATTTTCTTCTGGTTTTTTTAAATGAAAACTTCTTTAGGCGCGTTGAGCATTTTTTGAGATGGGAAAAAACAATTGAACTCGCGAAACCGTTACCGACACCTGTATATAAGTTAGTTTTAGTTGAGCTTGATCAGTATAAATTACATGTACTTAATAAAAGATTTTACCTATTTGGTAAAATAGCTGCCAAATTTGTTTTTCATGTACATCATTTCAGCCGAAGACGTCCACTGCTGGACACAGGTCTCCACCAAGCTCCGCCACTTCGACCGGTTCTGTGCTTCGCGGATCCAGCGGACTCCTGCGGCCCTCATAAGGTTATCGGTCCACCTTGTGGGAGGCCTTCCAACTTTACGTCTTCCGGTACGTGGTCACCACTCCAGAACTTTTGGGCCCCATCGGACATCTGTTCTGCGAGTAATGTGCCCTGCCCACTGCCACTTAAGTCCGGCAATTCTTCGGGCTATGTCGGTTACCTTGGTTCTCCTGCTGATCTCTTCATTCCTGATTCGATCTCGTAAGGAAACTCCAAGCATAGGGCTATGAATAGCAGGTCAGTGTATGTTTTTTTTTAATCCCTTATTTTTCATGAAATAAGCATTCAATGCGATTACATGAACTTAGAGGGTTGGTTTGGTTATTTTAAATATTTGCTTTCTTTACATACCTAATTCTTCTGTACGTGTTTCTATGTCATTGAACTCCTCCTAAACGACTGGAACGATTTTCATGAAATTTTAAGTGTGTCTTTGTCCGGTACTTGGATAGTTTAGATTCACAATTAGACCCATTAGGTGGCGCTGTTCGGGCAAAAAAACGTCTGTCAAGTCCACTAGTAATTATGTAAATACATACGTGTTACGGACGGGCGTCTTTCGGCTGAAATGATGATGATGGTGAGGAATAGTAGGATTAGGTGAAATCCATAACAGTTTATGGTATTGGGGTTTGTGTATTTGGTGTGCATAGAAGTTATAATCGTTTGGTACCAACTTGGTATGTAAGTACTTTCGGAATTTTAAAACCTGAAACTGTATTTATAGTTTATATAATTGAAAACTTTTGTTGCGTTATTTACGTTGCTGAGCAGACAATTTTTTCGAACATGTAAAGAAAATATATTTTCTTTTGAATAAAGGCCGCGCTACTAGCGCCATTACAATGGCAGACCGTAATGTCGTCAGCCTATTTAATCTTTGGTCGAATGACAGTTCTGGTTGAAATTTTAAAGTTTGGTACTTGTTTGTTAAGAGAAATTGATATTGTAATTTTTTTTTTCTTTTTTAAGAATTAATAGCATTAAATGTCGTTTTTTAAGGTTTTACAGTTAATTGAATGTTATATTTTGTCATTAGTGTTAAACAAATATGTAATTAACAAACAAAACTCTTATAATAGAGAAACTCAATTGTGTTTGATTTACGGTGTCACCTCACCTAATTACTAAGAAATTACCACTACAAAACGACAATGTAAAACGATGACAATATCTTTCAAAATGATTCAGATTCTTAGTGATAGTGTGCTACGTAATTAGGGTGCTGGTTACTAGGCCAACCCTATTCTTGTTCGACCGGAGTTCTTTAACGCGGCTTGCGGTGACTATTCCTACCAGTTTACTGGTAGACCTCGCAACTTCATGATTTTGCGAGAATGCTGAAGCCGATAGTGAGATCAAAATGTAAATCTAAGATGGCGGCTGCGAAAATTTTCAAATTTTCCATCATGTGTGTCGTTTTCATGGTTTTCAAGGGTGCTGAAGTTAATAGTGATATTATATTTTCGTTAATAATAATATATTATTCTTTAATAATAATTAAATTTCATGATGGCAATAACTAAGAGCTTTAATAAATGCTCTCCCTTTCTCTTTGTCTCTTTACGTAAGAAACTTCCGTCCTGAGTGATACACACGTTTCTTTTTTCCTATTTTCATTCAACCGAGCCCAGGCTTCTTCTAATTTATTAAAAAATAGACAATACATTTCCCAAAAAAATATTTCGTCCTGTCACTTTTTCCCGCGGTTTCTTTCAAAAGCTTCCCATTCTCACTCACCCTTGTTGCAATTTTCCTTGCGTTTCTAATCACTTTCCTCTAATTACCTCATCCAGCAAGGTTGTTACATAAATATGGAGTTGCTATCGGGAGGAGTCGCAGCATCCACCTTGCCTTTGACGCAGATAAGGTGCCGAGAGCGAAAATAACCGCGCGTTGAACGACGCAACCAACGGTTATCGATTCCAAATCGATTTGTGAGATTGGAGTGAGAAGTGACTTATGTTGTTGAAGTAGTTAACATGTTTTTCCAGACTGCCCCAGAAGGAGGGTAACATTTTGCTGTCACATTTTATTTTTCATGAATTCAAGTTAATTTTATTCCTGAAGATTTTTATCGTTTATGGGCTGATTTTGCAGATAACTTTTATCAGAAGAATAAATATGTCAATTTGACATATGATCTATGCAAAATCTGTCAAATTGCGATATATAAATATTGCAGTTTGATTGCTTTTGAGGAATAATCCTCAGATAAAAGTTATCTACTTATTGAAAAATCAGCCCTTAGTACTTATTATAATTCGTAGGAAATGTCGTACCAAAATAAATGAGGATCGTATTTGATATTATTTGATGTGTGAATGGCTATTAGTGGGTTTGTACGAATTTACTCGCTCGTTGGATGATTATATGTATGCGTGTGCCGTAGCCATTGTTTTGATGATGCCCAGTTAGGACAAGTATCTATTTACGACCAATGGACATTGAGTTTTTGAGATCAGCACCATTTGCTTGTTTTGTGTTTAGGTTCCGAAGTTATTGAACAGCAACTGATGATGGTCCATGTATCTGGCGACGTTTCCAGTTACTGGGTCGATTGTTATCAAAACGCTTTATATCTTTAATTTTCCAGAAACGGGTGAGACTTTTCTTTCAGATGTCACGTTCCTCAATCGTAACCTTTGCCTTTTATGGCTCGAAAAACAACACAGAGAACTGCAACCAGCCACTCCACTGAAACCAAACCAAAATCAACAAAAGTGAGCCGTTTAGATGTCGAATCTCTAAAGATCATAAAATTTTTACAGCCTGCGACTAACGCTTCGAAACGATCGATAGTATACGCGGGACAATCGAGTTTCCATAGTAGGTGCCGGGTTTCCTCATTACGGACAGAATTCCTGACCGGCCAGCTATAAACCCTGGTCCTAGCAGCCCGAATGTAAAATGGGACTCGTTTTATGTAGACGGCTCTTTGATGGCCTTTTAAACAGCGCAGCGCAGTCGGCCAGTCTGTACATAGCTCTATATCTGGTACTACGGACCACGGCTTCGTTCCCCCAACTATTTGTATTATTTTAATATTCATCCTTTGAGATTTTTGTTCTAGTTTTAGTTTCATTGGTGTTCAAAGATCTTTATTGCTTTTTGGGTGTTCTGCTATTTATGTTATTTTCATTTTCAAGTCTGATTAAGGCGTCAACTATCGTTGTTACAAGATTATAAATGTGCTCTGTCTGCTGTGTGGTTCATTCTATGTCAATTTTCATTATCATATGCTTAGGCTTTTCCCAATTATGTTGGGGGTCGTCTTTCAGTTTAACTGAATGCAGCTAAGTACCATTAAAGTAATCTACAGCTGTCAAAGATCAATGAATGACAGCCGGGACCAACAGCTTAACATGCTTTTCGGGGCACGCAGCTTTCCTTGGTATATAAAAATGACCCCATCTACGGACCAGCTGCGGCAAGTGTATGTTAACCTGATCGATCGACTGGCTGCGACCGTGTGGCTATTATTACTTAGACACCAGCCCTCAATCAAATCTATGTCAATTGAATTTGGCATTAATTTTCCGGGTGGACCGGCGGAGCAGAGCATTCTCTCTAGGTGCTATGGCGTTCAGGAATGCGATTTATCATGTAAATTACTTACTACTTATAATTTCGATCAATATATCCATTATGAATTCTGGGTATTCCTTTGCATGCTCTGTAATGGTCGTTTGCAGAGGAATTAAGAGGAAAATGTTCAATAAAAGGGAAAATGGGTCACGGGTTTCGCAAGCAATGGTGTTAACTTGTCGCTTACAAGCCCAGGTTATGCCAAGTTCCGTGCATTGGCGGATTCCTTGTTAAGAGAGAATCGATTACAACATGGCTTCATTTGAAAATAGGGTATAGTCTAGGTAGACCAACAAGGCTAACTTTTAGATACTAATGACTAAAAATGCCTAGTTAATTAACTCCCTAAGCAGAAGAGCTGATGTTCGTACTAGCACAAACATGTCCATATATATATAGAGTAGGATATCGCTACATACATATACTCGCGTATGTAGGTAGTTGATGTCAGTGCATCGTGTTTTTACGACTTCATCGGCCGGCCCCCGTTCGCGCTGTCCTTTCTTAATTATACTCGCCACCCCCTCACCAACTTGTGTATAGTTAGGGGGTAAGCAGGGTTCGTAAATGTGTGATTATAGTTGGTGGTATGATAAGAGCGTGGAAGTATTTGAAGCTGGGCTTAAAAAACTTTTAGGTTGTTTTTAAATCTGATGTGAATATATTGGTAGATGTGGTTTTCTTTAGTGACTAAGCAAGCAGTATTTTATTCCGAAATTCATCAGTAGTCACAGAATAAGACCAGAGTAAGGATTAATACCACAGTCAAACATTATCCACAGTAATTATAGATAAAGTACGTCGATAATTTTCCACTCCACTCTATCCCTGAGGCTACTAAATATCAATGTTTTTCTTACGAGCACAGACGATGTTTACCGACCTGTATATTATAATACCTACCCACTCCACTAGTGAGCGTCTCGCGTGTTTTCCTTCAAACTTCAATTATTCGTGCGCCCGTCGATACGTCAGGTGGCGATCACTCCCACGCGACACGTTTCGGCCCCTCTGTTGTGCTTTACCTGCCAAACTAAACAAACGCGAGGGGGGCATGGGGGGGCCGCGTCTTATCGAACCGCGACCCCGCGGCAACCGCAGACGGCCTGCTGACGAAGTAACTACCTGCCCGCACGTCTCCATCCACCAACGTTCTCCAAGTTTCCAACCTCCGTCAATAGCGACAAGTTACAGATCTGCCGCCGACCGGTCGAAGTCATAGCACGCAGCGAAACATTCCGGACACTTCATGTTCACGACCGACGCGCGTCGGGCACAGGCAGCACCTCTCCCTCAGATAAGGTCGCCGGGCACTAGTGGCGCGGTTAGTGCGCTGCGGAACGATTAAATCTAATAAAAAACGAGCGCTGACCGGTCGGCTTGACCGCACCGGCCTGCAGCGATAACAAACAGAATTCTGTAAAAAACCACTCGACGCGACCGAATCGATGACCGAAGCTTTATTTCAACTTTATCGTTTTTGCGTCGTCCATAACTTGGCACCCTCTATGTTCGCCGAAAGCCAGTAAGTATGTAAATTACGGTCGCGAGCGCCGGTCCTCGGGTGCCCACTTATCTATTCAAATTCGGCTCTGGGTGCGGGGTTGCGTCGCCGGCCCACGCTAATCAAAATCCGATCAGCCATTAAGTCCTCTCGCTATCTGCGCTTAGTTTACGAGCTAGAGGGGGGGAGGCGTCACGAGGGGGCGCAGGGAGGGGGGTAGCGCCGTGATCACTTATTTATGTGGCGGGGGCTCGCTCGGCGACTGAAAAACTACCCTCGCGTCGTCGGAGCGGCGGCGAGGCAGCGAGGCACGCGAGATGCGCGCCCATAAACCCGACGCGGCTTTGTAATCAACCGTGCCGCGCTTTTTATGAGTCCGCCTTTTGCAGTCACTGCTCGGGATAAATTTAACCCGCTATCTGATATTGAGGCGACGTATAAACTTTTATACTTATCTACCAGCGCTTTCAGCGAGGCACAGAGCTTTTGTGTACACCGCATTGCGTCCAACGTGTTCGTTTCGTAGTGATAAGTAATGTTTGATCTACTTCACTATAACTGCAACAACTAGGCATCTAACTGAAAAAAAGTCGGACATCGTTGAACCGTTTTCCCACAAGGACCTTGTTGGAGACTACGTAGTCTTCAACGTTTTCCGAGAACTTTTCATTTGCACACTTCACAACCTTGCAGTTACGCGACTTCTAGTGAAAGCCGTCAGCGCTCTTCCAGTTACTTTCAATGTATTCAAACTATATGAGAAATATTCGCTGATTTAAATACGAAGAAAATGTTTTACTAAGTATTATATAAACACTTATATTAAGTGAAAGAAAATTTCCGGTTTTTTGATCTGGGGTTCTGAATAGAACTCAAAACGAATCAAATTTTTACATTGATAAAATATCGTCTTCCACTTTTAATCACTGTTGGAAAATGGTCTCAAGTAGGTATCTATTCTTACTTCCATTAATGAACACTTACATACTTGCTTTTAACTTTTATAAAAACTGTTCAAACTGGAAGAGGTAGCGTTGGAAGGCCTTCCACAAGGTGGACCGATAACTTGGTGAAGGCCGCACGAATCCGCTGGATGCGAGAAGCACAGAACTGGTGGATGTGGCGGAGATGTTGATTCAAACTTTTGAGCTCCATTATTGCATTTCATTTAGACGACATACTTTGCTTCCTAAATAACTTGTCCGGCTAAACGACATTATACTACGAATCAGCTATGCATTAAGCGCCTCGATAATCTAGTGGTTGCATCAGCTGGTCTGGAATGATGATGATAAGCGATCTTTATTTATGTAAGCAGGTTCATACAAAAAGTTTCACACGTCAATAGGCATTCAAGTGCCTGACGCCTAAGACATTTGTCAAGTTGTACAAGGCCTATATAACCTCTCTTGGAATATGCTAATGTCATCTGGGACCCATGTTTTGAAAAGGACATCGCACTGCTTGATAATGTACAAAGAAGAGCAACTAAGATGGTTTGCACCATGCGTAATCTACCTGACGAACAGCGCCTCAAAGACCTTGGCCTCATCACACTGGAACAGCGCAGGCAAAGGGATAGGCTCATCGAAACGTATAAAATACTTACAGAACGCTACGAAGTGCCTTCAAGACCTTTACGCTCTGAAAGGCAACACAAATTTGCGTGGGCATTCCCTTAGGTTATGGGAAAATTCATCAAAGAAAAAGCCTTTGAACCACTTTTTGCCGAACCGAATTGTAACAGCATAGAATAGACTGCCGGAAAATTTTGTGATGCTCCCACACCGAACTGCTTCAAGAATCGTATAGACAGATTGAATATATCCAAGCTTTTTAGATAGACACGACGTAGTAGACGTACTTGTGATACGTATCAGCTAATTCTGCTGAATTAGCTGATACGTATCACAAGTACGTCTCGTATCAAAAGTATGTCAAACCAAATAATAATAATGACTTGGCTCGCGAGGTTGTCAACATGTTCAACATGTGGGATGTGGACTCAGCGACCATTGTACCGATAGTCGTTACAGCCAATGGTGTGATAGCCGAGAGCTTCGACCAACACCTAAGGAGGCTCTTGTTGGGCTGCTGGATTAAACGCTTGATTCAGAAAGCGGTACGTCTAGACACAGCTCGCATTGTTAGGAGGTTCCTCTCTCTCTGGAGCCCTGACCCTGCCCTTAAAATTGGACAACACCAAGTCTATTCCGTAAAAAAATCACCATGAAAACTGAGGTCAATTGACCTTGAAGTGAGCTGTCATTCCACCCGATGCTAGGATTGTCAGTTTTGACACCCCACTTCACCATAGTTTTCACGGTGAGATTTTTACACAATAGATCGGCTGGCGTTTGGGCGTGTTCTATACATTTCTGCCAATCCCTTTGGAGAATACAAGCGTGTTATGTATACTGCCTAGCCTGTACATGGTAAGCTCCCAGTTCCCTGTGCCCTGTACGTCCTGTGTAGGCGGTATGAAGGCCCGTTATCGTCAGCTGACAGCGAGACGGATCGCGGGTATTTTTGTTGTCGCGTAGGATTTGAGCTGGTGACATGTTGCATGAGAGAGAGCGGGAAGCCGTTTGTGGGGTGAATTTGAATTGATTTTGGGATTTCATCGGAGGTCATTTGACGTGTAACTTGTAAAGTTAAGTTAATGATAAGTTAATGGCTATGATTGGTTCTTGATAGCTTTAGACAGAGAAAGGTGGAAAGAGAGTAGGGAGGCCCTTTGCCCAGCAGTGGGACGTTAATGGTAAATATTTTTTAAATTAATTTCTAATTAAACAAATACAGGCACTTTTGAACTGTCAAGGTATCGGTCAGTCAGAATGATGAAGCTAGTTGCCTATTCTAAACGTAGTAGGTACCAATGGAGAAAGACGGGCAAGAAACTACATGGACACTAGCTAGTTGCCTATTCTAAACGTAGTAGGTACCAATGGAGAAAGACGGGGAAGAAATTCCACGAACACTCTTTTAAATCAAATTATTGTTACAATCATTCATGTTGAAATTATACATGTGAAAACGATGTAGATAGACAGAGGTGCGCATCAAAAATGTTCGTAATAATAATGATAAAATCAAAGAAAAATTCTCTTCTCTTAAACCGGTAAAGACAAATGCTCATTTCTTATACAGAAAGGCACGCTTTTATGTTACATTGCCAAATTTCGTGTGTGTCCATTATTGAAAAGAGCAAGCAGTTTTTAGACGTGCTTTTTATGAGCAATCTTGACAAGATTGCTAAGTGATTTCAGGGTTTAAATTCCGAAAAGTATACCTAAAGACCTGTGAATAATTTTGTTGTACATTTTTCTATGTAAACTTTAACCGAATACGAAATCGCTTTCCATCTTCGTCCTCTGTGTCCACGGCGTCAGTAAGTGCGGCGTAGGAAAGGCAATATACGATATTATCGTATTTTTAGCGAGATCGATGGGAGCCCGGCCACCTGTGGTTTCACAAGTCTCCACATTGATTAGGTACCGTGTTGCCGACTCCCTACATTCACGTCCGCGGCAAAAAGTTTTGTTCTAGAGCATACTCTAAACTACATTATTAAAAAAAAAAAAACATCGTTCTAGAATATGTTCTAGAACGATGTTTTTTTTAAATAATGTAGTTCTATATGTTATGTACTAATGACATTGACAGGGAAGAATGGAAGCACAAAACGTGTTGCTCCGACCCCAAAAATCCAGGATTATTGGCAGAAAGATGATGATTATTTGCATATTGACATTATAAGGTATTTCAAGGTCACGCTGTTTGCAAGGTCATCTCTGTGAAGAAAATTTATGAAAATAGGTGGATTAGAGAAGATATAATTAAGCAACTATAAGTGCTTTGCGGGCTCGTCAACTCCCTGCTAGGTGAGGTGTGTACAATCTATAGCTATGTATGTATACAAAACCCCATGAAACTATGGAGCCACCTAGTAAAAGTTTAAAGAAGCTTTCATAATTTTGTCGCCATCTTGGATTTTCATTTTGACCTCACTATCGGTTTTGGCACCCTCGAAAAACATGAAAACAATATCTCTCACACGGTCTCTTTCTATTACCTATAGGTATTTAATAGACGAAGTCAAGGAGAGAGAAAGTTGTATGGAGGGGGCATAACGCTTTTTCGTTATGTGACAATATCTACCAGTTTACTTCAACCGCGAGCCGCTTCGGTCCAAAAAACAATATTTTTAAAGTGTCGTCAGTGTTCAGGGTCCAACTACCTGTAGCTACCAAGATCTCATAAGTTATGAAAGCTCACTTAAGATCATAATAAATGATGCTTATCCCTGAGTAGACTTTAATAAATGTTGATGACAAGCGGTTGATTTTGGAAATTAAGAATAAATCGTCATGTCAGTGTTATAAACGTTTTCCTCAAGGGAGTGCATTCAACTTGTTCACCTTCGATTTGTTTTGAAGATCAACTTATCATCATTAGGAGGGTTTTGATGACTTGCTGAATGATGGCTTTATTTTTGACTTGCCGTGCTAACGGCTACGCGTGCGTTGTGGTCGGAAATTATCCCACGGGAATGTATGAGCGGGATAAAAAGTATCCTATGTATTACTCCAAATTATCTAGATTAACTATCTGTGTACCAAATTTCATGCAAACCGTTCGATAGTTTTTGCGTCAAAGATTAACAAATATCCATCCTAGCAAACTTTCATATTTATAATATTATAGTAGGAGTAGGAGCATAAGGGTTTTTTTTGAGGGTGGGAAATCATCAAATAACTTCTCCCTCTCTGGAGCAGGAGGGCATGTCAGAGTTTTACTGACTAAAACCCGCCCGTGTTCCTTCAGTTGACTGTGTGCCAGGGGCGACAGTATCTCTTTCGAACAACCCCTAGCAGGCATCGGCCCTTGCGGACCCCACCAGTTGATGCTGACATCTCTTTGAGTCGCGCGTGGAATACAACGCGCCGTCGACCGGGCTTGGTCCTTACCGGACAGCGAGCTACCCATTACTCGCCATCAGTAGGCCCACGCCTACGGTGGCCGGGAATCAAACTAGGGGAACTAACTTCCCGACGCCCAGGGGTCAGAATAAGGGTCAGTATAAGACTTTTAATTATAGATTGTCACTATCATCAACCTATAGGAGTCCTTGTTAGATATAGGCCTCCCCAATTTTGGCCATGCAAGTCGATATCCAGCAACTAGCCGCTACCAGCCACCGTGTGTAGGTCATCGCTCCAACGTTCATAGATGCTTTGCTGTGCCCGACGGGGTCGAAACTGACTGATAACTGTCTTTGTAAATCTACCATCTAAGTTCACGTTATAGAATTTAATCAATATTTTGAGTATTGAGTAGACAAAGTTATAGCAACTTGATACTTGTTGTCCACTCCGGAGCAGACATTTGTTGTATTGTACAAATATGGTCGGCGATTGTAAGAAGGTAGCTCTCTCCCAGAAGGCGCCGCTTAAACTCGTAAATAGTTTAACCTACGAGAATTCGTAGTCGTTTTGTTACAAATCCTGTCATCGCAGAGTTTATTGATGTAATGTCAACACGGCATTTCTTTGTAGTTATTTTGTGCATTCAAGTTATTTTTTATAAAAAAAAGCTCCTTGATAATAATCAATGATAAAATTCGATCCGCGAAGACCAATTTTATACTTTACATTTTAAAGGTTTGGTCGTCTTATTTTCGTCCCTGTCAATTCACAAGTACGGTCATTTCGACCGCGAATAACAAATACTACAACAAAAAAACACAATACTGACTTTGGATGTTGTAGATAAAAAATATTGAATGTCAGCCAAGTGACTTGTCACGCGTCGCGCTCACATAAGTACATTAGTACCTATGTATTTGTTGTACAGATGTATTTGGTATTATGTTGTTTGTATAGGTTTTCTTGTAATTTGGATTTACTAATTTCTGCTCGCGACTTCGTTCGCCTGTCGCCTCAAATCGCCTTGTCTCGCGCTATAACTTCGTTTTCTTCGTTCTTTCTGACTATTAGTATTTCTGCTTGCTCCTAAGGTGGCTAGCGTGATGTTAAGTACCCTGTAGCCTCAAGAGTTGACCTATCAACTGCAAAAAGATTTTTTCAATTACGACAGGGAGTTCCAGAGATTGGCGCGTTAAAACAAATTCTTCAGTTTTATCACGTGTATACGTCATACTACGCCAAGACAGGACTTACTTCTTCAGATGTCAAAAACTGATTGAACTGCTACCTGGGTTTGCACAAGTGAGAAAACGCACGGTCATTTTCCTTGCTTTCGATATATTCAATTGAAGAAGCGGTATTTCGATCTCTAGAGCTTCTAAGGAAACTAAAGTCTCCAGAGCATTGCATCAGGGTATAGGCCCTGTACCCTCTAAAATAGGGTAACTACACTACTAACTAAAGACTCTTGCAAAATTCCCAGTTTAGCTACACGAAGAACAATAACTTATCCAGCCCTGGATCTATCCATTTAAGTAAGTCCTTTTATAATATCTTCTGGACGGTTTTTCTGCAAACAAAAACAAAGGTGTGAAATGCTAAGTATGATTTGCAAAACAATACTCGACCAACGTGCGAGCGCACAGTCCTTGTGCAGCACGTGTTGCGTTCACACGTGCACATATTAAATAATTCATTTGATTGTGATCGCTCTGTCATTTGCATTCGCTTCGGTGTTGGATCCTTGGATTCCTAAGCTAATTTGTAGCAAGAATTACACCCGAATATTACACGAAAATATATGCCCGCGGCTTCACTCGCGTGGGTCTCAGAAATTATCCCACGGAAACGTACTACCGCGACAAGAAACGTATGTCACTCTTTCTAAAATTAGCTAACTGCCAGTGAAAGTCCCGTCAAAATCGGTCCAGCCATTTCCGTGATCAGCAGGAACAAACAAACAGACAGATGGATATAGGATATTTTTTTTTTAAGTGCCTTATATATTTTCATACGCATTTAGTAAAAAGTTGGCTCTTTGACATTACAAGCAGACACTTTTTATTGATTTGAATATAAGATGAAAGACAATACTCTCTAAAACAATATTAAAGCGTGATTATCGATTTACACGAATTTATACCCAAACCTAGTATTAAATCGAGATGCTACTGATGAGTTCAAGAAACAGTTCAACAACTCCTTTTTACAAAGTATTTTTTCTATTTTTTTATTTAAATCGCTTGAATTTTTATTTACCTTTAGTTAGTTTCTAAGAAAAACACCGGGAAGAGGCAGAAAGTGGAATGACAAATTGATGAAGGCATGATAGTAGATAGATAGATAGATACGTAGCGCTGTCCAGGAATAATGGTTACCGAATGCCGCCATTTTTCTTCATTCATATCGAAACAAAATGCTGCAATCGCGAGCTGTCGTAGATAATTAGGAAAAGCAAAAACTGAAGCCTGACTATTGAAAAAACACGCTCTATGAAGTGTGAAACAAGAAAATACTTTCATCTGAAAGTCGTTGGTCGTATGCCATTTTTCCCTAAAGCTTATGATCGGTTACTACTGTTTGAATGTATTGTTTAGGTGGCATACGACCACGGGTTGCAGAAGATGCGATTTTTTGTTGTAGCACGTTATTTTATGTCCTCTAGAAGGCACCACATTCATTAATCTGATGCCCTAACCCTAAAACTAGCGGACGAGACGATTCCAACGATACCTCATCTGTCAAATCATGGTAAACAGTTTAGAAGTTGTGAGGGAAAAGATGAACATACATAAATACCGGTCAAAAGCATAACCGCTGTAGTCGGGTAAATACGTGTAAAACTATCAATTTGTCAGTTGTTGCAGCTGAAAAGTCAAAATATCTTCGTCGAATACAAAGCGTATCAACTAAAGTCAGCTGATTGTTAAATTATTTAGCTCCGCGGAAACCGTACAAATAGATAGGTATGGCATGAGTAAACTGACCATTTATTTTTTGTCCTAAAACGGGATGCCTTATAGCAGGTTAAGAATTAAAATTAACACATTTTTTTTCATCAGTACTATTGTCATGGGCCGATACGGGGCACAAGAAGCAAATGGGCAAAGAAATTCAATACTTAATATTTATGGAAATAACGGCTGTCTGTGGGGAGCATGTGCCTCTTGATTAGTGTCATTATCTTTTAGTTTCACAATTAAACTCCAAGCAGTAAATGGTGGAAACTAATTGAGCTGTTTCTGAGTTAAATTGTCTTTTCGTTCCCCATCTAAATCGGATCACTAGCTTTCTAGAAAATCGCGAACATACATACATACATGTTCGGGTAAAACAGAAAACCACCTTTTTCGAAGGCGTCACGCCACCTGATTTTACTATAACAGATTATACTATATTGAATTACGGCATTTGGTATATCTGTAATATGATTTTTTCGCGCTGTTTCAGAAAACGGGACTATTTTGCGTCCCGGAACTTAGTATGGGGACAATGGGACTGTTGACTGAGAAAAGGGACAGTCCCGTTCAAAACGGGACGTATGGTCACTTTAGGCATGAGTCAGCCGAGACAAAGGGGTTACTTAACGCGTACACAACCCGATCAGTTAGTACTGGTTACCGTGTCATTGAAGATTTACTTACGCAATAGATCGAGCCGATAGCGTATCAATCGTAGAAGTTGTGCCGATATTATGGTGTGTTTAGAACATTTTCGTTTCATGTTTGCGGACTGGTTAATGTGGAGGATAGTAGCCTAATGGTCAGATTACCTGAAAACATCATAATGGCATTGTACAGACTAGATGCAGTGGGTACAATAGGAGAGCATTTTGTTATTTCATGAAGTAGTGGGTTGTGAACGTGCCATATTATCCGAATAGGTAATATCAGTTTCTGAAAACTAGAACTAACATTTCTTCTGTTAATATGTTAGTTGAAGTGATTGATTGTCCAATATAAGATCAACCAATCAAGTTACTTTATGAGGTTCAATACTGACGATTATGTCCACAGCGGTTCATTCAAGTACGAGTAGCCCAGTTTTACCAGATTTCATTACCTGGACATCATATTTTTAAGCACTACCTCAGAAAAAGTCGGGAGTCTTGATCATTATTTTTGACAGAATTTATCTAAACAAAATTCAAATATTATGTTTAAAAAATTCAGCCACGCGAACTCCGTTCGCTGACGTAGTCGTAAGATCCTCGAGAGTACAGGTGACACGGCATGATGCGCAAGATGGAAGTTGGGCCATTGTATATGGACAGAAGCCGCAGGTACGCTTGAGGTCCAAGTAGTCCATAACCCATCTGTGGATCTTCACAGGAATTCCAGGTAATTGTGAAAACGTCTTAAACTTTACATTCATTCAGCTTGTCCAGAATATAATAGAATGGAGAGAACCGTTAGCGATGCAGACAGTAAATTGTCCATCTACGCGCAGATAGCGTGTGGGTGCGTAATAGTAGGTAGCCGTCTTGCCGATAAGCGCGGCCATCTAAACACTATTTAGAGGCCCAACATGTTACAGTAGGGCTGCCAAAGTGAAACCTGACTGCGTAGCATGCCGTGTAAGTACGACGTTTTCGACTAGCTTGGTATTTTCTGTCGTAGAAGAAGCCTAGCCAAGCTAGGCTACTACGTGAATTGAAACTAACTTAAACTTATCATTTTTAATACTATGGCACCAGAATTTTTCTTAAACGTTGCACGTACTTGGAGAACTGACGTTTGTTGAACAGTTGTTAGTATTGTCTACCTAGCTTAGCGACTGTCCCTCTTTTCTCTTTCAATCCTATTTGAAGATGTCTATTAGTATCATTCTCTATTGTCATTGTTTTTCTCAGCTTATTGATCTTCATTAAAAGCAAGATTTCAACTTTGGGTACCAAATGGTTTGTGCCTTTGCCCAGCGCAAACAGAATGTCATGTATGTCGTTTTCGTCTCCAGTAGTAGATACTCAAAGATTCCGCTTGTTCAGGATACAGATACAGCAACTGCCATGCCGGTTTGATTACACTAGCTCCTAGCTTGCGCGGTGTACGTCTAAACTGCCACGATAACACCTAGCGATCTCGCGTTCAGGGTTGCCAAAGCTATGAAATTGGTTCACATTTCAACTCAAAATTGATCTTTTCTAAAGTGTTTTGGGATTATGGCTGTGTGTGTTTCTGTATTATTTTCTTCGTTGTTTTAAATTTTTTTAGTGTCTACCTATAATAGATAACCTAATTCGATTTTTTGTCTAACGTTTCTTTTAAAGGCGGTGGCCGATCTTTGGCAAAAGCCAGGGGATGCAGTTCTTATTAGTCTCGACCTTAGCAAAGACAGAAATGGTTTTTTTTTTTTTTTTTTTGGGTGGGAAATCATCAAATAACTTCTCCCGCTCTGGGTGGAGCGGGAGGGCGTGTCAGACTTTTACTGACTAAAACCCACCCGTGTTCCCTCATTTGCCTGTGTGCCAGGGGCCGCGGTATCTCTTTCGAACAACCCGCACCCCTGGCAGGCATCGGCCCTTGCGGGCCCCATCTGTTGCTGCTGACATCTCTTTGAGGCGCGCGTGGAACACAACGCGCCGTCGACCCGGGCTTGGTCCTTACCGGACAGCGAGCTACCCATTACTCGCCGTCCGCAAGCCCGTGCCTACGGTGGCCGGGAATCAGCCTGGGATTCCCGACGCCCAGGGCGTCTCCTGCGAAGGCCACGGCTGTGAGGGCGCATGTACTGCATCTCCCTCACGTGCGCCGCCTCCCTCTTTACGAGCATAACTGCTTCGCTGAAGGAGGCGACTGCCAGCCATGCCCTCTCGCTCCGTACCATGGCCTGGACCAGGGTCGGACGCGAGAGATCGCCTCCGCCGATCACCTCCACGAGGACACGGCGGTGCTCCGCCCAAGCCGGGCAGACCTCCACCGTATGCTCCACCGTGTCCTCTGGGCGATCTTCGCAGTGGAAACACCCGGGCGTTTCCTCCCGCCCTATCCGAAACAGGAACCTCCCGAAACAGCCATGTCCGGTGAGGACCTGTGTCAGGCGGAAGGTGAGGACGCCATGCCGCCTCTCAAGCCACTCCTCAAAGAGGGGACTTACCGCCGCAATCGTGGCGTGCCCAGCACTGGGTTGCGACAATCGCACTTTCCACGTCGCCATGAGATCCTGCCGGAGCTCTGTCCGCCGTGCCGCGATTTCCCGCGGCAGCGGAGTTACGCCCCGGCGTTTGGCCTCCTCGCGCCACTCCCAAGTGTGCGCGAGGACCTTTGCCTCCAGATCCCATGGCGGTAATCCGGCAAGGAGGCCCGCCGCCTCACCGGAGATCGTGCGGTATCCCCGGATCATCCGGATGGCCATGACCCTATGGGCCGCCTTCAACCGGCGTGCTGGTTGGCGCCTCAAAGACAGAAATAGTAAACTACTTTTTTCCTTGTACCATATTGTCTTCAAAGTTAGCTTTTGTTATAGACCATCATGACTTACAGCAAGTAAAGTGTTGGTCCAACTCCTCAAGTTCTTAGTAGTGAGTGCGTGGGTGCGTCATAGACTCACGGTAGGCATTGTAGACAGTCGTCTGGGTGGACGATAAGCGCTAGTAGTGCGACAGACTGGCGATGGCGCGGCGAGTTGATCACTATTACTGAACTAATATGGCGACTGCGCAGGGCTGTCTGCAAAAATAACTCCTCAGAGTGGTTTCAAAAAAATTAAAAAAGATTTTAAATGGGTGGCCCAAAATTTATAAAAGTTATTTTTACATTTCTGGAAGGTTTTTTTTATAGTTTCCTGCTTCGTAACTTCTTATGGTTTCCAGTTACGTAACTTCTACAACAATATACAGTCTAATATGATTTTAGACGTACAACCACTTCGTTGAAGTATTTTCATAGTTTATCAATAAGAGGCATTCGAAAATAGGACTTTTATTGCAAGAACTAGAGTCAGGGGTTTTCAATGGGTTTTTTCTATGTTCATATTAATACAAGACTCCATAAATATCTTCTTTATTGTCATATCAGCTGGTAAAGTTCATTGTTGCAACCGAGTTATGTTAGTAAATACATTAATGAACTACTAATTAATTAAATTGATATGTTTATGATACGATAAATACATTGAATTGCTTGTTATTACATTTTATTGAGTTATTATGTTCGTGAGACTAGATAATTTTATATAAATCAATACACAGTGAAAGGTCGTGACGGAATTTACTCATGATCGGAACTCGCAGGTTTTTTCGTCAATAAGATCATCATTCGTTCACATTTTTTTTTGAGAGTTGGAAATTCTCAGTTGCCTGTGTGCCAGGGGCCACGGTATCTCTTTCGAACAACCCGCACCCCTGGCAGGCATCGGCCCTTGCGGAGCCCACCAGTTGGTGCTGACATATCTTTGACGCGCGCGTGGAACACAACGCTCCGTCGACCCGTGCTTGGTCCTTACCGGACAGCGAGCTACCCATTACTCGCCGTCCGCAAGACCGCGCCTATGGTGGCCGGGAATCAGTCTGGGGTTCCCGACGACCAGGGCGTCTCCTGCGGCGACTGGATCCGTGAGGGCGCAAAGATGCCTCTCCCTCACGTACGCCGTCTTCTTCGCGAGCATTACTGCTTTACAGAAGAAGGTGACGGCTACCCATGCACTTTCGCTCCGTACCATGGCCTGGACCAGGGCCGGACGCGAGAGATCGCCGCCGCCAATCGCCTCCTCGAGGACACGGTGGTGCTCCGTCTAAGCCGGGCAGACCTCCACCGAATGCTCCACTGTGTCCTCCTGGCGATCTTCACAGTGGTAACACCCGGGCGTTTCCTCCCGCCTTATCCGAAACAGGAATCCCCCGAAATAATAGTCTCGAATAACCCTGGAATATGGACCCAGGCAGGCGCTTTACTATATGTAAATAATGTCACCATCACTGCTCTCAAAACGGTGAAGGAAAACATCGTGAGGAAACCAGTATGTCCTAGAACCAAAACATTCGAAGACATGTGACGCGCTCGCGTAGTGGATTACGGTTCTTCTCCATAGGTACCTACTACGCTTTGGTACGGGCAACTAGCTTCATTCATCGGATTGTCGAACTTCTTGACAATTCAAAAGTGCCTGTAAATGGTTTAATTGAAATAAACGCTCTGAGTTGGCCTAAAAAAGTCAGACAGACGCAGATACGCGGCGACAGATCAAGGGTTCCAAGATAATATTCATGGAAATTATCTAGTTATCTTAAGAGTGATAAATTTCGTACTTTCTAAACACAAATAGCTGAAATCAAAATATTTTACTTCACATAAACCTACAAGGGCACTTATGAAACCTCAGAAGCTAGGTGCACGGTTCCAATATGTCGCTTCCTATGGAGAAGAGCCGACTCCACGATTACTCTTTAAAAAAATTGGCCTTTACAATGTTTTCAAATTACAGTGATAATAGGTATGGGAGCTCAGTACAGGCCTGTCAGTACCAGGTACTTAGAGGAATTAAAATAAAATAGAAAATCGTCTATAAATCTACAGTCTGTAAGGCCTACAACAGTCTCTCATTCACAATATGTGAAAGAATCTCATAAGTAAAATCAACCTTCTTCACACTCTAATTTCCACTTAAACCTCAGCTAAGTTTATGAGATGTGTCGTGTGTGGGCGCACGGTAGGTAGCCGGGCGCTGCTGGCCGATAACCGCAGTGCAGTCGTCGCAGCGCGTGCAACTTACAATTTAGCGCCCAACACGACCCGACCTAGGGGTGTCGAACTTATAAACTATTTTATTTATAATTTAGATATTTCTGAAATAAGAAATAGGGAGGGACGTGCCACAACCATAAAGAGCTAAGTGGAAGACCTTTCGGGAATTTGATAGAATGTTTTTAAAGTCAAGTCAAATAATTTATCTCAAATAGGCCCATACAAGGCACTTTTAAAAGTCAATATTTACAAAAAAATATTCATTCTAGTTGACTCTTCCAAAAAGTAGTTTCGTACGGAGAAGAATGGGCAAAAAAATAAACCGAAAATGTTTCACAATATTTGACATCCATTAATTATAATATCATTTTAAGTGAAGAATTAGAAATTTTACAATTAAGTCAGCAACCAGTTTGATTTTGTTTAAACTGTAGATTGTCCTATGGAGCAAGACCAGCATGTTTAAAAGCATTCTTATTTATGATATAATGCGCTAATTTGTGATATGTTTGTTTAAAAAAATAAAAAATAAAAATTAGGAAAAGAAAAACAAATGAAAAAATCTAAAAACAAAATCAAAAGTCATTTATTCAAATTAGGCTGAGAATCAGCACTTTTCGAACGTCAAAGTACATGAGACAGTCCCCCAAAACGCCCACCTTTCACCGAAAACGAAACTAAGAACCGTCCTCCTTGGTTGGTTGACTGAATCCATTTTAATTCTTCTGGTTCCTTTCCAACGAGAAAAAAGCTAAGAGCTAGAGTTCATCTATCAAAAATATATTTATTTTTTCAATCCACTCTTTCAGTCTTTGTCCTGTTGACAAAATATCACTTTAATAGCTGTTGTTCACTGTTTTCGGCTATTGCCATCCCATTGTGTCTGAATATCCTATACATCACCTGGCTTCGGTCTGACTGACGTAATGAGAGGAGGAGGAGCTGTGTGATTTATGACTTTATGAAGTCCAAGATGCAATGAACATGAAGAGCATCTGATTGTTATTAGAAATGACGCTGGCGTTGTTGGTTAACTCTCTCTCTTAGCTCTCTCCCTACCTGTTACATTAACATCGTTAGGAGGAACAGAAGCGGCCTCCTGTGTGTGCAACCAAGGCCTGCATTGCCGACTCATGGCCTTGGGTAAACCCGGGTAAAATAGGGGGTGGTTCTATAAGTCGGCAGTCGGCAGAAAACCGAGATACATATGGCGGATTGCAACAATGACACTTAACTCGATCAACACATATAAACTTTGTTCAATACCTGTCAATGTCAATATTCCACAGCAAATTATGACACTGACAGCTCCTAAACGTAGTTTAGATGTACTTACTGCTCGCGTTTAGTTTCATTGGCGAAATTCGCCCGTCCGCCCCAGACGAAGGGCATTTATGAAGATAACTAGATTTTAATCGCCGTTAACCTCAAAAGGGGTCATTGTACTCATCATTATGAACAACTTTTACTGTGGGCCCAAACCTGAAATCGCGAAAATAAAAACCAGCTGTTCCTTACACTTTGACGAGTTATGCGAACATAAATGTAGGGAACAGCTGGTTTTATTTTCGCGATTTCAGGTTTGGGCCCATAGTAAAAGTTGTTCTTATTAATGCGTACAATGACCCCATATAAGGTTAACGGTGATTAAAAATTACACCTTGTATAACCTCCAAGCATCGCTACAGTAATCGATCCAGATACTCGACATATCTTACATTATTATCTTAAGTATTTTTTATCATTTTGACCACTTGCAGCCCACTGCTAGGTAGGCCTCCCATCAGCAACCGCACGGTTTTCCGATCCAAATTGTCTGTCTAACCGAATGCAGCTGAATAGCAGTATTTTTCATGGAGCGACTGTTTGGCCTCCACAACCTAGTTACTGGGTAATACGATACCCTTTGGTGAGACTGGTTGTCAGACTTTCGGTCTTCTGACGATCCGTAACGACTGTCAAAGATCTACGAATGACAGCCGGGACCAACGGCTTAACGTGCTTTCCGAGGTACGGAGACCCCTCCTTGATATGTAAAGTTGGTCACCCATCTACGGACCAGCGAGTGTAGCTTAACTTGATCGATCGACCCGTCACGGTTTTCCCATCACCTTAGCCATAATCTTAATATTTCATAAGCAGTTCCAAGTTCAAGGTTATATTGAATATTAGTGGCCATAAACTCAGCATTTTAGGCCCGACAGTGACTGGCGTAAAGACGGGGTGAGACAAATAAGGTCACGTTGTAAACTAGACTCCTTATTACAAGGTAGTAAGGTCCATTTTGGCGAAGTTGTTTTGTTCTCCTTGCTCGTTGGTTCATAGTTATGGGTCCATTGGCTCTTGTCACTTTTATGATGTAAAGTCAGCGTTTTTTTTGATGACCAGCACCTTCAGTTTTGGAACAAGGTTGGAATTTAAAAGTAAGTTGGTGTGTTCGGGTAGATTAATAATTAAATTCTGGTATAGAATTAGAAGTCTAAAATCGAGATTTCAGTGCCATCCTGTAAGATTTTGTTCGTGGTGTCTGATGTTTATTTCAGTTGCTGGTTATGATTTTTATAGAGTCCTCTATTTTTTCGTGCTGTGCGTTGATTGATTGCTAATACTTAGCCTGTTATAATTTCGAGAGCTAGAGCCTTTTGGGATACCAAGGTAGCACTTATAAACGCAAAAAAAACTGAACATCAAATGTTATTACGCGTCTATCGTATCCGTCCGAAGTAGACCCAGTCTGAGCTAGGCTTCGTTTTTATGAATGTTTATAAATAGTTCGCATGTAGATGTAGGTAATAATATCGGAATCACGCGGCAACCTTGCGGCTCGCGGCGCGTGCATGTGACGGCGCGGCGGCGTCCGTCCGCTATCGCTCCAGGATGATCGAAATCGTTGACATCGCGCCAGCGCCGCAGTGGAATGACCGCCCGACGTTAATTGTCGCGTCACCTTCGAGCAAGGGCGGCCTCGCGACGCGCGACGCCCTGCCGCCCCCCCACAACCCCGCACGCGCCCGCGCACCCCCGCGCTCGCCAGCTCGCGGCCCTCGCGAGCGTCACGTTACCTATGACGGTCAGCCACCCGCGATCATGTTTTGCTTCGCGCGTCCGCGCCACGTACTTGCGGACTCGCGTCACCGCGGCAGACGGACGCGCGGACGCGGGACGCTAATAGACACCCGACCTATACATAGAAACAAGTATTCGCCAAATGAGTAATAGCGCAGAACGCGCCAAATCGCCGAATGCCTTCGAACAGTTATTGTCATCAGATGTTCTTGGAAGACGGAGAGCATCCGGAACAGCGAAGCGTCGCGAATTAATTATAATGCATGCTTTAGTTCGAGGACGTAGCGAGGGAGTTATGGGCCGATTATTGCGCGCTAGAATTAAATAGAATCGCAGTTTGTCATATCCGCCGCAGATACGAGCTACCTACGGACCAACTAGTGTAATTATGTGCATCTACTTGAATTGGAATACAAGTACTTAGGTGTCTCAAGCACCGGCCTTAGGATCGAGGATTTCCGATTCTAATGCTCACTTTCAAACATCTTGTACACAATGTAAGACACCTAGTTCTCTAGAGTGTAAGAAAACATCCTGAGGAAATCCACGTTTTCATGGTGCACAACAAAGTAAAAGACGCGAGAAAATGCCCTTCAAAACATCATCACGCCTGTATTCCCAGAATGGTTAGGCAGAGGAGTACCTATAGTACAATCACATTTTGGCAGTTATGTATATGGCCTATGTAATAGGGGGCGAGCCTATTGCCATCAATCGGGCACAAATCCAGATTTCAGGCTGCTACTAATCAATCCTAGACGGAAAACCCGATAATACTTTGGCCGACCCGTGAAACGAACCCAGGAACTCATACCCATAAATACCAATGGCTTCCTTGCAAATAAAAATTAATTTAAAATGGCAAACATTTTATTAGACACACTAGGTATACACTAGCGGCGAGGTGTCAATTTTTCTAAGAGGGAAGCCGAAGCGAAGTCGGCTTTAATTAACTGACTTATCAATAAAGAAGACTTACTATCATTCTAAAATTAATATTGGAATGTAAAGAATTAAATACAATAAAATTTAACAGCTGAAAAGCCAATAAAAAATGTGCAATATCCCTCCATCTCGTTCTCGCTGATACATTTTTCTTTAACTGTCTGTGTCATAACCCGTTGTACAGCGGTTTGCTCTCGTCCATTTCAAGCGGTGCCACGTGACCTAAAGTGACATCATTACGGGATCGCTGTTGTATGATTTTTTTGTTTCCGATTATGTTTTGGCGTCGGGTTAAATTAGTTTTTTTTTTGTTGTACTACAAAGCTAAAAATAACCGTTTTTGTTGCTTGAATGTTATGGTGAATTGAATATCCGTAGTGTAAATTGACGTGCCATTTTTTAATAGCGATAGAGTTGCCGATGCGAATCCCCGAAGGGAAGCCGGTAGGAATCGTGTTATATAGTGCTTTCGCCACTGCTATACACAATTAGTTGCGCGAGTGTCCGCGATGTCCGCAGATGCTCATGGCGCATACGTGCATCAGCTGCCGCCCGCGCAAGCATAACAGTAACAGTCAGTTGAGGGTTATGGCCTATTGTGGCCTTTGTAACGATGGCTACCTATTTGTCACACCTTATTCGAATAAGGGCTACCTTTGGTGTAATTACTTCCTTTCTCCTTTTATTATGAACCTTTTTATACATTCCTAAGTAACAAAATGCAATTTTTATAGTAAGATTTAGTAACGTGGATGACAGTACTGACAGTAGATTCGATTGAGAACTGTCCATACCCAAGAAAGGTGCCGTAGACTCAATTTGACAAAGCGGGGTATTAATAACTCATCTAAAACCCAGTGCGAGTGCGGTGCTTCTGACCAGACCATGCCCCACTTGCTGGAGTACCCTAAGTGCCCGATTACCTGCACCTTGGAGGATCTAAGAAATGCCACTGATGCCGCAATAAATGTGGCCACTAACTATTTTTTTTTTAATGTACGAGTACCATCGACACGAAAAGAAGAAGTAGATTAGATGGATTAATGGTGCAATGTTAGCATAACCACATACCTAATATGATTGAATGTTTCAGCGAATCGCTCCTTAGAGGCTTACACCCTCTTCTAGAATTGAGAATTTGTCGTCAAAGAAATTTTGAATATCGCCGACCCCTGAGTTCCCAATTTCAAATTCTCAGTTCAGGAACCGGGTGTATGATTTTTTGGTTACCTTAACTTACTGAAATAATTAAGAGCGTTTTCAATATCCAAAATGATTGTGTCCTTATTGTGATTAGCTTTCTAAATTCAATCACGTATGACCTCTAGTCTTTGCACGTACCTGAAGCAATCCCAACCATCCTACAACAACTTACTCAACCCCATCTCAACTCTACATTCTAAGTCACCGGTGCAGAGGGGTCAATTATCCGACGATAAATCGAACGGTCCCCGTCCTGTTACGTCACGTGGCGACAGTCTTTTGTTATCTATAGTATGACGTCCCGAAACGATTAACGTGGCAGATAGGGCGTTTGTGTGAGCTTGTAACAAGAGGTAGTAAATCTTGAGATATATCGCAGGTTCTGAAGCTCTTGTAATATTATGTTGAGTGGTTAAATAAGTTGTTAAGTTATTTTGTTAGTTGGCTTGCATAATTGCATTGAGATTGTGAAGTTTTTGGTTCGTGGTCATTTATATTTTCCCTACCTACCCCTTTTCTATAGCGTTGTGTATTAACGAGATTGATTGACGATATTATGAAACAGTGGCGACCGATTTCCATCGGCTTTCCTTTAAGAAAACCCACCTCCCTCCGATCCATCTTTCATTATTTCAAAATACCTACAATTAATTTTGATGTGTTTCTAATTATTTACTGAAATATGTCGCGAAAAAAGAAAATCAAATCTTCTGTACAAAATTCTCTGATTTCAAACTAGTATCAGTGAAAGTGGGGCCTTAGGTATCTTCTAAAGAAACTTTAAGGTCACGCGAGGATTTTTTTTTGTTGTAATGGCTTTCCCTGGCCACATTTAGACCCCTCGCCTCTGTTATGAAAAACTATTTCTTTGTTCCTCTTTCTTACTTATCTACTTTAAGTCCTCCGTAGAAATGGAACAAGTTACACATCAATGTAACGTATCGTTTCGTAAACATATCAGCTCTTCAAACTTTTATTGCTGACCTTCTAGGTAAACAGGTAATTCATTATCGAGCAGATTTTTGCAATAAATCGGCATGCTTGGGAAACAAACAAATGGTGTTAGCCAGATGTGATCGCAATATTTTGTTATAAGCGCACTTGGGTTTCCTTACTGGAGCCCTAGAGCCTATTTTTCCAGAATAAAAATAAGGTAAGAGAAGTCTGACTATAAACACTAGGTACCTTTAATTTTCCAAATACGGCCTTTCGCTTCAAAAACCAAGTAATCACACAACAAATCAGCCAAAACTAGACAATAAACCTGGGCTAATTTCTAGGCGACCAGTCAAAACAGTCTGGCTAAGTGGGTCACTTCAGTAAACAATAACTCATGAAATACGACAAATAGTTTTAATTTGTCTTGAAGCTACATCTGCTGCCATCTGTTGGCGCGCGCGCGAACTAAATTAATAGTAACAGTCGGATGATTTATTAAGTAGAACTTTTCGCGGAAAATTCTTGCGAAGTTTTTATTTTTCTTCTGGATTTTGAGGAAAATATGTTTTGTAATAAGCTGTGTTTCATTTTGTTTAGATTAGAGCTAGCTTCTTTATGTTATTTATGTTTGTAAAAATCGTGATTGAAATAATTTTGAGTAAAATAAGTAAGAGCAGCACCCTAATTGCGTAACTCACGATTAATCGTAATCGGTTTCATTTTGACAGTTCTACAATATTCATTGCGTTACTTGCGTTGTTGAGCAGACACATTTTTCGAACATATGAAGCATTGGTTTAGCCATCTGTTTCAAAACGAAACAGATTATGATTAATCGTGAGTTACGCAATTAGGGTGCTGGTCCATTCAACAATTTTTTTTTTCAATTTATATATTTTGACCGCCCCTTGATGGTCCCTGTATTGATGGTTAGGTTTGAAAATTCAACGATCCATAGTCATAGTGGGCTTCTGCCTGAAATTTGTTCTTTTTTTTACTTTATTTGCAGCAAAGACAAACTCTTATTAAGAAAATTCATACCTATTGAAACTGCATATTCTATGAAACCTACCTGAAACAAAGACTATTTTTAGTGAAAATATTAATGCGGGGTTACGTGGGTTAGGTATGTATTATTTCTTAACACTTTACCTACTGTTTATTTAAAGGTTTCTCGATAAATAAACATCCAAGTACCTACTTATATCTTAGATCATATTTACGTAATTTAAAAGGCAAGTCTTAAAATAATAATAATAGGTACCGTCAACTGTGGCATCTTTACTTTTAATGAACAACTTTACCAAATGGGAACTGAACATCTCATGATTACTAAAAAAATATTACAAATAGTAGATTATTCAACTTCTGTATATCATCGATATTAAATGGGGGCAACAGAATTTTAGTTATGGAGAGAAACTTATTTACTCATACGTTTTTAGGGTTCCGTAGACATATGGCAAAAAACGGAACCCTTATGGATTCGTCATATCTGTCTGTCTGTCTGTCCGTCCGTATGTCACAGCCACTTTTTTCCGAAACTATAAGAACTATGCTGTAGAAACTTGGTAAGTAGATGTATTCTGTGAACCGCATTAAGATTTTCACACTAAAATAGAAAAAACACAATAGCTTTTGGGGGTTCCCCATACCTAGAACTGAAACTTAATTTTTCTTTTCTTCAAACCCATACGTGTGGGGTATCTATGGATAGGTCTTCAAAAATAATATTGAGGTTTCTAATATCATTTTTTTCTAAACTGAATAGTTTGCGCGAGAGACACTTCCAAAGTGGTAAAATGTCACCACCCCCTGTAACTTCTAAAATAAGAGAATGATAAAACTAAAAAAATGTATGATGTACATTATCATGTAAAGTTCCACCGAAAATTGGTTTGAATGAGATCTAGTAAGTAGTTTTTTTTTAATACGTCATAAATCGTAAACCGCATTTTCCCTTTGATTCAATCAACTAAAATAAAAATAAAACATTTAATTTCATAAACATAAACCTTATATATACCGTGAATCATTATTTTCTAAAAATAAATCTGTAATAGGTCCCTAAGTAAATAATCATTATAATTCGCGCGTTACTTGCTGCTATGGAACCCTTCATGGGCGAGTCCGACTCGCACTTGGCCGTTTTTGTTTTTCTTTTTAAAGTTGCTATAAAATCACCAACAATTAACCTCTTAATAGCCCAACTCGACATCTTAATCGCTCAACACAGTTGTTAACAAACAAAAAAATAAACAAGACATCATCAAAAATAAACAATAAAACATGATGAAATAACATGAAAGGAATAATTTCGACGCTCGCTTGTTGTGATAACAATCGTTCCCGCGCCCTTTCGTTTTCATTCATGCTCGATGCCCAACTAAAACAAACTTTATTTCAATTTATAAATGTGTGTCTTACGACGACTGTGTTGAAGTGCGCATGTGTGCGTTTTGTGGGCAAAGAATAAAGATGGATGAGGTTAGTATTTTGCCTATTTTTATTTTATGTAGGTACTTAGTTGTTATAGAAAAAGCGTAGGGTTCCAAAAAGGAATGGAAAATAAGGGTGTATTAAATTTAAATTATTTAAGTTATAGCTCATGTTACTACGGAATAATCTAGCTGTCTATAGGTGAAATAATTTTTAAAATTGGTTAAGCAGTGTTTAAATTTATCCATTAAAAACGATTTTAAAGACAATCAAATATTTCCCCTTTATAATATAAGTGTAGATAAAGTTGTGTTGGTTGCTGAACTATTCAGCAAACAAATACGGCCAGGGAACTTAATTATTTATCAAATTGAAACAACTTTAATTTGCCGTGTTATAGCTATTTTATTAGCTATTATATTGCTGTTATGATTTGAACATGTATGGATAATTTTAATTGGTACTCGGTGTAATAAATAAACTATAAACCCTGACAATAACTCTTTCATATTATGAATGCGTTTTCATTGCTCAAATAACAAAGAAGATGCCCTTTTGCTATTGTTAAACAAAATTGGGGGAATGTGCTTCTTCTTGTACCTGTTCTTATTCTTCTGAATGGTGAGCAGACGATTGAGTTGGCCACTTACGCTCGTCTGCTTGTGTTCTCTACTCGGCTTCTTCAACAACAGACTTCGGCTCATAATCATCATCATGATGCTCATATTCTCCTGTATATGTTCTTACAGAAATCTGTCACTTTGGTAAAGCAATCATGGAACAGTCCTTTAAAACAAAAACTTAATCTTTGCCGCGTCACAGTCGCAAACACATAAATATGTAGGAGGTATCGCCGCAGATAAACTTGTAAAAAGTTATGAATGAAACCGAGAGTGCCCCGTAGTAGAGTTGTAGACTGCCCCCCCGCCCTCCGCTCGTGTTCCCCTACCCGGGTTACCCTTCCCCCGCAGCACCCTGCCACCCCGCGTCCTCCCGCGCGCCGATTTGTTTTACGCGTTTAGTTTTATTTTGTTTTGACTTATTTGTACTCTTGTACTATCGTGTAATGGAGTGTCCGCTGAGAAATTGGTTGAGTTATTCTGCAACGTTTTGTTTTAAACATAATGGTGTGTTTGCTTTTCGTTTTCGCTGTTTTCGTTTCTTTTAGTACTGTTTAGTGAAGTGTTTTTATTAGTTCAGAATTTGAAATATTTTGTGAGCACATTTTTTTTACCTTTGCCGAATATAAGGAGAAAAAAAACGTTCAACATTCGGTAGGATTATTCTCTTACACCGAAAATTAAAGCAGCATACCCATTGAATATTCGACAAGACTATATCACTGTGCATAGAGTATATACGTAGGTAGATGTACGATATACGCTGGTACACAGTTGGCTTAACGTTCGTCTGAGCAGGACACGTGGGGCGCGGCAACTAGGGCAGCGCTTTGCCAACTAAACCCACATAGTGTGCCTACTGCCTATATGCTACTACCTATAATACAATGAAGCCGAAACAATAAGTATATGTCTTGTGAATTTAGCTAAGATTCACTCAATTTCATCATCATCATTCTCTCGCTTTTTTTTTTGGGGTCGGCACAGCATTGTCCTTTTCGTCTATACTTCCTTATTAGCTGTTGTCATCTGGGTAATCAGTGAGATTCGCGGTTCACCCGACTACGGCGAAGCAAACAGGAGGGTTATGATTTTGACCAGTATGTTTGTATGTACGTAGGTACCTATGTATGTGGGTATGTTTGCATGTATGTTTATCTGTTTCCTCGTAACTTCTAAACTACTTATCATAATATGGCAAATGAAGTATCGTTAGGGGAGTACCTTGATTATCCGCTGGCAATTGTAGGCTATGCAACGTCACTTTAAATTGATAAATCTCACACAGCAAACGATACATTCTAACAGTAATTTTGTAACCGATCATAAGCTTTAGGGCATAGTAATAATAATAAATAATAAAATGTTTATATTTATGCTTCAGTTTACAAAACAGGGTTTCGTGTTTGGAGCCTCCTTATAAGTAAACAATGCCTGTGTTAGGAGACTCCGCTCTTCCATAGTACAGCATAATATTAATCTATTTACAAGAAATCTGTAGGTACTTAAAATATCAAATAAAAACAAGTATGTTAGTGAGACTGTCATTCGAGTGTGTATACCTGTGCGTAGTGTGTCTGTCTAAGAGTGTCTGTGAGAGTGTATGTTAGAGTGTATGTTAGAGAGTAAGTGGGTGTGGGTTTATGTGTAAGTGTATGTGTGAGTGTATCTGCTACTTTATGTGATCCAAAAGTGCCTCTGTTTCATCATTTAGAGAGTGAGAGTGTATGTTAGAGAGTAAGTGAGAGTGTGTGTGTGGGTTTATGTGTGAGTGTATGTGTGAGTGTATCTGCTACTTTATGTGATCCAAAAGTGCCTCTGTTTCATCATTTATGTAAGTGTCTTTCTCCAACTAGTTATTATTTTCTTACATTCATAACTTTAGTGTATACGACCACGTCTTTCAGTTAAGAATATTTACTTGTTTCATACGTTTAAGAGCGTGATTTATCAATAACCGGGTTTTAGTTTTTGAACTTTCTTATTCTACTAGATAATTTAAAAAAAAAACAAAACAACCGACTTCCGGAAAAACACTACATAGTGAAAAATAACTTAAATTTCGGAAGTCGGTCACTTTGGATATGTATTTTAATTTATTGTCACCGCCTTCCGAAATTAAAGTTATTTTTCACTTTGTAGTGTTTTTTTGGAAGTCGGTTGTTTATTTTTTTGAAAAAAGTTTTTTATTTTTCACTTTTTAGTGGTTCACATGTGCTTACCCCTTCACAGCGTACCGGCGTGATGTTATGTTATTAACTGGTGTAAACAATAGACAGACATGAGATTTCAGCAATCCCAGTCCATTTGCTATCATTTAATGAGGAGTTCCGTTGCCTATCTCCGAAGTTCTTCATCATATCTTCACCAAATTGAAATGAAACCACTCCGAGAAAGTACTCTTCCAAAAACTACACAAATTGCTTCAAGTATGCCTATAAAATTTGAAGAGTTCTCTCTATTTCTCCAGGATCCCATCATCAGATACTGACTTGATGATCATGGGACCACCTGGGAAGTATACCCTTTCAAACAAAAAAAAATATATATCCAAATCGGTCCAGCCATCTTCGAGTAATCGGGGAACATAGATTAAAAAAAAGGTTCCGACGAATTGAGAGCCTCCTCCTTTTGAAAGTCGGTTAAAAAAGAGAAATTGATTACACTTAAGATGAGATGTAGAGTGTGGGCGGGAGTAAGTGGTGTGTTTGTGTGTGGTGTGTGTCTAAAGGTGTGGGTGTTTGTGTGTGTATTTTAATACATGTTAAGAAAGTAGTAAAAGTATTTAAGACAGTAATTAGCTTAAAATATACCTGATTACGCTGGTACGATTAAAAGATTTTCAGATTCATCATTAGAAAGTGTAAAAAAAGAACTCCTTTACCTTATTTTTACACTGAGTCTTGTTTAGAGAATAGATATGCAAGATTTTGTTAATTTTTCTATAAAAAATAAAGGGGCACAAGAATACAAAAAATCTTCTAATGAAAGACCTGTGAGGTTGGTGTTTACGAGTGCACACCATTTGATTTCTGCGCCTACGTTGCGTAAAGTTGGGATCATAGTTCATTTCTGCTGTTGCCTTAGAACGATAGTATGTAGGAAGAGCTGTCGGACAGTAGGTAAGTACTTTACAGTATTGTTATAATAACATAGTCGAAAATAATCGAGGCTTAAAAGTGCAAACGTTGAGGATAGCGCGGCAATCTCAATAAGTTTTATAACAGTGTTTGGAGCTCCTCCCCAGGATGAGATGCAATATGTTATGAGTTATGACAGACTGGCATAAAGTAAACTATTGGCATAAAGCAATAGCAAGCATTGGAAGTGCTCAGATGCGATTCGGTCAAATGCTGTTGAAATGAGTGCTCTGACTGGAATACCTAAAAATATTCGGGGGTCAGCGCAGCATGGTGAAGTTCGTCCCCTAACAGGGTATGAAAAATTATATGAGACTTTGTCATTTTTGCCGATGATAATCCCATCGGGCATATTAAAAAAAATTGTCCTATGCATTAGACAAAATATTTAATCCAAACTGCAGAACAAAGAACACCTACCTAACACAGGTACACTCACACAAGTATAGATAAAGGTATGTCCCGCAGCTTACTTTGTGCTCGTTTGAAGACCGGACAGTTGAGGTGTCCTCCGAACGCTAAGCCAACACGTTGACAGCTCAGCTCGCACTGACACAAGACGGGCTGTTTGAGCTTGTGTCATGGCGTCGAGGATATTTTTTCCATTTTCAAAATTTGGGACCAAAGTCACACAAAGGTTTTCATTTTATAAGTTATATTCTTTACTTCGACTATTTAAAAACCTGTCTGGAACTAACAGTACGTTATATTTGGTCCTGCCTGAATACGGTTGTACAATTGTACAAATGTTGCAATTCTCGCGGTAAGGAAGGAAATCTTGTTTTTTGAAAACACGTTTCCTCATACGGTTGGGCAGAGGTGTACCTACCCATAGTACACCCACAATTACACATAATAGGGGGCGAGCCTATTGCCATCAACCGGGCACAAATCCAGACTCCGGGCTGCTACTGAGAAATTCCAGATCGCAAAACTCAATAAAACTGCCCGACCTGGGAATCCCCAGGACCTCATTGTTCAACAGTAGCGATTGCGACCACTAGAACAACAAGGCAGTCCAAAGCTTTCTAATTGCGACCGTAATATAAGGTTTAAGGCGCTAACCGTTCGGTGGATAGCAAAACCGAAAACTGCGGGCACACCTGCGGGAACAATCCAGGTCATGATATACTTATTGATTAACTACACTGACTATAGAAGACCCCATCTTCAGCAATAGACGTTTACGAGTCGATGGATGTCAACTAAAGTTTGACTTTTAATTGTATTCAATAACTTAACAGTTTCTTTTTTGGATGAGAAATCATCAAATAACTTCTCCCGCTCTGGGTGGAGCAGGAGGGCGAGTCAGACTTTTACTGACTAAAACCCACCCGTGTTCCCTCAGTTGCCGGTGTGCCAGGGGCGACGGTATCTCTTTCGAACAACCCGCACCCCTTGAAGGGTTACCAGATTTTGACAAAAAAAGATAGTGAGGTGGTGTAAGAATGAACGAAATTGAATAAACTTGAAATAATGTATTTTTTTTTGTATTAAATTTAATAACATGCCTTAAAAACAGGATGTGCACTATTAAAAATTGTAGAATTTGTTATATATTTTGTTTTTCAGTAGTAAGGTAATGTATTCAGTTTCTTTCTATTAGAAGAAATAAAAAAAGGAAATGACTTTTATTAATAAATTATTAATTATTCTTATATTCCACGTCTTACAAATGATTTTTAAAGTTTTATAACGACTGCTAAAATTAGTTTAATTAAAAAAAAAACGGTTTTTATCATTTGTTCTTTACGTAAAATCGTTCACTACCTCAACACTATTCGTTTTAGTATGGTAACATTATTTTTGTTATTTGTTTCTCACAGGGCCACTCCTATAACATGTTTCGCTTGCCTAGAGAAGGTAGTTTCACTATAATCCACAATAGTTCAAGGGCTATAGCATGTTAGTTCTCGGCCTCTTGAAAACCTTATCCACGCATGGGAGACTGTTATTTTCACAGTCTAATTAGGTTTCCTAATTGACTGGTGCAGCCTCTGCTTTATACCAAAGCTAACTGACAATTTAATTTCTATGGCCGATAAGGAAATTAGAAAAAAGTCAGTGGCTTACTTTTTAAAATACTGATGACAGAAAAAGCTGCTTGTCCATCAGAGCTTAAAACTTCTTGAACTCATCTTTATAGGTCTCCAAACTAAGTTTGCTGTAAAGTACCTATCACGAATATTCCAAAATGCTCCGTATGTACCTACCCTACGATTTGCAAGCTCAACGTTTTAGGGGTGTCAAACCCAACAGTTTGAGCACAGAAATACGTCCTACCACAATAAAGATACAGGTAATTTGAAATCCTCAAATCTTTAGGACGTCTAGGTGTAGGTACATACAGGATAAAAAAATCTGCTGTTTCAAAGAAAAGTTCAATACCTACGTGGTCAAAATATATGGAACAGCTGATATTTTTTTGTCTAGCCGACGAAAAATTTCTACGTCTAGAATGATGTGCTGAATTCTTGGTTACAGTTTGCGCACTGGATAAAAAAATATCCTGTATAGGTACTTAGAATTACCAAGTCCTTGTTTTGATCAACCGTTTGATCTTTGTTAACATTATATATCCAGACTAGCTCGTGGCACAACTCCATAGAGATCCCTTAATTAAATATATTGAGAAACAAATGCTTGTGTCTCTATATATCTACCTATGCCTACAAAGGTAGATAAATGGACAAACAAGTAAAGGAAAAAAGGGCCGTATACCTTAGTGTACCGTCCTTTCGTCAGTTGTTCCACAAAAACATTCTGCAATAAAACGTCCTCACCGCTGCAAGTTGGTTTAAAATCCATCCAGAAAAACGTACAGCAGCGACAGACAGACGTTAAATCCTGTTCTATCGAGTGAAGGCTTTGTGAAGTTTTCTTTTTCATACTATTCCCCGAAAAATTCTCTCACAAAATTCTAGGAAATTTCACCCAACTGAAGGAACCATTTTTCTGTGTGATAAAAAAGGTGAGCTTTTCCCTCCTCTCGTTGGTTATGAACGTACTAAGTACTTACTACCGACGTGCATTACCAGGAGAGCATATCGCCTTAATACCTAAGACGATACGTGGTATCGGAACATGATATAGTTAACGTTATATAAGTCCTTTACGTCTCACGGTGTGCCTCCGTCCATTTCCATGACGTTGCAGCTGCCAGCCGCAGGGTTGGGAAGCGGTTCTGTTGGTGTGTGGAGCGGTGGAGGAAGCGGAAACGTCTGTGATGAAAATGGCAGTCATTTCCCCACTCGATGTAATTAACACAGAATGAGTTATGGTAAATCTGAAAGTCTGGTTTTGAAAATAATATAAATGATCAATATAAATTATGAATGGTGGTAACGCATGTCAATTTTCTTCAATCTGGAGTATCTTCTCCAATTTGGTGATGAAGAAGTAAACAAGCTTTTGCAATCGCAAGTCACGAAATCGAAGGGAATATTAAGAGTTTATTCAATTCAATTGATATAATAGCGGAACCTACACACAGTGGGAGAAAAGATCATTAACTCATTACAATATGACCGTTAACCGCAAGGGTGAGGGTACGGCAGTGTGAAGTGCGCGCTTGCACAGGATATCACTTTTTTGTTCAGCGGCCGTGACTGTCCACTTCCATGCCGACGCACCTGCCCGGACTGTGGTCGTGGTGACCGGTTCAATGGTCAATGTGGAGAACACACATGTGCCTAAGTAAAGCTTAATGGAGGCAGAGTGCCTGGCAGTGTGTGATTTTAAAAATACTGCTATGAATCGAGCTTGTTCTGAAGAAACATTTTCTGTAGAACGCATTCAAATGCCATAACATTATTTTCATTTACACACTATCTATCCTCAAGTGAATAGTTTGTTTTTTTTTAATTCCAGAGACTAATCTGACGTTTCAAGTCTTTTGTGTTTGTTTTTTTATTATAGAAGTTTGACAAGACTTTGACATTACACCTGTCAAATTAGTATCTGGATTTAAAAAACGAACTGCAAGTTGTTACAGCATGTTTTGAGCCTTACCTACGGGGAATTCATCACAAAAATTTATAGGTACACAAGTAGATTGTAAAATCTTTAACGGACAAATTTGCCGAAAACTTTTCAGATGCGGTTAAAAAACTGACATTTATTTTAAGGATAATACTTTCACATATTACATTTCTTTCTTCAACTATCCAGACATTTAGAAATATCGCCTGCTCAATATTCCACAACCAAAATATTCACCATCTCCCAAGCAACGCACTAAGGTAGCTACCTCAAATCGTCATCACAGGAGGTCGTATTCTAAGCTCGGCCATGCACGAGCCGTTCGCGTATAACCTATGTACTGTACGAACGTACTCGTATATAAATCCTTATATACAGCGCTGTTGCCATCATGCTGTTTATAACCGTTATGTGTTTCTGTTTTAGCTTGAGATGTCGATGGGGTTTATATCAAACAATGTAATATAGGATACGGTTTGATTTGCTGGAAATACTCGGGTGGGGTACTTTTTGCTCCTCGAAAGTCCTCATACTTTCATTTTCATAGCGTCTAGTAATTTTTTACACGCTTTATATTAGCTTCACTTGTATGTTTGTTTGTTTGTTTGTATGTTTGTATGTAACCGACTCCTTTGGACGCTATTTTGACCCACTTTAAACGGTCAGATTTCATTTAAACTTTGTAGACTTATCGAGGACTTATGACAATTCAATAATTTAAAAAAAATAGAAAAAACACGCTTTTGTAGTTAGCAAAACTAAAAAATAGAAAATAAATAATAGTTTAAAAATTTGATATTAATTGATTATAAAAAATACCTCAAAAAGCACCCCACGCTTTTTAATAGAATTAAATTATTTTCTACTTTTTAGTTTGGTTTTTAAAGCGTGTTTTTTAGTTTTTTTTTAACTATTATTTTTAAAGTATTTAAGACTATTTTGTCATCTTGTTGAGCTGATTGGTTGCTTTGTCGATGTATTTTCCAGTCGTAGGTATAGTTTTTATCTGTGTTTTAATTTTCCTTACAAAAATGACCTAAACATTTATATGAACACATTTAGGAAAATCTAAAATTTCATAAGTCCAAGGTAATTTAGGAGCAGTCAGAACATGGGGGGAACGGACGTATTTTTTTAAAACATAAATTTTGTCAGCCTTGGGTAATAATTTTATATTGCAATTCCGATGTCCAATAAATAATAATATTTACAACGACAAATCTGCACTTCCAAAGCCTTAAATTGTTATCTCCGAATCATAGCCGAAAGCACGTCCTAACTCCTAACAATACGCTAGTTCTAAACAGACCAGTAATCCCCTAGTTTATTTAACTTCCTAAACTAGGGTCATCCCAGTCGCCCGTCCTAGTTAACGTGAGTTAATATCTTCCGAGCGATAATCCTGAAAATATAACGATCTAATTTCCCTGCTAGGCGTGTAGAGAGCCGGTGGATATAATTCTCTGTCGGGTGGCCACTCAGAAAATGAGCTGAGTCGCGGGTCCACGTTCTACTGCACAGAGCCCGTAGGTTATGTTGGTAACCTACGGGTAGCAAGGTTGTCAATTTGTGTGGAAATGGATTTTGACATCTGAAATAGTTTTGATTCAAATTACATTCAAACTTGAGGCGAAAATCTCGTTTAAATGTGAGACATAATGTAAAACTATGTGGGTCAGGAAATTGTATTAAACATTAGGCGTTTGAAAACTCAAAAATATAAGGAAATTTAAACCTGTAGTTGATCAAAATGAATGATACTAGACGTTAACAGAAAGGTCTAAATATATATTGCGTTATTGTTAAAAAGAAAATTGATTGTTCGTCAGCAATTTGCAGTTTTGCTGTGGACGGGGGTTCATCAACGGGCCACGTGTCAGAGTACGATTTAATAGCGAAACGTGTCGCACTATAATTTCCGTGTGCTGTTCAGCAAATCTGCACGGAAGAAAAAAGTACCTATACAGGTAATTTGAAATCCTCAAATCTTTAGGACGTCTAGGTGTACACATACACACAGGATAATTTTTATCCAGTGCGCAAACTGTAACCATGAATTCAGCATATCATTCTAGACGTAAAAATTTTTCGTCGGTTAAACAAAAAAAAAAATCAGCTGTTTCATAGAAAAGTACAATACCTACGCGGTCAAAATGTATGGAACAGCTGATTTTTATTTATAACGGCAAATCAGGAAGCCGGGCTGTTGCATCTGATTGCTGATTCGTGACTTTGTCAGCAGTCCATAGTGGGCGTTAAACTTCAGGAAACGTTGAAATAAATACGCTGTAGCGTTGACTGTTCACTATTTTAATTTTACAGACACTTAAATGACTTAAACAATTAAGGATTGCAGTAATAATTAACGATTTAGAGCCAATGGGTTTGCGAGTGACCACCACGAGCAACGGCTGTCAACCACCGAACGAATTGACACGACGTCGCCCGCCATGACAGACGCAACTCCATTCGGTGTTACCCGCTCTTAATTAAAAGTAGCATTTAGTTGAATTCAAATCGATTAATCGTTAAAAATAACAGAATAATGACCAATGATTAAAAAAATAACAAAATAAATTACAACTCTCGAAATTAACTGATTTTCATTATTTAATAATGTCACGCGCCGTTATATATTTAATACGTTCACATACATTTAGTAAAAACGCTGTTATTTTGACATTACAATTAGATTCCTTTCTGTACCTGCAGGGCTCTGCCCTCCATTCTCCTGGACAGTATGTCACTGTAGCAAGCGAGGCGGTATTTTAGCTGCGTCGTCACGCGAGCTCTCGCCTTGAGACTGCGGCGAAATAGACCTCAGTGTAATAAGCTCAACCTATCTATACATATAGATAGACCATGCGCTATACTTACTACTGTTGTCTTAGGCGATTGATACATTAAGACGCACCACGCGTCGGGGCGCAGATAACGCGCTCCCAGCGCGTGACGTCTTACGGCTGAAATGATGATGATGTAATGCTTTGAGTTTAGAGGTGGCAGTGACTTCGACGCACAACTTGTTACCATGGCTTCAGTACCTACATGATCCTGCGTCGAAATTATTCGTCGGTTATTTAAAAAAAGAAATTGCTGGTTTACGGAAAGTACTATTTAGACCGTTTCGGTACCACAGATTTTTTTCTGAAAACCTACGTAAAATTTCTACGCTTGGAGGTCTAGAATCATGTACAGAATTTTAGTTTTTTTTCGCTTCGCTTTGCTTTTTCGTTTTGGTGCAACCGGAATTTTGATGGCTATTTGTTTGAGGAGAGAAATGATAAATACAGGGCAAATTTTTAACCAGTGCGCAAATTGTAACCATGAATTCAGCATATAATTCTAGACCCAGCAAAGAAATTTTTCGTTGGTTATATTAAAAAAAATCAGCTGTTCCATACATTTTGACCGCGTAGGTATTGCACTTTTCTATGAAACAGCTGATTTTTTTTTGTATAACCGACGAAAAATTTCTACGCTGGTGGGTCTAGAATGATATGCTGGAATTCATGGTTACAATTTGCGCACTGGATAAAAACTTACCCTGTATATATTATGTTACGTGTTGAATTTGATAGCCCGATATGTACGGACGAAACATAAAGGGGTGGAGAGAAAATTGCACTCAGAAAATGAGACTTTAAAAATCAAATTCCTCTGCAACGCACCATGTCTTAGTGAAAAGTCCATATTTATCGTTTCACACATCAATTTCTCGCGTGTTTTACGACACCTGGTTAAAGGCAACGGTTTGTGAAGTGGAAACCGTTGTATATACGCGTGTATATACGTGTGTATGTACACGGTATGTATATACCTATGTGTGTGTGTGTGTGTGTTACATAAACTGAGCCGGCGACAGCTAGTCGGAGCCGACCGACCAAAATACGGGCACCTGACGCCCGCTCGCAACCCGGCTGGAGTGGGGACATAGTGGAGATAACTTAGCGGATCCTTCAATTATTTTCAGTTTTCTTTGTTCTGGCGATATTCTCGCATTGACAGGGCTTATAGTAAGTCGTTCGTTCTCATGATGCAGTATATCCGTTGTACGTTCAGGTTTAAAAAACAATGAAATAAACTACCTGTTCGTTTTTGTAAAAAACTTGTGGCCGCATTGTGATTCAAGTATTTTTTTAGACCTTTTGATTTTTTTTGGTTTGGGTGTAGGTATCAGCTGTGATAAACATGTCGATCGAATAAATATTCACCAGTAAAACGGGGTGAATTGCAGGGATGAATGGGGACAAAATTTTAAAAGGGATTTTAACATTGAAAGAATATTGTTTATTGCCAAAAATTAAATTAGTTACGTGCCTTTGTCGGTATAAAAATATGTTATTTCAACGTTAAAATCCATTTTAAAGATTCGGCCCGATTTACCCCTGCATTCCTTTTCACCCCATTTTACGGTATTGTTCTCTTATCTCATATGATGGAAGCTGTTCGGTGTTCCCTTTCTGGGAAACCAAGAGAGATTTAGGGCATAGGACTTAGAACTGCGCCTTGATTACGTAGCTGGGTTATATTGGCTATGGAATCTTGATAAAAGGTAGGTTTACTTATTATTTATAAACCGTGCCCCGCTCCGCTCATCAGCGTATACTCAGCTTAATTTCGCCACGAGCGCGCACAAAGCCTGCCCGCTGCGGTCGGTCGTCTTACCATCGGGCGCGATTGTACTGCTATACTTGTGTACCTACACTTATGTACAGTGTTTATCGCGTGTTGACACTGCGCCTGAACTCAGCCAACCTATCGTTCACGCCTTTTGACCAAAACGGTGTTGGCAGAGCGTGTGGTTATCATGCGTCGATTCGACAAGCGAAAGGGACTTAAAATTTGTAGGTTAAGGAATGTTTGTTTACTTTCTAGGAAACTTAAAAACAAACGAACTATAAAAACTGAACCCCACACCACACGAAGACGACTTGTAACTCGTTTATTACACAGTCGCTGACTGCCAATCATTCCGTCTCAAAGAGAGGAGGCCTATTTCTCAGCAATGGGAATATTATAAAATAAATATAAATAGTATATTAAGTAACTCTATAGACGCGTACAGGATAAGTTTTTACCCAGTGCGCAAACTGTAACCATGAATTCCTATCCTGAATAAAAACAGATACACAAAAGGAAACAGACAGGATAACAAGCACAGATAAAAACGAACACTCACAAGGTAACAATATGTCTGCTGCAGCATTGCTGGATATAACGGCAATCCCATCTGTTGACGACCATCGCCAGGACGGTGAAATTATAGGAAATAAATTCTTATATCTATTCATCATAGTTCAAAACAGTAATGAGAAATTATTGAGCAACAACTTAATTATACAATCGGATCAAAAATCACTACCATTTTGCACCGGATCGGACCACTATTCAAACACAAAACATTACACAGTAAATACAGAGCGTTCTCCGTTTATTTCTGCAAAATCAGACTCATGTGGGGCTTAAACAGCGCTTTGACGGCTCCTAGCCTAATCCCAACACAGTAGTATACGGTCATCAGTGTACAAATACGATGTATTTAGTATTTAGATGGTTGACTCTTTGACTCTGTACGGAAGGGGGCGTGGGACCTGGGCTGACGATACTTCAAGCTCTTCAAAGGGAATATTAAACCATATTCCCTTAAGGTGAATCTAGTCCAATTTTTGTCCATACAAACTTCGGGAGTGTATTAGTCCACTGTTCGACAATGAATATCAAAAATTAAACATGGTTTCGTTTTGTCTCATTATTAATATTGTCTGTATAGAAACAGAATACTAAAATAAAAAGCCATTAAAAAGTTAGGAGCCAACAAAAATTTGTTTTTCTTGCTAATTCAACCTAACTTTGGGCGTTTGAGTAACAAAAGACGTGTAAAATCTCCAAAACCAAGTCGATACCGACAAAGTTAAAATATCGATAAGTTCAATAAACTTTATTGGTAATTGATTTAGTAGGCCTGTAGGTAATTGAGTTTCCCTAGTTTTTTACGCGCCTGTTTTACTATAAATGGTCCTGTATCTCACTCAATAACGTTGTGCGTGTCTAACTAGTGTTTAACTGCTCATAACTGATACGACCTCTGTCGGACATGATGCCAAGTGAGACAGTAAATTTTAGCCAGGACCACCTGTGAGTTCGAGCCCGCGACTAGATTCCCCTTAAGTATTGGTTTTCGAATATATCAATACCACCTTGCTTCGCCTGGGATAAACTGTCCAAGAAGTTAAGTCTATGTAAGTAAGGTCTGTATTCAAATTATTTGTGTTAGTTATTAGTTCTATATGATACTGCATTGAAGACAGTTGCTCTTTGAGGCTTTCATGCTATGAGGCTGATTCCCGGCCACCGAGGCCGGTCGAATTAGTGGGGTAGGTACTATAACTAAAAAGTAAAAAATAAAAACTTTTACCAAAAAAAAATAACAACCGACTTCCGAAAAAACATTACAAAGTAAGTCACCGCCTTCCGAAATTAAAGTTATTTTTCACTTTGTTGTGTTCTTTCGGCAGTCGGTTTTTTTTGTTGTATCTGCTTTTCTTAGTGTCTGGCAGGATATTAGAATGAACCCCACGGACACATACCTATCACATATACAATACACAAGACGCACACTCATTTAAATAAGCTTACGTAAAAAAAATTAAAAAACATATCCAAACTCACTGACTTCCGAAATTAAAATTATTTTTCACTTTGTAGTGTTTTTTAAATTTTATTTTCTCCCTTCATACCACAAGTAGATATCTACTCCACACAAATTCCTTTATCTTTACTTGCTCAGTAAATACAGTGACAGGAAGTTTACACTTAATGGAAAAAATACGTTTTATTGAAACTAACTCAAAAACCACTTATTAGTTCAAATTAATATGGGACCACTCGACAAAGATGACTTTTCAACCAAAAGAAGAATTTTTTTAATCATTTTATAAATTAAACACAAAACGTAGTAGGTTCTGTTAATGGTTATAGAGGTCTGTGGAGAAAAATGGGCAACAAACGCTATGGACTCTCTTTCCTACAGACAAACATAATCAGCCTATAATGTTCCCATTGCTGGGCAACATGGCTCCTCTCTGTTAGAGGGAGGGAGATTTCTGGGAGAGGATCCAGTACGGCTTGGTCGATGTCACACGTTTTCGATTTTTTCTCTCTCTCTTTCTAAATCAATATATTGTTACGCAATGATTTGGTTAAGTACCTTATTCATGTTGAATTTGCCTAAAACACCATCGATAAACACAAGTCGAGCAATCTACTAGTAAACCTCTATCGAAAAGGAATTAAATCCAATTAAACCACAAGCGTACATAAGGACGTTCTTTTCTATAACTTGTTCCCGTTCCTTTATTAAACAGCACTTATGATTACACGCGTTATACCCAGATCAGAGAAGAAATGAAGACGGTATATTATGACGGTATCATTCATAAATGATAATCAGTATCATTAATGACGGTACCTTCGCAACTAAAATAGGCACACTCTTTGTCTCTAGACTAATCCATTTGTCGTGATTTAAAAAAAAGTTACATCATTTTAATACCGAATTACAATATCTACTGTGGCAACTCTGTCAAAGTACAAAGAACTTAAATTGTAACATTTTTTTAAATGTATCTTCTTTGTTAAAACTGAGGCAATTGAATGTATTATTCTTTTCTACTTTGGCAACATCTAGAAATAACGGTTATGATATTATCGTTGTTTCTAGGTGGGGTACAAAACTCATTTGAAATGGTAAAATGTAGTGCGAGTTAGTCGTTGTTGAATTGTGAAAGAGTACAGTTGTGTGATTTAAAGATATTAGCAAACTAAGTGTGTTTTCTTCATACTTTATCAGTCTTGATGAGTCCTGAAAATCGAAAAGGTGTAAGGAACCAGAAAGTTTGGCCATTGGTTAAAAATACTGGAAAAAAAGACAGGTATCTCTGGTCCCTGTCAATAAAGCCTTTATTGACAGGGGCCAGAGATACCTGTCTTTTTTTCCAGTCTTCAATCAATTCAGTCAATCTTACGAGATGATTATATAGTTTTCTAGCTCAATAAAGAAAGAGCTTCTCTGCATAGTCTATGGCGTTTATATATAATTTAGGGGCTTGAATCAATCGCGATTAGAATTCTTGAACTGTCGCATCTACGCAGTGATACGAGTCTAGGAATTACTTTTTTGCCCCTTCTTTCACACTCATTGGAACGAGGTTTTTTAACGCAGCTTGTGGTACGAGTAAACCAACTTGTAGAAATCGTCACGTAACGAAAAAACGTTAAAAATTTGAAAATGTTCGCAGACCGCCATCTTGGATTTTCTTGAAGCATAACGAGAGGCGGGATTTTTCATCATAAGTGTCGTTCCATAGTTTTCAAACTGAAGCTGGTAGTTAGGTCAAAATGAAAAATCCGAGGTGGCGAAAGTGAGAAAATCTAAGATGGCAACAACACTATGCTGTCATAAAGTCCGCGCTGCACCGAACCTCTAAATATTTTTACCACACGGGTCTTAAAAACGTATTAAATTCACACTTTCTCTCTTTCGGCCTGTCTCTTTCGATATACGACTGTGTGTGCGTGCGAGTATCGGGTAAGATACTTCGTTCCTGACGGAGGTTCCAAAACCTCGCACGATTTTTATTCCATTTTTTCCAAGAATAACTTTCTTTAAAAAAAAAAATCAAAATCAAAAGTCATTTATTCAAACTAGGCTGAGAGTCAGCACTTTTTGAACGTCAAAATTACATAAGACAGTCTCCCAAAACGCCCGCCCTTCACCACTACGGCACTAGGACCGTAGCTGTGAAGAAGAAGTGGCGCAACAAACTCCCCAACAGACAAACTCCCCATCTGATATTTTCTACGATCTTAGGCATAGTCCTACAGTTTCCAGGCAGGCGTGAACTAGGTTGAGATGTCTGGTCTCTATGGAATTGTGATGGAAACGTGTATTGTACTTTATACAGGCTTTTTATATTTTATCGTTCAACAATAATGGACTAATAACTTACAGTCATCATCAAATTCGATTTACACTTTAGATTTTCAAATGTTAATTGGCGAGCTGACTATTTAATTAAAATCGTAAAACATTATTTACTTAAAGTGAAAAGAAAATTATGTCCTAATATAAACCTGCACCCAAAACAAAACCAAGTGGTGTATACCTTATCAATTTTGCTTGGTAACTTAAATTCGGAGATCAGATAGCTCAGCTGGGTCAGCAACAACAAGCAGGGCCTTACTAAGTCTGAAGGCCTTAGATGACGAATGTTTTATGCAGGGTGGCACGGACGCAACCTGTTACCCATGGATTCACTACGTAAAAATAATTTAAATATAAAAAAAATGCTTTACCATACATTTTTTTTTCTTATAAAATATCACAATAGGTGATACTTTATTCACAGTACAATCTAGCCTATTAGTTAATAAGTAATTTAAATATAACTTAAACTGCTAAATAACTATAAAACTAAGAAGTCGTCCAATAACGTCTTTCTTATTCACTGTAAGTTAAGGGGAAGACACTTAATCCACGTGTTCTATAATAAAGTCACCACTTGCATTACAGTTCCATACATTTTGACAGCGTAGGCACTTTTCTATGCAATAGCGTTTTTTTTTCATTACTTGTATCAATCATTTTGATCAATAAGCACCAAATATCCTCCCACTTGTAATCTGTAATCAGCATCTCGTCATATTGTCCTTAAAATAAGCATGGGTAATACAAACAAGGACATTTTATTTTTGCTTTTCGAACATCAGTCTAAATGATATCAAGTTAAAGTTTAAATCACATCATCACACTCCGGGCTATTGCTGTTCGTTATAGCCTTATATAGCCCACACTTCACACAAACTATAAAGCTCAACCTGGGAAACGCAATATGCAGTATAGGCTATTATTTTGCTCACTGCATTTACTTTTCATTGGAATAGAATCAGGATACATGAAGGCAAAGTAGATGTACAGTCGAAAAAAGTGTTTGGTATGCAAGCAAAAAAATCCTACCTACTTTTTTTTCAACGTTTGGCACTAGGAATGTTCCCTTTCATCGTTTACATACACAACCAGACAGACTTGGATGTTCCTACTGTCTCTGGAGATAAAAAAAAACCTAAATCAAAACACATACTACAGCACCCTATTGCTCAGCTACTGCGCCAACCATATCGTCACTTTTCATTTTCGTAATGCGTAATTTATGTAAGTATTTCTTTTAATATTTTTTAAATATTTCATTTCATATGCGTAATGTGTAAATTTTTAAATTTAATACACTCAAATGGGCGTTGCTAAATGAGTTTTTGAATTGTCAGTACATACAACATGGTTCACAAAAGAACTGTGCATATTTATTAGAACCCAGTAAGACTTTTATCGTAGTACTTCTACCGACCAAAGTGCGTCCCCTCCGTCACACTTGCACACAATGCCCAGTATAATCACTATACCGTCAACTGTGGCATCTTTACTTTCCGTAAGCAACTTTACCAATGAGAACTTTAAAAAAATATCTCTCGATTACTAAAAAAAATGTTACAATTAGTAGATTATTCTTTTTAACCGACTTCCAAAAGGAGGAGGTTCTCAATTCGTCGGAACCTTTTTTTTTTTTTTTTTTTTATGTATGTTCCCCGATTACTCGAAGATGGCTGGACCGATTTGGATATTTTTTTTTTGTTTGAAAGGGTACCTCCCAGGTGGTCCCATGATCATCAAGTCAGGATCTGATGATGGGATCCTGGAGAAATAGACTGGTTTTTTCTTCAAATTTTATAGGCACACTTGAAGCAATTTGTGTAGTTTTTGGAAGAATACTTTCTCGGAGTGGTTCCATTTCAATTTGGTGAAGATCTGATGAAGAACTTCGGAGATAGGCAACGGAACTCCTCAATAAATGGTAGCAAATGGACAGGGATTGCTGAAATCTCATGTCTGTCAATTGTTTACACCAGTTAATAACATAACATCACGCCGGTACGCTGTGAGGGGGTAAGCACATGTGAACCACTAAAAAGTGAAAAATAAAAATCTTTAAAAAAAAAAAATAAACAACCGACTTCCTAAAAAACGCTAAAAAGTGAAAAATAACTTTAATTTCGGAAGGCGGTGACAAAAAATTCAAATACATTTCCAAAGTCACCGACTTCCGAAATTAAAGTTATTTTTCACTTTTTAGTGTTTTTTTGGAAGTCGGTTGTTTATTTTTTTTTTTTAAAAGATTTTTCTGTATCGGTTGGATATTAAATGACGGCAACAAATTTTTAGTTATCGAGAGAAATTTAAGTACAATTCTCATTGGTAAAGTTGCTCATGGAAAGTTAAGATACCACAGTTGACCATATAATGTTCCCACTGTTGGGATACAGGCATCCTCTCAGTGAGAGCGAGTAGGCCGTAATCCACTACGCGAGCCCAGTGCAGGTTGGTATTATGTCACATGTCTCCGAATTTTTGGTTCTAGGACATTCCTTCACCGTTTTGAGAGCAGTGATGAAATAATTTACCCAAAGTAAAGCTTACCCCGGCTGGGTATGAACCTACGTAACTCCGTAAGCCGCGGCCGTTACCACAGGGCCACCAATGCTTGATAATATGAACTCGTGGTTAATCCTTTGTCCTACATGAGCGACAAATGCGCATAACGCAATGAGATGCGACAGATACCAGCGGCAGCTACTTTTATAGTAGGTGGTGTAAGTTTTTGCGGAAAAGTATGTATTTACTTTAAAAGATGCGACGAAGCGCGAAGTTTAAAAGCAAACTTTCAACGGTAACTGTCATTTTTCCCTACGTGATAAATAGCGTTGTATAGCTTTCCCAGCTCACCTAGGACGTAAGTTAAGTGTGTCGTATAATAGGGTAATGTGACGTCACTATACGCCATACAGCCAACATGGCGGACACATGTGCTAGGATTCCTTCCATTTCATTTCCTCCAAAGAATATAGCAGTATCGGTATCTTTGTGTTATGTTGTGAAGTTATTCAGAAGTTTTTATATTTGTGAGCAAGATTTCGTTCCAAGGATGAAGGAGCATAATCTAATACCTTCAAACGAGCAATTCTTGTATATATTTAGATATATATATAATCTAAATCTCGGAAACGGCTCCAACGATTTTCATGAAATTTAGTATGGAGAGGGTTTCGGGGGCGATAAATCTATCTAGCTAGGTTTCATTTTTAGAAAAAGTCAAACCAAAAAAGATCCAAGCAAAGCTCGGTCATCCAGTTACTTATTAATAAAACAAAAAAATGTCGTCTTTGAAAAACACAACCTCCGAATGCGAAATGTTCATTAATGTTATGTAGCAATGAGCTCTACAGGTCAGATATATGTTTTGACTGGCTACATACATACATAAAAACACGCATTCCTTCCATGGGGGTACGCAAAAACACGCCTTCCTTCCATGGGGGTACGCAAAAACACGCCTTCCTTCCATGGGGGTACGCAAAAACACACCTTCCTTCCATGGGGGTACGCAAAAACACTCCCTACTTCCATGGGGGTACGCAAAAACACTCCCTACTTCCATGGGGGTACGCAAAAACACGCCTTCCTTCTATGGCGGTACGCAAAAACTACAGAACGCCACCTACTACCATACTTACATACTCCTTTTGCCCCGTTTACTTTCATACATCTGGTTTTACACGCACGCCGCAGAACTACACAACAATATGGTCACTCTTATGTCCTTCTAAGGCGTCCTCTATCTGCCTTCTAAATTCCCTTTGTCAGTGTCTGCCTATCCTCTCAACATGACCACACCATTTATGCACACGATTTATTTTTTGTCTCTGATCCTCGTTTTAAACGGCACCGTCGTTGCCTGCCTCAGTTGTATTCAGGCTTAACTTAGCATCAGCCATAATGTTCTCACTGCTGGGACTGGGTTGTAATCTACCACGCGGACCCACTGCGGGTTGGTAGATGTCACATGTCTTCGAATGATTGGTTCTAGGACATGCAGCTTTCCTCACGATGTCATCACAGTGATGAAATTATTTACACAAATTAAACCGTTTACACTGGGGGCCACCACATAAAGGCCACCCAGTTGATAGAAGCGACATTAGATTTAGTACTTCTCCGTTTTCGTCACAAAAAGCCGTCGATTAGTTCGCGAGAAAAATCTTCAACGTTATGTCGTAATTAACTAAAATGGTGACAAACCGTAGCCACGTGTAACGCTGTTGACTGTCCTTTAATCTGGGAGCTTGCTAGGTATATAATTGTCCTTCACTAGTTTAACTCATTAGAGCTTATTACGGCTTGGTTAACGATTTAAGTATGTATGTGTGTGATCTTGCGGCTAAGTAATTGGCGGGCACGCGTCCTGCTATGCCACGCCTAGAATAATTTTTGGGCTGCGTACCAGGAGGAATCTTCAAATGTAAAGACACTTTAGATGCACAGTATTTATTGTACAACTTTGTGTACACAACCAACAATCTTATATTATTTATTAAAAACTATATTAATTTAACGAGAGGAAAAAATACGTGACCGTGCAAGTTAGATGTAAGTTGCCTAAGGGAAGAGAGAGTGTGGCAGCGTTGCCACTACAAAATATTACAATATTATTGCCAAGTAATGATACTTGAGTTTTTAACAATTTTATTATTTTTATGTTGTCGCCAACAGTAATCGCAGCCGCGCGGGTCGATCGATCAGGTTAAGTTAGGTTTGCTGTCGGCGGTCGCTCCGTGGATGGGTGACCATCTTTACATACCAAGGTCCCTCCGTGTCGTGAAAAGCACGTTGACCTGCTGGTCGCGGGTTTTATTCGTGGAATTTTGACAGTCGTTACGGGTCGCCAGGAGCCCATAAGTCTGATGACCAGTCTCACCAAAGGGTACCGTATGTACCTAAATGAAAAGGCTAAGCAGATACTGATGTGAGATTAATGTGATTATACAAAGGATACTACAGTGTCTGTATATTCCATTTTCAAAATCTTTGTCTTCAATTGATGTGATAATACTTAAACCAAAAATAACTTAATTTACACTAATATGTAAAGTTGATAACTTTACACATTAGTGTAAATTAAGCTTATTTTTAACACGCTTTTATTAGCTTCACCTGTATCTTCGTTTGTTTGTAACCGTCTCCTTTTTTGGACTTAATTTTGACCCACTTCAATCGGTCAGACTTTATTTAAATTTTGTAGACTTATCGAAGACCGATGACAATTCAATAATTTAAAAAAAAAAGAAAAAAACCGAAAAATACGCTTTAAAAACCAAACTAAAAAGTAGAAAATAATTTAATTCTATTAAAAAGCGTGGGGTGCTTGATATTAATTGATTATAAAAATACCTCAAAAAGCATCCCACGCTTTTTAATAGAATTAAATTATTTTCTACTTTTTTAGTTTGGTTTTTAAAGCGTGTTTTTAAACTATAATTTTTTTTAATGAGTCTATTTTGTCATTTTAGTGCAACCTGGACTTTATTTGTGAGTTTTAAAGTTAATTTTTCGTGTTTGGAAAGTAAATTGTGCTAGCTAAAGTAACTGGAAAAGAAGTAAAATTTTATTTTATATTGAGTTGCTTCCTACGCGTAAAATATTTCTGAATTCTATGAATAATATGAAAACAATCCACAACAAAACAGTTTCCGACGCGAACATTGACTTTATAAGTCCACCATCGCAAACATTTTCAGCGCAGCTCGGACAGAAAAGTATGGACCCCATAAGCGGGTATTTTGAACTACATAAACTTCAGCAGTTTACACGGTGGCCTGTGACTTATGCAAAACGGCGGGTATTTATCAACGTACTGTTTAATGTGACGTCATTTTTCATGTCCGCGCTTCGGATCCATGACGCCGCGCCTCACTGGATCCTGACGGAATTGAAAGTGCGCCTATTTGCGATACTTTTTCCGTTATAATCGAGTTTTGAAAAGTAGGGGAGTAGTTTTCGTTTTTGTGCCCCTAAAAGCTATGGTTTCCTAGAAGACCGGTGGCCGCCACGTAGTGTCCGCAATTTACCGGTGAATGACGTCACTAAAACGTTATTTATGGAAGTAAGTTAGTGTGTTTCAAACGAATTCAGTCAAACCAAAGTCTTAAGTCAAACCCCGCTAGCATCATGTTCATGTCAGCCGTCACGTCACTCTGGGTATCGATGCCCCCAAGCAATAAAGGCTCGTGCAGACTAGCGCGACGCGACGGTCGCGTCGCGACACTCGCAGAACAATTTCTATGAAAACTTAATGGAAATTGTTCTACAAGTGTCGCGTCGCGGCTGTTTGAAGAAGCCTTAAGTCTGTAATTTGCTATTATGGACTTTTTATTGTTATGTCAAATTCGCCATCTACGGGTTGGGATACTTCTAAGTAATTTATTTCACATTTTTCGTGTGTCACATTTACGAAGATACCATGAAAAACACGTTTATTGTGGGGATATTCCTGTAAAATTCAAGTTTTTAGATTACTGACTTATTGCTTGGGGGCGTCGGTGTCTTAACCCCTAGTTGCTAAAAGCTTACTGAATTGTTGTTAAATCAAATGTCAAGAGATTAGAGAATCACAGTTGTTAACTTGAGTTTGGTAATTTTTGGAGCCAATCTAAAGCCCGCACACGCTTACGCCCAAAGTATGCAAGAAGTTTGTCTATGGGATCGGATTTGTCAGTTTCACCAAAAAAACAAAAGACGATCTCCAATATAATCCCACTAACTGAACTATAACCATGTCTCTCTTCCTCCGAACCTGGCAGCTCTGGCCAATAGTCTTTCAATACTGACCCTAGCCTCAGTAGAAATAACTAGTGGTTCTTGATTCAGTGAAGCCGTTATCAACGCGACATGTAGTTGGTTTATGTCTGGACAAGACGCCTGTCTCCTGTAGGCTGTTAGAAATGTCCGAGCTACGAGTACATTTGGGGCACGTCATCTTGCTCTCTGAACTGTGCTCAAAATTTAGGTCCTTAAGGGTGACCCTAATCGGGTCATCTTGTGAGTTGAGGTGGCTGTAGCTATCCTCTACAATGACGACTTGGTGATGGGTTTCCTTACGTCTTGTATACTTAGCCTCTGGCATAAAAACTATCAAGATAGTTCTTAGCGAAAGTTCAAACGAATAATTATTGCTACGTCGATTCCCGTTCATCATCATCTGCTTAGCCTTTTTCCAACTATGTTGGGGTCGGCTTCCAGTCTAACCGGATGCAGCTGAATACCAGTATTTTACATAGAGCGACTGCCTATTTGACCTCCACAACCCAGTTACTGGGTAACTCGATACCCCTTGGCAAGACTGATTGTCAGACTTTCGGGCTTCTGACGACCCGTAACGACTGTCAACACAAATGACAGCCGGGTCCAACGGCTTAACGTGCTTTCCGAGGCACGGAGGGGTCGTGGTATGTAAAGATGGTCGCCCATCCACGGACCAACCGCGGCAAGCGTAGCTTAACCTGATCGATCGACCCGTGCAGCTATTGTTACTTAGTCACAGGCCCCTCACGTCGATTTCCGTTATAATTTATTGTTATCGATGCACAAAACATAGGTCATTTTGCTCATTGGCAAGACTCAAATTTTCTGATCTTTAAATTTAGTCACCTTATAGTGATTTTTAAGTTAAGTTACTAAACTAAAAAATCAGCTCTGGGTTTAGTACACAGGTGACCACGGCCAATTTTATTCATTTTGCTACGAAACGACATTACGCTAAGCTTAAAAGTGAGGCGCTAGAGAGGTTGTGAGTTTATGCTCGCCGCTCTCTTACCGCTGATCTTTTAAAACATCATACCCAAATACTCTTTTCGAATAACGTAAATCTTCACACAAATAAATTATTTGTCCAAAAAGTTTACACTTAACCTCGAAGTTGGTCTAGTACACTTACAACAAAAAGTGGAATATTGAATTTAAAAAACTAAGAAGATAAAAAAACTGCTCTTTCCAATACTCTTTCTTCCCATCCATCATAAGAAAAATGATCAAATTCCAGTGCACCTGGCGCATTCTTCTTTGAAGGCGAGCCAAGAAGTTTATCCGTCCGCTAACAAACGGCGAATGTTCCCAGCTCAGTATTCAGTATTGTGCCGCTCCCGAACGCCGTCGTTATATCTAAAGCTGGTAATGACGTTATTCAGAGGAGGCCACTCAAAACGATCCAGAGAAGTCTCATTTTATTTGGTTTTTGAATTGTCTGTGCAGAGGGCCTAGACAAGTGGCAACTGCTTTCAAAGCGTTTGAACAGGATTGTCATTAAGTTTTATTTTTGACTTTTCCATCACCGCTATCCGCTATCGCCACCCATCACACAAGCTACCGTGGCCTATTTGGAACTTGGTACCCTAGTAGGCCACAGCAAGGAATACTACCACAAATGGGGTTTCATAGATGGCTCAGACCTCCAATTTGCATGCGGTGTCTCTGCACAGATATTGTCTCACCTCCCATCTTGTACCGCCATCTTGTATGCTCTGTCATCTGCACACGTAAGGACTTAACAGCTCAGCATGTCAGCGATCAGGATTCACGATGCTGAATTTTGGCCCAAGCAAATTTAAAATTATCTTTTTGTGTTATTTTTGCCAGGGTCACGCTAAGAAAAAGAAGATATAATGTCACTTTGGCTAGACTCTTCATCAAAGCTATTTGACAGTGGACTTAATCACTCATAGACAGGTTTGATTTGGCTCAGTCTAAAGATAGCTTTTCTGTTTTTCTGGGTAGTTTTGTCACGGTCAAACGCCCTTTCGTATGGACTGCATCAAGATATTCGCGCCAAAATATTTGCCTACTGAATTGTACATTTCGAATGGCTTATCTCATTGGAACGGATATGCAACAGTGTCAACTCGTTCTGACAGGCAACAACGACCAAGCTCCGCGTTTACGTTGGTGCACTTTCACACGGCCTGCTTGACGGGGATTTAAGCAATTGGATAAAGAGCTCGCGTCCAATGCTATTACTAAAGGCATTTATTGAAACTGATACTGAAACCCCATGGCCTTGGATTGAGGTCGCGTGGAGCCGAATGCTCGTGCGAATCCCGATCCCTCTGTCAAAGTAAGTTAGTTTAAGAGTACCTTCCGTATACTGCACGAGCTCAGCGCTCTTGCGATACCTTGTCAATAAAAGGCGTATTTTAAGTATAACTTTGAATTGTTATTTCTATGTAAAACTACTTATTTTTATCAAGGCGGGCGCTGTCAATATGAGCTTATTGTACAATGTTTTCCTATTCTTTTTAAAAGTAAAAAAAACACCTTTTTCTCCTAACACAGCATTAATTTCTAAAATATTTGTGGAGGGTGGTTTACACTTCTTCAGTCCGCCACATTAGAACTGCCCACTAGCAAAGTAAGTTTTGTTTTCTACCAGATTCCACGGCTTTGTACATCCCTTGTCCGGGTTTTTCCAGCCGCTTTGGCGAAGTCTCTAGTCTCGTTTTTAGATGTTCCGGTTTTTTTTACCCCTAAGTTTACCCCAGAAAAAAGAACATGGATAAAAATAAAAAAGAACGCTCAAAAGCTGTGGGATTTATTTATCTCTCTCTGTTAATAATTTGCGTCTGATTTGTGATTGTGAAGAATTAACAATTTTTCTTTCTTTTTATCCGACTACAGCAAAGCAAACGTAAACTTTACGATTTAATGAAGTAGGTACTTGACATTTTTAATAATGACGTGTTTATTGTGACAGTCTATACGAATACCGTTGCTGTTTTTAAATTATATTTGTCTCTGATGTCTTGTTTATACCTTTATAGTGACGTTATAGTCGTAGTTTGGTGTTATTTTTTTATTTAAAACTTTATGCACAACTAAAAAGATACTGTGGCGGACTTAATGCCTTAAGCATTTTCTACCAGTCAATCTTAGGGTGAACATGGAAGGTGCAATATAAGGAATAGATAACAATAATAACGAAAATAATGATAAAATACAAAAATAAATACATAGAATAAATACATACATGCCTACATAAACTCGCGACCTCTTCCCGTAGGGGTAGGCAAAAACTACAGATCCCCCCGTTTACGTTCATACACATGTGCGGTCGCAGTCAGACTTGGGGGGGGGGGCGGGGTCACAGACATAAACTACCTATATATTAACAAGAAAATGTATTATATTTTTGAAAAATTACTATTTTAAGCTTTACGTTTACGGCTTTGGGGGGGCGGTGGTCATGACCCCTATGACCCCCTCGGACCGCGCCTGTACATCAGGCCTTAGTGTGAGTTTCATTTTACCATCTCGATCAAACGTGTGCGCGTTTCACAACGCGCAGTCACAACTGCCTTGTGTTGGTCGCCTTTTATTCATCCTCTCATCATGAACAAGCCATCTAAGCATATACTAAAATAAAATTACTGGTTAACTGATTGACTTTCTTTTTTTTATCATTCTCTGGAGTAAACCTTCTCGTTGTCCCCTCGTGGTGTATGCGGGCGGTATCGCCGCACTAGCTCCTGTTCAGCAGCGGTCGTTTGAGATCGCGCGTTTACGAGTTCGTCCGGGCGATGCGCCCGCTTTATTGTGCTGACTGTACTCCGTGAAGTCATGGATACAGTCGCTATCGCTGCGACCCCGATACGAATGGCAGTGGCCTTCTGTGCGAATTAGTCGAGCTGGCTCGTCATTTTGGGGAAATGGTCGTCTTTTTGGACGACGGTTTTTAAGGGACCTCAATTAACTTAATAGTTAGCAAAAAATACCGCCTGTTGAATATTTCTGAAATCAGCAAGTTTGAACAGTTTCAGACCAAAATTGATTCTTTTGATTATATATTATTGCTTTTGGAAAAGAAAACAAAAACACCCATTATTTTTTTCAGCGAAAAAGTCAACAAATTTCCGTTCAAGGTTTCATTTGACATTCCTAATGTCTTTATCAATAGCCTCTGAGAAGAAAGATCTCTATCAACACGTAATAAAGCAGTGAGCAGGTGAGGCCGGCTCCACAGTTTACGAGCACTGAACTAACGAGTACACTCATGATAATAAACCGACCCTAAATAAAGTCATCCATGACAGGAATAAAGTCATTTGTGATCATCCCTCGGATGATAGGGACTTAGAAGCAAGTAAGAAAGAAAGAAAAAAGTTTATTTGACGCAAAAAAACAGGAACACACAAAAAAAAACAGAAATAATAGGTTAAGGGAAACATGCGTCACATCCACGCAAAACGGCTATCGCTCAACATTTTGCTGCGACCCTATGCAAGACAGAGTCCCAGTGCTGGTTTTCAGCGACAGCCGGCTTTGACGTAATGACGTCACCCGGTGCATCAAACAATTATCATCGAACTTATAGAAAATTAATATAATTTAATGTGAATGTGATAGAAAGCAAGTCGCGAAATGTGCACAATCAGCGGCAATAATATCGGGACGAACCAACTGTTCAAAATGATCTAAACAACTATGAAATTTAAAAATTAACTCAATGACACAAGGAATGTTTCAGAATGAAGACAGTACACGACAACTGTCATTGTGACAACAACTTTATCCAATTGAGATAAAGTTTAATTTTCTTAGCTGTTGAGATAATTTTGAACAGTCTGTTCGTCCCGATATTTTTGACGCTGATTGACCTACCTATTTATTAATCTATACTATTAATAAAACGCGTGCCTACTGCGGGTTGGCAGATTTCACATGTTATCGATGTTTTGGTTCTAGGACATGTCGGTTTCCATACAAAGTTTTCCTTCACCGTTTTGAGAGCAGTGGTGACGAAAAAAATTACACTAAGTATAGCACCTGTCTCGGTTCAAACCTACGACCTAAAGAAAGAAAGAAAGAAAGAAAAAGTATTTATTAGACTCGCACAGGAATAACACAAACTTAACTAAATAACATACTTAATAAAATATAAATTAAAATAAAAACAAAGTCCCGTACGAGGCCAAAAGGCATGCTCAGCATGATGCTGCGACATTTAAAAAAAATTGTCGCAGCGCTGGCATTCTGATGGGGCTCACTGTGAATGTCACGGACAGATACAGAAATAAAAAATAAATTAAAAAATAGATAATATGTATAAAATAATGTACATAAATAGTAATTAAAGTGATCCGCGTGTCTGCACCCCACGTAACATCTATTACTTATTACCTACAACTCGTATGTCGCGGCTATTACCACTAGTCCACCAGTGCTTTGCCCTGTATAAGCTTGACACGAACGGAAACGTGAAAATTTATCAAAATACCATTGTCCAAACAAAAGACAAAATAAAATTATCAAAACTTCAAACTACCCAAAATAAAATCATAAAAATAATATTCAACTACCCATATCTATCATCTACCAGCAAAATTTATCAAGACACAAAAATAATGAACATAAAACAACTTTATATTTAACACATGCATTTTCATCAGAAATATTCTCAACAAAAGCGTTCACTCAAACAAACATAAAGGCTTCTTCAAACAGCCGCGACGCGACACTTATAGAACAATTTCCATTAAGTTTTCATAGAAATTGTTCCACGAATGTCGCGACGCGACCATCGGCGACACCCGCGTCGCGCTAGTCTGCACGAGCCTTTAACACTCACTCAATATAAACAAGTTAGTCAACGCAGTACACGGCGAGCAAGCTTGTTAGTTTTACCAAAAACAAGAACTATAAACTATGGCAAAAAAATGCTAACTTTTGAAGGAGCACAGCTTTACAACAAATTACCGTCCTGTACAAGAAATGTACACTCTTACAATGCATTCAAAACTCAACTTAGCCAGCACATAATTGCAGATCGATCACTTCTGGAGAAATGAATGCATTGGATGGGTAACTATTAAATTGTAATACTGATGACGAACATATTGTAATCTATATTTTTAGTTTTGTTCTCAAGTAAGTGACTTATGTCTTTATTGGGAATAAAGTTTCTTTAAACCGAAAAGTAACTGCCACTAACTAAAGGGTTCAAAGAAGGTCGAAATCCTCAACTCTACAGCCCATCTCACCAGAGATCCGACTCAGCATCAATTTTTAATGAAAACGCTTATACATAGTTATAGTTCCAAGTCTGCGGGCTATTTTGTGGGCGCTATAATAAATAGCGCGAAACAGTTATAGTGTGGAAGTGATGTCGTAAATCTGTTAGGGGGTGTTATCGAGGGGTGAAGCGAAAGATTTGAGTGTCCGGGACAATAACCACGTGTGATGGGAGATGGTTGGGATATTAATTTGTCTTAAAGCTGTGGAAGTATTGGTTTTTGATTTGATGACGTTTTTATTCATTATCTGGAAGTTAGATGTCCATTTGTTTGATTGTTAAGTCTGATTTTATAAGGTACAGGTTTCTTTAACGTTCGAGAGCTATAATAGTATGCCATAAGCTATGTCCAGTCAACAAAAAAGGTAAGTAGCCTGGGTCGTCAGATATAATTGAAGTTTAGTAAGAAACCGACGGATGATTTCGAATGAAATTAAATTTGATAGATGAATTGTTTGTTTTCCATTAATTTAATTTAATTTTATCTGAATACATCCATCTGTTTCTTACTAATCTTCAAGTAGTGTTAAATAATGTACGGTGGAACAGAACCCTTCGTGCATTTGACCGGTTTTTACTAGTTGAGTCCTATCGAAGTCATTTTTAATATTATAATAAACTTTTTTCAAAAAAATAAACAACCGACTTCCAAAAAAACACTAAAAAGTGAAGTCGGAAAAAAGTCGGTTGTTTATTTTTTTGAAAAAAGTTTTTTATTTTTCACTTTTTAGTGGCTCACATGTGCTTACCCCTTCACAGCGTACCGGCGTGATGTTATGTTATTAACTGGTGTAAACAATTGACAGACATGAGATTTCAGCAATCCCTGTCCATTTGCTATCATTTATTGAGGAGTTCCGTTGCCTATCTCCGAAGTTCTTCATCAGATCCTCACCAAATTGAAATGGAACCACTCCGAGAAAGTACTCTTCCAAAAACTACACAAATTGCTTCAAGTGTGCCTATAAAATTTGAAGAGTTCTCTCTATTTCTCCAGGATCCCATCATCAGATCCTGACTTGATGATCATGGGACCACTTGGAAAGTATACCCTTTCAAACAAAAAAAAATATCCAAATCGGTCCAGCCATCTTCGAGTAATCGGGGAACATACATAAAAAAAAAAAAAAAGGTTCCGACGAATTGAGAACCTCCACCTTTTGGAAGTCGGTTAAAAATTAGAATATATCGCAAGCTTTTCGCAAGACGAAGGGCTATTTCAGGTTAAAATAATAAAGTAATCTTACTAAGCTGTATTCAAAGACACCGCCCGCGCGAAACTTTTAATTTTCCGCGGGTAAATTTTTATCATTTAATAGAGCTTAAGTTTTCTTTCTGACACTTACTTTTGTAGTCATCATACACCATTTTTTTTTTTGGCTGGGAAATCATCAAATATCTTCTCCCGCTCTGGGTGGAGCAGGAGGGGGCGTGTCAGACTTTTACTGACTAAAACCCACCCGTGTTCCCTCAGTTGCCTGTGTGCCAGGGGCCACGGTATCTCTTTCGAACAACCCGCACCCCTGGCAGGTCATCATGCACCATCAAAAGTATATATTTTTACGTAAAATTCAGTGGGTGTAAAATACTCCTTCAAGAATACAAGTAATATTTGTATTGAAGAATTATTCCGATCCGATCCGACAGATCGGAAAAATGGATCGGAAGATTTTTTTCTCCTCAATATAATTTTTATCGGTATAAAAGGCTTTCAAGCACAACTTACGTTTAATGAATGATTTAAATTTATTGAGATTTAGATCTTGAACATGGCTTGGAACTTTATTATAAAAGCGTATACATTGACATTTGAATAATCTACCTATTTTCTTGAGCCTTGTTGGTGGTACAGCAAATTTGTGTCTCCGATCCGTTCCCCTCAAGGGGACAAAGCAGGGTGACAGATCGGAATAATTCGTAATGAATCAGTGGGTGTGTGTACATCCTAAAAACCTGTAGGTTCCTCCTACACTATAAATAAGTCCAAGTTTTTACCCCCCAGTACCCAGCACCAGTTTTGTCGAAACTTCTGTACTTTTACTAATAACGTGTGCTTACTCGTGCGGTACATATTGGGGGGTGAATTTTTTCCACGTGGGGTGTGTAAGGGGGTGTCAGATCTCGCTCTTTTTGCGTTTCTTCCCGGAGCGATGCAAATCCCCCGGCGCGCCGTGTGCTCGTCGAATGGGAATCGGAAATTTTCGCTAATGCCCACTCCGCTGTTTAAGATATTGTGTGATGGAAGTGTGAACGAACTTATGTTCGGGAGATAAGTCCGTGAGGTAAGGAGGTATAAGGAGGTGTAGTGTGGACTTTGTGGTATGTTTTTCGATGTAAAATACGTATTGTAGTTTTTTTTATTCATAAATAGGCCTGCTCTTGACTTCGATCACGCCTGATGAAAAGCGATTCGTGAGGTCTATGATAGATCGAGCGTGCCCAGAAGGTGCCTGTTCACTCTTGTTTTGAAGGTACAAGGGTTAAATGTGGAAGGGAACACAGACGCAAGCAAAGAGTTGATTGTGTTTGATTTATCCGATTTCACAATTTCGTGTAGCTATTTCTGTAGCTAAGAAATGATGTTTGCGTCACGAGACTGTTAAACAACGTAACGACCGTTTCGAAACATTCTTTGTCAAAACAAAAGTTTCGCCCTTCAACACGTTTCTTGCTACCCACAATGATTACACAACAAGTTTGAAAGCATCGGGGGCTCCTTGCGTGTGACGTCACCGTGTTTACGGCTCACGGCGCCACGTGCTCCCGGGCACGTTGCGTCATTACCGGGCACCGGCGAGCTCGTAAATCAATATCGACGGACCCTTATTAATTAGTGCGTTCGCGGATCCCCGTGGCTGCCACCCCACCCGAACCCCCGCCGCCCCCACTCTCCACGTCTTCCGGCTGCGATGAGAGTTTTTAATTATCCCAACGGGAGCAGCCGGCCGTGTTGACACCTTGCTCCGTCCTGATGAGACTTAATAAACTCCACGATGGGCCCTTTGACGACACTTACTTTCGGCGCGATCCTGCGAGATTAAGACTGGATACTATGTAGACTTACCTGTGTATGACGATGCGCTCAATAGTATCTGCAGCAGTGATCGTGATGGACCACTACAAGGGACACTCTATTCCATTGTTATGTTGGACATCAAGATCATTGCAAACGTTAGTTGCCGTTACGATAGAAGTTTACGAATCCTTCAAGTAATCCTCTGTTCTGTTCACTTTGGCCCGATGGCTCGTAAAATCCGATGTCCAGTCATACTGAGGTTATATCTATCTATGCGGCGGACCGCAGTGTTCCATCGCAGCGCTATTAGAGATGGCCCATAGCAACAGCGGGGAATCTAGGTTAAATCCGTGGGTCTTGGAAATAGAATGCTGATTTCCTCGAGGAAGCGTTAAAGAAAGATAAGTCTCAGGATAGTTGAATGTGTATATTTCTATGTGGCTGCGTCATCAAGAAAAGATTATCGGCCGATGTTGTAAATCGGAGGCTGAGCACGGAGCCCGGAAGGCGGAGCGCAGTCCCCGCGGGCGACGGCGGCGTCCGGCGCGCCGTCAATTAGACGGGGAGGGGCCCGGGGGCCCAACGTTGCGGGGGCCCGGCGGTACGGGGGCCGGGGGGGCACGCGAGACGCCGCGCTGCCCAGATACGTGCCACGTTAGGTATATGCCCGGAAATTCGAGCCTATATACCGAGCACATAGCGCGTCCGCCCTGGGCACCGTAATTAATAGCAAGAGGCCGAATCCGCTCCACCATCCTAATCTTCAACCCTAATTATTATTCAGGGAGTTTTTCTCGGAGCTTGTTTATGCTGCCGGCGCAAGACGCCGTGAGATGAAAGGAATTGTTCGATGCCTTTATGTGCTCCTGTCGTTTTATGCCGGATTTTTCGGCGAATCGTTAATGTAAATTGGCGGGGGGTCGCGCTTTCCTCATTATCGAATCACCTTTGGCAAGATTTTTGTGGGTAGCTTAATTCAAAACACCGTTCTTATAATGCACAATACAGGTGTTATTTCGAATGAAAAATAAGGTACCTAAGTACGCAGTTGAACAATAAAAGTTGTTCAGTTCGTTGTACGGGGAAGTGGGTCAAAGTTGCTAGGGTAGGATGAGGTATGTATGTAAGTAGGTCTGTCTGGTGGTGCGACTGGGCTCGTCTGTCGTCTGGCTTGTCTGCGATGAATTCATTAAATTAATTGCTGTTTGCGTGAACATTTTTATTACGCCGCGTTTAATTTGATTTATCGTTTTCGTGAGATTTGGAGATTAATTCGTCGAAAAGGGCTCTTAACGAGGGCTTTATTAAAAACCTGTTAAATGGCCATTTTATTGTGATTAAGTTGTATATGTAAATTAAAATGTCAATCTTTTTTATTTTTGTAAGGAAACTGCTGTTAAGGAAAATTTTAGGGTCTAAGACCAAGATCTATACATATTAGCACGCACATATTTCGTATTAGCGTTATTGCTGTCTCTATCACACAACTGTGAAACTATAAGTACAAGATAGAGACGGGAATATGTCTGACTCCAAGCACAAGTTAGGTAATGTTTATAGATCTTGAATTTAGGCTGAATCTACGTTTCCAACTTTCGAACTTAAAACTAGAAAAAAGTATCAACGGATTCAAACCTGCAGGCACAGTTACTAATTTATCCTTAAACAATTTTAACTTAAATTATAACAACACTATTTTTCTTTCTAACTTTGTTGAAAAGTAATGGACTAAGTAAAGAAGTGTAAAAAAATAAAAATAATCTCGCGAAGTACCGTCGAACAATCCCAGAGAGACGTTGTTGCGGACCTAATCATAAATATCTTAGAAGGTGCTACATTAGAAACTTTTGACGAGTTACTGAGCGCAAATTTGAGAGTTTATCGAAATAAGTACATATAGCTGTCAACTCATCTGTTGTGATCCATCAAACTATGGGTCGACTCCCTATGTCTTTTCCCATTTTTAACCGACTTCAAAAAAAGGAGGAGGTTCTCAATTCGACTGAATGTTTTTTTTTTAATGTTTGTTACCTCATAACTTTCGACTGGGTGAACCGATTTTGATGATTCTTTTTTTATTTGAAAGCTGGTGCTTCCCGTGTGGTCCCATTTCATATAGATCTGATGATGCGTTTCGGAGACAGACAACGAAACTCTTCAAAAAATAACAGTAAATAAACCATGATTGCTGCTATCGCATAAATATGCATTGTTTTGACCCCAAGGATGATGAAATTTCGAATTAGTGGGGTAGGTACTATAACTAAAAAGTGAAAAATAAAAACTTTTTCCAAAAAAAACAACCGACTTCCGAAAAAACACTACAAAGTGAAAAATAACTTGAATTTCGGAAGGTGGTGACAAAAAATTTAAATACATATCCAAAGTCACCGCCTTCCGAAATTAAAGTTATTTTTCACTTTGTAGTGTTTTTTTCGGAAGTCGGTTGTTTTTTTTGGAAAAAGTTTTTCATATAAATACTACCCACAAACCTTTAGAACTAGGTATTATGTACATATTTCTATTTTTGTATGTTATCGTATGCTGCACCAGTTGACGTCATCACGTCAACCGCAACTGTCGCTGAAGCTGAGCAACCAGCAAGGCAAGGAGCTCAGTCTCACATAGCATTATGCTGAGCGATCGCATATTTGCGTGGATGTGACACATATTTTCCCTTTATTTGTTCATTTTTATTTTTGTGTTCTTTCTCTGCGTCATGTTGGCCGCAAATAAACGCATTTCGTTTCTTTCTTCTACATTCACGCGAGTTTTGTGATGGTCCAGATCCTTCGAATATTTTCCCATCAGTCGACCGAAAACTTAAACAAACAAGTTAAAGCCAACACACAGAGTCCAACATGACCCCACGACAACTTAGTACATGCGACCACGAGTCCACGACACACCGCTATGAAGCGGTATCGGTACAAACTACCTGTGTGCGTAGGTAAATCTGAATACTAATGAAGACATTAAGGGAGTTGCGGTATTCATCGTTACCGGTACCAGTGGCGAAAGCACCATGTAACACGATTAATACCGGCTTCCCTTCGAGGATTCGCATCGGCAACTCTATCGCTATTAAAAAAAGGCACGTCAGTAGTGGCTACTAATGTCAAAAAATATGGTTACAGTATGGGTATTTAATTCACCATAACATTCAAACAACAAAAACGGTTCTTATTAGCGTTGTATTACAGCAACAACAAAAAAATGTTCTAAATTAACCCGGCTCCAAAACGTCAAAATCTGGAACTAAAAATTCATACAACAGCGATCCCGTAATTATGTTACTTTAGGTCACGTGGCACCGCTTGATAAAGACGAGAGCAAGCCGCTGTACATCGGGCTATGACAGAGACAGATATAGAAAAATGCGTCAGCGAGAACGAGATGGCGGAATATTGCACATTCTATTTGGTTTTCAGCTGTTCAATTTTACTGTATTTAATTCTTTACATTTCTTTATTGATAAGCCAGTAAGTTAAAGCCGACTTCGCTTCGGCTTTTCTCTTAGAAAATTTTACACCTTGCCACTGACCGGTACACGAAAACATGGCCAACTGGATAGGACATTGCGTGGTATAGGTTAAGGAAATGAAGTAGGTACGGCACAGCAAACAAAGACTAGAAAATTCGCATAATGCGTATTGTGTACTAGCTTTTGGTCGTGGCTTTGCCTGCGCGGAAATCGGAAAATATCCCATGGGAACAGACTACCGGGATTAAATAAATGTACCCTATGTGTTAATCTAGCTTATAAACTATCTGTTCATCGAAATCCGTTCGGCCGTTTTTGCACCAATCCAGTAACATACATCTAGACAAACAAACAAACGGAAAAAAATTAAAAACTGTATTTTTTTGCGTAAGATTCGTTCCACACCCCGCAGCAATGTGTTTTTTTTTTAATAATCAATATACAATCTTGATTTAGCCATTTTCCAATTTTTTCGAGATTAACGCACGGCAATTGATTTTTATATACCTACTTATATAAATCGTTGTGCTTGTTTGTGTGTGTAAGCGTAGCAGTTCCATACTGATATAGCCCGTAAATCAAACTTTTACTATCACACATGCGTGGGCGCGCTCATCTGTCATTTCCACTAGTGCTATGGTATAGGTCATAGGTAAGCGTGGAGGCACGTGTAGGCGAGTTGCGTCACTCCTACGCAGCAAATTCTCGCCAATCACGCTCCAATTGGCACTGTATTCGCAGTATAAATATTTGTGTACTTTGAGTGAAGTATCACTGATGTTTTATTTGTTGTTTGTTTGTATCTGTGTCTTGTTTTGTCGCTTGTCGTTTTTTGTCGCAATTTTGTGTGACATTTATGGCTTTTTTATTTTCATGTAACAGTTATATTTTGTCCTAAAATTAAGGGGAAATGGTATTTATTTATAGCGTGAATTTAACTTCATGCTTACTTGAAGTTGAGATATCCAAATATTAGTACTAATAGATTTTTACATTTTAAGTAGACGAGTATAACACCAGTGCTACGACGCAGCGCTCGCGACGATGTCTTTGCTACGGCTGCTACGCTTTCGTAGTAGATGAAAGACAAAGGACCTGCTACGCCGTACGCGTAGTGAATATTTTTGAATTTTGTTTTGAGGCGGACGCGAACGTGCGTATTGTGTGAGGATGTTTGTTTGTTTAATGAAATTCATTATTATTTGCTCTTTTGAATACGTTTACGTAAAATTATAATTACCTAGCGACCTGCCCTTGCTTCGCAGTGGTGTAATTTCGACATGTCATCGAGATTTGTATGCTACAGCTAGGTTAAATACACTGTAATGTTTTAATGCTCTACTGCATCAAAATTGGTGTAGTTGATAAAATCTAAGCGGTCATACAGACAAACTTAAAAACTTGCTTCTTAACGAATCCGAGAGTCAGTTGTATTCCTCGTCAATGTAATCTTTTTTTTGTTGTGGAAACATCTGGTTACGGAGATATTGAAGGTCGAAGTTCCAACTTTTATAGATTTTTTTGGACGAATATAAGTTTTTAATGATTAAATACTCCGTTAACTGTACCGTTGCATGCACCCATATCCACAATGTTTTGCGTGCGGGATATTGCGCACTACCGCAAAAAGCAAATTTTGACACCAAAAAATTTGACACAAAAATAAATTGTTCAGTGTTACTTAGTGTGATGTACAGAAAGCGTAGTTGACAGCTATGTGATGTGTGTTTTACACCCTGTATAAAAATTAGTTTTAAAAAAACTTTCTTCATTTGTTAAATAAATGTAACAACCTTGCGCAATATCTATCTATATATATAAAAGAAAGTCGTGTTAGTTACACTATTGTTACGAGCTTGGGGTTCGTGACAATTAAAAACAGCCGATATAATTACCAAAATTAACACTTTAATTTAACACACTAATTAGAAAACACAATTACACTACTGATCACTCTAAGTCGCACTTGAAGATCGCTTTAGATGTGTTTCGCTTCTATCGCTCGACAATACTGCCCGGGTCGCGATCTGTTCCGGCCTTTTATAGGGCCAATAGAACATTCTAGTAAAGAGACATCTAGAATGGTCGAGTTCATACCGGCCTCGACTGAACAGATGTCGAAAGTTCTAGCATCGAGATTTCTAGAAAGATCTTAATTCTATTAATGCTGCTACTCGATACTAGATGGCGCTAGTGGTAACTAATGTTGTCGCGTAACACTATTTATAAATCAAGAACGACTGAACAGATTTCGCTGAAAATTGTTGGGGAGCTATACTTCGCGTCAAACTTTATGGCGGCTCTGAAGTGCGCTACTCGCTGCGCAGTACCCCACCCCTCAACCCCGCTGACCCATGAATTTGTTACTGCGCAGCGACTCGCCTCGTGTTCCGAGCCGCCATACAATTTGAATCGAGCTGTAGCTTAGAACCAGGAGACGGACATAAGATGAAGATAAGACTTTTTATCCCGTTCCCGTGGAACGTGACATAAAACGTGGTATAACAAAACGCAACTGACTTCGAATATGTAAAAGCTAGAAGAACGCTTTATTAACGAATAACTTACTTAGTAGGAGCTCACCTGTACCAGCTAGAAAACACTTTATGCCTTTGAAGTACCAGATTATCATAACTTGGAAGGAGCACACATAACACAGGTATATATTATATAGTTGGCGTCCAATCTCAGCTTCGTCACAACCATTGAGTCAGAAGCACAGACTGCAGCCAAGAAGTTGGGCATCCTAAATAAGGTGAGGCGATACTTCATGCCACGATAGCTTTTGAGCCTGTATAAAGCTTCAAGTCCGTTCTTGCATGGAGTATTGCAGTCACTTATGGGTTAGCTCAGCAAAATATCAGCTTGCTGCCCTTGACTTGGTGGAACGCAGAGCAAACGGCTCTTAGGCGACGAAACTTTGGTGGCTAAGCTTCACAGCTTAGCACATCGGCGTAATATTGCTTGCCTGTCGGTCTTCTACAGACGGTACTTCGGAGAGTGTGCGCAGGAACTCCACGAACTAATCCCACCTTCGCCCTTTTACTACCGGAATACCAGACGCACTGCAGGGTACCATACGCATTCGGCTGATATCCTGACCAGTCGTACTAAGCGCTTCTCCTCCTCATTTATTATGCGCACAGCCAAAGTGTGGAACTCAATGTCTGCGTCTCTGCCCTTCCACATTTAACCCGCCTTCCTTCGAAACAAGAGTGAAGCTTATCCTCTGGGCACGCTCAATTCATCATAGACCTCATCAATCGCTCCCCATCAGGTGAGATCGATGTCACGAGCAGGCCCATGTAGTTATAAAAAAAATATGATAAAAAGGTGTTACAGCTACAAAACGTTTTATGTCTGCGACTTTAACTTATTACTAAGTTGCCAAAACTAGATAGAAAGAAGCTCACGTAACACAGGGTGTATCAGGTAGAAAATGCTTTATGCCCTCGATGTACCAGGTTTTCATAACTTAGTAGGAGCTCACTTAATATAATTATGTAGGTGTGTCAACTAGAAAATGCTTTATGCCCTCGATGTACCAGGTTTTCATAACTTAGTAGGAGCTCACCTAATATAATTATGAAGGTGTGTCAACTAGAAAATGCTTTATGCCCTCGATGTACCAGGTTTTCATAACTTAGTAGGAGCTCACCTAATATAATTATGTAGGTGTGTCAACTAGAAAATGCTTTATGCCCTCGATGTACCAGGTTTTCATAACTTAGTAGGAGCTCACCTAATATAATTATGTAGGTGTGTCAACTAGAAAATGCTTTATGCCCTCGATGTACCAGGTTTTCATAACTTAGTAGGAGCTCACCTAATATAATTATGTAGGTGTGTCAACTAGAAAATGCTTTATGCCCTCGATGTACCAGGTTTTCATAACTTAGTAGGAGCTCACCTAATATAATTATGTAGGTGTGTCAACTAGAAAATGCTTTATGCCCTCGATGTACCAGGTTTTCATAACTTAGTAGGAGCTCACCTAATATAATTATGTAGGTCTCACCTAATATAATTATGTAGGTGTGTCAACTAGAAAATGCTTTATGCCCTCGATGTACCAGGTTTTCATAACTTAGTAGGAGCTCACTTAATATAATTATGAAGGTGTTTTCGGCTAGAAATCGCTTTATGCCTTCGAAATACCAGGTTGTCATAACTTGGTAGGAAATCATGCAATGACTCAAGATATTTTGCTGATAACTTAACACAACATTTATTGATTCTGATGCGGTACGAAGTTCGCCGGGGCAGCTAGTCGATTATAAATATTTATTTTTATTGTTATTTATTATTTATAGACTAAAGATCGTCGAATTTTTTGCAAGTGGTCCTTACTAACGGTAATCTTTTGTATACTTTAATTATGCTTTCAGCTAATTTTATTGCACTGTAAGGCTCAAGGCCGAGCTTATTGCGTTAACATAATATCACTTCTAGTAATAGAATATAATCTTTGTAGTATAGTGTCCAAGGAAACATATTACTTCCTACTGTGTTTGTACCTGGTTCGGACGTTTTGATTTGGGGTAGGGTTTCAAAGCGATTTCCCTTCGTTACTCCCCTAAATAGTTGCGTAATATTAGCCTAGACAAGTTCAAAGTTGATTGAGTTTCGTGAGTTGAGTTAATTTAGTTTCATTTGCAACTGATTTTCAGTTCCAAAATAAGTCACTACATAGTATAAAACAAAGTAGATTTCTCTGTCCCTATATCCCTATGTATGTTTAAATCTTTAAAACTACGCAACGGATTTTGATGGGGGTTTTTTTAATAGATAGAGTGATTCAAGAGAAAGCTTTATATGTATAATACACCGACCTCCACGCGGGCGAAGCTGCTGGCAAAAGCTAGTTTATAATAAATAAATTCTATAAAGGCAAATCGGTGGATCAATAGGGTACTGGAGTGATCATCCTGTGTGAGTCACAATAAATACTTTTTATTTATTTATTTCTTTTACTTTCCAAGTGCTCCAAAAGTTGCTAGATGTGCAAAATAAAACTATCATGGCTAAAAATCAATTACCTACTTATATATTTTACCCTGCATTTCTTTGCAATGATCACACAGCTTCAAAATATTAAATGCAAGCAATCCGTCCCTTCGCACGGTTCCTACGACCAGATGAAAAATAGAGATATCTGTATTGTAATGCAAGGTTAATAAAACCCTAGTATATAGGCTATCCTATATACTAGGGTTTGCCAGCAGTTTCGCCCCCGTGGAGGTCGAAAATTATCCCAAGGAAACGTACTAACTGGGGCAAAAAGTATCGAATGTCCTAATCCAAGTTATAAGTGCCAAATTTTATCGAAATCTGTTGCGTTGTCTGTTGTGGTTGTTGTTTTCTTGTGCTGAACGGATCCAAATGTACAAACTTTCACATTTATAATAGTATTAGGATTATATCTATATGTCACCGTATGATTGTAAACACCGTTAGTTTATAATTTATCTCGCGGTATTATAAACGGTCGATAAATTGTAAGCTGCACCATACTGCTTACAATTTAACGCATTATTTTTCGGTAGATTATAATCTAACGAAGTAACACTGTTAAATCACAATCTGTTGCGCATTAAATTGTCAACTGTCTGAAGGCTGTCCCTGATTGGTCGGTCTAACAGTAGGTCGTTCTGTGTCCATAGAGTTACAAACTGCACTTCTTTGGTTAATCACAGATTCATTTTATTTCCAAAACAATTTTATATAACTAATTCTAAAGCTGTAAGTTATTTTCAACACGAAAACAATTTACAATCACCAAAACCCTATTTGTTTACATTCGACAACAAAAGAATTAACAAATAAATATGGCGGCGCTGGGCATGTGCCGTTCAACCAATCAGCGCGCGAGGTGCATTCCGTCGCATGCCATTTCACAATTTGACGGTTTCGCTTCGTCCGATTATAATCTACCGAAAAATAATGCGTTAAATTGTAAGCAGTATGTTACGGTTCACAATCTTTCGACAATTCACAATCTCGCGAGATAGATTATAATCGAACAGTATTTACAATTTTACGGTGACATATACATTAACCTTTTAGAATAAATTCTCTATTAAAAGATAGCTAAAACTACGCCAAAATCAGTTGCTTAACTTAGAAGAATAACGCGGTCACAGAAACACGAAAATTGACTCTATATTAAGATGATATAATATTCAATTTTGCTGTCCACTTAGTCTAGGGTAGTACAGAAACACCAAAAGGTCTAACTTAGACAGTGATAAGGGATGACGGGTGAATAACCCATCTTAGCCCGGCCCTGTGATGTTACGTTAGGTTGATGCAAATCTGCTTATCATTATTTAGACGTAATTGGAGGATTTTCGAATGTTTTACATCAGTTTGATGGCAAAAAGACTAATGAGTAACATGCAATTTAATCGATGATACGATTTCCTTTGCTTACCTATTTTAAGGCTTTATTTGGCCTCCACAGTTTTCATTTTATTTGTCGGTATATTGGTATGGCTAGCTGATATTTTGACTAATTATTTAATTAATATTTTGTGTCTCGTAATGTTTATTACTTTGCCTATGTATGTATAGAATCAAGTCTATCCGACTAAACAGACAGCTGTGCTGCTGGGGAGTTTGTTTCGCCACTTCTTCTTCCCAGCTAAAGCACTAGGAGTATTTTAACGTTCGAAAAGTGCTGATTCTCAGCCTAATTTGAATAAATGACTTTTGATTTTGATTTTGATTTTTAAGAGTTCAAATACAAATAAAAATAGTTTATTTCCTTTAGCAAATTTGTTTACTACATAGCTAGTGATAGAAGTGTCCCTTTAATTGAATAAATGCCTGTATTAAGACACTCAACTCTTCCGCAACTTAAATTAACGTAACGTACATTAAAAAACAAGAATTATGCCAGTATTAACTATTCACAATTTATAGAATTTTGAGGAAGTAAATTAATGTAACAAAGAAATACAGAAGCCTGACATTTTACGTAAGCTTATTTATATGAGTGTGCGTCTTGTGTATTTTATATGTGATAGGTATGTGTCCGTGGGGTTCATTCTAATATGCTGCCAGACACTAAGTAAAGCAGATACAAAAAGTACAAAGCAGATGTGAGTGGAAACGCCGCGATGGGGGCGTCCTTCCAGGACGTCCCCTCACAGCGTTTCCTATACACCGTAAAATTTCAGTCGTCTTACAAAGGTGGTCCACTCAATGTATCCGACATAAAGTACCTATGGGCGCGATTAAAAAATTATTACCATTAATTAAGATAATAGGTACAGAGAATAATAAAGATTGAGAATGATGAAACGCCCCTTTAATAATGTTTACGTATCAAAGGGTAGAAGATACCTCCACTATTACGTTCCATCATTCATTCTATCTCCATATCCGGGTGTTTCAAACTACGTCATGCGTCTTACTGAATGATATTTAAATTTTTTAATCATTCATATGTTAAAAAAGAAACATATTTCAATGTGTTGTAGTCATTGGATATAAGTATATGGAGTGGGCTGCCGATGTGTAGTCAACTTATTCCTGATATTCTTCAGAAAGGTTAGCAGTACGGTACAGTACTCGCCAATGGTGTGCGTTTATGACCACATGTATTCTAGCAAAAGGAAGTATGTAATGATCGTAGCAGGTTGCGTTCTGTAGTTTCTGCCTACCCCTATGGGGAGGAGCGTGAGTTTATGCCTGTATGTACGTATAACTTAGTTTGGAACTAACACTTGACATTAATGTTTCTACTGTCGGTTTGTTAAGAAAAAACTTAATTTAATGGATTTGTTGTTTTCATAAGAATCCGCAATTAATGCACTCGTTACTTACAGATGTTACATAAAATGCTTATGAGTACTAAATGTTCAAACCTCAAGTATTACATTCTACAAGCCCCTATGTAATGTCCATAAAAACTTATAACAAAATACCTGAAATAATAAAAAAGAAGATAAAATAAACATGTTTATTAAAAACTAAAGCGATTTTTAATAAAAAAAATGCTATTATAGTATTAACAAATTTTTAAGCGATAAATTAAAAAGAATCCATAGTCAGTTATCCACAAGTAATTTTGTTGAATTTACAAATAAAATGATATAATTACAGTACAAACAATAAAATAATTACAATTGAATTTTTATAAATGACATCAAAAATAAAAATAAAACAAAACTAAATGTAAGTTACATTGCCCTCAATAGCATTTCGACAAATAACTTAAACTAACAATATAGTCATGGTCAATACCTTAAAACTAAAAATAATAACAATAAAATAATAAAATTAGCTTTAGATTGATATAATTATTTATAAATAATAATATTAAATGTATAATTAGATCAATAAATTAGAATTAACAAAATAAAATAAAATAATAATTTAAATGATTTAACATTTAAGTTCAAAATTAAGAGGTCATGATTGTCTCAATAAAATTACATTTCTTCTACAGCATATAGCTTGTAGGCATAAAGAACCCATATTGTAGTATTATTGGATTTAGTTTTTTTTTTTTTTTCTGGTTGGGAAATCATCAAATAACTTCTCCCGCTCTGGGTGGAGCGGGAGGGCGTGTCAGACTTTTACTGACTAAAACCCACCCGTGTTCCCTCACTTGCCTGTGTGCCAGGGGCCGCGGTATCTCTTTCGAACAACCCGCACCCCTGGCAGGCATCGGCCCTTGTGGACCCCATCAGTTGGTGCTGACATCTCTTTGAGGCGCGCGTGGAACACAACGCGCCGTCGACCCGGGCTTGGTCCTTACCGGACAGCGAGCTACCCATTACTCGCCGTCCGCAAGCCCGTGCCTACGGTGGCCGGGAATCAGCCTGGGATTCCCGACGCCCAAGGCGTCTCCTGCGAAGGCCACGGCTGTGACGCCTCCCTCTTTGCGAGCATAACTGCTTCGCTGAAGGAGGCGACTGCCAGCCATGCCCTCTCGCTCCGTACCATGGCCTGGACCAGGGTCGGACGCGAGAGATCGCCGCCGCCGATCACCTCCACGAGGACACGGCGGTGCTCCGCCCAAGCCGGGCAGACCTCCACCATATGCTCCACCGTGTCCTCTGGGCGATCTTCGCAATGGAAACACCCGGGCGTTTCCTCCCGCCCTATCCGAAACAGGAACCTCCCGAAACAGCCATGTCCGGTCAGGACCTGTGTCAGGCGGAAGGTGAGGACGCCATGCCGCCTCTCAAGCCACTCCCCACTTACCGCCGCAATCGTGGCGTGCCCATTATTGGATTTAGTTTAGATGTAAGTTTAGCTACTTATTTAAAGCTTCCTGTCTCCTACTATTTTTTGCTGTGCCCGACAGAGTCCATAATGATCACTATTTTTTAATTTACCACCTAAGAAGTACACATTGTGGAATGCAAATAAAATTTGAGTATTGAGTATTTATAGAGCTAATATTATCATCATAATCGCTAACACAATTTCAATTATAACAATAAATTATACCAGTACATCTCAGAGTTCCTTAATATTATTGAAAGCGGTTATTCATACGTGGAAGGAACCCTTCCACCGAGGGTGGCACCCTTCTTGGAGGGATGGACGATGGCCGTCGTCTTGTTCCTTGGTTCCCTTGGTTGCCTGAGGCACGGAGGCATTGCGGTTCTGAGAAGGGCGAATGTGAGCGATTTGTTAATATGTTTGTGTTCATCAAATAATGCTAGTACTAAGTAGCTGTCTGCCTGTTAGGTTTCTGAAATGAAATTCCCCAGGGTAAGATATGTATGTATGTATATAAGTGAATATACTCGTATGTTTGTTCCTTTGTGGCACTGTAGAAACCAAATGTGTGGGCGAGTTGGAAGACTTTTACGTCAATCGGTGTGTCTTAATGCCAAATAGACGTAATATTGTGAAAAAGGAAAGTTGACGAACTATGTCAAATGTGGAAGTATTGCAGGTCTTTCTCACAGCAACCATTCTCACTTCGATTTTTAAACTTTTATTAAAGCAGTGATAAAGTTCTTATATAATCGTATAGTAGGTTTTATTAACGTGAAAAACGTTTACTAAAAACGGACGACTACATTGTTTATTTACTTCATGGTGATGTAATGATATATGTAATGCATTCCCCAATTGGGTAATTAATAATAAATTTATTTATTATGTACACACAGTAAAATACATACAAGATATGGCAAAATTAAACAAGAGTACAAAGGTACTGCTTATTTCTTTAGAAATTTCTTCCAGCAGACCTACGAAAGGAGAAATGAAAAAGAAATGTAGACAATAGTGTGTGAGAACAAGAAGAGAAAATATGAATATGTGACGTCTTAAACTAAAATATACTTACACATATAATGCAGGAAATTAACATATACATAAATAAATACGTAATGAAAACATATAAACTTATAGATAAATATATGTATACATATATACTTAAATATACATACATACACAATTAAGAGGAAAGGTAATGCTCTTTTACTCGACATTTGAACAGAGAAATCGTTTTTAAGTCACGAATGCTCGGCGGAAGTGAGTTCCACAATCTTACAGCATGTACAGAGAAGGAATAAGAATAATAACTAGTTTTATGGGGAAGGGATTTAAGGAGGGATCTAAGGTGTGATCTACACGGTGCGTCACTAGGACGAGCGTAAGAAAAACGCTCACGCAGGTAGGAAGGATAAGAAGGGTTGTGTAAGATGTTGAAGAGGAGACACAAAATCCGAGTGTTCCTGCGAAAGCGGATTGGGAGCCACTTGAGTTGCTTGCGAAGGTGAGAAACGTGGTCATACTTTCGAAGACCGAAAATAAAGCGAATGCACAGGTTTTGCAGGCGCTCAAGCTTGTTTAATAGCTCCTCAGTAGCATCCAAGTAGCAAGCGTCGGCATAATCTATAATCGGCTGAATAAGTGTTTGTGCCAAAGAAATTTTAGTCTTCAAAGGTCTTCAAAGGTAGGACTTTGAAGGCATTTTAACGAGTGGAATGAGAAATGTACCTTTCGACTGACCTCATTGACCTGAGCACGCCACGAAAGATTAGAGTCGATAACTACACCCAGATCTTTAGCGGTTTCGGTATAGTCAATGCGAACGCCATCGAGATATAAAGGCATCAGAGATGCAACATCAGCTGCATTGTGAACGAATCTGCTGCCTATGATCATGGCCTGGGATTTAGTTGGGTTAATTTGCAAACCAAATGACTTAGCCCAGACGCTGATGCAAGCCAGGTCAAGGTTCATTGCAGCAAGTGCAGAGTCCGCGTCAGCTACAGTAAAATGCCGGTAAAGCTGCAAGTCATCTGCGTAGAGGTGAAAACTAGAGGAAATTACTGTGGTAACAAGGTTTATGAAAATTGAAAACAGAAGAGGAGAGAGAACGCTACCCTGAGGAACACCCTCAGTGAGGCAACACCAATCAGAGAAGGACTCCTCCAGGCGAACACACTGAGAGCGTCCTCGGAGATAGGAATTGAACCAGGCTAAAGTAGAAGAAGAGAAATTGATAGATTGGAGGATACCTAGTAAAATGTCGAAATCCACTGAGTTGAAGGCGCTACTAAAGTCAAGCAATACAAGAACAGTAAGGGACTTATTCTCCACTGCCCAGCGAATGTCGTCAGTTACTTTAAGAAGGGCGGTTACAGTCCTGTGACCCGAGCGGAAACCGGATTGGAAAGGGGAAATCAACGAGTTTGACGCCAGGAAATGTGATAGTTGTCTATGAACTATGTGCTCAAGAACTTTAGATAGAAATGGAAGAATAGAAATAGGTCTAAAGTGGGTTAATAAAGTAGGATTATTAATTTTAGGTAAAGGTATAATATGCGCCTGTTTCCACACTGACGGAAAGGAGCAAGAAGAAAATGAGTGGTTGAAGATGTGAGTGAGAACAGGAAGTAACGAGGAAAGGATGAGAGTTATCATTCTTGAGCACAACTTATCATTACCGACTGCTGAAGAAGTAATTGCAAGAATAGATTTTTTAACGTCATCCTCAGTAACATCGCTAAGCTTAAAATGAGAACATTGTGGTAACGGCAAACTAGCAAGACTCTCTAGTGTCGCAGCTTTGACAGACGGATCAAGAGAAAAGGGAAGGAGAGAGAAGTGTTTATTGAGATCATTGAGATTCACATCTTTACACTGGTTGGCAGGTGACTTGCCTATACCTACAGATTTGAGAAATTTCCAAAGGTCGGAAGAATTGCGGTTATTTAGTTGGTCGTGAAAATAGCGTCTCTTAGCACCTTGACACAGATGACTGCAGCGATTACGTAAGGATTTGTAATAAGAGAGATTCAGCTCTGACGGTCTGCGCTTATATTTGCTCTTAGCTTTGTCCCTGCGAGCCATAAGCTCTTTAATTTGCAGTGTTATCCATGGTGCAGGGTTATGCCTTACTTTGACATGTCGGATAGGGGCATGCTGATCATATAAGTCGAGAATGGTTGCATTAAAACAGTTCACCTTATCCTCCATGTCATCCTTCTCGACCAGAGGAGTCCAGTCGAGATTGCCAGCATCACACTGCAAAGCGTCTACATCTATGCCCTTGTAGTTACGGAGATATAAAAGTTGGGACTTACGCTTGGGAACACGGATACGATACGAAAGATAAATGAGATCGTGATAAGAAAAAGTAGCCGTAACTTGACCATGGTAAGAAACATTATTTGGAGAGGAGACGATCATAAGATCTAGATAAGAGGGTGTAGAATTAGGGAAATAGTGAGTTGCAGAAAGGGGCAAAACTTGAAGATTGAAAGAAGACAAAAGTGAAAGGAGCTTAAGGAAGCGAGAGTCATTTTTAATCAAGCAAGTATTAAAGTCACCCATTAAAATAACGTGCTCGTACATGGGGCAAAGATCGCTGAGAGTGGAGTCCAAGGAATCGAAGTAATCAATGTGAAGATTAGGACTATAAAGTACTGCTAGCAAAACTTTTGTGTGATGAACAGTAATTTCAAGAAACAAGTATTCAGCCGACTCAGAATACCGTGAAGGAGATGAACTGACCACCTTGTAGGGTAAATCAGCACGCAAGTACATAGCAATACCTCCTCCACCTTTGCCGGTCCTATCGTTGCGGATCAAGACGAAGCCGGGGAGTAGGTATTGATTAGAGAGGAGAGACGGCTTCAAAAAGGATTCCGATATTAAGAGCGCGTCCAGGTGAGCACTACTAAATGATGTCAGAAGGTCAGAATAGTGACCAGGAACACTTTGAGCATTTATGTGAGCTATATGCAGATTTGTAGGGTCATTAGAGAAAAGAGAAGATAGTTTATCATGCAAAGTAAGAGGTAAGGAAGAATCACTGTCTGCACTAACAAAACTAGTAGAAGAAGAGCACGAGAAGAAGCTGTCATTAAGATCAGCTACATTGTCCATGAATATACCTAAATTATAATATAAATATAAATATAAAAATATCTATACAACAAGAGTAAATTTAAAATAACGTAAATACAAAAACTAAATTACACTAACAATTACAGATTTTCCTTTGAGAAAAACCTCCCCCACTCGCTGGTAATTTAAATACAAGTATATCACGAACAATTTAGGTAGGCCTTAACAAAAGACACGAAGATAGAAAGTACCATATTTCGGAACGGCTATTAACGCCCCACACAAAATACATGGAAGACATTTGTTGCATACTTTCACATCTTTAGGGAGTCTTATAATAAATGAAGTACCTACCTTTCTACTGAGTTATAACCGTTGGATTGGAATTATAATTTGATTGAGCATACGAATCTGTTTTCTTCATCCAACACTACCTACCGACACCCGCAGTTAAGAGGACCAACGCTGAATACTAATAATGATAGAGAGAGTCCTCCTCCGTCATTCTAAACCTTAAATTAACCTGTGAAAGTCACCTCAAAGAGATGTCAGCACCAACTGGTGGGGTCTTCAAGGACCGATGCCTGCGAGGGGTGCGGGTTGTTTGAAAGAGATACCGTCGCCTCTGGCACACAGGCAACCGAGGGAACATGGGTGGGTTTTAGTCAGTAAAAGCTTGACACGCCCTCCCGCTCCACCCAGAGCGGGAGAAGTTATTTGATGATTTCCCAGTCCCAAAAAAAAAACCTGTGAAAATCTGAACAAAAACCATACATTCCTAAATATAAGAAGTAATGGAACGCTGCTATCCAATACATTACAGTGATTTCTCTCGAGCACAGCACTTTTACGCAATGTTTGCTAGCAACTCTTGCAAACATAATTTCCACGCGTCTTCTCAATATAAACTGTGATAGTTTCGCAAACAGTTTCATGTACGTTGTTAACCTTTGTAGTCCATTTTCTTTTATACTGCCATTACATGCACTGCTCAATACATTAAGCGAGACATGGCCGCTAACTGCATCGATGCAGCTCCAAGATGTGCTTAGAACAATCGGGGATATGAGGCAGATACTGGACAAACGATATAAATAAATGTTCCCAGCTTCAGTTCTTATTACTGCACTGTATGTCTAATCGCGCAATGGCCTTATTTTTCTAAAGGGATTGTTCAATAGGGACAACTTATCTTTGACAAAATAAAGTTGTAATGATTAGATCAGTGGGCACGCCACAATTGCGGCGGTAAGTCCTTCCGCCTGACACAGGTCCTCACCGGACACGGCTGTTTCGGGAGGTTCCTGTTTCCGATAGGGCGGGAGGAAACGCCCGGGTGTTTCCATTGCGAAGATCGCCCTGAGGACACGGTGGAGCATACGGTGGAGGTCTGCCCGGCTTGGGCGGAGCACCGCCGTGTCCTCCTGGAGGCGATCGGCGGCGGCGATCTCTCGCGTCCGGCCCTGGTCCAGGCCATGGTACGGAGCGAGAGGGCATGGCTAGCAGTCGCTTCCTTCAGCGAAGCAGGCTGATGCTTGCAAAGAGGGAGGCGGCGCACGTGAGGGAGAGGCAGTACATGCGCCCTCACGGTCGTAGCCTTCGCAGGAGACGCCCGGGGCGTCGGGAATCTCAGGCTGTTTCCCGGCCACCGTAGGCGCAGGCTTGCGGACAGCGAGTAATGCGTAGCTCGCTGTCCGGTAAGGACCAAGCCTGGGTCGACGGCGCGTTGTGTTCCACGCGCGCCTCAAAGAGATGTCAGCACCAACTGATGGGGCCCGCAAGGGCCGATGCCTGCCAGGGGTGCGGGTTGTTCGAAAGAGATACCGCGGCCCCTGGCACACAGGCAACTGAGGGAACACGGGTGGGTTTTAGTCAGTAAAAGTCTGACACGCCCTCCTGCTCCACCCATAGCGGGAGAAGTTATTTGATGATTTCCCACCCAAAAAAAAATTATTGGATCAGTGGATGAGGCGAACAAAGGTAGCAGTTACTTTAGCATTTATTAAAGTCATCAACTGCCTAGCCTTCTCCCAACTGCGTCGGTGTCGGCTACCAGTCTGACCGGATGCAGCTTAATACCAGCATTTTACATGGTCCTACTGCCAACCATGTTACTGGGTAAATATTTCGTAAGACTGGTTGTTAATGCTTTCGGGATTCTGACGACCCGTAACGATTGTCGAAGATCCATGAATAACAGCTGGGACCAACAGCTTAACGTATTAACACGGAGGCGCCTTGGTATGTAATGATATCGTCACCCATCCATGGCTAACCGCAACAAGCGTGACTAAACCTGATCGATCGGCCGGTGTGGCTTAGCTACAAGCTCCTCTAGTATTTAGGGATGGGTTTTAAAATTCACCGTTTTGTGCATATCACAGCGCCTTAGCTATAAAGAACATAATCCTCGCTTTTCGCTCCCATTCAGACTTGTGTTCAAAACTAAGAACGCATCATGTGGGCGATCCTTTACGTAATTAGTTTAGTTCTGTCACGCAAACTCCTGAACTCTTAGTTACTAGACCAGCTCGTGACAAAACACTGTCGCACCGAGATTAACCTTGATTCTTCGGAAGACAGCTGTAATTATGTTAGAGGTAGTTTTTGGGTCGAGAAGATTTTTGTCGTGAAAGTTTCGCGAGATTTACGAACTTTGATTCTTTCGTGAATTTCGTATAGAGACGTTAACTATATGATTTTCCTAATGATGGTTATGTACCCTGTCTTCCTGTCTACGTAAGCAAGCATTAGCTGATTGGGGTCAATCTCAATAAGTAGTTGTACAGGGCGACAGGAACTTCGACGTGCATACTGTAACTATGAATTCAAGCACATGATTCTAGACCCCTTAGCATACTTTCTCGTCGGTTATAAAAAACTGTGTTTCATTGAAAATTGTAAAACATACGCTGTCTGAAGGTATGAAACCGCATTTTTTTATAATTGACGAAAAAAGGCGGGGGTGGGGTCAGTATCATGTACTGAATCGTTACGCATCGATGTATGCCATCCTGTATTTTCTTAATTTTCATTCTCAGTTTTACGTATTCTTTCGATTTGTGCTATTGTAATGATTTGAAAAACACTGCTTAATCATAAGTACTATGTGTTAGTACATAAGACCAATATCAATAAACATTTCGACTTTGACTTCAACCGTTTTCTAGTTCTACATTTTGACGCCTTGGTTTTAAAATCGACCAGCATGCCGAGGCTCCCGGCAAACGGCATGACGCTCTCTCTGCCCTTGCGTGTACCCTCACGTTTACTATATAATACACTTCGTTGCTTCTCTGTAAGAACTACTTACTATTTCTATTCGACTACAGTACTGGTGCGTCGTAGCCAAATTAATGACTAAATTTTTTATTGGTTTTTATTTTTTAGAAATTTAAATATTCAACGAAATGTTTCACATCTGCCGGGCGTCCGATGGTGGCAATTTTTTATATTTATCATTCTATTTAATATTTGCACCCTGTTTGTTCAATTGTCTGTGATTTCCATTGCATAATATGTAACCAATCAACATCACCTTTACACGCCACACACAGACACACACCACACACACACACACATACACACACCCGCACACACACCACACAAATCTGTACACATACACTCATAAAATACTATACTTGAAAGCACCTCTCTAGTCTGCACTCTAGAATTCGTATCCTGAACTCCAAGATACAGACTAACTGTCTAGTTTGGGGTTCACTGGCAAATAATATATGTAACTAGCTGTAGGTAGTATTTAAGCTGCTAATGTCGTCTCAACTTGATGTTAACCTAATGTATGCGTACTGTATTACCTGGACTATAAATATTTTCGAAGTACCTAGGTACCTGCTAATGTTTGGTTTGTCTTTTGCTTCAACCATCACCAGCGTCATCTAGCCTTTACGCCATGTTGGGTTCGGCTTCCATTCTAACTGAATGCGTCTGAGTACATGAACCAACTGCCTATCTTACCTCCACAACCCACCCAGATACTGGGTAATTATGCTTCTGTGTCCACTATGAGGCTGAATTATCAGTTAAGTGGCGAAATGTGTGTAGGTGTACCTACTATAGATACACCTCTGCCCAACCGTTCGCGGATACATGGCGTGATGTTATATTACATTTATATTATGATACTGCCGTTTAACCTAAGTATTTCAATTAATGAACACCCCAGTCTCGTGGCTAGGAGCACCCTCAACGATTGTAATAGATATTCCCATAGCAACAGAATGTGAACATGCTCTTCAAGTTTACGAGGGTCTTAAACAAGCAGCGGTTACCCATCCCAGGCTTGACCGCGGCTACGTTGTTTAACTTTGAAGAATGATTGATCTTTGTGTTCTTTAGTCACGTGCCTTGGTGATGTTTGCGTTGTATCTACATGAGGGGGCGGCGAGGTTGTATGAGACTTTTCAAATAACTTTTGTCTTTATTATCTTAAGGTGAATCTAATCCTCATTTTTCCCATACAAACTTCGGGAGGGTATTACTCCACTGTTCGACAATGTACATAAAAAATTAAACATGGTATGGTTTTGTCTCATTATTAATATTGCCTGTACGGAAACAAAATACTAAAATAAAGAGCCATTTAAAAGTTAAGAGCCAACAAAGATTAGTTTTTATTGCTAATAAAAAAAAAGTGCTATTCTGTAAAAAACTCACACTTCTGAAGTGAGTTTGAAGTGAGCTGTCAACCCACCTAATGCTAGCGGTTGACAGGTCACCTCAAACTCACACCGTGAAGTGAGTTTGAGGTGAGATTATTACAAAATTGCTCGACTGTAACTCCGTTATGAGTGGGTTCACGACAACGGTGCAACGGTAGACGTCGCTCATCAATTTCCTTTGTGACCCCTTAGAAATTGCGCTCATCTATGCTCTAAGTACGATATCTTCACATAATAAGAAAATCTGATTCGGGTGACTAAAATCCTTCATTTTGACTATCTCTAGATTTTTCTTTGTCTTTCTATTCACCTTATCGGTATTAAGTCTTGGTGTGCATTTCAGTGCGTTGAACATCAGACAGGAGCTGGAAGACGTGGTTGGCCCTAAAAGGCGTGCCCTTATGTACTGGCAGGTATATAAACGGTATGTACTCGGGAACTGAGCGCAGAAACGCGGGTAGGGAAGTGTGGGAGAGTTTGGTATCGATATTGATGGCTTAGGTCGTGAAGATAGTTAAAAGATGAAACAAAGTCAAACTCAGAAAACAACTACGTTTGTATTCAGCACGTTTGAGAAAAATTACGTCAATTTACATCCAAATGTTCATATAAAGCATAAAAGAACTGCTGAATTAAACGTACATATACAAAATATTTACAACTTTTAAAGTTTTTAAAAGAATAACATATCATTACGACTGTAATCTACGAAAGATTATGCAGAGGCCTTTATTATGACAGTTGTGTTTCAAGTAAATAGTCGCTGGAATTATCGATTCTTATGCTTTGCTATTATCGACTCCTTCGAACTTTTGCTACGAAACAATGTTATCTTTTAAATATGATATCGACACTATCCCAACACTAGGGGGCAGCGTCGTCGGCGAGTGTGCGCGTCGATAAATTCCGAACGCGTTGTCAATCGGCCGCGGCAGCGCTCAGGAATTAACGGCGCAGCGCTGTCAAGGCGGCCGCGTCTCCCCGCGCGACCCATACCTCAGTGACAGGGCTGTGCGGAACGGGAAAATTATAGTGCTATATTTTTAATACTTGCTACTACTTTTTGCATGGCAATAGCAATTGAGGCGTACAGGATGAGGTAAGTGCAGAATTGGTCGCTGTGGTGATGTCGAATTCCGACGTCTTTCGGCTGAGAATAAGATAATTATATATAGAACATTAGACCTTTGGAATACAAATGACACCAAGCTGTCGCATATACTCGCGACGTATAATTACATTAATAGGGCTGTGCCGAAACCTTTATTACGTAAGAAACAAAGGTAAAAAAAAATGAATTAAAATTTTTTGGTTACTTTCTTTATTTTTTAAATGTATAAAATTAACTTTTATTAAAAATGGTGGGTACTTAATTTATTTTAAATGTTTGACCCTTCAACTAACTTATTAATTTAATATTCCATTTAACTACCATAGGTACGAATTATGCGGCATCAATGCCGCGACCAATATCTTTCTGATGGATTAGTGATATCATTTTCATGTATTATGCCAGAAAGACTGTTGATTTATTATAAACCTTTATTGGATTGGAACATACCAAATGCACGATCTATAAAATCCCAAGCGCGTGGTCATCGGTCGCGGACACGCACAGGGATTACCGAAACTAAGGCGTTTACCCCCCGGCTATGCACGCACGTGGGAAATAGGGTCCTATACTACATCTGCCGAAATTTATTTTGTTTATTCCGTGCCGTGATCGAGCTGTGGCGGACTTTGGATTTATTTATTGAAATTCTTAGCCTATTCGAGCTACATGGACTGTGTCATGCATGACATATTCATATCTTTATTTCCATTCCATAATGTCGAAAGTTCTTACAGTGGCTTAAAGCTACAGCGCAGCTACAAGCTCTAAAGTACAGACGCCAGCACATCAAGCTATGCCAAACTGTCGAATTTTCCCAGTTGAACATGAACCTTACACTTATGTAATAAAGTTGAAAATCTATCAAAGAAATTTGACAGATTGGCAACACACATAACATTGATTGATGAATGAAGTGTCACCCCACTTCTCTTTTAACTGAATAAATTTCCCAACTCCAAGGTCTGCCTCGTTGGATTAGTAGTCGCGCTGGTGCTCAGCACGAGATCTTGGGTCCGATTCCTAAGTCAGAAAAAGTGTTATTGAGTTGTTCCATCAGGAATTTCTCAATAGCAGCCCGGACTCGGGAATTGTACCCAATTGATGGTAATAGACTCGCTCCTTATTATATGGGACTTAAATATAACTGGCGAATTGTGAGTGTCCTATAGAAACACCACTGCCTAACCTTTCGGAGATTACAGGCGTGATTGCATGTGTATGTTTATATGACATCACTCGATCAACTAGTGTGAAATATTATTTTCTAAATATTGGTGGATTCAGAATTTTTATTTGCTTAACCCCGCTGAGGGTAGGTTTGATCAAAGTAAACATTACACAAATAACATATTCATCACGGTAGAACTCAGCCGCTTCGCGAACACATCTTTCTTGAGCCTCTTAGCAGACCCACCCCCCCGATCCTCGTTTTATGAAATTCAATACATTGTCACAAGAAATGCGATTGAAATAACAACCAAATATATGAAATAAAGTACTAAATAAATACTGTTTGAAGCAGTGACAACCCTGTTGAAATTGCGCGTGTACTAGTCATGTGAGCTACCTCGGGTGGATGCGGGCACTGTGGACGAGTGAGCGGCCGCTTTCACCCGCTGCCTTACACTCCAGTGGCTATCGCTGATTATAATGTGACGTAAGGGAATATCCTGCCCACTCGATGTACCTACCCTCGACTCGAGTAGGGACTGATTACTCATAACATAATTTTTCTATAAAATAGTCCAAGGAGTGCTCTAGTAGTTGATTGATTCCAGACTGTATCCTTTGTATGAATTTGCAATTTAAATCGAATGTTTCATTAATAACATCTAGCACGAAAAAGTCACAAAAAGAAGACAAGAAAGAATAAAAATAATACAGTTTATTTATAAAAGGGGCATATTTACAAAGTATCTTAACAATTAAAATAGAGCACAGTTGCTTATTCCTGAACTAGGTTGAACCTGTGTTTCAGGCTGTGAAGTGCATAAATACTTAAAAGAGGATTATTTTTTTCTCACAAACTTAAGAAAAGAAAACAAGTAAAATACACACATATGTAATAAGTAGCAAAAAGCCTCGTATTTAAACCAATTGAAGTTTGTCGTTTTCCATTGCTTGATATCAGAGCCAGGGACCAAAGACAATACACACTGCGTAAATGTAACGGACAACACTGGCCAATGACAACAAACAATCGAAACATAATTATAGAAGATTCCGAAGATTCTAGAGTGAAAAATAACAACCAAGTAGATACCAGTCACCAAGTATTTGTGGTATACCTACATCAAAAATGAAAATTAATTAAAAGTTTATTTCTGATTAAGGTTAATATTTTTGTTAGTACTTGGTGTTAGTAACAATACTGCCTAGATAATAGGTTAATATTGTAAGTTTAAAAAAAAATATTCAGTCCTATGATTGTCGTCCCTCAGTGATTGTTATTTCTGCATTGTATTTAAGAATGCAACGCATTCGTAATCCACTGGTTCTTTAGGTTTTCCAACAATAAGTTACCTTCTATTATTACAATTACAAAAGAAAACTCGAGACTTAACTAGCACATGTCAGACTTCGGGTAGAAGCGGGGCAATCTAGAGTATCGAACACCTTCTGTCCATTTTCGCCTGTCTCCCCATCGCTTTGCGATTATCTACGACATGATTTATTTATTTACCTTACCGTTTTTCGTTCCTGGTATAACAGTTAGCGTATTCACTGAATAGTTAATAGTACTGACTACTGTCAGTACTCAACTATTTTTGTCAAAAATAGTTGAATATCAGCACCAAACACTGTCCCAATTCCTATTTTGCCCACTTTCCTCCACAGTCAGAACCCTAATTGTGTGACACGCTATCAATTATAATCCCAATCATTTTAAAGGATTTTGCAAATACATTGCTTTGTTTGAAAAATTTGTCTGCTTAGCAACGTAATTATCGCAATGAATATTGTTGAACTGTCAAAATGAAAGCCATTAGGTACTACTGATAGTTACATAACGCAACTACCCCGCTCTTCCCCGATGGACTTTATAGACAGTAACAAACAAGGGTATCAATTGATAACGTTTTTGAAGAAACAAATACTGAACAACTAAAAAAATTATAAAATGTGAATAGTTTTTTCATCATCATCATCATTTCAGCCGAAAGACGTCCACTGTTGGACTTAGGCCTAACCCAATTTGGGGGGTTTGCCATAATCGCCACGCTTAGCAGGCGGGTTCGCGATCGCAGTATGGTGGCAAAATGCATAGAGAACGCTGCTGCCAATTCTCTAGTAAGTTTTTGTAGTATAAGATTTTTTTTTTTTAATAAACCCACCCCACACAGATTCGTCAACCACTACTTGCTATGTAAAAAAAACAAAGACATTAAGTTATTAGAACATCAACAGGTACTCAGTGCCAAAAATATATATTATTGAATGAAGCTAACTCAAAAACAAAGATAGTATAATGTAAATGGGACCGGGGTGGTCACATTTACATTAGGCATACATTAAGGGGCATACGCGTTATCCATTAAAAAGAGAATTTTCGAAATCGATGCATAATAGGGTATTTTCCAATTTATCTTATCAAAGCTGACGTGACGTGTGGTCACGTGATAAAAAAGTTATTATGGAGCGTTTTGGAAGTAAATTCAAAACAACGAAAAATAAATTTGATTTAAGTCGTTTTTAATTGAGAAAATGGATAAAATAAAATGTTTATTTTTCTGTTGAATGTTTCTTCACAATCTTAAAATTAAAACAGTTTAAATAAATTGTAAAATACCCTATTGCCGGAGATATCGCGTAACATATATTTTTATTAATTTTGACGACTTGAGAACCTCCTGAAGTCGGTAACAAAGAAACCCACTCAGTTTTTTGACATCAGTCGAAACGTCAAACTGTCACCACAGCCAAAGTAACTTATTGATTCCGCATCTAACTGAAGATAGAGATAAATATTCCATTCGATATTCCAGGGAGACTGCCCATCAGATGGACATAAAAAACCTTCGCGTCTTCCGGAGTCCACTTCCTTCGCGAGTACTTTCATCGCGATACGTGGTTGCTTTGAGTATTGAAAACAAACTGACTCCCACTTTTGCTTGTAGCAATATAGTTGTTTGAGATTAGTGGACGCCGAGACATTTTCATTTTACATACTGCTGCCAAATGGGAAAATTATTTGACGAAAAAGTTATTTTGCTTTGTTCTCCTATTACTGCGCTTATTTTAATGTGCATTTATCTATACTAGTCTATACCGTAATATTATATAGAGGTAAAATTTGTTTGTAGGCAAGTTTTTATGTAATCTCTGGAACCCGTCGGATTTGAAAAAATCTTTTTACATTTGACAGCCCAATTCTTGGTGGAGATTATAGGCTACGATCCTAAGGAACAGAAAAATGAAAACAAAGTCAGAAATAACGATAAAAGAAAACGATGCGATAGGATAATTTTATGTTAAAACAAGAAATTTCACGGGGACGCAGTCGCGAGCTAAAGCTAGTAAATGGTAAAAACAGTAACATACCTAAACTTAGTCATTACTCATTACCATAAAGAAACCTTTTATCGTTCGACGACCAACGCAACTTTTGGTCAGCCAACCTACAAACTTTTGTAATATCTACTTTTTCCACATCTTATTTAAAACCTCCTCTAACAAAGAATTCCAAATTCAAAAAACATAAACGAAAAAAAGAGCTTGTAAAATAAAGTCCTTAAAGCGAACGCGACGCTAAACACGGCGAACAAACGGGCGCTGTATTTTCCCGCGCTCCACCCGCCATCGCGCCCTGTCGCGCGGGAATTGGAGCGCGTACTCGCTCGGGTCTCGTAAGTCTTTGTGTAGAAATACGTAGGTACGCGGCCGGAGATGGTTGCGAATTTTGTTTTGAACTTGCACTAATTAATTGATTTATGCTTGTGCAGCTGGTTTCATATTTCGCTTGTAATCTAGTAGGTACTTTTTAGGAAAAATTAAGTACGAAAATTGTATTCAAATTTTTCTAGTTCAAATCTCAAGATTTTTCGACTACCTTCTTTTGTCATGAATGGCTGCTCATGTCCAGAACTCCAAACCCTGACAAAAGTAAATCCATTAGGATAATTGAAAACCCAAGTTCTAAGCATTCAATAATTAACTATAATTCGCCAGCTAAACAGTTCTAATATTGGCGAACCCTCACAGAATCGCGGTCCACCAAAATAAACGTATCAACTTCATTAATTATTCATTGCGATTTGTATTCAACTATCTCTATACACAATTAGGCACAAAGCTTTTCCCTTATTTCTGAACGTGTGCTTTGCTTGCGACGAGGGGGGTAACGGGCGGGGAGGGAGGGTCGCGTAGCCATTAGCACGACGGCGTCGTCGGCGACCGTTCGCGGACATTATTAACTTTGCTTTTGTTTTGACTCTTATTTCAACAACCTAAGGTTTGGTTCTCTTTGTTTGGGAAGTAGATGTAAGTTGTCTAGGCGTGCATAATTTACGCGCGGCCGATAGACGGTCGCGATTGTTATTACGCGTGCGGATATTGGATTTGGCGGGAACGCAGCGCGCCGGTGGCGCGATGGCGTTCTGTCGCAAGATAATGCCGGGGGCCACGCTCCAATGCTGCTCGACGAGTACTTTACAATCGACCCAGATGGGGCTTGCCAAATAAATTACCAATAATTTTCTGAACGAAATTTATATAATAACATACTGAATCATGCACAGGAATAACCTTGCAGTTGTGTCTTGCGCCCATTAGCCAGATGTTTCTTATTCGTTATTTATGATAACGGGATGCGGATATTCGCACTAGCCACCGTAAATTTCCTTCGATGGATTATGTTTAATGGACTGTTGATATAATTATATGTCTTGTCATGGTTTGTGGTAAACATTCCGTACTGAGCTTTTATTAGTACTTGTAAGAAAATACAAAAACAGTTTATAATCAGCCTATAATGTGGCCACTGCTGGGACCCAGGCCTCCTCTCTGAACTCTTACCCACTCTCCTCCCTCTGCTCTCGTAGTAGGCCATAATCCACCACTCGGGCCAAGTGCGGGTTGGTGGATGTCTGTCTCCGAGTTTTTTTTTAATTCTAGAAAGAAAGAAACAAAGAAAAAGTATTTATTGTGACTCGCACAGGAAGGTCACATACTAAAATAAACACACAATGGTACAAAAATGATAGAAAACAAATTTCTTGGAATTAAAAATAACTAAAAAAATAATAAAACAGAAAGTCCTGCACGAGGCCAAACGGCGCAGTAATAAGGGTCGCAGCGCTAGTATTCTGATAGGGCCCGAGCTGCTAAGACATGTTCGTTTCCTCACGATGTTTCCCTTCACCGTTTTGAGAGCAATGGTGATGAAATGAAATACACAAAGTAAAGTGTCTGTCTCGGCATCAAAATAAATAGTAGCAACAACGAGCCAATAAACCTAACTTTGATGACACAAATGCAACTTCTGAAAAAACCGGCTAAGTACTTATCTAACTTTTATTCATCGGTAGGGTTATGTTTCATGTTTTGTTCGATTGTGGTCCTTATTTCTAAAGTGTTAAGGCGATAAGCAACTTCACTTCGATCACATAATGCTACGACATCACATGCTCGTTTTACTGAGTTCTATTACTGCAGAAAATTGTATTTATGCGTGTCACGCTCCCTTTGCGACGCACGACGCGACGCGCGACGGTGTCCCTCGAAGCTAAGTGCGCTCTAAAGGCTTAAACTTTGCTATGATGAATAAATAATAAGTATTGACAGCTTGCTAGCTTCACAACTATAGGGAACGTGCACGAACTATAGATGGGAACCACAAATCGACACGAGAGCCACGGTGTGGTCAAAAAAAGAAACTGTTTAGACCTGTCATCGTGTTGCCGCCAATGTTTATGTTAATGTTTACATTAAATTTATATAGTTTCTAATGATTAAAATGATAAATTATGGGATTCGGCCGATTAATAATTATCGTCAGCGTGGTCAAAATATGTCCAAAGGCCAAAAACTTCCGAGTCCGGGATGTAGAAGAAACAGATATGAATCCTGAAAATACAGTAATAACTGGCAAAATTGTAGCTCAAACGACGATTTCTAACGTTTATGATGTCAAAATAACTGTAAAGTATTTTCTGAACTCATTTTTCGCGTAAATATTTTGTCTATATTATTATTTATGTTCATGTCGCCTTCTTTTCAGCTTGTTTGCAATATAAATATTAGAAAAGCAAATTGCAAATGTAAGGCAGGCCAATCTGAAAAATGTAGGCACATCTGTGCTTTAATTTACTTTAAAAATTCTCCAGGTAGTGCTATAACGAAAACTAACAAAAATTATTTGAGGTTATGTTTACTTAAATTTGTCTGTATTGAATAGTAGTACTACTGCATACAAAACTCAGGTATTTTTACTAATAACATTATTGAGTAATTTCTAAATGTTTTGAAACTCATACTTACACATTGTTTTTTACTGCATTTAGCGACTTTTGTTGTTAACCAAGCAAAGTAAGTAATTTCCGTGGGAAGTAATAGAATTTCACACCATTTGATTTATTTTGAGTTTTCTTTGAAGTGTTCGAGCATCCAGAAACACAACAATACATTTTTACTTAGTAGTTATGTTTTGTTCTTTCACTTCTTTTATGAGATTATTTTAATAAGTGAAGTGTCAATTTCAAGTAACGATTCCGAGAAAACTTCGGATTTGCACCACTAGATGGCAGACCCTTCGTCGTGCACGTTCCCTATACAGCAACGTCATTTGTATCAACATTATTGTCACTACTCGAATAAAGAATCGCAACTTTTCCACATCAATTTTTCGCTCAGCATTTTCACGATCACGAAAAACTTTTATAACATCTGACGTAAAATTTGGCAAACTCTTCAGATAGCTCGAGTAGCTATTACTTGCATAGCGAGTACCCAATCATTCTAATACAAATTTCAGTCCAGCCCTATCCTTGGCGGGGTCTATAAAAGGCATACGATTGTGTTTGAGCGCTCTCGGGGGCTACCTAAGCGGGCATTAGCGAAGGACGCGTAGGTTATACAGACCGACCAGCTTAACCCGACCCGTGATGTCCCATCCGCGTCCTCGCTTAGAAGTACGAACACAGGGATCTACATAGATTGGTCATGCTACGTAATTTACGCGCGAGCGGTCACCGCCGGTGGTGATTACACTCGCTTGTTGGCGTATTGGTCGAACCTGGTAATCCGACCGTTTGCAAAATCTCGCCGTGTTGCACTACCCAGCAATGTTTGAGGACGTTTGGATTTGGTTGGCTTGGCAAATGTTTGGCCAGTTAGGTCCAACGTCGTGGGTAAGTCATTAAGGTGGCGTGTGCATGTCGGGACGTTGACTACCGCCCGAGGGTGGAGACTGTTCGTGCTAGCCGACGACGGGTGCGTTAACTTAATTATATACCTAGCCTCCCCACGGCTCTGCCCGTCAATATATTTTATCTCACACTACGCGATCAAACTTAAAAAATACCTTTCTAGAATGATTGTGGAAAATATATATGTAACTATTTATATTTATCCGAATTTGATTAAAAAACGAAAACTTACATGTTTGTCGGACGCGCAGTGGTTTTATGTTACATGAATTCCTGTATTCCTGGAATCCCAATATTTCCTTTTATGCTTGTAGTGCATTCGATGCGTGTAAAATTTTAATCGCAGCTTTTACCAGCGAGCTTTTTAATAAAACTACACATATATACGAGATTCTTAAATAATTTTGTTGAACCGGATATTATTATTTTCATGGAAATGTTGAGTTTGAGTTGAGTTTAATGAACAAAAGTGTTCGAGAGAGTGGAGTCCATTGATTAGTGATTCATATTCCATAATTATCAAGGTTGTAACATTTTTCTTTTGAACAGTTCCGATAACACAGGAACAGGTATATATATTTTGAAACACTTCGAGTATTTACGCTGCTGCTCATTTACTATATAAACTGGTATAAACGACTGGAGTCAGGTGGCACATCGCGTGTGCGACCGACGGGGGACGCCGGTGGAGCGCGGCCTCAAAATCCACCCCCTATCCGCCTCGAAAACCTTTAGAGAAACGTGCAGGGACTTTCGGGTCGCGCGACCCGCGAAATTCCATTTAAAGATGTCGGGATAATTTAGCGCTGACGAGGCGGAGGCCAAATTGACGCGCCCCCGGGGCCGCCGTGTCGTCGCGCACTGTATCGATCACGCTTTTTTACAAGGATCACCTCGAGGGATGGCTCGAGTGCACGTAAACAACCCTCATCCATTTTCCCAAATGTCGCGACTGTCGAAAGATCTTGGCTTGCAAAAATGTTCGTTTCGACCCCGGTCCCGCGTTGGGCGCCATTTAGTTACGCCCCCGCATAAACTAAGTTTTGAATAACTATTTACGAAGAAATATTTTACTTGTTTTAATATCTGTAGCGAAGTTCTCTTTGTGGAAGGTTTCTTAAATGATCCGTCAAATGCTTTAACATCGTGATTGCTGTTATTGGCGCCCACGTGGGACCTAATAATTTTTACTAACCCTTTAATATTATAATATTAACATTATTCTGATTACCCTGGGTAGGAGTGTTCTGGCTAGATGTGACGAGCCTTCAGTCTGACCATGCATTACACAAAACGGGCACGTCTTCATTGTCTCAGGGACCGGCGGCGACGTCGCTCCGCAGATCCAAAGATTTATATTTTATCCTTGATATTTTTATCACTTTCTCGTTTCATCTTATTTATAATTTGTTTACTACTATAGCAAAGATTCTTCATGATTCATATTTCTTTTTCGGAAGTTTAACATTAGATATTTTTATTACTTTTTACATACTTGAATAGTAAGTTATATTTCAGAATTCATAATTTTTTATAACAATAAAAAACTATGTTGGTGACCTAAAAAAATAAATTAACGTATCCATGTCTGTCCCTAAAAAACATTACTAGGTATTGTTCTACCTCTGTCAAAAAGCATTAAATGCTCGAAAGAATATTTTATTTCAAACCTATTCTTATCCTTTAGACCGAGTGACAAGTATTAGTTAGTGTTACACCTACTTATGTATAGGCAGCATTTAAAACCATATACTCTCTAAACCTATTGCAAATTCTGCTCCTTAAATATACCTTTCCAGAATGAAGCGATTTTGAAACAGTAATTATTGCCCATAATCGTACCGGTAATTCATTCAATATGTATTACCCCTACGATTACAAGCATAAAATGTCCAAAATTTTTGGCTGACCCTCTACGTCTATGCGGTTGGGCTAGGTTAGTCAATCGATTCTTACCCTTCTTTATAAACCTTGACACCTATGGATACTTGATAAATATTGCTTGTCATTACCTCATGGACGACAGCTTTTATGATGGCTGTATGTCTGTCGTCTTTCAAAGGTATCTTTTAATAACAACTGTTTTGAGTCAAATTAAACATTAGTTAGTACATTAATGTATAAATGTATGATTGTGTACGTACTACTCATCATTATCTAGCCTAGCGTTTCCCAACTATGTTGAGGTCGGCTACCAGACTGACTGCCTATCTAACCTCCACAACCCAACAGTTGTGGAGGTAATTGTACCTACTGGGTAATATGATATACTTGGTAAGACTGGTAGTCAGACTTTCGGGTACAGACTGTCAAAAATCTACAAATGACAGCTAAGACCAATGGTTTAACCTGCTTTCCGAGGCAAGGAAAAGTCTCGATTCGTAAGGGATGTTCACCCATCCACGGACCGACCTCGGTGAGCGTAGCTTAACTTTCGATTGTCCCGTGTGGATGATATTGCTTAGCCACAAGCCTGTCTACTACTAAATAAATAAATATGTTTTTCTTTTGCAAAATTACACAATGCGAGCTATCAACGCATCGCACTTTTTTTAAAGATATCTAGTTCCATTCAAATTCAAACATCAGTAAAAGTTACTAATAAACTTAAAGCATTACATCATCATTGTTATGTTGATATATCAATCAGTCTATCAAGACTCGACGGACCGTCGAAAGTAGAAGACAAATCCCCAAAATCAGCAATTACTGCGAAAATCATAACGATTATTGAGTTCCCACGTGCCCGTCCGTTGGGAGGCGTGATTAACAGTTAATTGGGAGGGTCGAGGAGTGCCCTCCAAAACATGTGGGTAGTCGTACTTATACGTAGAGTTTTTACGAGGCAATCTTATTCCGCGGTGCGTGGATGTTCTTTTTTACATCGCCGTAGGCGGCCGGCCACGCGACTCACAGACTATGACGCAGACTCGTCACGTTGAACGGAAAAACCATTTATTATTAGAAATTCAAGAGAGATAAATTCTTCATTATATCTTATAGATATTTGTTTGGATGAAGAAATGAACCACCTATGGATAGTTATTTTCGTAGTACGTTTGTAAGTTATTTCTAGATTTATAAAGCTCTTTTCGCCGTCTGTAGATATCGTTAAATAAATCGGTAACCATTTGTGTCAATCAATTGTGTGATACAATACCAGTTTAGATTAATTCGAACTTTGACTGCTATGAGAAATTACTTTTTCACCGAAAGCTATTAGTTTCAATCATATCAACTTAATGGATTAAGCAGTTGCTCCTCAGTCAGCAGTTAACATTACTTACTGTCATGAAACGCATTCTCATATGATCCGACGACCGATTGTTAATCATACCTACGAATAAACAAAGAAAAAAAAAACTCAATACAAAAGGGTATTTACCAATTTATAAAAAACTATTTCAAATTGTAGATTGGGACAAGATATTTAAGAGAAAAATAAAAATAAATTGATTTTTATCCATTTTTTCAATTAAAAACGATTAAAATTAAAATTATTTTTCGTTGTTTTGAATTTATTGCCAATACGCTCATTTATTGTCAAATTTGTGTAAACTAACCTAATACCCTATTTGGTAAAATTCGGCAAACATGTAGACTATGACGTGAGGGATAATTGTGTTATACACTATCAGTTGTAATCGCTTTCATTTTGACAGTTCTACAACATTCATGGCGTTGATTACGTTGCTAGGCAGAAAATTGATCATTCTATTCTTGCCTGAGCAACCGGCAGCAAGTTCGTCATGCTCCCGTAGATGTGACTGCTTGCGGTAGCGTCGGGGATCGGGTTTCCTCCTTCTAATAATTACCTACCTGTTTATTTACTTTACGTCGATGGTCCTAGGTTATCATTTGTGATCATAATCCAGCATTGCAATGGAAGCTATCACGCCATTTATACCAGGAGGCTTTTATTTTGGTAGTATGCTTTGTTTACTTTTTTATTTTTTGTTCTTGAGTTAAGTTTTCATTTTATTTGTTGGTATATTGGCATGGCTAGCTGACATACATTATTTAAGTTCTGTGTCTCGTAATGTTGATTACTTTGCCTACCTATGTATAGAATCAAGGCTATCTAACTAAACAGACAGCTGTGCAGCTAGGGAGTTTGTTGCGCCACTTCTCCTTCCCTGCTAAAGCACTAGGAAGTGGTAAAAGGCGGGCGTTTTGGGGGACTGTCTTTTATTTTGACGTTCGAAAAGTGCTGATTCTCAGCCTAATTTGAATAAATGACTTTTGATTCTGATTTTGATATTTTCAAACATATGAAAGAATGGATTTGCAATAAGCTTTAAAATGATTCAGATTATGATTAATAGTGTGTTATACAATTAGGGAGCTAGGTTAGGACATAGAACATACTTTTTATCCTGAGTACATTCCCATGGGATTCTTTCCGATTTCCACGCAGTCGAAGCCGAGGGCAAATGCAAGTAGATTGTTAACATAACAAAAACCGTGAAGTCTCGAACACTGATCAACTCTGAAATACGAGCTGCATAAAACGAATCATTAATTCCACTTCACCAACTAGTCACGTAAAAGAAAATCCAATTCCACCCTTACCCAGAAATTACAGCAAATAATCTTTGACGAGCATCGGTCGGGGGTGGCAGGGAGGGTCGCGTGGGGTGTTTTAATTAGAGCGCGGACGCGGCATCGGGCCGCACCCGATGTCCTGCCTGACCGATACACAGTTGTGTTGGTTCTGTGTACCTCTGTGTACACTGTGTACTCCTTTGTCTTACGACGCCTTTGTTTTGGAGCCTAAAGCCTCTTAGAAGGCGCCTGCCGGAGACAAAACATGTGATACCGCTATGAAGCGTGTCTGCGGCCACTGGGCTAATGTTGCTTGTAATTAAGTGGGAATTTCTTGAGATGTTTAGCTGGCTAGGGGATTCTTTGCGTGAGAAAAGTTTTGGTTAGTTTTGTATGTGTTTAGTTTCATAAGGATATCCTTTGTTAATACTTGTACTTTATTTCTTACGAAACGCGCTCGATAAAAATTAATCTTCCCAATTTTTTTAGGAGGTCGGCTTCCAGTCTTACCGGACGCAGCTGAATACCAGTATTTTACATGAAGCGTCTACGTATCTGTTGTCCACAACCCGTTACTGGATAAAAATAAGATATCCTTTGAGTGAGACTGGTTTGTCAGACTTTCGGGGTCCAGACGATCCGTAACGACTGTCAAAGCTCCAACCAAAAATGACAGCCACGACCAAAACCTTGACGTGCTTTCCGAGGCACAGAGGGGTCTTGGTATGTAAAGAGGGTCACCCATCCGCGGACCAACCGCGACCAACGTAGCTTAACCTGATCGATTGACAATGCGGCCTATTGTGTGCTGTGTAATGTTACGCAGCATACAATATGTACTTATTTAATAAATCTATAATTAAATTATTACAGAGTAATTGTCGCCAAAGAGAAGAAAAAAAAGTAGTTTCGCTGTCTCCCAGGTTCCCGGTCCATCCATTTTGCCCTCAAAAACATAATGGCCCAAATTCGACGCTTGTTTTCCTCAGAATATTTCGCTAACCAGAACCAATGGTTTTCGGATACCGGTGTTCCATATTGCGTTATCTTGCCGGCCTATATACTGAGTATAGTCATGATATAAAAAAGAATAGAAGACCAACTCCTTGGGAATCTCAAAAGTTGGAGTTCGTTTTCGAGCGGTCTTTGTTGTTCCCGTCAATGGGTAAGAGAGAGTGCTCATTTTTGATTCATGTTATCGTAGAAATTGGTTGAAAGATAAAATCAAGATATAGCTTTGCCACCAAATAAAATACGACCACCAATCAATTTATCTGCGTAACTTGATGTAGGGAGGGGCTAAGTAATAATAGCCGCACGGTTTGATCGATTAGTTTAAGCTACGCTTGCCGCGGTTGGTCCGTGGATGGGTGCCCATCTGTACCTACCAAGACCCCTCCATGCCTCGGAAAGCACGTTAAGCCGTTGGTCCCGGCTCTCATTCGTGTATCTTTGATAGTCCTTACGGGTCGTCAGAAACCCGACCTGACCTGGCCCGAACTGGGTTGTAGAGGTCAGATAGGCAGTCGCTCCATGTAAAATACTGGTATTCAGCTGCATTCGTTTAGACTGGAAGCCAACCTCAACAAAGTCGGGAGAAGGCCACGGAAATGATGTTGATGAACGTGATGGCAGAAAGTGACCATGGCCAGCATTATACATAAGTAGTTGGGTGGAACTCAACTTTTTACTGATCCTTAGGCATCTTAATAGTAGGGTATAGGGTGCTTCCTTATTAGTCCATCACGTTGGACTAATTAAGAATGCTGTCTACCTCTAAAGTTATTTGAAATGTAAGTCATTTCAAATAACTTTATATTGGTCCTTCTGCGTCAACCTGTATGGTACACTATGTACCGTATATTATGGCTCAGTGCCGTCAGCTGTGAGCCGGTGCACTGCCAGCGACCCCCTCCCCCCCCCCCCCCCTCTGCCCCGGACCCGTCCATTCCTCAAGCTCCGCGGAGCGTCACTAAGGGAGCGATCCAAGGCGTGCTCCAACCGATGGCTACAGTCTACACTGTCGGTAAACATTTTCGGTAAGCGTAAACTTTTTAATTAATTCTCGTTAAAGGTGGTGCCGATGCCTTTGCCGAATTTTTCCCTCGACTATGAGAGGCCGCCGTAAAGTTTAATATTACCGAACAGTACTAACAAAGTTTCTCAACTATCCAATCGATTTTCATATCTCCATTTCAAAAATGAGAAAGTAATTTTCAGTGTTGCTATCTACGAAAGTACAATATATACAAGTGATCAATGATTTTATTTATGTACTTAAGTAAGTAAGTTTTTACAAAAACTTATACGTCAATCACATTTTAAAAACTAAACGAGGTCGACGTTTCCTATTTGACTACTCTGGGAAGAAGGACCGAAACAAACTTAGAGGTCACAGTCTGTTTTGAAAACCAGACATACTCTTGGTCAGATCATGAGAAGACCATGTAGATTGGGATTCGAAATGGTATTTTGAGGAACCACACAGATTGATTGGACCTGTGCACAAAATTCCGTGCAGCTCAAGGTATTTCTAGGTTTTAGTGTTTGGTCCTTTGATCATTGGTTCTTTTACTACCAATATAGAATGTAAAGTAAGCTTTAAGAGAGATAAATAATCTATCAGATAAATTGGACAACCCGTGAAGTCGTTAATTAAGGTTTCAAAGTAATCGCTCACGAAAACCCGTTTACCTAATAAGCTGACTATAACGCAACTTTGAGGCTCGATGCAATAGATAGTTACTTTATCTAACGCTTTTTGCAACATGTCTCCTTAATAAGCAACTGATACTTAGGATTGTATCTCAACATTAAATTCCTGATGTGTCAAGTGTAAACAAAGAATTGAGCTAAATTTAAAAAGCCGCTGAAATATATAACCAGAACATTTTCAACCGTTTTTTTGTTGTCAGTGTGTTTATGAAGTCCTTGAACCCTTTTGGATATGATATTACAAAAGAGTAATTTATATTATTTTAGAAGAGCATTTTTATTGAAAAACATTGTACAAAAAAAAACAAAATTGCGTAGCCGGGAAATTATGAACGCCCTTGGAAAATTCTCGCTTGTTCTAGAATTTCCTTTTGTTTTTTCCGTAATTTCGTACATAAGTATACGTTTCTATACCTACCTACTTATTACCTAGCTCTAACTACACAAGCCGAAAACAAAAACCGTTCAATACTCGTGTATTCAACTTGAATACATTTGAGCTCCATTTGCCTAACCCTCCCCGTGCGACCCGTTTAAAGATTCACAGTACCGCGGGCGTGGGGTCCTTTCGACCGCTTTGAAGATATTCACCTTCATTAACGCGGGTCCGAAAGACCCGCGGGGCCGGCCTTGATTCTCACACTCACAGTGTAATTCGTGAGTTGCGCTTCTAAAGTCCTTTAGTTGTGATGCCGCTAGTCGCTACTGGCTATTTTATTAATTTGGTTGGAGTTATGTTTCTGTTTTGGAAGCTGAAATTTACCTAGACTAAGATTATCTATTCCTTTTTTTTACAAAGTCCATACAGTCTTAGTCTAGTTTGTTCTTCTTTGTTTTTTTATACCTTTTTATGTAGGTTAGAGAGCAATGGTAGCCTAGTGGTAGAGGCCCGGTGAAAGCAAACATCGTGAGGATTCCGACATGTCCTAGAACCGAAAATTCGAAGAGATGTGACATCTACCAACCCGCACAGGGCCCGCGTGGTGTATTACGGCCCATTCCCCCTCACCAGAAGCAGGCTTGTGTCCCAGCAGTGGGCACGTTATAGGCTGATTATGTATAATGTAGGTTTGACAAAACTGACAAAGTAGTGTTTCAAGACTGACAGTCATTGTTTCGTTTGGCACCATTCTTTGTCTCATCGTCACTATTGTATATTCTAACGGATATTGGTTAATCTACTTGGCGCATTTTTTTTTACTTACCACGGCCAAACAGTTCATTCGGCGTACGTGGATGATTAAAAAGCCGCGAGAGTAAATACAATGCCGCGGCCAATCCTACTTTGTATTGACTGCGTTCACTATTCAGGATTCCCGTTTTATTTCCATATGTAATAGTTTATTTTTAACACATTCGAATTATCATTCTCACTAGTAAATCATGATTATTCGTAAGTTACACTAATTATCTGCCGATGACCTATTTTTTTCACTATGTTCGGGTCAGCTGCCAGTCTTACCGAATGCAACTGAAAATCAGTTTACAAATAGTCACCAAAAATAAAAAATCTATAGGTATGGGAGGACAGTGTAGTCCTGTCAACAAGTACCAGGTACTTAATAAAATAGAAACTGGTCTACAAATCGACAGTCTACAAGACCTACACCGTTTTCACATTCACAAAATACAATAGAATCAAAATACATATTATCTAAAAGAAAAATAAAACATACAAATCTGTTTAAGGGCGTTTCTCTCATTTCGTGCAAATCACATCTTCACCTGAAAATACACAAACCTACACGTTCTTAAGTAACTAAATTCTTATTTTTATTGAGGTGAGTTAAAAAGATATATCTGCCATCGCATTTTGTTTTTGTAACTGGCTATTTAAGTATTCAAAAAAATAGGCCCAAATATCACCAACACTGTCCATAACATGATATTTTTTATTGACTGGGTATACAAATAATCTGATACTTCACTATGTATTATTGTAATGAAATGTTTAAAATACACATAAAGCTATAAAACTATTTAAATATGAAGTTATTTACGATTGTTACTTACGTTCACGGAGACAAAACGTTTTTGTTAAAAAAAATCTCATTACCATTCATGCAGATTGAAATTGGGAAAACTGCCGGTAGATATACGAACGAGCGAAGTTCTTGTAATTCATCCCGCGCTTGGTGCTCAAGGTGCTCCCCCGACTTCGACCATCGAACGTTGAACAAGATGAACCCGTGCAACATTTTTTTGGAAATTTTATCAACAAGAGATCTTAAGTTTTGTAAGTTTTTTTTTCTCGTTACCATTCGTGCTTTTAAGAGAAAATTACTTATTGTGTTGGAGTATTTTTGATGCTAACATAATCAAAATCGAGTTCAAATAGGTATAAAATATTATATGCCTTAGTATTGTAGTTAATAAGGGAGTAAATCTAAAGAAAGTGCAAAAATATCATTACCATTCCTATCATTACCACAATTTACCAGCCACTTTTTATAGAAACGGTAATGATCATACAGTTATGGTAATGGTGTTACACTTATTGAAATGATCTTTAAATTATGGCAATGATTATAAAAATATGGTAACAAATATAAGTAAGTAAGAGGTTAAGTTTGTAAATCATTCTGTATCGATTTATTTTCTTTACTATTAGCTACATTTATACTAGTCTAATCTGATGATGAATGTAGAATGTTGTTTTTTTGTTAAATACTTATGTGTACCAATTAAGTTTAGCCGAAGAATAATTATGATTCAAATAATTAGCAATGTTACCTAAAATAATTTCATTAATGACGATGCATTATTCGAGTAGAAAAATGGATTTTTTTATAAAACCTCAATCTGAAACAATTGTTTTATTTAAATCTTCATTGCCATATTTAATTTTTCATTACCATTATAACAAATAAATACCAGATTGCATTCATCAATACCATACATACCTAGGAAAACTTTTGGGTCCGTATCTCCGGCAGTTTTGCGTATAATGTCATGAAGCTTTTCATAAAATATAAGAAAAAATAGAAATATATTTTTCTCGCAATTTCTTTGAAAATGCACGGAATGCAAGAAACACCCTTAAACCGTTAGTAGGTTTACAATGTCAACTAATGAGAAAATTATGTCCTAAATGTATGTAAAAAATAAGAAAAGAAAAAAAACTACATCATCATTTGTGAGCAGTTTATAGTACGCGTACATTACACTAAATCTAAATAAAATCAAAACTCTAAACATCACAACACTAGTTACTCTAACATCTCAATCCAGCATCACATCGCTGACGCAGCACCCCACATTTGTACCAAGTGGGCAAATAAAGAAAGAAACAAGTTAGATGGAGTGGAGCCGGACCGCGTTCGCGACTAATTAACCCTCCCACGGAGGGTGGTGGCGGGTAGGGGGTTAAAAAATATGCGGCGCCATGGGACGTTGCGATGCCTCCAAGAATTTCCACTTTCAGACTGCAGCTGGGTTTGTGAGTTTGCAATGTTTAAGCTTTGTTCGTAATTGTTGTACTAAGAATCGGAAAAGGTGAAAGGGATTTTAGTTGTTGTTAGTTGAGTGAGGAGTGAAAAGTTGATTGGCTTTTATAAGTTGAAGTACTAGAGTTTTCACTTACTTACGTACTTATTACTTACACAGCCACTTCTAGTGTTGTTTTAAGATTTTAGATATTTTCATTGTTGTATTGTGTGCTTTTGTTGTAGTTTCATTGTTATTCTATTCTGTTGCAGCATCGTTTTTTTTTTGCAATATCGTTTTCTTAATTCTCTTTTCACTAAGATCAAAAGGTGGAGGCCAGGCTTATGATCGGTATGTAGGACCATTTTTTTAAATAATGTTTGCGCCATCGTTTGCAAATAAGTAGAGTCGAATTCCGAATGGTTGCAAGTAAAAGGTATCCGTGGACAAAGAAGTATAAAAAAATCTATAGCAAAAATGTATCTACGAGTACAAACCGTATTTATTATAATAGACAGGAGACAGGTCCCTAAGAATGCCGTAAGTGAAGCGAGTGCAAAAGTCCGGAGCGAGACAAGGGAGGGGGTGACACGAGTAGACGCAGACGTCCTCTCGGAGGGAAGCAAGGTCGAGAGCACGGAGGAAAGGCCCGGGAGAATTTGTGCTCGGGAAATTTTTGACATAGATGTTTGAATATTTGTAATGACGTCAAAAATATATGTAAATTGATTATTATTTTTGACAGATACAAACATAGGGTAGAATGCGAGAGTTCTTAAAAATATGGGAATCGCCTATCTGATACTTTAGTACCAGATAGGCGATAGTAGTAGATGGTGGTGGCAGTAGGCGGTAATAGTAGTTTAGTTTTTTTTTCTGGAATTTATTCCAGAAAAAAAAAACTTAAAATCAATGCACTAAAATTAATAACGACATCAAATGTCAATGGTTCCACCGGCAACAGCTTTCATCTCTGGAAGGTACAATTAATGCACGTGCTTGGTTCGTCCACAGCCTATTTATAGACTACACGTGCCGCGGAGCCCGGTCCCAATATTTATAGCCCCAGGCTAAGTTGTGTGTTCGAAACGTGGCCGATGGTAAGCGCGGAAAATGTGGTCACGTTGCTAGGTTACGGCTGAAGTATCCAGTATCAATATGGTTTGCCTAATCTACGTCTATACTAATAATAAAGCTGAAAAGTTTGTTTATTTGTTTGTTTGAACGCCCCAATCTCTGCAACTATAAGTCGGATTGTTAGCCCAATGTTTGAGGAAGCCCATCATAATATTAATCATAATCAGCCTATAACGTTCCCACTGCTGGGACACAGGCCTCCTCTCGGTGAGAGGGAGCGGGCCGTAATCCACCGTACGGGCTCAGTGCGGGTTGTTAGATGGCACATGTCTTAAAATTTTAGGTTCTAAGACATGTCGATTTCCTCACGATGTTTTCCTTTACCGTTTTAAGAGCAGTGGTGATAAAATTATTCACATAAAGTTAAACGCCTGCCTGGGTTCGAACTTACGACCTACAATTCGTATGTCGGGGCAGATACTATGCTACCTAAATCTTACATGAATCCTGTTGAAGCCGTTGTAAAATCACGAAACGCTTTGAAAGCGATTGCCACTTGTCTATAGCGTTCAGGAACCGAGCTGACTTATGACCACTAGAACACTTATCCTTTTTTTTTTCTGGGTGGGAAATCATCAGATGACTTCTCCCGCTCGTCTGGAGGCTCGTCGCTGGAGCAGGAGGGCGTGTCAGACTTTTACTGACTAAAACCCACCCGTGTTCCCTCAGTTGCCTGTGTGCCAGGGGCCGCGGTATCTCGTTCGAACAACCCGCACCCCTGGCAGGCATCAACCCTTGCGGGCCCCATCTGTTGTTGCTGATATCTCTTTGAGGCGCGCGTGGAACACAACGCGCCGTCGACCCGGAAGGACATTTATCCTGAAAGCGTAAGTTTGTCTGTATGTATACCAGACCAACAAATACTACAACAATATAAGACGTACGAAACTCATAGCAAAATACTCTCACGAGAGCAAAAAGAAGCGAAGGACCATTAAAAAAACAACATTTAACACCGTAACATTTTAGTCGACTTACAACGGCAGCCCACTTCATGTATCCAATAATTACTAATTTTTTTTTTAACATAAATGAATGATTAAAAAAATTAAAATATCATTCACTAAGACGCATGACATAGTTTGTAACACCCTGAGGAGATGGAATGAATGATGGAATGTAATGGTGGAGGTACCTTCTACCCTTTGATACATAAACATTATTAACAGGGTGTTTCATAATTCTAAAGCATTATTTATTATTCTTTGTACCTATTTATCTTAATTAATGGGAACAATTTTTTAATTGCGCCTGTAGGTATTTTATATCGGATACATTGACTGGACCACCTTTGTAAGACGACTAAAATGTCACGGTGTATAGGTACACAATACATAGATTCAGACAGTGTATCGTTATCAATACACAGTTGAATGCGTCTGCCCATCCCCCTGATATAATCAGTCTCCGATTCGCCTCTTAGGACAATACGATTCATTTCCCCCTTTCTCCCACTTACGGGGTAGTCCGCAACTTACGGGGGATAATCTGAAAATGATCCGCTGACAAGTATCTTAATAAGTGCTTTATTTGTTCAGTAGCAATTGTTTTGTAACAGAACGAGAAAAGAGAGATGATTGTAGTCTTTATTGTTGGCAAATTATGAGCAATAATTCTGCAATTAGTGGCGGAGGACATACAGTGACCTTAATGGTGAAGTTCTTTAGAAAGATCAGGCTCGTAGTACTCGCAACCAGCGTGCGTGAAGGACCATCAGGCTTAGCATGACGCTTTCAATTTCAACTATACTGCGGAAAAGAAATCGCTTGTCTACATTTCTCCGTTCGAAACTGTCAACTGTCTACACGGAAACGTCATTTTTGTCTACTGTTCCGTCGGCAAAACGCTTATCTACGTTTTTCGTGCTAAGCCTGCTGATGTATGAACATAAACGAGGTAAAAGGCGTATGTAAGAATCGTAACAGGTTTGGTTCTGTAGTTTCTGCCTAAATTTCTGCCCCGTGAGAAGAAAGCGTAAGTTTGTCTATATGTGTACCAGACCAACAGATACTACAATAATACAAAGCGTACGAAACTCATAGCAAAATACTCTCACGAGAGCATGAAGAATCAAAGGACCATTAAAAAAACAACATTGTAATGTTGTTTTCTTAATGGTCCTTTGATTCCCTACGACCAACACAAATACGATCAATGTTCACGCAAAAAAAACAACTCAATTTCCACGTTGTCTCTGCTCTGCTCCTCTAGATATATTTTTATTTTTCATCGTAGCAGGTGAACTTATCTATACGGGTTGCGTCTACCTCGTAAAAATATTACCTCTACGTTTTATTACGTCGCGTAACGCGGGTGCTAAGTCTCTCGCGAAAGATACTCTAATACTTTAATCTGTTCCGAGTTTTATAATAAAATAAGTGGGTTAAATATTGATGTTCATTTGTTTTTTTTTTCTTTACTTATTTCTTTTGATTCGTTTACGTTATATGTACCTACATCTGGTTATAAGCACACGCCGGTTATGGGTACTCTGCTATATGAAGCTATTAGGTCGGTCTATTTGCTTCAAGGGCGTCCCGTGGTATTAACCATATTTTAAAACCAGATGAGGTCGGCATTTCCTATCTGACTCCTCTGAGAAGAAAAGCCGAAACAAACTGAGAGGTCACAGTCTCTTTTTACACGCTTTATATTAGCTTCACTTGTATGTTTGTTTGTTTGTATGTTTGTATGTAACCGACTCCTTTGGACGCTATTTTGACCCACTTTAAACGGTCAGATTTCATTTAAACTTTGTAGACTTATCGAGGACCTATGACAATTCAATAATTTAAAAAAACTTAGAAAAAACACGCTTTTGTAGTTAGCAAAACTAAAAAATAGAAAATAAATAATAGTTTAAAAAAACTAAAAAACACGCTTTAAAAACCAAACTAAAAAGTAGAAAATAATTTAATTCTATTAAAAAGCGTGGGGTGCTTGATATTAATTGATTATAAAAATACCTCAAAAAGCACCCCACGCTTTTTAATAGAATTAAATTATTTTCTACTTTTTAGTTTGGTTTTTAAAGCGTGATTTTTAGTTTTTTTAAACTATTATTTTTAAGTCCAGATATAATCTTGGTCAGGTCTTGTGAAGACCATGTGAGATTGGTGTCGTAGAATGAGGATAGGTCACACAGATTAAGTGGACCTGTTCAGTCAGTACACGCATTTGTCACTAATCACACAGCTCAACGCCGAATTTAAGATATTTTTACGTTTGGAACGTATCGTTACGATGACCCCTCGAGAAACACGAAAAAGTTACACGTGCCAGACTCAAAATGCGTAAAACTTATCTGAAGTTGTGTCCCGGTGCGAATTGCGATGAAAGCGTTATCGTTTTCGTGAAAAATAAAACATTTAACGTGTACGATTGTGTCTTTTGCCCGGATAATTTAGATTTTCTATTTTTTTTTGCAAATTGCAGGTCAATGTCAAGCTGTAGGTACATGTTGAATTAAATATGATTCGCGACTGTAACTTGTATACAGGGTAAGTTTTTATTCAGTTCGCAAACTGTAACCATGAATTCAGCATATCATTCTAGACACCCCCAGCACAGAAATTTTTCGTCCGTTATACAAAAAAAATCAGCTGTTTCATAGAAAAGTGCAATACCAACGCGGTAAAAATGTTTGGAACAGCTATTATTATTTTTTGTACAACCGACGAAAAATTTCTTCGCTGGGGGGAATGATATGCTCAATTCATGGTTACAATTTGCGCACTGGTTAAAAACTTAACCTGTAATTATATTTGAGAAAGAAAGCGTGATTGTATGTATCATCATCATTTGCCTAACCTTTGCCAGCTATGCTAGAGTCGGCTTCCAGTCTAACCAGCTGCAACTGAAGACCAGTATTTTTCACCTAAGCCCCACAACCCAGTTACCGGGTTAGCCTTAACCTGATCGAGCGACCCGTGCGGCGACCACAAGGCTCTGTCAAAATGTATGAAATAGCAAACTTTTTTAGGTACCGAATGATTTCAACGCAGGTTCAGAATCGTGTGCTGATTCCATAGTAACAGTTTGCTCGTTGATGTCTCAGCTACACTGTATTATCAAAACACTTACACCCAACGCCTATAGAACCTCCATATCGTCTACGACCAGACATTCGTCTCTTTACGTTAAACAACAGTAGGTTGGTATATATTACCTATTCGTTGGTACCGGGAACCCTTTTTTAAGTGCGCCTCGTTCGATTTACGATCACGTTTACGATTATGTCAAGCTTTGTTAACACGCTGTGCAGGTGCGCCCCTTTCGACAGATTAGTTTTAATCCTACTACACTTTTTAGGTAGGTAAGTAGGCGTAAATTCGTATAAGGAGTTTAAAAAAATATGGAAGAAAATTACAATACACATACATCATATCGGGGTATCGTATTGCCTAAAAGCTGGGTTGCGGAAGTCAGATAGGCAGTCGCTCCACGTAAAATATTTGTACTAAGCTGCAGCCAGTTAGATTGGAAGCTGACCCCAACGTAGTTGAGAAAAGGCTAGGCAGATTACATGACGATACATACACACGCCTTCTTCCCATGTTGGGGGTTAAAACTACGCAACCTGCTGCAATCCTTATCCATTCATCCATCTATCTCCGTTTGCTTTTAAAGAAATTAGATACCATCATGTACATGCACAACAAGCACACTAAAGTCAAAACGGTTATTGATAACTAAGTGTGCAATTAATTATTTATTGGTCATATAATGTTGGTACGTCTATGGCCTTGTTTTTTGGGTGGGAAATCATCACATAACTTCTCCCGCTCTGGGTGGAGCGGGAGGGCGTGTCAGACTTTTAGAGACTAAAATCCACCCGCGTTCCTTCAGTTGCCTGTGTGCCAGGGGCCGCGGTATCTCATTCGAACAACCCGCTCCCTGGCAGGTACGTCTATGGCTTAGGATTATTTTGTAAGAATTGCAAAAATTAATAAAAAACTTTTTTCAAAAAAATAAACAACCGACTTCCAAAAAAACACTAAAAAGTGAAAAATAACTTTAATTTCGGAAGTCGGTGACTTTGGATATGTATTTTAATTTTTTGTCACCGCCTTCCGAAATTAAAGTTATTTTTCACTTTTTAGTGTTTTTTTGGAAGTCGGTTGTTTATTTTTTTGAAAAAAGTTTTTTATTTTTCACTTTTTAGTGGTTCACATGTGCTTACCCCTTCACAGCGTACCGGCGTGATGTTATGTTATTAACTGGTGTAAACAATTGACAGACATGAGATTTCAGCAATCCCTGTCCATTTGCTATCATTTATTGAGGTTCTCAATTCGTCGGAACCTTTTTATTTTTTTTTATGTATGTTCCCCGAATACTCGAAGATGGCTGGACCGATTTGGATAATTTTTTTTTTGTTTGAAAGGGTATACGTCCCAGGTGGTCCCATGATCATCAAGTCAGGATCTGATGATGGGATCCTGGAGAAATAGAGAGAACTCTTCAAATTTTATAGGCTCACTTAAAGCGATTTGGGTAGTTTTTGAAAGAATACTTTCTCGGAGTGGTTCCATTTCAATTTGGTGAAGATCTGATGAAGAACTTCGAAGATAGGCAACGGAACTCCTCAATAAATGATAGCAAATGGACAGGGATTGCTGAAATCTCATGTCTGTCAATTGTTTACACCAGTTAATAACATAACATCACGCCGGTACGCTGTGAAGGGGTAAGCACATGTGAACCACTAAAAAGTGAAAAATAAAAAACTTTTTTCAAAAAAATAAAAAACCGACTTCCAAAAAAACACTAAAAAGTGAAAAATTACTTTAATTTCGGAAGGCGGTGACAAAAAATTAAAATACATCCAAAGTCACCGACTTCCGAAATTAAAGTTATTTTTCACTTTTTAGTGTTTTTTAGATTTGTCTCCACCCCAAATAGCAGAATAATTATTAAAAAATAGGAAAAATGCACGAAAAAAAATTTTGACATTTCATTTTCTCATACATTTTTCGTGTCAGTTAGAAAACGCTTTATTCCGTCGAATAACCAGGTTGTCATAACCGGTAGAAGCTCACCTAACATAGATATTGTCAGCTAGAAAACGCTTTATGCCTTCGAAGTACACTCACCCAAAATAAGTGTGTCAACTGGAAAAGGCTTGATGCCTTCGAAGAACCAGATTGACATAACTCAGTAGGAGCACACCTAATAGGGGTGACAGCTTGAAAACGCTATAAGCCTTCGAAGTGCCAGGTTTCCATAACTCGGTAGAAGCTCACAAAATACGGGTGTTTCAGCTAGAAAACGTTATATGCCTTCGAAGAACCAGCACCCTAATTCCGTAACACACTATTAATCTATCTGAATCATTTTGGAGTTTATTGGTAGTCAACATTAATAACGCCATGAATGTTGTGGAACTGTCAAAATTAAAGCATTTCCTACTGATGTTGTATTGAGCAATTACCCCTCTGGTTGTCATAACTCGGTAGAAGAAGCTCTCCTAACCTATGTTAGGAGAGCTTCTTCTACCGAAGACTTCTTCTATTCGAAGGCATAAAGCGTTTTATAGCTGACACACCTATGTGTGTCAGCTATAAAACGCTTTATGCCTTCGAATAACCAGGTTGTCATGACTCGATAGAAGCTCACCTAACACAGGCTGTTTCAGCTAGAAAACGCTTTATGCCTTCGAAGTACCAGGTTGTCATAAGTCGGTAGGAGATCATTCGCAATAACTCAGACGTTTTATTGATAAGTTAACACAAAATTTATTGATTTTGAGGCGGTACGATGTTCGCCGGGGCAGCTAGTAGATAGATAAATTTACATGGACACTTATGTAACGTCAAAAGCTAGGTTCCGATTGGTCATTTTCAATATCAGCTTGCAGGTTCACTAGCTTTATTGCGAAGAAATAGGACGTTATATTAGTCCAAAATTTGCAAGGCTTAATAATGCTATAAAAATGGCTGTTAATTCCAAGCAACGTTCAACAGAAATAAATCAAACCACAACTCCAGTTCGCGTGACCTTGTCGCGGAGCTTTACCGGCCGGAAGCTTGCCCACCGGCTGCGCGGGCGCAGCGGACCGCGGGGTGACACGCAGTGGTCGCGGGAGGAAGGGGGGGGAAGGATGTGGTCACGCACATTCGCGGGAGATCGTATCACGGCCCCGGGGAGCATGCGAGCCCGCGTAGAAACCGCCGCGTGGTAGTGATGACCAGCGAGGCGTCGATAGATGGATTGATAAGCTTTTGTAGACACAGTTTTTTAGATTGAAGCTAATACTGTTATTCGTATAACTTCTGGGTCGGTTACGTTCGCTACAGCGCTTGCTACAAGTTTACACGACTTCACCACGAGTTTATTACGCGTTTGCTACGAGGTTGCTACGCGTTACTACGATCTTGCTACGAGTGTGCTACGCATTTGCTACGACATTGCCACGCGGTTGAAATCATTTCGCTACACCTCTTGTAAAGCGTTCGCTACGAATTTATTACTTACGCATGATTATACTTTGAAAAACTCTCGTACTACATCTACATTTTATAAATAGACATTAATTAATGAAAATACAACAGCGTAGTGTAATACTTAGTTTCCCCTGATCATGTCTCGTTTGTCAAGGTCCTTTGACCAACAAACTAAACTCTTCACTACACGATTAGACATCCTCTCATCATCATCAGACTCCAGATTTTGGAGATCCAAAATCTGACCCCTGTAGTTTTAAAACATTTTTTTTTCTTTTGACTTGTTATAATGTTTTTGTACAAATTATTTATCCTTATTCATCGATATCGATACATAGCACCTCACTAGCGGATGCGGCGCGCGCGCATGGGAGGCACGTCGCCTCCCGCGAGTGCCATGACGCACCGCCGGCAACGGTGCGGTACCGCCATCGGTCATTGCGATGCCACCTGGCAACCGACTCATGAATCGACTGCTAAACTTGATGTGAAAGAAAATTGCGGTACTACTTACTGTATGGACGTAAATTATAAATTTTAGTTTTTCCTGTAAATTGGTTTAAAACCACAAATTATTCATTGTTTGTTAAAAACCGGCCAAGTGTGAGTCGGACTCGCAGACAGGGTTCCGTACCAAAAGACAACAGGCGTTTCTTGTAAGACCCCCTTTAATTTTTTACTTTATTTTATACTAGCTGCCCGTCCCCGCTTCGAACGGGTGGGATCCCTTTTTTTTTCGTTCGACCGTTTTTCTCCGACTTACTTTGCAAATCCGACTACCACGAAAAACACTTTTGATTTTTCAGGTTATTATATAGCCTGTGATACTCACAAATAACATGGCTTTCTATTGGTAAAAGAATTTTCAAAATTAGTTCAGTAGATCCAGAGATTACCCCTACAACCTCAAAAACTCACAAACTTTACCTTTTTATAATATTAGTACAGATGTATTGTTGCAACAGAAACAACGAACAACAACACGTTCTGTGAAAATTTCAACTGACAGACAGACGAACGGACGGACGAACCGACGGACAGTGGAGGCTTAATAATAGGGTCCCGTTGGTTACCCGTTCCGTACATTTTGACCGCATGGGCATTGCACTTTTCTATGAAACAGCTGAGCAGCAGAGATTGTTTTTTGATAACCGACAAGTCAATTGCCATTGCCAATTCATGGTCACGGTTTGCACATCGATGGTGCCATGCTGTATAATATTGATCTTAGTAAAAACTTGTTGGAATGAAATGCCCAGGACGAAAAGTAGCCTTGTCCTTCCTTCTGTCCTTCTAGATAGCTTGGGACCTAGAGAACTAGGTCCCAGGCTATATATCTGTCAAACATAACGATCGTTTGAACTGACATTTTATTGGTCAATGTTAGAATAATAATAGAAACAATACAACAAATAACTTTTTAACATAGGCACCACAGAGAGCCCGCTTTGCAGGGGCTGCCTTGACGCCGAGGAATCAGCCGCCTACGTTTACATTCTGGGATGAGAGGCCGTGGTCTCTCAACATCAAGAAATCCTTGGAACAATGAGGTCACTCCGCGAAGCCTGTGAAGCTTCCAGGAAGCTTCTGTGCTTCTGGGTGAAGCTAGGCTGGCTTTGTTAGCCAGAATCCCCACGCACAACAGATCGAAAGGGAGTCTAAGTGCGGAAAAGGGAGTCCCATCATCATTGATTAGTCAATCTATGATCAGTGTGAGTTTCGAGCAAACAACTGGCCAATAATTTCCATTGATAGTCTAGTTTATTGTAGACCTTTATAATCTAACAATCATAAGGGAATCAAAACATTTGCTTGTCAGAAGTTTGCTCATTTTCAGTAATCTAGGTTGTTGGCTCAAAGCTAAAGCACTGACAGACTTCCAGATAGATTATGTCTAGGATTGTGATTTTAAACGCTAGGTGACAGCGTAGAGATTGTTAAGCAAGACCACAAGTAACAGATTATGAATCTGAAATTACCATATTTTTAAGAACAAACTTCTAATCTAATCTAATCTCTGTCTCAATCTGTCAAAAATACTTCTAGTTTATCAACATTTTTGACATTTATTGTCGCTGAGATCGGGAAAAGTGATTTGATTCGTGAAACATAATAAGTATTGATTTATCACACAACTAGCGACCCACCCGCCCCTGCTGCGGACGGTTTTTACGACTTGACAAAACATAAGATTTTTTAATTGTATGTAAGTTTAATATTAATATTTATACACATAGGCTTTCCGTAATAAATTCTCTATATGATGGTGAAACCACATCAAAACCCGTTGTGTAGTTTAGAAGAACATCGCAGTGAAACAGACAAACACCAAAAGCATTTTAATTTATGATATGTATAAATTTATAGATTCCTTTTAGTAGCTTAGCTTAGGTAGCTTTCGGTTCTGCAATCCCATCTCAGAAACACCGCCTGTTTAATATACATATCATATTAAGGTCGTATCTACACAATGTTTTCGATGTTTAATGATTGGGAACAAAATGTGGTTGACTTCGAGGAATATATTTACATAGTAAAAGTTTTCTTTTAATATGCGTTAACGTTTGACCTAGTAAAATATTAGCTTGTAGAGCGAATTACTTTGTAGAAATGTTATTGTAATTTGATTTCAGTGGTTTGTTAGAATCACTAGCTGTACATTTTAAATATTTTTTACTACTTTCAATTGCTTTCAAAACATCATCATTTCACCAATGAAAACATCGTGGGAAAGCCGTCATGCTCTAGATCCAAAAATTCGGAGATGTGTGACATCCTGGCCCGTGGGCCCGCGTGGCCGACTCCCTTTCACCGAGAGGAGGCCTGTGTCCCAACAGTGGTGATGTTATAGGCTCATCATACATAGACCTACATATTTACTTTCAATCTTTTTGTTTTATTGTTTTTAATCTGTGAGTTCATTTTTATCACTGTTGTTTTTATTGTCTTCATTTTTTATTTTCTATTTCATAACTGATGTTTATGTTATGCCCTATTCCTTCACAGTTAATAAATAGCTAATAATATTTATATACCGTGTGGTGGGACCCTGGTGATCTGCTATACAGGTATTCCTAGTGCAGACACCAGTCTCTCACAAGCTAGTGTCACTTAGTTTTTAAGCAAAAAAAAAAAACCTCATTTTATGACATTGTCACTCTTCCAAAATTTTGAAAAAATCAATTTATGGACGTTCCTAATTGATTTGACTATGACGTGATTGACATTATCGGAATATATCAATACTTTTTAAATGAATTACCACCATTTTTTTTTTGGTTGGTGTATCATCAAATAACTTCGTCCGCTCTGGGTGGAGCAGGAGGGCGTGTCATACTTTTACTGACTAAAACCCACCCGTGTTCTTTCAGTTGCCTGTATGCCAGGGGCCACGGTATCTCTTTCAAACAACCCGCACCACTGGCAGGCATCGGCCGTTGTGGACCCCACCAGTTGGTGCTGACATCTCTTTGAGGCGCGCGAGGAATACAACGCGCGGTCGACCCGGGCTTGGTCCTTACCGGACAGCGAGGTACCCATTACTCGCCGTCCGCAAGCCCGCGCCTACGGTGACCGTGAATCAGCCTGGGATCACCATCATTCACCCTTCCTTAGACTTCAAAGCCCTTTACCCACTGATAAGTACTTATAAGAAACGTTGATCTAGTGGTCATAAGCGCTACTGCTGAGCATGAGGTCCAGGGTTCGATTCCCAGGTCGGGCAAAGTGTTATGAAGATTTTCTGTAGATAAAACCTGTCGGAGAAACAAGGACTGATGTTATGTTTATCAGAATATATCAATACGTTTGACACCAATCTCCACCATTGACGCTTTCTTAGATTTAAAGGTCGATTACTTATTTTAAGAGAAAACCTTGTTAATAGTCCCTAAATATTATCCAAAACTACATTAAACCTGAAGAAAAAAATGAACCCCCAAATAAATCAAATCATCAAATAGTAACCGAAGCCTTCGCACAGTTGAGGGCTATAAAATATCCGGTAATAAGGCCACCTGTTGCCGGACGGTTGTTGCGCAACAAACACCCGGGTATCCGGTTGAGAGTTGATTTAACAAACTAACTACTGTTTTTGATGAGTGGATTGTGAAAGGGTTAATTTTTGATAGTAGGTTATTATTTTTATAAAATATATTTTTTTGGTGTTTAGTTGGTTGGCTGTTGTATTATATAGGATTTAAAGGAATTATATATGTCTTGAAATGTAGATATGTATAGATGTACAGGGTTTGCTGTGGATAAATTTGTGTATCTGTGGATCGTTATTTCTTTTTTAGCACGTTTTCTCTGATTTGAGCGAGCAAATTGAACAAATTACGAATAGGAATGTCCTTTATCCATGATTTACTTCTACACAATTACATGGAATATTACCAAATACAAAGACACACGGACCCCAATTTCTGCATAATTACGACAATATCCCCCAAAAAATGCCAACGAAAAAAAAAACAATAGTGATGTTCGTTCCATCCTTAATTTCCGCGCACCAAATTAGGGCAGCACGCATGCCAATCGATATCGCGTGATTATCGAGCATAATAGTCGCGAGACGCGGGACGTCGCGTCCCGGGTCGGGTCGGACTGACAGACCCGACCACCGATCATAGACCCGGCGGATGATTTGGGCATTATGTATTAGGGGAGTATGGTGTTATTATAATAATGGAAAGTAAGCGGATTTACGATGTGTATTGATGGGCTAAGTTGAAATGACATTGTTTTTATGGCTACAACATTGCACTCTATGATGACTTTGAATGAGTTTAGATTTTGGGATATTATGGATGAGATCATCTTTACATACCAAGACCTTTTCCGTGACTGGGAAAGCACATTAAGCCGTTGGTCCCGGCTGTTATTCATGGATCTTTGACAGGCGTTATCGGAAGCCGTAAATTCTGACAACCATCTTACCAAGGGATAAAGTGTTACCCTGTGACTTAGTCAAGGAGGTCAGATAGAAAGTCGCTCCATGTAAATTACTGGTATTCAGCTGCATCGGGTTGCAGTGGAACCCCAAAGATAATTGGGAAAAAGCTAAACATATGTGATGAACCATTAAGACTTAATTAACGAGTCGTTTCGCTTTGGATAAAAAAATAACAACTTACGACTTCATTCCTTAAACAGATATTTATGGACATTAAGCAACCATGTATGGCATCGATAGAATTGGAATGAAATCGACCCGGGGCACATTCGTATCGGCTGAATAATTTACTGCGATTTGATTGGTCATCACGGGCGAGCTATTTGCATAATTGCCCATTAGCAAGTTTTTGTTTACAGCCAACTACGAGTTGGACAAAGCAGTCGTGCGTATCCCGAGGCCACATCTCTACCGTTCGGGGGTTCATTTGCATTATTTTATTTAAAACCCTTCGTCGACAGTTAATTCTAAGCGGAACGCGCGTTTAGGGAACCTTTCCCTTTAAGACCTTACCGTAACAAGAATATTGTGGAATAGCAAGACGTGCTCCTACGCAAATATCAAAAATTGTGTAGGAATATTCAAATTCTGGAGCAGGATTAACGAAACCCGACCGGCTCATCAATAGGGGTCCAAGCAAAATTCCGTCTCGAATATCTTCAGCGGCCTCCCGTTTGTACGCAAACACGCAAAATCCCTGTGAAGGTACGGCCGCGGTCTCTAGACATGTGCGGGACATAAATTTGGCGAGCGTTACGTAGGTACAGGCCGGCCGCTATGTGCCGCAATACATAAGGCGTACCTATGTACGGAGCAACACGGGCGTCACTTATCCGCGCGGAGGATGCGGTGGTCGTCCGATCGCCCCCCGGGGGGTGAGGGTGGTCTCTCCACCCCCCTCGCGATTCATTAAGGCGGCCGCGCCCGACGCGGCGGACGGTCGCGGAGTCTCCGTGAATTCAAATTAGAGGCGGCTCGGACGTCGTGCGGTAGAGATGCGGCTCAGTACCCTCGACCAACCTGCTGTCGACAAAGGAACGTCGATACTATGTATAGCTGGGATTTCAGTTTGCAGATTAACAACCCTTTTTTAGATCAAGCATGAATATCGGGAATAGGCTGAAATATGTACGTCAGTACACCGAACTGGCGAATTATGGATTATCTTTACACTTCTGCCTACCACATTAGCAAATACAATTGTGATATTATTAATAATCGACTAAATCTTGAGTTTCTTTTGTAAACGATGCCGCAATACTCCGACAGACATAAAATTACGGGAGATAGCCGTCATTTATAGCGCGGCTGTCATGTTATGTCCGCTGACGTTGCGACCAACTTGTGGCGGTGCCGCTTTTTTAGGAAACAGTTACCATCATAATAATTTCCTTTTTAGGAATTCAAGCGCAATAATAATTCATTATTTAGTTTCATGGACAAATTAAAATTACACTCGGATTTTCGCGTCTAGTACCAAGTCAACCCGAGCTTCTTCATTCAAGCATTCCTCATTTAAGCTAGGTATTTACTACCCAGATGTCTGGTAGAATGTTCAACTATGTGTTGGTATTATCGAAGAATATTGATGTAACTTAAAAGTTTGAAGAAAGAAAAGAAAATCTTAGAACTTTTTATCGACAATGAAGTTTGGTCACATCACTGGCGCCCCTTTGTCTCGACAAGACAGACGCGAAGCACGGGCGCGGGGGTGTGCCGGGCGCGCGGGGGGCGGTCAGCACGTGCCGGACGGAAGTCGCGCCCCGCGGCCGCACCGCGCTAAATGATTCAAAACTCGCCCGGACTCCGGACTCCGGACCTGCAAGATTTATGCCCCTACCCCAACCCTAGATTAAAGATGTCGCCTTTATTGAAATACCCTAAAATATTCGCGGGTAGAAACACCCGACTCGGCCAACTCGATGCTCGATGCGCCCCATTCATTCACATTCAGTTCTCGTACTCATTTCATTCACTCTTTATTGTTTGTTTTTCAGACTGTTTATTGTGGGGAGTGAGTTTTCTCGTTAATTTTTTCTCCGCGGATACCAATTTGTATAAAAGTAGGGATGTTTTTTTGTATTATTATGGTAAACATTAGTATTGAGGAACACATAATATCAAATGGCGTTATAAATATATTTTAATTTAATTTGTGATTGCCCATGCACTTTGCCAGCGACTTCATCTGACTTAACGCGGGAATTTCGAGAAATGATAGTGATAAATGATTTTATTTCCTTAAGTAGGTTTGAACAAACACTTTTACACGTCAATCATATTTAAAAACTAGATGAGGTCAGCGTTTAATATCTGACTACTCTAAGAAGAAAGGCCGAAACAAATTCAGAGATCACAATATCTTTAAAGACCAGACACAATCTTGGTCAGATCATGTGAAGACCGTGTAGGTTGATGTCTGAAATGGTTTTTTGAGGAAAGAACCACACAGGTGAAGTGGACTCGTCCAGTCAGTGCACGATTACTGACAAATGCGCTCAACCCCCATTTGTATCCTAGTGTACCTACATTGACCTACATCACAAAGGGAACCCTATTCCATGTTCCTAGTGTACAATATAAAGGAAACATCTGTGTGAACAACGATCTAGGTCCAAGGGTTTGAGCTGGCCGTTGAAAAATCAGTCAGTGAGTGAGTGAGTGAGTCAGAATTATTAATCAATAGGATTTGATGACTCGACTATGGAATGATGGGACCTACTAATTAGAGGTAATTTCACAATAAACAAAATGTGAAATAATTCCAATAAATAGACCTTCATATAAAATGTTCAAATTAGTTTGTCATACGATATTGATTTAATCATTCCGTTGCCAGTTGTATTGTTTGGAAAATATAGTATAAATTCATCGCGACTAATAAAACAAAGAGAAGCGTTATATAATTGTGTACTGATTAATACCTTTACATATTGGCAAAAGAACATCATGTTTTTTGGACAGTGAATTTCAAACACAAAAATCTTTTAAAATGAAACGTGTTTTATGTGGTATAAAATATCCAACAAATAAATAAAAAATCTCTGTTATAGAAAAAGGGCCTGATACCTAACTGTGGGATTCTTATTAGCTGTTAATGTTGTGTGTATTGAATTTAAACTTATTCCAAACAGCAGAAAACAATAACGAAACTAACAACAACAAAAAACAAACAGTTTTTTTTTCCCAAAAGCGGAGTCCCATACAAATTAGTATATTAGCACAAAGTTGGCAACGCTGATCAGTTGGCCTCACAATCGAACAAAGTTTGTCGTAAAGTTTGCGGCGCAGAGCCGAGGCCAATATGGAAATGTGAACTTTCCCTCTTTCGGAGGGCGGGAGGACGCTGCGACTGCACTTGGCCGATTTACGGCACTCCCCGGCTTTCAAATTGAAACTTACTACAGTCGCAGACTCCACGTACCTATTTTTTTAAGATGATAAGTGCATGTGTATTGGGTGTGATATTTTTGGACCTGTGCGGGCGCCTCGTTATCTTTGAGTAGATGTTAAAATCGATTGAGAGGTTTTTGTCAATGGATCTTTTCTTTTACTAGTGAGACGCAATACAAGCGAATTCGAATGATAAAAAATGTTAAAGAACATTTATAACATAATAAAAATGTCAGTGTCTCATTCAGGCACTTGTTGATTGCCTCAATGTACTCGTAGGTCTGTTCGACAAAGTTCTATATGCATGTTTTAGTATTTCAGACTAGTAAGAATAAACAGATAACTAAGCCGACCATCAGTGAAGCTTTGATACTAGTAACCAAACCAGATGAAAAGTTATCCTCATCTCGGCTTCAATGGCTCTGACAGAAACATCCCGTAGGCAACGCTAGGTAATACCGCTCCCATCTTCTGAGTAATTAACGCGATTGCCGACCGCTATGTACTGAAACAGTGTTTGAAATAGAGACGCCTTTAGCCAAGATTCGAGATGCCATGGCCTATATTCGGGACGAGTAGAATATCAAAGCAATCTGGGCGGGTGGACGTCCGAGGTGCAATTCGGTCCTGCTCCTTGCGCATATTGCATGCACGTACCAATGAAGTTTGCTTTGTAGGCGGTAATCTGCGGGGGAGTATCGGACGGGGTGGTGGGTGGCGGGTTATGTACACACGAGCCCGAGGCGTCGAGGTAGGCAAATGGCCGGCGAGGCGGGCGCGTAGGCCGGCAGATCTCGAGCGATATCGACCCGCGGCCGGCCCGCTCGTCGCCACGGACAACACTCGCGGCGCCACTCGCAGCTAGCGACAAAAACACTCCTTTGTTTGCGCACGACCAAGTGCTCCAGCCTGGGAAACGAGCCCCTGTTGACAATGGAACTGACACGTTTAAACAACCGTGAGCCGCGGATAGGCGAATGACTGTTCTTTTATCTGCAGGCAATATCGACATGTTCATATCCAGATTTTTCAACATTCGTTAAATGACTACACAATCTCAATATACAAACAACAACAGCCTATTTCCGTATCTAACTTGACCCACCGCAACGAAAAATTAGCTTACATAAATAATTAAGTGTAATATCGATGTCGATAAACTGTCGTAATGGCGGGTCACCCCTACTTCGTCGCGACCGCTAGGCGGCGGGTGGCGCAAATCACTCGCGCGGACTGCCGTTCTTGGAGAGCGCCCCCGCGCTGCGCTCCTTTATCAACGTGTTTAGTTTTATTTGTCGATAAAAAATACCGTTCTGTGCACTACCCGTGGGCCCGAGGATGTGGTCTTTTATGTCGTATGTTTATGTTAGGTGAAAGGGGTGTTTATGTTTGTGGATGTGATTTTAGGTTTTCTGTTTTAGGTCATATGTTCTGTTTGAACAGGGTATCATTTTTGAATACTGAATACTTTACAGAACAGAAAGATTTTCAGAATACCTCTATTGGTTAAACTATACTGCCCCACAGCTGGACATAGGTTAGGTCTCTTCTATAGAACGACACATCGCTCTCTACTTCTCTATCTCTGTGGTTTTTTTGGGTAATCCGTCAAGAATGTATCTAAATCTGCCCGCTAGCTCTTCCTAGGCCTGTGTCGATAATGACGCCCTTTTTCTTACATATAGTATTTTTAGATGAACATTATTTTCCTACTACATAAATTGCTGCATGGTTTATTACTTCCTATACCTAACTATCATATGCGTATACATCATTATACCTACCTCTAATTCTCACAAAATCAAGAAAAATATTAAATCATCGACTATCGACATCGACACAGGCACAGCGTATTCAATTAGAGTAACAGCACGGTCTCGCATGAGTGGCGTCTCTACGCGTCGGCAGCCGCGAGCCCCCCGAATCGATACTGACTATCGATACCGGGCGAGCGGACGTGGCGCAGCCCTAGTGCGGTGGGCGTCTTGTTCGAAATCCGAATAACGCTTGGTCAAGCGCGACTCAAAGCGAGGGACGTGGCATGGTCTAATTTGCGCCAGCTATAGAGCGTACCGGGCTATATGTGGTAACTACATAGCTGTGCCGTGTGTACCGTATGTGGTACACCTCAGGCTGCGCTTTTGAACTGAATATTATATGTTCTCTGTGCTCTGCCCTCTGTATCTCCGTATCGTCTGTGTACGTCCATTTCTTATTCACTGTTTGTGGAGGCTGACATTGTTTTCATGTTCTGTTGTTCCGTTGTGCCTGTTTGAACTATGTTAATTGGTAAATAGCTTTGCTAATTAGGTTGACGCTGAACTAAGGAAACGGTACTGTTGCTTATGCATAATTTTGTTTAATGCCGTGGTCTGGTGGCTTGAGAAATAAGCAAAAGTTGCTTGGGAATGCGTAAGTCTTAAGTAAGACCTGGTTCGACACCAATACCAATGACTCATGTTTAACATAGATAAAAAAAAAGAAAAGACACTTCATTATCTGTCAACTGAGAGACTGCATTAGACGGCCTTTTGTCGTCCATTCATCAAAGATTTTATAAGCCTGAAAAATGGGCATTTAACTTTTAACTTTGACAGTCTGATCAATGTTGACTATATATACAAACACCAACTATGTCCCAATATTGTGAAGTGATTTGGAAAAAATACAGGTTAAGTTAAATAACCCCTAAGGCCTTAGACAGAATTATACAAAATTACGAGAACCTTAAGTTTTCCGAACTTTAAGGTAAACAGTCGATAAGAAGGCTTCGTTCCATAATTATAATGGCCACAATGTAATAATAATAGCAAGTCATTGAAACGCACGGGTCATTGCCAGTCCATTGTTCTCACTCCAAGCCAGCCTGACGCGCCGTCATCAGTCACCATCAGTAATACGCGTCAGTCCGGCGACTTTCCGCTACATTTGAGCCGGTCAAACTCCCCTCAGTCTGTGACGGTATTTTTGCTCAAATCAGTCGGTGTCTAAAACATGATTTTAAAATTATAACGCTATTTCGCAGTCGCAAGCGTGGTATTGTTTTGCCCATTTCTCTGTTGTTATATGAGATTATTAGAAAGAATAGTTATTTTTAATCCCACAGTAAATACTCCACATTAGGTATGTGGAATATTTACTGTGGGATTAAAAATAACTATTCTTTAACAGATTTATCTTTCTTCGATCCAATAAATTAAATAAATTTATAAACAATCGTGAAACTGATGGGAGTCGGCAAAATGCGAAACAGTACAGACGCCAGCACATAAACCTACTACAATCTGTAAAATTTCTTTAATAGAATTTTAACTTTATCGCTACAGTATAAGGTTCAAAGGTGATTGAGAAAATTTGACATTTTCGGGTAGGTTGATGTGCTGGCGTCTGTACCTATTATCAGCAATGACACATTCAAGTCTTTGTTTAATCTTAGCAAAAAATACACTATTACAGCTTTTAGCTGCACAAGACTTACCTACGGTGGAAGTAAAATTTTCTTATGTTTTTTGGAATTTGCAGGTATATAACTTTTTCATGAAAAGTCATTATATGGGATTAAATTGAACTCAACGGGTTGTATTGATTCAAGATTCAAGATTTTGACGATGTTAATGATTATAATTCTGTAAAGCCATATTTGTTAAGGTCGCGAATCTTATTTTAATAAGGCATACAACCAGGCACTGGCCTGCGAATTGCAAAAAAAAAACGAAAAGGAGCGCTTACACCAGCATCTAAAATTGCTCAACCCTAGTCAATTCTTGTCAACTATGACGTCACGACTACATCCAGCAATTTAAGGCAACGGCAACATGTAGCAACCTGTTGCCAGGATACGGCCACACAATACCATGTAATATGGAGCAACTTATAAAATTAGGCAATATGCCGCCCAAGGCCGCCGCCAGCCGGTTCCTCTCACAAAAACGAGACGTAGTTATACGTACAAATGAGATAGAAAGAAAATTTACTAAAAATTTACAAACAGATTGGATATTGGGCAACTCATCAAATATATGGAGCAATCAGAAGCAATATCCCGAAACAATTCCCGCATTTTATTGTTGTTGCTCCAAATTGCTCTACTTAATTGATCCAGATTGATCCATTAGTGTTTCCGAGCGAAAATTGCTCAAAAAATTGCCCATGTAAGAGCACCTTAAGATAGTTTTAATGTCACGGCTACCTTACCGCATCCTCCATAAAAAGAAAATAAACCTTAAACCCCATGATTTTAAGGTTATTTTTAGGTCTACTACCACTTCCAACCATCCGGTAATAATCAGCAAAAAAACAAGCAACAAAGTCATCCAACTTAATTTTCCTCATATTAAATTAAATACAACAACACCCGAACAATACAACTCCCGACAAAACACGACGCACAAACATAAAACTTGTAAATGTTACATTTCAAACTATTCCGTGTAGCGACGATAAAATGTAAAAGCGAATGGGAAAAAGAAAATTGATAGCGAAAGTGCTGAAAAGTTTTCAGTGGAAAGTGAAAGTTGAGTCGCAAAAGTTGCGAATGCCGACTTTGTTTCCCTCAACTTTGGATTCAATTTGTGGGTGGGGGAGTCCCCCGTTCCCCCAACCGTTTATGATTCCCAACAATAATAACCGTGGGAAGTTTACCTTTTTCTCGCAAGTTTTGTACAAAGATTTTTTTAGTGTTTTTTTTGTCGGACTTTTAAAAGGCGATTGGTTTTTATTTAATTTGGGGGTTTCCCTCTTGTAAAACATGGCGTTTTACTGTTTTAGAATTGAGTCTAACATTGTCCTGAAAACTGAAAATAAATTCAAATATGTTTTGGTGTTTGAAGATGTATTGTGCAGTGCCTAAAATTAAAAAAAAAATCGGGATTTGTTTCTTCGGAGAACTTTTTTAATAACAAATTCAATCTATTTTAACTGAATACCTAATAAATATGTAATTATATTGTTAATGAATAGAGTCAAATGAAAAATGTATGTTATTTTTCTAACAACATAATAGTTACCTACCATATCGAAAACCAACAGTGATGAGTTACAAACAAATTGCAATGGTCTGAATTTAAAAAAGAAACCACCTTTAAAAGAAAAATATTTAAAGTGGGGCATGAGGTTTAAGGCCGAAGTGCTTAGTTCATTTTAGTTTTAAACACTTACTCATATATTTCCCTTAAAACCTATGACTGAACAAAATTATTTAAGTTTTCGGGTACATGGAAGAGAAAAGCCGACTTTTCTTACAATTGGCGCCATCTATACTTTCTGTGAGTTACTAGATCGTCTAATAGAGTTCTACTTTTCCTCCAGTGCGGACTACTTTCAAGCTCATTTGATTGCGTCCTTCAAACCGCTTTGTGCGACATCTATGTACATTACTGCACACTAAAACTAATATTTCGGCTATGTGTAACGATGAATGGAAAAATTCTATAGTTCTATTCTGATATTTACCTATGATAGAATATAAATACTGATTATGAAGAGAAGCATTATTACTGGCTTAATATTGTTTCCCACTAATATATTGCTTCTCTTTTTTAAGTAGACCTCGTGTATCGTTTTCCATCTGGCGAGATGTAGGTCAAAGGCAGGCCGATTGCGAAAAAAAAATGTGAAGATGTTTGGTTGATTGTTACTTAATCAACCATAAACAGCTAAACGGATTTGATGATTTCCCAACCAAATAAAAAAACACATGTCTTGAAATCTTTGGTTCTAGGACATGTTGATCACGATGCTTTTCTTCCCCATTTAGAGAGCAATGGAGGTGAAATAATTTACACAAAGTAAAAGTGCAAGCGCTGCCGCGACTTTGTTGTGGGTCGTGGGTACCCCACCCACGACCCACAACAAAGTCGCGGTCGTTACCACTGGCCCACCACTTCACTCGGTAACTTAACCATTTTCTTGTAATTACCCCCATTTTATTGCAACACCATAAATGAGATTTTTTTTTCTGCAAGTAGTTTTGTACAAACACTTTAACACGTCAATCATATTTTACAAGTTTTTATTTAACTGGCAAAGTAACAATGTACGTATGTAACTATATTTGTTCGGGTGGAATCTTGCAACTCAATTTTGAAGCAGATATTTTTAACTGATTGAGCTCAAATTTTGCATGCATATGTATTTCGCGTGACAATGCAATATTATGATACACATGGAACTGATCTGATGCTGGAGCTGGAATTATTACGAGCTACATAATCATCAATCAAGCATCATAAATATTATAAAGATACAATAAAAATAAAAGAGTAAAACTTTTAAAGACAAGCTTTTATTATTACTTGTTAATAAAACGAACTAAAAAGTTAAAAATAATTTAATCTCAATTATTTAAATAAAAGCGTGTTACATATTGACTGTTAGAAATAGGTGTAACATGCTAATAAATGTTCTTTATTTCTCCTGCCATCAAAATGTAACACGCTTTTATTTAAATAATTGAGATTATTTTTTATAACTAGGTAGATGTGGTCGGCGTTTCCTATCTACTACTCTGAGAAGATACGCCGAAAGAAACTCAGAGATCAGTCTCTACATGTCATCTTGGTCAGATCGTGTGAAAACCATGTAGATGGGTGTCCGAAATGGTCTTTTGAAGAAATAACCACACACATTGAGTGGACCTGAACAATCAGTGAACGCATTTGTCACTAATAATGTAGCTCAACCAGTGCAGTTCCGTGTGATACCGGACGTAAAAGAATAGCACCAACCCATTTCTTCCCGTGGGTGTCGTAGAAGGCGACTAAGGGACTTATCAGAGAATGGGCAGCAGAGCTCTCTATGCATTTGACCACCATACTGCGATCGCCAACCCGCCTGCTAAGCGTGGCGATTATGTCAAATCCCCCCTTTTGGGGGAGGCTTATGTCCAGCAGTGGACGTCTTTCGGCTGATATGATGACGATGATGACGTAGCTCAACTCATAACTTAAGGCGCTCAACGATTCGACGAACGATACCAAAGAAAGGACATTTACGTAGGCCGCATAAATTACTCAAACTGCCAGGCCATTACTAAATCTAAAAGAGAAAAAAGGGACAGTATTTTTTGTACAATATAAAACCGTGTTCATTCCTTTCAGCCGGAGCGCCTAATGTCTCCCTACACTGCGATCGTCCGTCGCAGCGCGAACCCGTTCGAACTGGCCCATGTGCTGGTGTCTTGGCTGCTTGGCGCTGGTTATGACGCATATGTGGTGGTGGGCTGTGCCAAACGAGACGTGTGCATGGCTATCCGATATCGCACCGAATGTCCTGACGTCCCTGATGAGACTGTGGTAAGAGATGATGTTGAACCAGTAAATTTATGCACTCCGCACTTTAAGGCCAGCCGACCGCAATCAAAAACATGTACGAGAACGTAGTTTCCGCACTGCGATGCGGCTGCCAGCCGACCGCTCCGGTTGTTCTGAGTGCTGTGGCCCGACTGACGGCCAGCCGGACGGTTGCTATACACACTACGCGAATAGTGCTAGTTTGCGGTTGCCCGCCATCGTGATCACCGACGCTTGCGCTTTTATTGATGACAACAGATAATGAACTATCAATTTCGATACACAAAAATATATAATTGATATACAAAATAGGCCTTAGGTTTATATAACGCGAATAAATAGCTGCGACTTCTTCGACGTCCATCTTGGAAATTAGTCGATCCAATCGAAAACCACGACGGTTTCGTTCCGGTTGCGGTTTCGGGTACCCGCCACCCGACTAACCGCAAGCACAACCGGACGACCGGTGCATCGTGCGGACAGCCGGCTGACCGCATTCCGGCTGACCGCATAGTACGTAGGTACCCTAAGATAGACATAGCTTACATACGTGAGGAGCTTGTGACTAAATAATAACAGCCACACGGGTCGATCGATCAGGTTAAGCTACGCTTGACTGAAGTGAAGAGCGGGCGTTTTGGAGGACTGTCTTAAGTAATTTTGATGTTCACAAAGTGCTGATTCTCATCCTAGATTGAATACATGACTTTTGATTTTTATTTTGATCTCACTGCGGTCGGGTGACCATTTTTACATAATAAGACCTCTCCGTGCCTCGGAAACCGGATCGATCGATCAGGTTAAGCTAAGCTTGCCGCGGTTGGTCCGTGGATGGGTGACCATCTTAACATACCAAGACCTCTCCGTGCTTCGGAAAGCACGTTAAGCCGTTGGTCCCGGCTGTCATTTGTGGATCTTTGACAGTCGTTATGGGTCGTCAGAAGCTCGAAAGTCTGACAACCAGTCTTTCCAAGGAGTATCGCATTACCCAGTAACTGGGTTCTGGAGGTCAGATATGCAGCCGCTCCATGTAAAATACTGGTATTCAGCTGCAACCGGTTAGACTGGAAGCCGACCCCAACATAGTTGGGAAAAGGCTAGGCAGATGATGATTTAGAGTACGTAGTTAGCACCAAAATTGTGCCCGAAAAATGGCATAAGACTTATTATCGAAGGCGAAACGTAAGTGCACAGACTCGTGTAAATGAAGATTACATCTGCACCCTAACTGCGTAGCACACTATCAATTGGAATCTGAATAATTTTGTTCATCCATTGCTTCATATGTGTCGAAAAATTTGTTTGCTCAACAACGTAATAACGCAATGAATGTTGTTGAACTGTCGAAATGAAAGACATTTCAACTATTATTGTGTTACGCACACGGTACGCAATTACCCAGCTGCCTTACCTCTTCAGTGATTGTTATCGTGAGTTTGTTTGTTTGATCTATACTTTGAGAAAGAGAAATAAAGGCGTAAACCTTAGATACTTACCCATGTATCGTAAAATCAGTTCGTCACTAATGAGAAATGATAATTGAGATCTCAAGGTAAGCTATTACAAACAAATTTGAAGAATATAGTATTTGAGAATATAGAGGGTCAATTAAATTAGTTGGAAATTCACCCACGTGTTGGATATTTATCGATTTCGAAAAGCAATGAAACAAAAATTCACTCAACGACTAAAAAATCTTTTTTTATTCGTTGAGCGACGGCGGCAATGCCCCTCAAAGTTCGAATAATGAAAAAAACAACTTTTATTTTTATTTTTGTGTCGATATCGATACCTGCGAAATTGCGAAATACCTGAAATTGACAAATACCGAGCTCTACACGGGCCATTGTTTCAGAAGAACATCGACTACTCTATTGGCGGATTCAGGAGCAGTCATGACCCAGATTAAAAGACACGGTGGCTGGAAATGTAATGTAGTAGCAGAGGGCTATATTGAAAACTCTATACAAAATAAGGATAAATAAGCTGCCGCATTGGTGACAAAATCAAACTAAAAACAGCGTTGATAACTGATCTTGGACACCTTTGTCACCACAACTTTCCACATCAAAACACTATTCATCTAGCCCGCTGCCTCATGCACCACCTTCACCAACTTTCACGATCCAAAATGGTCCTCAACAGACCCAAGTTTCTGAAACTTTACTCAAATAAACCCTACCTCAACTTCAATAAATGTACCGAATAAAAACATAACTTTGTCATTCCACGACTGGTCTAATGTATCAAACATTACCTTTAACATTTAATTGTTTTAAATAGGTCCACTAAATGTAATTGTAATTTTTTTATTAAATACCTTGATTCTAGTACCATTGCTTTTTTATTGTCTCGTAGATTGTGTGGAAAGTAGAGTATTCTCATCGGGGATAAAGGTGCCTTCGTCTTGGGCGACCTTGAATCCCACGCTGCACTCAGGATTCTTGTCTAAACTCCCTCGCTTTGCTCGGGATTCAATACAGCGCCCGCTACTTAAGACACTACTTTATCCCCTTACTGCATAATCTACTATTAACCCTGTATCCATTTGAGAGGCGGCATGGCGTCCTCACCTTCCGCCTGACACAGGTCCTCACCGGACATGGCTGTTTCGGGAGGTTCCTGTTTCGGATAGGGCGGGAGGAAACGCCCAGGTGTTTCCATTGCGAAGATCGCCCAGAGGACACGGTGGAGCATACGGTGGAGGTCTGCCCGGCTTGGGCGGAGCACCGCCGTGTCCTCGTGGAGGTGATCGGCGGCGGCGATCTCTCGCGTCCGACCCTGGTCCAGGCCATGGTACGGAGCGAGAGGGCATGGCTGGCAGTCGCCTCCTTCAGCGAAGCAGTTATGCTCGCAAAGAGGGAGGCGGCGCACGTGAGGGAGATGCAGTACATGCGCCCTCACAGCCGTGGCCTTCGCAGGAGACGCCCTGGGCGTCGGGAATCCCAGGCTGATTCCCGGCCACCGTAGGCACGGGCTTGCGGACGGCGAGTAATGGGTACCTCGCTGTCCGGTAAGGACCAGGCCCGGGTCGACGGCGCGTTGTGTTCCACGCGCGCCTCAAAGAGATGTCAGCAGCAACAGAGGGGCCCGCAAGGGCCGATGCCTGCCGGGGGTGCGGGTTGTTCGAAAGAGATACCGCCGCCCCTGGCACACAGGCAACTGAGGGAACACGGGTGGGTTTTAGTCAGTAAAAGTCTGACACGCCCTCCCGCTCCACCCAGAGCGGGAGAAGTTATTTGATGATTTCCCACCCAGAAAAAAAAAAAAAAAAAAAACCCTGTATCCATAGTAAAATCGTTCCTCTAAATACTGTATATGTACTATGTATGTATACTATAGTGTATGTATATACACCGTGACATTTTAGTCGTCATACAAAAGTGGTCCACTCAATGTATCCGTCATAACATACCTCTAGGCGCGATTAAAACATTGTTACCATTAATTATGATAATAGATGCAAAGAAAAATAATGAATGCTTTAGAATTATGAAACACCCTCCCTGTTTATAATGTTTACATATCAAACGGTAGAAGATATCTACCTACCTACCATTACATTCCATCATTAATTCCATCTCCATAACAGGGTGTTTCAAACTACGTCATGCGTCTTAGTGATATTTTAATGTTTTTGTTTATGCAAATGTTTAATTTTTTTTTATTATGAATAGTATTAGATAGTAGTCATTGAAGTGGGCTGCCGTTGTAAGACGACTAAAATGTCACGGTGTATATGTATGTTTACTATAGTGAATCTTATGGATTACAGAAAGTGGAAGAGACCCCACCGCCAGATGAGGAGCCCCGTTACAAACTCGTGCCTTTGCCAGACCTCACGTCCAAGTATATCATAGAGATGGACAAGAAAGAAGCTGACAGAAGGCAGAAAGAAATCGACAGGATTCAGGATGAGCGGAGAAGGAAAATTGCCGTAAGTAGAATACTGATGGGTAGATATAACATATATTACTGTACTAATATCTTTCGGCGCGTGGGCAAAATCGGAACTACCGCCACCATCTTTTTTCTTCAATACTTTTGAAAAATCAATGGGGAAGGCAACTATCAAAATGGCGCTGACAAAGCTACTTTCAACACAAGCAAATATTGCAAGGCGTGAGGTGGTTTTATTTTATTTTTGATGACGCGTTGTTGTGTTCCTAAATACTCCGAAATTGGAGTGCACGATTCCCCGAAATACACTATTTTGAAGTTTGTGACTTAAAGCTATTCATAAAGATTTTCTTGCCGGAAACATTTTGAGAAAGTGATAACGAGAAAATACACATTTCATCAAATAAAAAAATCATTTAAAATAAAGTATTGAAATCACGGAAAAGAATGAAATAAAATCAAACTCATGAATGAACAAGAAATGGAATGAATGAACGTAATGTCAAATTTATTGTGGGCCGAAGGGTAGCTATGATCACGCCCGACCTTCCCAATGGAGACCTTACTAGTCTAGCAATGTCACCAATGTTTACCAACAGCGCCCACCAGCAACGTCATTTGAATGCCAAAAGATCCTTAAATAGCTTTACATTCTTTAATTAATGTAGTAGATGTCTATTGAAGTAAAAAGAGAATACATATTCAATCTTGCCTGGTTTGCATTGACACTCACAGTCAATGCAAAATACTCAAAACCGCCAGACCGTTATAAAGTCATGTGTTTTTATAACGGTCTGGCAGTTTTGAATATTTTGGATTTGGCCTACGCAAATGTTCTGCAGATCTAATAGCGTCTTGTGACGGGTTGAACATAGGGTTGAGCTGATTTGAGCTACCACGATGACTGATGTATGCATGCCGTCTGTTGGGACACGTCAGCTCACAGCTGCAATGTTAGGTCCCTTATGAAACAGAAGCTAGGTGCATGGTTCCAATAGGTCGCTTCCTATGAAGAAGAGCCGGTATGAAACTTCACCACTTCAAGAATTGTATCCCAATAATCCCAAATGTTGCAAGTACGTTCTTACTTCTGCCATGTACAATTACAGGAGTTGGAAAAGCCACCTCCCGATGATATTGATGGCTGGCGCACGCACGCCTGGATTCTGGTGCTGCCACCCAACTTGGGGATCGAAGAGCCGTTCTTTATTGAACCCAGTGATGGGAACGGATATCCGTTGAATGCGGAGCAGTACCAGCACATTGAAAGTGTCTATAATAATGAGAACTATTATGTAAGTCAGATTCTTTTTATTGAAGCATGTTGTTCTTGATGACGAAACCTTATTTTAAATAATGTAAGTTAATGATTCATGTACCTACTAAATAATTTGGTAAACAAATGTAACACGTTTTAGGTAGGTTCGTAGCACGCCACGCCACCGTACAAAATGTTCTACGCCAACTAAAGACCTATAATTCCTTTAAATCTCACGAAATGTCCAAAATATCTTGTACTTGTATGACCGAAGTTCATTAGCGCAGCGTGCGCTAGGAGAGAACTTGTAAAAATTTGTAGAAATCGTCAAATAACGAAAAACATTATGCAATTTTTTATTTAATAAAATAGAAAGAGACAGAAAGAGAGAAATAGTTTTCATCGGTCAAAATGACAATACAAATGGCTGAAAAATCCAATGAGCTGCGAAATTTTTAAAATGTTTTATCATGTTTTCATGCCTCGGAGAGTGCTGAAGCCGAAAATGAGGTCAAAATTAAAATCCAAGATTGCAGCTGCGTAAATTTTAAAATTTTTCTCATGGGTGTAATTTTCATGGTGTTCATATCGAAAATCTCCACATCGAACTAAAAAAACAACCCGCTTTTTTCTACTCTGAAGTTATCAGAGTTGAAAAAAGGGGGTTACTGAAAGGGTACCCCCGACCTAACACGTTTTTTTATATTTTTATCAAACGTAAACTTCACCGGATCACACAAATTTCCTATTAGCTCTCCTCTGAAGTTAATTTGTTCTTTTACTACCGGCGACATTTTTCAAGTAACACGTCTACAAAAATCATCATTAAACCAGGTGAACATCCAAAAAGAAACAGAAGAAGGTCTCGGTGCCCTCAACTACGACCTCAGTGATCTGAACTGCTGGGAGCACCTCTTGGCTGGCGAACCGTTCTATAGGAGACAGTTAGTGGGCATCGACACCGCTGACAAGAGAACTGCTACAGACACTGAGAAGCACCTGGACATGCCGGCCAGCTGGGTGGAGAAACTGGACATTACTGCTGATGGTAAGTAAAAGACTTACTCAACCTTATATCCAATTGTAGTACCCGATGGGTTTGGCAAAGTTGAAAATTTTGGCAAATTGTAGTCTCTGCCAAAGCAGAACTGGCGAAATGTGGATACATATTTCTCCCGTTATGTTTAAGTACCAAATAAAGAAGAACGAGCCTCGAACTGGTGGGATCCGCAAGGGCCGATGCCTGCCAGAGGTGCGGGTTGTTCGAAAGACTATACTGTGGCCACTGGCACACAGGCAACAGAAGAAACACGGGTGGGTTTTAGTCAGTAAAAGTCTGACACGCCCTCCTGCTCCACCCAGGGTGTGAGAAGTTATTTGTAATGACTTCCCACCAAAAAAAAATGGAGGGCGAGCCTATTAACATTCATCTGCCTAGCCTTTTCCCAAAGATGTCAGGGTTGGCTTACTGTTTGAACGAATGGAGCTGAATACCAGCATTTTACATAGAGCAACTGCCTATCTCACCTCCACAACCCGGTGACTGGGTAATACAGGTAAGGCTGGTAAGCCTGGTAAGACTGGTTCAGACTGTCGGGCTTCTGACGACCCGTAACGACTGTCAAAGATACACGAATGAAAGCCGGGACCGAGAGCTTAACGTGCTTTCCGAGGCACGGTAGGGTCTTGGCATTAGAGATGGTCGACCAGCCAAGGCAAGCGTCGCCTAACCTGCACGATCAACTATAACTCAACCACAAACCCCTCTTAGCATGCCTATTGCCATTAAAAGGGCACACATTCAGACCTGACAGTAGAAGATAAAAGCCTCTGGATTGCACCCATGCTCAACAGTCCCAGTTACGACCAACTCACTATTAATGACTGCTTCGTTGGTTTGATTCCAGAATACGAACAACGTTACCCAGGGGGACACAAAGTCGTCCACTACAAGAAGGTAATCCTGGAGAAGTTCTCGCCGTACTCCCAAAGTGATGGAATCGTTAAAAGGGTTAAAATTTACCAAGACTATGCACTCACTGAGCATTTGATCACGTAAGCTAATTAGGTTCTTTGTGATGTCGTTATTGAGATTTTTAGTTTCATCGCTGATATACGCGTCCATATTCTGGTTAATTCTACCTAATACGAGTAGTATCATTTTCCCATTCACAAATAATGCACCTGCCATGGTATGTCACTTTGCACCTTTATTGTGCATAGTTCAATAAATAAATACCTTAACGAGCATACAAAGTTTCAACTTTATTTGCCAAGAGTAAGTTTTACAAAATTAATTCGCTAGAATTTAGCTTCAAACACAATTATTTATATAAACATGATAACAAACAATCGTAATAAATTTCAGATTTGAATGGTACAAACAAAGAGCAGACAAGATGCTGACTGTGAGGATTGACCATGTAGCGCGAATGGTTAGAGAAATATTTGGGATCGGCAGGAGGGATCACCTCTTGAGTAAGTCAATGTTAAACGAGATTAAAGACTGGCATACGTTTCATTAACACTGAAACCTACACTTACATGGCCTAAAGGCAAAAGCGCACTGTTAGATTTTCAACGCTTGCACGTCAACGGTAAAGGCAACGGCGACGACGCGCTGGCCGGCCGGCGGCTGCGTTGTCGAAGGCTGCAGCAGTTGCTTCTGCCGTTGGCGCGTGTCTCTCGAGAGTCATCATGATCATCATCTGCCTAGCCTTTTACAAAGTATGTTGGGTTCGGCTTCCAGTCTAACCAATATACAGTCTAGCAATATTTTCCTTGGAGTGACTGCCTATCTGACCTCCATAACCCAGTTACTGGGTAATACGACACCCCTTGGTAAGACTGGTTGTCAGAGTTTCGGGCTACTGACGACACGTAACGACTGTCAAAGATCCACAATGAGTGTATGCACACTAATTCTGCTGCTGATGGTAAGAATACTAACGATACAATGTTCCACACGTTCTAGCTAGAAAATCATAGTTACCTACATCAAAAGACTTAGCATAATTTTAAGACACCATCCGTCTGAGTTCTTAAAACTTTTCATTCAATCAACTGTCACATTCCTTGTGCTGAATGAAATGCTTTCTTAATCATTCACTCTTACGTTCATCATTCTCCGTCTCCAGAACACGAATATT